>LR990071.1:6147233-8647233 GCA_905147235.1 Erynnis tages
TGTTTTTGTAAGCTTTAATACCCTACCTAGTAAACTACATCGCTTGCAACGAAATTACATGGAAAGATACACTACATTAACTGTTAATGCTAATGCGGACATACTCACGGTATTGTTCGGACTATATGTATAATACTACATCCATTAAGCACCCACATCTACGCTTAAACATTTACCTACCGCAATTCCGCAGGTTTTATGAAATTGAATCAATATTATTAAACCTTATAACGCCAACCGTTTCATCTGTTAGTCTCCTACGATATTTTATCATTACAATTTGTTCGGCAAGATCTGCCCTCGGATCCATTGTGCGTAAGTTAATCGTATTTCATTATTGGCAGGAACAACCCCACAATACTTGAATACATTCCATTCATCCCAATACATCCATTTAACGTTGATATTTCGTCCCACAAAACAGTCATTCGCACATTCATACCTTGATGCCGGGGTATTGCTACGAAAAACGAAACGTGATTTCAATTTTCCTTACATTTATCATAAGGGGGGCTAGTCGAGGGTGTAAGGGGGGCAATTTGAAGCACTTGACGCGGATTTGACGCGAAGTGCTCCTACGTTTGCTGGTGGCTTACTGAATCACCCGTCATTTGCGTTTGATGAGGCCAAATTCACGTTATTGAAGATATTTCAAAGTAGGATTGTTCGGTTTTCTTGTACCGTTTACGCTTCCCGGTTATCGTTATTCGCTTTCTGTTATATGACCTCCTTGATGATATATCCCTATGATCACCTTATTGTAGTAAAATAATGAGTACCTACACAATATTTATTGGGAGGCATTAAATGGCAACGTTAAGGATGCTCATATAAAGTTCCATGACGGAAGTTCTGCGTCGTAACAATAGTCGAACAATGTGTAACTTCTGTGATTGTTGCAGTGCAAAACTTTCGTCTAATGCCCGCAGGTTTATTGATAAATACCCCGCCAGTTCAGAACTTCTACAATAGTTACCTACTGTAATGAATTTCCACGTGTAAACCGAGTCTATTAAACAATTATTTGGTACTTTGTAGGTACTTGCAATTCGAACATTGTTATGCGAGGTCCGGCTTTCATTAGTATCGTTTGTCATTAACATAATTTAGTATACAGGAATAATATTTACATCATAACATATGAACAATGAATAAAACATTGATATTCAACATTCATAATAAAATAGTCAAATAACAGAGGGTCAATTTTATTGCCAAGGATAGAGACAAGAGGAATTTTGCATTCTTCTATCAAAATCCCGAGGGTACAACGATTGTTTTAATACATCACCTTTATGAAATTCAAATGGGGCCTTGAACGGGTCCGCTGCATTATGTTTATTTTCGAAAATAAGAATCGCGGCGACTAGTTTGATTTACGGCGGAGTCTGTATGTTTCGGTGGGTCGTTTGTATTGCAATATTGTTCGCGATCTTTCACCGCGCAAGCTTACCCCATCCCCCGAAACAATGGTTGACCGCTTGTTTTATTTCGTTTCATCGCCACAATGGCCCGGCTTAGTCGGCTGAGTCTCGCGGTGTTAATTACCGATTCGTAGCTTATTTTTCCAGTTTTCATCCCGGATTATCCGTATGAATTATCGTTGCGTGTCATGTAAGATTAATATTTTATACCTAATATAATATAAATGACTCAGCACCGTATTTTTAATATAAAAAGGTACTTAAGTTTGAAAATCAGAATACTATAGTTGTTTGTTGAGTAGTTAACGAAAGGTTGAGCCATCAATCGTATTTACTGAACTACGTATCGTAGCTATAAATACTAAAGAGAGACATTCGTTTGTTTTTAACTGATTAATATGCAACACCTTTATCTATCCACCTTTCAAATTTAGGAGCAAGCCATAAAAATGGAGCCATATTGGATTTTTCTCGTTCGAAGCTCTATAGCCATTCACGGCTCCTATCGAGTATCCGACAGTTTTTTTAGATTCAACAAATTCTTTCACTTTTAACTGAGCGTAGTTGAAGCTTGAATGGTGCATATCACTTATATCATTCAGCTCTGAAAAACTAAAAAATATGAGCATGTAAAGAATTCATTCACCTTAAAAAAATTACAGATAATTTCTCGTTACTCTTTATCACAGTAATCAATCCTATTGCAATGCACATCACTACATCGGTGCAGGAAACGGTTTTTGTTACTTGGATGGTAATTAGCTTAGACAAATATCAATCATGACAACTTAGTGTTATGACGTCTGTAGGTATTGTATACATCAATTTTCTACATGCACAGTTTAAAAAAAGTACACTTCCGAAGTATGCTGTGACCAAAATTTTAAACTTGGCTTTCTCATGATTTTAATTAAAGGTAATGTGATACGCTAATATGCTCTGCGTAGAATACACTATACTCCAAAAGTTTCTGTTGTATAAAAATCTGTTAAATACAAAGCTAGCTTAAACACATGGAGCAAAAATAGCGCAAACGCGCCATCATTGTATGCTCCACTAAACTAGTGTACGAGCATGTAGATTATAGAACATTTTAATAATTCTCTCGGTATATTCTGTATGTAGTTTTCTGGCTTCTAGCGAGAATAAATATATTATATTACCTATGTATTTCATGTTCATGACATCCACATATACAAAGCAAATTCCATATGTTCGTATTAATTTTGTAACGATAAATAGCTGCAGTACTGGTAGTATATTGTAAATTGTTTTTATTTTTATTAGTAATTAATTTTTTTATTTGAGGCCAAATAGTTGTTTTTAATTTGACGCCAGTGAGGTGTATTTCCATGTGGTTCGCATGTTCATGTACTACAGAAAAGTACATTCAAATGTATAAAAAAAATAATTTCGAAGAAGAAATGAGAGTCTGACTGTACAATGAAAGGTTCTCTAGCAAAAAAGGTTACGAAAACCTACATAAAATTCAATTCATTACATTAATTTGTTTTCTAAACTTACTAAATATATATTCTCATAGTATCCAAAATGCAAACAATGCTTGTAATGTTCGCCTTTTTTTACAAAATATCCGATTACTATCGACTATGAATACTTAAACATCTAGTTATAACTCACATTGGATAAGTGCCAAAACCCATTCCTCAAATCTGCGTATTGAAAATCACTCCTATGTGTCTTTTTTAAAAGGAACTAATTTATATACGCCAATCATTTTAGCACTCATTATGATGTAAAATAATATCCTGTTATTCATACGTTATATGGTTGAACAAAAGGTATATAACAGTCTAAAGACAACGAATATAAAGGTTATGTTTTAGCCATTTGGCTACAGAATCCTAAAAGTTACAACCCTATGTAATAGCGAAAAGGGACAAAAATCCTAAAATGTATTTTCTCAGGTGAGCGAAGCCACGAGCGGTTGCGGGTTATTTATACGGGTAATTTTATTTTTACTACATTACATTTCGCTTCGGTGCGCACCGAAACGGAAATGTACATAGAATATTTTGGTTTGTTATTAAAGCTAATATTGTAGGAGACTGAATGCTCCGAGCTTTGAGACAGGGGGCACAAGCGGGGGGCGGACGGGAGACACTTTTATGAGTATTGCACGTGCTCGGTACCGGCGCAGTGCTGTATTTTTTATATAATTGTATTACACTACGTGGGATACAGTAACTATGGTACGTTAGAGCAATGGATATTATTTTTTGAACCACTTTCGAAACAAGGGAATCATATTAAACTAATGGAAGCGCCCCATCGATAACCGCGTGCTGGCGCTAGACGGTGATAAATATCGCCATGGCCGCCGGTACTTAAAATCACGAAGCTTTATTAGCTATTAGGTGTGACGAATGTTTTATAGTCTATGCTAGTAATATTTTCATTACATAATATAGGTGAGTCGGGCGATGACTGATTACCTGATACTGATATAAGTATCAAAGACAAACAACGGATATTATGTATGTTTCCATGTGGATTACAGTCTTTAATACAGTGAGTGCTAGGTAAATATATTTTTTATTTGACCTCTTAAGGCAAAGGAAATAAAATCTGATCGAAAAAATTGGTCATTTTCAATGAGAGACCTATGGAACCAGATCCACTTGCCGCCAGTCTAGCCGCGGGCATCGCACTCGTAATATTTTTGACATTAAATCAAAAAGTACGTTTACGTTTATGAATTATAATCTGCATAATACACGGATTTAAGTAAAATGAATTGAGTTGGGTTCTAACTTTCATCTTTTTTACTCACATTTTAGTATTACATAAAAACACATTAATCAAACATACGTGTTTTGATGTATTAGTAAAACGAAAATAAAACGCTGTATAGGTACTACGAACTATTTTATGTGCTATAAAACGAAACTGCGTAAATGTTTAGGACTAGGGAATTAAACTTTGATAGATACCTCTAAAGTTTTTGGATGTGTGGTGGGAAAATTTGGCCGTCTTGAGAATTTGTAACAATGGCTCCCGGAGTTAAGGCAAAGTTTAATAAATAAGTAATGGAGTTACATTCTTCATTGCCACTATACATTTATAATGAATATAAATATAGTCTACTTAAGTGGTTATTGCGATTTGGCAAAATATTTTACGTCACTTTTCAGCATGACTTAGTTTTCATATTAACCGAACAAGTGATATTTAATTTTATACACCTTATTTATAAATGAGTACTTCTTGTATAATACTATGTCCTTCGGCGGTGAGCGGCGATAGCCCAGTGGCTTAGAATTCGACCTCGAATCGAGGGGTCCGGGTTCGAATCCCAGTGGCACGCACCAATGACTGTAAAAAGTTATGTGCGCTTTATAAAATTAAATATCACCTGCTGTTACGGTGAAGGAAAACATCATGAGGAAACCTGCATGCCTGAGAGTTCACAAAAAAATCTCAATGGTATGTGAAGTCCACCAACCCTCAGTAGGCCAGCGTGGTGGACTAAGGCCTACATCCCTCTCATTACGAGAAGGCGACCCGACCCTGTAGTGGGTCATTAATGGGTTACTGGACTATGTCCTTCCAAAAACATTTTTCACATTCTAATGGAACATAAAACACACAGCTACGTAGAGTTTTATAGAAGTTATTATAAAAGCAGACTAAACAAAAAACACTTTCTACATACGTCGTGATACCTTCATGCTCGTAGCGTATCCGAGGCGCAGGTGCTACGCGGCGTAGGCGCGGCTACGGTATTTGACCTAAACACATTCATTTCTTTTATTACTGTTTCATTTCATGTGCCCATTAGGAATTTTAGGATTTAATCGCATGCTATACAATGTTTATACAGACCTACATGTGTTACCTCCTTCAAATTAATTAGAAATCTCAAAGTATGAAAAATGTTGTAGTGTAACTGACATAACGTCATGAATACAGTGAAAAATATTTTTTCTTATCTTATAAATATAATCAAAGACTACAAAATAAAACTGCATAGTGATGCAAACTTACATCGCAATTGGTATGCAGACGACACAAAGTCTTTATAAATAGACTCTTTACGTACTCAAGCATACAAAAAGCATATAATGCACAAATGTATCGCATTAACACCACTCCTGAAAGAGGTGCATTTTAAAAAGGGTTTTCAAGCGGTGTTTTCTGACCTATTTTTATCTGAGAATCCTCTCGGATATTTAGTTTTGCTAGTTTCCTTCGCAATTTTCGTTAGCTAACAGACTGAAAAGAAACAAATGAAATGGAAACTCAAACAATCGAAATAGGTTTTCGATTCCTTAATATTTTTCCAGTTAGTTATCTTAAAACAGAATGTCTTTGTTGAAGCCATAGAGCTGTTTTCTTGTGATTAACATTTAGAAAAGGTTGGCCATCATAAGCCAAACCTATATAAATATTTGGGTTTCAAATTCAATCCAATCTTCGTGGCTTAGCAACAAAGGACGCTGAGAATGAACAGTTTAATTAATATTTCATCGTCAACTTTTCTGCAGCATACGGTTTTATATGTCAGCGTTTATGTCGGGCGTAGTGCCCATTTAATAAAATGACACCCCACAAAGAGCGTTCTAATGGAACTCTCTAAACAGAACTTGCTTTTATTGTAACCAAACTTTATTTGTCCGTCCTTGTCGCGTCCGTGCGGATGTGTTGTCCATCTCTTTCGAGCGACAGGCTCCCGGGACCTCGGCAAATTGAAATCGCAAAGGGTTCACGCTACCGTTGCCCGTCAATAAACATTGAGCAAAGAGAGACGTATCATTGTTCTCTGTATATTTTAATTATTACACTTGGCTTGGGGATCGACCTTTGCGTTCCAAGGGCCTTCGAAATGAAATAGGTCTTACGGTTATTCTGTTGTGAAACGTCCCCTCGTGGATTTCTTTTATGTCGGGTTTACTTTACCTTTGTTATGTAAGAAGTGACATCCGCGCACGCAATATTCAACCGCTGACTTATAATAAAGGTTGTTGTTGTTGAGTTTTTTATACATCGGCAGCGAATCTAAGACAAGTAAAATAATTTCTTTGCTTGGTTGGACTACAAATTCCGCTATTTTCTTATAATTAGCGCCTTAAATTTAGTTTTTTCAGCCGCTCTGCACACTATTCTGCGGGATATGGTTTATAGTTATCTAATCGTTAAACAGGCGTCTGGTTTTAGGAACTTACTTCATGTTATAAGTTATTGTAGATAGTAGTATAAGGAGCACATCCTGTTAAGACCTTTCGAAGCTATTCGCAATAATTAGTAGGTAATTTTGTGCGTGAGATTTTATCAGTCTTGATCTACTCGTGATGGTATTTTGTCGAATTTAATGTCGAACTTTCTTACGTTTTTATGTGCCAAGAAATATTTAACAATATTTCCATTAATCGCCATTACCGTCTGAATAACAATGGAGGTCAATTACCTTCATAAAGATTACAAAATCGTAAGCAAAATAACCCTAAGTTACGTCGGTCCCCTCCGATGATTAGCAAGCTTATTAGTCAATTTTTTTGGTATTCATCCTTACCGTAAAGAGAGATATTGTGAGGCAGGAGATGATTAATGAACCGCCTCTTCTAATTAGCTGCCGTAAGACTGTAAGCGGTGATAGCCCAGTTGCTAAGAATTCGGTCACGTTCCAGAGATCGGTATTCGAACTTATTCATAAGCTTTTAGCTATGTATGTACGTTATAGTTATTTTATTATTGAATAATTAACTTACCGAGTAATTGTCATGTATTTACAAGAAATCTTAACCGTTTGCTTGTTTGGCATATTAACACTGATTATAATTATTTATCTTTAACCAAACAGTTGAAATAAAAATTAAAAGGAGTTCCCAAATACTGTTATGACTGTAAATGTCATTTTTATATGAAAAAAATCCAACAACTCCATCAAGCAGATGCCAATAATTACTATAATACGAAGCTATCGCTGCATTTGCCAGCTCAATTCAGACGTGCGTACTTCGAAGTTTAACAGACGTTAATCGTATCACGGGGAATTTTGTAAATACGTACAGCGTGCGCGATTCACTCGCAAATTGGCCCGTGGATCCGACGCGCAAGCACTAATCTCTTTACACGCTTAACTGACTCGTTTGACAATGAATAGCTTCATGTCAGAATATGAACAGAACTATGCTTAAATGAAAAAACAACGGATTGCATTCCGGGAGTGCCGGCAGAAGTGAAAGCTTAGATGTGTTTTCTTGGTGAGGCGACAAGTTTCTCTGTAAGAAAAGAAATGACATTCGCAATGTCGAATCTAAAATCACAATAATTACCTATAATATTTAGCTATTTTCTATTACAAATTACACTTATTATTTATGAATGTTTCCTTTTGACAGTTTTATAGCCCGATGTTTACCTGTTTGGAACAAGTACCTTATTGTTTCGTTTCATGTTGTAGCAAATGGTGAAAACTCGATTGTTTTTACAACAATTTCCTAGAGAAACGTTGCAAAATTAGTTTAATAACATAACTTAATATCAAGTATGTATTACGTAAACCTCAAATATTTTTAAACCTTGAATCTTGAAAACGACTTCTTGGTTTCAATATGGATTTGTTATTTTTACGAGTCAAATCATCACTCTTCTTACCTTGATTCAAGTTCATATCTGTAGAAGTTATCCTAAATAACTTGGATACTATGGCTTATGAGAAAACGTCAGAAGCCTTCAGAGATGCATCCCCTAAGATTTCCAATCATGTGACGCTATGTAATAGAAAAGCTAATTTTCAACTATTTACATTAAGAAATGACAGCAAGATTATTTTATACTTAAAAAACAGCACTCAAGACAAAGCAGGAATGTCGGTTTGCAATGGTCCCGGTGCCTCCTCGATAACGCAATTTGCGTCGGGACAACGTCGTGGGCGTACCGGCTCAATTACTGAGCTGAACGTTCAGATGTTATTATGCTCTCTGTTTAATCTACTGCGTTGCGCTCGTGAACAGAGCTGGTAGTTATTGCATCGGACGTTTATAATGTTGTTTACAAGGGATTATGTGGCAAACTTGTAATTTTTAATCATGTTTTCTTCCGCCGCGCACAAATTACGAATGCGTCGAGACTAAGTCGAGTTTCAATTAAAGAGCGCAAGTAGTTTATTCTCCTCAAAGAACCTCCAACGTGGTTTATTGACTGCTATTAACGATGACAACAGGAACAGATAGCTTAATGTTCCCTTGCGTATACGAATTTGATTGACTTTGGATTTATCTGAGCATCAAAGCCCAAATAAAATAACCATACCTATCTTCTTAGCCGAAATATAAGACATAATGAAAATGCTGCTTTATGGCGGGTTGAGAGGCTGGCGGTAAGGTACCTGACCCAACGAGCTACTATGGCTCTACCACCTAACAATAAATACCTTATTCATTGAAGCTGTGTTAAAAGAAGTCATCCATCTACGTCTAAGGCATACGATTAAGAATTTGACGAATTAATTAATGGCCAATTTTATAGTTAAAAGTAACACTAAAGCTGGTTTAAAAAACATTTATAGTATTTATAGTTCATAGTTTCTTATACTCGTTAAAGTCGCACGATGAAAAGTGATCAGTCACAAGCGAACAAAAAGCACTCATACTAACAGACACCTGATCCTCATTACATTATGCATTGAAACGTTATCACAGTTGTACCAATTTCACGCAGAATTAATTGTCTCGACTTGTTACAGTAACACGCGACACTACGTGTGATGTCAAATCATTACCTATTATTAATCTTCGTTTTAGACTGTTCATTGTTGTTATAAAGAGGCATATTGTGTAGTTAAAGTCAAGTATGAAATTTAAAATGTTTTCGTCGGAAAATGGCGACAAATAGGTAAGTAATAGTAATAACATCTAGTAATAACAATGCCATCCTCTATTAATTTCATAGCGTACCTAATTGAACTTTTAAAAAAATCATAGAAGTGCGTGCTTTTGTAAGGTTGCAAAGTTGCAAAATTTGCCACAGAATATTGACACACAGTTCTCCATTGAAATACTTTAATCAAGTAATAATGCCAGTAAATAAGTTAAACATTTTAAAAAATAGCACATAAAATGATTCGACGTTTTAATATTAAGGCCCCCATGTTAAGGCGGTTCGGAAACATTTTTATATATTCCATCACCCGCCCGTCACCGGTGAATTTTAAGTTAATTTTGTTGAAAATTTGTGGGTCCTGAATTTATAAATTACTGCCTTTACTCGACGTACCTACAGACGGCGCGGTATCGTAAGTTTTGTGACATTTTAAATAAAATTACAAGAGTAAAAATACATTTACTCAGTCACCTCTTACATGTGACTGATTAAGTAAGTGTTCCCACTCGAGTTTCGCTAACACGATTTTAACCTATATTCGGATTTTAAATAAGAATTAGGAACCAGAAGAAGGAACAAGTTTATGTACCGACAAGTGCCATATACTTCTATGTAACTACATAGTACAAAACCAGAAACTTGCTTACTTACTTAACCCACTAGCCCAACGACCCAGAGTATCTTGACCTTCGACAGCAAAGCCCCAACTCACTCATTCTACACCATAAATGCTTGTAGGTATAGAATTCGCTTAGAAGCGTACAAATCCTCATTACGATTTCGCTTGTGGTTTATGATGTAAACCAAAGTCCCAAGAAAGAAAAATTACATTAAATTCCTTTTCAGGTCATAACAAAACTATATGAGCGTAAAATGCATTTTAAAGTAACATATTATGTACCTACACATAAACTTGGAAATTTATAAAATTAATAGAAAACGTAGTCATATAAACTTTCGCCACATATTTAATGCATAAACCACGCATAAATATTTAAAACAGAGCCCAGCCATTGTTGCAGTTTTATTACCTGTAAATAGAATCGGACGTACCCAGCGTGTTTCGGTTCACATACTCGTAGAGGTGAATTATTCAGTATTAATATGGAGTCAATTTGCTTACTGACGAATAAAATTCATCTCAGTCATAATTTGGTATATAAATATGTTTTATATTATTTTTAGTACTTAAATAATATGCCATGCTTCCTTTTTTATTTTCGTTATTTATTTATTTATTTATTTGGAATATTCCCTTGTTTTGACATCGCACTCATGTCTAAACACCTACCCAATTATCAATTGAAACTATATTGGTCTGGTTGTATACTGAATACTCAAATTAAAATGAGCAGCCTTGTATAGAAACTGTCATAGCTAAAGCAAAATATCTTAGAATCAAATTAATTTAGAATCAAAACAAACATTCTTCTTATATATTTCAGAAGGTAATACTTGTACGATAATACGTGTAAATCCCCTTTATATTCTTCGACATTCAGCGGTTACGACGTGCCATTACGACAAATACTATACAGTAGCTATTAAGTGTGCCGTAGGTACTGTAAATGTTGGCAGTAGTAATAAAGGTCAAATACCTACTTGTGTTAATAGGGTTGCATCTGAGTTCATTTTCGTTTTTACTCATGATTTTAATGAGCAAGCGAGTAAGTTGATTTTAATGATCTAATTAAACTCAATTAAATTATTCATGCTTATTGACGTCTAATTGGAGAATGCAAATGAAAGAGGTAGATGGCATCACAGTTTCCATTTACGTTGATTAATGAATGAAATATAAATTATAAATGCTCATATTTTAAAGTCAATTTCATTTTGGCTGGTAAGGGCTTGTACGATTATATTCGTAAAGATATGAAGTATCCAAAGATAAGTACTCGTATATTCTCACTATACCATTATACTCGTATCGTATAACGTAATGAGATTCCAACAGCTTTCTACAACTGTCACTGGAGATGCAGTAGGTAATAATTGTTTTAAAGATGATTTAATCTGACATTTCTAATGCGGATCCGAATCCATTCAAGTACAACAGTATTTTTGTAAAGGTAGGCATTGATACTTACTATTTACATACTTAATGAGAATATGGTTTAGGATAATATTTAAAAATCTTAGATTTTTGTTAAGATACCTACTAGGCATGAGAAAATGTTGTAATTTATAGTTAACTAAGAAATCTATTTACCATTTTAAAGGCTCAAATGCAAAATGAGCGTAAATTACATATCTAACACGATCATTAAACACGTGGACATTGTTCCTGTACAATGTGTATGTGCAAATACAAACACTCCATCACAAACACAATGTAACTAGTAATGAATGTTTGTTTAGCGATAATATTAGCCCGATCGTGGAACTGTATAACATAATGCGTTTAGTGCTTTATTGAAAATGTATGGCATGGCCGTTTTACCAACGTACGCGATGTTTCAATGGAATACCTACTATAAAAGTTTAATAAAACTTATTTCAAATTGTGTTGAACTTTTCCATATTGTAAGATAATTTTTAAACAATTACGCGTTGTTTTACATTGATAATGTTTATACATGACTGCAAGTTTATGTTGTCGATAGCCATTAATGAACCCCTAGAATCCGTCGGCCGCCCACTCCCGGGATACCCAATATAATAAAATGTAAACTTTACAACTCAACGTAGACACTTCTTTATTTACATTTTTGATCTCGAATTCCACCGAGCTCAGATTGCATTAACAGTGACATTTCCAAGCCGTAGTAAGGACATATTCACGCAAAAACGTCAACACATCACAGCCATGTAACTCGTATGCGGGATGCGCAATAACGACATCTGTGTTTGGGGCGTAAGGATACTCCATCCGTCAGGGTGTAGATGGAGTAGGGTGGCCACGTGTCGGTTAGAAATATACCAATAATTTTTTTATGCTACATGTGGGTCAAACCGTGGATACCGTGGGCATGACCACTACCATCAAAACATTCATAATTATGGTAAACGTCAGTCTGACTTCTTCCTATTCTAATGCCACAAGTGAACTATACGACTACTCGCATATTTTTCGATAGTTTTATGCTCCGGCGCTGATGGTAAGTTGTCACTGCAGCCCATGGATGTCTGTAGGATATCTGTAAGTGTGTCACGTACCGGCCAAGATAATTATAGCTTCCCAACTTGAAGGCCCCGAAGTCTTGTTCTCAAAGGTATGTCAAGTCTTTAAGTCGCACTATACCAACGTGGTGGACTAAGACTAAGGACTAAACATATATTTCTTTTTGTGGGAGCTAGCCCTGCTTTTAGTCTTTAATCGTACGATTACAAAGCCTCTCCTAGCTTATAACAACAGGCTGATGCTGAACATACCAAGCTCAAAAGCACCCATTTAATTTGCTGTACTGTACACACCTTTTACTTTTTAACCTAGCAATTTACCAAAGTTCTGGACGCGCCGGACGTTGGCTACCTTTCTCAATCACTAATGAATAAAAAAGCCGCAGTGCTATAATACATAAAATATAAACCTCTAAGATATGCGAATCTATCTTCAGTTAAATTGAAGATCTCAGCGTACCCTTAAGACTGCAACGCGAAATATGCTTTACGGAAGAAGTAGGTTATGCGAATTTCCCTTCCCCGAATATTGAGCGTATTAGCAGTTGATGAATGTTTTATGTCAAGAATGGCGTGACTCCATATTTTCGAGCACATTTTCATTCAGTTCGTAGTAACAGAAAACGAAAAATTTTTTTTAGTTTCTTCTGTGAATGTTAAGACGAGCTTAACTTGTTAGGCGGCATAACTGAAATAGAACCATTTCGCACTACAAAAATGAAATGGTTCTAGAGCATTCTTAATTTTTATAAGTGTCTGTAATCCATTAATGCCCCACTGCGGGGTCGCGTCTCACAGGGAAAATGATGTCCATCGTACTAGGTCAAGTCCACCAACCTGGTGGACTTGACATGCCTCTAAGAATATTTAGTTTGCAGGTTTCCACATCATGTTTTCCTTCAGGTGACAGGTGATATAATTTTTTACAAAGTTATTAGTGCTTGCCTGGGCTTCAAACCCAGACACCGAAAGAGAGGCCGAATTCTCAGCCACCGGGTGATAAAATTATACTTTGAAGTATTGCGATGATTTCAAACGTATTGAAAAAGCAGTTCACAGCATAAAAACTTAAAAAATCCATATCATTATGTCTTTATAAATGTATCTAACTTCAGCATGAATCTGTCTATAAAAGGTAGAATTTAATCGATCAAAACACGTAGCGGCAAACAAAACAAAAAACTTTCAGCCGGTTTTTCGCTTTGTCTTCCAAATATCCCAATCCGCTACACAGTAGGTACAGTAACCCTATCGTGGAACAAAGCCCTCTGTTAACATCTGTTAGCATTCGAGGATCGTACTGACGCCAAATCTGTACACAATACGAGTGTAAGTGTCAACATGCTGATTGGGAGTTTGCGAGTGCGTGTTACTACTGATCCTGTGTATTATTTAGTGCTCGGTATGCGAGCCGCACCCGCTCGCGCTGGTCTATCGTGTAGTGTTTAATGACCTCTACTAATCTGAGTACCTACCACGAATAATGTTTTTCCAACTGCTTTCGTTTTGACTCTTATTGAAACTTGGTCTGAAACACTGACATACAATAAAAATATTTCCTTTACTGCATGGCTTTCTTAGATGTAGCATTAAAACCCAACCTTAGCTTTCATTATCTAGTTATTTTTCTTCAATGAGCACTGATCCTCTTGCCAAGGTGAACCCAACCAAGTTAACATCAGTAATTTTACGTAAATATTATCAGTAATTTATAGTCTATCAAATTAATGGTGAGTAGCTTATTGCTACTTTACTGACGTAAATTATTGCATTGGTTTTAGGCAAAGGAAGGCTCCCACGACTAGGTGATCGTGCCTGGGCCGCTCCCCAGCTCCGATTACGTCTTGTCGGTGTTTTTTTGTTATATTATGTCAACGATGTCGAGCACATCTACCTACCTATTAGATTTAGGATCGTGTGATCAAATCGCCACAGGGTATATTCATACCTTCATCCTCATACAAACCACTTCGTTGGAAATTTTAGGTATTCTTAGATACGCGCCCGATGAGCAAGATTCGAAATAACTTCGCAAACAAACACCTATAGTGTAACTCCTATTAAGCTGAGTTATCGTAGCGTCGGTGCGTGTATGAATTAATTATAATCAAGTAAAATGAGCCCAATTAGCCCGCCACCCCACACTACACCATAATATGTTTTATGATGCATACGCGACACGGGGATAAACGCCGCTTATATTACTGTTGTTGCTCGCAAAGGCAACAATGTACCATATAAGGCAGGTAATATTATTAAAATGTACCCGTGTGTATGAATACACAGTGAACAGTTGGTTCTTTAATGAAAATAATTACACATATAGGTCGTAATGCGCTTTTCATTTCTACGACGAGGATCGTTATTAAAAATGGGCGATGCAATTTCAAAAACAATTCTATATTAAAGTTTTATGGCTAGTTAACACTTTGCCAGCTAGCGTGCGAGCTGATCTGATGAGTAGCTACAGTACAGTAACTCGGGGGTAATATAAGAGTTACTCGTACGATCAATTTAGCCAGTTGAGGCCAACCTGTCTGTCTAATAGTTAGGCAGCAGCTCGCACTGTTTAAAGAGTCATTAGTGTGTGATGCCTATTGCAAAACTAACATACGAGTACCTACGATGAACGAACTATATTTTTGTGTATTCTGTTTAGCATCAGAATAATACTATGATCATTTATATTAAGCCAAAGTCTCATTCAATATTACGATAATCTTTGTATTGTAACAAAGCTCTGATTCATACCAACGTGTGTGTGGAAACACCCGAGGCGTACATGCGCAATCCTATTCACAGTCGAGTCTTACGACTCACCGACAGTTCCATAATCCCAACAAGAAGCTTTCTTGTACCTGAAGTCATAAAAGAAATAAAACTACATAATGCGCTTCAAATCATACTTCTATTCTTATAGACGTAAAATAAAGAAGTAATCATATCATACTATTACAAAGCTTTGATATCAAAAAACCTGTTTTGTACCATACCACTCGAGTTGGTAAATGGCGCAATCCGATTCCCTGATAAGTCTCCTTTACTCACTGGGTTTTTTTTAGTGAAAACGAGGATAAGGATTAAACTGCAAGCAAAATAATTTAAAATTCATTACATATTTACTTCCTCTTTTTTGGTTACACAATTCGATTCATTGGAAAGACAACGCGCCCATACGAGTAAGCTCATAAAAGCAAATCAATCGATTCAAATTTTTTGTAAACGAGTATGTTCCGTTGCTGTTACAAAAGTATTAGCAAAAAAATTGAAGATCAAGATTTAGAAACGAATCGAGAGGAAGGGCGGCAATCAGGAGACACATTATATCCAGCAGTAGACTTTGAAAAGTTGATAACAAACATTGATGTCTACGAACACACTCATGGCGATACGTGCGACAATAGTATACAATAAGAAGTTAAGTCTTTACGGTTCACTCCCAGGGCTCCTAGCCTGAACAAGAAGCAATCTTTAATGACGCGCCAAATGAGAAAAAATTGAATTGAAGCTCTCGCCGCAAAGCAACAATAGAAGAATAGTCCGCAACCCAGTTTTTACGCCTACTTTTTCAGTTTTTTTACCGGCACTTTAAAGATTTAAAAACAAAACCCCGCCGTGCGCGTTTGAAAGTTAGGAAACCGAGTTGGTACTTTTTGGCTTCTGTGGAAATCGTCACGTTTATTCAGCAAAATATTTTGAGTTTCAGACAATGTTTGTGTAAAATTATTGCAAAATCAAAAATCTTGGTCGAGGAACTGAAAATTAAATGATAAAAAAATGCATTGATACCACCGTTCCCACCAAGTTACGCTAAAGTTAAAACATTATGTACCAAATGGTAATTGAAGTTCTTATCATTAAATCTGATTCAATGATTATTATTGAACATTACCGTAATAGAGTTAAAATTTTATTATACGTATAATATAATTATATTGGTGCAATAGCCATGCATTTCACAAGATAACATCAATAAATTATTATTGCTGCAATTTTGGCTTCAAGCGGTTTGAATTCTATGAGACGTGACGATACAACTATATACTTGTACCAATTTACTAGATATATATAATATAATATATGTGTACATACTTTATACATATCTTCTTCCTTCCTTCCTTTCAGCCCTTGGCAGTTCACTGCTGGACATGGGCCTCCCCTAATCGACGCCAATCCACCCGGTCCTGAGCCCTCTGAATAAAATAATAAATAATATTATATTCTAAATAATATTATAATATAGATATAATATACAGCAACACAACTTCACTTAGGGTGCGTTTGCAAAGGATGAAACCTGTGTATCCGTGCGCTGTTATCAAGCAATTTGAAAGAGACCAAGTCTTTGAAGTCTTCTGCATAACCATCCACCATCTCATCCTTAAATGTATTGTCATTGTAATTGAATATCATTGTTTAAGGATTGGAAAGCACGACCTACAACAGTCCGTTTTAAACCGAGATTATTTCACGCCGGGCCGGTGTTGCTCTACTCTCACAAAATCTCAAATCAGTCATTCGTATTTTTAAGTATACTCCGGTATTTATTGGAGAACAAATCGCTGATCCCCGTCATGGGTTTGTATTTGCACGTTGGAGCAATAACTCCCCCATATTAACAGCTACGGAATAATCTTGTTAAGCCCCAAACATTTCTACATCGTATTTTTTAGAATTAGTAAGAACTTAACCACAGATTTTACAAAAAAAACTTACTGTATCATACTCCTAAAATCAGAAGAAATAATTTATACCTACTCATAAAATTATTATAGTTTTGTCCAAAGCTTTGCAAATTCATTTTACTCAATGTTCGGATGGCATAGTGGTTATGTAGAGTCTGCTTTGTTTAATCGTAGTAAAATATTTTAATACATACTATTTATTGTTGTAAAATACGAGTACCCATGCAAACAGTAGTTAGTGGGACAGAAATATTGTGCCATATTTACGATAGTTCAAAACAAAGTATTTGATCCTCACCTTCTTTTATTTCCTCACCTTCAACCGCCTAACTAGTTACGTATCTTTATATTTAACGCACCCTTTGAATGGTAGATTTCCCTTCTGATTATAAAACTGAGTGCGAACGAAATCGGAATTTCGATAACGCGTAGGCATAATATGCTCGTTGGTGAGTAAACAAGGCGCGATTGACGAACGGACCCGCACACGATAAGCGGGATGATTAATGTGCAGGTGGCCTGTCCCAACCCACCCTTTTTAATATAATTACCCCGAAATTTACGCAATACATCGATGTACATACTTTACACATATCGCGACATCGGCTACAATAAATGTCCTCTTTGTAACTAATTAAAATGGCAAAATCTGAATCTGATTTTTATTATTATATGTACTACCTGCTAAAATTAAATCAAGAAAATCTTTCTTTAATATTTCTGTCAGTCCTTAATCAGCGTACGCTATATGCAAATTTATTAAAATCATACGCAACGTTTCACACAAATCCTTAATTAAGCCCCTTAATATAGCCAATAAAGGTGCGCCACAAATGCGTAGAGTAAATTTTTATTTGTATCGACGCTTATCAAAATGGTCACATTTACATAATTATTGATGTAGGTGCTATCGATATTTACAAAATTGTAATTTTCTGGCAGTTAACCAACTCAAATCAATGCACTTGACCAAAGGATTTAAATAGTTTTATTCAATCTCTTACTTTTGCTAATCATCACACTAAAAATACTAATTAATTTATTAGGTGTGTAGGTAGTTATCAATTAGTGCATTTATAAATATAGTATTAAAGTTACATAATTCAAAGATATACGTATACTTTGAATCTCACCGTTAAGCTGAACCTAAAAAGCATCGTAAGATCAAGATCTTGTTACAAATAACAACCTCGTTTCATGTTTCAATTATAAATAATGTAGGTTAATATTAAATCTTCTGGAATATCCTAACAGAAAAGCTGTCTCCGTTTTCGCATTACAGCTTAAAATGTTGCCGCGGTACAGAAGACAACACTCGCTTTTCCTCCTCATTAGCTCTTTGGGCATAAATGGAATAAAAAAGCATTCAAGCGCTGAAATGTAGGAGCCAAGCAGCGGCCATAAACTAGGTTAAAAACCTCGCGTAGTTACGTTCCATTTTTTATGCAACTGAAGTAACAAATGTATCTTTATGCGGACCACCTGACGTAGCCATCAGTGAAAAAGAAACGTCTATTTTATGCTTACCTTGGGTAGAAGAGAGTACGTTTGCATTTTGAAAAGACACATAACAATCTAGTTGTAAGCTGGTTTAGCTCCTACATCTAAGATAGTTCCTTTACGGGTCGCACCCACCTCAGGGTGAAGAGAACGACGCCGATGAAAAGTAGAACAGGGGTCTGTACAATATCATGGCTGAAACATAAATAAATTATAGGATACTAGACATTAGCAGTCATATGACGTACCTACCTAGTTACATAAGACTTTATTTCTATTTAAGTGTTGGTATATCTTCGTAAAAATCGATCACTAAAGATCAAGATTCAGCTCAAGAAATCCAATATCCAACCTTGAAATAGGAATTTGCCGGCAACCACATTTTTGTATTAGTTTGTACTTAATTTATCATTCAAAAGTAAGACGCTTTGAATTTCTAACTTTCTTCAATCTTGTTATTTCCCTTCGAGAATTTTATTCGAACGGATTACCTAAATGGCACAGAATCTTATTTCGATTGAACTTAGCTTTGACTACCTACTTGGTAGGATTTATTTTTCTTCACACTATGCTATCATTATACCTTGATACACCTACGCAACAATATAATTATCCTTGTTAGATTAATCCTTTTAGTTTTTGATAAGAATTTTTACACTCAATGTACTTTCTTAAGGAACCTTCCCTTACCATACAATAAAAAATTAAGTGATTTTTTATTAAGTAACTGAAATTAAATTATAAAGATTATTTGAGTATTAAGGCCTTTTTATCATAATTATATTCTGCTACTGAAAATACATATGAAAATATGGCAAAAGATCTTATCTAAACAGGTTATGCCTAAGTTCTTAATAATAATATTTTATTATAATTATGTGTCAACGATTTTGAAAGCTTCAATAGCGTGGTTCAGGATAACTGTGGCGCCATCTCGTGGTGGAAATCGAAAATTCAATAAATTCTGTACACACACAATTTTATAAAAATGTGAAATCATCTACGGGATTAGCGTTTCTTTGTGGCCACACACAAAATTGGAAAAGGCTAGTTCCGGTTATGGCTGACGTTTAATCTGAGTGACTGTGTAATGTTGCAAACCATTATGTTCTATCCTGATTTTCTCCTGAATAAGGAGGAGATGCAATGGACGGAGAAATCTTCCTGTTATAGAAACTTGACGATGAAAAGTGTATCGCTTTATCAACCACTCGCATATCACAATCTAAAGCAAAAGATACGAACCCGCTTTAAGGAGAGTTAAACATAAAGCTTCAATTGTTTTTTCATTCCATTAAAATTTTTATAAATTAGTTTCTGTCTTTTATCACGAAAATGTAGGCCCGAGGAATATAATCTACAGCGTTTCTAGGCACTCCAATTTGTCAATTGTCAATTTGAGACCCCAATAGCTTATTCAACGAGGTACATAAGAGTATATACACGGAGGCCTCTTTGTGGCGAATTTTGTTAATATTATTATACTTAGCCACGTTTTATTCATCTACTCCTCTTTATTTAATACTAAGTTAATGTAGTAAAATGTAACGGTATGAATGTAACGGTAAGTATCTAGTTTTTTTATTTAAATTAAAAAATAAACACAGTAAATCCCCGAACGCCACGGTACCTCTTTCTTTGGTCGATTAAAAAAATGACTAAAAATGTCCTTTGATATACTGAATTTGATTTTTTTTTAAATCATCATATAAGAAACAAAAACATAAGTTAAAAGAAAACAATCATCAGTCTATAATTATATTATTAAGCAACCTTCAGGGATCTTACCATAGAATACTGAAAATGAATAAATAAGACAACTCCAACAAAAGAATTTTACACGGCGATATTTGCATACAGAGAGAAGTAAAATATGAAGGATTTATACAGAAGAATGGGCGTGTGTAACACAGCGGGTTGGAATTAAATATACATGTAATCTGTTAACTTCATACTCCTAAGCCAAGATTCATTACACGTCTGTCAAGCCTGCTTAGTTGGAAACGATAAGAATTAAGAAGGATTGTGTTGTTCTATCGCACAAATCCTTTACTGTTGTGTTTTACTGAGATCCGTGGGTGGAACTGTGTAACTAAGCTCTTCCATGGGCTGTAAGACTTAAAATAAATATCAAACACTGTAATACGACAATACTCATTGCCATAAACCGGGGCTGTAGCGTGTTCTTTTGCCGTATCCTCAACAATCACTTGATACTTTTGACGAAACGATACTTCACTCAACCATCGCTAGGTAATCATATCGAATACCTGCATTAGCTAAAGTGTGGTCTCCTGCGACCACACTTTAGCTTATAAGCTTTGTATGCGCGAATACTATCGCGATAAGTATCGCTAAGAGTAAGGTTCCTGAACTCTCATAATCTTCGTGAAGCAAATATGTTCTAATACGTGGGTATGTAGTTCAGAGTCACAAATGGTCGCCTAAGCCTGGCGCTTAAGTCTCTTAGTCTTTTGAGTAGCAACGTGCTCTATATGTCATAAATACTACATAATAGTCAAAATAACAACAAATACTTGCATACGAGGCATAGAAATTTAAACTCAAAAAAGAAACAGAGTATAACTCTTACTAAAAATTGTTGAAAACATTTCAAAATCCACGCTTTAACTTTCCGGCCAATAAATCAAACTGTTAGCTCTGATATAACCATAAAAAGAAGGAATCGATGTAAAGGCTAAAGTGGAAGCTATTCGAAGTAAGTGGGCGCTACGCCAAATAATAAAATACTTTCTCCCGTTTACTAATTTAATGTTTAATGGATTGGGGTTGAAGTTGAAGATTTTGGGGCATCATTGGAAGGAAATAAATTGAAAATATAGTACCCGGTATTAACACTTATACTATATTTTTGTGTTTTAGAAGTACCTAACAAACCATTATAAGGGGAATCGTAATTAAATGAATTTTAATTAATACCTAAAAGTTAATAAGCGTCACAATAAAATTCAAGTAAACATAGAATATTCTACAGAAATAAACAGTACAGAAATATTTCAGACTGGGTATCACCTACGTATTGTAAAGCTTTAAGCAGAGTCGATCCACTTATAAGGATTTCCAAGTGACGGTATAAAAATTTATCATTGAACTTTGTACCTGAATATTATAAATCATCAACTCATTCAACAAATGTTTGAACAGAAGTAATATTTAGAGGGGTCTTACCTTGAAATCCATGTTTATTTAAATGAAAAATAGGGGATAACCGCAACAGAAGCCGGGATTTCGGCATTACGGGTAATAAGGCGTGGTGGCGGCGCCCACATCATTCACAGAACCACATTACGGGGCGTAACCTTTATAAAATATTCTAATTTTCCTTAGACCACATCAAACTTTTTCTTAAATAAGAAACAACCTTTACATTACACTAATAATAAATTGTATATTAGCAATAAAGATAAACTAATAAAAGTAAAATAATAATTACTTAGGCATAGTCGTCTAGACTAGACTAGATCTAGAAGGCTAGCACTGCAGGTGTTGACGTTCACTGATTACTTAAGTGACTCCTAGTGATATAAAAAAAATCACTGTCAGTGTGAATAGGGATGACATAAAGGGATGTTTCTGAATGCGCAGTGAGAGTGAACTTTATAAAATTTGTAGTATTTTTAATATTAGCCATTTAATTGACCATTAATCATGTGTAAGTACGTTAGACTTATTTAGAATACCTTAATAGGAATTCTCGATAAATTGCTAATATACAATCGATTTATTAAACATGTTACGTATAACTCTTTTGTTTTTAGTATTCGTGCGTAGCAGTAACACAAAAGATTACGACATACTTGAACTACTTATATCGATTACTTCGTATCAAATAACAAACACAAGCCGACCACTAAACTACTTAATGTTTATTATCCTGTGGGTGCAGCAATAAAAATATCTTATCCCACCTATAGCGGCGTAGTCACGTGATGCCATACGAAACCATTAGTACTAATTTCGCCGGAGAGCAAGTTTTACGGAAGCTGGGAACGTTCCCATTCAATCCATTTATCCGGAAAAAAGATGTATATAGCTTCGTATAGGAATTACCTGAATTATCGAACAAATTAACCTATTAGGTATTGGAGAGCAGAACTGTGAAAAAAGAAGCCATTCAGTTCAACAGTTTATTTTCCTTAACTTCCTTTATGCGACAAAATGTTATTTTCTTTCACGACAGTCTGTTTATCTAACCTCTATCTCTATATTTCTATGATCATAAACGGAATAAGTAAAACGAGAAATTCTGAAAAAACAAACGTTACTCAGCTCTAAATCACAACCGGAGATTTCTAAAATCAATTTATACATTTTTACAGTGATGGTTCCCAACAACGGCTGCGGGTTGCGTTGTGAAATCTGACAGGTGACGGGTGTCGGCCCACAATGGGTACGCCATCCTTATCGCTAAGAGGAAAATAAATGAGACTACTTTTTCCTACTTTACGAGCAAGTCACTCTGAATTTCATGTTTGGTTTCATTGTATCAAGAATACACTGTTACAAGAAATAACCTTAATACCATTGTTTCTGTTCTCCTGGTACATTATGAATTTTTTACAGTGGCAATTCCGTGTTGTGTTTTCTGCACAATTTATGAAACAGCGCCTTCGCATGCAATATGCGAATACCGGCAACACGGCATCGATACTTAAACGTAACTGCGTTTTTGCTCTCAGTTTACTCGCCATGTTATTTTTATGAGGTCCACGTCAGTATACCTATTGGATTTATTGTTACGAATCACGAAGAACCTCCTCTTTAAAAATGTCGCCGCCACTTTTTCCCCGTCCACAATAGCAGCGGCTCGTGAGGAATTTCCTAGCCAAAGTGGGCCCAATAATTTTGTTGGTTCGTGTTGAGATTTACTGTCGATATTATCGTAAATGTTCACTATAAATGTATCAAGACAGAACAATAAGTTGCGGATAAAGGAGCCAGACGCTCGGTGAGTCGTGACAAATCTAGGTATGAAAGCTTTTGTCCTGGCCTACATGCTACACGAATTATCGAATTATATAAATGTCCGGTACAGGCTGACAGAAGGATAAAAAGATAAGAACGAATCCATTTACGTATCGACGTTGATTTATCGTTATTACTACACTTCATTACGTTTTCCATTGAGAAACAAATGCCTCGCTTGCTATTCCGGTCGCGCTGTGCCTATTTCTCGGTAATCTAAAATCTGGCCGACGATTTGAAAGTGCCATACACTCCGTTGGAATCGCGTTTGCTATCGGATTGTCGATAATTTTCTTAATAGGCCCCTTTGTTGGACTTATGTGCCGTCCAACCGTAAATTGCCTAGCCCCGTTTCTACTACACACTAGCGTTACACAGGGTTATCAGGGAATAAGAGACGGAATACGCTTAAATCCGTCGAGGACATTCTTAACGCGATGTAAGCGACTTACAATGCCTAACTGTAAATAAGCTCCGCTATTTGCACTCTTCGTTAAAATTATATTTATAAATAAAAAAACGTTATCCTATTATAGTCTTTGTAGACATTCAACAAAGAACCCATTATTGAATGCTGCAGAGAGTTCCGAGGCGCCGCCACCGTCGATAGGGAAATATCAGCTTTTAACAATGGAAAATCTAGGATCTATCGCCGTCGGAAAAGGAAGTAAGATCCTCTTATCGTATAATCTCGTGGAGGTTAAGCTACGATGTTGTTTCTGTGCTGAAATTTTTATGAAAGTTTGATGAATAAGTCTTTTCACGGTTTTGACTGGTAATCTCGTTTGTTCTATTTGTGTGTGTTGAATAAAAAATGATAATATTCGTATATACAATTTACGCTCTCTATAAAGCATTGGGCCTAATAATAGCCGATAACTTATTAGTAAAATTAAAGTTAGCGAACAATTTATTTAACCGACTAAAATAGGACCGATGCACTATCCGAGGTTATTAGTAGATGAGTTGTTACAACCACGCTTCCCCAAGCCGAACCTCAACATGCAGTATAATTATATAATATCATGGTGCGAAATAAAGGTGGTAGTGCTTCTCCAGTGTAACTTACATGTTTTCAGCTGTGGTTACCCGGGTACAAAATATCGGGCTATATTGTAAACATTGAAAATTACCTCCAGGATTTCTGAATATTTTGTTTGCCAGCCCTAATGCCAGAGTTAATAGCTAAACCCTAACTCATATGGTAAGTGTTAGAACAGTTACTGATCGTTACTCATTTGTTTGCGTTCACTGGTTCATTCCCACTTCTGTGTTCCACTTTGTCATAACGTTGTTTAGAGTGAGGTACTCTACGAGTATGTGCTGACGCTATGCAAACTAAGTTTGGAGTTTATATTTTACCGGAAGCTATGAGATCGTGATAATTACTAAACAGTATTTATAAGCCTTATGGAAAATGATTAAAAAACAATCAACATTTTAACGTACTCCTACATAATATATGACACCTCCTGTACTAATAATATATCTACCTATCATTTTATTAGGTACTATGCTTGTAGCGACGGAAGCTTAAGTTTATAAACCCCGAATAGAATTGATAAAAATGATCGGACAATCCAGAATAATATATTTTCGGTAGAACCATACATTTAACAAAGTATTTAATAAATTGATAAATAAAATAAACAAGCAAATATAAATAAATAAAAATAAGTTTGGTTTCATTTCATTCCTCAGATGTTTTAAAGAAGATGAAAATATGACTCAATATAGGCTTCATCAAGCCATTGATATATTTTATTAGATAATGTATAGCTATGGCTTGATAATATTAATTAATTAAAATATAAATCAATTTGTATAACTTCAGATAAGTACCATTAAATTATGGGCCTGAAATATTCCGGCTACGGGAAAGTGGATTCTCTAGGCTTCGATGATCGCTACCATAGTCGATACGCATAATTAGACAATATGAAAGAATTTTAAGTATGTACATATCTATTTATAAGTTTTAGGGGGGGTTACTAGCGATAAGAATACTATAGAGAAACGAGAGGTTTTAGCTAGTGGGAGTCCGACATAACTCAGCCCTCATGTGCAATGTGCAGTTCCATGAATTCCTCACGCTAAGAAATGTACCTATTTGTCGCTATGCCAGAGGCTTGACATAGCCTCAAATGTATTTATCCAACAATCAGACCTTCTTAATTTAAACATAAAGAATTGGATTCAATTTCTTACGGGCGGATATGTCTGTTAAACTCGTAATGAACGTTTTAACATTCAACAGTTTTGACCTTCAAGAGAGCCTTGCTCCAGACCTGCTCTGTCATTAAAGAAGTGCGCCCCATATTTGCACGTTGGTAAATAAAAAATCTCCTAGGTTTCTATCTGAAAAACTTCTACAGTAATAACATTTTTACTTTTTGTAGAAAAATATTGGTACTCTTAGCTACGAGAATAATACGAGCGAAGCGCATTCCTTTGGTGCACTGTTATCCACCTTTCTTCGTATCTATTTCTTGTTATTTTCTCGGAGGTACGTACTCGTATCTTTATACTGTGCTCGTATCTCCAATAGTATTCAAATGCGTTACGCTCGAATGAATGCAAACTCCTTAGCCACGTGATTTGATTACAGGCATTCACGAATTTTCCTTGAAAAATACCAGCCTCTTACCAGTCCAAGAAAACGTCTAATACTTGATACGCTTTGTCTGAAACCTTGACTTTATTTTCTTTTGTAAAACATTCATTTAACTGCAAGTATATAGGTAACTGTAAAATCAGTTTAAAATCTTATTTTTATTAATTACCTTTTAATACCATAATCCCCATAAGAACATCGTTAGCTATTTTTCCGTGTTGAGTTGTGAGTATACTTACGTCCATATACAAAACTATACACAAAAATGTCTAATAGATATAACTAGTAGGTTCGTATATGTATATTGAACTAATAAAATAAGTATTACACATTCCCGCTAAATGTAGGGTAAAAAGCCAAACGGCACGCGAAGAATTGCCTTTTACGGATCGACTAACTCCCCACAGCTTAGGGCGCAGCAGAGAGAAACTCACCAACGAATTGTTTTAAGGGCTGGGTTCTCCATGTATAAGGGTACTACGTATGTAATGTAGCTTTGTACTTAATAAAACGATCGGCGTTAACTACATGATAATAGAATTGGTTTGAAATATATTTATTTGAGTCTAAATATAGGTATATTACAATGATACTCATACAGACCTACCTATCCGTTGGAAATATCCTTTTAAGCAAAATTAAATGTATTGAAGATTATTTTAAGGTATTTAAGAAAATTATAATATTTTATCATAATTTTCTTAAATACCTATTTTATCATAATTTTCTTAAAGATAAATTTTACCTTTAGTAGGTACTAGCGCCTTGTCTGATAGGTTACGTGTAGGAACATAGAAGATAAAGTATATTGTTAATACCTACTTAATTATAGTTTCCAGTAAGGGGGTAGTTTTATAATTTGTAGAACAATTTTCGCGGCTAAAAATGCAACAGAAGGGGAATCGGTATTCTTTACATTTGGCTTCCATCATCAGATTAACATAAAAACAAATAGATACCTATTTAATTAATTTTCTATTAGCGATGAATAACAGAAAATAAGGAAGGACACATTTAAATGAAGGAATGTTAACATTTTTTACAACTCAATTCCCGGAGTGGCTTTTCAGGGGAATTCTATTTTCCAAAACTAATAGATTATTTCATCGTTAATTAAAACAGTCTTAGAATAACATTCCATTAAGAAGAAAAAAATATCGATGGAAAGCTTAAAGAAAACCTTTTATTGTTTGACGAGTAAACATGGTGTTGTTTAATTAAATATAATTTATTTTTAACAAAGATATAAAGTGTCATTAAAGTGCTATTTGTTTATTCTCCAAAAAGTTTTTAAGACGGTACGTTCTATTTTTGTGTTGTTTTATAATTTGGGAAATTAAAAGACTGTAGGCGTAAATAGTTAATGGTGTTAATGGATAAATACGCCCAATCTCAGACGTGACAAATTTTGTCTTAATTATACGAACTAGAAATGAAAATATTTTTTCTTTTTAAAAGAATAAACAAACGATGGTTCCTTTAAATTATGAATTTTCTAACTATGACACTTCTCCAATATTTGCTTTTTATACAGCGATTAATGGGGATGGCAAAAGAAGTACAGTTCGATAAGGGGAGGCTCATGTCCAGAAGTGGACTACGAATGGCTGAAAGCACTCGTTAGTAATGGGGACGCTGATGTATAATTTTCAAAAACCACCTTGAGAAAGTTTGATAGGTTTCTATATTTATAAGAGATCTAACTAATAATGCCCTCAAACGCTTCTGTTAATCTTTAATACCCTTGCTTATATAACACGGATAATAGAACCGTCTCAATTTCGGCTTACCTGGTAGCCGCTGCAGACAAAATAATTTAATTTCTCTCGTTACGACCGCGAATTATTTGGAAAAAAACAGGGGAATTCATAAAGCTATTACTTTGCTCCAAAAGACCGACGTGGCATTTACAGAAAAGGAATGAAATTCTAAATTAAAAGCAGGATCAAGCGAAAGTTTTGACGAGTTTGCAATTAATGTATTACCTTGGCTCCGGTCAGTGCTGTGTTATGAGTTTTTTACCCTTTAAATTGAAGCGTCCATTGGCCAGCTAATGTATAAAGATTGTGGTGCTTAGCCAGATTATAAAGAACGTATTACTGTTAGTGATCTGCCATGTTCACTTTATTTCATAAGTCTCTATTAATTAAGGGAGATAAGATTAATTAAGAGTGCTCAAATATTTATCCTTAGTGACAACATACCCGTAGATACTACAATTATATTCCCGTTCTTAAGCTCTTTGGATGGCTGATGTAGATTCTTAATTTTTTTAATTTGTTTCATAGAACTTTAATAAACAATAATGGAATAATTACGCACTGCAATTTATTTCACTCTCAACTTTTTTCTAATAAAATAAAATAAAAATATTTTTGGGTGAATAGTTCTGTAATATATTAAATAGGAAGGTTTGATAAAAGTGGTGGGTAAGCCTCGCAATTATTGTTATTGACTGTGGCTGGATTGTATTTTCCTTAAGTGGCAGCAAAAGTATCCTCTCTTTAAGACGTTTCCACTTCTCTTTATTCACTTATTTGCTCACTTAGTTAATGTTATGTTATACAACGTTTGGGTACTAAATAATCTTTCTCTACAGATAGAACGTTGGAACAAATTCGATATTTAGGTTTATAATATTATATTATCGATGTGTGGTGGCGACTGCGATTGGCATGTATATTTTATTTAACTAGTTAGTTTCATTTTAATTTTATTTAAATAGTTAAATAAACAATAATATAATTAGTTACCATGTAGCAATTACAAATTGCTCGAAGAATTAACTATTAGTTAAATAAAATTAATATTTTTTTCTTAGAAAATATATTTCTACTTAGATGGTAGCTATTTAATATGTAAACCATAATGTAATGCAAATTATATGTATTTTCAGCAACAAAATACTTGAACATACTACGTCTCATAACAAAGCTACGTCTGGGACGAGAACGACTATTAAAACTTTTAAGGATAGTGAACTTTATTCAAATGATTAACTATTCTTGTTTTTCCTTTGTTATACACCCCGTTGATATGCGAATTCACGATAGAAAAGTCCACAGAAGCCGGTGTGCGTTTCGTTAATTGAATTTTAAATTAACTGTTACATTTTTCTAGTTTAATCTCGACGAATAATTTATCGTTTGGGTTTCAGCCTTTATTACTTTTTTATACCGCGGCTTACCTTTACTTTATATGACGGAGAAAATTAAGCAAGTAACGTTGTGTTTAAAACAAATTGCTTCATATTATTCGCGCCAGCTGTGATGTTAACGTTTAAAATAATAATATATTTTTGCACAAATAATTCTTAAACTCAGATGAAGATTAAAATATTAAAATTATCCTTAATACTATATTAACTCATACCATTGAAACAATTCATAATTAGGTGGGGCTTTGTATGGAATAATGAGATACAAGCACTCTACTATTACCTACAATCTAATAAGGGTTCATGTAAGCCTCGGGCCATTCGCTGAACTTTCACTTGTTACATTAATATTATGGAATTATATAACAAATTCGACCCACATTCCATTATGGAGATGAATACGAAATATTCATGGATAATTTTAAAAAGTGGATGATATGTCGGTTATATATTTTGATATTGTTCTTAGATTCTTAAATAATTTTTCTCGCGGTATAAATTGAATAACAATTAGGTACAATAATTGATTCTCTTTGAGCCAATAACCTCGATATACTAGGAACGCCTGCTGTTTATCTACCCTTCTTTAAATTGAATGTAATGAACATTTTAAAGGCGTTCCAGCGAAAATATTAGCTTTTTCACGCGTGAGTTAGGAGTTTTACAGCCCGATATATAAAATGAGGTCTGCGGAATTTTCTCCCCCCGGCTTAAAAGGAATTTTGCGAACTCGCGCTCTTACGTTATTATTACTAAAGGTAGATACGTTGATTACACATCCAACGGAAATACAAAGGGACCTTAAGAGATTTGGTCGCATTTTCAATACTTTTAATCTACTTTGACTTTTTAGTTGGTAGAAGTTTAGTAGCTCTCTCGGGGAAGTACCTTACCGCCAGCCTCTTAATTCTACGTAAGTAAAGCAGCATTTCTTAATGTTTTCCGTTTCGGCTGGGGAGGTATGATGGCCGAAGATACTGTATTTGAGACGGACATGTTAGTCCTCACTAGTATTAAAGCAGCCTATAGAACCTTAGATCAGATTTCTTCTCTATTGGAAGTTGATTGGCTGCAGTAAACACTTAACATCAAGTGGCTTGTATGCCGTTTGCTAGTCAATTACTCAATAAAGTCTATGGGGAATGAAGTAGATATAGTTTTCTTTAACATCAAAATCATAATGTTTGAAGAGTATATTGTGCTTTATGTATATTCAAGGATGTCGTCGAAGAAGTTCAACTACTCAGCTATTTCTTGGCAACGATTTGATACTAAATCAACTTGCAGAACCATGAATTATCGGGCGACATTTCTTCGAGAATACTGTCTTTGTACGTGACATTATTAGCTAAAGTTACATTATTTTGTTAGTGATTGTTTGATTTATGCCTAATACACTTGAGTACTAGAGAGTAGTTTTTAGTTATTTAACAACTGGTTTTACTCACGTTATTATTTATTTATCGGTGATGCCGACATGTTTCGGTCCTGACCGAGGACCTTCTTCAAGTTCATAATACCGTGAGTAAAACCACTATATATAACTAAAATGTTAGTTTACGCTCACGATTCGATTAATAATTAAATAGAGAGTAGGTAGTTATTTGAATGATTTCATATACATACCTACGATATTTTATCAAGAATTGAAAAGTTTATTTATCATACATGCATCATTTTTAAAGTAAATACCGTAGACGGAATCTGGACCAGGGAGCCGAGTCTACTAATTTGCCGTTATGATGCCAGTCCAATTAAATCCATAGGGAAGACAGTAAGTAGTGCACCGGTGCGTTCCACTGGAGATCCCGGAGAGACCCCGGATCCCGCGAGTAAGTATAAGTGTTTCAGTTGGAAACGTCGACCAAAGCAAGGCTTTAGGTAGTGCATGTCGGATGTGATACACATTGAAATGGTAATTTAACATAATTGTGCTTGCACTGTAGAAGCGTAGAAAGCTCCTTTTTCATTACTCTTGTGATAAATAACTTTCTTTATAGATTTTTGTTAGACCTTACCGAACAGACCGAACAACCAACGCGACAAAATTCAAACACAGGTCTTTGAATGGAGCTCTTCTAACTAGCAATACACACGAACATCTGACACAATATATGTACGCTACGACGCACATTAGTGGGTTACTGGCACGACGCACAACGTTGTCGTATGACAAACTCGACGCGAGCGACCGATTCCGATTCAAGCGAGATAGTCCTGAAAGCCTTGAAAAAGGACCTAGTGTAAAGCTACAAATTGACACAAAGTTTATACGAGCTAAAACAATACAGACAATATTCTATTTAAAAAAATTATAAATATTTTAGTATGATCTACATTTCTAGTCGCAAATAAAAACGAAACATATGCAGACATAGTAGTGAGTAGATTCTAGTAAAAATAAAATATATAGCAAACTTGATTATCTTTGTAGATACACCTGTTCAATTCGTGCCGCGTTTTCAATACAATTTCTTTCTCGTTCGTGTTACGGACAGAGCGCGGACTGTAAATCGACTTTTGCGATCTGCGAATGTTCAGAATTTTATCCGATTTCTAACTTTCCGAGTGCACTGTGGATAGGTAACTTAATATTCCAAACATAAATATTATATGATTTTTATGACGCTTTTAGTTCACGTACAACTAAATATTAATAACTATTTAAAGGATTGAATCTTTAAATTTAATTTAACGACGCATTTAATTATAAATTCCGCCTGACTGGCCTGAACGAAAGAAACAAGACGTTTTGTTGAGTTTGTTCTCAAAAATAGCAACGTATCCATGGAAAATCTCTGATAATATAGTAATTAACTGCATTTTTGTATGTCTATCCCTTTTACTGGACTGATGATTAAAAATTAATGGGTTCGAGTGATCGTTATTTTTTCTAACGCATTAAAATATAGATAATGCTGAATGTGTGCAATTAAACTTCGTAACTGAAATGTTGTGAAATATTCGCCCACAATCCACACAAAACTATTTCACTCGTTGGAAACAGATTGTATACGAGTTGTGCGATTCAAACGAGGATGTTAACGCACATTTCCGGAAAACTCTAATGAAAATTGTTTCACTGCAAATGCTTTAGGCACCTCATGAGAGGAGGATTTTTAGCCCACTGCGCAAAACTTTTGCCATTTATTTAAATAGTCAATAGTATAAAATATGTAAGTGTAGGTAAGGTTATGGACAAACAAAAATAACCGAAACCTAAAGAGGTCTGTATATATTTTTGAAAACCTTACTCGATTACGACATTAGTAATACGTGACTTTTTCAGTTACAAGAATTATGACGTGCTTTAGACATAGGTATCGAAATGTTGACCTTTCATTCAGTCGGTAATAATCAGTATAACGTTAAAAGAAGAGGAAAATACTCCTATCACTTTTGGTAAAGCAAATTGGGCAGCGGCAGGTACAAGATGTCAAGACGCTTGGATAAAAGTATGATCGGAATGCACAAGTATTTTTAATACTTACTTAATACCTACATCTGTATTTATTACATCACATGCAAAGACTAAATCCGTAAATATTTTTCATGATAATTATTATCTTGCGCCGCGTTTAACTTGCCCTAATTTACTCTTATTATAATTTGTCCAATTTATCAATAGTTGAATAATGGTTACCTATAGGTACCTAAATGTGTGTAAGTCATTAATTGGAGCTTTATTGACAAATATTTTATAATGTTTGCTTCTATTTTATGTTAAAAGTTTGATTCCTATGTATTTAAGAAAGTAAATAAATAAAACCTTTTTCGTACTATTTAAGTCCAACATTTTCTTGCGTCCCCGCTATAATGACAATTACTGCCCGATTAAAGATTCTCCGACCAAGTTAATGCAAGATAAACTTTCCGAAGCGAATATAAAACGAAAAGAAATAAAATTACTTTCTCCGTCCCCTATTTTAATTCCACTTGGTTCAAACACTTGATTCAATGACTGCTCGAATCTTATTTAATGTTTTCTCAGGAGGTACTTTCAATGTAGGTGTAGGTAGGTATAAAGGACAATGCTGGACCTTCTATAGAACTTATGTCTACATAATAAATGCAAAATTATGTAAACATTTTAATAATAATATCGTGCAAAATAGTTTTTTACTGATAACTAAACTTATGATAAAAGTCTAAAGAAACTTGCGAATCAACATTACAACGATTGGACTAGGATAAGATTTAGCAGTAACCGAGACAGCAGACAGGTGGAAAATGGAATATTTTTCAACGTGGTTCAAATAATCCACTGCAAAATAGTAAATAAGTGTTATGAATTAAAAAAGGAATTAATTAGCTTATGTAAAAAAATGAAATATTTTTATTTAAATTTTCATATTAAACCATACATATAACGTCAACCTATAGTGTCCGTCTTTAATAAGAACTAAAAATGTGTCTACGACTAGATATTATGTTTCGAACATGGCATTTGAGTCGTCTATTTACAAGTAAGTACCTATCAGCTAAATAAATAGAGATTGACAGTTTGACACGTTTTCAATTGCATTCTTCATTCGAATTGGTAATAATGACTAACTCCAATAGCCGCCTAACTTTAATTAATTTGAAACTGCTCGCTTATCCGGACTTCCCAATTTTATGTGAAGCAAATAAACGTAGTGAAAAATCGAGATCTAAGTCGTAAAGCTGTTTTAGAGAGTTAATTGTTGTTCAGACGGTTAATGATGTAGTTCCTCTTTTCAAAAGATGAGGCTCAAAAACTTTATCAATTTATTTATCACTTGTTTGCGGTTGAAAATCCTGTTAGCTTTTATCAGTACTACTACGTTTACTGCTCGCTACATATGTGGCGTATCGTGGTGTGACCATCACAATTTATGTCATTACAAAGAGGCACTCCAAAAAGCTATGAAGTTGAATGAAAAAGCAATGATCATTCAATTATGATTAACCAAAGCATGGAATCATGAACACAAAAAATCAAAATAATGCACCAATAAAATCCATTACCATTTACAGTGGATCTATCTTCATTAAATTTCGATTACTCTATTCGGTTTTTACGAAAAACAGTACAAAATATATGCAATCTTAGTGAGTATAAACGAGAAAATAAATATCTAATCTCACCAGCAATCCGCAGAGGAAATAGACCTCTTTATAAACGCACCCCTTGCAATGATTTTCATATCACCTAATCTCGTAAATCTATTTCCGTCCCGTAAGGTTCGACATTGTAGGTATTACATGAGACGTTCATACCCGCAGGTAAGACTTAGTATGCACCGCGTGGAAAATATTGTAGTAATCCCTCAATGATTGTAAATGAGTTTCTTGTCGCTAGCGGCCTGAGTTTTTTTACTCCACCACGCTGCTCCAACGGATAGGTCTAGGTTAGGGCCAGTTGTACCTACCCGCATCGGACGATTTTAAAGCACCCGTAGGACCTTAGAAAACCAAATCTGACGGATTGACTTGCCCTCGAAAGTGCGGAGACGTGCTTGTATTTCTTCACCAGTGATCACCCATCCAGGCACTGACCGCGCCCAACGTTGCTTAGCTCGTTTGCAACCAATCAAGTAGCGGGGCTAAAGAACTGTAATGGCATAAGATCTGTAATGGATTTCACAACTTCACGTCCTTTTTGCCTATGACGCCATCTTAATACAGTTACTTGTTGCTGTATTTTATTACAATGGGTCCACCATAAAGTCGTGCCAAGCAGGGCACATACTGTACAATCTACTCTTTTCATGCAACAAACAGTACTCAACAGATTAAGCGTCATAAACGTATAAAGTCGTAACTCGTTTTATGACAATTGCTTGCTTGGTACTTTGATAATAAAGGCGTTAAGTACGTGCTTTTAGTGAGTTCACGGAACAAAATGTACCTACGGTTTGATAAAATCACAAAATATAATAAATGGAAACGCATTAGGTAACTTAGTTGTAAATGTAATCATTAACTCTTAATCTTATCACTTACCTTGTCTACACGAATAAATTAGTAAATCCAACCCCATCCTTGGTGGACAGTCTTTCTATAATTCGACGACACTGAGCTCGATCGCGCGATATTTACAATACTGATTATCGGTCCTAAAACTTTGACCTTACCGACCAACCAACTAACACAACATTTAAACGCAAGACTGTATGGAGCTGTCCCAATTGACATACGCCCTGACGTGCGACCAATGTACGCCAAGACGCATTGTGCAGTTCCGTTTTAATATTACATACATACCCTACGTGTCGAATTGATAACCCACTTGTAGGAGTCAGTAATAAATTAAATTTTTACATTTGAGTCCCTAGATATCCTTAAATCCATCTTCATTACCTAAAGACAATGATAATAGATAGAAACCTAACACAAACGTTACAGTTCCAGCGGTTTTAACAAAAGGAGAGACCAAAGCCTGTATTACAACAGGGTGTATTTTTTATAATACTCGTAGTATCATAGTTTATTTGTCGTCTGTTCCACAATTTACTGTTCTCCCCACACAGACATTCAATGCTCACTCGGAGTATAAACATCTTGTAATATTTCACATTTTCACATCGCTCTCTAAATCCTTATTCTTTGCGGAGTGAATAACACATTTCCAATAATCTCATGAGTTTTATTTACCGGCAGGGACAGGGTTGCCAATCTTGAGATATACGTTGTGCGTAAACTTAGTTGATTTTTCCTCACATCTATGGAGATGTTAAGGATACTCGTACATTAACAGTCCAAGTATGGACTAGGATTGAGTGTTGTGAAAACCACTGACACACCTAAGTTAACCACACAAATGTTAAGGCTAGAAATAAGTATTTAAGCCCGACATAAAATTTTTTGGGAATCGAACTCATTTCTAGCTTACTAAACATTGTAACGTGACATTCTCGAATGAAATCTATAGATAAATTTTATAATTAAAAAACAATGTCTAACAACTAGATAATACCTTGTACGAGTACTACTACTACTACTACGACAGGTTTTGCATAAGAAACATACGTAGTAAAAACTGTCAAAATTTTAATGGACCTTGTTAACGCGTTCGCCTATGATATAGGCGTACATACATACATCGATAAAGTAAAATAAGTTACTATAAATCAAAAATATATTTTTTAAATACAATATTTATTACCATAATTGTGATTCAATATTAAAAATCTTCCAATTAAATTATCACCAACTTTAAAGGGTTAATTTTATTTAAGAACTTTAACTGCGCGATAAGAACTGACAACAATTAAATAGTTTAAAGCCATTGCGCTGCTAGCATCGGAAGATAGACAATGGAACTTCGTAACTGATCGGAACCTAACTGTGTTTGTACTCGGTGCCATTGTCCGATGATTGCTTTTTGGTACCGATTACCGCTCGACTGGTCTGCTAACTGATGATAAATAAGGCGTTTTCTGTAATTTTTCAAACTGTTTATGAACCAGAAGTGCACTGCCAACGCCAGAACGGAAGGAAGGAAACGAGCTTGCGGGCCACGTGATCTTCAGTGGACATTGTGGCCGTGACTTTCTGAGGTTATTAGTTGATGACGAATGTATTTGACCAATACTCGGAGAAGCCAAGCCCGAGACAAATATCGTAATATAGTATCAATAAAATTCGTTACCTACTTTTTTTACAAAGGATTATGAGGGCGACTTGAGAACTATAATGGTATTTCCACCTTAATCAGGTAAATAAATTGATTTTCAGAATGGACTTCTCAAACTTTTTGGAAAACCATTGAATCGCTCTACTATAAAAAGTACAAATCGCTGGAATGGTACTTCACTGGAAAAATTTGAACGAAGCTTTGACCTTTGCGCGTCGCCTTTCTGCACATTCCGAATTTCTTAAAAGTTTCTTTCAGTTGATTCTCTTTTTCTGGGCTGTTAGCTAACTGGCACTTTCTTCTCATCCACCGTAATGAAAGAAAATGATCTGAAGCTACCGGTAGTAGCATATTGTTTGTGTCGTTTCTTTTTCTTTACCCATATAACCAGTGTTCACACACACAAATTTATGAGTCAAGCAAATGTAAGTTTTGCCGACTCAGAAAGTGTTTCTAGGATTGGTATAAAAGGGATTATCATATTAGTAATAAGAAGGCACGGGTAACTCAACCTAAACGCCTGAGCTGCAGATCAGCTTGTGAGTTGAACGTTGTATGTTGTAGGTACTAGTACGGTTCACAACGTTGAACCGTACTAGTACCTACCTAGTACCGTACCGGATAGCAGGCAGTTCAGCTCAAGCAGCTCAAGAACAAAGCATAGTCTGAACCCAACAGTACATGTCATGCTTAATGATAGGATCGATGCTGTTGTGCGTCAGGTTCTATGTATGACCAGTACTTTTCTTTTACACTTCATATGAAAATGGTACAGAAAACTGTATTTTTCTAACATTAAATTATTAACGAATACAACGAAGCACTCCGTCGAGACCGCATGCAACTAGTGGCCCTAATCGGAGCTTAGTTTCGTGGTTTAACCTTCGTTATCGCGGCAAATACTAGGACTTCACTAAGTCTATTTTTATGACATTATTATTAGTGTCCTTTATATGTATGTATAGACATAGTTTCATAGGCAAAGGAATAACTCAGGCTTAGAATAGTTTTCTGGTTTCTTTGTCAACCGATTTTTCTCATCTTTTTTTTTTCGAATTTTAGTGACATAAAACAATTTTTTTGGATTGTTGTAATGTTTCACAGTGTTATGAACACAATAGAAATATTCATAATTATATCAGAATTTCACAGTACCTATTGTACGAATCAATTAATGTGTTGGGATTATTTTTCCGCCCGCTTTTCCTCCCATTGTACATCTAGCATTTTACTAACCAACTTCAAGCTTCAGCTTCAGCGTTCTTTCGTAGTATTTATCGAAACAGTCCTGAGCGTTGGAAACCCTATGGAAGGCTAAACCAACCAACAGTATGGTGCTGAAGGAAGTGTATAAAAGAAATTGCAACAATCGAAGATCAGGAAATCGCCGAGATACAAGAAGAAAAATAAAAATAAGAGGACGTACTACGATACCATTAAACTTTATTTATTTTTCCAGAACTAACTCACTTATTAGCGACAGGAATCACAAGCTAATTAATTACCAGGAAAATATCTTTAGAAATCGAACTCATTGGGTATTTATTTACGCCTTTTTTTTCGCCATTCGTAATTTTCTCTTTCGAATTTAATTTTGTTCGCATCTATTCATACAATCGGATTGCAAAATTCTATGTAAACAGCTCTATAATTCCTCGTATGATTAAAAGTAACGGGATAAAGCCAGCGTTCCGGATGGAAATAGGAGGATTTTTATTTCTAAAGAAAGCCTATCTAATTAATGTATGATAAGTAAACTGAAGTAAGTATTTATTAATCCTTAACAGCTTCAGAAGTTTTCATAAGCCAGCGTGGTGAACTAAAGCCTAAAGATCCTTCTCAATGTGCAAAGAGACGACACTGAAATGTCTAATGAGTTACAGACACAACTGAGAATATTACTGTTTTATATTTTTTTGAAACTCTAAACAACGATTATTCATTTAACACAATGGTTTAACTCAATGTGGTCAGATAATAGATACAAACATTTGTGCTGATTTGAACTAAATATAAACGTTAACAATCCTATCATTCATCACTAGCTTTTGCGGTTTATAAAATGGCCTTAATTGTAAGTACAATAACAACCAGTAATTGATGCCCTTTGTCCGCGTTTCGATACCGTTTTAACGAACTAAAATAATATATTATTTTTAATCTTAGCTATTTTATTACCGCTACAATAGTACATGAACACACTGGCTAAGAATTCGGCCTCTTACTCGAGCACGCACCAATAACTAACATGCATGCCTGAGAGTTCAAAAAAAATTGTTCGTTAGTCCACCAATTCGCATTAGGCCAACGTGGACTATGGCCTAAATCCTTCTCTTTGTGAAAGGAGACCCGACCCTGCAGTGAGTCATTAACTGGATACAGATAGACAAAAAAACAATTCATTGTATGTATGACATCTCAAATGTTTAAATAATGATGTCGGTAGGTATTGCAACGTTCTATACCTATAGGTATCCTTAAACACTACAACCACAAACAAATAGGTATGACGACGCTTAAGCCACTTTTAACGACCCCGCGTCCATAAATTTATTATTTCGTAAATTCGATGTGGAATTAGCCGGTGGTTTTCCTTAAACAAAAATATGATAAGCGAATTATGACAAAAATAATCAATTTTTCATTACGTCTTCGGTGGGTAACGTCAGGTTATTTTCTTTTATAAACATTTTTGTGGCCACAAAATAATGAGGGAGACCCTTGTCAGCATACCGACAGGGAACTAAAAACAAGGGACGAATAAAATGAAACATTGATATCAGAATTTCCAACCTAAGGATGCTAAGTCTTTGTTTACCTATAGCAAAGCGTGCGCAGCGAAAACAGTCGAAATATCCGGCGTTATCATACTACTCATATTTTATATGATTGTGTCATGTTTACACTAGAAAATAAGGGGGGGTTATCAGCACTATTGGACAGATCTATGCATCGCACTCCTTGTAGTAATAAATTCCTACTATTTGGTACCGGATATGGAATGCAATTGTTATTGTGTAAATATTCATCATCGAAATTCATAAGCATTTTACTTAAAGTTATTTTTACATTATGAATGCGCCATCCAAGACACAAATCATAAACATACAAGCGATTTGCGAAGCAGAAGAAAAACTTACAAAAATACCATTTCCCCTAATGGCCACGTTGTGGATATCAATATTCCGTTAGCTTACACACGATACAAATAACAAACGCAAGAAAGGGAACTCTCGACAAGCGTAACGGGACCTTTTTCATCCTGAAACAACTGTCCTCTTACAGGGGAAAATATCAGCTTGTCATTCGTTTATATTGCAAAATGAATCCCTCAAGTCGACGAGACTGATGAGTCGAGTCAAACGTAGCTCGCCAAACAAAGAAACACCGAGGTGTATACTATAATCGATGTTCAGTTAAACGACAGATGCTACAAACGGGTACCATCAATCTATCCCCCCACCCACCTTCCGATTCATGCCCCTCCCCCCCCCCCCTCCGAGGGCCGAATTGTTATTCACGTTCCATTACCTCAATTTTTTAGAGCCGAGGTGCCTGAAAAGAAACCCTTTCACTTATTGTGTCTCAACTCTGAATAGGTAGAGGACCATCGTAAAATTAAATTTCCTTAGATGATAATTCATTTTTCCTTTTCACTCTCCAGCCAGTGTTTGGTCAGTATTTTAATCTTGTTACTACGTCAATATTGAATGCGTTCAAAGGTAAAGAAGACGGTAAATAAAAGATGCACTACTTTTTTATGATCATTATGCAATTTATGATTATGCTTGAGATAATTATCTCAATTATAATTGAAGGTAATTATATTATTTTGCTTTAATTTAACACTAAATACTTAACTGTAATTTTTTTCTTATGAAATTTAGACGCCTCTCTTTGTTTTTCCAGAATAGAAAAAAATGTAACTAATGAGACTTGTGCATTAAATTGTAAATTGATAAAAATCTTGAATTCCACTATAAAGATAATAATATAGTCCTTGTACCATTTTTTATTTACTTAGCACCGCTAGTTCCAGTATTTTTCGAACAAAGTCGCAGTGGTCAAAGGTCTACCTTCTGAAATATTAAATAATAAATCGTGTAAAGAGCATGCACGAGCGCGGCCAGGTACGCGACACGAATCGTCCCGGAATCGATTAAAGTGTGCAGCACACGTACGCGAATCGAGCATACATACGAGTAGTGCCCGATGGCCCGATTGCGACCCAACGTCACGTCCCGCCGACCCATAATTCAATAAGATGCGATCCAGCTCAGAGTGGAATCACTCGACCCACACAATGTACCGAAAACGTTCAAATTTTCAGACTCGTTGGATAGCCACGTATGTTCAGTTTTCCCAATCATTGTATTGCGCTGCGATACCTACTACAATACTATCCTCACATGGAATATTGACCACTCATGACGACGCAAGCAGCGAATAGTACAAACAACAGAATACGTCACACGCGTCATACCGGGACTGACAAAAGGCAAAACCTTAAATACGCTATTACAGCTCCATAGAATTTGAACATCCGAAGGTAGCATTCGGACCGCGGTCCCCAGACTTTGATATCGCCTGGTCGGAGAACTCCTCCAAAATTGTAAATATAACCTGGAAGTTAAATTAAACAAAGCACTAAATACGTTAACTAAATAAATATCTCGAACGAATCGTTGGAGAATCGAATAGAGTATAGCACACGTACGGGAATCGATTAAACATTGACACCGACAACCTAATCGCGACCTCACGTCCGCCGACAAAACTACGCCACCTCGTAATTCAATAAAACGCTTTCCAGCTTCAAATGGTATCTTAGTATGATATAGGTACTCAGGTACGTAGGAACAATCTAAATACGTTAGATTTTTCGTTACCTGAAAAAATATATAATTATTTAAGAATGAAATGGTAGGTATATACATATTAGATAATACTACCTTACCATTACCTAATTTAAAATGTCACAATTATGTATTAAGCCCATCTCTAAATAAAGCGAAAAATGATTTTTACGAACGTGGCGTTTTGCACAAAGTATAGAAGTAATATCAGCTGGGTTGGTTAATTACAATGATAAAACACCTTGATAGTTACAGTTATCATCGTCTACTGTAAGATGACGATGTCAGTCATACGGCTTTCTTCATTCGGTCATGGGGAAAAAGTGAACACCAAACCACAAAAATAATCATCCCCTCTATTGTTTCGCCTTTACTAAAATTTTGATGAAGATATTCCAAAGCAATCCTTTTAGATAATACTTAGATTACTTAGTTTACAAATTAACATGATCCCCTCTGGTAATGCGAGCGTGCAATTTCAAAAGTAACAATACAATGGCTTCCCGTTGTCTGGAAGATGAAACAAAGGTTCATTATACATTTAGCTCATTAAATAAATTAATGAATTCAACGGAAGGGTTTTTGGCACGCGCCTCCTTGATGAGGCTCATCATATTGATGGTAGCACCTCTCTGATGGTATACTTTTGTCTTGCTGGCTCGTTCACGGAACCTTCGAGCATTTGTATTGACCCAGTTAGAAATAGCACGACGTAGAAGAAAGTTTTAACATGGAAGGCAATGTCTAATTAGTGATAATAATAGAGTTGTTCCATTCAAATGAAAAATGCAACAGCTTCATAGATTTTGTGTCTTCCAGTCCTGTGGTTTCGAAACATTTTGAAATGAATTGTAACAAATAAAATGGACACATGCCTATTTTCGTACATCCGTCTTCGAATAGTCGACCCTATTCTCGAAACTTCTAGTAATTTTATTATAAAAAAATCCAAATTGTTCCTAAAATCATAAAATATATGATAACTACATTCTTTAACAAAGAATTTCTTAGGCAGCGTTTTATAATTTTTATTTAATAATTTTCGAAGTGTAATATTATTTGATAAGATGCAAATTACGAGCTATACATTACTCTACATATCACTTTTTACCCTTCACGCGCATGGCAATAAAACTACGTCTAGTTTTAAAACTAAGCGCAGAACAAAAGCAGACAAAACAAATAATAGCAAAATTACGAGCTCAGTGAACCTGTTTAATTAGTTATCGGAGAAGGTTTTCTGCGCGTTCCAAATATCGGATCGAGGAAGAAGTTGGTATAATTTGTTACGTATTGCCGGCGCGCGAATTTAATTTCAAACAATATTATATAGGGAAAGTTTAATTCAAGTCTGTTCGAAACGCGGAAAGTTTCGGATTACTGATGTTTTCAGTTTACATGCAGATACGTGCTCAGAGTGCAAGCCGCGAAGTTAAGAGAACATCATCTGCGTCTTTTACTCGTATCTGTTATGCTCGTGTATGAGGCGGTGTCGCTACACGGCACTCTAAATTTATTTTACCCTCAATTTCATGCCTGCGCTCTTCTTACTTTACTTGTAAATGATGAGAAAGTCTCTTCATGTCACCTTTACGAACGACATTAGAATAACGACAAAAGATGTTCTTTACGCAAGCGCGGCAAGCGTATGACGAAACTTAATTTATCGCAGGAAAATAAAACGAACACCTTGAGTATAATAATATTTCACAATCCTTCTGTCTTAGGAACTGTAGTCAATAATAATAATAGTATTTGGGTTGACTGTATTCGTAAATTAAGTTGTTATTTAAATTTAAAATAGCTCTTCAAGCTTAATGCTTATAAAATATTCCATAAATATCAATAAAATTCTTTCCTCGGCTATTGCTTATAAAATACTTCACGCTTGATTTAACAATTAATTAGAAACCGTTTAGTATCGCTGCCGTCATTATTGGCGCCTTTATTATAGGTAACTCTCTTATTTTGTTATTTTACACGCTTTATATTTAATAATCAATTATTAGACTTCGAGATGACTACACAATTGGGAATCTTAATTCCCAGTGATATCGTTAATTGCAAACTTAAGAAACTTTGCACAGGTAAATTTCAGTTCGTCATAATTTTGAAAACTCACAACATTCAACATCATTTTTAAAAGATAATACATTTTATGTTCCTGTGTGCATTCACACTACTTGTTTTCTTACTGCGGTAGAGCTCTATACTCGGGTTTAAAAATTGGAAGGGGAATTTTGTAGGATACATTCACCTGAATAATAGAAAATTATTTGGACGCGCGATGCAACGGATTTTCACTGGCCATTAGGTTTTTGATGCTTAGGTGGCTTAGGTTTTTAAGCACATAATTTTATAGCATAGCCGACTACCCGTACAAGAAATATTATTAAAAGTGTACCTACAAAATATGTAAGTGTATACTATACAAGTATACAATCATATACCAGCGCTTTGATGGATGAGAGTGATACCAGTGCTATCTACAATAATTCTACATGTAGGTATATCAATTTATTAATAAAAGAACAATTATTCATGCAGTAGTTTTTTTTCAATAGGTACTAATTTTATTTGTAAGCAGTACTCTTACTCGTATATTATCACTAGCTGACCCGGCAAACGTTGTTTTGCCGTATAAGTTATCGAGTTAAAAGTCGACTATTAAAAAATAGGAGTTCGTGATAGAAGGGTAAAAATTTAGTGAATTAATTTGTTACAAAAAATGTGATAAATGAAGAACCGCTCTACCGATTTTGTGCAAACTTCACATAAACCATCTACTAAATAGTCCGAACAGAGCCTAAACATTTGGTTTGATAGGTGAGCCCGTTCTTGAGTTATAAAATTACAACGCTAAGTGGCATTGATTTTTATATTTAAAGATTGAATATTTAGTACAATTATTTACATCACTCTCGCCACGCACGCAGCATAACTTGAGTGATTGTCGACAGCGCTCGCCGCGCGTTGCCGGTGACGTCGGCTTGTCTCCGCCACGTTGAGCGCGCTTGCACCGCGGTCGCCTCGCAGACGACCATGATAATGACATGATCGTATCTACTCCTCGACCACATTGTGGTATTTTGTATTTGAATACCTACATCTGAAGCTTTTTTTCTTAATCATTAAAATTCCAATAAGGCTGGTAGGCAACCTCATATAAAAGAATCACTGTAACGCGTTTTTTTTGTTTAGGAAATCTCTCACGGACACCTCCGGCTACTACCCCATCGTAAACAATACTTAGTTATCAGAACTACGCGTACACTTCTGCATTTTTCCATGCCTGTAACACACACTTGAGTAATAGACTGATCGTGACTTGAGTGATTGTGGACAGCGCTAGCCGCTCGGTGCCGGTGACGGCGGCTTGTCTCCGCCACATTGACGCGCTTTTACCTACTGCGGTTTACGAGCAGACATGACTTGATTGTTTACTAGTTTACCACATAATTGTTTTATGTTTCATTATTTTTATCAGAATCCGACAGTGTTCTTCTCAAGACGTTACAAAACCACTCATTCTAAGTGTTCTAATCCGATAGCACACTGGCGACTCCTCTGTTGCCCGTGCCCATAGACAATAGTAACCACATTCCATGAGATGGCTCCTTTGATTATTTTATTTTTTCTACTTATAAAAGCACGTAATTTTGTGAAGGTCACTTTTTCTATAGAGATGAATTATTTTACCGAATAAACTCTCAGCAACATCGCATAAATAATCATACGAATCATACGAAATACTTCTATATTAAAAGTGAAACTTTCAACTTTTTCCATTGATTTGTATTGAAATACCTTTTTCTGTTATTTTTACGTAGGCTTAATTTTATACAGGGATCACAAAGTTACGTGAAAGCTTTGATAAAATACTTCAGTCTTAAATTTTGACCTTTCCAGGAATACAGAGCATTAGCAAAATGTGCCAGAATACATTACTTTACATACAGCCTCTAATAATCTTCATACAAAGAGAACGTTTGTAAATTTAAATATGGAACTTTTATAAAGGTCCTCTTAGTTTATAATTATATAACATTAATTGCACTAACTGAAAGGTCGAAATGAGAAATAAAATAATAAGTGCTTGTCTCTTCAAAGAAAGAGGACCAACTCAATTCAGCATTTTTAAAATGCTTAATCAAATTAAGGACACGCGCCCTCTCTAAATGCACTGGATTTTCTTTTAGAATAACTGCAGTAAAATGTCTTAGCTTACAAAATGAATGCTTCGAAAATGAAAGGTAAACATAATTATCTAAAAATTATTATATTTAAGTATCTTATATCTAATAATATTTGTCCAAAGTGAGACTCAAAAAAATGTAACTTGTTATGTGAAGAGCGTTAATGAAAAAAGGTTCCCGGCATATTCCTAAATGCGAAGTACCAAAAACTCTAAAATTGCATTAAAACGCCCGCGCTGGCACACCTGCTGGAGGGAAATGTCGAGTAAGTTAAAAACCATGTACCTACTGCTCGCATTCCCATGTGGACGTGGAAATAGGGAGCAAGGAAAATGGGGAATCTCCCGCTTTTGTGTTACACAGACGTACTCTTAGAGTGCATCTCGACGAATAGAAGTATCAAGTAAAGTTAGAAGTACTCAACTTATGGACCAATCCATGGAACAAGACTGTATGTTGAAAGCATGTCGCCACATTGCCCCACTGCTTGAGTAGATTGTAAGCGATCAAAAGAGTTAAGCAACGTCGGGCGCGGTCAGTGGCTGGGCAATCGCTAGTGGAGAATTGCGCGCTTTCCGCGCTTCGAAAGGCACACTATTAACTATACTATTAAGCCATCGGTCCCTGATATAGATAAGATATCGTTAAACCTTTTCGGTACGGATTTGAAAAGCTCCGACACGGGTTTTCCAATAGCCTGTTTCTACACCAATCCGCATTTGGAGCGTGGTGCAAATATGCGACAAGCTTTAGTAAACCCTTCCGCAAAGACCGTGAACCCTGGGCTGTCGGTACGTGCTACATACGTCTCAGCTGGTTACATAGTTATATCATACCTATAATATTTTAATATGCCCCGGCCATTTTTTTCTCATTGATCCATTGGTAATACAGTTAAGAGATCCTGACGATTTCCATCTTTGACTGCACATCTACCTCGTATCTCGTATCGTATGAAAGAGTCTATAATAGAATCTAAATAGATAGGTACTATTTAGGTACGACCATCTAACGAGCATCTATGTGGGTACAAGTATTTGAGTACGACGAGGTTTTAATCTCCTTCACCTAAATTCCATTTGAGCCTCGTACATTGTAAAGCAGAACTCTTTAATATACTTTAGTTTAATGGATCTTACACCCTGTGGAAACACCTTCAATACGCTAAATAAAACTTCACGAGAGGGTGTTTTTAATACTCGGTGTCAGCCTTTTCACGTTCACTCAAATAACACTAATGTTACTGTTGTGAAGTCGGTTGTGACTTGAGACTCAAAACAGGAACTCTTTTATATCAAATAGACAATGTTTATTTACAAATATTTATTTTAAAAGCAATATCTTTTATAGTGGCAAGAAGAAAAGAAACGACCTAAATATTGGTTTCGGTCTTAGAGGCTGATTGAAATCACTTTAGAGTTTAGACGGCTTTCACGGCAGACAATATTTTTCAATAAGTAATCGATTACACTTTAAAAATTCAACCGTAGAAATCCAAACAATGTGTGTTACTTTACGTACTTTAATAGATACAAGAACATTTTCAACGTACTGAAGCACTGATATGTTTTATGCAAAAAATTCACGCAGCATGTAAGTCATATCGTTATACGAATATCCGATGATGTCACAGTCATCTTTAACCCATAAAGGCGCAAGGAGACGTATATTATTGAATAATCTCCGCGGAAAATTGTCGGTTGACGTTATGCCAAATTTTCTATTTCCGATCGAATCTAATCGTTTCGCGAACACGACACGTATAGGGCGTCTCGGCGCCATTTCGACAGGGCATCATTAAATTAGGTTACCTTGTTCTGCGTGTCCCCTGTAAAATTTTAAATCCCGTTCCAATTTCGAGGATAATTCTTGAGAATTCGACGTACAATAATTGACATAGCGATTTGGAATACTTGTGAATGTGGTGTCGCAGCTTGGACTGAGTGTACCTACTACTTTTCTTCTATTTTACCGTTCGGTGCAGAAGTGTTTTCACTCAAAAGCACAGATATTATCGACTTAATTTCCTTTGTATAAAAACAATCTACAATTTTTTATTGTAACCAATAAACAAAGGAAATATTTAAGTTACCCGTTGTGACAGAAGAGGAAATTAACAACTCACTGCTGATTCTGATTTATGATATTTAGAAGTCTATTTCAAAGCTTTCTTTTGAAATAAGTGCAACATTTTTAACAAAATATTTGACTGAACAGTAAAATGGTAACTACACTTACTATATTAGTCGTCCGATAATAATTATGTTATAACAACAGACATTTATAAATAAATATAAATTAGATATCGCAGTAGCGACTCTGCGATAATGTCATGTGAGTAGGTACCTACTTTTAAGGTGGGTACTTGTAGGTAACTTTGGGATCATGTCATTGTATTCCTCACCTAAGAATATGAAATGCTTGAAAGAACATCACAGAAACGTTGACATAACGGTCCTTAATTACATGTACGGTTGAGCCTTTTCAGGGTAGGCTTTACAAAGACCATCAAAAAGTTTTCGACCGCTATCAGGAAATGTGCGTTACAGAAAGGGAGCGCCACCCAATAACGGCCCGATTTTCAAGCAATATTTTACTTTAAATCAATAGTAAAGTAACTTTGAAAGTCTAATTTGTAAACGACGGAACGATTCGGCATTCAGTTAAACCTCTCGAATAAATCCTTATTGCAAAGTGATTTAACTGAAAAGTGACTTAGTTGAAGTGCCTAAATGGATGAATCAGCACAGATTAGAACTTATACCCACTTTAATTGATACTAGTACGTTGTGTTTCATATTTGTTTATAAGTTTTTTAATTACGAATATCAACACTAACAAGAAATCTATAGTACCTACTTATACTTACTCGTAAAGTTGTTATTTACACACCAACTATGTCTACATTCGTTTCGTGCAATATTTTGATTAACTAAATAAAAATAAATATTTACGTAATATGAACATTGACAATACCAACTGTTTAATAGTATAGCGTATACACTGGACATTAAATTTGCAATTTATTTTCTGCTTTTTTCCAACGACTAACGACGACTTTCGGTGTCTTCGCAAACTAAACAAGGACATTTCAAATAAATATGAAAAAAGCTTTATACAAGTAAAAACAGCTTATAAAAGGCACTGCTGCCTACCAAGACCGCTATCTTTTCGATAAAAACTTACCGTGCATTTAATTCGCCACTACCGGTAACCCAAACAGGTGCTAACCACGCCCGCCATATTATACTCAAAAAGCAGCGCTATGCGAGCTCAAATGTTTCTTAAGTCTCTTTTATTGGAAAGTATAACAAAAACAATTTACGTCCGACAGCACCATGTATGTTGGATGGCTTGAATGGCGAAATGATTGATAACGGCGTACGGCCAGCCGATTGATGGATCTTTCTATCTCCTCTGAAATTTGTATAGACCAATTTTATCTTTTGTTTCAATCTATCTAGTTCTCTCTGTATAATAGTTCTGTGATAAGTTTAGTTATTCAATACAAAATATTATTTTCAAAGATTAAAAAATCATTTGCTTCTTTTCGATACTTTGCTAACTTACACTTAACATTATACATTTCTGTTCTGTTCAATAAGTTTTCTGGTACACTGACCACTATTATCAGTCTGACAGCATGAGTGTTATATTATTTAATATTACCAAAGATGCTTTTTGTAATTTTGTTATTCGAGGAGGTGCAACTACCGTAGATAAAGATGCAAGGAACCATTTTAGTCAGACGTAGTAAAGCATCTTATTACATAATGTAATACATACTTCAGTCCTTCTTAGTGTTGGATGTGTTTGTCCAAGGACTGCAGTGACTATTGAGCAACACCTCGCCAAACCCCTTTTCCTTCCATCTGCTGGACTACTAGCTGGAAGCTTGCAGCGGAATTTGCTGAAACTTAATTACTGATTCAGAATTTGTAATTAGTCTTAAAATAACCGCCACCACAAACTGCTAACGCGGGCATAATCAAAAGCAACAAGGGCGAGTTTACACGGCGATGCAGGAATTCGCACTGAACTGTGTTTGCATATGAAATGCGTGTACGCCATTATGTGTGAATGAGCCCAATTTGAGTACTTGTCCAACTCCCCTCGTAGAAAAGTAGGTAGCAGGCTGTATTAGTGTGGTGTTCTGCACGTCAACTCACTTGCTTTGCAACTCACAATAACTGGTATCTTGAAAAAGCTTAATGTTTTTTTTCTTTATAAAAATATAGGTAGGAGTAAATATAGACATGAAATAAATCACCTCTTCATTCATTCGCAATTAATCAACATAATGGAGATTTTTGTCTTTTACGGTTGGTAAAAACGTCTCGACTCTGAAAGCCGACAAGTACAAACGCATAGACTTTTTAAATTGCTTACGCGTAATAGTCAACTACATTAATTACCGTATCACTTTGTACCTGGCTTTAACCGCTTTCAATATCAAAAGCTAAGCATGCATGAGATGCAAGCACTTATGTCTGAATTGGTTCAATTTAGTGATTTCAATGCGCACCAGGCAAGGGTTTGCTTCTGTGATAATGACCCCAGATCCTAGACCAAGGATCCCTAAAGTGGGGTACGAGTGCCACTGGTGTTACGCCATTGCGTCATATAGGTAATTTAATTTACGAAATAGTGGCTTACCTGACTTCGTCGTGCCGTAAGCTGAATTTGAATTGGAACATTGACTGTATTTACCTATTATTCGTCTGTGGTTTTTCAAGTAAAGTTGCGTAGATATCAATGGTCTTTAAAGACTAATAGGGGTACATGAAACCATAAGATTGAGAAACCCTGTCCTAGACGAAATGGAGAGTCCACAACAGGACTGACATTAACATCAAAGCCATCGTTTTTCAAATAACCATGCAGAAATTTCAGATAACGCAAACAATAAGTCTGTGTGACTAACGTTATACAAATGCGGGGTGAAACAACAGATAACAACGGCATTTTGTAGATAACGATTCTGAAAACATTTCCCATTTTCGCGAACAATGAAGTTCATCGACTCATCTATGTGGTTTATACTGATTAGCTGATGAAAGACCATGACGCATTTCGTTACAAAAATGTTAAGTATGAAAATTTTCAATTTTCTTGTTTTTTTCAATGGGTTTTAAAAACAAATGTGTAACGGACAAGCACGCAGTCTTCCTAATGCTTAGTGATCGCTGTTATACATACAGGTATACCTACTCATTAGGACTGATATAAAGTATCTTTGTAAAACACTTACACGACCTTAAGCGAAACACAAGACAAAGAAAATTCTGCATCACAGCCGGTAACGATCATCACGGTAACATTTTCCCTAAGCTACAATGACTACTATCATCTAAAATCTGACCAACTAATGCCGATTTCCATTTTGAAAATTATACTTAAAGACCTTATGTGGTGAAAACGCTCGTTACAATAATCATTTATAAAAGAGCAAGCATTGCTATTCTAATGTCCATATAATATAATGACACATCATGAACGACACCATCGTTAAGCGTTCGACACTGTGTTCATTAGTCAATCAGACCACAATAATGCCAGGCTTTCACATTCGCACCCAATGTATGACATTTTAGGACCATCGCATAGCAAGGTAATTCCATATTTTATCCAAAAGTACCTACCTATATTTTAAATGCGCAAATATCTCTGGTTGACTGTAACGCTTTCACATTTAAACTAAACAGATTGTGACGCAACTGTTTATTAGAGTTGCTGAAATTTCTAGGAAGGGTCTAGATTTAAGGATGCCTTCCTTAAATATAAACTCTTCCTATTTACAACGTATTCTTTTCTTCTGGAATACAATACCCTTATATAGGAATAAACGCCTAATTTTTAGTAGCCACTGCAGCATAGCACAGTATTCATGAACACCCATGCTCAACCTCAAAAAAGAAATAAATCCTATTATAATGTATAGGCGCTTACAGGTTCTTCTTAAACAATAAAATAGTAATACAATAGTCGAATAGTAGGTACCTAGGTACTTAGATCACGTTTCAGGTATGTTGTAATGAGGGACAATTTTAAATCACATATTTTTTTTCCTGTCAATATCTTAATATCAATTCCCTGATGCCTATAACCTGAAGTGAGATGTAAGTCATTAGTGGACGTCGTAATGTACGCAACACCTTAATGCAATAGTCATGTCGGACGCGCTGAGTTCGATTACAGATTTCAGTCCGCTGTCAGTCTGACGATTGTTTGCGCCATGGGAAAATGAATTGACTTCCGAGTACGCTCCACGTGACACTGACATCGCGCCATCAGTTTGCGCTGCCTTGACATTTCCTGAACCACTCGGACTGCACCAGGACATCCGTGTCAATTATGTCAGAGTCGTGGGTAATCTGCACTTAAAATCAATCAATTTTAATAGCTTTTCCAATATTTGCCTGAAGTGCTTAAACCAGAGGTACGCTGTCATGACCGCAGCTCAGTCATTAATGTATATTCAGAAATGGATTACTTACGCAAGGCATGCATTCTCTTTTTCCATTCATCAGTTAATGGTAATGTGCGCTATTATGTCCCGGATCATGATGTTCGTGATTTACATAATAATTTCGAATGCAATTCGCTGATAATAGTGACGTAATATTGAGTTCTACCTCTGGATATAACGGCAACTACAACATACAATGAATAAAAAAAAATCTTTCTGATTGTAAGATTTTATAACTTAACTCTATTGACGCACCAAAGCTAAAGTTTAATGTTCAGCCTATTGACAAAATAACACACTTCAAAATTTCAATTATTAAAGTTTTAATTGAGAAGTTGCTTCCTCTATACTAATACCTACATCCTTAAGCCCATTCTACAAAACATGTGAAAAAAAATTAACTAAAAGATCGGAAGTTTATTTTGCTGGATCATACAACAAAGCCCAGAAATGAAAACTATTGACTTGTAAGTTACATTAAAAGACCCCAAAGCTCTATTGATAGCGGTATTATCTCCGGTTCGCCACACGGCACTAAATCTTATTGATGAGGTGACTATTCTTAGCCCGAAGATTGGTTGCGGACTAAAAAACTCTTACTACACTTCTTAAAGTTGGCTGTCAAACAAAGGTTTTGGAGAAGTGGTCACTAACACTAGTTTATGTACCTATGATTAAACCGAATCGTGATTGACTGCATCTGTGCACGACTATTCCTCAAGCCAAAGGGTACCTACACATAAATTTTATTATTTTTTTACCTTGCATCACCTGCCTTTATTGTAATTAAGCTATGTGTATTTAATGTAATCTTTTAAAGTTATTTTCATCCACTTTAATAAGTAAAATGAAACTAAAATTTGGCACACTAAAACATCGATGACAAAAACTATATTTTAGTATCATCGTGCTGATATGCTACAGATAAATAAATAATAGATACAGTAATTCTGAAACTGATCAACGTAACCTAACGTATTGGGGCTTGATGCGTTTGTCTTAAGATACTTTTAATGATGACACCTTTATGGTCCCTTCTAAAAGGTTTGAAGGGCTTCTACGCGCCCATAGACGGATATCTCCTTCCTCTCATTCATTGACAAAAACATGTTCAACTTAAACCTAAAACATTCCTACATTTTAATCACCGACTCCCCATATATTATTACGTACATTTTAAATTGCAAATGTGGAATCTAGGAATCCAATTTGTAGTTGCCTTGTGATCAAAGTCATCCCATTAAAGTAGTTGATACAAATGCAAATCAGGGGAAAGTTTGGGCTAAATTGTAGAAGTTGCTCGTAGAAGTCGTGGTGTGACAGTTGGGAACGGCAGCCTAGCTTCAGGTTTTGCACCTTTAACCTAAGGGTGAAGGAAAGCGCCATTTGCATTTTATAGCCAAAGTTGTTGCTAGCAAATTATCAGTTATTTTTTTCACCTTTACTTTTTTAGTGAAAAAACTATAATTTGTCTACCACCGCCTGTTGGGAAGATTACCGAAAGAGGAAGAGTAACGCTATACTAGTCTGCCGTGAAGCAATTTTTAATGTTTTGGTAGAATATGATGTGTGATTGGGTATTCGCTAAACTTTGAAAAAACCGTCTTAAAAAGTTACGGTAATAAAACATTTTGCGGTCCCAAACCTGGAATCAAATTATACTCGTAATTCAAATCTTATTGTAGTTACCTCTTCAATTTGATAGGTATTTACTATACATATGCCTAATAGTTTAATAGAGTTATCTATTAAAAGTTAAATAAATCTTGGCGTAAATTTTAAGTGCCCGTGATTCATTGTTTTACGAGAAATTAATTCAATTTTACTTGGATAATCGGAGAATATTTAGGTACAGGTTTCGTGTGTTTAACTAATTCAACCTAGTAACATTTCACACAGCAGAACAGTGCGATTAATATAAGTTGTTACCTGCTACCGCAAATCCACAAGTAAGTAGGAATACATTACATCATCTCATATTTTTAACCATATAAAACTATATGATCCAGTCCAATTGTTCCTAGATAGTAGAAGGAATACGAGCGTGTCATGAGACACGTGCTCGGGGGCGCTTCAAAATTTAAAAGGGTATCATATCCGACAACAATGCTACTCGCATCATTGCCTGTCTCCCAGACGCACTTACTGTGAGGAACACATACTTGTTTATACGACACGCATGTTTGCCTTTGGCTCCCTAGCGAGTACGTTCTCTTCGACGTTTGTATCTGCCAGAAAATGGCTGAAAATATAGGCATTTAAGCTCCACTCGAGGGCTTAAGGCAAGGTAATAAAATAAATATTAATAGAATATCTATAGAAATATAAGTAGCGAATATTTTGGTCCCTCACTCGCCCAAGTTCAAATCTCAAAAGCATGCAACAAATGCATTCTTAAAATTTTGAGCACTATACAATATTAATTTTGAGTACTATACAAAAGCAAGGGTAAACAAAATTATTGCGAAGAAACCTGTATGCCTCTGAGAGTGATAATGAGTAGGCCTCGGTAGGGGAGAGGGGAGAGAGCAAGGGGAGAACCGACCCTAAAATGGTTACTTGTACACTTTAGGATTACAGACCACAATAGGTATTTGTTTCTACTTCAACTTACAACTCCCCCTTTTAATCCTAGACATTTCAATCTCAAATTGCCTTTCAATTTACAATCAACTTGAAAAGTAGCGGTGGCATTTCATTTCATATCAGGACTGGTAAAACCAAATCAAACATGACGTTCATGGAGGTACGCCGCAAGCTCGGCATTCGCAAACTTCAGTGCCTGCCGTGCCAGGCTACCCCTTTGCCCGATTTATGACGCCGCCGCAGATTTGAATAAGTTTGCCATAAAAATAGGCGTTCTGTGGCCAGAAACTTTGCCAATAAAATGCAAATGACGGCTTCAGTGATGCCTTTAGATTACAAAGCTGTTACAGAGAATCTATGCCTGATTCAAAATTAGATGCATAAAATGTAAACAGAGAAACGGTGTGAAATGTCATCGTAGATAGGCTTCAACTTTTTGGGAAAAGGAATTCTAAAAGGTAACGAAAACGAAATGACGATACAAATAATATTAAATTAAAAGTTAAAAAATAAACCACCGATGCAATAATATATTTGCAGATATTGGGTATTTTCCCCACTTTTACTCAGTATTTTCGGGGCCCAACCGATTTTCATTGAACATAATATATTATTTTGTAATGTGCACGTGATGCGCTTTCATTTGAGACCCCACTCGATTATATTTGCAGACATTCGGTTATTCTTTCTCACTTGCACCCCCCACAACTTTAAAAGACTCAACCGATTTTCATCAAACATGTCTAAGAACACTCAGCCGCCTCACCTCACCTTTCATATAAAAAAAAACTAAATTGAAATCGCTGCATCCGTTCGCGAGCTACGGTGCCACAGACAATGCAGACAGCCAGACAGACAGACAAACAGACAGACAGACACGTAAAACTTATAACACCCCTCCTTTTGCATCGGGGGTTAAAAAGTGTAGGGGATGGCACGGTATTTTCGAAAACTCATAATTTGTGGGAAATTTAGTTAAAACACCCAGACAATGCGATACATAATGCTTTTAAAGTTTTATTACAGTACAACATCTTAAAAAAACTAAATTTATTGTTTTATTCAAAAACAGTAAGTACTACCATTCCATAATAATATATTTTCAATAATATATTACAATTTAGCTTTATATGCTGATATCATAATTCAAGCTTGATTCGGCATATCAGCATATTACCTACCAAGCTTGATTCGGCATATTACCTACCTATACATATCCAGCTCCTCATCTAGACTATAATAAGACTTCAGCTCTTGCAAAGGGATCTAGCTTCAAATAAACATTATTGGTTCTTATTTATTCTAGTACCAACAGATTGCCCTCGACCTCATTGTGTTCATACAAATATTTGAAGTGGCTATAGTTTTCCAATCGCTTCCTTCCCTCATTTTCCGCTATGCCTTCACTGATCTACTGGAAGTTAAACAGAAGCTTACATTTTCTTGCTGTAAAAGATAAACTAAAAATAAGAAAAAATATATTATGTAAAAAATACACAGATATTTCATTTAAATAACTTTGTTTTGGAATCAGCATTCGGCTCACTTTTTTAATATACATTACTGTTCAACAGTTGTCTCAAATTAATTTTAATTTAATTTTAATACCAATTTCATCAAGCTCCTAGGAGATAACGAGCAACAGTGGGTTGATCATTTGTCTTTACACTTACACGATTCCAAACCAACAATATGCCAAGGATCGTATAGTAATGTGGAACATAGAATGGCAGACAGGGCAATATTTCTTCAGCCCCTACCTCAAAGTACTTCGTCACAGATAAGCCGCTATTGAAAAAAGATATATCGTCCACCTGAAGCTTCCTTTCCGACAGTACATACACTATTGATAAAAGTTTGCCCTCCATTAATGGGAGTTGTCAACGTGGGTTCTCATAAATATTGTGGAAAAACGGCGCCCTAAATAAATTTCAGCGTTTTATCTCTTCCGACATAATGACTTCTTTTCTTATAGTAATTTCATTTTTAAAATCTCTGAATGGGCATGTGGCCGACATGAGAGTAAAATCTAAGAATTCTTTGAATTCCAGGGTTTAAATAAAATAAAAATAACTTAGAAACAACTATCTTAGTCTACTTTCAGCCTCAGAGAGTCCTTCAGTCTTGTTAAGAACAAAATGTCCAATTGTCCACGAGCTTCAGTAACCACTTCACATCAAACTTCTCGTTAGCTGCTTCTATGCAATAAAAAATGTTTTCACTTTCACGTAGCGAAATGTATTCGGTCAGAGGCCACAGGCTGAAACTTGCAGTGGTTTTTATAAAAAGCTAGATGTTTGAATGTATGACGCTTTAGAAAGAACATTCTAATTGCCGATTTTTGATTGGAAAGCATTAATGCTCAGGTCTAAATTAAATATGATTTGGTCGATATTTAATTTCGTGACCATTCTTAGTCCTTCAGACCACTCTTATTTAAAGCAGCCTCTTGTTCGAGGGGTCTGAATTCGATACCAGTGGCACGCACCAATAACTTTCCTAAAAATGTTATATTGTGCTGTTTATGAAATTAAATGTTACTTGCTGCAACGATGAAGAAAACATCGTTTACCTGCAGGCCTGATAGTTCGCAGAAAAATAATGTCCGTGATGAACTGACGGCTACATCCTTCTCACTGTAAGAAGAGACCTGACTCTACAGTGGGTCATTAATGGGTAACAGACCTCTCTTAGCGCATTGCTTACCATAATATTGGCTTATCAGGAATATCCTCCTTTATACGCAACATTTAGTTCCATTTAATAGAGAAGCAGGACGGTTGCTAAACCGGTTGTTTGTGTGGTGTTCGTCTGGTGTTCGTCTGGTTCAGGAAAGGAAAGCTTTTATTGGCATGCTCAAAGTCGCCAATTTGACTATAACGAACGTGTATATCCTGCTGATCCATATTCATATTGAGTTCTTTCAGTCTCGGGCGTTGACTCCTTTTTAAACGGTTTTTTAACGGTTTTATTTAGCTTGCCCTGTTTTATTTAGCTTTCCCTGGGTCAAATTTAGTAATTGGAATTTGACCCCATCCTGATGACAAATTGATCTGATATTTGGTACATACTCTTAATCTTCATGATACTACAATATACTGAATACATTTTTATGATTATAATAAAATTCGATTTGCTATTGAGAAGCTGCGTATGTTATTCCAATATTAATTTTACTGTCGGAAATTCGAAATAAAACTATCTAGATCTCTAGATGTGAATAGTCATTTATCAGAATTTAAAAATTTCAAGTCAAATGTATGCACTTTCGTAATCTCTCTACCTACAATGCTTATTTTATGCGCTTTAATGAATTTCAAGAATTGGCTGGCTGCAACCCTTCTATGGCCCATTGTTGTGCACGGGCCTAGATCATACTCCACCACGCTGCTCCAACGTGAATTAGTGGAGAAACGAGCGAGTGGCATAAAATACTCCTAAACTAGATCTTTAAAAATAGGCGATGAAAGTTCCGCATACATAAATACGACGGTAAAATCTCAAATTCTCTACAAGTAGCCTTCAATCCCAACACCACTTTGTTACAGTTGAATACGCTAGACAAAGTTTAAGGCAGCATTTTAAGTGACATAGCAATGTATCGTGAACAAGCCTAAAGTGTCAAACTTTCCTTAACCACCAACTCGCGCCGGCAAACTAAGCACCGCGAGAGGTTATAACTGTCTAAGTTATTATTGTTTGCCCGGGCTACCATTAGACCATCCTCCGAGCGATACGTTCTAACCAATTAATCCGCAGCACATTATGAAAAAAAGAAGAAATGTTATTCTTATTTTCTATTAATTCTATAATTAAACGGGGGATAGCAGAGCAAATATTATTCTGACAAAGTATGTCTTTGATTTACCCACTTAAAAAGAGTGTTCGTCTGCGCTCCTTTTTAACGAATGATTTCCCAATGCGTCCAACATTTCTTTCCCTGCACCATCCATCTGTAACTCTTGAGAGGCGAAAAATAAAACTAAGAGGGGCCTGGAAACATTATCGAAGTGGATCGGAACTAGGAGGCTTTCAGTCCTGTTCCCAGGGGACTTTCGTGAATATATTCCCTTCTAGCCGGCACGTTAGCGCTGGCTTGTCTCTGATCTATAGACTAGGCGCATATCATTACAAAATCTTGCTATATACTTACATTCGCAGAACGACTTAACAAATGTAAGTAAGCACACGTGTTTATAGATAATATTATGTACAAGAAACCAAGGATGCAGAGCAAATACAAAGTAACAGGGCAGCGAGCTAAAAAGATTAACCTAAACCTTACAACCTTACAACTTACAACCCTGAGCGTTAAATTGAAAATACTGTTCTTTTAAAGAAAGTTCAAAGAAATTCAAGCAGTTTGTCTTCATACAGTTTGTTTTAAACTTTTATATGCTAAGTAACCGGTGTAAAGAAATTATGGCAAGAAACACAACTCCTTTCTAGTTTAACTTTCATATTCAGAAAAGAATAGCAACAAAATGAGCTATCAAGTAGAATGCTCAAACAATATAAAAAATAAATCCTTCTAGAGAACTGATTTCGCGAATGAGTCGGCTCAAGTCGTTGAAACTTCCAACTCGAAGCCGTTTTTGATTTGGGAAAGTTAGATTCGTCTCCTTTGTGAAGCTACCAGTATGTGAAATCTTAATATATAAAGACAAGGGTCCCGGCTTATTCATCGAAGATCGACCCATAAGCCTCTCTAAGATAATAAAATAATTGTTGCGATTTATTAGGAAGGAGGTATATTTTTTTGTAAAACCCTTATCTTATTCTGTTTAAAAGCCAGTTACGTTTTAAACGGTTTTATTTAGCTTGCCCTTTTTATTTATTTATTTGTTTGTTTGTTTGGGTCAAATTTAGTCATTGCAATTTCACCCCCTGATGACAGATTGATCTGATATTTAGTACACACTCTTAATCTTGATGACAATACTATAGCAAATATAATAGCTTATAGTCTGCTTTTGTAATGTTTGTTATGTTTACCTGTAGGTAAGTGATTGTCCATTTCATCCATTTAACTCATCAATCTGGGGTATTGATCAAACAAAATATAAAATCGTTAAGCATAGTGTATTCAGAGTAAATATTATGATAGAAATTTCACGTTCCCAACGATTTTTTATTTGGTCTGATCAATACCTACTTACCCCAGATTAATAAAAAACTTTTTTTATTAATTTAATTTTTTATCAAAACGTGTTTCGATTGTTATAAAAATTAAACACAAAATTTACTGATAATAATTTCCTAATACCCACGAAAAGGACTTTATTAATAATGCGGATTCCAGTATTGTTCAGCCTCCCTTGCCAATCACTGGAGATTGAGGTATCCGTCTCACTTGAAGAATATTGCGTGAAAACTTTACCCACAACACAAAAATGCTTTCAAACAATATATCTTGATAGAATTATTTATATTATAACGTCGATTCACACTCTCTATAGGGTCTATTGATCAATAAGATACGACATATTATTTCGACGGACGGAATGTGTGATAACATTTTACAAAGGTAAGGTAAGTGTTGTAATTTGATACATAGTTCTGTAAAAGAGGTCCTGTTTTTAAGTGTTTTTGTTGACCTTTTGGATATTCGTACGAGTATGTACATTGTACATTGATCAATCTCATTATTATACAACCTTTATTTTATTTCACTTCTTTGGAGTTCCCAATTTATAGATGTCAGTGCAATGCAACCATTGGTTGTTATGAATAATTATATTGGTTATGAGTTTGTAACGCGTAGTTATATTTACGAAATTTAAGAGTTTTTTAAATAAACGTTTCCATTTTTACCTGCAGACAATTATCATGTCATCATCATCCTTTGTCCTGAATGACTGAGAATCAACGCACAGCCTAAACCACTGATCGTAGAGACCTGAAACTTTGATAGTGTTCTTTGTATGATGTAGGCATCGGATAAGAAGGGATTTTCCGAAATTCTACCCCTATGGGGGTTGCTTTGCCCACATTTTTCACCCCCATAGGGGTAGAAAATGGGGGCAAAGTTTGTATGGGATGACGAGATTCCTTGGTCCAATCTACTTCAAATTTTGCATTAACATTTTTTAACAGATTTGGTGGAACATATGTTTCGTATTTTATTGAACTTCATCGCCGAACAGGGTTTAAAAAGGGCTTCTCAACCGTAGCTAAAAAAATTAAATTGTTTGTATTCTCCAATTAATAGGGGAGATGAACAAGGTTGGTGTTGAAAAAATCCAGAAAAAAAACTAAAAATAAAATAATTTAAGGTAAATAATAAGTTTGGATAGGTAGGCAAAATTATTTTGGCAGAGCGAAGCCTGCCGGGTAAGCTAGTCATTGCATCAAAAGCAACCCGAATAAAGCGTATAAATCTAGAACATCACCCTCACAAAATAGAAAGGGCAAAAGGGATATTCCCTTTCCCTATGCGGTGTAAAACACAGATGTAACAGCGGGGAACAGTTACAATAAGGTCCATCGAAACGAAGACCTTTTTTAAGAGACAATCTTCGTGATATGCTTGTAACATTTTCCTGGTCGTTGGGTATGACACAATGTAATTTATGCCACAATTATGAGATAGCATGGATGTACTAAAGAATGTGAATATTTGGGAGAATTTTTCGGGATTCAGTGCCAAAATTGTAAAGTTGGGAGAGAGAGATTTGTTTGAGTCAATGGCTCAATGGTATTACTAGATTGATTAGAAAGTAGAGAAAAGAGTTTCTAAGAGGTTGACAATATTTTAACAGTCGAATTTCCTTTGTTTTAGGCAAAATGAGGCGCACAACGCCACTGGTAGTATGGCTTATTGTCATATTACTGGTGGCGGAGCTGGTGGCCGACCCCTCCCCGGTCGGCGGTACCTCCGTCGTGGTGCAGGCCCCGCCGACCCGCGGCACCGGCCGACCACCGCGCACCACTGCACCCACTCCCCGAAACAAGGAACGTCGCCAGAGGAATAAGCGACGGACCACCACTACCACCACTACCACTGAGCCGAATGACGAAGACGGCAACCCCGTCAAAACGACTACGGTCGATCCTCGCAGCTTCGACCACAGTAAGTATCGTTAATTAAGCTCGGTTATGAATTTAAGTAGCGGCTTGACACTTCAGCCTTGGTGTTTAGTGGCTCCGGCGCCGACGCGTGCTCCCACCACGTTGGTCGCTCCGACCAAGCCGCTGCCGCCCAATAAGAAGCGGGGCCCACGCAGGCGGCGCCGGACCACCACTACGACGACCACCACACCCGAGCCGGACTACGATTACGACTACGATACTACCGTCAAGACCACGACCGTGGACCCTAGAAGCTACGACCACAGTAAGCGTTTTAGCCCCTTCCATCCCTCCCTCCGTGTATGCATATGGTTGTTGTATGCTTTGTTTATTTTGGTAAGTTATCTGGATGCGTTGTGACAGGTATTATTTTGTGCATCGTTTCTATGTGCTTTCAGTCTTTCTTTCCGTCGCCGTCCGGACAGAGTCGAGGGATGTTCTCGAAACGACGTAATTATGTGGGGTATTCTAAGCGTTATTTAAAATAAAAAGGCAAAATGGGGAAAAAGTATATCCGTAGCATAAATCACTGTATAATTAAGCGCTCGTTAACTCCTACATGCCCGCCTCATTAACTGATTAGCCACGGCCACGGGTGTCCTTACGCGAAGAAAAAATCTTATTATTTCTTCGGCGCAACGATAATGGCTGCCTAAGCAGAGATCGTTAAAGAAATAACATATTATTTTTATACGAATGCGAAATACGTGTACAAGAAACACATTAATCTATGTTATACACAGTAGTTATGGTCGTTTACTACATATATTTCGAGGCTTGATTACACGTTACGAGTTCAGGAAATTTTAGTACCTGCCGTTGCGTTTGCGTGCCTTGTTCTTTATAAACGAAAATAATTTAAAAAGTAAAAAAGGGAAATTGTATCGTTTTCTAAAGGTTAATAAATGTGAAGTATAAGTACCTACTGAAAACAGGAAAAAATTAAACAATGCTATTTTTCCAATTTCACGGGATAGGCGCAATATAAAAATGATAATAATATTAATACCTAATATGAATCCTTACAAGACTAAGTGATATAGAATGGTTCTATTCTCACATAGATTCTAGGTCTGTTATTTATTTATTTATCTTTTACATACAACAGCTTACAACAGCTTACAACAGCTCTTAAATTACTGGTTATAATTCTATATTTATGGAATATCGATTTTGATCTTCTAATGCTCAGATGCGAAACCATTAGCCTCTTGCAATCACATTTGCAATTCCAACATTTGCATAACCTCTTCTTATGGCATGTGACACAGGCACCTTGCTATTGCCATTCGAAATCTAACCTTAAGGTTTTACAAAAACTATAAATATAGATAGATATTCCCAAAAGTTCTGGAACAAACTGCACCACGTCCCTAATCGTATGTTAGCAATTATGATAACAAAATTAAATAAGAAAACGATTTTTTGTCTGGCATTTCCAAAGAAATATATTATGTACAAACAATAAAACATAACATACTACATTCAGAAAACGTGGAACTCGCAGACAACTCGCCTTCTGACGCTGTTATTTAAAAATTCATAATTTGAATGTAATCTTACACTACATGTAGCCTGTTTTCTTAATTTTAAAGTTACGTTGTTCCACTATTTACCAGAATCTTTTAAAAGAATATCGAACGAAACTCAAGACATGAAGTGAACCTTACTATGAAGTGAACCTTACGGTTGACATGAAGAACGTCGTGTATCATTGAGGCTGAAATGGCTCTACCGCCTATAAATAAATAATATTTTAATAATATCCTTGTGCTATTCCAAGGGTATAATTTCAAGGGTTGCGTGTTCGCCGGACTCGGCGCATAGTTTTCAAGGGACGCCTTCAGGAATGCGTACTAGCATGACATCTAAATTGTTCCGTTGCTATCGTATACATAAACATCAATTTCACGAAGAGTAGTCATTTGAATTTCTCTATTCCATCAGAACGTGAATCCTTCTAGAGGGATAGATGGATGTGTTATTCTGTCGCGCAAAAACGGCTGAACAGATTTGGATGAAATGTAATGGTGGATGGGTAGGTTGTAACCTGGATTATCATAAAGGATACTTTTATCTATCTCTAACTTTTATCTATATTAGGGTGAGACGAAGTCTCGAACGAAAGCTAGTACCTACTTATATCATAAACGTTTACTCTATCTATAATATAACGACTAATATTCAACGAGGTAATACTACATAATTATATCATACCTTTAAATGTAGAGTAGGTACAAATTTAATTACTATTAAAATATAAATATCTTTAAAATATTTTTAAAAACACCGTCTGCATACGAAATCAGCTCCAACACTCCGCATTCACTCCAAATTCATCGCTATAAAAGTTCCTAATGAAGTTATTGAGAACGTAACAAAATGCTAATTGTGTTATCACGATGCAAAAGCTAAAAATGGAAAATATTGCTGTGAACAAAATAGACAAAATAAAAGTACGCTAACCAACCTAACCACCTTATCGAGCCTTAATTGCATGCTACAAGTCTGAGTGCAGCGTCACTCGACCACCGTTAAAAGGACCTTGCCTCTCGTGGAAATGTTCGTAAGAATCATTTAAATCCCAACTCCAATAAAATTAGAGAGGTCTAGATCGCCTGGTGTGTTTGTTCTCCCTGAACGGAACGGCGAGGAGCATCATTTCACGCCTCTTGAACGCGTATCGAACCAATATTAGGTTTATTAGATGGACGCTCGCCGTAAAACGTGATTTTTCATTTTTATGTCCACTCCGTATGAAATATTAACGATATGTACAGATGACATCTTTATATTAATATCGAGTGAATTTTTTTTCTCGCTACAGCAACTTTCTCTTGTCATGAGAATTTCATTTGACGTTCTTTCATTTATCTTGCGACTCTCTTAATTGTCTCCAAAGTTCGTTCTATGTCATCTGATTATTAATAGTGAGACTGTGGACGTCGTTACTTTTTTGTACAATCGCAATTAATATTGCTGTGAAATATTTCCATTAAGAATTCAATGAAAATGAATTTGAATCTCACAAAGTCCCTTTTGCATGAAAATAAACAATAACGTTAAGTAGAATGTACTCGTATGTAGATATATCACAAAGTGTTACTTCCTTCGTTAAAGTATTTCTAATTAAATAACAACAGTAATCTGTATTGAGCACCATAAAAACAAGGAATATTTCTTACTTGTTTCTTACCTAAAGGGTGATAAAATAAATATTGTAATTTATGTAGGTATTCAATGCTTCCAAGTCTGTCTGTCACATGACTATTTTTGCTGTTACTCTACTTGAATTACTCTGACCACGATAATAAAAAATAATAAAAAGGAAAAATGAGATCCCTAAAAGGATTCTTTAATGAAATGGGGGTTAAATAATGAAAAAATTTGAGTTTGAGTGATGTGGAACCCTGTGGCTTTTTATTTAGGTACCTAGCTTTTCCCTGCAAGTTAGAAAGCTTGCGGCTGGAAATTTTACGTTAATATCATTTTCAACTCGCCGTTTGGCTCAATTCCATGCATCGGTAATACTTAAGAACTTACCAATTGCGTTTACATATCGCAAAACGGCCATACGATCCTACAAGTAATGATATTAATGTAAAAGTAAGTTATAGAAAAATGAAATTAAAATAAGCTCTGTTTAGAGTCAATTAATACTACTTTCGTCCTTCTACTAGTAAGTACGAGTATAAGATCTGTTTTCAGGGAACACGTACCGTTCAATTTCAAAAGCCATTAAAATGTTCGACACTTTATAGATATGTACTTGCCATTACATAACAGTAAGCAGTAATTACCAAATTTTATTTCAACAAAAACCAAGTACTTTTCATTCCATTCTGATGAAGCTTCTTATTAAAATCCATATCTACTCTTGTCATATATTTGACCATAGCACCATGCTTTAAAACCCTTGATTTTTATTGTCCGCAAACTGTCCCAGACTGATATTCAATTTAAAAGGAATGTCACTTCCAGGAAAATTGTTTACACAAACATATTTTGTTTTGAAAAGGACATCAACGTGTGGCGCAGGCAAGTGGCGTGAAATAAACTTCTGGCTATTTCGCACGCACGCACGACCGGCCGAATTCTTATATCTAAGTCCCTAACTTGATAACGGTTGACTAGGCAACCAATAAAACCATCGAATTGTACCAATAATATTGCACGGTCCGAAAGGGGTTTATGATTGAAATAGGAGTTTAATTTATTTTCACTCAACCCAACTTTGTTCCTTTTTAATGATATCAAAACTCTCGTTTAACAAACGTCTCTCGAAATAAACATCGAACTAACAAATATTTAAATGAAAATTTGCATTTCGCAAAAACGCCACTTTGATATTTCTGAGGATGGAATTAAATAGATAGAAAAGTAATGAAGTCAACTATTTTGATTCGCATTCTGAACACGGAATGAATCTGAAGCAGGAGTTACTATAAAACGAAGAAAGAGCAATTCAAACAATAGCAAAGACAATATTTACTCACCGCAATAAAATACTTAAGTCTGTGGACTGCCAACATCATCTGACAAATTACCATGGAGAAATCATATAACACTTACAGTAGAGAATACAATAAAAAAGTTAGAGAACACTAGTCGGCTACAACCGCTTCAAACTGGTTCAACAAAAGAGCTGAAATTAAATTTACGCGGCGCAAAGAAAAAAGTAGTTACAAGAGGAAATTGGCGGAGACAGTGACAAATTGTGCCCGCAAGAGGTGGGCACTCGCGCTCCCTCTAACGCACCTATAAAACCTATTTTTTATTTCGGCACCGCGACGCATGCACGGGCCCCGTAACATTTTCGTACAAGTTGTATAATTGTTCCTGAATATTATTAACTGTATACCTCATTCGGTCCGATCCCCGCTCGTATGGACAAAATGGTCACACAACATGGACAAAATTATAAGATTTCTTTGCGAACGACGAAACTTTATTATTAATTTTTGTATGTTTTTAAGGCTTGAAAAATATTAAATCACACTATTTGTATCAAAATGTCTTTATTTTATTTACTGTTTAAATTTTATTGAATAAAATAGACATTAGATAAAAAGAGCATAATATTTTCCTTTAATAAAAATTAATGTTGAAATATAATATCTAATTTAACCGCTAACCAACATAACAAACTCGACTCTCGTACGAAGGATAGCAGAGTACCTACGTCTTAAGCCTTCTGACCGTGGGTCGATGATAATATAAATAAACAATGTGGCTGTAACTAACTGTGAAACTCAGGGGAGCGAGACTAAATTTAATGGAGCAGAATAACTTACGGCGGCCAATGCACGTTCAACGTTATTTTGGTAATAAATTAATACTGTGATTCATTTAAAGTGTTATCAACGATACCCGATTGCACTAAACTCCATTCAACTACCAGTGGGACAAAAACTCATAACCCATGGCTGGAGCACGTCCAGCTGAAAGAACAATTTTATAGAAAAACGCGCATGGTCAACGATTAAGTCACATTCAACAGAAATTAACTTGGTTTTTAGTGCATCGTTTTGCAAAATTGCGTTTTAAGCTGAAGGTTAGTTAATTAACTATGATTATGTATATATTTATTTTCAACATGGCCAATGGTTGTTTCAATACTAAATGTGCCAAACTCGTCTCCTAAGAATAGAAATCTACCATCTCTATTATATTAGATTTCGACTGAAAATGATTGTGTAATATTTTATTGACTATCTTTAGATATAAAGCTGATACATTTTGCTTGAGATGGTATAGAAGTATTTTTACTCTAAACTTTCATTATATCAAAGTAATCAACTGATAATGATCTCTACATACTTAGAACAATTTACTGTCCTCCCCGTGAAAAATTCTTATCAAGAAAACGAATAAACATTGTGTTATCAGCGTTCCCAGGCCCATCCCATATTATCGCGACTGAAAATAAATTAAATGGATATTTTAAAAACGGTCCCATTTTCCCCCCGCCTCGCTTTATTGAAATACTGGAAGCATAAAAGTACCACGAATGGTGCGGACTTGTGTTCAATCGTGATTTATGGTTTCTTACTCAACGTTGTTACGATATAATTCTCTTCCTATTTAAAGGCAATGTAGTTGAGTTGATGGAAATTTGTAGACGCTTGGGTTTATCGAACACAATACGTCGGATATACTTAATACTTATACCCTCTGTCTAGAATCGTTACCTACGAGTATCTTCATTTCGCGAAAAAGCAGTAGGTAATAGATGCTGCAAGTGAATTGATGTGAACCAATACTTTGTTGCAAGTATAGGAAAAATAGAGTTATTGGCCCAAGGAAATTAACCTTAGAGGCTGACATTACTTTAGGTTCTTTATACTCTTGGGAGGTCTACTTTTTGTAGTCGATGGGCAAGATAATGCAGGTCTTACGTAGATGATTTGCTGATTATGATCACTAGAATTAAACATTGACATAGTCATATTTTATATTACTATAATTATTAGTTGTTTCACGACAGATTATGTAGATTATCCCATCAGGTGAAATCTATTGGTCCACTTTTATGAAAGCATTTACAAATGACATTTAACAGCCGATGAAAAGTTAAACTGAAATAGGTTATAAACTTTTATGTATATGCAGAATATATGACGAAGTTCAGAGTTTATGCACATTCTCTGTGAAAGAATTCTCTTCTATAGGCTTTCCTTATTCGCAGCGGGTAAGAATAACGACAAAGTTGCCCACCGAAAAATGTTTTTGAATCATTGGGGAAAATTATGCTACGACTACTCTATCGTCCTGATTTACGATAGCTTTTCATTTTATTTGCAAATCTCGCTCGGTTTAGCCCTTTATAGCGTTTACTTGTATCGTTAAGTAGATTTCATTATTAGGTGGTTATTGTATCTTTAAAACATTATTTCGTGAATAATAGCTATAAAAATTATACATATAAATATAATTCTTAAAAGGGGTTATTGTTAAATTTGTAAGTGGAATACTTAACTACTTATTGCTAGTAATTAGTGTTTAAAGGTTTCTAAGTATTTAATTAAGTATCATAAATTTAATTTAGAATGCTTATCTTATTAATTAAAGCAATAATGTAAAATACAACAACAAAGAATATTTTGTTATTTCAAACCCCAATATCTAATGTAGGCACTTAACGTTGATGATACTTGAAGTCAAAGACCCTCGAACAATACGTACTAAATAACGGGTACGCACTAGATTACATAAGAACCGTAGAAAGGATAAGCCCGCCGGCATCAAATGTTACCATTAACAATTACAGTTAAGTTTAATACCATCGTGAACTCAAACAATGCGGACGGGAACCGTAAACAAAACAATTACAATCCTAGGAAGGGTAGTTGCGATTCCCCTCCAAAAGACGCTTAAGCAATAAATTACCAGAAGTTGGTGTTCGTTTAGCGAAGGTGTCGACCAAATCACGTGACAAACAACTCGCAACTTTTGGACGGTTTAAATTATGTATACCCCGAGGTTTTCTACCGTGCTTTTGATGTACGTTTTTAGGGTACCGTACACACAGGGTGTCGTACAGAACGCAAGAATAGACTTTCGCCGTCGGTCTGTCAATGGACTCCATCTCTTGAACGGTAATTAGACGCCTGAAATGTTCACAGCATCCGTGATACTATGACCACTATCACAACAAATACTAAAAAATCAAAAAGCTCAATACAAATAAATAAATAACGCTTCACACTCAAAGCCCCACACTAGGAGTCCCTGTGTCGTGGGCGCCATGGACACACACAAAACAAGAACACAATACACCCAGACCCGAAACAGAAATTCAAATTCATCATTCAAACCTCTGCTCTGCTGGGAATCGAACCAAGGACCGTCCGCGCAGCGCACCGACGTCTTAACCACTGCGCCACTTGGGTCGTCCAATACAAGTTATCATTAAAATGTTTCTACACATCTATACGAGTAGCTACATCTATCTTTAGCTCTAGCGATCTATCTTAATATATAGACAGTTTTGTCACTTCATTAAAAGCTTATATTTATTGAACGCGAACGCTATCTACCCAGTTTGAACTTTGTGACCTTTGTGACCTATGTAGGTACCTACTTTTAGTCAATATCGTGATACAATGAAATAACGTTCCTAATGAATTGTAAACTACGTTTCGCTAGAGAAAACTCCTAACTAATATAATTATGTAGGTTACAACGTTTTCGCATACCTACTTACTTGCATTAAGTCAATATTAGTCGAAGCGACCACACACTACCTCTGAGTAACTTCTCTGGTACAAATACCGCTGGTATGTGCAATATTAACTAAAACAGTGCTAGCTTCAATTATGGAAGGCCCGAACTACGAAGTTCCTATCAGGTATCAATGCGCGCTCGCAGATTGCATAACTCAACACTGAAGTTCCCTAATTAATTTCAGTTCTGTCGCCATCTTTGTTAGTATATCGCCAATACTTCATTAAGACTGCAAGCGGCAAGTCGAACGTAACGTTGGTGTATTTTAGCTCCACAAATTATTTTTTGATTGGAACTCTAAACCATTGATCGAAACTCGATGAAGAATATACACTTTAAAACGTAATTTATGACACTCCAGTCACTCAGCTATCTCCAGAAGATTAAAATATTCACGTGCGCGTTCAAACAAACATAATGAATAATCGTGCATTGTAGTGCAGTATCTAAACGGAACCGAAGCCCTAATTGAGATCTTTCGTGAGTTTATAGCTGAAGAGGGAATTGAAGTCCCTCGTATGCTACCTCAAAGGACTAAGATAGTCATCTCGCATAATCGCAATGTCCCTAACGATAGAATTTTCTTCAAAATTTACAATTTAAAATTCAAATTTTAAAATTCTTCGGAATTCAAATTAATTAAATTAATTTATTAATTTTTGTTTCTGTTTAAAGTACCTATAAATTTAATGAAAATAAAATGGTAAAAAATTTAATGGTTCGAAAACGTAACGCTATTTGCATATACATATCATATCGCTCTGCCTCTACATAAATACGAATTGAGACATAACAAGGAAACAATGGAACATTATCTTGTACAAGCAGTTATCCTATAAGGCAAGGCGGTGTAATGAACCTGTAGCTACACGTCTGTCAGCCGCCGTGCCACATCATTAATTTCTGCCTAATGTCTGAAACGAGCGAGACGACGTTACCAACCACATTTTGTGTTCACAGGCGCAGTAATAAAATCTACGTGTTTTCCTACATACAGAGTAATCACTAATTATAGCCTAATTAGGAACGTTTGCGTATTTCTTGTAGACACGAAAAACGATTGCAATTCATGCTTATAAGAAGAGTGGAATAAAAGGATGAACGTTTGTCTTAAAACGATGTATATTTGAATTACATTTCGTCGTGGTGAAAACCACTTAATAACTACAGGGATATGTTAGAAAGATACACAAACACGGAAACTTCTTCTTTGATAACGTCTATTAAATATATACCATACATCATCATGCATCAATCATGCTTAGTCTAGAAACAGAGATTTGACCAAACCAGACAAAACAATATGTCCGCACTGGACATATGAACGCGTTATTTAAGTCGCTGGCAATGTACATAAATAAATTCGTAACTGGAATGAATAATTAGAATATTCAGTTTGCGCAGTTACTGAGCTCGCAGATCTGTATCTCAGCTTACAAATGAGTTATTGTACGAGCTAAGCCCGACCAGCGGAGATTTCAAGTAGCACCGTATATACTTTAGCCGTTGAAGTTCCAAATACTTGTAATGAAAATAACGTACATAATTTTTTATTGTATGTAACTAGCAAACGGACATGCAGGTCACCGATCTTAAGTGGTCACTGCAGCTCTTGAATACCGACATCCAACCGCAAATATAGAAGTAATCCTATCTGAGTACTCATGATGCGACACACAAGACATGAAGAACATGCTTCTTTACAACGGGGTAAGGGGCTGGCGGTAAGGTACCTCCCCGGGCGAGCTACAATGGCGCTGCCGCCTAAATATCTGTTACAACTTGCTAGGTAATATTGAAACTTCCAATCTGATACTTGAGTTTAATCGGCTCAGAAAGGAGAAATTAACGTGGCTTCGATTTCGAGTTATCGGCAAGTGGTATTACCACCCTGTTTTGAGAATACTTACGAAGTCTAAATAGTTTACAAATTGTTGCCTAGAGAAGATATTTATTATATATTTCCACTTGAACTAATGATGACTTTAAAGCGCTCTCTGGGTACTTACTATCTTAGATCGTTTTCATACTTGAAATAAATATTTACAAGATTCAATTTGCGAAATCTTTTGTATCTACAGTCAGCTAGTTGTTCCACTCTATAAGAACCAACCCAGATAGTTTTTGGAAACGTTTAAATTCGCCACATACAAATTCTAGTCGGCGACTGCACGCCATTTTTTGAAAGTCTGATTCGCAACATGACAATTTGACGCCATGATTGACGAGAAGAGCCGCCAAAACGTGACGCAGCAGGTATTGGAGCAATCTTTAAAATATTCTGGTTAGATGCCACGTACGTTCAAACGCAGCCATCAATGTACGATCATACTTCGAAACTAGATGCTAAAGTCAAGCACATGGTATTATTACCCGTACTATTAGATCGGATAATACCAATGTTTAGTTGGGACACGTAACAGCTGTCTTTTTTTGTGACTGGGGGGAAACCTTCATAGGTACCCGTAGGCCTATAGGCCGTGGGAGGTTATGTGGGATTCTTACCCACTAAAACCCCTTTGGCCGGCCTCTGCGCATGTGGGGCTCCGGGATCTCCAGAGACTTCGTATCGTCTCCCCTACATCTTCCGATGTGTACGACAATATGTAGCTACACACATCGCCGTCCTTCCCGGGGTCACTAGCTGGACGGTTCGAGCTCCCACTCTTGCCGCTCGCAACCCCGAAAGCCCCTTATTTCAGGGGAGTATGCGCCGGGTACCGTTGTTACGCAACGCCCGGCGGCGTCTTCTCCGAGCGGGGTCAGCTCGCTCCCTCGCTCGTTCTGCCTCCTCCTTGGCTAGCATTACTGCTTCGCAGAAGGCAAGAACCAGCTTCCACACCTCCCCGCTACGGATCATGGCCGTAATGACGGCCGCCGGGGAAAGGTCACTTCCGATTTGACGTAACAGCTGTGTGCAACTAAGCAGTCAATTAATGCAGAGTCGGGTCTTCTCCCATAATGAAAATGATAGAGATCTTATTCCACCACACTGGCCAATTGGTACGTGGCCTTTAAGAGCATTATGATGAACTCCCAATACTCCCATGGTATTTAATTTTGTGTGGTGCTCCTCTCGACGCGCTGAGTAGTAGTAGGAAGGTACTATTTATAATTTTGTCACATTTTACCTGAAAGGTTTAGCATCATGTGAGTTAAGGCTATACCCGACCGCGAGAGATACAGTGTAGCCAACTGCTAGTAATCACCGGTGGCAACTCCGAAACAGCATTTAGCCCTAAAAAGTATTAAATGGCATTATTTTCGAGGTCGTCTTTAATTAATCATGTCAAGAATAGTGATGTCATTTTCCACAACTACGATTAAATACCTACAGATAAAGGGAGTTATTAAAAAAATGCTACATAAAATTTGTTTATTTAATACTCGTAGATACACAATTAATCGAATGTGAAATGGATCATTATGTTTTTGCATCACGGGGAAATTTTCATACTCTCATTCTACAAAGAGAATTCCTGTGTACCTACTCGATTTAAAAATATGTGAATCTGGGTAGATGGGCAGGGAACCCCACAGATTTATTTTGTACTCCGGTACCAAAAATGTCTTTGAACACATTTTGAGGTCGCTCAGAGAATTCATCCTTCATCTGTTGAAAATACTTTTCGCTTTTTGTTTTTTATTCAGTATCCAAAATGCAAATAACTCTTAAATATTTCGAACCGCACTGGAAATATTTGTAACATTCTATTAGGAAGGTTGTGTTCTAGCATGTTCTTTCACAGATAATCTAGTCGTACCTAAATATAAAACTTACGAAAGTTAAATATTTTTTGTTGATCTTTACTACGTATTTATAATTTCGGGACTCAACTGTTTTCTTCTTATTAATTCGTTAAGACAACCAGGTTTTAAACACGTTTGTCAGTAACCCATTAATGACCCACTACAGGGTCTGGACTCCTCTCACAATGAGAGGGATGTAGACCTTAGTCCACCACGCTGGCCTAATGCGGGTTGGTGGACTTCACATGCCTTTGAGAACATTTTTTTTGAACTCTCAGGCATGCAGGTTTCCTCACGATGTTTTCCTTCACCGTAACAGCAGGTAATATTTAATTTTATGAAGCGCACATTACAAAGTCATTGGTGCGTGCCACTGGGATTCGAACCCGGACCGCTCGATTCGAGGTCGAATTCTAAGCCACTGGGCTATCACCGCTTTAAACACGTTTAATAAAGCTTAAATGAATCTTCACGAACCGTATCTCAGACTTAAGACCGTGACTGAGAGCCCCGTTGTTTGAGTAGGTCGCAAGGGATCACAAAATGTTTAGCATCGTTGAACGCGGTACCTGGATAGGTGATCGCTAGTGACGAATTACAATGCTACGGCAGCACGTTAAGTCGTCGGTACCGGTTGTAATCGATAAAATAACAGAACGTCAAACATGTATTGTTGACAACGAACTTCCTCCACCAATCCACATTGAAGCAGCTTGCTGAAAGTATGCTCCAGACTGAACGGACATCACCTACAAATAATTGCAGCAAATGAATCTTATTTTTCATAACATCTAGCTAGAATTAAAAGCACTTATATTTTGTTTTGTGTGTAATATTTTAAAAGACAAAAGACATTTACAACTACCCGTATATTTAAAGGTTTGGTGTACAAATGTAGCAGATTGCTCGCAGGAGGAACTCAGTATTCCAGTTGGAGCTCCCCTAATTGCTCATTGTGGTAACTCAAACACTCAGTAACGAACTGCTGGAGTGCGTCGAGATTTACTTTTAAAAGCACCCATTCAATCGATCTTAATTCCATTCATTTACATAATTAGTAATGAGAAAGCCTACTTAATAGTATCTATTCAATATGATACAAATTAGCATCTTTCACGAACAGTATCGCAAAGGCAGTAGAAAATATAAATCACAGAGGGTTAATTTTCACTATAACCCAGTGTTTTGCCATGTAAACCCGCCAGTCCATTCTGAATCAACTAATTCGTTAAACGGAGTTGAATAAAAATGTCCATAGGTGACGGTGACCACATTCCCTCAAGGGGCCCGTGTGTCTGTTTGCTTGGTTTTTTACATTAAAAACATTGTCCGACACCGCTTACCACTCTACATTATTCAGTACTTAGGCTAAAAGATCCAAAAGTCGACAATGGGAGAGATGAATGCCCATTTGCTGCTAATTTACTAAAAAAACTCATTATCATCAACTTTATTGTCATTTGTCATGTTAAGTGGTCACTGCGTGGTCACGTCCATCAACTAATAGGAAAGTAACATTGGCATAAGTATAATATATACATAACATAAGTATAACTTCAACTAAATACCTCGGCTTTGTAAAGATCAATCTTTGTCATAATTAATGGTCCATTAGGTTTTATTAGCTCTAATTGAATAATTAATTCCCTACTTTCTCTTAGCCTGAATCATTAATTTTTCTTTTCTTACCTCAATACCCCCCAATACTCGACTTTTGAAAAAGATTGACAGATTAAAGAAGTTAGTAAGTTATTTATGATAAGAAGATAGCAATATATATTTTATTTATTTTTATCTGTTGCAACTTGTTTAAAGGGACAATTCAAAAAATTATTGAATCTTATTACAGTCGATTAATTATTAAAAAAAATTACAAACTATTAAAACATTAAAGTCTTGTCCTGATTGGCGGATGTAACCAACTGACCAACCAATACGACAAGATTTAAGACGATACGACAAGATTAATAAACGGGGTAATACTGTTCACTTTTGATGATTTTAGATGAAGAGGAATTTAAAGATATTTTTTTCATATTATATATGAATAAAATTTCACAACTTCTCATTCCAGGATATACCTATTGGTTATGTATTGTATCGGAGGATCTGCAACATGGAATAAAACATTTCTGTGGAAATTTCGCTTGCGGAAGTTTCAAGAATGAATTAGCGGTATAAAAGTGAAATTGAGGGGACATTCTGTTATTTGATAAATTGCCATTGCAAACACTTTCATTAAACTCGACCGTTAAAGAGGAAAACTTTATTAAGTTCTTTAATTACAGAATGAATTATTTATGGGGATCCGGCGTTTATACGTCTCGCTTTGACTTAATAAGAAATGGTAATAGTTTTGTCTCTTTTATCCTTCATTTTGCATTTGCATTTGTAATAAGTAACCATATCTAAATAGGTCGTTATAAGTCATTGGGTCAACTGTTTGTAAATGTCAAATTAAATTGGTATGAACACTGAGTTTCGTTCAGTAACCTACCTTCTTACGGAGGTAAAGTATGAACACTGAGTTTCGTTCAGTAACCTACCTTCTTACGGAGGTAAAACCATCATGGATACCCTCCGCCAGGAACAAATGTAACAAAAGGATATGCCGGACTCTGACTGGCTAAAATCCTACTGTATTCGCCGAAATATTGGGCACATGGCAATACCTTCGCATTCTTCTGCGGCCCCAACAGCGTCGTTCCTTTGGGTGTCGTCGCCCCTGGGTGAAGTGGACCTCCCTCATCCCGTACACATGCTAAATCGAGATTTTTATGTGCATGCACTGAAAAAACCCTTATGTCAACTGCTTATACCTCTTGTGGGGGTTGGGCTTAAAAAAAATGGTAGATTCTTTGCAAACTCCCACCTTATGTAAATTGAAGGTTTGGATGATATTTCTCTCTTTTCCGTATTTACGTCAAACTTAAATTTAAGACATTGTATATCAAATTATAATATCTTCAGGCTCATAAAGTGCTTTTTGTCTTAAGACGATAGCTTTGATAGTGTATCTTTGATAGCTCTATAATTGATTTTTAAAGAAATTTATTTTCGTATTTCGTATAGACCATCTTTTCAACAGGTGAATAAAATAAACTCTAATAGAATTAAATCAAAACAGTAATTAGTCAAAAGTTGAACTTTGCGGAAAAGTGATGAAAGGAAATTTTTGCGAACCATGGCATACACGAGTTCTTGCCAAAAAGTATTCCGCTTTTACCAAGATAAATAACGGGAACAACGCACCTGTAATGTGTACCGGAAAAAACAACTTTTCCAGCCATCTACCTAATCAAATAATAATGAATGTTTTGGTTCCCAACTCGTAAGGGAAATATCCGTATTTATTTATATTAGGTAGAATAGAAGTGATGGGCCAATGGGCCAAGAACTCGGTCTCTTTCGTCCTTCGTCTTTCGTTCTTCAGAGAACTCGAATACTGATGGCACCGTGTAAGCTGTCATTAAAGCTCCGTTGTTCTGTCTATACCTAAAATAATCTATATCTATATCATACATAGAATCTTTACGCTTTAACTCTACGTAACCGAAATCACACTTGTTCAGCTAATCCATTTTCATTTTAGTTGATTGATTTTTGGTTCACCTGGAAGAACAGATTCCAGACTATTGTAGTATTCAACGGAAGATCCGTTTAACATTTTATTTGGTATCGCAACACGTACGTGGCTCGTGGAGGTCGAAGCTACTGCGGTTCCGATGCGGTACCGACGGAAAATTTATGTACCACTGAGCGTGCAAGTCTAGCTTTCTACCCAGTAACGCCGACCGAAATCATACTCCTGTGATGTTTTCGTTGAACGCGTTCTCCATTGCGGGCCCCGTGGCGGGACGCCCGGAACAATCGTCGAAGTCGCGCCGCCTCCTAATGCAAATAACTGCGAATTGCCAGAAATCGAGTCACGTTAATAGTAGGCATAGGATCCTTGGGGGCCCGCTCCGCTCAAATATTAAGTTTCGTAAGAATTTTAAATTAGAGCATTAGGCGTGGCGTCTCAGCAGAGTTAAATATTAATAATGCTCTCCAGGCGAACCGGGTAGAAGACTGAAAACAATGAATTTTTAATAGTTATTCTCCTTTGCGACGGGCAATTAATGTAATGAGGTACTCGTAAGTAGCAAGTTTCTGCCAGCTCCGGAGTCCGGCTGCAAATTTAGAGTTAATTCGCCCCAAGATTGCGTTGCGTTTATTCAATTTAACTTGACTAAAATTTTCCGATTGTTTGTAATGTATTGAACAAATAGTAATCAGATAACTATCCAAACGATATTATTATAAATAGTAGACATTAATAACATATTTTTGTTATTAATGCCCACGAACAGTTTCAAAGAAAATCTCTCGTAGATAAATTTAACCCCAACGCCACTTCATACGAACATCATGATAATTATTTATAATATAAATAAGGCTTACTCATTTTGACAGATGATCGTTTTAGACAAAACCTCTTGATATATTTTATAGAAGATGACATGCGTGTAATTCATTGTCGCGAACCCGGGATCTGCCATTAGATCCAAGGTTTTATTCTTACATAGAAAATATCATGTTTCATAATTAAAATAACATTTAATAAAATGCGTTTGTTCTGAATTCCTCTCGAAGTAATAGGGTGCTTGACAATCGATTTAAACGCAGGGACGTGAAACAATTTATTTCACGTCATCGATTAAATCTCCTTATGATTTTCAGTTATACCGATTCAAAAACTTAGAACATCCCAAGGAAAACATTCAAATCTTTCGCGCTTTGCAGCTTCAACGGGACCGAAGATGGTAATTTTATTTTTCCTCGCTTTCGTATTTCACTCGGTAGAACATTTTAAAACATAGAATGTAGAAAACGTTATCAAACTTTTACCAAGAAAGTCGTATCCGGAAATTCATTGCTTTCTACGTGCTCTTGGAGGATGGGAATCAATATTTGTTATAGCATGTTGCGTGGCCCGTGCTTACAGCGGCTGGCCGAGGAGGTATTGTTTTATTCCAACTGATTTTCGATTTCTTTGCTCTTAGAGGTTTGATTTGTTGTTTCAATTCTGGTTCTAAACGAAAGTTTTCGGTTTAAAATTGTGTTTTAAGGTTCCATTTTATTTGAGATAGTTGAACTATTGTGAATTCTTCTAGCAGCATTGTTAAAGCATTCATTTCTGTCTGTGTTCTTGTCCGTTAAACTCAGATCCTGATTGGCCTCGTACTCCATCTGCCAAGACGTGGTGACATTGGAAGGGCAATCTTCTGTTGCTCTTCTGTTGTAATGCTCAGATCCAAGTGAAAACTATTCAGCAGGTACATTTAGCAGGTCCAAGTCTGTAAATCCAATAGTAATCGCAACGGATTGCTTATCAAAAAAATAATTTATTTCATCTATAATTACCAACTCATTAGGATCTTCTTATTTGAGTGTTTTTTGTACCACTCTACCTTCTAACCTATCTGGCGTAGACAAAAAGGGATCAGTTACTTCAAACTCCGTCAGCTTACGATCGTATTATAATTAAAATCACCTCACGACAGCGGTCTAGCGCCGTTTGTCACCCTTATACAATAACGTTTGTTTTTCTGAGACACGCGTGTAATTTGTTCGTGCAATATGTCACTCGCGTGGCGGCGGATTAGGTGCGGGTCGGCCGCCGCTCGTATGAAGACTCCCACGTTGACATGACTGTCGTTTTACCCGCAGTATATTTATTCATGTAAAGCCACTGGCTTTTGGTCTTTAGGTACGGTTTCTTCATAATAAAAAGTAGGTACTAATTGTATAAAACTAGGTAAGGTTTGTTTTGGTTATCGATAGCGTGGTGGTAAGTCCCACTTAACGTGTAATAACCACCCCCGTTTATGATAAACAACTTAGTAGGTTTTTTCATTTTAAGGACTGGTACCTACATATCTTGTCGAAACTTGTTTGTAAAATGTTGGAAATCGTTTCAGTCGTGCTTTTTTATCATCTTTGAGTATCAAATGAGGATTGAGCTGCTCAGCTATCATCAGATGACCTGTGAACGTTTGCAGATTTTTCATATCTACCTACTAATGACAGCTCGATAATTATGATAACGGTACTTATCTACGAAACTGCACGTTCATGCTCGAGGCACTGACCACTCATTCTGCTACTTTCATTTATTTATTACAATCGTTTCGGAACCATTTCCCAAAAATATCATTATTACATGACAAACGTTCATCAAAGAATAAAATAACGTGAATAAACAAAATTCTACCTGCAAGAATCTCGAAATACGATTAGATACGATACAAGGAGGAAGCAACGAAATATAAACATACGTATGTTAAAATAATACCGTCCGCAAAACCGAATTTGAATTTTTCCTTTGTGCTTCACCGCATCGCGTATTGTATTTTCGTTTTATTAAAAGCAGGAAAATAAACAAAAAATTTTGATCTTGCCTGCCTCCTTCTCCCCTAAAACGGTTCGTACAATGTACATACCTTCATACCTACATCGCGATAACTTGTAATGAATTGGATGTATAATAATTCCCTCTTTGGTACTACGGCCTGCGGTTTACAGGCCCCGAGGTATTTTATGAGCAGAAAGGAAAGAATTTAATGAAATTTAATTAAATTCGCTTACCTATTTCCTAAAGCTCATCAAAGTGATATTATTATTGTGTCGCAGCTTATGGAGTAATTTCATTCCTTGCATGTATGTGTTGTAGAAAATGTTTGTACTATACCTACATACACGTTTTGATTTATTTTAAGGAAGGATGCTCCACTTGCTTCCGGTAAATTTCTTCAAGATGTCGTTATGAAAGTGTAGACTTCATAATATATTACACGTTCAATCAGATTTACAAGACGAGGTCTTTGACACTTGCCCCGTGTTGGGATGTTGCCAGCAAGTTCCGCCAGCGTGTAGGAGAAATCATTAAAGGCATGGCATATTGACCTGGTGCTCGTATTACGGTCATAAATAAAAATGTAGAACGCAGGGCCGCCAATAAATAATAGTTTCCTCGAAGTTACGGACTAACATTTACGCTAGCCAAATATATTACGGGATAAAATATTAAAATAAAAATTAAAAAAAACCACCGACAATTATATTTGCAGATATTGGGTATTTTCCCCACTTTTATTCCCACAGTTTTTTCAGGGCTCAACCGATTTTCATTGGACATATTTATTGTGTAATGTGCACATGATGCGCTTTCATTTGAGACCCCACTCGATTAAATTTGCAGAAATTCGGTTATTCTTCCCCACTTGCATCCCCCACAACTTTTAAACGACTCAACCGATTTTCATCAAACATGTCTAAGAACACTCGGCAGTAACTCACCTTTCATACAAAAAAAAATTAAATTGAAATCGCTTCATCCGTTCGCGAGCTACGGTGCCACAGACAATGCAGACAAGACAAACAGACAGACACGTCAAACTTATAACACCCCTCCTTTTGCATCGGGGGTTAAAAATAGAAAATGCTTTGAAAATAAAAAATATCCAACATTGTTCGGTTTGGGTGAAGTGTCGCGGAATACTTACCATGAAAAATCAGAGAAACACAGAGTTCACAAAGTTGAGCAAATATCTCTTTCATTGTACTAAGTGGAATTTAATACTCGGTTTGTAGGGAAATTTTTTGAATTGGAATTTTTTAATTTTTTATTACGGTCTCACCAGGGTCAGTGGCATTTTAATTTTATATGCAAAACACTGCAAAAGTGACAAAGCAGAAGGATCCTCTAATTGAAGAAAACGTTCTATAGAAAGGAGATCTAACAAAACGCAAAACAATAAAATTCAAAATATCTCATCTCATTACAATTAAGTAAGGTAATTAAGGCTTTCAGACAGCGTAAAATAGCGAGTTGTTTACCGTTTTTCCCTCTCGTTTTAAAAATGAACTCGCAACACAAATAAGTATGTGCAGGGAAATGTAAAGGAAGTTTTTTCGAAATGGAGTGTATTTCAGTTTCGCATAGTAATGTTCTCATATAAAATGAATGATCAATAAAGTTCAACATGAGTGACAAATATGTTGATACGCCGGAGAACGGAATCGCCGTGAGGTCGGTAACGACATGTAAAGGTCGACTGGTGGTCGACTGAAAAGTGACAAGTGGGAAAATAGCGCAATTTCTACTTCTGCTTTTTTATTTTATCTCTATGTGGTTCAGTTCTCTCTTCGCAGAAGTACTTGCTTGTCTTTCTTTTAGCACCCACACTGCAGATTACTGCATGACTGTTATGGATGTTTCCCCTCCAAAAACTTCACATTATTGTTGCTATGCGTATAGCAATTAGATTAAGATACCGGCACGGCATATAACGTTGAAAGAGTAAAGCACCAGGTCTCACCTGGGTGATCAATATGATATACGTATTGCACATACGTGTGCTTCCCGTGTAATTACTGTTATAACACGTTCCCCGAAAACGACACCGGAACATCGAGACCATCGATTGCGTGAACTATTTGTGTACTGTCTTTTGCGACTCAAAATAGGTTAGTGTTATTTGACGTTATATGCTTTGTCGGTTGATTTAATAGTTGTATTAATATGTATGTTTTCTGTCTCCAGCTGAATTAGGAATCTGCGACGTACCCCTGGGCATGGAGAATGGGATGATATCTAACGAGTCCCTTTCGGCCAGCTCCAGCTATGATCAAAGCGTCTCGCCACTCAGCTCACGGTACGTTGTATAATTTTGTACATTTATTTCTTTTATAGAACTTAGGTATATATTAGGTAAATGTAAATGTTATGTTTTAACAAACAATTGGCTTGATGTTCACATGAAACAGTAATTCTTGATGCATCTTGATGCTATCTTCTTTTAAATTGGCCACAGATGACATTGATCACTATTTACCTACGTATCAGGCAAGAAACGTACAACAGAGGATTTTTGTATACCTAGCTTAGTTTAAAATTGTTTGCGTAGGATTCGAACAAGTAGTTTAAATAGATGTCCTAAATAGGTACTTGTTAACATTTAGCAAATACATTAAATTCTACTATAAAGCAAGTGACACACCGCAGTGTGGCACGATACATACACGTGCAATGTACAGTATAACAATGTCGTAAAACTGCTGTGTATGGGTCTTTCAAATTAATTTACCTAAACAAGGTTCAAAGCAAACTGCCCATCGATATTACACATATTAAAATAACCCTAGTTAGGCAACAATGAAGCGCTGCTATGCAACAGACTTGTTACAATAACCGTGAATCCCACAACCGCAAAACGTTCATACTTAGTTCAAACAATTAACAGCGGGTATCACATTCGAGTCTAAGCCCGCATCCCGGCGCAAGACAATAGAGCGAAAACTCGACGCTCATTTGAGAAATTCACTAACAGAAAATTAAATTTTCATATGAATTTGAAGCGCCCCTGATCCTCCGAAAGCCTTTCGGGACTAGACTCGCCGAAGATAACAAGATAAGTGTAAGTAGGACCGGTTGCCGAAGCCTTATCATCCGAGTCACTTTACATAGGGTCAGAGGCGATTTAGTTAATGCTGCCTTAATTCACCGTTTAGCGCACGTTGTTCCCGCTGTACCTCTGCCGAGATTGCACTAGAGATATTCAAATTAAACGGCAGCCACTCCCGAGACCCATCTTTGTTGACAAACGAAGCACTGAAACGTTTACACTATTTGCTCAGGCCGTAATGTTAATTTTATTTACTTATGCCCGAACATGTTTTGTTTTACCTCAACACATTAAAGGGACTTATTACCGTTTTAGACCCTCATTTGTTTCTTGTTGATGCAGCGATATTGTAGGTAAATAAAATTGGGATATTTCAAGTACTAATAATACTAATTTAGGCCGTTTTTTAACAGCATAAGGACGGAGCTTCGAGGTGGCGCCTGGTGCCCCAACGGCCTCATCTCGCCTAGGAGCCGCCAGTTCTTGGAGATTGACTTGCACAAGGAATATTTAGTGACTGCCACTGAATCTCAGGGCAGATTTGCTAACACCGTTGGAGTAGAGTTTGTCGAAAGTTACTCACTTGAGTACTGGCGCGACACCCTGAATCGATGGGTCAAATACAAAGACTTTAGCGGCAACCGCGTAGGTGTAAGTAATCCTATTTATAAAAAACTCACACTCTTCCCGTGCAGTCAGAGGTTTGCAATCTATTTTACAGGAGCAAAATTAGTAATCCACGTAATATAGTATTAACCAATGATAGTGTATTAATAAAGAGGTAGATACCGCACTAGCGTGCGGATAATGCACCGCCTATATTGTGTCAATTGACACAATGCAACTTAGTCGCATAATATCAGCGGTTGGTGAAGCACGTGGGTATTGCGCACTAAATATAATCCGAAAATGCCGAATTGTGTGTTTCGAAAGTGTAAAAACTACATTACTAAAATAAAAAAGGACGATGGAGTGTCTTATGACACGTAAGTACATCAATAATTAACATTATTTCTTAATTTTTACTAAATTACAAAAGATTATTATCTATTATTTCTAAACCATCGCAAAAAAGGATAGCAAATATGTTCGCAGTTGTAGTGCGATAGGGATAGATAGATAGATAGATAGATCTTTATGCTTCTTTCAATAAGGACCAAAATCCTTTATATCAGAGGATATGAGTCGTGGCGCGGGCTCTAGCTATCTCTTTTGTGTAGCGTTATGTTTCGTATTTGTCTTTCGCATTCACATGTCGCAAACACATGTTTACCTTAAGACGTAGGAATACGTTTGAATATGTAGCTTGGCGGATCAAATTCAAATCGCCGCGCGTTAGAAGATACCATATCTACCTCTTTTTATAGACTATCATTGGTATTAACTACTTCTTATACCAAAAGCCCAAACGTTAAACTTAAACGTGTAAATGGAGCATCTTTAAAATCACACTCACCCCAAGTTTCCAAGCACATCCGAACCTCATACAGCTCTCGCCTTGGAAAGGCTGATCAAACATGATTCCGAGATTAAACACCAAAACATTTAACGTTAACTTTTCAAGGGTTGCAAAACGTCTTCCGAGCTATTTGACAAACGCAAACGGACTTTGCTCAATCAAAGATCAAGGAAGTAAACTTGTGTTCAATTATGCTTGCATTTTGACACTTGATTAATTTTAGACAAATCGCTAATTTTGAGTGGCGTGGCGAGCCAACAATGTTAAGTTTGCTTTTGATCACTTTTGATACATAGATTTTGATAAATAGACACTTTGGTTTCTGATGGGCCCGATAGCTGACTGACAATTTTATTGTTTGTATCTTTACGCGAGTTGTTACGTCTGGATAAGGCAATAAATGTTTCTATGCGTCTTCTTGGTTTTCATACAAAAATATGCAAAATGAGAAGATATACTTTTCAAGCGCTACGTTTATTCAAATTACACAAAAGAAACCCAACAAATTCCCTATTAAAATAATATCAAGCCCAATATATTTTCAATACGTGACCAATATTAAAAAAATTAGTTTTATATATTTAGTACCTAGTTTTCTTATATTGTTTCGGCGTACCATCATAATAAATTAAAGCAAACCATTCAATTCCCAATCACATCTGAGCATTTCAAGAGCACTTACATAAATAATTCCAACTATTAATATTTAAATTGTAATTAAGCGAGCTTTTACTGCCGTGATTAATATTTAACGCTTTCATTTTAGCTCATCCCCGGGAACGTGAACACGTACACGCCTAGGAAGACGTATTTGGAGGCGCCATTCGTGGCCTCTAAAGTACGCTTCTTCCCTTACGCAGCACATCCCAGGACTGCTTGCATGAGGGTCGAGCTGTACGGCTGCCGATGGAAACGTATGTACAAAGGGACATCATTCCCTAGTGCTTGCGATGCCTGCGTATTACAATGCCAGCGAACTTTATTGCTTTACGAATTGTGTATCACGCTACACACTCATATCCCCACACTAGGATTCCCTATGTCGTGCGTGCCATAGACACACAAGATAAAAACACACGCTAAGATACTGAAATTCGTATTCATCGTTCACATCTATGGGAATCTAACCCAAGACTGCGCAGCGCACCTGTGTGTTAACTGAGGTCGTCATAATGTGTTATAAGTTTGTGTTGTGTGCTATGCAATATACCGTGTTTGAGCGGTATATTGAGCTATGTTTCGTTCCACAGAGGGAATTATTGCGTATTCCGCACCACAAGGAGGGGACATGCAGTCCATGACTGGAGGCGCCCGGTTTGAGGATTTAGCGTACGACGGCGTCGTGCGTGAGGGCATGATGATCGATGGCATGGGTCAGATCACAGACTCCTTGGTCGGCCCCAATGACTTCGAACTTGCTGATCCAACCGACACCAGTGGTATGCTGTTTGGGATTTCATACATTTTTAGTTACACTTGTCTTATACTATACTTAACACTCTCAAACAATTATTGAGTATTAAAAAATCCTTGCTTCTATGAAAAAAAATTACATGTACTTAGTAGTTCAGTCATTTTGTTCGTAAACAGGGGTGTCCGGAAGTTCTGAAAATTTGTGTGGGTGTTTCTTTAGATTATGGTGCTCTTTCCGAATTTAAACTTTGCCACATCGTATTTTAATAATGTAAAATACTAATAGAGTGATGTCTCTATAGGGACCCGTTGGGTGGGCTGGAACAAGACTATGCTGTCTCAAGACGAAGTGGACATTGCGTTCAACTTCAGCGACCCAAGGATTTTCTTCTTCGTTGACATACATACTAACAACATGTTTACTAAAGACGTTCAGGTAATATTTTATACGTACAAATATTATTTGAAATTTTACGTACGTCACAACACGTACACTAGGCGTCACAAAAATCGCTCCCCGAGGCAATACTTTGAACTGTTCCTATCGATGTCGCCAGCTTGAGGTGTGATATTTGTGAAGCCAAGTATACAACTATATGTGTAAAACTTTTCAGTATAAACTTCTATTTAATACACTTCTATTTGATTTTACATTCCCGCTTTAACTTGATAAATCGAATTGCATTTTTTTCATTTGGAACAGACTGTGACTTAGATCAGAAATCGTCCGAAGTAGAAAAGAACCGTCCAGCTTTTTATTGCAAAAGAATGAAGAAAATGTTTGTACACATATCTTAAAATATTACAGCTGCTGTTATTAAAAGTTCAATAAATCATGGAATTACGATATACCTAACATTATTTTTATTTTTAACCGTCAATCAAAGACCCACAACATTTAATAGACTTCGTGTCACTAACACGGTTACTGAGCAAATGGTTTTTCTATGCAGCTCTTCAAAGAGGCCGAAGTATTCTTCTCGCTGGAGGGTGAACGCTGGCAAGAAGACTACATCTCCTACGAACCGAAACAAGACAAGGTGTCAGAGCACGCCAGGGTTGTTCACATCGACCTGCAGAACCGCACCGCGAAGCACATTCTGATCAAGTTGACCTTCCAACACGAATGGATACTCATTAGTGAAGTCACGTTCAAGACTGGTAAGTCCTACTTTACTTAAGAGTTATTAAAGTGTGTGTTACTGAACTTGGAATATGTAATTTTTTAGACTTTTGTTAGGTACCTATACTTAAAGGTTAAGGTGTATTTTATGGTTATGAGAAAAGAGTACCTCATGATACTTCAAAAGGGCAGTGATGGTAGCCATTCCTCCCTAACGGAAACACAAGACACTAAAAATATGCTGTTTCACAGCAGGTAACGGCAGCCTGTAGGCCCAGTGATCACAATATCACTATGTTAGATTGCTTCGTCTGCAACTTTCTCGAAAGGCTTTTGTAAAAAATATTATAGCAAATTACCCGAGAGTGGGGTGAAAAGTGATCAAGAAAGATTAATAAGCACGATTGGGTAATTTTTCGCGCGAACAAAAATCAGTGGTCCCGCAGGCCATGGGCGACCAGGCACCCTAATAGATCCATTACTCCTCATCGGGCTTCTCTTATCTGTTCAGAGCACTCGCAAGCCTCAGGCTATTTCACAAATTTTATCTTTCTCTAATTAATCCACAGCTCTTTTGAGGAAATCGCCTCTTAAGTGATAAATCGCCTACCGCTAAATGAAGAACTTGTAATTAAAGAAAATCTTTGATCTGGATTATTTCGTACCCCAATTATATTTGGGGTGAGGTGCCGCGAGTGAGAGAGCGTACGGAATTCCGTTTATTTTCGGCTCATAATACACGGAACGACGCTACCAATGTTTTGAATTAATTTACCTTATCTTTTCGGTTGTGTACACGTAGTACCAGAAAGTACAAATAAATGTAATTTCATAATAATACACCATTTCTAATTATAGATTTTAGTTATAGTTGAAATAATAACATTGGAAGACTCAAAGGAAGATTTCCAATTTGCATAATTTGAATACACAAAAGAAGATAATTTTGTTAATATAGGCCTGCAGAAATAATTACCTACATAATAGCTTGTAATCTTCCACAACACAAAGGTAACGTTAAAATGCCAGTAAGCTAAACATTTTAGGAAACGTTTACCGAGCAATTATTTCCATAACCTTAATACCGCCTGAGAAACCATATTGATGCTACAACAATAGAAGTATCTAGTTACAAATTAACGTAGGTTACGTAACGATATTTAATGAATAAATAAATAAATACGACTAAAGTTAAATTAGAAACCCCGTTTGAATCGTTATGGAAATTGAATCTTTTATTTTTCTCTAAATTAATGTTAACGCTGTTTTGTGTCTAGGGAATGAAAATCGGCTATATGACATGCAATCGACCTACTGGTATGAAATCCAGCGACTGATTTTCGTTACCAATTTCTTCCCGGGCAATAATTTGTAGAATATGAAAGAGAGAAGAACTAAGAAACCTGAAGATCGTCAGCTGCAGCTCCATGGGTGGGTTGAGCACTGGTAACTGCAGTCTCCAAAGTTTGTACAAAAAAATGAACCGTTTTTTAAGTTACATGAGAGTTGCTAGTTTTCTTCGTTCTACTCTTTTAAGCTTTCTACGAGTTGTCGGCTGGGAGCAAATGATAGACGAAACTAGCGCCTGGTTCAGGACCATGCGACAAATAAAAGCCGCCCCATTCCAAATTATTCAAGTTATAAATGGATTCATTTGTTCAACGTGTCAATAGTGGAACACGTTTCCGTGTCAGAGTCATCAAAGAGTCACACTTTAAACACTGGCTGTAAATTTATCGCCGGAAAACATTGCGATTGTAAGGGCAGTATTTGTTATTTGTTGTAGCCCCATACGACAAGTTTTTAATTAAACTGTACAACTTTATTGGCCAGTCACATCAATGATTTTTATTTATTTTATCATTTTATATTCTATGAATCGTTATTTCTCGTTTTGCGGGGAATAACTGCTATTTTAAAAAGGTCTCTGCTCATGTATGTGCCGTATGTACTCGTACCTTGGTTTCCAATTAAAATGCCCGTAGAACCGTTACAGTCAGCAATATTTTGTGAAAATATTTTTGTCACTGTATTGAAAAGATTCGATCAACCAAATCATTTGGCTTTAAAGTTATTTATTTATAGGCGTTAGAATTATTGCGCATTGTGGTGTAGGTACCTACCAATATGGGCATATGAAAACACATAGATAGGTAGGTACCTATTCATATTATATTATGTCTTCCATCGTGTGCAAAGATTATGAAATCCCATAAAATGTTAACACTCTAAATCCAAAAGAAATATTAGTTAAATCTGTAAAAAGGATTAAAAATAACTAATTATTAATTCTCATTACTATGGTGAAACCGGCCAAAACGCGCACTTGTAAGACACGACCTAATAACTAACTATGTACCTTATCTTGGCTCGGAATCAAATTTTGTACCTCATTGCTGGCACACGTTTCACCAATCGCAACACTAAAGCTAACGATTTTCTAACTTGGCGATTTTTTTAATAATTCCTACAATACTCCTGATACGATATTATGTGATACGCTCGCATCATGATACGAAGGAGTATGGAAATCTTTCGCGGATTTTATTTTGCTATTCCTTCATTTTGAGCTAACAAGCTGCAGTATTTTTACCGATTAAAAAAAGAACTCTTTAAAAAGTCTTACTTTTGTTCTGTTTTCTTCATTACACACTAGTACGTATGAACAAAGAAATTAACATGCATTTTATAGCTTCTAATATGAGTTATGTTTAAATTTGTGAACACTGGCTTAGAATTTAATTCATGCTATATTATTGTTTCATTTTGGTGACTAGTATATTGTATGAAATATTAATTCAGAATTAAGAATTAATTAAATGTTCTACCTACTTATTGTAGGCCAGAACAAAATAGATTTTAACAAATATCTTGAAACAATAAAATTATTTCTCAAGCGATATGGAGGCCACTGAGCCACTCGGCTGTCAGAGGTTATAACTACGAGTATCTACATTAGATTAGATTGAAAGATGGGGCCCGACCGATCTCTAGCCTTTGTGAAGCCTCTTAACCTCTACTGACTTAACAGAACTTAACGGTAGCTTTCTTAACATTAAAAGCAGATTAAACTGTATTTTGTAATCCTTTCAACAATGAAAAAAAATATTATATGGTGTGCAGATAAAATGCATCGAAGAAAACAAAATCTTATACATTTTATGCGAAGGCAGTGAAACCACAAAACTTTTTTTATAAATTTTTGAGACGCCTATTTATGCATATTAAAGACATACACTGATTGATTTCTAGATATAATTTGAGGTATTTAAAAAAACCTTGCTAACATGACATTAATTCATTTTATAATATACAGTACCCAATGTATGCAAAGTCTATTCATTCTACTCTCAACAATATAGACTGATTTGTCAAGCGCTGTAGGGCCCTGGCCTTTGTAGGGAACTGTCAGAGGTCATAACTACTCGTATCTGCGGTCACATTGAATGATGGGACGTATTTGATCTCAACCTTTGTGACGGCTCTAAATGCTGCGTCGACCGCATTCAACTTCTCAGCAGTTTCAATATTAATCATTAAATTGTTTAACAGATTTATAATCTCAGTTTTCTTGACCTGAAATTTCCATTATTTGATTCAAGACATTATTATTTATTCTGTTCATTATCCTTTGCGCTATGGACATAACGTGTTAATATAATATCGTTAGTAGGGGACTGTATTAAGAGTACAATACTTTCTTTATTAAACTATTTTTAGAATTCATAATTATGGAAAGCTAAAACAAAATAGGTAGGATTATAGTAAGAACGCTACTTGCACTGTCTACGTTGGCATATTCTTCTCAATAAATTCAAAACCCCTTTCTTGATTCGAATTTTTAAATAATTTAAACGACTAAAAGTGGAAAATGAAAAAAAATATGAATAAAACAAAACAATGCGTAGTTCAACATTCAAACAACATTTTTTCCCAATACAAGAACACAACAATACTGTCCGGGTGTTTGTTTCATACTCAGTTTATAAACAACATTATGCTGATTGTGTTTTCTCATCCCGAAAGTGCCACAAAGTTTCAGTTCACAACTATTTTTGCCAGTTGTGTAAAATATGGGTTCATTTTCTCGCTTACAAGCACCCGACGTTATCGCTGAAGTGTAATTACTTCCCTTTCGGAAATCTTAACAGCTCGCGGGAATTCTTAGCGTTGCTTTCTGAAAACCCTTTTGCTTTTGAAGAACTAAGTAATGGTTTTAATCTGATAATTGTGCTAGGACTAGCCCGTAGCGAAGTTAAGTTGAAAATGTTTTAAATGTTGGAAGCACTTTCACATTTCAGCTCTAAGTGAGTGCTTTCTTTCCCTTTATTACGCTTTGTAAATCATTTCGCGTTGCATTGTGACAGGTACGAATAAGGCCTTGTTCTAATTGGCTGACATAACCGACTGAGTAACCAACACGACAAAAGTTCAACACAGGACTCTGTATGAACCTGTCCTGATTGAACGTAACACTGACATGCAACAACATGTATGCAATTGACGATGTCGTAGGAGCAACTAACTATGCTTGCGACATGGCAATTAGGATTTGAGGTTAGGCACTTAACAATATAATTATAATACAGTTAGCATTATTAGGTATCGTAGGACTGATTGAATAGAGATTGGAAAATAAATACAAAAACAGATTTCTATGACAAAAAACCGATTCATTCATTACATAGATATATGCTTGCTTAGTAAGGGACGTTAAATATAAATTGACACAGTATTTAATCACAAACTCAAACTCAAGAAAAAAAAACAAAAAAAAAAAGTATGCCACATGCCACGCTTCAATGTCTCTTACAGTGTTTCCAACTCGACATTACAGTCAGGCTCGAGGTTAAAACAGGGGTGTAACTTTAGCCGTCCTCATAATCTACCGTAAATCGGCTTCTATACCGATTGGAGAATTGGAAACGTTTGATCGATAAGTGATAAGTTGACTAGGTGCGTAAATCCTATTATTTTGCTATCAATTTGATATCAATGCGAAGTAAAATAATTTCTTAGAAATTAGGTGCTAATTGTGTACACGCCATTAGTGGGTCCCTAACACTGCAGTCGCCTCTCAATGACAACGATGAAGGCCATACAATACCACAAGGTCAGAACCTTGTGTAGAACTCTCAGGCATGCAGATTTCCTCATGATGTTTTCCTGTACCGTTAGGGCGGTTGAGATTAGATGCACATGAGAGCCTCATTAAGTATTCTACAAAGCTCTGCAACATCTACGGAGAATTCAAACTCCTAATTTGATTAATGCAAAGCGTGTAACTTTAGAGTAATTATTAATATGATTAATTGAGTGTTATGAGCAACGTTAATTACTGAGCACCATCGATTAAAGTTGCGTGATCCTTTAAAACTAGGTCTTGCTTAGACTGAGATGAGTGGAGATGGCTCGCCGCCAACATCTCGACGCCAGGTGCCAAGAGTCAGTTGATTCTGTGCTACTAATTGTCCAACGGGCTTGTTTCTTGGTTCCATTATCGAATTAAAACACTGCAAAGCTTTTTATATCCTCTTCATGGGAGATTTTCACTCCACGGGGCCAGGATCATAATGCTTTATTAGTTGGAGACTAAATAGATGCGGACTAATGGGTTTTATTCCTTAATCTGTTTCGTTGAATTCCTGTGCTCTTACAAACTCTTTTCAAACATAACTGTAAAATGTATCAAAATTTTGCGTTGTTCCGTTCTCTGTTTATAGTCAAGTTAATTGTAATTTGGGAATATGATTTTACCAATCAAAAGGATTTTTTAGGAGAAAGGAGTTAATTTGAAATAACTACAACTAACCAAACAAAACTACTATTGCGTATGTCCTTCTAATTGTGAGAGTAGGCTCGTCCCTATAGTAGGTCGGCAATCAACAGACAACTAAATTACGATAGGAATTTAAATTGTGCAATAAAGCTTTTTAGAATTCGTGTAGAAGGAGATACCTAGTATATCGTACGTCAATCCGGCCCAATTTAACCTACATGAAACACTCCTGTTCCTGGCCGCACCGTTTCAAGACTGTAGATAAATACAAGATATATTACCATACGGTGGCACAAAATCGCATGAAACTAACAAAAACATCAAACCGCCGCCGGCAATCCGCCATAAGTCACGTCCAAGTTGCTCCAAGTACCTTCCGTCTGGGTACTAAGCTCCACCCATTGTAAATTCACTATTATCTATGTAAAATTATAGCTACAAATATACCGCTTTATGATATCAACTGCGAAATTCAAGAAACTGTGATACAACTGTGAAAAGCAAATAATAACTCGTCAAAAATATGTAATTTAAGATTACTTTGTCTTTTGCATGTTATACAACGATTACTTGTAGCTAATAGATATTCTCCATGAGGTTGTATTTTTAGATAAATAAAGTTTACAGACAGAATATAATTATACAGATATTGTTTTTCTTCAGCCGAGCTTCTCCTACATTCTAAATTCACATTGAAATTAAAAATACTGAAATCCACTTATTTATAGATTTGAACTTGGAAAATATTATTAAGAGACAATCTGTTTGTATTTTTATGCGTAAATAAAAATAAGGGGAATAGAAAAAAGGCGACATAAAGGAAGCATTCGCTTTAAGGTTTTACGCTGAAAATACAACTTATTTCTCTACGTTGTAGAGGTTTTACTTGAGGAAATAATCAGTTTTTCGCTTTTCTGTTGGTACATATAAATCGAAATATTCCCCCAACATTTCATAGGTCTCATCGACATTTATTTAGTCGTACCGACACCTATTCAGAGCGTTTGATAAAGCCACAAAAACGCTTTTCGATAAACACAAAGTAAATAAACGCTGTAGGTATAATACACATTAAAATTTATAAATGCTATACTGGGAATTAAAATTTCACAAGTACATGTTTGTGTTCGTTTATTCTATTTGTATATATTTATATCAAACAATGTTGTCAGTTTAAGGATCAATCAATTTTGGGACGCAGTGACCACTTAACATCAGGTTGCAAATTCAATTATTAGAGAGACCAAACTCATCAAAATTCATAATACAATATAACACAGAAATTGAAAACCAAAAAAACCATAATTTTACTTTCCTCACCAAAGAAACTCCGTGTCTAAAGAATTCATAAATCAATTTACCAGTGCGTATACACTCGTGCCCCAAGTGAGGTCTGTCACCATTATACACATACAATAATTAGCCCTGCGCTCGACACCTATTCATTGCATCGCTTTGTCTCAACCTCTGATGGAACGTTCCCTTCGATATAGAGCGAACGTCTATAGCGGATATAGACGTTAACCTCGGACAGAGCTACTGGTTTAACCTCTGTATTTTACCTCTATGTTTAACCTCTATGTTTGACCTTTGTGTTACACCTCTCTATTTAACCTCTGTGTTTAACCGTAATGTTAAATTTAGCTGTAGTGGTAACAATTTCCCTGAACATACTCGTGAATTATTTATGTCATAATAGAAAATGATTTAGGCTTCTATACTAGCCTGACTTTTTTCTCGAAAGCATTGAGAGTGCCTTCTCTGATTACTTAAACTTGTACTTTAAAAGATTTCATCGTATAATTTAAGATAGTCCACGTAGCTATATACTTATATTCGCCGAAGTGTTTGTAGACACGCAAAGTAATCCCAAAGTATTTCAATAACCAATTTACCTTGAACCCTACGTATACAATATTTGTGCTCCAAATGAGGTCTGGATACTCGTAGTCTCGTATACATACTCGTATATTAGCGCTGCGCTCGACACCTATTCATTGCATCGCTTTTTTCTCAACCTCTGACGGAACGTTCCCTTCGCTTTATATCCGCTCCTCAGACATAGTGGCTTAACCTTTGTACATTCGCCATCTATCTATCTTTTCGAAATCTGTTGCTGGGCTAAGCCACATCAGCCGGTCTTGTCTTCTGAAGAACTATATTGTCTTGACAATTATTTAAAAATAAACATTCCGCATCTTGTGTCGATACTCGAAATACTTTAACATATAAATTTACACCATATTGCACTTCAACATCAATAATACTTAATAATTATGACATGTATAAGAACCTACTTTTTATCTCGAAGTGCTCAATATCAGAATTTATCTCAGCAAAGCGTAAACCCGGCAAGGGTTTAGCTAATGTCATGGAAGTTGTTCGTGCTAGCATACGCAAAGTTTTGATGAGACTGATTGCGTGCACTCATGCATCACTTTAAACAACTGAACTGCTTTGATTTGAGATATTATGTTTAGAAGCATTATAAAGTCAGGCTTATATTATTACGCTTGAATAAGCTTAGCTAACATTCAGCTCAGGATGCGGTACGACTTTTTATTAAACCTGACTTTTAGAATTCTGATTTCTTATTCTAATTCTGATAACTTTAACTTGTACATCAAAGGATTTCATGTTTGAGGTAAGATGATAGGAAATATTATCTCTATCGGTAAAACTTGTATTTGCTGAAATATTTGTATTCCTCAGACACCATGCGACCTGATTGCAAGTTGGTGGATATAACTTTGAGAATATAATAAAGATTCTCAGACCTGCACGTTTCTTCGTAATATTTTCCTTCTCGGTTACAGCAAGCGACATCTAATTTTAAAAAACTCGCATAATTTAGATTAGTAAGCAAGCGCGGTTAACCCCGCTACGACACTGTTAACTACTCAGCTGGTGCAAAATGTACCCAATCGGAAAAGAAACAATTTAATTTTTTTGAGTATTCCAAAGATAATGTTAATACTGGAAATCCTAAGTGTTCCAAATCTATATATACCATTGCCTCTGCCATTCGTCAGTACTGAACCCTGCATTGTACACCGGCAATTAGCCCTGCGCCCGACACCCATTCATTGCAACGCTTTGTCTTAACCTCTGACGGCATTTTCCCTTCATTCTAATCTAAACCTGTTATCCTTTCATCTACTAGTTTAAACGATTACATTAATCGGGTAGTCCCAAACGCAAAATTATATTTCATTTATTTAATTTGATTTATCCACTTTTATTTCTGCGAGCATTTTTTAAGAGAACTAAGATAGTTGTCTTATATTAGAAGATGGAGTTAAGTAGGTACAAGAACGATACAAGTTTATGATATTAGAAAAACGCTTGTTACTAAACGATATGCACACGCCGTACCTACTTACACGCAATACACTGGACAATCAATGGGTAGAAATTCTCAATCTGTAACTTAATTATAAAACAAAGTTTAAGTGTATCTTGACTATCAAAAGTACCCACCTCTGGTACTTCGCTTCACTTTTAATGTCTCACATATTCAACTGCCCCTTTTATTTAGTGATTCACTGGCCCCTTGTGTGAAACCGAGTCCGAGGTGATAGGTGTTAGGCAAACACAGATTAGCAACACAGAGACAGCGGCCGATGTTATCGGTCCTATTCGAGAAACAGCCGGTATTCAGAGATGTTAGTGTAGTATTTGACTTGCGAGTGGACTTCGGGTCAAGTCTTAATCGATGGCCTAGATGGAACTGGGGAATAGGTTCGACTGTCCTTCTGCGCTTATCGGAATGAAATAAACTTTGGAACTTATCTGACAACGACAACAAGATTGTCCAATATCGTCACTATAGCATAGTATGTACTAATTGTATAATGATATAAAAAGATGTCTTGAATGAATGAAAGACAGCACTGGCAATTTTTATCGCTAAGACTGAACAAAAGAAATATGCAAATAGTCTCACGGTCTATAAATGCTTTTATGCTCAAGCACCCTTTCGGCTGAAAAGAATTTTAAGAAGTAGAGATCCATTATTTCAACGTGATTCAGCGTCAGGCAAATAACATCACTGTTCATTGGAATTTACACGGGACTTACGTTTCCTATTTACTAAACAAAGATTTGGTTTTCTTTATGCAAATGATCAAATATAGTTCTCTTCCTTTCAGCTAAACGAGCAGCCACAAGCAATGAAACTGTTCCAAAATATATCTTACAATGTGAACAGCAATCGCGGGATGTAATATCGATCAAGATGTAATTTATATTACATCCCATAGTCAAAAGGCGGCTTAACAATGCATGAAGTATCTTCCATAACCTTGAAGCTTAAAGTAACTGATTTTTCTCTCTTGTCAACAGTGCCAACAGTGGTCAACGCATCACAAGAGTTTCTGGACGAGTACTACAAGAGCGATGTGCCGCCGTCTTCGAGGAAGAAACGTAACTCCTCCATGAAGGTTTCCGTGGGCCTGGCCTGCGGAGCCCTCGTGGGGGGAGGCGCCTTCATTGCTGCAACCGCGCTCCTTCTTACCAAGAAGACCAGGAGGAGGATCCCGCAAATGCTGAAGAAGCCGTTCTGCCCACCCATCAGGAACAACCGCAATAACCGACGAACTCCTCGACTGGCTCTTGCTCTGGCCAACTGTCCTCCAATACACATGCTACGGTATTGTCTTGTTAACTTTATTATTAAAGTTTAATAGAAAATGATTTAGGATAGATTATATTTTATTTACATATATAATAATTTGGTCTTGCAGTTTGCTTGTGTAACAATGACTATTAAGGCGTCAAAATGAGGACAGCCTTCAAAACAGGCAACACATCTTACCATCACGGGCTCAATTCTCACTTCAGCTCAATTCTCAATGCATAAATGTAATATTCAGATTTGGAAATGTAATTGGATAAAGATTTTTAGAATATGTTACAATATATTATAAAAATGGGGCTCCTAAAAATATCATTTTGCTATTATTAAATATTCCTATTTCCACTCACTTACCACTCGTATATCAACAGATACTCGTATAATCCGATAAGCCTGGATTACTCATTTGAAAGATTTTACCGAACCTTCTCTACTTATTTAAAAATACTTACGAAAATTCGATATACGAGTACTTTCACGCACATAATACTTTGATACGGTTCAAAATACGTTCCAATAACGTTATAAGTACGGTAGTTACGGTGGCATAATCGTATTCATCATTTTTCCCCCTAGCCCGGCGATCGTTGATGAAGATTACAGGGAGCCCTACAACATCTGGAGGGAGACCCTTGGACGTCCTGGCGACAAAAGGGAGACCCAAGATCAAAATGAATATAATGGTAAGCACCTACTTTCATTGTATAGGACGTCACGCTATTTTCCTAGCGAGTTATTGGAGTCGATCAGTAAGTTATATTATAGCGATTAGTTGGACCATGGTCATGGGTATCGTTTTCAGGATATTTTGGGAAGAGTGATATGAAAACTAAATTAATTTTAAAAACCGGCGGTCTTGGCTATTTGGAACTATTTGCGTGTGGGTGTGGCCCGTGTCGTTATCGGGATTTTTTGGGGTGACTTTTATGAAAACTACATTCATTTAAAATCCAAGATGGCGGACACGCCTTTTTTAACTGTTTGGATATGGATGTCGTTTTCGGGATATTTTGGAGTGACGATTATGGAAACTGCATTCATTTTAAAATCCAAAATAGCGAACGCCAATTTTTTTATTTATCTGCATATGGGTATTGTTTTCAGGATATTTTGAGGTGAGGATTATGAAAAACACATTCATTTTAAAATCAAAGATGGCGGACATGACTTTTTTGAAATATTTGGATATGGGTGTAGTTTTCGGGATATTTTGGGGTGACGATCATGAAATGTTTGTATTATAATTTATGACTATTTGATCATAAATTTATAAAGAAAGCTGAATATTCAGATATATGTTAAATGAATGTTCTCGATTTTTATTTTAAACCTTACCATAGACCATAAAGTTCACTACATTTACGACGCATACACACACATATACTAGGAAATCCGTATAATTGATGTGGAAAAAAAATTTCAAATTACCAATATTAAGTACCTACAAGTTTCACTTGTTCTCTAAATGTTTGGTTTAACACTTATACTCATTATTATCTATGCACACCTTTTCGTATACTCGGTTACAAGGCATTATCTGAAAGCAAACACGCGTATATTATATGCAACTGCTAGTTATATGCAACTGTGTACTCAATGTTTGTACAATCCACCCCCTTGTTTGCCGGATAAGCCAGCTGCCTACGTTAACCAAACACCCCGGAGGTACATCGGAAAGAGACCAAATACCTACCTAAAAGTTTAAGAGCAAAATAACATTAAAGCTTATAATTCGGAAGGGATTGACCCTAATTGTAAACAGGTCTACTTAAGCAAAATGAACAAAGCACGCGGGGGCATTTTTCAATTTGCAAACTGGGGTCTCGCCCCTTGCTTTACGAGTATGACATCCGAACATAAAATTGGATCGAATCATTGTTGTGTCCGAGTTTGCATTGTTCGAATAACAGATGTGAATTAAATACGTCACAGCTGAAAAATGTTTTCACAAAACTGTTCCAATATGCGGAAGCGTAGCTAATCAACTGTCTGAAAACATTCATTGACATGGAGATATTGCTACGAATGAACATTTCAGCTGGTGTTATTTTCAATGAAAAATTCGCGCAGTTGTAAGCCTACAAATTCATTTCAAATTTCTGTAAGCGTAGGATTTTCGATTCTCATATTTTTTATCAAAACATCAAACCATTTCAAAATATTGCACAGGTGTCGAGTTGTTTTTTTGTGCCGTTAATAAGAAAATCAAACAAAGATACATTATTGCAGCTGGCAGCTCGGAAGCGGGATGCGCGTCTATCTTTTTGCACATCACTATGACGGGGCGTTATCAATTTTCTGAGTGAATGCAGTAAAAATGGTGCAACGTGTGGGGGAGTGATGTAAAGAAATTGCCAAGTCTGTCCGGTGCGGCCGAAAGGCCCATTGTTCCACCGTATAGAGCAGACGATGCTGTTAACGCCAGATAATCACCCCCTCGTAGCCTTTTAACAACAACATGACTGGGAAATTACACTCGCTGTAAACGTTTACTTTTCGGGCGCAGATACAGATTTTTATAAATGAGTCTATATGCAGGGTACCTAACGTTATGTGATCACTGCACACACGAACACCCACGTCTTGCCAGTGCCTGGAGCATTAGTGACTAATGACTGACATTTACCGTAAGAATACTTGGACTATAGTGTTCATGCGCTCGGCACTGGAGGTGAATGTGATCAATCGAAACACGAGACATGAAGGTGATATCTTTTACACTCTGGGCGAAATAGAAGCACTCTATCACCTACACATAGGTGTATGTATAGACATTTCGTAGGTACATCGTTATAACTAAATTTAGTATCATAAAATTTTAAAATCGACGTAGGTAATAATAGTTCGAACAGTTCACTTTTGTAGTAGAAATTTTAGTACCTTAGTGCAACGACAATCTTGGTTGTTCTTTTTTAAGAGACAGCATAAGCTTAGTACCGAAAGACAACTGCGTTCGCTATTGTTATTATTTTACGAGGGTTTAAGAGTTACTAAGAATAGTTTATTGTTTATTGTTTCTTTTAAGAGTGCCCAACAGTCTTAATGCGCAAAAGCTTCTTACTTCAAGGTACTGATGGTTGCGCTATAAATGTATAATTGTTATAGTGTAATTATAATGAAGCGGTATATACCGATGACTAAGAATTCGGTCTCCTACTATGACTTTCTCAGCTATTCAAAATGTCACTCACTTACTGTAGCGGTGAAGCAAACCTGCATGCTTTTAAGTTCTTCATAATGACCTCAAAATAATGTGAAGACCACCAACCCGCATTCTGCCAGCAGCGTGGGGCTACTATACGAATACTACACGAATCCACTTTGTAAAAATCTTTCATTTATTCTGCACCATTTATTTATATTATTAATTTTGTTACCTCTTAAACATTACGTTCTTTCTTCAACAGAGATTTGTGAAGACACCGAGTTCCCCCGCCCCTACATGATGAAGAGACCCGATCCCGCTGAAAGTTTCTACGCTGCCACCGATATTATTCACCATGTAAGTACTATTTTTATTTTATTTAACTTATAATATTACAGAACACACGCATAGCCCCGCTGCTTGAGCAGATCTCAAGCGATCATAAACGTTAAGCAATATCATGCGCGGTCAGTTCCTGGATGGATCCCTTGCGGCAATTTAAATGCGCGCTTCCGTTCTTCAAATGGCAATTTTTATATATTATTTCAATGAATGGTTTTACATTAAACTTTCTTCAGACAAGAAGGCGAAACTATTCAACCCTCAGATACGAGTAGGTCAACATTAATAGAAGTTATGGCATTTTTTAGTTAGGAAAATTCATCCATTCATTGAAATGAAACCAAACGCACTTATATAAGATGAAGACATATAAGAAGCAATCAGAATCGTGAATAATGAACATCGATTTGTCAATAATTGGTTTCGTCTTTAATGCTTTGATGCCTCTCCATTTACCTTATCTTCAAATTAATTCTTATTAATTTGAAGAGGAGTGAAGCCTTAAAAAAACGAATTAGCGAACGTAGCGTTTAATTTTCAAATAAAATAGGCACTTGTCTATTAATATTATTCCTTACCTTTTTGAGAATTTGGCGGTCATTAAAAATAATTCAGTTACATCGATGGTATTCCAAGAAAATATTTTATGATATAAAGCAACATAATTTTGAAAAATCAACGAACGTGGAAACGAGAGAATGGTTTACACCGAAAACTAATTAAACCTTCGTTTGCGTACCCCGTAATCCATTTGTACCCGTTTAGCGTAATCCAATCATAAGAAAATAATGAATCCGGCTTATTAAGGTAATAAACCGATTACAAACGGCAGATCATTATAGAAATGAAATTCGTCAGGCCATGGGCGGTCCTAAATACTCGCGGCATTAATTAATTACTCACGCATCTAATCAAATTTCCAATTTGCGATCTAACCTTAATAGGCCGCCCATAATTCAAAAGCAGCTGATAGAAGTGCATTTACGCTTCAGTTTAATTAGCATGCACTGAGTCGGGGCCTTTTCAAAAAGCAACAATTATTATTTTTAATGAATGAATATTTACTGACTATCACACACGGCTCACTACTGCTTACATTTTCCATTGGCACGTCAGCCTCATAAAAGGATTTTTGTTTGTTTATTGTTTCCATAACTCTTTAAACACACATAGTAGGAAATCAAATATAACATTTCTGATTTGAAAAACACAATGCCCAAAAGGTTTTTATACTTAATTACTAAATTGGCGCAGAGGCCTATAGATAGTTTCATGTTTCAATGTAATAATCTAATACAAGTTAATACAACCTTCCCCTATATTTGTTCTACGAGAAAATTGATCGTGTTACAGTGCAACACTACATTCTACATACAATCAAAAGTGCTTCAATTGAATTTAGAGAGCAGAAATATAAATTTATCAAAAATGTAAAAAAAATACAAAAATTCATGGAAACAGTTTTTTTTGTCAAGATCATTAACAAACTAACAAAGTAAAATTGGACAAAGTTGCGTTGATTACGTTGATTAATTGGCTAGAAATCATAACATAAAATACTTCGGCTACAAGTAACAATGAATCTTTACGAAGGTAAACTTGCCAATCTTACCATTAGAGTGCACTATGAAAGCAGTGAAAACTAATGATCAAACTCATATTTAATTATAGCGTTTGGCATCATACGTGATTGGGTATGCAAGTCTGTGCATAGGCCGCTTAACAATGTTCGGGTGATTGCACTTAAAGGTGTCTTTCCACAGTTATATTTAGTTGGGTACCGATCGATTATAGAATTCATAAAATTCTCTTAACTAATACGATCTTCACCTACTTCTGTGGAACTTCAAGTATCACGTCTATAAACTGTGGAACGGTTTTCCTCTTGATACGAGTAAATTCCTATAAATTTATGAATTAGTGCCCATCGAGAAGGGAATCCATCACAACCTCGGTGATATCTTGAGTTATGCAGATGACCATTCAATTGTAGACCATAAGAGACCGCGTTTGTTTGTTTCCATGGTCCAATAAAGGAGCCTTATTCGTAACGACCCTCGTGGGAACAAATAAAGTGTCGTCTTAACTATGTTAGCTAATACCAATCTTGAAAATTGCCACATGAATGTGAGTTAAGTTTGCGCAAGTTTCATATCTAAGTATGTCCTCCCTCTGATATTTGAATTAGCTTTAGTAGACACACACATCGTTAGAGCGTGAGTGCGGTTGGGAGATTTCTCGGAGGAGGTTGCTTGGCTAGTATTCTATTGGTGAGATATCTTGTGAAAAATGCCATGTCACCCTCAATGCTTGGGGAGCACGTTTAGCTGTCAGTCTACGTTGTCATCGCTAGATAAAATTTACGAGGTTTGCGTAAGATGCTACTATCTAATGACATTCCACCTTTAGTCGTGCACTAGTCTATATTTTCACCAAACCTCATTACAGTAACGTGATCACTAGTAAAAATTTCACGCGCGCTTTCCTACTTTAGAGTACGTATTAGGTTGTCAGCGCTTTTATCGTTAGATACCTACCTGTCTTCAGCTCTCAAACCTCAAGGTATTTAAATATCCAACACGTCTTCAATAGCCCGTCTTCGCGTCAAACCGTGTTTCTGAAATAGCGCTTTTAATGCAATAAGAGCTCTAGTCCCTTTCTCAGTTATATGGTCTCAACAGTGGTCATACAAAGGAATATTATTTCGGTCGCATAACTAACTACCTTGCTCATTATTATATTATTATGTATCTGGTGGGCAGTCGCCCTAAGGCCGGCAAACACAGTAACACTCGCGGTCTCGTCGGTTTAAACAGCAACGGTGGCGACTGTACCCGCTTTAATGAAAATTGCTTCGCACTATCAAGCACACTGAAGTGAATTTAAAGCCCAAATGTTGGTTTAGATAGATATGTACATATCTACGCACATGCCGTATTAGGATTTATACCTACTTACCTACATAGGAACAGTAAATCGCAAGTCAATGTGTTACAAAACTTAAAATAATTTCTCGTTTTCATATGTTATCATTCATATGTTATCGTGTTTTTGAAAGTTTTTGAAACGCCACTAAGTAAATGGTCTGGCCATGTTCTGCAGGCTAATAATGTATAAAAGTGTGGATCCCATTGTTAGTCGGCAAAACATTATTTTTAACAAGCGACATTAGGTGGACATCGGACTGTTAATATCAGCTCCATCCTTATAGTCGTTGATAAGTCAAAAGTCTTCTTTTCACCTGAGCTTGAGCTTGAGCCTCAGCTGATACTCAATAATAAGTTTGGTTGTAATAAAGAAAACATGAAGCACGCAGAATATCGCATAATGTACTCTTGGCGCGCCTGATTTCCCGAGAGCGCTGTACAACTGTCGATTATACATTAATTCGTAGTAGCATCCACGGTATGTAACTAACAAGTATGTACCTACATATTTTATTATTATTATTGTATAAGAGAATGCAGGCCATCTGATATTAAATGGTCATTGCAGCCAATCATACTCATGCCAAAGGTATGTCTCAAATAAAGTATCTCCAGCAACCACGCCTTCAACGCCCAATAATAAGACGAACCTGCTGCTTCACGATAGTTGATGAGGGTGGCGGTAAGGTACTTCCCCGGGTAAGCTTCTATTGCTCTACTACTAGGTACCTACTATGTTTCTTTTTGTTACGCCGGGCCAAAATTGACAATTGACAGAACTTTTTGTGGGACATGTTATATCTTTTATATATTATGAAATTCTCATGTTACAGTTTTAGTTACCATACTCCTCCAAAACGGCTTGACCGATTTTTATGAAATTTTATATGCATGTTCAGTAGCTCTGAGAATCGGTTACTGTCTTTTTTTCATACCCCTAAGTGATAAGGGTTGTCCACACCTAACATTTTTATTTTATTTTTTCGACAATTTTTTTTAACAATGTGGCATTAAAAATACATTCAACCCTAAATTTTCATCCTGCTATCACCAACCCCTATTTTTAATAGTTGATTTTTAACGCTCGATAAATTATATCGCAAAACAACGTTTACGGGGTCAGCTAGTATAATTATATAGAAAAGCACACAACTAATGTGATGCAAAAAAAGGCACGGACCTTGAGTCTGTGGACAGCAATTAAATACAGAGAAAAAAAATTATGAACATACACATGTAATACACATAAGCCATACACACATAAGCCATGAACATAACACACCGAGACGAGAAGTCGAACCCAGGACCTGCCGCGCAGCGCACCGATGTCTTAACCGCTGTGCTACTTGGGTCGTCATATTGAAGAATATTTAAATAGTTTCTGATTGTACTTACTATACCTGGGTCTGGGAGCTTATACTGGTTATAATGAAGAAAGTAGCAGGTACAGGCACGTAGAGTATGGCTCTAACGCACTCCTGGCGCCCGATGATTTCCCGCGAGCCCGTCCGATCTGCCGATTGTTCGTTAATTCACAATACCATCCACTGTTTGCAAGTAAACAAAATTGGTTATTTTCTTATTTGTACACGCCAACACATCAAATAATAGTAACAATAATATGTGTTACCTTAAATATTAAGGGTAAAATGTAATAAAATAAAATACTTGACGACCTAAGTGCCGCAGTGGTTAAGGAACCGTTGCGGTGCGCGTAGGTCCTGTGTTCGATTCCCAGCAGAGCAGAGATTTGAATGACGAATTTGAATTTCTGTTTCTGGTTTGTGTGTGTGTTGTGTTCTTGTCTTGTGTGTGTCCATGGCACCCAGGACACAGGGAATTCTATTATGGGGCTATGAGTATGAAACGTTATTTATTTATTTATTTGGGTCTATTTATTGTTTAATTGCCTAGTATTGTCTAAGCTCTACACGAAATTAACCAATACTATACCAGAGAAATACTAAAATTAGGTATTCTTGCTTCTTTAGAATTAAAAAACACAAATGAATTCAGAACCTTCTCCCTCCCTAAAGGTGTTTTAACAAATCATAGAAAAAAAAATACCCTAACACTTGGGAAAATGTCTTGGTAGAGTTATGTATCACTAAATAATTGCATAGTAAAGGATAGCTTCCTTTATTTTTGATCATCTCTGTTTGCAGTTGCACCTGATCGAAATTGGATTCTTTCTTATTTATACACGGCAAGCCATCAAATAAAAGTAACAATTTCATTTCCAAAGCCTCTTAATTTATGGACCGACCTAATAATTGATTTGTGAACCCGAATCTAAGGTTAAAAGTTGTGATACAAAGAAATTGCCTGGAAAGTTACTTGTTATAAACCCCCGGTGATGACCTTTTTTCTCATTTTTTTCCAGACTGTTATAACATAAGCTCAGATATGTTTTTTCGTTCTGATTATGGTTTTAATTGTTACGTACAATTGTGTTATATAACAGGGCAGATATTATTCAATCGCAATAATAAGCTGCCAATTCAATAATAAATTAATTGTTAAATTCAAATTTTATAGGATCTCTGAAGTTTTGCCAAAATATTTCCCTCTTCTTCAAATGTCTCTAAAACATAATAAATAGTGAGAGATTCATTACAATCTTGTGAAATAAACGTATTTTAATTACAGAAAATTCCTTGTGAAATGTATCGAATATAAGCCGTTGCTTGAGCCCTATAAAGCGCGATGCAAACCGCAGCTCGGGGAACCAATATCGACAGATTTATTAGCTTTTGCCTTTCCTTGATATAATATTTAACGCTTAAACTTACACTTTAAAATGTGTGTGGTAAAACTTTTACAATTAGTTTTTTATAGTAGGTGTATTATTTCTGGTGACTAGGGCCTCACATATATCCGGCCTAATCCACTCTAAATGTTCTTTGAATCATTCTCTCGTTTTTTTGTTGTTTTATTTTTGAGGTTATAAGTCCACTTTGATAGACGGCAGTCTGTACTTTTTTGCCAATTGATTGGTCGGGATTTTTCACTGCTGCTTAAAATTTTAACGATTCAACAAATATTTGTAGAACACAATAATCTTACTGTAGACTCCTTTGAGTATTAATTTAAATAAAGTTTACTTTAAAGTGTATTTGAAATACGTTTATAAAATATCCCTAAAATTAATTAGTCGTTCATTAATATGCAAGCCTATAGGGAGTCCAAATATTTTATCACATAAAACGCATTCCGCTCCACGGATAATTTCAGTATGCTCAGCACTTAAGGTGATTATTTGCGAGCACCTGCTAGTTAATTTACTTAAGTAAAATTCACATTTCTCCGTCTCTATGAGTACTTCTTAGATTTCCAACTCAATCTTGACAGTCCCTGTGCTTTCCTTGCCGCTGGCTTCAAAAGCAAAATGCTTTTTAACTCTTACCCGGTGCCTTTAATCTGGACTGGTGCAATGCGTTAAACGTCACTACGCGTGTGAACGTTCGCGTTCTGCGAATGTTCTCAAAGGACTTGCGAAGCTTTGCGGATTTTTTAAAAAGTTGGTACTCGAATAAGAAGCGAATGGGCATACAGCAAGACTTGATGGTTAATGGTCACTGTCACACATAGACCTGCACGAGCAACCCAATACAGAATAAAAATCCTATCTGGAGCAGTATTTCATAGCATAAGGGTGCGTACCTTCTTACGTAGACTAAGTTGATATCACAAAATAAGGCACTTCCGGCAACCACACCTCACCAACCGAAACACAATACATGAAGTTAACAGTTACACATTTCTTCGCCGCAGGCTATTAAGGTATTGAGTGCGAGTGAGTACCTATAATCAGCAGTCAACATCAAGTTTAACCGACTAGAATCAGGGGGTTAATAAAAGCTTTTAAAAAATATCAATATTGTATTTAGTGTCACTAAACCGAAATAGAATTTTGAGTCCGCGCATCATAAGCCTGTGTCCATTTACATATTTCTAGAGTTCTACCTCCCCATACACTCAATACATAAAAAAAGTCGTAAACTCTATAAAAAAAGTATCATTTTACAATTTTTTATACTTAGTACATAATATTTTATTCCTAGCACCTTTATATGGTGTCCGGTCAATTTTAATGAATAATAGATAAATACAATGGGGCCACTATCCGCGGCGGATAATCTTATTAGGGCGACTATTGTGTACCTACGTCGATATCGCGTAATTAATTCTAAAGATTACCGCAATTAGTGTGTCTATATTCTATGATCATGTCGAACGTTAATGTAATGGATGTGTTGGCCAATACAAACAAGTAGTATAACAAAGTTTTGCAAAGTTTATCGATCCGATAACCGCATGGAATCAGCGAAGGTGCATTCATGCATCGATGTACGAGTAGGTACATAATAGGTACATATTATGGTTTTGAATGGCAGGTGAGGCAGCACACGCCAATCGTGCCAAAGGACTGTAGGTAATGAGGATAGGTTACGTACCTAACGGACAGATAGGATATTGCATTAGCTTCGAGGTATTCGGTGTTTGACTGTGTTTGGATGCTTTCAGTCGGAAATTGGCTAATTATACGCCACCAGTGCGGTGAAATGTATTAGCGTACCGATCTACCGTGATATTGTAATAATGGAGTGGACGCAAGCGGGCCGGAGCACGCCAGTATTGCCATTAATGGGTTTAATATTATTTGCAATTCGTAATAACGATTCAACTGTGAGTTTCATAATCGCATTTACAGAACTTTACACTTTTAAATCGTCTGTCCTTAATTTGGAATAGCCAAACGCTACGCTAACGGTCAAACCGTTTTATAGTTTTAACGAAACAAACGTACAGCATTTCATTAAAATATTCCTACAAAGATAAGAAGTTAATATATTATAAAAAGTTATAGCGACACAAAGTCTAATTTAGCTCTACTGTATCGTATAGTTTCAGAGCAAGTCCAACATAAATTCTTCTAACAATATCACTGCGCTAACTTGGGAAAGATCAACAATCACCAAACACCACTGAGCCAGAACAATTAGCTATCGGCTAATTCGACATGAACATCGCTGACTCGATACAACTGACTGCGACGAACCAAGACAATTAGGTACAAACTAACCCGAGCTTATATCCTCATAATTATATGACAAGGTTAAAGCAGAAAGTTAGACTCGTTACTAAAATGTATTCTACTAGGTTCTATGTACAAATTGGTCCACGTGGACTTCAAAATTTAAGAAGTATGAAAAGTTTTGTGTTAATTAGGTTTATCAACATTTCAACCGTTTTTGTGTAAAAAAGGAAAAATCCATTCGATAATCCTCGCAAATTTTCACGTTTATAATACTCATATTAATTCTTAATATGGGTAATGTAAATACCAATTATTTATTGAAGAAACTGAATTCTACGAATGAAACAACCAAGCACAACCCTTTTATCGTAATAAGGGACGTACAATATACTGAGTACCACGACAGCGTAACACAGCTATATCAATCGTTATTTCAAGTCCAATATGTGATTTACGATGCGGGCATAAAAACTCTGCCGTCAAAACAGAAAGAATAGGCGGGGAGTCGAGGCATTTTTCAATTCAAATAAAGCCGGAGCACGAATTGGTAATCGAAACATATTACGCCATTCCCCTCTTTGCTCAAAAAGATGAAAAAACCGTACACGTGTTGCTCTCTCTGTCACTGAGGGGTCAACTGGAGTTGGCAGGAACGGATTAACGTGAATGGGGTTACTTTACAAGCGATCTCGAATAAAAAAATATCAGCATAGACTAATGGACTGTCCTTTAGCTGTCCTTGTCCTGTTCCATTGTTGTTCACAGTGTTTTGTGTTGTTATCTTTATGATTAACAGGTATTATGGCAATACCTTTGTTGTAGACCTAACGCCATATGCATATCCTATGTAAAGCGCAAGTTTTCTACGAGCTTAATTACTGATCAGATATAATTAAGTATGTGGCTCCCATAGTCTTGAACGGAAAACACACGTCTTCTTCAAATACACGAATAAATGCAATCCTGCTTAAGCTCACATATAGTTTTTCAGTAACTAAAGACGTGACGTAACGTATGTGATACGTTTCCATTGTTTTAATTTGTTTCACTTTTTTGTTTGAGGAAAAACTTCAATTAAACTTAATATAATTAACGTTTACGTAACAGTTGTTACAAGGTCTGTAGTAAGACCTTGTAACTCTTATAATATGTAGAGGGAAAATGCTACGCCGCAGACGGCATATTGGCATATTAATTAGTTGACATTATAGCTTTATAGAAAAGGTTCTAAAGCTCTTATACCATAATTATAATGTCCAGAATTTATGAAAAAAACAGATTGCAGATTGAGAAATGTTTTTTTGAATATTTCTTCTTCTTAGTATGTAGTCTTCTTAGTCTGTTTTAAAAGAGTGCCGGGAGTTTTTTTCGCACGCTTTTTTCTCCTGGTCTACGTTAGCCTGAGGGGCACCGAAAGCGGATGTTAGATGTAAGATAATATTCTATCATTTATGACATTAATTAAGTGTACACAACTGGTACCTGACAATGAATAAAAGACTTTGATTTTGATTTTATTAACTTCTTCTATATCTTCTACAATTCTCAAATACTTTTAGTTATAAAGAAAGCCTGAGAAGTAAAGCGTCCCAAATAACGTCAATCGTTAATAACCCGGACTAGATTTTGTGTCCTTCCAAAGCATGGAAGCTCATAACTTCCAATCTGACTTGAGACATACTAATTGACTCATTGAGTTAAAGTTAATCAAGCTCGAGCACATTTCTGTAGGTTTACAGAAACTCAATATCCAACTACTACTAATCGGCACAAAGCCAATGGGATTGGCTCTTTGATCAAAAGCAACTGAGATACGATCTACTAGCAACATTCTGTCTTGTAAATGCATTGCTTTGCCCGCTAATCACTCAATTGCGCCCAACCAGTAAACGTTGAACTGGTATCTGAAGTTTCCTCGAAGTAACAGCCGATAGATCATGATTAGCTGTGACGAGACAAGCAACGTAGCGTTAGCAATCCCAATAACAATATAAACATCTAATTATATTAAAATATAAGAGAACGTTTGGAACAAATTTAATTACGTTATTGGATTTAAAATTTATTTTGGTACTTAATTACATCATACTTAAAATATTGGCATCGTCTCTTTATTTTCTAATCAAATTTAAATTGTCTAAATTCCAAATGTTCATATCCTTGATACCCCAACTTTGATCACAATGAAGAATGGAACATTCCAGACGTCTAATAACATGACAGTGTGAGCGAGCAACAATAACAGACGGCATTTCCGACGCGTTTGTTGAGTAATTGTAGGTAAATAACGTAGGTTACGCTACACACTACCATAAAACACATAATATAGGAGTCAAGTTACTAGTGTGTATAAGTGTGCGCTTAAGTAATGCCCATCGAAATAAGAATAATCTAGAAAATGTTAACACTTAATTTAGTCGGAGGTCTTCTGCCTCAAAATACATTCTGGAGAACTCCCCTACATGCAAGATTCCAGTAGATGTTTTTCTTGGTCGTGAACTACATTTAATGTTGTAAAATGGAAATAACATAAAAATGTCAAGGTGTCTGCGATTTGAACCCAGACATCTCGATTAAAATACTGAATTTTTGGCTATTTCCGCTTTTACCGCCTAGCTTTTGTGTCAAAATAATAAGAAATGACGTTTTGATAAGCTCAATGTTCCATTTAGAGCGTCAAACGCCCTTCGCCTCAATACCTTGTCACAAACACTCCTTATCAGACAGATAAGGCAGCACTGTATTGTGGTAAACTATTAATAATGCTAATTAATTAATTCTAAAGCATATCGAATTACATATCAAACAGTGACATTTGATTAATTAATAAAATTAATACAATGTAGTAGGCGCTATAGTATTTTCAGTATGGAACATTATTATTGAATTATTGGATTTACTGGGGATATCAGTCAACACTGATATTATAATATTATTTTTGACGTGCATTTATAATTTTAATGTTGCTTTATAACGATTAAATGTGTTATTAAGTACGAATATTATCCACCGTTCATTGCAAAAGTCGCTTTAAGCAATAAATGAAATGGACAATAATTTCCATCGTGTAACTCTTACAGACATTTCAAAATGATTGCACTGTCTTCAAGAAGAACGATTTTTCTTTATCAGACGCTGTGCTACTAAATGTTTTCTATAACTTTTTTTAATCTGCCAAATCACGTAAAAGCATCAAAGTTAATTCTGGCTTTCATCTTAAAATTGACTTCTTAGATCCTAATAGACCAGACAACGTGGGCTGCACTAGATTGGTATTATTAAAAACCAATCAATCATCTTTATTTCGCACCAGGAAAATTTAATACAAATTAAAGTTTAAGGAGAGTATTCATTATGAAATGGGCCATCTTAAGGCGCCGGATAAATATTCATTCATAATATCACAGACGCCACCTGCGTCCGCCTGCGTTACAAACTTGGTTTAGGTAGAACGTTCCTTGTTGAAATACCTACACATTTCAAGAAAATGTTTTTCTCACCTGAATTAAAAAGAGTGCATACGTTTTCGTTATCTACATTAGTCTTCAGATGCAGTGGAATGGATTTCAAATTAGGAAAACGGAGCGATTTGATAGGTTTGGCTATCTTTGACCATCATAATTATCAACTTTCTACATATTTTTTGCGACCACGATGCGACCATACATATAATTCGGCCACTCACTCAAGGGGCCCTGGTTCAAATCCCAGTGGCATTCATAGGTACTTATTCGTGTTAAATATGTTTTCATGCATAAAGATTATTTGTACCTATGAAATCCTGTTACATTTTGCGGGCCGAATAGATTTCACTAAATATAAAAACATTTCGAGAAAACCCTTGATAGTAAAGGCTTATGACAGCTATTTACTATGTACATAATCTTATACCTTAGTTCTGTCGAGGTCCCTTTGTCTGAGAACTTACATTAACTGAGAACTTACATCTACTTTGTACACAGTGCTAAGGCTGCCGTCCATCGGATTAAAGATGTGATTAAAATCTTATAAACCAAATCAGAGGATGCCTTATCCGAAAAATAAAAGCAAATATGCTTTGATTCTTTCGGCATATACATACCTAGGTTCTTTTCGGCACCACCAGTATTTAATAATGCGATCGAAAGTCCAAGATCGTACAACATTTTTATTTGTTAGTGTGTTAGTACTTCCACCTAATCTCATTACAATCGTATAAAGCCGTTTACATCTTTTCCAATTTACTTTCATTCCATAACACTACTTTCATCCCCGAAATATTTAATTTTATTTTCTTCTAAAATAATTCAATTTAAAGGACGAGATGTGTACACTGTACAGGACAATGGTTTAACAATATAATAATCGCTTATATATTATGAATACTTCAGTCCATTCATTTAGAGTTACGTGAACTTTGGGCATAATGCTGCCCTATAGCAAATTCCACAATGACGCCGCGGCAAAGTTACCGCCGTGTGGACAAACACCGCAGGGAAAAGCGAGTAATTAATAAAATTTAATCCCTTGCACGTAATTACCATTAATCCCACAAACTCATAAAGTATGTCCAACAGTAATATAAATGCTTGTAAGCCCAGAATGTCCATATATTAAAGCATTAAGGCGTAAGCAAGTAAAAATACCTACCCCTATTCCAAACGAAGTTTGATAAAAAAAACAAGTGATTAATGCGCACGATTCAGGCTTTAAGCTTTTATTTTAAGTTATTTTATAAACTGATTATACCAATAACGAATTACTAAATTCGAGGCTAAGAATGTCAAAAGATTTATTGCTTAGAGCGTTTGCTTGGAGACATCAAGAACAGCTGCTTATTTTGTAAAAGTCATATGATTAATTTTAATGTATTAACCATGTTCTTATCGAAAAGGGAGGCATATAATCATCGAAGAGTATACTATTTTCGATTTTAGATTACCACCACCTTTATATAGTACTAGCTGACACCGCAAACGTTTTTTTGCCATATTATAAGTTATCAAGCGTTAAAAATCGACTTTCAAAATATAGGGGTTGATAGCTGGGTGAAAATTTAGGGTTGTATGTATTTTTTGATGCCACATTACTGAAAAATAAAAATAAAGAAATATTGTCCAAGAAATAAAATAAAAATGTTAGGTGTGGACAACCCTTATCACTTAGGGGTATGAAAAATAGACAGTAGCCGATTCTTCAGACCTACTGAATAATAATATGCATTATAAAATTTCATAAAAATCGGTCAAGCCCTTTTGGAGGAGTATGGTAACTAAAACTGTGACATGAGAATTTTATATATATAAGAGATTGATTGGACATTCATCCTATGGCTTCTCTTAACTCATCTTCTATTATCTCATGGTACGTTTGTCTGCTTCCCTGGTTATCTCTGTGTAAAAAAAATCTGCGGTCATTGGACGGTTGTGATTTAACCAGAAGCTGACCAAAGACTTCTGTGACGTGATCACATCAGTGCTTTTCTTTCATCAAATACAGCAATGTTTATAAGAACACATTTAAAAATAAATCTGGATGTTCCTTGCGACTTACCTTGTCCAAATTCCGACAACAAAATCAGTCACGTCAAGATTTTATGTCGCAATTAAGTGTCAAAGTCCAGAATATGAATTCCGACAACAAAATCAGTCACGTCAAGATTTTGTGTCGCAATTAAGTGTCAAAGTCCAGAATATGAATGTTGTAACGTTGTGTGATCGGTCGGTTTCGTCGGGTCGCAATAGTCAATTAGAACAATGTGTAATAAAGGTGCCACTGCATAAGCGGTGAAAAAATATTCTACCCAAACTAGTGTCATTAACATTACAACGGTTTGTGTTAGTATTACGGCATGTACGACTGCAGCAGGCTAGTTTAATTAACCATTGAGTTAACAGCCTAACGTTTTTACAGTATAGTTGAACCAGCCGCCAGGTCAATGCGTCTCATACAATATTTAACTGGCTATGGTAAGGCCGCTCCTAAGACAGAGTAGGTACATTATGTCGAAATGTTGCATGTTATGAATAAATACAGCAATTAAATAACACAGCAACCAATTTAAGGAGCGGTAGGTTCCTTTACGTTTTAGAAGACCTGTGATTAGCGGTGAGACTAAACTTGGCTTAGAATAATAACTGAAACCTTCAAAAAATCTTCTTAAATGTTGGTGCATTTGTTTATTTAGGAGCTACATACGTAGATAAGGCCATTATCAATTATGAATAGTATTTTTATTTTGTCTTTTTTTCTGTCACTTCCTGTAAAAACTTCTGAATGCACTGATGACTGAAGAAGTGTTGTAATGCCTCTGCAGCGAGGCTATAGAGATAATATAAACAAACATAACCTAGTTCTTTCCTTCTTTGTTTCTTTCTAGATTCGATTCAAAGACAATAATATGTGTTCAACTCAAAACTCCCCCCTTTTTTGCCGAGGGTTAAAAGTAAAAATGAAATGGAAGTGTAATGTTTAATTTGCTCAATATGGGCTAAAAGACTTGGCCGGGACTTTATGGACTTTGCGATAACATATGCTAAGTTCCGTTGTATTTATGTGAGCCGTTTTTTCCATTTTATTCACTACGTACATACGATAAAATTATTCAAGTGTCTTTTTTACTTTAAATAGGGCCGGTGATCTACTAGTCGTAATGGTTGATATAAAAAAGAAATTAGAAATATGCTAAATCTAACTTTTGAACCAGCTTTTGAACAATTAATTCTCATTTCATTGTATTCCAATGATATAAATTATAATTTTGTACAAAAACAAATTAATTAAGCGTCCGCATTTGAAAGTGAGTTAAGGTTTTAAAGGAAATTTATCCGTATACACTTGCTTGATTTTCATATTCGCAGCCCACCGGGGGGCCAAGTGTTCGCGAGGGGGCTCTATTTTCTGAATCGAGTCCACATTGTGCTTAGTATTTTATAATGACACCGGAGTTTGCTCAAACGACATGTACCTACCCGCTATCTACTGCAGAGTTATGGTGAGATGAGTGTTTTGAAGGGCACTTTTACATTTTATTATCTGCATCGGTGTAATCGCCACATCTTAAAATACAATAAATAAAATACAAGCAATGTAACTATGAGATTTAAGCTCACTAAATTTATTATATTAAGTGCCAATCATAAGCATTTATGAATTTAGCACATTTATTACAAAGCTGGAAAAATATCAATAATATGATAATAAGGCTTTCAAAATATTTCATTTTTATTTGTAGAACCTGTTACTATCTACAGTGACGTCTATTTTTTCAAATTCATATGATCGCGACTTAATTTCAAGTGTTAGTGTTTTAAACATAGAGATTTCAAAGGAATTGAAACACACCTGATATATATATATGAACGACCCTCGGCAGAGTTCATATTCGCAGCCCGCCGGGGGGCTCAGGTGTTCGCGAGGGGGCTCCATTTCTCAAAGCGAGTCCACATTGTGGCTCGTATTTTATAATGACACCGGGGTTTGCTCAAACGACATGTGCCCTGCCCACTCGAGGATTACGTTTAGATGTGCCTTTTGTCAGGCATTTCGGCTTTTCTATCTCCACTGGTATTAAGTGTATGAAGGAAATTGTATATGTTCTAGGCTATTGATTAGTCTTGCTACTAAAAAGCAATTTTACTTACGAAATAAAAGTATTCTTCATAGTTACTTACACCTCGAATCGAGGGCTTCGAGGTGTCCGAGTTTGAATCCCAGTGGCACGCACCAATGACTGAAAAAAGTTATGTGCGCTTTTACCTGCTGTTACGGTAAAGGAAAACGTCGTGAGGAAACCTGCATGCATAAGAGTTCACAAAAAAATAATTTCGCAAAGTTAAGTGAAGTCTACCAACCAGCGGAAGGCCAGCGTGGTGGATTAAGGCCAACATCCCTCTCATTATGAGAGGAGACCCGACCCCTCATTAATGGGTTACTGATACTTACACCTCTGAGCGTTAATATTTTTGAGGCTGTTGAGGTTATAAGTGGGTACATTATTATCTAAAAGACTAAGATGGTTGACTCAAATCTCCAGTAAATAAACTTTTATGTTTATCCAACATATAATACACAAGTAGTCAAGTGCCTGTAAGTCTATACAACAATTTCGCAGTAGAGTTACGATGCTACAGTATCTTGTGCACGTAGCTTTACGGCGATGAAAAAGTGATGGCAATGAATCTTCATAGTTGAAATAGATAGATAAATCTTTTTGACGCTTCAAGACCAACTGAGCATTCTGTACCAACTGGGCGATATAAACGCACATACCTATAGTAACATAGATAGGTACCTACATACATTGAACGTACACACACCTGTCTTTGTTTTGGGGCGTAAGCTGTTCTTAATTACCTTGAGCGAACTTAAACAACAAAGGATTATTTGATAAAATGTTTTAAGCCCTGTATATTAAATGGATATTTAAAATATTTCAAAATTAACCTCACTTCATTGTGCTATACATGAGTAAGTTTATTTAAATTACTTTTCATTCTCTTCATTCTCCCATCGAAAATTAAGTTTAGAAGATCTGTTACGTCAAATTTGCGATTATGCAAATTAATGAATTATGAATTTAGGCATAATCATCCTTCCATCCTCATGAACATCAGATAACTTGGGCGACATTTCAAAAAAAAAATTTAGTAAAACTTTTTGTGATAAACCAACAAACAGGCATTCTTATAACCTTTTTGTTGCTATTTACAATAAAAAAGACAAAAATCATGTATGCCAGCATACTGCGGATAGCACGAAAAGAACGCTTACTTTGAAGGTAAATAAGCCTATAACGCAGCTAAGGCAATTAAGACATTCACACTCTTGTTTAGGTTTTTTCCGACGATCTTAATGAATGCTTTCGTTGAAGACCACCTGAGACACTGTTGCTTTAGTTCAATTACAGTGCAGTTTGGCTAGCCATGTTGTTCTTCAGTCCTGCAGGTTTTAGTGCACGTGATTAGGTTATGAAATAGCTCTAATTTTTCAAAGTAAAAATTTCTTTTATGTTATGATGTACGTTTACAAAACGAGTACTTAGTAAGACGATATGATATCGTCGCAGATGCCGACAGTTATCCCTTCCCATCGCTTTACTGTGATACTTTATAAGCAACAAATAACAAGGGTTATTTTAATTTAAAGCCTTAACCTAAGGAGCTACATATTACAAAATCTCTCCTACTTGAGTTAAAAAATATATCATACCTCAACTTTGTATTTTGATGAAACAGAACACGAAACAGAAGTTGTTATCAACCAAAGTCGCGGTTCTACTAACGTGGATTCAGTATGTAGAGGGAATAAAATGTTAATATTTTTGCGGGACATATCGTAGGTATGCAACTGTCAAAATATTTCAGTGAAGTGACAATCTTCTTGAAATCGCTGCAGTGCGCCACGAACACCGCAGCGGTAATAAAACATCAGCGATTTCATCTCATAATCCTTACAAATATTCATCACCAAAACTGCCTTTAGCACTAGAGATAGCTCCGTGTAAATTCTAAGTTAGAGTACTCTACCCATACACACGTGTTTTAGTAAAATTCTATAATTTTACTAAGACACTTGTGTATTTGTGTACCACTTGTGTGTACGAGAGAAATATTTGACAGAGTATAATAATTGTAGTAACGTTTTTATTTCCATGAGTAAGTACCTGTCTGGCATAATGAATCTGTTAATTAATTAAATTAATAACTTACTATTTGCCTATCGTTCTGGTGTCGTTTATTAGAGCTATTTGTAGTGCAATTTCAAATAGCAATGATAAATTTTAATACTAGGCAACCTTATGAGCATTCATTCGTCCATAAATGTTTAAACTTGACGTAAAAATTATTCAACCGTCAAAACCTCAGTTACCTCGGGAGCTCCAAATTGACGTATAAAATGTTTTCATCATAAAAGTAAATGTGGATTCTGTATCAATTATTTTTCATCAAAGTCATCATTACCGCGTACCGCAGCACTGCAACGCATTCAATTACACGTCGACCACACGCGCCCGACGCGTTGCGATGCGGTTACCCGCCAAACGGACTTGCAAACATTGTACTGAAAGACTTACACAGACGAAGTGATACTAACAAAAAGTAACTTCAACATATTAAGCGCGATCAAAAATAAAAAGATGCCCAAACATTTTAGACACACGGTAGATAGAAAATTTCTCGAATTATTTTTCATGTACGTCATCGCAGCACTGTACCGCATTCAATTACACGGCGACCACACGCGCCCGTCGCGGTGCGGTGCGGTTGCGGCCTAACGGGTATTTGCCTGCAAACATTGTACCTACGTAAAATTTAGGTCATTAGCATTGACTTGTCAATAATTCATCGCTTTACATGACAAACAGTACGATATTACTTAATTACATTATTACGCTTTTTAGCTAGCTAGTTTAGACATCGAGCATGAGCCGCTAAGACTAGTGGATTCTATTTACGTTACCAGACCAAAACTATAAAGTTTCAAAAATACGCCGAAACGCTTCCGAAAAAGTAACTTCCGTTTTCTCGCTTGACGGCAGCAGATAAACAACTAACATCATGGACGTCATGATCATCAACATTTCTATCGATTTAAACATTTTACCATCATTCCGCGGACGCGCTCCTAATGTTGCTACCGGCAAACCATATTTCAAAAGGTTTTCAAGCACCAATTTGCAACGGAGTTACGATACCTCATCAACATTAATGAATCTATTGCGCAGTTGTCCCTGGGCTACTTTACTACCTAGAAATGAAATTCGCTCATTCGCTGATCAACTACTTATAATTTTGTTGATCTTTTTTCATAATATCTAATACTACACAGCAGTCCTAAAACAAACAAAATGCCTGTCTGTCATATAATTTCTTAGCGTCCAAAGATATAATACTCGATACGAGTATAGAGTGAGTAAGCATTGATATACACGTGTCTTCTTCCCTCACACTCGTAAAATATTCAGTACGTCTGAAACCGGGTTTATTGTTGTCAACTATTTCTTGCCAGCCTCTCCTAACGCCCCAGAGAGCTAGCAACTTTTTAATGTAACATCACTCTCAAAGTCTCAGCACATTACTTATAAATTAAACTTGATAGTTTGTTTATATCGATCTTAATCATTATTATTTGAAAGCTTAAGCTTAATCTTGCAACAACAGTTTCGTGTATTTCAAGCACTAAATAAAACACAAAATCAAAATAATTAATAGATTATCATTAATATTATTAATATTAATAAATAGATATACAAGCCCGCATAACCAATGTTGCCCAAAATGTCGCCAAACATAAAGCCTCTCGACGATCAATCGAGCATTCCAAAATGGTTTTCATAAATTTCATAATTAATATCCATTTACAACACTACGTAAAACTAACAATTTGCGGCAAATAACAAAATTTCATCAACTCTATACGCTTGTATTTTATGTGGCATTTTAGCACGCTTATGCCACCATCTTTTGCGGGTACTCCATTATGTGTAACATACGGTAGCATGTAGCCGCAACACTACCTAGTAAGTACACCCGAGTGGCGCGTGAATATGTCACTTGTACCGTTACATCTAGGGTTGCCAGCCATTGGCTTTATCCGAACATGTAGGGTTTAACCGACAAAACTTATCAAATACACGTAGTACACGTTCAATCTGTCTTTGCATAAGCTACTAATGTTCAACGAAGCATCTGGCAAGACAAAAAAACAATTTGCAATATTTTAAGGCTAAAAATTGAATTGTAACAACACTTTTCAATATCGCAGGATCGACTTTCTAGACAAAGACTGTGGGTTAAAATAAGTGTAACAACCCTAGCTACACCCGCCACCCTTTCACAAGTAGGGGTTTGACACGGGAGCTGAATTAAATAATGGATCGGTTTTGCATAGCTGCTACCTTATTCCGTTTGATAATAAATATGCCGACTTGTAGGCTCCATGTATCTAAGGTATTTTTATTCGACATCAGCCCCTATCTGCGCTGTAAGCTATTTGCTCGAGATAGGAGACGAGAAGAATGTTATTTATGCAGCCATTCTTTTAAAGCTTAAAGCTCGACTGAGAACACACTGCTGTTTAGCAACTTGTTGCCTATACCATGACATTCCTAGAGAGAAGTGAATTAAGATACCTAAAGTAAACTTGTTTGCTCGCAAAACTGTTTTAATTTAAAAAAGCTTGGGCCCAATTTTTTTACATAGGTTTTTATCGGGCATGCAGGTCACCTGGTGCAAAGTGGTCACTGAAACCACGTCTCGCTTCAAACAGTGTAGATAGTTGTATAATAACACCCAGTATTGCTACTTAAAAGAATTTATATGCAACTTAAATATCTCCTTCGAGGTATCTCTATGTAACCCTCTCGTTCCTCTTCGGACGAGCTACAATGGCTCTACCTAACGTCAAGTTTTCAATATTTAATATTAATTTCCCTAAAACTTGCCCCGACCACATTTCAAATAACTTTCAAACTGTTCTATACATACAACAAGGTACATGCACATCTGTAAAGGGGAGAGGCCGGGGTTTGTAATATTAATGGTATTGCCTAAGGTATGCTTGGATTTTACTCATTAGGGGTATTATGTGGCTGTTTGCGAAATGATAAATGAGTAAAGGACGGTATTATGAGGAGAGCGACTTGTGAACACGGTGGCGTTTTGTTAATGTTTTACTGCGGCTTTAGGCTCCGTCGGCCGACCAATGATGTGAGATATTATTGATAAATTCAATTGTTTTCAATATATAAACGATTCTTAACCTTTCTTTGCAATAAATTGGTTTTACTTAACCTGACCGCCTTCTAGCAGAGCAACGTGGTGACGTTTACTCCTTGTTGAGAAGAAACACTCGTGCCAAGCATTGGAATACAAAAATGACTGTATCTACTACTTACACAATAGATATAGTTAGTTGTATATACCTATACCTATACTTATACCTGGTACTTTCATTGCCAGAAAGATAAGATATACCTTTGGAGGAAAAGGGGAGAACTCCCGCCAGGCGATGTCACTGCCTGGGTACCGCGGTCCGAATGTTAACTCTCGACAATTTGTATATATATGCAGAGATTCTATGGAACTTTGATAGCGCGTTTGAGGATACGTCTTCCGATTGGCCAGTTCGGTATGACGCGTGTGACGTGTTCTATTGTTTACTACTTCGATGCTTGCGTCGTTATGCGTGGTCAGCATTTCATGTAAAGCGCGCGCCTACATTTTTTTTTTTAAGTGGGGAAATCCATCATGGATACTCTGTGTCGTGTCCTGGGTTGGCCGACACAGGGTTATGCCGGACTCCTACCGACTAAAACCCCACTGTGTTCCCCACGGGTACACTTTCGCATTCTTCCGCGACCCCGATAGCGATGACCTTCAAGGGGCCACTCCACATATTGGGATGGAGCTGGAGTTTCTCCATCCCTTCTACTTTGAGTGGCGCGCGGGAACACCGCGCGCGTCTACTCGAGGCCTAGGTTTTCGGCAGTGAAAACCCCTCCGTCCACCGCCTCGACCTCAGCGCGCGCCTACCTAACCCAACCTAAGTCATATTCCTCAAAACATAACGCGACGTACCTTACGCGACTTACCTTTTAATTTAATTTCAGTTAAAGATTAACAAGCAATCGCAATTAGAGCACCGGCTTGTGAATCACAATATTAGAAGGAAAATATTTGAATGGATATATTATTCTTCCTGAACGCTTTTCACTCTGGTATTGTTTTTGTCCATCCGTTTGTTGTTTGCAACGGACAATAGGTACCCTCTGTTATACTAATGAGCAAATTTTTTCAACTCGTTTAATTAAAAGCATGACTTTTATACTAGCCATAAAATACAACTCACAATTAGGTACTCCGCGATTTTGCTTTTTGAAAGGAAAATTAACAAACGCTATTAAAAATGTAATAAAGGACCTCGTTTAACCTAGGCTCTGGGAAGAGATTGTCTGTTATTTAGATATTTATCCTTCACTAATGATTATTAAAGTACAACAGAACATACTTGCTTATAGTTATAGTGAATCTAGGAAAAAGTCTTTTTAAGGGAACTCATTTATGTATTGCCGACTTTTTATAAAATAGGCACATAATATAGAGTCCCTACTGTTGTTGTATACTGCCTATTGTTATAAGTAGTCAAGTATTGGTAAAAAACAAATGTTTTGATAATTTTTTCGAAATATTCCTCGTTAGGCTTAGCATGAAAAAAAGGAAGACAATAGATTAAGTTCCGAGCCTCCACATATCCAAAGGAACCATGACTAAACTTTGGTTGCCGGGGATACTTTATTTGAGGCAAACATCTTAGTCCTCATGAGTAGCAAACATACTCCTCACATTGCTTATAGCCTCCGATAGGATTATTTCCTATTAGAGGTTGGATGCGGGTGTTTATGGGCTGCAGTGACCACTTAACATCAGGTGGCCTGAATGCTCTTTTGCTACTCAATTACTATAAAAAATAATAATATTTATTAGAACAATAATTTACTAACCAGATCAAGACCAATTACGAGACCCAATAGTCGGGTATACAAGGGCCATACTATCCCGTAGAGAAGGGGTTATATGGTCATACAGTCCCAACCTACACTAGAACGGTAACTATCTAACCATGCCCGTGTTTGAGATTATTGTATAACAATAATATTTACCAAAAATAATATTATGCATGGTCCGGCTATAATATTCCTTATGGCTCGTCCATAACGACCAAACCTGTTTAAGTACCGAGCAACGTTGTTTTGTCTCACTTTTACGCATACGTGCCTTCCATTCTGATAACGACAACACAAACAATGTTATAACACATTATTGCTTTTCTAAATACCCTGTTTGCAGGTATGTGCTGGGCTATTTCAGTACAATATGTTGTTAAAATGTATCTAAATTATTTGCAATTTACGAACATAAATTTTTATAGGTGTACCTAGATTCATTTGTAGCTTGAGGGCGCCAAATATGGTTAAAGAATATTAATTATTTAAAGACATAATATTTAAATCTTTGTGAATTTTTAAACGTCCCAATGCTAGATTTGGTTTGCGGAATGCGGGTAATAACGCATGTGTATAATATGTGTAATACTTGTTTTAGTACGATACACTTACGGGTAACGTAACGTCACTCATCATATGGCATAAATTATACCGGCACAATCTTGGAATAGCAATTAATGCAAGAACTTCAGGTTATTTAGTGGCACGTATAAAACGATCGGCTATTATTAAGATTTAATATCGCAACAAAAACACCAATAGCGCGCAATCGGCGCTCGAATCCAGTTCTTGATGCTAAGTAATCTGTTGGAACAGTCTTACGTAAAAAGACTTTCTTGAAAAGTAATGCATTTAACGAAAAACTTTTAGTTTATTTCCCGTTGACCTAAATCGCCTCAAAGAACCTCAATAGACTATTGCCAAAAATCAATTTTAATCTTATTACTTTATCAATAGGGACTTCCCTAAAATACCGACGAAGTCGTAGGCAAAAGCAAGATCGTTGAAAGCCGGGATGAAATTTATCTTCGGAGACGTGCTGGCACCAAGCTATTTGGTACAACCTCAAGGCTCAACAGAGAGAAATAGCGGGCGCTAGCGGGCTGGAATTTACACAACAAACCTTTTGAGCCGTTGGGATAAAGCAACCTCAAAACTGATTCAGTTATGACATTTAGCTCCTGCTGTAATTTATTGTGGACTCGAGCATGAATATCATTGTAGAAACAAGCAATGCTAGACAGTCTTTTTTAAGCGTTGACCTAAAACTAAGAGTATAAAATATAGTGTTAAATTGAGACTAATTGTCCTTCTCGTGTCAATTGTTGAATTAAAGGCAGAAGGCCCTTCTCAGCCCTATACCGACTTGGTACAGGGTTAAAACTATTTGAGTTTCCGTGAAAAACTACAATCTCTGTTTTCACAACTAGTATTGCTAGTTTAACAAATAGTTTTGCCCGCGGCTTTTTCTTTATATAGGTAAGTACTTATTTCATAATAATACAACTTCTGTCCATCCCGAACGTTGAATCTAACATATAAAACCGGAATAGAAGTTCGCGCTCTATTTTATTGCTGTGTTTTAACATTTAAACATCGTACTAAGTGCAGCATAAAGTTTCTAATTGCGTTTTAAAAGCTTAAGCGCTGAATGTGGACACCACACAAGAGTGTTTTATTTTTCTGAGATCTGTCGCCTTTCCGTTTGACCAACTTCAAAGCAGAGAAGTGGAAAATAGTAATCTTATTCTTTGATCGCCGGCCGCTGTCTTGGCGTCTGAAGAACTATTAGTTACCACGGATTAATGCTGCATTACAGTAACTCCTGATTATTTTTGTCTTTTTTACTCAATGATAAAACGATAAATATAGTAGATACCTACATATATCTCTTATTCGGAAAGGAGAAATTCTATTCCTACATAAAAATTAATTTAAGATTCTGTACAGAATCAAGTACTTATAGGTTAATTTTTCATAGGTATTATTTTCTTGCATAGGTACTATTCTTTAACAAAAGTTGATATCAAATCTATTGTGTAGAAATGGTAGCAAGACGTTGGCACCAATGTCACCTGAAATAATCCACTGCACTCTAAATGAGCTGAGCAAGGAAAAAATGCTTCCTTTGGTTTGAGCTCAAGTAATATTAATACGTCTCCTCTCACCTTACAACAGGATTCCCTTGCGTATGGATGCAATGTACATACAAAAGTCACTAACATTGACACTAAAAAAATATGACGCCAAAATAACACCGGGTTAATCATTAAAGTTTTTAATTTGGCTAAAAGTGAAACATTGTCCACAGACGTACCCGGAAGAGCGACAGCATCGCCGCGAGCGGCCGCCCCCTGGCCTGTTCACCTCCATCAAACTACCTGAAGCAGAGCCCCCAAACGGGGTGGCGCCCCTGCTGGATTTCCCGCGGGGGCGCATGCGACCGGTTACTTTCCTTGGCGAGGGCCCTCATGGGAATGTAAGTACTTAAGACACTCACCTTAGTATAATTAATAAGCTTCCCTCTTATAACGGTTATTTATGGCCCTTATTTATTCGGTGTTCTTAGATCACAAACTTGGATGCTTCTACAAAATATCTATAAATATCTATAAATGAAATAAATGTTAAGGAATTTGAAAAGCTTTTAGTAGAATTAAAAGTCTGAAACTATCAGGACACTAGAAAATATTGATTGTTATAATAGGAAATGAAAGACAAGAACTCAGTCACTTATTCAAATGTATTGCAACATTCAGCTATTGAAAGCTATTATTTTTTCGTGTTTGGCCATTTCTTCGTCTTCGGTGAGTTCCGCTTGTTGTTCTGGTTTCTGGAAGAGGCTGAAACTTTTTTTGGAAATAGACTCATCCAACTGCTTCGCCATATCGCTTATCCCTTCTGGTAGCTCCTCCTTACTCACTATTCCATCAGGATCCATTTTCTGATAACGTTCAGGAGCCTTTTTATATATTAATTTTGAACAAAAATTTAGCTGCAGACAACTTCGCTTTAGTATTGCAAGATTCAGTTATAGAAAGCTATTATATTTTCGTGTTTAGCCATTTCTTCATCTTCAGTGAGGTCAGATTGTTGTGCTGGTTTCTGAAGGACGCTCAAACTTCTTTTGGCTGCTATGATAGCTTCATTGGACTGACTTTTTATTTCTTCCATTTTAACCTTCGACTGCTTTGCAATATCACAAATCTTTTCAGTAAGCTCATCTACATTTACTATTTGATTAGGATCCATCTTCTGAAGTGTTTCTCGGACATCTTTTTCTTTAACATTGGTTTCGTCAATTATTTTAGCTGCCGGAACAAATACAAATTCAGATCTGATACATACTTAAATACGTATGTATCTACATATAAAATTGAGCTAACTCACCTTCTTTCATATAATCCACTATATTATCAATTGTAATTTTTTCCTTGAGGTTCCGAAAAAAGTCATCCATATTAATAATTATACTGGATTATTTATTTTGCATATTATAAATTGTATGTTTTAATTTTATTGAGAATGCCATTTTTACTGAATGCTTTGCAGAAGACAGCGTAGTGACAATTTCAATTTCGGTTTTAGAATGTTCCTTTGTGACATTAAAATGATTTTTTTATGCAAAAAGTTCTGTTCGTCTAAAGGCGAAAAAATTTTATAGCATTAAAAAAGGTTACATATTAGCGATGTGCAAATATTTTCATTGCATTGAAAGCTGGTTAATAAGCCAATGTTGTGTTTTAGAATCTGAAACATAATTTCATATTAATTTAACAACGGCAAGCTTAAGCAAATAACGCCTGAAGCACAAAGAGATGTTGCATAAATGATGAGTTGATCTAACGTCAGCCTCTATCCTGTAGAGGTTCCTTCAACAACATGTTAAACTTCAAGAAATTGATAAATTTTATAAAAGAAGCACGTATTCCGACTTAACCGTATTGGATCTGCATGTTGCAGATCCAATACGGTTAAGTATGGATGGATGTTTACGCCTATGGATGTTTCTGCAGAGTAGTCATGCCATCACTTATTTAACATTAAAAAAGCTACCACCAATTAGCTAGATATAAAATCTATTGAAATTTCGTACAACCCGTATTCATAACACAACAAGAAACACGGGAACCAACGTACACCTTAATTTTTAAGTTATGTTTTTTAGTTTTACCTTAAGCTGTAAGTAGTTAAATTTAAAAAGCGTAGATTTAATAATAAGAGACCCAGTCATAAAAAAGATAATGAAATAACCACTAATTTTGCCACTAATCATTTCACTACTATCGCAAACAATTTCCGGGTTAGTTTATTCGTTTAGCTTGCTTTCTTATGATGATGAAAAACAGTAAGAATTTCCTACATAGGTAATTGTCTTAGCAATAACTACCGTGTCTGAATGCAAGTGGGTACACTGGGTTGGGTACGCGCTATTCACGTTTGTTCTTCCATAGTGAAAGTACAAGGTGCCTATTGTTTGTGCGTTTGGCCGCGGGCGGTACTCAGAGCTGGCCACGTGGGCTTGTTTATAGAGATCCCGGCAACCTGCACCGAAAGAGCGCAGGATCAGGATTTAGTAGATATACAGTAAGGCGGGCTTAATGCTAAATAGCATTGAGCCCGCCTTACGAATTAAGGCGCTGATAACATGTAATTCAGCAAATTTGCTATTCTTATTTTTCATTTCCAGCAAAAATTACAAAGTATTTTACAATGGGAAAAATATATGTTATTCTAGACCGTATTCCGAACGACAACATAGTCGTCGAAACACATTTGGACAAAGTTGCCTCGATAAAAAAAAATTGCAAAGTTACCCCTTTTCTGAATTATTTCACGTATATGACACCGTATCAAATACCGCTTCGATATTTAACATTATCGTCTAACTTAAAAATAATTTTTTCGTAGACGGTTTTCTATTAAAACATCTTGCGGCTATAAAGATTTTCCATTCGCCTCTTGAGGGTGGTTGGCCATATTTGTTTCCTTATAATGAAAACACAATAAAGGCACGCGGCGGTGTTCACCTGCGCCCGCAGCCTCGCCCGGTGCTGTAGATACGAGTAACTACAGACTATCTCGTAACACGTTTGTGTAAATTTTAAGTAATTGATTTTTAAATAGGAACTAGCTGCCCCGCATACGTTGTTTTGCGATATAAGTTATCGAGCGTTAAAAATCGACTATTAGAAAATAGGGGTTGGTAATAGAAGGGTGAAAGTTTAGGCTTGTATGTATTTTTAATGCCACATTATTAAAAAATAACAATAAAAAATATTGTCCAAAAAATAAAATAAAAATGTCAGGTGCGGACAACCCTTATTATATTATATTATCACTTAGGGGTATGAAAAATAGACAGTAGCCGATTCGCAGACCTACTGAATATGCATATAAAATTTCATAAAAATCGGTCAAGCCGTTTTGGAGGAGTATGGTAACTAAAACTGTGACATGATAATTTTATATACCTATAAGATATATCTTGGGAGAGTAGTGTGCATCTCTTTGGGCCGTGGTGACTGCTTCTCATAAAAAATAAAAATATTTTTATTTTGGTTAGCATGACAGTTACTACCGTAAAATTCAAATAATTTGTTGTTAAGACACAATCGCACTACGCGAAGTGTCCTGGGTTCGATTTCCAGCTTTCCTGGTCTGGGTGTGTGTGTTTCGTCTTTTGTGTAACCATGGCACCATTTTACATTATTTTCTGGGGTCATTAAGTGTGAATCGTTATACCCTCCGTAAACTGTGCTTTAAAATCAAAAACTTTGTGTAAATTAATTTCCCCAGTGTTTGCAAATTGCTTTACACTGGACGCAAATTATCGACGCCGACAGTACCAGGCATGCGTGTCAAACTTTTTCTCATTGAACATAATAATATTTTAAATTTTACAATTAATTTTAATATAAATAATAAAAATACACTAAACATACATTGCCCATTCCATCTAAAAGCCTAACATTCCCCGATCTAATCGACTAACAATATTAAGCTTTGTTCGACCTACGAAATATTTCTGCTAGTAAGGTTCTTTAGGGTTCATTAAATTCAATAATAAAAAGGCTGATAAAGGCCATACCTACATATATACTTTTTTGTTCAGCCTATATTGGTTCATCAAAGTCCTTTTGTAGTTTATGTCCGAAAAATAATGCCTGTCCCGTAGCTACGCTACGAATGGCGTAGCCGCATAGTTAGACGTTTAATACCAAGACCAATTGTTATTATTGATTATAATCGGGAATAATGGGTACATTATGTAGCAATGAAATTTATTAATCGCTTACCTTCAGGAGGCCCGATTAGGCAATCGGCACATAGGCATGTGTCTGGTCTTTATTTTACAAAAAAACCGAAATTTTGCTGTCTTCCTTATCACTGATGTATATTTTATTTTGATTCCGTAATAATGATATCTAATCGAATGGTACTTTGAGTGATAATGTCTAAAATATTACCATCATTAGATTAAATGTTTACTTCTAATGATGGTACCTTAATGTATAATAAATGATGTAGCTATGTTTGTATATGACTACATTTTGGTTGGACTAGTTTAGCTATATTCGAACTTTGCACATTGCGCTTGCGGAGGGGCCATTGAGCGCGCTGGTCTACAAAAATGCTCATAAAAATTGATTACTGGCCGTAGCAAGAAATTGCAATCTGCTCACACCCCGACTCGCCTCCCCCGCCCTCTCCCCAAAACACTGCGCCTTAATAGCCTGCGACGTTTATTTTATATACATTTATAAAATTATTTACGATATACCCATGCTTTAGATACGACCACAGAATTAAACTTAACGAGCTTTCGTACACCTGTATCTTAACATAAATTTCAAGTTTAGATTCTTTGTTTTTTTGCATTTGTTTTCGCAAGGATAAACTCCAATAATAACAGTAAATTTTTTAGTGGACACTATATTATAAAAAAAGGAAATTCGTTGAAATACTTTTAGTTAAAATGAACAAGATCAATATTTAGAAGATTTACTCACAGATACTCGTGTCTTAGGAGAACAGGGGCCTTACTCTTAAAAAAAATCTCAATTTAATTCCGTTTCCGCCCAATCTGTACTGTCACATGGGTTTATTAAAATTTTAATCAGGCAGCAATTTCACTCTTTCGATTCAGGAATTTCAAAACGAAAAAGGTAGCTACTACTTTCATCAAGGTAATAACTTCTAATGGTAACAATATAAGGTGGAAACTAAAGTAAAATGGAACTGTCTCTCGGTTTCTTCTCGTTTCCACAGTTTCCCGATCACTGCGCGTTATCGTCGGAGCATTCAAACAGATGCTTCGCTAAATGCCGCTTAACTTCGAGAGCGTCTTAAGTAGTTTTGTTGAGGTCGCATCTGACCACGGGATAAAACTTAAGCAGTTGATAACTACGAAACATAATCAGCGTTCCTTCATAATCTGAAATATTTTACATTTCTACAGTAAAGATTCAAGCCATTTAAAAGTTTTAATTTTTTCTTCAAATTATAATTTTATCCATTTCCCAAAATCTAAATCCGAGCTTAACCCGATTGATCCCAATTGGGTATTTCGCGTGACTATAAACGCGCCATGATTGGTCACCATAGTTGTGACACAGCGTATACGGCTATTACACGTGTGACGTGACTAGACACTAGACATTAGACATTACGTAGTTAGACATTAGACATTACGTAGTTAGTCATCTTGGGGAACATTTTTCTATCAACTGCAATGAGTGAAATCTAACATTATGACGTCACACGCGCTCGGGTTTGTTCGGGAGTTGTCGGCGCGTCTCCGGTACTGGATTCAAAACTTAATTTTTATTTTGAAATAACTTATGAATTATTGCGAAAAAAAAATAAAATAAAAATAGTTTTGTTATAAAACTTATACCTATATGATCTTTTCATTTATCACAACAAAAAAATTTGTCAAATACCCAATTGATTTATTCTTATTTTGACAATATGTAGGTATTTTTATGTTTATTTTTAAAGTACCTATAAAACTTATCAATGCTCAGCCCAAACTCTTGAATCTAGTAAGCTGGAATTTTGCACAGAGGTTTCCTTTGTAATGAAGACAAAAGATGAATCCGGACTTTTCAAAAATGTAACAGGATTGGAAATTAATAGGGTTTTTAATTTAGCTTTAAAGTTGCTTTTTTGTATGTACCTACTAACATTATAGACTTAAATTTAATTTAAATTATGGTTGTCGAACGCGAGTTAACGTTTTTTAAATTTCAAATAAAAGATAATATTATAAAATTTGATGATCCAAAACCCAAGATGCGACGACACCTAGGGGCTTTCTCATTTAAAGTAAAATACCATGTAGCAGCAGGGCAACATAAAAACAAAAACGTTGCTTTCTGCGTTCTAATTGGATGAAGCCGGCGGACATTTATCTCAATAAATATTTAGTTCATGCACATACCACTCGCAAAAGTACTTTTCCTCGCTCGCTTAATGGCGTCATTTCACGTCCATCCTTTTTAGGGTTCTGTAGGGAAAGGCATAAATTCCTTATGAAAGTAAAGCCAATGTCGCATCTTCGTTTGGAAATGGAAGTTTTTATTTCTTTAGTCTTTTTAATACTGTGCCTTACTTGAATTATTTATTGGGATATTGTGTAAACGCAAATTAGGCAGTAATAAAATTAAACTATTTAACAGTGTTTGGACAACATATAATTTTAAACTTTTGTCCGTTAGTAAAAGCGTCACACACTTATCCCATCTTGAACTTTACGAAATAATACATTAACAGCGTGATCTGGCCAGAAACCTATAACTCCGCAAATAAACAGAATAAAGACTAGCTTTATTCAATAAATGTTCTGTTCTCGCGCCTGACTCCAAATAGTAAGTAAAATATCTTTTTGGAAGACTGATATCTTTATTTGAAGTTTCATTTTAGCCGTAAATTTTTCTGGCCATCTCTCATATCCACAATCCTAAACCCCTATTTGTAGTTTTGTAGCATTTTATAGGCAGAACCCTCTTTTCACGATTTTAATCACCCTCATAGAATTTTTATTTCATACGACACGACCAAGAGGAAAGGTGTTTTATATTTGGTCCCCTCTAACTCTGAGAGAACAATGCACTTGACCTAATCTAAACACGGTTCTCCACAAATTTAGGGGAACCTTCCTTGTCGAGTTTCCCTCAATTCTGTGCTTATCCTTTTGGAAAAGATCCATTGTATCTTTTTTCAAATTCAAATCATTGTACAGATGTAAATTAAAATACCGTTGTATCTTTTTTATTTGAGTATTAGGTATAACATCCTTCACATCAGACGCTGTTCAAACCAATTTATTCTTTCTTTACTCTATCATTTATTTAGAAATCCAATTTAATTCACCTTGCTACACCAATGCAGATTTTCATTTTGTTTTAAAATTATTTAGAATCAAAAGAATATTCTTTAGAAAACCCCGCAAATTTAGTCTCGGATTTTTGCTCCATTGCATCCGTTGTTATCGGTTAGTTACAAAGCGGTAAATCTTAAACCAACTCGCTGGTTAAAAGCTTAAATTGAAAATAATTTTCTAGCCACGCGATTCCAGCAAAAGTTGAACAAAAGTAATAAAGAAAGGTCCTAGTAAACTGCAACCGCCCTTTCTATAATACTACCTCGTTTACCGAGAGATACATGTTTGTTTTAAGAACCACGACACCTGGGCAAACAACGAATTGATTCCATTAGTTGGATTTAAAGGGTTTTATTATATTTTTATAGGATTATTCTACAGGCACAATATTCTTGATAAATATTACATTTTATGTCGTAGATTTCTTTTCAGACTGTATATAGGTATGTAGGTATTTTATTATCGTTACACCTACATACAAATCGTACTAACAATCGACATACCCTATCACCGCATAGATAATAAGGGCTCGCACATTATTTCTTTTTTTTCAATGTACGCCGCTAACTGCCCTGTTATCTCAGCGCTGTTGCACACACATTCCTTTTAAAATAGTCTTTTTCTCAAGGTCCGTAAATCCGTTAGGCGCAAAGCCATTTTCCACGCTCGGTAAATTCAGAAACTGGGCCAAAGTAGGCTTTCGCGAAATATACCTACGAGAAATTTTCACCCTCCCCTGATTATTTACATGCTTAAGAACTATTTCCTTGTAAACTTTTCAGGTGCCGTGGAATAAAAATGTAAATTCTGAAATCCTTTTCCCTTTTCAGTACTTAAAACATTCCATTTACGTCCGTTTCGGCTGAGTTACTGTCTTTGATTAGAGGTAGTGCAGGAGTTTCATCAAACAATTTCGAACTAAGTGCTGACTCCTGCAGTACCTATTAAATTTTTATTTTTGTACCGTAACGAAAAAAATTGATTCCGTGTAAAGCAAAAAATTAAATTATGTCGTTAAATTCTTGTTTCTAATCGGAGTATACAGGTTAATTTTTCAAGTGTGCGTGGATGGGGATATCCGTTACTATGAGGAATAGCGAAAAATGCTGAAAGGAATGTGGGAAACGCTTTTGACGAAAAGTAAACTGATTTTTGTTTCTAGAAATCTTTATTTCTAGCCAGGAGTCGAACCTGTTTATTTTGAAAAAAACAATAAAAAAGGATTACTACACCATTCGATAGTGTCACTGATAAGAAACAAATTATGAAAAGTAATGACGTACCTACGGCAAACTTAAGGATAGAGCTATTTTTTAGAAAAATACCTAGGTTTTTTCATACAAATCTTAACTGAAAACTTAGCATTCAAAATGTACCCATTATGCCCAGTTATTTAGTTATCAACTATCTGTGTCCAAAAAATTTCATCAAAATCTATACAGCTGTCTTCTTCTTTTTAATGCTGAATAAGAATTATTGCAATGCAGAATGCAACACAGTCCTTGAGACGTCAAATCGTCAATAAATTCATTAAAAAAAACATTAATTCCTCATTTTTCCCCGGAACAGCTCCAGATCTGCGAAACGGATGGCATCGAGGAATTGAGCGACGAAGAAAATTCGACGGGAAATCGCCGCCGCCTCGTCGTCGTGAAGACTTTATGGCGGGGGTGCCATAGCGATATCAAGTTAGTCACAATCTCCGTGCTTCTTATCCACTCAGTCACACTTTCACCCATCTGTAGGATGTACGCAAAACGTATTTAAACAATCATCTAATAAAATAACAAAAGGGATGCCCATTACGATACGAAATATCGAAATATCGATACAGCACAATACAAAACACATATCGATATTTAATACGATATTTTGACCATACGATACGTTTCGATATATCGTATCACTTTAAAAAATCATATCGTATCAAACTACGACATTTTTTTAACTTTTATAATTTGAAAATTCCTATAACATGATGGCGAAATGATGATAAATAGTGCCATTGAAACTTTTTTATTAAATACTTAATTGTTAGTAAGCATTAAACTTTTGCGTTTCAAAATTAAAGAATAACATAAAAAATACCCGTTTTTATCAAAAAAAAAATTAATTAACTCGCAAAATTCGCAAATCAATAAAAAGCATGCGATACGAATACGATACGATATATCGATACAAAGGAAAGCGATGTTTTCGAGTAGGATATACAAAGGAATACGATACAGTAACGATACGATATATCGATACAACACATTTTTGGGCATCTCTAATAATAACAGTGTGCTCCGAGCGAATGTGCCAGCTCCAAGCCCTTATGCGCATAATTTATTCACCACTAGGCTTAACAACTTACAATGCGCAATATATTCTAATTGGGCGGATTGTTTAAAACTTTGTCCGAGGCTGTTGCGCCGTTAGGTAGATTTCACACCGAGCGAATAGAAGCGGAGTGAAACAGGGAGGCGAATTCGTGTGTAGACTACACTTCCAGGTAACTGATGACTAAGCTGTTGGGCAACAATAGTTACAGCACAAGCACTATAAGCAGTGCTATTGCCAGAGAAATTGCCTGACATTACACAATTCCTTGGAACTACAGCCTGCTTGGAAATTTCATAATTAGATCGAATTGGCCGTATCCGGTTTAGTAGTTACACAAGCTTACTTCTAAACGTATCGGTGTGAAAAATGAAAATCTTTCTGCAAAGCACGCTGAAAATGACCACTATTAAAAATAATGTTTGCAATTTGTAATGCCTTCTTCAAAATAAAATAGCTTCATCAGAATATTAGTTTCAGTCAATATTCAGAGAAGATTTAATAGTGACGATTTGAAGCTTTAGTTTCGTAAGCGGTGCTGCTGGCGTTTTACAGACGATTGATAGTTTATTGTCGTTTTGTGCCCACCAGCCCGGACTAATTGGCTAAGCCAATTAGACTGCCACTCGATTTAGAAACAACGTAGGTACCTACACAGACACTCATCTACGTTCCCATTACCCAACCAAATAAGTCACAATCACCCAGGAAACACATTTAATCGTATTTAAGAAAGTAACAAAGAATGTTGTAAACAAATTAAAGTGGCAAATACTGTAATTAATAATTTTATTTTTCCTTCTTTGCATAAAAGGCCTTATATTTCCTACCTACCATTCATTTACTCAGAAACGTTTTCTAAAGACATCGAAAAAGCAAAATCATTCACAGTTTCACGATTAATCCTTATACGATATTCAATGGAACTTATCCCCTTTTAAAATGCGCGATAGCTTTTTAATATTAATGGAGATGCTTAATATCCTTGGTTATGTAACGTTATGTAGTTAAGTGCAATTTTCACAGCAGTCACATAGCATAGCCCTAGTTTTTTGATCCGTCTAAGACTCATTACAGCAACGCGTCTTAATATTAAGCAGTCTCTTCAGCCCTTCCTTCTTATTTTAAGTTGTCCGTAGTCCATTGTTGGACATGGGTTCATCTAGAAAGAACTCGCAGACATTTAATCGGATTGAGTCAAAATTAAATGTTATTTAAAACAAAAACACTATAAGGAGTATTGATATCAACTTCGATGCAAAATAAATCAAATAGAAAATATGAATTAAATCTTCCATTAATTCTGTTAAAGAATGGTTATGCAAAATTTGAAGCAGATTGGACCAAGGAGTCACGTTCTCCCATACAAACTTTGCCCCCCTTTTTCACCCCCTTAGGGGTAGAATTTCGGAAAATCCCTTCGTAATATGATAATGAATCTTACGTTAAAATATTTGTTACAAATCTTATTATAATTTGGAAAATACTCAGTTGCTTTGTATAAAACACATCACGCTTATTGACATTTTCGATATAAGTAATAATTAAAATAAAAATAATAACCGAAACTCAAACTTCAACGTCATCTAACCAAAGTTATTTTTCTTATAGTTTCTTATAGTTTTCTTATAGTCTTATAGTAGCCCACGTGATTATGAAACGTGTGGAGAATGATCCTCCTGTATCAGGATAACCTAATACTGCTTTTCTTAAAAAGAATACCGATTCTGCCCGCGACTTGTCCTCCCAAAAGTCCTTACTTTCGAATTCGGTACAGAGAGAGTACCTGTGTACCAAATTTCATTCTAATCCATTAGCCATTTTGCGTGAAAGAGTTACGAGAGTATTCATCCATTCTAATAAAGTTTTCCACTCAAAATATAACTGAAATAGCCAACTGCACCAGCGATTTGTATAGTATTTTGGCAATGTTCGTGTCTGTTTACAGAGCAGCATTTGCCCGCGAAGCTACCTGGGGGGCTGGCCTGAAACACCCACAACTAGCCAGAGTTTTGGGACTGAGCCTTCTGGAGCCGCCGTGTGCGGCGCTGGATCGGGGCAATGCTGCACCACTACCGCAACTATTGAGAAGCAACCAGAAATTGAAGTACGTCACAATAAAACTTTTATAATACCTTTTATAGGACAGTTTATCTTAAACCATAGTCCTTAAGCCATAGTCTTCCGCCCCTAACTTGTACTTTATTACACCGTCCTAAGCGGGTTTATGTCACTCGTGCTTGAAAATCGTACGGGTATACCTACGATACGCATGTCTCAAGTTAGCAAATTACCGCATGGCATTTAGTGCTTAATAATGAGTTTGCTCAGCAGCACGTACCGTATTGTTTTCAATTAAATAGGTACTAAGCCTCAAAAATAAAAGGTGAATGATAGCGTCTCTCATGCAGTCGTCGCTAGCACCAGATACACAGGCTTATGCACTAACTATTCGGATGTCAGTATACTCGTAATTCATAAAACATATCGTATTATACCAACATCACCTGAGTAGATTAAATAGTACATTATTTAATTTATACATTCCCGTTCTTTCTAGCTACTCGAGCTTGATACACATATGCTGCCAAGTCGCCGCAGGGATGAAATACCTGGAGTCTTTCGAGCTCATCCACAGAGACCTCGCCGCAAGGTAAAACAAATAAAAATGTTTATCACATTATAGTATGGACAACAGACTGTTGTGGCGGCCTGTAACTATTCATACACATACAGTTCTCGTCGACCAGTGTCCTTGCTCTTATGCTGACCGCGGCGGCCGTAGCTTCAGCTACCTGCAGCAGCCGCTTACGATATCCAAACTCCGTTTAAACATAGATAAATAATTTAGTTTTATATGTGGCCTAAAGGTTTATTAAATTATTTTCTGTACATATTGTTTTATTACAAACGTTATTAATTTTAGGAACATCACGGTGAGCGCCGAACTAAATGTTAAAGTATCCGACTACGCTATGTTTTGCGAGGAATTCATCGAGGATTATCATATCATGGTGGATGGCACGCGAGTCCCATTGCGCTGGATGGCTTGGGAGAGCCTTCTGATGGTGAGCATCAATTTAAAAGATACTAAGCAAAAAATAGCAGGTATAATACTATGATACTATCTACTATAATAGTACCTATAATACTATAATACTCTGATACTATATTATGTAACGTCACAAGAGTTCCAACATCTAATTTCGCCTTCATGACCTGATCAGTCATAATTCAATGATACTAATTTCCCAACTAGAGCTAATAAGCTAGGAAAATGGAGATAGTAAAATCTAACACAAAAACTAGAAAAAAATAACAGGTTGCACTCCGGGAGTGCCGGCAGAAGTGAAAACTTATATGATGTGTTTTCTTGGAGATTTGGACGACAATTCAATTAAAACACAATTGAGTTTCTCTGTAAGAAAAGAAACGACATAAAGTTAAAAGTCACAAAACTCACTGGTCAAAACCAATGATGAGTGGTCACCCAATATCTGACGAATAAAAAATAATAATTTTTGTATTGATAGCACTAAAATTCGTCAAAAGACACCAAAAAAAATTAAAAGAAGGAATTCATATTAATATACCTATAGGAAACCATACTATTATGCACTCTGACATTTGAGTCTTGGTTTTAGGATATGTACTCCCCTGCAAGCGATGTTTGGTCATTCGGCGTTACAATCTGGGAAGCTTTGACTTACTGCTCGGCTAAGCCTTTCGAGGAAATGGACGACGACCAGGTAGTATTTTATTTATTTAGAAATATAATTCTTTATTTAATATATTATATAGGTGGTAACGGGATAAGTCCCTAGGAAAATACCTAGTTTACCACCAGCCTCTTAACCCGTCTTATGTTTCGGCTAGGGAGATGGTTGCCGGAGATTCTTTATTTTAGGCTTTATTTTTGTCTTATTACTACCAAAGTACCCACATAGAATCCTCAGATAACACCCTCAGATAGGATTTCCCTTATTAAACATCGGATTTAGGTATCGTACTTAGGCATTAGGCCCGCAGGGACATTATAAGTTAAATGAACTACGTACATATATACATATCTGTTATGAGCCTTATTAATTAAACTCGTTTCAGATAGGTACGGTAGAATTATGGCGCAGCTCGAATCGAATCTAACTGTTTTATCGTGGATCGTACCAGCCAGTTGTCTCGCTCAAAACTTTTTAATATGCATTAAAAACTTCAGACGAGAGAAGCCGCGAGCAAAGTCTAATTTAATTCGTTTATGAAAATTGACATCTCTGAGTTATATATAGCCGTAGATAGCTATTGTTAAAGTAAGGCCCAAAAGTTGACTGTGATTTATCTTTCAAAATAAAGATGATTTCTCAGAACCTTTCTAGACTTAGAAGATTCAGAGATGTGTACCTAATTAAGAAAAACAAACCATGAACAAATTTTTAAAAAAATCATTGTAACGGTGACTAACTCCAACCTCAAATGGGTTAGAAAAAGGATAGAAATATGATGTCATATGCTGCAGTAGTACTTAAGAGAGACAGGCCGCCTGGATCATACGAGTATACTGTCAGCTCTACATGTAGATACTGGATCTGCCACCAAGTAATCAGTAAGAAACAACATAGTATAACTACTTTTTCTACTTTTCAACTAAAACACAGGACATTATACTAAAGACTTCTGCAGATAGAGTCATAACATAAGTACTCGTATACTGGTGACGAAGTAAACGTGGGCTCCACTTTTTTAAAATTTAAGGGTACTTACAAGTAGAAAAAGAGGCGTAAGAGTTTTTGACACACCATAGAAAGGCATTCAAATAAGGTAGACACATGTTAGTAGAGGTCGCGTCCCTTAAAAATAATATGACGACAGGTCCCACCAAAATAAAAGCGATCTAAAATCAAATGGACGCTAATTTTATGTAGCACAAGTGACATAAACCGTCCTAAATGACGGTGCAAAATTAAAACTTCACGCCCGTAAATCCGTAACTTAACTGCCGGTTTAAGTCACGCTGTTGTAAAAAAGCGGTGACAGCCCATAGGCTTAGAATTCGGCCTCTTATTCGTTCGAATCTTCTTTTTCGTTCGAACCCCAGTGGCACCAATAACTTTCTTAAAAGTTATGTGCGCATTGGGCCAACGTGGTGGACTAAGACCTACATCCTTCTTATTAAGAGGAGACCGGACTCTATAGGAGGTCGTTAACGGGTTAAAGACTGTTCTAAAAGAGGTCTAAAAAATCTTTGCATCGTAGGTAGTAGCGAACGCAACCGAGTGGCGCAACGGCGGCCGCAACGCGCGCGTGCCCGCCGCGCCGCCGCCGCGCTGCCGCCGCGAGCTGTACGACCTCATGCACGAGTGCTGGCGCCGCGACCCCATCCAGCGCCCGCGCTTCTTCGACGTGCACCGCTTCCTCGAGCGCATGACCTACGGGTACAAGCCGCAGCTGCACCGCTAAACTAAACTGACGACTCATGCGTACCTAACGAGTAAGCAACAAAATCCTCGCCTATCTTCACAGTTCAGATGTGGACACCGTTCACAATTAATATCAAAATTCCCATAAAATAGTACTTTCAGACACGTTTTAAAACTTATCAAGACACAGCTGCATCGCTAAACTGACGATCCATAAAAGAGTGCTTTCAAAAGCTGTGTTTTCAGATGCTTCTGAAATGTTCCAACAGGTAGGTACTTTTAGAACTTTGACTCGAATAGATACTGATGGCGTCATAAGTCTGGTTCTTGTTAATACATCCGAAAACAATATTTAATTGACTTCAAATACTTATAACGTCATAAGTCAGGCTCTCATACAAAATGTACCTATGTTTAAAAAAAGAACCCCACTTATTACGTCATCTGCGTTTTAACAGTTTCGTGAATTGACCTTGAGTCCACATCTATTTCACCGTCTCATTAGCACGTTCTAATCACGGATGATGAAGATAAGGCAAACATAATATAGGTATCCAAAGCGACTGACTTACTGTTATTACGTGGAGTGTGTATGTCTTTTGCAACCGTACGAGACACGAGTAACAAGTTTTATACATCGGCTAAGACAGATACCTAATGCCGGCATTTCCTGACTTTTCAGGACTTAGGTATATTGACAACACAAGATCATGATAACTGTTAGATGTATATCTATAATAAAAAGCATGGAACATCAATGTATTCTAGTGCATAGAAAATAGTCGATCATGTTCTACTTTTTAAGCTTCGTATTGTTCTTCAAAAAACTTGAATTTGACCAGGTCCAGTAGCTACGGATGACCTGAACTCTGGTGTGTCCAAAATTATGGATTCAAAGCAACCTGGAGGATATTGTATAATTATATTTAACAAATTTAGTACCATGATCGAAACTTATTGGATTTTGAATGGTTTGACGATTGAAAAATTCTAAGTACCGAGGTACAGCGGATTTAATGATTACGGAAGTACAGAGTATGATTCCACCAAATAATTGACATCAGTATTGAAAGGAAGTAGTGTCTGAAGTCAAGTCTTGAATGATTTCAGCTATCTTAGGTAGGTACTCGTATACTTCAATGTAGGAATATGCATTTGATTGAAAGAGACCATCGCTATTTATAATTCTCTTTAATAAATCGACGTACCTTATTGGATCGATGTTTTAATAATTTCGGCTACGAATAGCCCAGTGACGATATATGTTCACATGTATTTTTCCTTTTTTGTAGATATTAAGACACTAGTTTTAAAAATATATAATCTTAATGTTCGTAGTTAGTTGCCCGCGGGTTCGCATACTTGTAATAGGTATTGGAAATTTCTAACAGACTGGTATTAACTTGTGATAAAGGAACGGGCAGTATTAGGGCCGGTATAAAGGCATAGTACCCAAAACATAGTTAAGTAACATTTTAGTGATAAGGATTTTAGATACCCATGTATCTCATGATACAATCTGGTAGTGAGGCGCGTCGTAGGCGTCGTAGCCAACGCGCTACTTTTGTTTACTGGCTAATCCAATTTTAATGTCTAAGTAGTCATATATCATCGTGATAAATTGTATTAACGAGTACACAAAATTAAAGATGTAGTCAACATGTTATACATATATCAATGTTAGCTCGTAGTCTAAAATGTCGATATGATTCCCGAAAAGAAACGGATATCGACGTTTTCCAATTAACAGTAGATCTCTGAATGGCGGTACTGAAACGCGGATCGTAGGTAGTTTTGGAATGTATGAATAAGGAAGGGAATTTTAGTTAGCTAGGTAGAGTATTGAATTTAGAATTTTTGCCGACATTCAGAGATACTCTGTATGTGATGGAATCCATGTTACTGTCAACATGCTATTCTTTTGATTTATGATGACAGGAACATCGATAACACCAAATGTTTCACGCCTCTCCCTAGCGCCCTTCGCCTAGCGCTCCCACGATCTTCCACTATCACCGCCTCTACGGCAACCCCTTACTAGGGACACTACTTTAATATACAATAGAAACAGGTCGGGTCCTTAGTCATTCTTCCTCTTCGTAGGTACTTTGGTCTTCTCTTTGGTGAATTCTGATGTATATTTGAGTAGCGCTCCCCTAGTTCGTGGGCCGATCATATGCTGGAGTCTATATCATCAACGAACACGAAGATTGAGCTCGAGTGAGTTACAAATGAGCTTTTTAGATGTTAATTCATTATATGATCGGAACGCGATCTATAGTATATCCAAATCTAACTCCTATTTTTTTATCCTGTTTTTAATGTTAAGGTTGTATACTTCGGAAGGTCATAAGGACCCTCTGGGCGTTATTTGCCCCCCTGTGCTTCTTGTTTTCTTCTATAAGGCACGTGTAAGGTGTTCACACATGCTGTCTCCGAAAATTGTGATGAACTTTTATCACGCATCTCATTAAAAATGTATCATGCACACGCTTTATCATCAGTATATCGTCAGTTTTTTTCGGAAGCAACGTGTAACATAACAGCACAAGGTGGTTGAAAACCGAATTACTCGTGTAAAACTACTTAGATGATTTTGAGTCACTCGTAATATTAAATTTTTAATATATTGGTGTTCCACTATGCAATAGGTTTACTCGGACTTTTCAATGGCGCAATGTATCTGTATTGTCAATATTGTAAGACCCACACTTCCACTAAACCCCGAAGTTCATCGAAAACTGCACCCTACAAATTATTGATTGATATGGCTACTGAAAAAATAAAACTTCCATTGACTTGTCTCACATTTACTACTTACTTTGACACCATTTACTAACACGTATTTAAATGAGAAGTCGCAATAGGTACGACCGCTCTAGATCTTACGAAAATATTTTATTTATTACGAGGCCTATTAACTATAACTGAATACAAAATTACATTGTGTTATGTTAAAGATCAACAAGATGGAAATCTATCTTTCTATTTTGTATCCGTAAATCGATGAATCGGGGTGCTTGCTGTTCCTTCAATTTACAGTTAAGGTATATTGTGTATATTTAATATTAATATTAATAATAGAATGTGTCCCCTTAATACTAAATTCCCTGAGCTATGTGCGAGACTGAGGTGTATTGTCCGCTGATTGAGTTGATCGGTTGCGAGTAAGATAGAAAGTTATCGAAGATAAATAGGAACCAAATATACAATGAGATATCAACCGAAATTCATACAACACCATAATAATATTAATTATTTATGAGGTAAATAACTTTGCGAAAAGGTAGCTACTTTCGCGAAATAAATATCTTACGAACTAGAGCCACACAAAAACTAGGTTTTCTTGTTATCTTGTTTTAAAAGCAATACCTACGTGAATGTCTCTTAGAAAGCAATACAAACGAAGTCGTTTTATATGTATAACCTATTGTTAAGTTAACTAAATAATTTCGTTTGAAGAAAGGTTATAGGTCACACAAGATAGATAATATGTTTCAGATGCGTGATATTGCTGATTCCTCCAACAGTTAGGTACTATTTCTCCATATTGATACTTACCACCTCTACGATAGTTGGGTTTATATCTCACCGCCCAAATATTATAAATTACTTTAATTAAGACTACCTATAGATATTATTAGGTACATAATTTATCATTTACTACTATCATTTTAAGTATAGGTACATATGTACATACTAAGATTGATTGTCTTAAGTTTTTATGTTATGTAGGTATGTATGTACATACATAAAACGTAATATAATTGCGTTGCATTGTAATCCTATAATTTATATTTTAGTACAATTAATAGTGCTTGCTAATGCTTGAGTACGAATGTTTGAATCGGATTAAACAAATACACCTCTAGCTCGTCATTCAATCCCCGGTAATATTAACAATTGTAACCATTAATATAAAAGAAAACAGGTTAGCTAAGGTACCCTTAGACTAGAGTAAGGATCCCTGCAAGAATGCATTTCTTTTATAGAGTTAAGTTACTAATATTAATTATCGTATTTTTAAATGTGTATGGAACTTGAAACTTTAATTGTGGGTTGTGTACAACGAATGTTATAACACGTTTACGTAAACTTAATGTTTTATTATTAATATTTCATTCGTCTTAGATGTTTAGAAACTGGTTTCGGCGACAGTGTAGGCATATTATTATGCTAGCTGTCGAGCCAACATTACGTGTCTATTAATGTAGTACTTACTTACGTTTACTCTATTTTCCAGTTTTTGAATATCAATGTAATCGTGACGAATAAATTATTAATATACTCAATGTTCGGTGTTGTGTTAATCTTCGATATGGCGTATTAAGAATGCGCAATTTTACGATTTACGCACGATGTGCATATTTCGTATATTTATCTACTTTAGTCGGGAAGGAACTATTGACTTCGTTTCCTATATATTTTATCAAGCTCTTGATATATCACACCCCCGAGCTATGTTTTCCATTTGTCACCCTTGCTGATCTGTGCACCTGACTACGCTATCCTTAGATAATGCTCCTTCGACGTAGAAGATCTACACAAGTGGCTCGGATATTTTTATCATAACATCATATCATCATATTCTAACGTGTGTCCATTATGTCAAATCATCATAGTATATTATATACCATGTTAAAAGTTATTTACTCATTGTAACTAGTCCTATCTTTAAACTCGGTCGGTTTATCTGTTGGAATATTAGTAGACTAAATGGAGTCAATAAATTAGGCGTAAACATTTTGAATTGCAGTCGAAGCATTTCTGGCGGCTTTCGTCGCTGAAGTTGCCTTCGACTCCATTGTAAAGTGGTGGGACCAATGATAGACACGGACATATTAAACCTGGTGTTCACTGGACACTGACTGTTCCCTAAAATGTAAAATAACTACTACAATAACTACTGAGTTATTGTGAAAACCCGCCAAATGCCACTAACGAGCGAGAAAGGCAGTCAATGTATACTATTCGTGTTGAAGAATTCGTGTTGACAATATTCAGCTGTAACGATGATGCGTAGCGCGACTTTTAAGTCGGTCAAAATTTTTTGGACTGTTTGGTAAACAGCTAAAAACAAAATAATTATATCTAAAGTAAACTGTTTCTCAGTATGGTAAATTTAACGCTACGATTTGATCGTTTTAAACATTGGGCTCAATTTTTAATAAATTTAAGTGACAAGCAAGATTAAAGGAAAAAAATTAAAATGGCTCCGATATTTAAGGTACCTAACAGAATTAAACACCGAAAAACACTGAAAGAAAACCTTTATAAAATTTGCTGCATCCTGTTTTTTTCTTATACATACATCGTCTTACTGACCATGAATTTTGTAAAGAAAATTAACTGCTTACCTATAGTTAAAATTAATGTTTTACCCAAAGTGTAAGTTTAATGTAAGTACCTACTTTTTTTGGCACAACCATTTATGTAAAATGTAATACTTCTATGTTCATGTAAGGTATTTTAAATTCTGATTGGAAAATCAACACATAAAATGGGGCCATCTTCGAATATTTTATCACAGAACATAACTGTATTGTTGGCCGACCGGAAAACATAAGATCCTTGACTCGCCGCATAATTGACGAACATAATAACTATGTCTGGTCAAAAATAAATTACTCGTATTTCTTCCATATATCGCGTCATTCAATTGACATAAATATGGTAAAGCGTACTTCATGCTTCTTTCAGCTACAAGTTGTACCTAGATAAGTTTTCCATTTGAAGTAACAGTTGGATGGCCTCAAAATATATCATTCCTTGTAACATATCCTACTTCCCTAGGTTCACTATCTCTTCCAATAGTAGGTACATATATTATTCGTAATACATAATATATTTATATTATAAATCAATTTATTGTTTATTGATAAATATTTTTAAATTGTATTAAATTCACTTTTATGGACTTATTGATGTATCTTCTATCAAGTGCTTCTGTAGATTTGAAATTGTAACCTTGACAAATTTAATAAGTCACGGTTCCGCATCGTATTGTTTGTTATTTTAACGTCTAATTTATTTATAATAGGTACATGCTATCTGTTCATTACAAGTTTACTAATGTCTGTAGTAGATTATAAACTTTGAGATTCAAGTTCAGCATACATAAGATATTATATTGGATGTTTAGTGTGAAAGTAGATTCCCTCTTGAATGTATACTTACGTTTCCAACTTGCAAAGTAAATTCTGCTCTCAATACATTGGATCGAAGAACCGGGCGCAGTTTGCTGTCGCCTCAGAGACATAAGCAGATAGCATGTTTTCTCATAATGTATTCACGATTGTATCATTACTCACTCTATAAATGAAATCAATTCTGTAGGTACATTATGAATAAATATGAAAGACTTTTAGGCAAAATGCCTCCTTTTTATGTAATTTTAAATGTTAAATAAATGTTGATTAACATATCAAAATAATTATTGTTTTATTTATCTTATATTATAATTATCATTTTCAGGCGTTCAATTACTACTATAAAGCAATATGGCTATAGTGACAAATGGGAATATTTAATGCCTAGTTTACACGAGGCCAGCGCTGGCTGCCAGTGAGGCTAGCAGCCAGCACTGGCTTGGTGTTTGCCTCGTGTAAACAGTTTTTCAAGCCAAGCCAGCGCTGGCTGCCAACGCTGGCGAGAATAGAGCGCCCGCCTATTTTTCAAACCAGTGACCCCCGCCCGCATCCCCTTCGTACGCCCGTAGGTCTTTATTTGGAATTTCTGCGAGAAAAAGCCGAGAAAATTCAACGAAGTGGATACTTTAAAATTCGTAAAACTTTATAGAGAGCACAAATGCTTGTGGGATAAGAGTTGTGATGCATACAAAAATAAAGAAATGCGCGCTTCGGCACTAGAACAACTTCGTGTAGGGATATATTCATAGAAAGACTGATTATTGGTCAAATTAAAGCAGAAATCAAAAGTATTCGAAATACGTACTACTTGGAAATTGACAAAATCGAAAAATCTACAAAATCATTTTCTTATCCAAAGTTATTTTGCTTCGTTTTTTACTAATATGTCAATCAACTTTTCTCTTAATAGTGCAGTGTAGCTTCTTTTTCAACAGACTTTGCCGCGAATTCATTATTTTTATCTTCAAACGTGTGCACACCCGAACAAAAATCCGTGAATGACTGGCCTCGTCTAAACAACAGGGCCAGGCCAGCGCTGGCTTACTGCAGGACTGGCGCCAGCATTACTGGCTTCGTCTAACTCTGCTTTATATTTATAAATAAAAAACAGGACTAGGAGTATACATTTATTTTATCTATAGTTTTACAATTCAAATGTAAATTTTCTTTAAAAATAGAAATAGAGTTACAGATACATAAAATCACAAATACTAATCTACTGGATGTAAATACCATAAACATATGTGATGAACATTAACAAAACTTTTAGTTATTAAACATACTAACTAGATACTCTTGAAGAATTGCAAAAATTCAGATTTCGCTAATTCGTCTAGAAAACAACGTTCCACAACTTGAATAGGGCATAGATGTCCTTCCTACCATTTTAACTCACTTAAAATTGATAAACATCAAATATATCGACTGATGAAAATAGTAGACATTGTATAGGGCATTAGGGTATATGAAGAATTGTGCTTTTAAAAAAACATTTAGTAGGTATGTTTTTGTCAAAATACATTTTGAAAGATAGACAAAAATATAGATTGCTCTTAATAAAGTGATTTAAAAAAATAATGTTACCCATTAAAATTGTCGAGTCTATAAAGTACAACCACACAAAATAAATAAATAGAAAATTTTATTTATTTGAAAATACATACATGTACGTACTAACTACATAATCATGACATTTGTAAAATAATAAACGTATAGGGACCGTGCAGAAACTGAAGAGGGCAGCACAAAACGACAAAACGCCACCAAGCGGATTCAAAACGAAACTTCCACAACTTAAGTGGAATATTGTTCCTTTGGTTTCATGTTTTCATAATGCAAGAATAACTCAAGATTTTACTATAATCTATGGATTACATTACAAAAAAATGTATAAAATGTGGTTTTCGTGATATCAAGTTCAAATTCAAATTCAAATTCAAATTCAAAAGCTTTTATTCATTATCAGGTACAATTTATGCACACTTAATGAACGTCATACATTTAACATTATACAAACATCCGCTTTGATCGCCTATCAAGAATAGTCTATCTATCGAACATTGATATTTTTCAAATTATAGAATTATTTGGTCGAAGCGATTTAAGGAGAAAATGTCTGAATATTTAAAGGACGTAGAGGATTTTTAGATTTCTTTTTCAAATAAAGTGAGCAACGCATTAAGCGGTATCTACTTTTAGGATGAATGACTTTGTAGCCATCTGATCTGGACTGATATAGCATCTATCAAAAACAAAATATTATGGTATTACATGACAATGTATTGGTTGTAACCATGGCCTCAGTGAATGACGCATATTAATCTCATGTTTCGCTAAGTTTTAATTGTAGTTAGATAAAGTTTTTGACACGTTTCTATTCAAGAAACAATTTTATCCATAGATATTAATATAACAGTAGGTAGAACGGCTCCCAAATGATAGACAAACCAAAAATATTCACATCAAGTAGTGATTTCCACGCTCAATTTCTATTATTGTTGACTTAATATTTAAGAACACTGGTATAATTATTTTTTTCTACGGGCGGGGTATGTTTGATTGTAAAGCTTAAAATTAAAATAAACAACAGTTAAACAAACATTTTTAAAATTTTATTTTTTCGTATTTGTTATTAAGATAATAACATAAGACAAAAACGAATTCGTATGTCTATCTCGTTCTCACATACTGTATCTTTAGTCTTTTCTCTTTCACATTGCCATTCTCTAACGTTTGTTAGAATTAGAATAATACATCTATGATTTTATCTTGTCCATCGATTTGGCACATAAGTAGATTGTTACTTTAATTTGAATCTTCCACCCTACATTAAACATGTGTCCTCAAAAGTATTTTATATCAAAAGGTATTTATTATAATGATATAAATACCTTCAGCCAATTGTTTATCTCAATTTAAGTAATCATCTTCAAAATATTGGCAAGTGTTAATCAAAAAAATTCAAAGTTGCCCTACGTACAAAAATTAAATTAAACATTTAAAACATACCTAGTAATTTAAAAAAACTAAATGAGTTTGTCGTAATAAATAACAACTTTGTGATATTTTTCACTGGTACCTAATTTATTTTAATATAAGAACTATGTTTATATATAATGTAACATAACTACATAAAGTCAGTACAATATTATTGTCATTTCATAAACTACCTAAACATCTGATTGAAGAAAAATAATTTATGTAATTCACTGTAAATTATACAGGTTCAGCGTAAAACACCAGCAACCTCGCAGCACTAGGTAGCTAACATAAAAATTAATAGTTCAACAAGTTTTTGTTTGTGACATTTGTAAGTCTACGAATGTATGTTTCATTCATGAATGCTCGGATGACCGACCGTACTCCCCCCTCCCCCCCTCGAAGCAGCGGGGGACGCTTAGTAGCGTTAGAAACATTCAAAAGGGAAATTAAATTAATAAATATTTTTGCATGAAGTTAAAAATTAACAAATTACCAAAAGTCGTAGAACAAAAGTTGTTGCTTAACAACCCTGTATAATAAAATTCTTCTATAAATTTATTCCTAAAATAATAAAAATAATATTAACATTGGAAAAAATATTAATACAACCAGAACAACAACGACATGTTGAAAACGTATAGTTTGTGCTTACTTAAAAATACTGCGATATTTTACAGGGTAAGATTTCACAAAAGCGTCGTAAAAGACTTATTACCTTGGGCGTAAAGAAAAAGTTAGAAGGAAAAATATATATGATAAAGGATATTACAACATAAAAAAATCGGTTACACAACCAAATATAGAATAAAGATCCTAATATGTACCGAGAGAGAATATCGAGTCATAGTCTTAGATAAATGAGCAAGATGTACCACAACTTAACCTTTGTTTACTATATAACATTACAACATAAAATTAAAAACGAACAACAATATAAAATTAAAATTATATTTTTACCTCTTAATAAAATAATTGTCTAGCATTAGATTTGTATGTTCATATAAAAAACAAAATAACCTTAAATCCATAGAGACAGTTATGACAAAAATGTGAATTGTGAAAAAAATTACATTCGGCAATCGTAATGCTTCCAATCCATAATTTAGATTTCAATTGTAAGCTATCGAGCCATAAGACCTAACTTTAAGTTAGAAGGATCCATTCTATCAACTTCATATTCGTTATAATTGTATAGTATACAGTCTATCCAACAAGATATAAAAGATGCACATAGCAACACTCGCCATTGCCTTTAATTTTGTCATAAATTTGCAGGCTCAGAGGCTCAAACACAAGCATTGGTTGTTCAATATACATTACAATATACATACATTATTGATAAATAAATATGTATCATTCCGTGCAAGAATTATCGCCAATAATAGCGACACTTCATTGAAGTAATGGAATGTTTAACTCAGGTACAAAAATATTACTTAACAAAAACGCCTAACCAACTTATATTTCAATCAATATAAAATATAATTCCTCCCTAATACTCCATCAAACATTCCTACGATTCCATCCATTTCCATACCATTATCACGTTTTTATTATTTCACATAATAATAAAATAGAAGTCGCAATAAAAAAATCGAACATTTTCTTACATTTTTCTAGATGTTACATATTTCTACATTTAGAATGTCAGTTGTCTTATAAAATGCTTATAATGATAGATATACGCTTATTCTATGATAAAAAGCGATCAGAAAGGGTGTAAATTGACTAGGAACAAATTATTTACAAAACAGAGCAGGGACGGTATAATTGCATTCTTGCATAATTTTATACATAGGTAATTCGTTTCGTAAGACCCAATTATGTTGTATTATATGTAGCTTAGGATTAGAGCAAATGAAATTTTGAGATATGTCGTGCGACGGATGTTGAGAAAAGACATTGCAGATTAAGATATGCCTGAGTGGCCACATGAGATTCAAATGCTACTAAAACACAAATTAACCAGTCATTCTTTACATTGGAATAGGGAGTTGTCTGACGTTTAACTCCTTAATTTGCATCATTATTGAGTTTTTTTACTCCAAAAAATATGATTAAATTACAAGTTAACATAGTTCTTATTATATCTGAGAAAATTAGTTTTCATGTCACCTACGTCACAGTTAGGGATGTTTATAATTGTCACAAAAATCGATGACAATATTTTTCAAATATATAATAATGGTATATTACGTTATATAAACTACTATTCTACACAGTAAATGACATTATCACGTCGACATCTACTCATCATTTCTCTTAATTCTACAACACAGTGACTGTTGAGATTAATCTCGTTTAACAAAAGCATCTCATAAACACCTAAAGATTAATTTTATCAATAATACTTTATCGTATTGTCAATCAACAATGGCTATCATATGGTGCTTGTTCAGACAATTAATACAGACCGACGACCCATAGAGCTAAAACTTTTTATATGCCTATTTAACTACATTCCTTTGTGTTCAATAACCTATCTTTCTAAAAGATGTTGTATTAATTTATTACAATTGTATTGCCTACGTTAGTCAGGTTCGTAGCTTATTTCATGTTGTTGTATATAAATACTGATCAGTGTAACTAACCTTAGAATGACGTAGTTCAGTTGGCCGTCGGCGTCGGACATTGACTGTGAACATGCACCTGTGCGTAACATCAGTTTAAGATCGAATAAATTCCCATTGATTGGTCTGTTGACTGTCACATATGACCATGAGCAGAGTTTCCCCGCGGTACGCACGATCGACGCCCAAGCACATCCCGGCCGCCGTGTTGTAGATAGGACTACCGGCCTGGAAAATCAAACAGAAAAATGTTACAGCCTTTTAAGCTGAAGCAAACGAACACACGGAACAAATGCCCTGATACTAAGTAGTCATTGCATTGGAATGAAAAAATTAAACCATTTATTTGTTACAAGTATACAATAACATACAAAATTTAAAGGACTCTCAAACTTAATTTAAGACCTAACGTTTGGTTATAATGTATTATATAAATACATATTATTTGTTACATTTACTGTCTCTTTATATCACGTCAAACTTAAAAAGGATAGAAATTTTACCTGCAATCAAACCCCTCCTGTAGTCGGCAGTGTAACCTCTAGATTTATTTGGTATAATGTAATGTATGGATACTTACAGATCCTTTATGCTTCCACTCCTGGGTGCCACCAAGCTCATGGCATTTGCTCAGCATAGGCGTGATGTTGGTAGACGAGTCCAAGCAAAGAGTGCGCCCCAGTACCAATTCGTGACGGTCGGTTTCAAACCACATCTTAAAACAAAAGGAATATAATTTTTTTCACTTCTCATACGTACAACATCCAGTTGTACTAGTTTTAGTAAAAACAAATCTGTTGGATATTGAAAGCCCTAATGATATTTGTGTTCCAGGCAACGGTATTAAAACGAGTATCTTGGCTACAAAACAGTATCTACCTCTATCCATATCCGAAGAGCTAACATACTTTATATTGAACAAAAATTATCTTACAAGCTATTCTAGTGAACTCTCTCTGTCTATAAAGATATCAAGCTAAAGTGGCATTTGCTCAAAATGTTCAAAAGTTTATGTTTATGTTAAAGATTATGTTATCGTCAGATCCTTTCACTATTTTTCGCTATTCCTCATAGTTACGGATGTTCCCATTCACGCACACTTGAAAAATTCTCCTGTATAGTCTCATACCTGATTCAGAGTTCTGATGCAGTTGGCCAGCACCAGCTTGCTTCCTTTCGACTTGATGTCCTTAGCGCTTTGAATGCATAGTGTGGTGCGGGAAAGACGAATTTGGAATGAGTCAGTGTAGTTGCGTTTCCTGAAAACGAAATGACGCGACATGTTATTTTGATTCATGTCAGTAACCCATTAATGACCCACTACAGGGTCAGGTCTCCTCTCACAATGAGAGGGATGTAGGCCTTAGTCCACCACGCTGGCCTTATGCGGGTTGGTGAACTTCACATGCCTATGAGAACATTTTTTTTTTAACTCAGGCACGCAGATTTCCTCACAATTTTTTCCTTCACCGTAACAGCAGGTGGTATTTATAACTTATATATATATATATATATATATATAACTTTTTTACAAAGCCATTGGTGCGTGCCACTGGGGTTCGAACCCGGACCCCTCGATTATGAGGTCGAATTCTTAGCCACTGGGCTATCGCCGCCGTTTTGATTCATGTGGGATATAAATATCGCCGTGCACGTGACCCAGTGGGTCGCGTCTTGTCCTGTCCTCGTGGGAAGGATAGGCCTTAATGCACCATGCCGGCTTACTGCAGGTCAGTGGACACATATGTGTGTAACCTAATGGGTCCAATCACCCAGAAATATTTCGAGGAATATTTTGCAGACACTTGCCAAAAAAGTTGATATATTTTGCAGGTACTTACTTATGTAAGTAATTTCAATGTTCTTGATCTTACGACAACCATCAATTGCGCCAACTTGCCAACTGTTCTACCCAAAGCCACTCAATTACTAACGACAACTAGCATTGTATATGACTCACCTAGAGTGCCACGGCTGGAACTTGTTCTTGTCTGGATCGTTCAGCGCTTGGATCCGTTTCTTGGCCACGGTGTCTTCACCCCACTGCAGCTCAGGGTAAACGTTCTCCAGGTACCAGCGGAACGGTTTGCAGGCGAGACGCTTACGGAGCTCTTGACGCTCCGATATATCGCCGACGTCGACGTGAGCCGCCGATGGCTCCTTTTCGATCACCTTGTCCTGGTAAAGATGAAATACTTATGAGTAATCTACAGTATTCTACAGCAACAAGTAAACGGTTAAATGGGAAACTGTGACTACGTCAATCACTTCATTCTACACAACTTAAACAGTAGTAGCTGTTGTAGCAATTGTTGAGGACAGGGTGTGGGCTAATATTGACTTGAAAACAAGTTAAATGTACTTGAAAATAGTTATGCTGTGCTCGATATTTTTCACTTTGATAATGTACTAATCCGTACAAGAATGAAGGTAACCAACATAACAACAATTTACTGCAAGAGAGAATTGATTGAAAGAGATAATAAGCTTGCGTTTCCACTTACGAGCCAACACTGGTTTCAATCCACTCCACTCCGCTCACGGCCCTGATCTGTTTGACCATTCACACTCGTTACGCAGAAATTTCGTGTCTTACAAGTTATAAAAAGTCAAAAAAGGCTTAAAGTCAAATGTCTTGACAACGACATTCAGTTTCCTTGTCGTGCCGAGTTCATTAAATGACGTACGGTTTGATGTCACACGATATCGACACGACAATCTTTTGGGTCATACAGAATCAGGCCCCAGCTCCGCATCTGTGGAAATTATGTTGATATGGATGACTCACCACATACTCATCCATCCAGACTCGTGCCATTCGCATAGAGTTCTGCAGCATGTAATCCTCCTTCTCGGTGTAGGCGTACGGGCGACGCTTGCGGAACACGTGGCCCACGCGGCTGCAGGGGATCAGCTCCAGAGTACCCCCGCACATCCACACCTGCGATGGTAATTAAATTAATCGACGAGAGCCAACTCTTCACTTATGACATTTTTAGGTTACTTTGAAACTTCCCTACTTTGAAACGTCAATAAAAGGACTCTGATCTTCTGATTGGCAGCCTGAGAGGTCCGATTGATTCCTTCCTTCCTTCCTTTCAGCCCTTAGTAGTCCACTGCTGGACATGGGCCTCCCCTAATCGACGCCACTCCGCCCGGTCCTGGGCCCTCTGAATCCAACGGTTTCCCGCTGTCTTCTTCAGGTCATCAGTCCACCTGGTCGGAGGGCGGCCTGTACTCCTTTTGCCTAAACGTGGTCGCCATTCGAGGACCTTTTTTCCCCATCGGTTGTCAGTCCTGCGAACGATGTGGCCAGCCCATTGCCACTTTAATTTGCAAATTTTGAGAGCTATGTCGGTCACCTTCGTTCTTCTACGGATTTCATCATTTCTGATTCTGTCTCGTAGAGAAATACCAAGCATAGCTCTCTCCATTGCCCTCTGGGCGACTCTGAGCTTGTGGATTAGGCCGATTGATTCAGCATAATCAAAATACAAAATACAAGGCAAATTTCTGGCATTTCGAGCCTTCATGTTTCGCATGAGTTTTATGGGAAAGCATTGTAGAACACTGACAGATAAACAAAAATCATTGTAAAAGAGGCACAACAAATCACTTTACTAACCAAAAACCCTAAATCAATCTACCGACTCCAATCTGTACTGATAAGGAACAACATACATTTGTATACAATATACAAAGTATGTAATTACATACCCTGAAGGAAATCTCGAGATTTTCGCCACCCCAGATGTTCATGCCAGGGTCGTACTTGCCGATGTAGTTGAAATACTCGCGATAAATGGCAAACAAGCCGCCGGCCATGGTAGGAGACATTATGGGCCTGATGAAATCTATCTCAGCTAAAACAAAACAACTCCAGTTAATAAGTTTAAAATTACTATAAAAATCGTACTCTACTTCCAAGGGAGTCGGTTTAGCATTTAAAAAATGGGTGTTTTACAGTTTTTTAAATTCTATACGTAAAAATCGTCATGTCCAATTTGTAAAGCTTCTGCCACTTACTTCTCAGTGATCCTTTGGGAAGATTATCCCACTTGAAGTGCAGACCCCAGTTAAAGCCACCACGGACCAGCGGACTAGCGGTGTATTCAAATGTGTCAGCGTTTATCACGTCAATAATGGGAACAACAATACGTTGGGAATACTTCGTCTTGACGCCGTCTACGCCCTTCGAGAGGCGACTCAGCAGCGGCTCCAACCAGCCAACGTTCACTTCCACATGGGAGTCCAAAAATATAAGCACCTATGACAAACAAAATCAAATTTCATAAAGTAGTTTTCCTTATGTAATCCTCAATATGAAATGTCATCTTGAGAGGAATTGACGCATTTATTTTGGCACAGTTATTTTTATTTATTAGTATCGGACACGATAAGGCAACATGTAGATATTTTTTCTATAATTGCACCTCATAAACACCATCACAAACACCATCGTCAAAGTATTCGTCAAGTAAGTCCGTCCAATATCTTACCATACTAATGACACACGTTAAGTAACTATACGAATATTTCGACGATATTGTCCGTGCTCGAGGCACTATTGTGTTCCAAAATACAAAGTAAGCTTGTATGTGGGTTGTCTTCTAAAGGCATGTTAAATTAGATAACATTGTTATTTTAATCCCCTTTTCAGACAAACTATGGTGACACACAATAGTTTTACGACCCTTAAACTTACTTTAAACCTTTAATGCCGCAATAAAGGTCAACCTCTAAAGTTGAATAGTTGAATGTTAAACACAATTGTTATTGTTATTATATTAATCAAATAAAAACTAAGACGATATATCTCACCTCGCCAAAAGCATTATCGGCACCGAACAGTCTGGCACGAATAAGGCCTTCCCTTTTGTCCGTCCTCAGCAGTCTTATGTTCATGCCATTGGCGGGTAGTTTGATGTTGGTTTTGCCGGAATCCTTGTCGGCCTCATTGTTAACGTCGTCGACGATATAGTCGGCGATATTCTCGCCATCGACGTTGTTGCCATCTATCACGTCATCGTCCTTCTCCCTATTCACATTCATTTCGTTCACCTCCGATAAAACTCTCTCGTGAATGTCATCCAAGTCGCTGAAGTCGTCCACGAGGATAATTTCTTTTATGAGCATGGGGTCCGATCGTTCTACTATTGAATGTATGGAGCGCATCAGGGTCTCAAAGTGTTCGTTGTAGAAGCACATAACCACCGATACCTGCGGGAGATTTTCTTCGAATTTCTGGACCTTGCAACTGAAAAGTAAATAAAATATTGGGTAAGAATGTCGTAAATGGTAACGTAACCTTGGCTACGCCTAGCGATTCTGCGCACAGCGAGAGATGTTCGAAGCATATAGTAGGCAAGATGTTGGGGATGTTTATTCGAGGCTGCGACAAGACCTACCTACTGCTAGCTTATCAGGGAGCTTGGTGATATATTAACAAAGTATCTCTGACAACAACAATGCGAGTCATCCTACACCGCGACGTCCTATTCGCCGCATGGAGGGTCAAGTCTCGAGGACTTCCTCTTTACCTGGGCATACCCTCACAGGGTACACTGCCCTGGGGGCGTCTCTGCACTTATAAAGTCCAGTTTTCGGCGGGCGGTCTTACAGCGGACCTGCTAATAAACTTCTGGAAAAAACTGAAAAGAGAATGTTGCCGACGGCGAAGCCTGGTCTCTAATTCTTAACTAATTTGTAAATGCTTACAGTTTATTCCTTGTGTCCGGTATTTCCCTGTAAAATCCTATTCGTTGTGATATGAGGGTGTTGAAGGCATGTGAATTGTACCCGTTTTCCCGGATACGTACATCTTCCAAGTTACGTATACGACCAAATTGATAATCTGTAAGAAAATACATCATGCTGTAGTTATACTAAGTTCTACTAAACGATTAGTAATGGAGACTTTGAACATACCTACTAACATTCAACACAGACTATCTAAGTCATGCAGATAAAAATAACGTGGTGCTACATGAAAGATTTTATGAAGAAAAAACAAAGACTTTTATACCGAAGAAAATTAAATTGTTTACATTCACCATAAAAGTGACTCTCACTCAGAGACATTCATTAACGTTAATGGTTCATTATGAAAATAACGATGACACTTATGTCAATACGAATAAAGACGATTTTATTTGTTTGTTAATGAACATTACGTTAAATGACGTCTCTGAGTGCGGCCGATAGTCTCCGTGTTTTAATGATTCTAATGTCATTGATTTTCAAGTTGATTGGCTAAAACAACATTGAGAATGTATGTTGGTAGTACCTATTATCTAAATATAGATTTAGATTCTACATTTAGACTAGACACATTGGTTACATTTTAAATACACTTTGAATTATATAAATCTATATTAAGTCCATATAAGCTAGCTATATGTATAACATATCACATATGTATAGCAAAACGCGCATAGTTGTTTCTTCAGTAGATTCTATCCGTTGCTTCAGTAGATCGCAAGCGATCAAAAAAGTTAAGCTACCTGAATGGGTGACCGCTACTTACGAAATAAATACGCGCTTCCGAGCTTCGAAGGGCAAGTTAAGTGGGTGGTATCGGTGGTTATCGATACGATAATAGTCGTAAAACCTTGTCGGAGGCCCTATGAACCGTTTGAAAACATACGACAGAGGTTAGACTAGCCCGTTTATCCACCAACCCGCATTGGAGCAGCGAGGTGAAGTATAGTCCAGGTGTACCCGCGTTATGGGGAAATACATGGGTGGGCATGGACCCAACAGTGGGACATAAAAATCTCCTAAATCAGGTCTAATTTTCGCTAAGTGTAAAAATCAGACCTCTTAAAATTCTCCAGATAAAATTAAAAAGGGAACATGGAAGAATGATGAGAATATTGTGATGTGCGACTTCCTTGCTTTTGCGTGTTTGCCGACGAATGATAATTTTAATAGAGTTGCAGGACAATTAAATTAATTATAATACAAGGCAATAACAATAATAAGATAACGTTAACATGACATCGAAGCACATCAAAGAGTTTTTACTTGTCACAATGAAATTAATTACGGTCCATAAAATAACTTTATGATTAACAGATATTCATTCACATATAACAATGGATAGGCTAGGGAGGCTGCGTTAAACAGTTAAATGTATCTAAAATCAATGTTCACATTAACTGAGCAGCAAACGGGCATGTAGGTCGACCCGATGTTAAGTCAATAATTTACGGTTTTACTACTATTTTTGTCTCGTGTTTGTAGGAAAGATACCATCTATTTCTGAAACCAGATTACGAGGTAAGTTTTAGAGGTCGAGGTAGAGGTTTGAGAGTGCACAACAAATATTACTTTCGTTACAAAAGCCCCCTACGCCATACCGTGGACGCCCACACTCCTTCCTACGCTATGTCTGCGATATATGAAATCAAGACTACAGCAACAACAGCCTACTGAAAAACATTCTCAGCAATCTACAACAATACATCAGTTTACCCCAGCTCTGGACGGGTATCTCGTCAATATGATCCAGATGGATAATTTTCCTTGTCATGACTTTCTGTCTTAGCGCATCATAATTGTTTTCTTTTTTCCATTGCACCCACAGTCTCTTCAACTCGCTTGGGTTAATTTGTAGTAAATCCCCGATATGTGGAATGACAGCCGACTCTACTGTAGAGAAATAAGTTTAAAGGAGCTTAGGACACAAAAACCTACATGTGTACAAGTAGGGTTGTGAAAGCCTATAAAGGCCAGGACAAGTCTTTCATTTCAATCAGTCTGAAACAAAATGCTGCTTAAAGAAAATTTAAGAGAGTTCATTGAAAAGACCAGACATTTGAGGGATATACCGTGTCAAAATGAGGGGCGATCCGACCCTTTAGTGAGTCGCTAACAGTTAGTGTTTTGCAAATAAGAGTAAGTATGTAGTTAAAAAATGTAAATCAAATGACGCTGAAAATCTTTGTTCTAACTTGAGCAGTCCCTTTGCGTCAGTTCCAACTGACGATGCTTGGAATGCCAAGGTTCCATTGCTTGCACAGTGCATATTTCTTTAGATACTAAAGGACAGGGTGGCAAAATAAATTTCTATCCTTCACTATGCTATACAAGCTTCTGTGAATTATTTTTTTTCAATCAATGATTGTGAAACATATAGTTTATCTCTTAATCTTATATATTAAATTCTCATGTCACAGTTTTAGTTACCATACTCCTCCAAAACGGCTTAACCGATTTTTATGAAATTTTATATGCATATTCAGTAGGTCTGAGAATCGGCTACTGTCTATTTTTCATACCCCTAAGTGATAAGGGTTGTCCACACCTAACATTTTTATTTTACTTTTTGGACAATTTTTTTTATTTCTATTTTTCAATAATGTGGCATCAAAAAATACATACAACCCTAAATTTTTACCCTTCTACCACCAACCTCTATTTTTTAATAGTCATTTTAGCAATTTAATCATTTTTCATCCCGCTTGGTAACTTATATGGCAAAACAACGTTTGCGGGATCAGCTAGTAACTATATAAAATGTTTATCATAGACTTAGTACAAACTGACATCGAACATACAATCTTGCAGCTCAATAATTCGTAATTTGATTTGACAAATGACAATAGTTCACAATAATATACTTCTCGCTTTTTAGGATGATTAATGTACAATCGGAGGAAAAGTTTTTAGGCTAGGTTAGAGTAGGCATTTTTGCACAAACCTCAAAAAAAGTAAACAAGGTAGTCCAAAACATGGGTGCAAACAAATAAATTATGTAACAGACAATTATGTACTACCATAAACTAAATAATTCACCCATGTAATTGAATTGTAGTACATTAATTCTATTACAACAAAAGTACTCTTTTAATTTATGTTATAGGCTAAATAATTAATTTCACAGAAGCAGATTCAATTAAAAATAAAAACACATATATATATTGTCATATCAATGTTATGAGTCAGAATAGTTATACCTCACAAAAGAGTCAATATGGTTTTTACCCTTGTATAATTATTATATTTGCTTACCAAGTGCCTCGACTACGCCAGGTTCTGGGTTATCAATAGCATTGTCCTTCAAATTTGCATCAACCAACTTTTTTAATGTATTTTTTTGGTTCAGCTCTGAGCCACTATACTTCTTCCAAGTTTTTCCAAAATCCACATTTTGCCTTGGTACATCATCTAAGAGATTCTTCCCCTTCAAGGATGCAATAGATTTGTCATTATTTTTCATGCGGTTTTTTTCTTCGGCGTTTACAAGATAGTGTAACTTGTGATCAGTGCTGCTTACAGTGACATCTCCTAAAACAAAAAAAAATACCAATTATTTATAAATAAATAATATAAAATAATAACGCTTCACACTCAGCCCCACACTAGGATTCCCTGTGTCGTGGGTACCATGGACACACACAAGACAAGAACACACACACCCAGACCAGAAACAGAAATTTAAACTCATGATTCAAATCCCTGCTCTGCTGGGAATCAAACCCAGGACCCTCCGCGCGGCGCACCGGTGTCTTAACCACTGCGCCACTCAGGTCATCATAATATAAACTTTAAAATAGTGTATCACACATTAAATTTTTTTCAGTTTTCTGATAATTGGCAATGGTCTATCTGTCTTACTCTACACTATTGAAATGAAAAACAAACAGCATCTGTCTCACTATAAGGGTGTTGTCACTCTTGTCACATTAGCAATGAGTGTGTTAAGCTATACTGCTAATTATGTGAAATATTACTCACTACAATCTTATGTTGAATGTTAGCTTTGTCCATATTAGTGTTAAAAAATATAGCTTTAAGCTCACACATTATGCTGATATAAGTAATTCTTTCTGTAGGTGTAGAAAGCATGTAACTATTGAAGGACTTTTTATGAGATCGTTTTGCAAAAAAATAATGATTACTATTTTTTGGAAAGTTCAGTAGTAAGCAAGAGTTCAATTATTTTGTAATGTAGAAGGGGCTATTTTTCTAACTAACTTGTCTAATGCCTTGCATATCACTATACTTTTTTTAAGAAGTGAAATGCTATTCTTGAAGTAAATATGTTGAACTATGATGGAAAAATAAAATTTTTTAACTAGCTTGAAAATTATTTATTGTATTTTATAGGGTTGTTATTGAACAGTCCTAGAAAAAATAAGAAAAATAAATTTTGACCCTAGATAAACAAAAAGTAAAAAGGTAGGTATTTTTGATGTAAAAACCTTTTTATGTTTGATTCAATGTAAAAAATTTATTCCCCCAACCACTTGATCATGTCCTTTATCAACAAATTTTAAAACTTGACAGCAATTTCTTTTTTAGTATAATCGTAATAGCCCTCCACACAATGGCCATCGTTATGGACCACAACTTGGCCCATACCGGGAGTTATGGGCCTATGTTGGTCTGTATTGGTATTATGGCCCACAACTTGGCGCGACATCCGTGTTGTCGGTTTTTCGCAAAAGACAAAGGATGCAAGCCAAGTTGATTGCTGGTGATACAATGCGAAATCAATTGCTTAGAACCTTAATTTGAACTTATTTTAAGAAAAGAGTAATCTGTCAAATCTTGTTTGGAATGTCAATAGATTTTCTACATTTTGTTGCATTGTGATAATATTTTAATATTAATATTGTAATATTATTGTAATACTATTTTTTCCGAAGTAGACTAGAAGTAGAGGATATCGTGGAGGGTGCTCGGTACATGTTCTAATGTTTGCCATGTATTGTGTGGAGATGTTGTAGATTCGAGGGATTATGGGGTCATGGTGGACCAGTAAGAACAGTGTCAGGAACTCAATGCTCTTTCTCGATGCTTTAAGAGTTTGAGGCCATCCATGTGGATGTTAAACTAACTTGTACATGTGTGAATATTGTGATACCTTAAATAAATACAGTGGGTGGACCCCCTGTAATCTGGCCTCCGGCTAATCCAGCACCCCCTGTAATCCAACATGGTCAATTCTTGCAAATGCATGATTGAACGAATTATAACTTGTATGCACCACTACTATTGTGCTCGAGTTATAACTTGTATGCCACTACTTTTAATAATGATTGCTTAGTTAGATATTTTGTACTTCTGAGTACTTATTATATAACATACAGAATCCTATCATTGAATCTGTAATTTGTTGTAGTACAAGGTACTGTTTTGAAAAAATTCCAGACTATAGGGGGTCTTAGGCAATACTCTATAATCCAACAAATTCAATAATCCGACACTGCTCTGCAAAACGTTTGTTGGATTACTGGGAGTCCACTGTAGTATGTAAACCTTAAGTACTTTGTTTGTGCTTGCATTATACCCAAACGACGCCCACTGAACCTGTAACCACTAATGATGGTGTCGAGTAGAATAATCTTTTTCTGACATACATATATCTCCTAAGAGTTTGGTACTCATTCATGCACATCACTTAGTTACTATAATTTTTTTTATTTATTTAAAGGGACTTTTTCGAGGTGCGACCACATCATGCCGTTAGTGTGTCTGTTTGCTCTATGACACTATTCTGTTTGTGATACAAGTTTTAAATTAACATTAATTTATTACAAGTTTATCAAATCTATAACTTTCATTAATTCAGTAGTAGACATGATGACATTCATAAGAATATTTTTATTATTCATTAGAATATTTAGGTAGTTATCTTTAACCAATTGCAGCATAGTAAAATATTATGAGATTGAATTATCAGGGTTAACACTTATGGTGTTGTGAAACAAAAAACATGAGAGCTTCACAGAGTCAATCCTGCTACTATAGATGTCTATGACCTATGTTATGGAGCTAAAAATCAATACATTCAACAAGTGTCAATGAACTCTCAGGTATTCAGAAAGCAAAACTCTCAGATTTTAATACTGAGTGATAAACTCATATGTAGAGCATTTTATAAAGAAATTTGCCTATGTAATAATAAAATAAATAAGGCAAAGACTTACCACTCATGTTCAGCATCCAGTACAGATATAATGAAATAGTCCATGTTACTGATGCAAATAATATACCACAGTAAAAAGAATTACTGAACCTCCGCATTTTTCTCGTGATGGGAATCAATTCTAAATCAAATAAGAAATGTATTATATTCAAAAATTACTAAATATGGTATTTTGGAAATTTCATTTCCATAAATGTCGGTCATTTAGAGATCTCATAAACTTTAACTTACGTCGACAAACAGACACTGGCAAGAGGCTAATATTATCATACCCTACATACTACGTAAATGCTTTTACTATATTGTAAAGGGAACAGGAGACTTGAAAGTTAGTTACTAACGTCCAGGCAGGCGAAAGGACTAAGCTCGTTTATTAAGCTCTGGTCTGCTCAATCAAGACAAGAACAAGAACGATAAATAAATGTTGCCTACGGAGGCTACAGATGCTGCCAGTGTTGCCGTTTTAGCACTTTTAAATTAATGCTACTACAAGTCAACTTAACAAAAGTCAAAGCCAAAACTGTCATGTATGCCGGCATGATTGACGTTATTGACATATCCTCCATGTTGACAACACAGCACAAGTGTTTACTACCTCCGATTTTCTTTTACCCTAAACTCGAAGATTTTTAAACTACTCAAATAACTTTTAGTTATTATAAAAAGAAAAATTACTCCTTATACAATTTAAAACTTCCCATGAATAGATTACAAAATGCAGTAAAATTTGGTAATTCCTCTAAGTTTTTCGTAAAGTCAAGTGTATGCCTTTGTACTTACTTACTAACTTAGAATTTGCCTAAAATGTTGTACATAGAACTTATAAAACAAAGAACCGTTAAAGTTACACGAAGATAGACTATATTATAATAAAATTATTTTACTGCTTATACAATAAACAGTTTGAAGTAAGTGGTTATGAGTGAATACTAGGTACTCATTGTTTTTAAAAGTTACTAGTAATAATTATTAACTTATTATTCCATATTTATTGTACTCATATTAGGTTCCGAAGACCCAAATTGAGAAATTTTGTTTTCACTAGTAACCCTTAAGTCTAATGTCATAATTTGGACATTGATAACACTTTTTTTAGCGTGTATGCGCCGTCGCCACAACCGAAGAAAAAAAACACTTTTTTAAACAATTATGCGAAGATTATCAAAGAGCATTAAATTATTTCGTATTTTAGGTAAAGCCTAGACCACACTATAGGAAGAGTGATAAATAATCAATAATGAATGAAATAATAATTGAATAGAATAGTCACTTTTTCCTTAATTATATTTTATTATTCATGTTATTTTGCATTTTTGCAGAGGAAAAAACTACTAAGTAGGTACTACTTTTATATTGTAACTAAATCTTTTACCCCTTTTTATGGTTAAAATGTGTTATTAACAAAGGTTATTTCCAAAAAATTGAGAGCATAATTATATTTCCAACATAATTTTGTTTTTTCGCTTTTTCTGCCGTACCATAAAAAGGTAGTGTAAAGTACCTTATTTTAATAAAGAGTCGTCAAGCTGCCAAGTACCATATTTAATAGTTACCCGACTAAAACTATATTTTCGCTCAAAAATTTGTACGGTGGAACTACTAAGTTTGTAGGTGCGGGTCCTTTGCGCGCTCTTCCGATGTTATCAAACTGGCTACCATGACAAGGACAATAGAATCCTCCGGGGAAATCACCAGAGTTAGGGATTGGCACACAACCTAAATGGGTACATATTCCAATTACAATAAGCCATTCTGGTTTTAACGTTCGTTTGTCAGGGGCCTCGGGATCTCTTAATGAAGATATTGGTGTTTGATTCTCCAAATCGATTTCTGATGCCGTCCTGTTCTTCACGAATAAGGGTTTGCCTCTCCATTTGAATGAAAGACATGCACCAGGTGCCACTTTTGTTACATCAATCTCTATTGAGGCCAACGCAAGAACATCTTTTGCTGCGGCCATGTAACTTAAAAAGTGTATAAGTTCGGATTTCGTCGCATACATTCCACAAATCAATCCAAAAAATCCAATTGTATAAGTCATACCGTGCTTTTCTTCACCAGAATCAAAGGAAGTTTTTGTTACATCTTTAAAAGCTTTTTTTCTGTATGGATCAAAGTTTGGGAATTCAAAGTCGCGGTGCAACTTAGGGCATTCGTTTTGGAAACGGACTTGAGTCCACCACGGGCCCCATTTTTTAAGCGTATTTTTGGAGCATAGGCTGTGACAATTAATTGGTTTCTCATTACATTTATCTTGATTTAATATAGGAACTCTTGTTATCATTGAACATGTTTTTACTTTTTCTCTGCAATGAGGAGCTGACCACAATACGCGACCATAACCAGCTGCACAGCCGGTTATTATTGAGTTCATTCCTTATCCTTTTGGTTTACAGTAAGTTGTTTAATGACAAAAAAGAAATAAGTAACTCTTCCTGATGTTTTATTTTTGTTGACTTATTAGTAACTTTTGATTAACACATTTCAAATCAAACAAAAACAAAATTACGTATGACATTTCTAAAATATTTTTAGACAGGTTACATGTGTGGGTATATAAACCTTAGACTTAAATACGCTATTAAGTTTGGTGTGCTATCGTAGATTAAAATAAGATAACTCATGTAACTTGAACTTAGTATAATGACTTTAATACAGCGCCTAGTGTGCATAGATTGACGAGGTTGCATAAATTATTTACTAACGTGTGATTTCAATGCACAGGTCACGTAGGGTGAATGCCTATGATATGCAACAGTAGAATCCTCGACCCGAAGGTATTGCATCATAATCATATAACCCTGACCATCATATAAGTTAAGAAATAGGCCTAGGTACTTATATCTTCTCATCTTATTCTTATATATAAAATTCTGATGTCACAGTTTTAGTTACCATGATCCTCCGAAACGGCTTGACCCCTTCATACCCCTAAGAGATAAAGGTTGTCCATCCCTAACATTTTTATTTTATTTTTGGACAATTTTTTATTTTTGCTTTTTTATAATGTGGCATTAAAAATACATAAAATAAAAACATTTAACTCTCCTTAGATCCTTAGTAATTTAATATTTTTTCATCCCGCTCGAAAACTTATATGGCAGAACAACGTTTGCGGGGTCAACTAGTATCTAATATGGGAGAAGTGGAATGAAAGAGCCAGTTTACTAAACATAGCAAGTAACATTAAAATGAAATTTGTTACATATGTTACTTTTTACTATAAAAAGAATGTTTTTTTTTTTCTTTCAAATTTTTTTTTAATAAATTAGGTAATTTCACTCAGAAAAATTTTAAACATACAAATCTGGCTCTCTCATAACTTATCAGCTATGTAGAAGCCAGTACAAGCTATGAAAGAGCCAGTTTGTATTTAAAAGTAACAAAATAACAAAGGAGAATGGCCATTTTGGTACCCATGTCCAATCAAGATTAATCATACACCATTGGATAGCTCTTTTCAAGTGAATAAAAAAAATACTAAGTACGACGGCATGTCCGAAATAGTTGTCCGTTTTGAAATATACGCTTCAGAAGATACTCGATTTTAAGCTCAAAATAAAATTACATCTCTATAAAGATATCTCTGTTTACTTTTTAACCGATTTTGGTTACTTTTGCGCAGACTTTAAGCTTGAAAAAATCATATTTAAAAATGTAAACCAAAGCAATGAAAGCTAAATAGGATCAGTACCTAGTACCTATTACAGTTAGAGAGTTGCCAAATCTTTGTGGGTGGCAGAAAATCAGTTTTATCACTAATTATCACTTAAAAATATAATTTACAACTAGATTTGACCCTAAACTACAGAAATAATGCAAGTGGCTCCTTCATGCCACTTCTCCCCTACCTTTCTTTTTTAAAAGCGTAGGTACGATGCGTAAGTAGGTCTTATCTAGCACATAGAGTACATAAACACTAGGTACGTTATATCTAACAAAATATATGATCCAAAAAGGATGCTGTATTGCAATATGCACAAAAAACCAGTAAAATATTTGATTTTGTAAATACATGATTTAAACGTAAATGAATTTCACGAAATAACTTTTAATTAATTAATACCTATAGTAAAACATATGAAACGTATTATTGGTAGGTACTGATTTATTGTTAGTGTTAGTTGATTACTTCGTTCAACACGACAAAGAGCACGGTAGACCATTGTTATCAATTAAGTACCGTTAAAAATTGTTGTAAAACAATCAGGAGGGATCTTTAACCACATACCACATTAACACTAGTGTCAAGGCTCCATGACGTAACTAGTGAAAGTAAGACGACCGCGGGAGTGGTGGTGGTGGACACCCACTTTTAGTCGACGTTAGGACAAGCACACAGGTGAGTGGTCGTAAAGCAACATTGATTTTTTCGCATGCGTAAGACGACCTGTATTTTTCGTAACAGATCGACTGTACCGGAATCTTAAATATTTTTATTTGTATTTTTACTTTGTGTCTATCAAATAGGAAAATTTTAAAAATCTCTCAAACAGATTTCTAGCAAAAGGTACTTATTTAAACAATTTTTTTTCAAATCTTGTAATACTCAGAATTTTCAAGATGTACTTACCTATTAAAACTATGTAACTTATCATAACTATACTTCTCTATTACCTCTCAGTAACCAAGCAACTGCTTCTAATAGGTACCTACATAATTATGTACCGAATTACCGATTCAAAAATAAAAAATATATAAGTATAAGGCATTCATTATCTTGCAATTATTATTATAGTACATAATGCAAATGACATGACCAGGAAATAGATCATGACTTAGTCATTTCAGTTTAATTAATGAAATTGGGGCATAACTGGGCATAACATTATGTAACAAATATTTTAATGTAGGTACTCAGTGTAGGTACCACTAAGGAGTGAATAAAACCGCGAGTGAGACAAAATTTCAATTTTCTGCTTTAGTGCACTACAGGGCCTTATCTCTTCTTACAATAGGACTCCACGCTGGACTAATACGGGCAGGTACACCTCAGTTGCCTTGAGAACATTACGGAGAACTCTCAAGCATGTTTTTTCATGGAACTTGAACCTGGGTCTCTAGTAGGATTTCAAATTCCTAGCAAATGAGCTTCTGTCTGAGTTCTTCGATTGAGTAAGATTTTTTTTTAAATTATCTATACTAAGTAATATTATAAAACTGAAGTTTGTTTGTTTGAACGCGCTAATCTCAGGAACTACTGGATTGATTTCAAAAATTCTTTCAGTGTTGGATAGTCCGTTTATAGAGGAAGGTCCATTTATAGGCTATATTTTATTTTCAAAAAATTAGGAATCCCTAAGAAAATTTAATCGAAAACCTATTTATGCGTGCGCTGCAAAAACTATTGACAAGAGAACAAAATAATGTACTACGGGTTTGTAGGTCTTATTAAGATCTACAAAAAAGTCCCTGAAGAAGGGCACATATCTAACTATCATAGTTTAGTCACAATAATCGCAAGTTCTAAAATCCACGCGGGCGAAGCTGCGCGCACAACCTAGTTTTTCATAATTCTATACTTGTTCCAGTATGTTGCTGTTTATTTTGGTCGTGTCATGCAGTGCAGCCCCCGCTGACAATCCCGTTCGAGTCGACCTACCGGTGTACAATCAACCCAAGGCTGCTTCGGAAGGATCGCTTGCCAACCCTTTAGAAATAGAAAACCATCCGTCTCCAAGAAAACAAAAAGATGAATTTTTGAACGGTGGTCTCAACCTTTGGAGCAATAATATAGAAAGTAGCGCGCAGGTATGAAATCAGGAATAGGTAACTATTAGTATGTATTATTGAATTTCATTTCAGAAGCCGTCTTCGAAGCTTTCTAATAAGGATTAATATTATGTCACACGGACACACTGCGCCCGACGTCGCCTCTAGAAAATCACCTGAAATTTCTCTTATTTAGATTAGAACTAATTGATTTTTTTCGGTTTAGGTTGGTTCCATCAATTACGGTGGCAGTCCCTTCGCTGCGCCAGTTACTACCCTTGAAGGTGCTCTGCTAGAAACAGAGGGCCTCGGCAGCAAAACTCTATCCATAAAAGAAAATGTTGAAGGAGTTGTTGCTGGACTCTTCCAGGTAATAATATGATATTATGATCCTAACGAATCTGTGGCAAAAAAAACTTTACGAATACGTGTTGCTGCTGCAGAAAATTTTGGGGTGTAGTTCCAAAAAGGTCATACTGCTTTTTTCCTTAAAATTTCGTACACTTACGTATTTCGACACGCTCATTACGAATATGATACTTAAAACGCTCATTACGATTATGATACTATTAAGTTATTAACCTCTGACATACTTTTCCAGCCTAAACCAATTGTGGACACAATAAGGGAAGAAGACAAGTATGGCAACAATGGGGATAAATTTTATAGTGCTGGTAGGGCTATAGTTGACGGAGCTTCAAACGTTTCAAACTTCGTAAATTCCATCTTAGAGGTATTTAATTTTTTTACAATTATTTTACATACGTATTAACAAAAAAATATCGACTTCCCATACTAAGCCCCGAACTAGAAACGACCTTCAACCATCGTGGTCCGGCAGCCACCGCCTGTTTTTTTCAGTGATCAATAACACCGTAACAGCAGGTGATATTTAATTTGGTAAAGCGCATGTATAACTTTTTTACAAAGTCATTGGTGCGGGACACTGGGAGTCGAACCTGAACCCCTCGATTAAGAGGTCGAATTCTCAGCCACTGGGCTAGGCTCAACCACTGGGCTGGTTGGATATTATTAACTTATATAGGTAATTATTATCATAAATTGCTCATTTGACATAGGAAAAACTTGGGCGTCTCGACGAACCGAAGGAACTCAAGAAGATTCAGCCTGATATAAGTTACAAAAAAACAGGCGGTGGCTGCCGGATTATTGGTTTAATGTATGAGAACTGGTTTCTAGTGTGGATCCAATTAGTTAACAAATTAATGTAACCTACATATTATATCCTTTAATAATTCCTGCTAGTCTTTTAAACTAAACAAAACATTTTTTCTTCCATAGGTACCCGGCTCAATAATAAAAAAGATTACAAGGGCAGCTACAGAAAAATTAAATAACTTAGGTGGAAAACTTATTGGTCTCTAGAACATTAATATCCATAAGATTAAGCAAAAATTAGAATAAACATTGTAAATATATAATAAAATATTATATTTTAGAAACCATAGGTAGCTAAGCGATTTTGTATTTGGTTGTTTCGTCTGACGCGCTCGAGTATGTTTGTTCATGCAACAGTTTTTTTACATATTTGAAAGTCTAGCCGCTCCCCCCCCCCACCGACGAAAAGGTATACATTATATAACATTTTATTCTTATCATCTAAGCTTTGCAACCCAATAGGTCCATATAACCTATGACGCTCGAGTAAATCCCCATTTAGCATCGTTGGCTATTAGACTACTATTAGATATTCGTCGTCATTTCATAAAATAAAATGAACATCAACTGCCTAAATATTTCAAATAAGGTTAAATTAAACAAGAATGACCTGATTGTATGCATCTTTATTTAAACTTGATTTTACACTTCGTGATAATACGATAATAATACGTAATGTTATTACACACAGGACCGTTTAGTAGGCCTTAGTATGCAAAGTAGTGTACTCTTAAATTAGTGGGTTTACTCTTGAAATCAATTCGGATCGATCGTCATTGGAATTGTTGCAAACTAGCGCCTTATTTTGCCAATATTGAGCGGATATTGCACTAAATGAAATTGTGTAATTTCATTGCAATCTAAATATCTAAGAGAAGCTACTTTTGAAGCAGTTTCTGACAGCCCAATTGTGTTGCCTAAACTCAATAACAAAAGTATAACTTTTTATATATTGAAATGCAAATCTAATCGAAAGAATAAACGAAAAGCAAATCTATCTAGTTAAAAAAGCTGAAATTATGCCAAACATTATAAATTTCCACCAAAAATCCCCCAAATACAAAATATTTCTCATTAACTCAATCAAAATATATTATACCGAATTGACATTATCAAACTCCTTCATAAAATAAAAATAAAATAAAAAAACATTGAATGACATCTATTTGAATGACACTTTGATTTGACACTTTTGTAACATCCAAAGAATCTACATAGAGGTAGCTGGAGGTAGCTTTATGATCTTGGATGATTTATTTCACTTTACTAAAGAGGCATCACTAAACTAAAGAGGCATTCTCATAGTTTTAAGGTTTGCATTTAAAGTTGATTAGTTTTTTTGTTCTTCATACATATTATTGCTCGCTCTATGTGTATTTTATGCAATCTCTGAATAGTGACGTTCTTGATCAATCGAATCTTAATTCCAATTGCGTTCAAGAGTACCAAATCATGTGACAGTTCAGATAGGATCGGAATCGGAATTGAAATTGAGATTGTTTTCAAGAGTAAGGGAGGTCATGAATTTCTAGAATTTTAACCGTCGACAGGTATAAATAATATTGAGAATGTTTTAATAAACATTAGTGTATAACAACAAACAAATTGAAAAAGGCAACAAGGAGAATAATCGATCATCGGAAAATAATCGATCAAATTAATATAGCAGTTTTGTTACAGTACGCAAAATAAACCACTCGATTATTTATAACGCCATATATATAACCACAATTTTAATAGGTATGTAATGCTATATGCCATACATATAAGAAAACGATAAAAACATATCTATTGCAGTAGTCAACTGCAAATAATAAGTTTATACCCAAGAGTAGGTATTTAAATATTTTAATAATACTTTGTGTATTCTACTGTTCATTTGTACAAATAAATAATTCAATCAGAGTAGAAGCAACTTTTAAATTTCCGCTACAGTTAAGTCTACCTTCTACGTCATAAGAAATAGGTAGTCCGCAATTCGTAAACACTATTTTGTACTTGTGTGAGTCAACAGCGTAGTCAACAGTTTAAAAGTTAAAGGAGAGGTTTGCAGTGTGCAGTTTGATTGGTGCTATGAATTTGTGTATTTATGTCTACTTCTTGTGATCACTCACACTAACGCAAAGTGGAACTTACGCTTCGCGGACTATAAATCTATATAAGTTATACATATACATCGAGATTTTTAAATACATTTAATAAATTTATCATCCCTTATCTAAAGCCACAACATTGCGGCAATACTCGCAGTCAATAATGGTTATTAGTTAAGTATTTTATTAATACCCGAATTAAATAGATTTTGTCAATTACATAAATTTTAGTAATAATTTTTATTTACATAGGTCCAGAATAGTGCTACATAACAGGGGTTTAGGTAAATTGTCTATATATAAATATTTATCTATATTATATAATTATACAATCACATATTCCACTTGTTTAAAATATTCGATGTCTGTCATTATTGTAGAGGCGTGACGGTATCTTGAAACTGTGTGGCAAGTGTACACACAAAAGCTCATTTACTGACTATTATTGAATCAATTTAGATATTTGTACCACCAGTGAAATAAGTCAAATTCCTAAAATCTACCGATACATTTTTAATTCTACGTAATATGAGAGACGTTTATAATATTCTAATGAGCTTCCGCAAAAACATTTAATATTTTAAGACATCTCTGACTAAGCAGAAGACGATAATTCTAAGTAATTATCAAAAATGCGTTCAGCCCTAAATTCAACAACACCAGCCTGCCTCAAAATGGCTGTTGAGCCATATTCTTCAGTACACTTAACAGTACCTGCGTCAGGATGTTTTTATTTACATGGATAAATGTAAGAAAAATTACATTGTTCAACATATTATTATGATTTTATGTGCTTGTGCAATATTTTCGTCCTTAAAATGTAAAAATAAGACTAAACTAATAATAATAATTAGTTAATATTTTTCCATTATTTTCGTAATTCAATATCCTATATTTGAAGTTGATTTTACGGATTAAAGAAAAAGCATTTTGAGATGATAACAATAAAGTAAAACAAATGTAAACATATTAATGTAAACAAAGTAACTCTAAATTAAACATATTATACAAACAGAAACATTTAATATTCAGAACATGCCACCAGCTTATTTTTATGGACAAACTTTAATATGAGGACAGTTAAAGTTAGAAGGTTTACAATATAATTTATATTGTCAGCAAATAAGTGCACACATTGTACACATTGAAGTATATTCTTTGCATCTCACCTGTTTCGAGCTTACTCGATCAGAAAGAAGAAAAAGAACATAGCTTAATGTGTACACCAGTCAAATGACTTGCGGAACTAACGTTATTTTAAGAAAAATGCCTTCTTTGATTATTTTACTTGGTTTAGTGTGTAATTAATTAATTTGTAATTGTGTGAATGTCCAAACTTTTGTTAACTATCTAACTAGACGAAAGACTGTCCATTTCATCAAACAACTTTTGAAGTTTGACACAGTAATCTCAACCAATCACAGCTGTCCACGCCTAGATTACATGCAATCCAAACATGCAAAAAAAAACATAACTTGTAAAAAACCCAAGTCTCGCAACTTGGTTCTTGCACCGTAAAGAGTTGTGAGATCAATGTATGTATCCATGTGACACTTCCTGTGCAACAATAAAAATAATGAAATAAACGGCTTGGAAAAGTTACTTGTTGCTCTGAACAGTTATGAGTCCATTTATTAACAGCCTTAAAAGCTTGTGACATGTTTTGACTATTTTAATGTTGCTCAACTTCATCTGCGATGTCCAGCACAGTAAAGTCTATTTTCTTATGGGATCTCAGACGTCATGCTCCTTCTATGTGCATTTGACGGACGGACTCAACGTAGTGCTTGTTGTGAGCCAGGACCATCTCCTGCAGTACCGGGGGCACCTCCTCGAGGGAGGGAGCGGCTGGCTCCTCGACGTCATTCCGCCTGTAGAAGAGAATGTAGGGCGTGGCGCCGCTGGCGGTCTCCTCGGCGAGCTCGGACTCGTCGGAATTGGTGACCATGTCGTCGTTGTACAGATACCACTGGTTATTGTCCTTGGCGAGCGTGTAGTAGTGGCCCGAGTCGAGCGTGGTGCCGGAGTGGATGACGGCGGCGTACAGCGTGTACGCGGCGTGCTCAGCCTGCGACCGCACCGTCGGCAGAATCACCTTGCTGTTGTGGTACATGGGGTAACACAGCTTGGTCTGCACTTGAAGCTTGGCGTCGAACCTGAAAACAAACAAGTCACAAAAATAAACGACGATATTGGCAAGATATGAAAAAAGTTTCATTAAACAACCGCACAACCCGCACCATGTTACGGCGAAATTGCTAGTGTTAAGTTTTAAGGGCGTTTTGTATTATCTAATTTTAGAAAAGTATTTATAATATCACTCAGTCATTATTAAAAAACATTAAGGAATCTTACTTGAAATGTTTTAAGACCAGTATTAAGTGCTTGGGTGTAGTTTCGATCAAAACGCTCCTCTCGGCGTCACGAAGCACACCACAGTCTCGGCATTGGTACTTGTTGTCTCCGGTCAAGCTCTCCTTGGAACAATAGAACTCCAGCAGGCTCTGGACGCTGTGTTTCCAGCTCTCGGGCTTCTCCGGGAACGCGAGTTGGAGATCCCTGAAGACATCACGCGACAGAGAGGACGAATGGCAGTGAGTGCATTCGACGCGCGTGAGGAGCACTCCGCCAAACAAGCTGTCAATGAACGAGTCGCGACGCAAGAACACTGAATCAGCTATGCGCATACGTTTCTTGGGCGGCACGAGAATTTCGTTCTCTGGTGATATGCGCTTCATGGGTGAACTCGATCCTGCAAAAGGCAAATTATTGAATACTGAAAGATAAAATAAAACAGTGTAAGAAATAAGATATACACATACATATTAACACCAAGACAGAACGAACAGTGCTCAGCGCGGTAGGACACCTCCGCCGTGAGATCGCGAAATCGCGAAATGTTTCACCCAAGTTTCACCCGTATTACAACGGACAAACGGTGGCAAACTTCAGCGGTTTCGCTAGTTCGCGGTTTCGCGGCGGAGGGGTGCTATCGCGGTCAATGTCCATCACATAAACATTTGTCCAAATTAGGTTTAATGTTCATATCTTACCTGCGGCACTGCTGCCGGGCCGCGGGGAGACTGATCGGCGATTCTGACTGGTTCCAGGGTGATTGTTATCACTACAAGAAAATATTCAGATAAGTTTATTTCTAACAAGAAGTTGAACGAAAAATTATATGAGGTTTAAAATTTAAAAGAAAATAAGTTGATTTTGTATAAAAAGAACAAACTTTTTACTAATTGATAATTTTTAGGGCTACACTGACATCAAAATGGCTTCACCACGTAAAAAATCAAATCTTCCCTATAAATGCAGTATAGATAGACCTGCTGTGCAGCACAAGCGGACCTCCCCTCCAGCCGCTGGCGCTGGTGAGCACGGCTGGCCTCGAGTAGTCGTGATGGAGATCGGAGCTGTGCTCATATGACGAAAGCAGCTCAAACAGGTACCTGAAACATAGAATACTTTACCACAAAGTCAATTGATAGATTGCCTGGAAGTTATCGTTAATAGGGTTATACACAATTTTTTTAAAACTGTTTTAAATGAATCCTTATGACGTGATGACCCAGAAGAATATTAAAAAAATTAAAACTTTAAAATCTACTTTTAATTTTTTGATTTTATAATTTCGCGCCATGCTTTTTCAGCTCGTGACGTCACTTCGATAGTATTACTACGACTCTACAAACGACAAAACTAAAAGATTTTTGGAAATAATGAGATGAATTGTATATCATTGGTGTCTTGTTCCAATGATATACACTTCATCTCATTATTGTGGATGCAATAATACGAGTATAAAAACGCCACAGAATGGATTCAAGTGCCAAGTGATACTAACATGAGCATTGAATAAGAATTGTAAATTTGTACTTTCTGCATTCTCGAAAACGTTTTCCATCTTGTGATTATCTTAAATAATATTAAAAAACCCACAAATTAGATGTGATAACACTTAAAACTCCGGATTAACACAGTCTGATATAATCTAGACAAAACTATTAAATAAATAAAATAATTATCATGTCCTATCTAAGAAGAATCCAATGGACATCTAACAGCGCTTAAAAATTCACCCTGTATTCTTACAATTATCACGTATATTACTCACCCCAAAAACTCGGAGCTGTCATGTTGAGTATTCGTTGTGAAAAATGGCGGCTTAACCACCGCGAAGAATTCCTCGGGATCGAGCTTCGTGGAGATCGAGTGCAGCATCTTGGCGAACAGACCGCCCACCTTCGACCAGTACGGCACACCGTTCATCTTCAGCACCACGTGCGTACTGAACCTGTGTACACATTATCAGCTTGGTAACTGTACAATGTATCAATCAATCTTATAGCCAGAAAATGGTTTCGGCACACCTTCAAAGGCGGCGAATAATTCACTTTTGATATGGTCACACAATCTATCTGTATCCTATAAATATTTCTATGTCAATATTTTTGCAGCTCAAAATCATGACATTGTCGTCTTTTGCATAGTAGCCAGTTATAGTTTTCCTGCAACATGCCTGTATTGTATAAAATTGCGGGCGGACTATAAAATTTTATCAACTAAAATATAAAAATGAAAATGAAAACTACAAAATCATAAAAAAAATAATGTGACATCGTAATGATCACCTCAGCTAGGAAGAGAATAAGCATTAAATGTTAAATAAAGAACAAGCTTAAAAAATATTTGTCACAAGCACAAACTGAACAAAAATTGTATTTTGCCAAATATAAAGCTTATCGGCAGACATAGGTATTTAATATTGTAAACATGCTTGGGCACAGTCGTATTGGCTTCGTGTGTCGCATAAAGCAGCTCACACAGCAGGGCAAGCAAATCAATGGTGAGATCGGACACGCTTACATAGGTGTATCCAATACGAGTATCTCAGTGCTCAAGTAGTATTCCCAAACTCAGATTGGATTGGATTATAAAAGAAATGTATAGCGTTGACTACAGTAACCACTTACGCTCTCTATCTATCTTGTACTACTTCCACGTTTATTTCGTACTACTCTCGTAAGTAAATCTCGAAAATCTCTTTCTACTTTTCTACTTTTATCTCGCACTACTGCGATAAATACATATCCTTAACCCATAAGTGACCCACTGCAGGCTCGGGTCTCCTACCACACTATGCTAGCCTAGTGTGGGTTGGTGGATTTCACATGCCTTTAGTACATTATAGACAACGCTTTGCCCTCCATGTTTCCCGATGATGTTTTCCATCACCGTTACAGCAAATGATTCCTTTATAAAGCGAATATGACTTTTATTGGTATACGAACCCAGACCTCTGGAGTAAGAGGTCGGATTCCTAGCCACCGCGCTATCACTGCTTACGGATAAATTCCATTCGTAAGCAGTGATAGCGCCATTCCAATAGGTAAATTAACAAAAGCATTATATTTAGTTCAAAATAAAAAGAATAGGGTATATGGGCAGCAGCTAGCGGGGTAATCGCATGTGCAACTAAATATGACAGGGCTACTTAAGCAATATGAATGACAAAAGAAATAGTTTTATTCACACTCACGTCTTAAGTGTGTCTCGGGCGATTTCAATAATAAATCGTCGCATATGGATAACTCTAATGATGTTTGGTTGCCATACATGAAATGTTCTGTCAAAGCAATTAAAAAGAGTATCTGGGCTACTAAACAGTTCATCTCTACCCATATCCGAAAATTCATTATTTAAACACATTGTAAATCTGGAGCAAGTAACCTAATAGTGGCCAGCCAGTTTATTTTATAGTGTTCAAAAAAGGCACATACTCAAATAAATTAATTATTATTGCAGCAAAGCTACTGTAGTTTCAATATTTATCATTGTAATTAATTTTTCAAACTTCAATTTTGAATACACTGAATTTGTCACAAGTTCAAAGATTTAACCACATATAAAATAAAACATAGAAAATATTGGGTCACAGTCTTTAGCAGGTGTGTGGAATATTGCAGGAGCTTTTGATTTTCTTTTCTTTGTCATCTGTTAAATACTGCATTATATAACTGCACTTAATTACAACCTTTACAGTGAAAACTAAAATGCTGGAAACTGTAGCTGGGTTTGACAAAATATTCGTTGATACGAAATTATATTTAAAAAAATCACTAGGCACTAGGCCGTCAAAATAATTCACATTCATAATTATTATGTATTAATCCACATGGACTGCATTGACAGCCTGACACATGTCACTACATAGTTTCAGTTTAATTGTTTGGTGGCAAATTATATGCAATATACAACCTACCATCGAATGACAACATTCTTGCAAAGCAACAAGTAATTCGTGGAAGGCGCGCAAGCATCACTTTTAGATAGGGAGCTGGCGAGCATTAAAGTAAGGATTTGCTCTTACTCCGTATTGATAGGCATTAAAGTTGGGATCAATACGACAAAATTTCTTAATGAATGAAAGTCGTGCGTTGCTGCTACAGGGCTTCAAGTCTGTAAAAAAATTGGTACTAAATCATTTGCTCGTGTCTGCCTCTGGGGTTAATGGGTAATACCAATTTGATAACGAAGAAAATCTATTAGGCAGACATCCAGGGCTCTGCATTATCACAGGAGGCGGCTGTAAAAATTTAAAAAAAAACTACTAAATCATTTGCTTGTAGCTATAACTGGGTCCATTCAATTTATTAGAACCCCCTAAATACAAAAGAAATTTGGCAGACATTTTACTTACTTGCGATTCAAGGTACTTTGAATCGCAAGTTTGGTAACGTGCATTTCGATTTTCAATTTATTTACTTCGATTAATATTTTGTAAACATAGACCTGTTAATTGAATGCTTCACCAAAGCGTCGATTAAAAAAAATTCGTTCACAGGATTTTTAAACGAACACTGCAGGTCTGCCACGCGTGCATTTCATATATTTTTTTAATCTTCAAAAATCAGAGTCCTCGATGTCTGCCTGCCTTCATTTTGACAAGGGTTCTGAACATCAGCCTTAAAGGCAGACACAAGCAATTGATATAATATACCTGTTTTTTTCTATCATGGTGGCAGATGCAGTCCTTAATATTCCTCATCGTATAATTATCTCTATTAATAATATCTGCCACACAAGCAAATCATAATAGATTTTTTGCTCACCAGCTCCCTAGCCATTTGTAAAATTACATTACTTCAATGACTTCACTGCGTGAATTTATTATGGTATCAGTATCAAAAAAAAACAGTACAAAGTGTATACAGCCAAAATAAAATAAAATCAAACAGCGTAATTATTTACATCAAAACTAAACTAATTACTCTATATATACTCACTGCCTTGTGACGAGCAGCGCCTGCATGACGCTGTTCATGTAGCAGGTGTTGCCCAGGTTGATGAGGCCCACCTTGCGCGTGGGGATGCGCGGGGCGGCGGGCGCGCGCGGCACGCACAGCTCGCTGGCGCGCCACGCCGGCAGCTGCAGGAAGCGGCAGCCGCGCGACGCCATGTGACGCTCCAAGCACGAGATCTGATTATAAACTTCGTCATACATATATTTGATAGCAAAAGTACATACATACGAGTACATTTGATAGCAAAACTGACAGATGAATATTAATTATAATGGACAGCTAGTATTCGATGTAGTTGCGACCCTTTTATGTACCACAGATGGGCACGGGTCTGAGCACACTCCGCCACACTGCTCCAATGCGGATCGGTGAATTACAGACTAGTGGGTGGTCCGTGCCAGATGTATTCAAACCGCCCATAGGGCCTCCGACTAGATTTAATTACTGCTATCAAATCTATACGGTCATGGTACGTGGTCACCGTCACATACTGACACGAGCAACACTAGAGAGGTTGACAGTGTTTTGGGAAATAACTTACCACGTCCGCATACTTTACACTGAAGTCATTCTTGGCGTCGCCCTTAAGCGAGCCCATGTGGTGGTCGATCATCGCGCTGAGGGTGTCCACGATGTTTTGCAGCAGCGTGCGGCTCCACTGACCACTCTCTGCCGCCAACTGGGTCAGAACCCGCCCGACGTGTGGGGCGATCTGGAAGACACAATGGAACAAGTGAATCTGGGTCTCCAAGTTGTGTGTAAGGAAATAATTGAACATTGTGCTATATAAAATGTATTTTTAATGTCTTAATAAGCAATGGTGACCATAGTAGCCGTGGAAGTACGTTAGTTCGTAGCTTTATCATATTCCAGAGCGAGTCGCGAACATTCCTTAATACTAAAAGCGGAAAGATTAATGGGACGATCGTCGCTATGGGCTCAAATAGATCGCCATGCATCACTGACGGTCACTACAAAGGGTAAGTTTATTGAGTAATTGGGGCAAACAGTCGTTTATGCGATACAAGTGGCACTTACCCTATCAAGAGCATCGGTCGATTCGCGAAGTGAGGCGAGTACGTGGAATATTACGTCGGCGTTGGAGTGGCGCAGCGCGGGATCGTCCAGCGCAGAGAACATGCTCGCCAGGTTGTCCACGGACACCTCGATCAGGATATCGAAACGCTCGTTCTCCTGTTAATTCAAAAATTAGCATTTATAGCATGGTTTAACAATTTGTACGCAAAAAATCAGTTCTACAGACGCTGGTGTTGTAAAACGCAAAACATTGACATTGTCCCACAATATTTATTTATTTATTTATTTATTGACAACGTTGGACAAATTGGACAGACATTGGTGTGGCTATTATCAAAGTTGAATGTGGCGCTACTGGCGCTGCCTTTGAAGGTGCGCAAAGTCAGACTGTGCATTAAATCCCTGTGTTCTGTCGTCTTCTTCGACTTAGTTTTACTGTTGGTATGGTAACGTTGAGTGCCTTCGCGTACAATTTGATCCATCGCCGAGGGGGGGGGGGGGCACTCGTACGTCCAGCAGCCGCTGTTGCACCAGCCAGTCTAGTATCTACGTGGGGATCGTTGATTTTGAATTAGTGTTTATGTCAGACCTCGAGCGCCTTCACGTAGGACTTGATCCACTCGCCGAGGGAGGGGGTCCCGTGCCACTCGTACATCCAGCGGTAGAGGCAGGAGAGCGCGAAGCACAGTCCCGCGCAGCTCTACCCGATGTCTCGCTGTTGCACCAGCCAGTCTAGTATCTACGTGGGGATCGTTGATTTTGAATTAGCGTTTGTGTCGTACCTCGAGCGCCTTCACGTAGGACATGATCCACTCGCCGAGGGAGGGGGTCCCGTGCCACTCGTACGTCCAGCGGTAGAGGCAGGAGAGCGAGGAGCGCAAGCCCGCGCCGCCCGGCCCGTTGTCCCGCTGCTGCACCAGCCAGCGCGCCGCGGATATCGACGCCTCGGGCTCAGTGCCGTCGATGATCACCAGCACCGTCGACGTGGCCGGACACGCGTCCGATTCTGGACAACGCGGACGTTCAATTTTTATATTCAACTTCAAAAGCATAAGCATTGGTCTAACACCAAGAGGGGGATTTTGGATTTCAATTTGCGAAAATTTTATTTGCCCTATGATAAAGCGGTAAATTGAGTACAGATGATTGAAAAGATTCAATAAAGGCTACTTACGCGGATCCGAAATAAGCGAGTAAAATTTATCAAGTATAGCCGTAACGACCTCTTGTCGTAGCTCGCAGCTGACCGTGTTCATGATGCGAATGAGGAACTCCTCCACGGCCTGAAGCAAGAGCCAGAGATCCTCCTCGTTACCTGTAGCTCGCGCTGAAATCATACCAGCTATTATTATAACGCTATATTACACATAATTATTATAATAAATAACTAGCTCACCTAGTAGGCTTCGTAAAAAGAACACACCCTCCAAGTTTCAGATCTCTACCATAGGTGGTTAAGATTGATCCCTCATTTATATTAAGTTGTATTTAAGTTGTATAAAAATAGACAGTAGCCGATTCTCAGACTTACTCAATATGCATATAAAATTTCATTAAAATTGGTCAAGCCATTTTGGAGTATGGTAACTAAAACTGTGACATGAGAATTTTATATATAATAAGAATAACTACACATTTAAAAAGACCTTACTTGCTAAAATCCTTTGTTATTTCTAAACCTTGCTTACATGAGTGTTTAGGTTTACATGTAGCTTAAATCTTAACGAAGTAATACTCGGATACTTACAAAGACATTTCACGATGTCCTGGCATGTCTTTACGAGCTCAGCGGGCGGTGGCAAGTAGGCATGCTGCTCGTTCATTAACTGTAGATACTGTTCCAGCGCTGCCAGGTCCGGCTGCATACGGTTATCGTGTACCAGCTCGTGCTTCTTTACAGCCATTTTACGCTGCCTAAAAATAATAATTCACAATTTAAACCCTATATATACAAATATAAATAATTAATTAGATATATAGCCTTAAGCTGTTGGTTTCCCTTAAAGTTTGTAAATAAATAAATAAAATTTGCACATATACCAAGATAACATTTTTTACAATTTTTGTGTCTGTTCCAGCAAATGTGTTTCAGTGACACCATAATTAGAGAATTACCCTTCCAAAAATATATTAATGGTGGTTACCAACATAAGTGTCATATTGGAATTATCTGTCAAAATAAAAGCACCTTAAATATAAAAGTCCCCTAAGTTTGATATTTTGATAATACTATGGTCAGGTTTGGTCAGGAGGGGAGGGAGGGGTCCAAAAATCTTAAAAAATAGGTTACGTAGTATGGATATTATGATCCCTTACGTGACCCTGTATATAAATAGTGACATTAACTTTATTAATTGCTTTTTATTGCATTATTAAAAGAAATTAGCTACTTTATAAAATTTAACTTTAAAACCCTGATATAAGAAAAACAATTACAAGTAAGAGCAGGAGAGTCAACTTCTTTCATTACAAATTTCATCTATACATAATATAATAAAATCATATTAAATGTTTGCCTACTGTTATGTAACCCATTAATGACCTACTGCAGGGGAAGGTCTCCTCTCACAGTGAGAAGTAAGTGACTTAGTCTACCATGCTGGCCTAATGTGGGTTGGTGGATTTCACATGCTATTGAGAACATTTTTCTTTTGTGAACTTTTCAGAATGGAAGATTTCTTCACAATGTTTTCTTTCACCCTTATAGCAAGTTATATTTAATTTTATAAAGCAAACAACTTTTTAAAAAAGATTTTGGTGTGTGTCACTGGGAATCAAATCCGGACCCATCTAATAAGTGGCTGCATTAGGCTTAGCCACTAGGCTACCACCATTTTTGCCTACTTAGTACTTACTATGTCCAAAAAGACAAAAATCATCTTTGAATAAACATTTTATCTTGTTAAGAGCAAATTAGTGTGCAATCAGTGAGCAAAATGTGTCAGCATGTTTTTATTGCTGGTAAGGTACAAGGTGGTAGCGGACGACATGTCGCAGCATCACTACTGGTTTCTATGAAATTCCCTCCTTAGTTAGCGACATGAAGCTGGCTATGCGTCGTCGAGCGGCGGACGCCAGTGTGGCCCGACCACTGAAGAGTGCCGCTGACGCTGGAGCAACGACACATCGAGCGAGTTTATTTTCAAAATGAATTTTTCAAAATGAATGAAGGAACCAACTGATTTCCATGACTGCAGCGACAGGATGTAACGACATGTCGTGGCCACATGAGCGACGACACGTTGTCCGCTGCTGCTTCTTGTACCTTTAGGTACCTTGGTAAGGAGGAAGTTGTACAAATAGAGAAATAAAATCTGTTTTTGGTAAATGTTATGATCCACCTAAAAATACTAAATAAAATGAAGAGAAGAAAAAGTTAGGCCAGAATTACCATGAAGAAAAGGTAGGTTTAGTCTATAAAAATTTTTAGGACTAATGAGAATCAGTGAGCATTGTAATTTAATTTATACAAAGATATATACACAAAGTTTGGTATAAAAGCTTATAGATACTTAATACTGAAAGCCTTTATGATGTCTCTAGAAAATATCTAGCCTGGTCACATTAAGATCCATTAAAGTATTTTTAAGAATGAAATATTGCAAAATTCATAATACTAATGATCATATTCATAGATCTTAAGGTAATATGCTACTCATTCAGACATTGGTAAAAATGAAAGCACAAGGACTTACTTCCTCCTGTTGGGCATGTTGGAAGAGTTTGTTTACATAATATTCATTCACTAAAGCACATAATATGAAGAAACCCAAGATATAAATCACTTTCGTATGAGTTTTCAACCATTAACGATTTTAACACAGAAAAAGATCTTCATTATGCGAAGCAAGACGAACAAGTACGAATTGCATCCCTTTCCTATGTACGTGCCCACCTATCATGCGCATTTCCACCTTTGTTAAAACTATCAATAACTAGAGCACAGAGCAGGCATCCTACAGTTCAATAAATGTAAAATGGCTTCCAAAGTGCTCGGGTATTGTGTCAAACATTAAAAACCAAATTTGGAAAAATACTTACGATTTCGATAACAAATGAGACGATCATTCAGCTATTCATGAAGGAATGAACCACACAACAGTTTTCATCATTAAAATATCACACTTGCATCACATTATTTCTAATGCATTGTCACTGATCACGGAACTATTCACTTAATAATGCTCATTTCTTTTAGTTATTGATTTGAAAACACATTATATTTCACACATAAAAATGTCTCCTGAGTACGACTGACTACGCGAATGAGACCACAACACTAATAGAGAATTAGCTCGCACGTCTTTGATTCAAGTAGCAACAAACTGGAAAGTTCCTGAGTTCGTTATTGAACTGGTTATTATATTTCAAGAGCTAATATTTATTAGCTTAGCACCAACAAAAAATGATATTTAAAACAATATGTACAATAAATGTAAAAGTTTATTTATATTTTTACCGTAGTATAACCGTGTTCGATAAATTGTGTCATTGATAGCATAGCGTATAGACCGTCTTTACATTACAAAACTGTGCCCATAGATATTAGGTACCTACACCTACATTATTTCCGATCCATTGTGATTTTTTTTGTATAATTTGAACAATAAAAAAGTTTTCTTATCCCGGTTTTTTTTGTAATATGTGCTAGCAAACGTATATATTTTTATAAATTCTCACACACGAAAATGAATTATAGAAAAAGTTGCATTTCATCATGATGCGAACTATTTTTAATTTATTTCTTTAATTTTCTTTTACTGGCAACCATGAATGAGTTTTGAGGTTGAGGCTGAGCCCAATGAGCTCTCACTCAAGTCTCATCGACATCGAAAATAATCGACAATAGACATCGTAAACCGCGGTTCTATACCTGTGCCGTGAAGGTCCGTGAACAAATTGAATTGAACATGTTGTACGTAGATTTTCATGGGGTTCAAGCGCAATCTCATCTCATTCTCCATTTGCCATTTGGCGGATTATTCTCGGTACAAGTGTCAAATCACGGTTAAAGAAGACGCCGCAGTTTAAATTTTCTACTGTGATAAAGGATTCATCATCATCCGACTGGTCTTACCTTACGACACTTCGGTTACCATACGATAGTAGCTGCAATGTATGAAGCCCATTTTGATAGATCTTATTGCCCGTATAACTGTTATTGCGTATCCATAAAATTATATAATCACTTAATAATACCCTGTTCATATTAGTCCAGTCAAGCAATCCAGTCTAGCGCTGGCATGCCACTGGAATAATGTGAACCTGCAATGGTACAAGAATGGAAAATTCTAGTGATCAATCCAGTACAGTTGACTGGAATGCCGAATGACGGTCTATTTTTCGTAGTTTAGTAGGTTTAGTTGTCATTCTCATTGCCAATCTTCAAAGACATCTTCTGATTTCAGCTGTTGCAAAAGCATTGTTGAACCTCCTTATTCATTTCCTTCGATTATCCAATTTCTCACCCAAATCCGCTTTTTTCCTTTTTTGTTCTTCCACTACATCAGTTACATCATGTAACTTATTACTGAACATCAGTTACAAGATGTAACAAATAAATGAACATGTAAATTGAACATTTGAATTTTAAAACAATTTCTAAACTCCTTAAAATCATATATGTAAAATTCTCTTGTCACAGTTTTAGTTACCATACTCCTCCAAAACGGATTGACCGATTTTTATGAAATTTTATATGCATATTCAGTAGGTCTGAGAATCGGCTAACGTCTACTTTTCATACCCCTAAGGGCCTAAGTGATAAGGGTTGTCCACACCAAACATTTTGATTTTATTTTTTGGACAATTTTTTATTTTTTTTCAATAATGTGGCATCAAAAATACATACAACCCTAAATTTTCACCCTTCTATCAACAACCCCAATTTTTTAATAGTCTATTTTTAACGCTCGATAACTTATATCGCAAAACAACGTTTGCGGGGTCAGCTTGTAATTTCTAAACTCTCAAGACGTAATGGGCGCTGGCGCTGTGGCGCTGGCGATCCAGATAGCGCTGGATGGCGCTGGACTGAAATGCTCGACTGGACTAATGTGAACGGGGTATAAAAGTTATAATCTTAGAATTTATAGAAATGTAATTTAATAAAATAATAAAGTAAATCTAGGAATATATCAATAATATTTTCAAAATAATAAAACATAAAAATAATAAAAAGCATTATTCATTCCGTTACACTTCCGCTTGTTCTTTTCATTCGTTCGCGCAGAGCGGCGAACGAGTATTGGGGTTGCCGCGCTATAAATTGTTTGTTATATATCTACAAAATAAAATTTATTAGACTTTTAAAAAGTAAAAAGTAGAAAGTAACATAAATTTATACGTTCCGAGGTTTGCTGCCAGTCTGTGCCATAGACGGTGTTTGTTGGAAGTAGATGTGCCCATTTTTATATGGATAATTGGAAAAAGAATCCAAATCCTCGTACTATACATTTTCCTCGCACAGCTTTGGTGGAAACGCCCACACATTTCCACAGCACAGCTGTTATATACATCCTTTCCTCGCATCACACATTTTCCTAGCACAGCTTTGGGGGAAAAGCAGCCTTAGGGGCCAATCATTGTATAATTTACCTTAATTTTTAAGATTTTGGATTCGAGATTGCGATTATTAGCAGTAGCTTAAATGTCGTTTCTTAAATACAGAGAAACTCAATTGTATTGTCACGTCGTCAGGATGGTGGGATTCGTAAAACACCAGTTAGTTACGCAAGTACTTTATTCAACGTCCACACAATGAATTACCACTCGTTATATACAGCCAAACACGTATACACACTTTAACTAAACGCACTTTATTAACTCACTCACTAAGCCGCAGTAGTATAGCTGGTTATCGCCTGGATAGTTCGCTTCGATCGCTGATCTAAGAATGACTCAATGCTCGCCACACATCTATTTATACCCGGCAGACAGATATACTAGAACCCGAAAAGTATAGACTAGATTAGAAGGTACCAAAGTTGTAAACATATAACCATGCTATTTCGAACCTTAACCTATTAGGATTCAAGTGTGGCCACTCGTTCAACGGCGTTAATTTTATGGGCATTGACGTTGATGTTAGTGTGTAGCCGTAGGTGCGTAGGACGGTGAGTACACCGTGCATAGAGATGAGATTTTTTACCTATGGCATTTATTATTATATATTGTCTGTGGCATAATTAACCTTTCATTCACGTTCAAAAAAAATCTCCAATTTAGTAAATACCTACCTAACAATTTTTAAAACAATCTTTATAATAAATGCAAAGTGATTATGATGTAAATTAACAAAATGTTAAAAATATACACTACTAACACCATTGTATAATTTACGTCCATTGCTTAATGAAAATTTATCGGTATGTAATATGTCAGGAAAGTAATTTATTTTGTTTTGGTACTTACTTTTACAATGGATGCTGCGGCATCTCTAGAAAATGATGCTGAATTTGATAAAGTTTATGATTTCTTCCTAAAAATTGAAAATACTGGGTATCCGGCTACTATTAGACAACGACGTTCTGTTATCAAATACACAAAATTACCTGATGTTGACTTCGATTCTGGAGGTAGGTGTTTTTATTTACTAGTTCTAATATGCACGTTTTTACATTATTATGATTTATCTTTGTGAATAAAATAAAGTTTCCTAATATGCACAGGCCAAGTTTAAGAAACACATCTTTTAATCTAAGTACTAAATACAGGTACAAAAAAGCATTATCAGGTGCCATGCTAAAATAGAAATATCAGTCTGTTCAACATTGTACCCGTAATTCAATTTAGTAACAAGTAAAATGTTCTTCAAATGTTGTAGATTCTTTTCAAAAGTAACATACTGAATTAGTTACTGCCTTGTGTTTTTTGAACATGACTGTGTAGATGATGGATTTATTGATATTTGGGGAAGATTAAGGCCTGTATTATTTAATAAATAAGACTTAAATTTAATCTGGGCTCAACTCTTAAATCATTGAAAACTTTAACTCCTCCCATATCATTTGTGTCTGGCAATCATCCATAGTTCTCTCATATATCTCTGCTGCACCTTCAAAATGTAGAATGATAGTAAGAAATGGTTCCCCAGGACTATGAAAGTCGAGAGCAGTCCTACAAAGCGTAACACACTTGCTATTCCTCTGGTGTTTCTCGTTTCCATAGTCAACAAAGACTACTTTGCATCAGGTGGCCAATTTGCCCAGTCAACATATTTATTAACACAAGCCTAAGATACAAACCACAAAAGTAGAAACACAAACTCATTTGGGTAAAATAAAATGTACATAAATATTATCTTAAATAATTTGTAAATTGTGTGATGTAAAAATATCCTTAAATTACTTGGCAGTGACATGGCATAAGGAAACATATTCATTAAGACCTCGGTTAAGACGGATAGTCACAATAAATGAACCAAAGGTTTCCACAACTAGATCATTAAAGCCTGATATTGCAATTGAACGGATGACGATGATGCCTAATGTAACAAAGAGGAAAATAGTGACCATTGAAGAAGATGACGAAAGTGATTTCCATCCAAAATTCTGTGCGCACTCCAATATTGTTAAAGCCCTTAGTATTATTATTGTCTGTAGTATTGCTTTTGTTTGTATTTAACCAGTTATATAAATTTTTATGGCATAAATAATTTTATACATTCCAGCATGTGAAGGACGAAAACCTGCCCTTAAAACGTCAAATAGAACATCTGGAACAGAAATAAAAGACGAAAAACTTGTGTCACAGAGAACCACTACAAGGCTTTCCCCATTTTCAAAATGTGAGTGATGTAGTATAGAAGCTTCCATTTATGTTATTAAATCATCTACAATAATCTACAATAATATTATAGAGAGGAATAATTTGAATTTTTCTGTGTCTGTGTGTATGTTTGTAATGAATAAACTCAAAAACTACAGTGCCGATTTCAAAAATTCTTTCACCATTGAAAAGCTACATTCACACTGAGTAACATAGGCTATATTTATTGCTAGATTTAGTCAAATTAATTGGCAGAGCGAAGCCTGCCGGTCAGCTAGTAATGATATAAGTATGTACCTTTGTTGGATGTATTCAATACAATTTTTAATTCCAGCCCCAAAAGAAACTAAAAGTACCAGAAGCAACATTCCAAATATTAGAAAGGAAAATGATTCTACAAAACTGAACAACAGGAGTAGATATTCTGTAGCAGAGAAATTATCTACACCAAACTATTTCAGAACTCAGAAAACTAAAGAAAAAGAAGGTTTGTCTACATGTAAAATCTGTATTTTTATTCAGCTTCAGAAGGAAAATGTTGTCATATTTTTATGCTGTAATTTGAGCACAGACAATTGGGGTGTGGACTGAAAGTAAATTGAGATACTTTTATTGAACTGTCAAAAATGAAAATTGACATCATAATCCATCTTCTTAATTCTTCTTCATACAAAATCCATAGATATAATATTAGGTAGATTGGCTGTCAAATGATAGAGGCAAAACCAAAAATGTGCACATCAAGTAGTGATTCCCACACTCAATTTCAATATTGTTAACTTAATTTTTAAGAACACTGCACTGGTATAATTAATTTATTCCATGGGTCAGGTATGTTTGATTGTAATGCTCAAAATTAAAATAAACAACAATTAAAGAAATGTTTTTAAACATGTTCTTTCATATTTGTTATCATCTCAATCAAATTTTATGCATTCCAAATATTAATGTGATCAAATACCAAGATTTTTTTTCTAATATATCTGTGCAATACATCTTTTGAATTAACTTTAAAAACTCACATTATCAACCAAACATATACTTGCTAACTATAAACTTGCTAACAGCCTTTAGTGCCATACTAACAAACTAACTTTTGTGTTAATGAGTAAAATGTTTTGCTCAATTAAACACAAATTATTTAATTATTAGTTTCATTTTAGGTGTGACACGAAGCACTAAAAATGTTTATACAACCTCAAAAATTAGTATAAGTAAAAACTTAGGAACAAAAAGTGAAAATGGAAATGATATCAGTTTGATTAAAACTAAATTATCTGATAGCTGGAGTAACAATTTCACATCTAAGAAAATAGTAGAACAACAGAAAACAAGTAAATTGTCACTTAGGCAAAATAAAAGTAAAGCATCCTTTATTAAAGATATGAAGGACAAAAATAAACCAGTTACAATTATACATGTGCCACTTGATGATAAATATAAAAGACGAGAACGAGCCTCTGAAATACCTGAAAGTATATTAGAAGCCGATTTAAATAAAGTAAGCAAAGTTGATTCTAGTACTGAAGTTGACAGAATTATTTTATCTAAGAACATGAATGTTGGCACTGACCCTTTACCTACCACTGTAGATCAGATTACAGAAACTGAGACAGAATATGAAACAAGTTGTAATTGCTTGGAGGAAACAAAAATACATACACAAGAAATAAAGGAAACATTTGATAGTCTAGACATACCAAATGTAACATTAATAAAAGGTACAACTTGTAATTATCCCAAAGACAAAATAGTCAATTTCTGCAGTAAATCTTTGCCTAATGTAAAAGTTTCTATGGTTGATACAGTGGCACACAAAAAGATTAATGGGGTGAGTGACCAACGTTTTAGTAAAAGTTCATCTTATATTATAAGTCGAGCAACTTTAACCTACACTACAAAACAAAAAATAAACTTTCATGTTGTTGGTAATAACGAAGATTTATCAAATGGTATAACCACTAGTCCACTAGCTTATCCTATGAGTGTTGTTTCACTCTTTAAAAAGGAAGTGAACAACAAAGATCTGTATGAGAATTCAGAGATACAATTTAAAGGAAATGCTGATAAGTCGCAAAGCGAATGCAAGAACTCTGGTGATACTAAGGTGTCTTCCTTTCCGTATGCTATTGATAGAAGTAAATTAATGAAACCATCTGATATTATAAACACAATAAGTGTACCAGATGGTTTATTGCAAAACGACTACATTTGCGAGCAATTCCAAAGAGAACTCAATTTTATTGATTCCTTTTTTGAATCTTTGCAATATTTAGAGCATTGCTCCTTAGCCGAAAAATGCATATCAGAAAATAAAGTCGAAAGTTGGATAAATAACAGTGGTTTTGATTTAAAGAAGCTAGAGTATGGATCTCTTATGTCAAAATTTGACAATGAGACATTTGTTGATGATTCTGAAACAATGGCTTCAAAGAGTCTTTGTCTAGTAAGTATTGTACTTTATGTTTGTAAACTTTTGAGTGACTTGAAATCATTTTCTCAGTGCCACTATAATATTTCATACACTTGGTGGTACTAACATTCGTTTGTAACAATGGCAATTTGTAACAACACGTATTAACTATTTTTCTTTAGTCTTTATTCTGCTATAAAATTACATTAAAGTGTCGACTACACGAAAGTGGATGAGAGATAACGACACCTCTGAAACACGTTCGCTCAGAAGAAGCAATCTCAAAGGGCTTTGTTCCCTGCATAATCTCTTCAGTATTGTAGTAACACAAAATTAATAATTTTGTAATCATTTCATTGCAGCTCAATTTACTCATTCGCGATGAGCAAAGGCGAGCAAAGAATCTCTTATTTGTGCTTAAGATGCGTGAAGATGCCCTAAAAGACTTCACCAAATCTCAAATTTTGTGGTTGGAAAATAAAAAAAAGCAGGAAAACATAGACATACCTACATTGAAGAAAAAGCAGCGCGGTGCGCTTCTCAAGCTTCAACATGAATGTGGGGAGATGCAAAGAATGCGTAAAGCACTTCTAACATTATCGGAAAAGCGAAAGGTTGCTCTTATAAAAACAAAAAAGAACATTGAACTAAAATTGAAAAATAACGTCAGTGTGGATCAAATACTTTTAAGCAAGAAAAAAATTAAAAGAAACAGTGTATCCGATCGATTGGCCCCTGTAAAGTGTTTCGATTTGTCCAGCAGTGGATGCGACGACAGCTCCACGTCGCGACCGAGATCTGAAACTCCTGGAGCCCCGAGGCCCGAGGTCCTAGCTTCGATCAATATTATATCCAGTGCCGAGAAGTCAATACAAACGAGCGAGAGCGCGTTACCGTCACTGTCCGTCGAGCGGTCGACGAACACGGCCGACGAAAACTTCGTAGTGGTCGACGGCGGCTACCTCAACATTCTCTTTCACAATCTGTCCTTACCTAAAATATTCAGTAGCGGTAAACAGTACGAGGTGAACGAGGAAGCGTTAAAGAACATCGTGAACACGGCCAACAACAACCACAACAATGTGAACGACGAGAGCGACATCGAAAGATTCATGGATCAAATCAAAAATCACGAAACGGACAGGTCGACGTCGCCGTCCACCGCTCGCAGCCTGGTGGAGGAGCTGGATCAGTACTACAAGGGCCTGGTGGAGGAGGACAAGTCGCCGGCGGAGTCCCCGCGCGATCGCGCTCACATCGTATGCGAGGTGAAGGACGGGGTGGTCCAGGTCGCGGAGTCGCGGACTGTCGGAGCGCCGGAGATCACGGCGATCACCGCGATACCGCACCGCGATAAGGAGGAGTCGAAGGGCACCGATGGCGAGTTGGTGTCGCACGAGTATCACTCGTGTGACTCTGCTGGAGAGGAGAGGGAGAGGGAGAGCGAGAGCGGGAGAGGGAGGGGCGCCAGTGTGGCGGGGCCGCTACCGGTGCCCGCGGGCGCCGCCGCCTCGCCCGCGGCGGACACGCTCGTTTGGCCGACGCATAGAACTTCAACTACATCTACGACCTCAGGTACTGCACACATAATTTCATTTTATTACTTAGTTAGTTTTTTTAAACAATATTCACACTTCTTTCTATGCTGATTTTACAGAAATCGACAGTTCAAGTAGTGCAAATATATCATCAGTATCTTCCATTGCATCGCCGGTGCAATACGAAGCAGAGGAATTGCGCAGACAACAACTAGCTATCGAAAGAGAGGTTGGTACATTTATTTTACTTAAAGAGGGTGATCGTCGTACAAGGCTATACCGCGGTTTGTTATGAATGATGACGGTTGAAATGAATGACGGTTTACTCGCGGCTTATAGGCGCTGATCGATTATATTATCGAGCAACAGTCGTGTTTGAAGAATCGTTTTAAAATGTAGCACAGATGACGAGCTTGTTCTTACCGCGTTATTGCAATGATACCCGGTGAGCTCTAATGACCAGCCGTAAAACCCCAGTTTTATTCGCCCGTCGACCAGGGGCCCGATTCTGTATGACCATTCACACTCGTATCGCGGCAATGTCGTGTCTTGCCCGTGATAAAAGTCAAAAAAGGCTTAAAAGTCAAATATCGTGACAATCTATTGTGTGCCTTATAGAAAAGACATTAAGGTTCCTTGTCTTGCCGAGTTAATGAAATGACATACGGTTGGATGACACACGATATCGACACGAAATCTGAATGGTCATACAGAATAAGCCCCCAGGGCATTTAGATTAAATTGTTAGCTAAACGGAAAATGCCTCGTGTGGTGTTCCACATATCTTGTCACGTTATGTTAGGCCCTGTCAAAAAATAATCTGATATGTTATAATGTAGTGTCTGCTCAATAAAGTTCTATTCTATTCTGCTCCCCATACCTACAGTGTACAATCGCATGGTTGTATAAAAAAATCGAAGAGAGTAGAGGAGCGGTTTTTTTAATTTTAGCACAGTATCTATGTGAAACTGATCGTACATCTTTATGAACACGTATATTGCTTGCTTATAAGTACATAATATGTGCAGTTGATACATTATAAAGTCCATATACTAAACCGATACTTGAACTCTTTCAGATAAAGGCGTTAGAACAGCAACAATGTCAGTTGTTAGTGGTCCGCGAGATCCCCGATAAGCCGCCACCACCGTACACGCCGCCTACCGAGATACGCGCTCCCAGGCCGCCACGAATGTACCTTCTAGATGACGCAGCGGAACAGAAAATCCGGACATATATATCGGAGGCGCCGAAGAACAACTTCGATTCGAACGAACCTTTCGAGTTATTCATTAAAGATTTTTGCGAAGAATCCCTAAAAGCTCAGAAACCGGAACGAAGCGACAAGCCATGGCACTCCTACAACCTCCTCCCGCAAAAGCCGCCGGATAGCGTGGAGAAAATTGTCGAAAGAACCACCTCACACCTGAGCGAAGTTCTCAAAGGCGTTACTCCAACGGTTGTTTCGGGTAAGTTGACAGTTTTATTTATCTTGTTAATTGTTTGTGGGGCAGAAATCGCTTCTCGTACATTTTTGTTGTGTTTCCTACACACTAGTAAAATGATCAGAGTTTATCTTTGGCGTAGTTACGAGAAGAAAGGAAATGTTACCTTAAATATTTTAACTACTATAATATTCTAAAATAATCAAAAATATATAAAATTACTAGCTGACCCCGCAAACGTCGTTTTGCTATATAAGAAATGAATTTTGCTCATCGTGAAAACAATAAAATATTAGTTGGTTGACTCAAAGAAACTATGACGTCATCCCGTGCGTTCACCATACAAAACGTTTGAAGGGATAGTGGGATAGTGTTATGACATTTCATTAAAAGTATCTCAATTGACTTGTAGACTTGTTAACTAACCCTATTAGACGGATTATATTCAATTCGGGTATAATATAATTGTATTGCAGGTGTGGGAGCCCGGCGGTCGGACCACATCGACGACATCCTGTTCGCGGAATGGCGGCGCTGCGAGCCCGAGTGGACCGCTCTGCACTCGGACGAGGCAGTCGTCAAGAACCAACTATTCGAGAGCATCTTCCAGCGCATCCTTACAGAGACCGTCGATGAATACAAACGAACTGTGCTCTGTGTCGGACAGGAAGCCAAGGACTCGTCATGAACGCTCAAACACCTAGGTATGGTGTTGATAAACTTAATATTACCGGCAGAACCTTTGAAGGCACTTGCAATGCTTTACTGAAAGGACAAAAATCTCAAAAAAAATAGTCGTATTCACTTATATTTGAGGATGTTGTTGTTAATCATTCTTTGATTGTAGTTTGAAGACTATAATCTAATCAAAACTGAAAATTGTCGTGGACTTATTTCTCACAATAAGTCCACAAAAATATTTTGAGGTGTAAGTAGGGTTAATAATTATATGTGCTTGCAAACTTTATGCCGGTATAATATCCTGTGCTATTTTTATCTACTTAAATTAGTAAGTACGTCAATCTCTACATTGTTAATCAGTTCACTAGTCGTTGTTATAATTAGGATGTCGTATGGTAATACACACTAGTTTCTTTTCTTATAGACTCTTAATAACAGCGTTTATCTATTTATTCAAAGCTGTTGCAATTTTGCGTGTTATGTATTTCAAGAAGAAGAAATATAATTTTTAAGGGAATCGGCAAAACAAAACTTCCGCAGTAATGACAAGAGGGTAGATTGTTAAAATCTTTATTTACCAATAATAATGAAAATATCACATAATTCTTACATTCCTTACTGACTGCATTATCTATAAATACTTTAAAAATAAACATTGTGTTCAGCAAAATTAAGATCAGGGTAAACTTTATGAAAAAAAATTGTGATGTGACTATCTCACTAAAAGTATTCAGTGTAAAATTTTGGCATAATACTCTCTCCTATTTAAAATAGCATTTATCTAAGATTCAGGGAAGCACGTCAATTATGCACCAACCAACTAAAGTTTACAAATACTCAATATTATTCCTAACTAATATGACATACAAATACAATAAAATTAAAGTTTATTTATAAAAAATACACACATTATATTGGATAAATTAAAGGTTTCCTTAACGCTATCGAAATAATTCTAAAAATACAAATATCTTGCACGAAAGCAAACGGTCGACATCATTGTTAGTTACACAGTTAAGTATATTTTTATATGCCATCGCTACTCGAAATACTCAAACTATAGACAACAATTTACACGACATTTTTGCCCTTAAATATAATCAATAAATTATAATATAATTATATTTATCAAAGATTTTAATGTGTCACATAAAAACTTGCATTTTTAATCTTTTCACAATATCAGTGACAATGAAGCAAGACACGTACCTCATATATCACTGTACATAATTATGTACAAGTATATCACTGGTACTCTCATAGCCACGGAATCTTACATATACCTACTTCACATAGCTCTTTAATAGTCTTTGAAGTAGATAGGAAAAATAGTAGCACTGACACAATAATTATATTTTTATACAATACAATACAATAATACATTAATCGTCGGCCTTGAGGATGGATTCCAGCGGGTTTGGACCCTTCCTTCGAGGGTTGGAAGGCGCCTTAACTGCTTCAGCTGGAAAAGTGTTTTAACGATATGAAAGACACATGTTCTGTATTTGAAAAATATCCTTAGTAAAATATATTAGGTAAATTACTAATCTTGTCATACTGAGGCGTTGAATAGTGTTACACCATTGTTAAATTTGAATAGCTAGTTATCTGCTTGATGTGTATCGAAAACTTGTTGCCGTACATGTTTCCGATATATCTTAAGCATGTTGCAAATTACATGTATCTGATCGAAACCGTGTCGCAAAGCGCATGAATTGTTAACATTGCTCTGTAATGGAAATAAAGGGAAGTACTTGTTTGTTATATAAACATTCTGTATTTAAATACGTATCAGTTCTATTGTCTGAAAATCTAGTGTTAATAAGTTGATGCAGGCCCATTTAAAATATTTCTACCTATTTTTTTCCAACGAGAGCAATGTGACCATTGGGTTTTCCAGGATTTAATTTTATAGATATCTCTTATGTTTGCAATGTAAGATTTTCCTCGAATCAATTGCATGAGAGTCTGCGTTGTGTATTCATCAGCTTAAATCAATTGAGATAATATAATCATGCTTTTCGTCTGGCTTCTTCACACACTTTAAGATGTGTTACCATAAAGTTGTGGATATTTCTGGGTTTATTTGTTTTTTCTTCGCAAAAGATTTTTGTAACAAGAAATTTTTCTAAACTTATTTGGCAAGTATGAGATGATTTGTTTATGAGTTTTGTTAAAATTCATGGGCACTTCAATGTTTATTATTATGCAGTGATATAAAAAGTATTCTTACTCGTCTGGGTCTGCGAAGCCTGCGTGACCTCGAGGCAAGCCATCCACTCCGTAATACTGATTTTAGCATCATGGTTGACGTCGCAGTACCGAGGCAGCTTCCTTCCGCACCGCCTGAGCTGCTCCACGCTCGATATCAGCTGATGGAAAGCTTTCCACTCCCGACGTTCCAAGGCCTTGTTCTTATCTTTGTCTAACATTACGTAAGTCCAGGTGGCCGCCTGCTCCTCCTTCGACGCACCCCATTTTACCATCTCTCTACGAAATTTCAATAGATATATAATAATAATTATTTATTATGTGTGTATTTATCTCAGTATGAAAAGTGGATACATTTAAGAAAGTTCAGAAATCATGTTGATTATGAAAGTTCGTTATTTATAAAAGTTGAACACTAACGTTCAATTCTTACAATAAGTCTATTTTGTTACGACTAGCCAAAATTAATTGTTTTTAATAAGTATTTAGTGTACTCGCGAAACTAAATAAATACAGGTGTCTGTTAAATATGTTTTTAATTTATTTTGCCTTACCCGGGACCAGTGCCGTTGGTTGACGATGTCATCTTAGCAACAAAGAACGACATCAGATCACGGAGGAAATTTGTTTTCATAGGTTCAGGACAGCCTGGAACATTTTTCATATTTACAGAGAAACATCGTTTTGCAAGTGTTGTATCACACACATTTTGAAATTCTAATCAACATTGTTACAACCCATCTTAATGGGTAAACTTAATGGGTTACCATTAAAGTAGATTGGACCAAAGAATCACGTGGTCCCATACAAGATTTGTCCCCATTTTTGAAGAATTCTTCCTTATCGGATGCTTACGCCACACAAAAAACACACCTCTAATGAAGCTAACATGAAGCGTGTACAAATATAGTAACTTCCATGGGGCCTGCGCATTTACAAGCGGCTTTGTAGTCCTAGCCTTGGTCCTTGAGTCGATATTGGGCTTGCTGGTGTCCTATGTTAGTTATGAATTTATCATAGGTCGGGTACAAGTGTACGTATATACCTCTCATGGGGCTCGCGTGTTGTGGTGCGGCGTCGCAGTCGGGCCGACGGTCCTTGACCGATGACCCGGGGATGGGCTTGCCGGTGTCCTGATGTACGCACCAGCAGTACCCCGTCGAGCGGTAGCACTGCGCACGAGCGTACCGCCCGTCGCCCATACACTCCGGTACATACAGCACCGCGCTACCCGCCTTCTGCCAGTTTTATGGAATCATTCATCAAATCGAGAAAGAATGTTGATCAGAGAGACATTTTTGTCGAAAATCAGCCGTGGTGTCCGGCTCGTGACATTCTATAATCATATTATTATGTAATTCGCAAACTATACCCACGGTCATACCCCGGTTAATTTTTTCATACAAAAAGGTTACACCCTATAGCACCTGTATCTGTATTTACACAGAAAATGTAAACAGTTGAGTCTTCTATACTACATGGATGTAGTTATTAAGAAAATGATATTACGTTCTATAATACACAATCAAAAATATAGTTGGGGTTACTATAAGTATTTTTTTATAATGTGTCGACTGTCGAGTGTCAACTTTCTTACGGATATTAAGTACCTATTGTGGTTAGTACCTTGATAATTTAGTTTTTTAAGGTTTGGTACCTTACAGGTCAGAGCCAAGGCTGGACCCGTGGCTAAGCCCATCAATAAAACTAAAATGATTGTTTAAGTTAAAAAAATAACAGTTGGTTTCTTTATTTTTTTAGACACGGGCAGTATAAGTGTTTGAATACATAACGCTCCTTCTTACTTCGCCGTAGTCCGGTAAAAATGAATGGATATATATTTTTAATTTTTATGTCTCACTTATAAAAGTAGATCTAAAAATAAGTAGGCTCAATGTCTTGTAGCATTTTGAAGAATGGAAGACACTCAAATTCATTAAAATTCAGGGTGCGGTTCGGTTGGGTACTATGGGTCGTTTAGGTATAATGACTCATTGAGTTACCTACATGTGCGCTCAATTGCGCTCCCATTCGTGTTTTTAAAGAATTACAACATTTGAGCACAGCAATGAGGGTACATAATTAAACATACATACTACTAACTCGTAAATGTGCTTGTTAATTATTGTCTATTGTTCTTTTATCGCTTTCACTTAGATCTTATTCCCACGACAGCTTACTCGCTTAGCTGTATGACAGGTTATAAACGCAACATTGCAAAGCATCGGCTTAAATCTAAGGTAGGTTATTAAAAAAATATTATTTATTTTGCTAAAACAATATCTCACATGCATAACAAAATTATCTAGTGTGCATATTAGCTAATTTAGTTATGTATACGACTTTTACTAAAATTACCATGGGTACCTAACAATTTTAGAGTTAGAGAGACTTAATGTTATAATAATAATATTACCTGTTCGTCGAGCACTGCTTGGCGGTCGGTAAGACAGTCGTTTGCTTCGTCTTCTCGCGTGACCGATCCGTCTGGAGCGAAGGAATTCCGCATAATCCCGGGTAGGACTGTCAATGAATTAATGTTCCTTGATTATTTTTAACCATCAATTTCAGCCAACTCTTCACAGTCGCATTGCATGTTTGTCGGTTGCAGGTTCAACAAAAGCTAGAGCTGCCATCGCTGTAGGCACAATTCTTCCTAATATTATTGTCATTCAACTAAGCTTAGCCTTCGTTTTATAAATACAATACAACAACTGAAATGCAAAGATTTTATCAACAATTGTCACCATGTAATATGAGGTCGCAGCACAGATGTCATCCGTAGCATATTTCATTACACAATTGCATATCAAATAAAGGTCAGTTCACATTGAATTGCACGCAAGTCTACGCGAAGCTGAGGTGCGTCCTGTTATCTTTTGGTCGTTTATCATTTTGCAAGCCGGCGCCACGACGTCGCGAGCGATTCCGAGCCCATAAGGATCTCACAAGCACTCTCAAATAAGTCTTAGATAAGTATTCTGGGATAACTTGCCGATATATTAAACAATTCGTCGTCGCGACGCCAATGTGAATTGACCTAGCATGCCATGTAACAAATAACACCGTTTCGTACTCATAAATTAGGGAATGATTGTATCTAGTACCAGTTTACGAAATAATTAGGTATTGTAGTGCATGTGCGATGATGAATTGGTGCAACAGGAATGAAGCAAAGCAAGCGTCTGTTTGTTATTTCATAGATAAGAGTAGATACTAGCATAGGCAGGCTAACGCACACCTCCACCAAACGAACGAATTCTAATCCATGATATTATTATTTAACTCGTTAATTAGCGTTTGTTACTAGTACATACTACCGTAATGACCTTAGGACCTTAGGCGAAATTACCTAGACTTCACATTTTTAAAATCCTTATTTATTTATTTTTTAAGATCGCCCACGCACCTTTTGAGGGTTTTATGACATACTTGCCAGACCTTCTCAATAAAAAATATTTATTGAAGTTAGTATTTAAATTACTGCGAAACCCAATTTTACATTAATATATTATGAATAAATACAGTTTGCGAATACCTAGGATTCATGCAGACATGTTCTTTAGATACCAATATCGACTTTTTTTCTCATCTAAGTACATCAACTTTCATTGAGCGAATCAGTTTGTTAAAGCCTCTCTAAATCTCATAAAATCACCAGAGCATTTTCAAAATATGTATGTACGTAATCCCAGCATGCAAATCTAAATCGTTTTATAACTATTAACTCATGTTTTCCTATAGCACCTTGTTCTTAGTACTCAAGAAGCATGCATTGTTAATGCAAGCTTCCTATATGGCAGGCATGCATGTCATGTGCATGCACACGGGCGTGTGTCACCTGCGCTGGGGTCTGGTGGAGGCTCCTCCTCGTAGTCGGGCTCTGGTTCTGGGCCGCTGTCGTCGTCTGCGTTCAACGACATGAAGAAGCGGAGAGAGACTATATATTATTATTATGTTTTCGCATACGTTGGCATATTTTAATCGTCGGCTTACTGAGATATTGTTATCTTTAAAATGTGATCATACATTTCATTCCATGTTATTCTTGTCATATATTCCTATTAAGATTTTTGACATGTTCAATTGTTCACTCGGCATCTAATAGAGTTGATATCTTAATAACTGGAATGGTTACTGAAGATGCCACTTTCTACTTTTTTAATGGCAGCATACCTACAGGGTGAATTTTTCTAGTGTGCGTGGATGGGGAAATCCCAAACCATAAGGAATAGCGAAAAATGCTTAAAGGAGTCCGGGAACCGATTTTAATGAAAAATAAAACTGCATCATTGGATTATTGAAAAAATATGCCTAGCCAGGAATCGAACCCGTTGATTTTGAAAAAAAAATCACAACAAATGTATTATTACACAATTCGATATTGTCACTAATTAGGAACTAATTCTGGTAAGTAATGACATACGGCAAACTTAAGAATGGACCTAATGCTTTAACAAAATATATCTTTTTCATACAAACCTTAACTGAATAGGTTCTCTCTTATCTAATAATCACGAAATTACTATCTAACATGTCATTATGTTATCCAGAATCCTACTTTAATAGCAGTTCCATCGTTCACTGATGTGAATGTCATCCACTTTCGCGTGCACGATATAAATTCTTCAAAGTTCCTTGTTGCGTACAATTGGTTTATTTTCGAAGATTTAACCGTGTGAGAAATTACTAACAAGTTTTAGGGTGGAGAGACTCGGTAAATCAAGATAGAAAGGTAAGTAGGTAACTGTAGGTATTACGTTTCTCTGTCAGTTACGAACATAAGCAAGTATTAGGTAGGTACGGGTCAAAACCGTGAGAAGGGTTTAAATTTTCACACCGACAGATTACTAAACGGGAATTTGATAATCTTTGAGGGCTATGCGTTGGACAAATTATGGACGATAAAAGCTGTAAAGCAGGCGAGTCTTAGGTACCTATACCTACCAACTCATAGATTTCACTAGAATAAGAACATTGTATTTATATTTTGCTTTGTGTACTTAATGTAGCTGTGATTTTTTACGAAAAAAAACGCTTTGCCGTGTAATATTACTTGAGAATGGCTTATAAATTAGCTTTTTTTTTAACTTGCAATGTATGTTCGGGTGGAACCTTTGAATTGAATTTTGAAGTAGGTATCTTCAAGCGATTGAGCTGAAATTTTTTATACACGTTTAGTTTGGATGACAATGCACGATATGGTTTGTGACGTCATTCTAAATCTAGTATGGCGGACCATCCAAGATATCGAAATAGTTATTTATAATGCATTTCTACAATATGGGTATCAAATGAAAGGGTTTGTTAAGAGTAACTAGAGAAAAAAAATAAAAGCTTATTGTAATAAAGTTTTTAACTTATTATTAAATGCTAGTGACAATGAAAAGAAAGTTGTGATCTGGGGTTGTGAATGTTTATGTAATTGTGATCATTGCTGTACAAAAAGAGGTGTGGATGTGCTGATAAGAACATTAAGAACGGAAGAAAAACAAGCAATTGTAGATATATCCCTTAAGTAAAAAAAGAATTTGTGGCCACACAATGAAGGAGGCACGGGTGCACATAACACATTTTTAGAGCGAATTTATTATTTCGAATTTGGCAACTTTCATGGAAAGATGGTTTCCATAAAAAGTTGCCAAATTCGAAATTCGCCTTCGAGTTCATCGAGGCTTTGTCGGTGAAGAAATAGGTAATTTATTGTATACTTGCATTGCTTTGTTTTTGTCACGAAGGTTAACTACTGGTTTAAAGTAAATCTTAACATGGTACCTACTCACGACTGGCTACAAAAAAAGTTTACTTACAGTATAACTCTAACGAGACATTCGGGCTCGAAAGGTTTGTTTGATCGATATAAGTAGATACTTGTCAATTTTAGTCGATCTTAATCGATAATCACGACGTGTTTTACTACTACATATTAGTTACCTAACCGTGTTTTTAATGTTTGCGTCCAAATTTGCAGTACCTAATAAAGAGCGTTGTCTGCTATCGTGGGGAGGGAGTTTCGTTAATGAATCGGACATCATTATGATGGGGACCTATTGTGGCATGTGTTCACTGTCTTCACAGAAGAAAAATTGCTAAATTTTGTGTAGTCCCACGTGTTGGTCACAAATACTTCTGAAATAACCTTGTGTAACTAGGTCTCCCCCGAACAATAATGTCCAACTTTTGTTTTGCGAACTAGTGTTGGAAAAAGAGAAGTTGTCAACAATTTCAGTGAAATCGCACCTGAAGAAGCGTTATTCATTAGATTTGCGTATAGTTAGCGACATATCAAGGTACTCACAGTCCGGTGCGGGCGGGTCCGGGCTGGCTAGCAGGCAGCCGGCCCACTCGGCGCGCGCGATCTCGCCGTCGCCGTCGCCGTCGCAGCCGCGGGCCCACGCCCGAGCGCAACGCTTGGGTTTCACTACCTGGTTGACATCAAATGACAAAGCAATATCAGCCACCGAAGCCACAAAAAGTTCAAAGTTTGCAATGTATCTGTTACCTATTCATGTTCACTACTCATGGTAAAATGGCTTATCGGTATTGCATGTTTCATTGGTTTAATCTTATATATAACTAGCTGACCCCGCAAACGTTGTTTTGCCATAAGCCGTTTCCACCAGAGCTGTGCTAAGCGAGGCTAGGTAAATGAAGCAATTTGATTGGTTCTTCAAAAACGCATCCCTCGCTACGCGGTGGAAACGCAGCCTTCCTTATCCACCCCTAACATTTCATTTTTTGGACATTTTTTTTATTTTTATTTTTTAATAATGTGGAATAAAAAGTACATACAACCTTAAATTTTCACCCTTCTAAGTATTTCCAACCCCTATTTTTTAATGCTCATTTTAGTAATTTAATAATTTTTCAACTTATTCCATAAATTATAATATGGCAAAACAACGTTTGCGGGGTCAGCTAGTATATGTATGAAAAATAAAAATATAAAGGTAGAATTTTATGGATGCGTTGTGGATGCGTGGTCATTACGTACTGTATACCTAATTGTTTACTACGTGAGTGAGTACATCTGCGCGATACAATTATTATTATTAAGGTATTATTAGTAGGTAGGTATCTAAATATAAAACCAGATGGTAAAGAAACGAACCTCTATAATATGGTCTTAGATAGAATATAATAAAGCGTTTGTATCATTATAAAGATGAAGTATATGGACTTGAACTGGGCTAATATTAAGGAACCTTGAACTATAAATAATCTATTTTTATTTTTCTGTGGCATCTTAAGAATCTGATTTTATTTAATATCTTATGTTCTACTGCGCTAATATCTGTGAGTCTTTAAGATTTAGCAATATTTTATACTTATTGGTAATTAATTCTTGACATCGAATTGTTAAAGCTAAAACGGCGGAAATATTTTAACACTCTTGCTTGCCGTGTTTGTGAGAACAGTAGGTACGAATAACTGTAGATATTTTTGTAGAGATTTGTATCTACATAAAATAATAACATTCCATTTCATTTTGTTATTTGGAGTTAGTTTCCGTTATTTATCATAAAAACAAATATTTTATATGAACTCCCAAAATGTCTTTATTTACCCTCTCTCTCTCAAGAATCAGTTGAATGTAACTAAGTAGATACTACTACCTATATAATTATAGCTCTGATGGCAACTAAGATATATTATATACCTATAACTATAATTCCACCTCGTTCAAAATCTTTCATATAAATCCGTGCCAAAGCCCAAACCTTTTTAAGGAGTCTTCTTAGCCCACGATATTCTGATTTTTGAAGCGTGCCACTTCTGTCTCTGTCCAGCTCTCTGAACTTCCAGTCGGCCACCGCTCGTGGTTCCACAGCCATCCCACCGGAGTCCGACCGTGCCCGGTCATACTCTCCACTAAATATCTTAATAAGATTTCCGTTAAACTGGGCACGATCCACTCGCGTGCAGCCTGCATAATATGCAAAAGAAATCATTGATTCAAATTCCTAATATAAATTGAGCACATTATAATGGTAATGATTGTCTTTTGTGAATGAGGGGGATCATATTACCTGTTTTTATGAAGGGACTTAAACTGTGGAATATAACTCACGATAAACGAGAAGGTATAGTATAGGATCGCGGGATCGTATTGTGTTGCAATCTGCCTGCAAATCACAGGTCTATTATAAACATCGAGTGGCTTACACGAGTTTTGGGTGTGACAACAGAGCTCTATCGCTTGCCTTTTATTGTCTTGAGATCACAAAAGACCAGTTATATTATAACGCCGTGACACAATACACGCGGAAACTAGGTAGGTAGATTTCGGGTGCTTACTTCTTTTGTTCCGTTGACCCCGTACCGAAGAACGACGTCTTGTATGTGATTTACCTGCAAAAAGTAAAGCTATCTTAAAAAGTCATCGCAAATACGCATATAAGGATTGAAGTGTTCAAAATTATGCTTATTCTTTAACCATCGTGTTTGCGTTCTTGGGGAAAATTCGTGTTATACCACATACATAGCGTTTTGGTATTAGAATGAAGAGGTAACTACTGACGTCTTTAGGTATCATCCTACATAGTTCTTTGCTAGTTTTTTACTTCGTCAGACCAAAAATATTGTACCTACATAGGAATTCAACGTTAGATCTTAGATTTGATAAGAACTCTATTAAGTTCTACATTATCATTATGCCATTCGATACTGCCATTGATAAGTTCCAATGATATTTTTATGTCTGAGTTGCAATAATAAAGGATGATTGCGGTACATAGCTTTATTGAATATTTCGCTATGTAATTTTTCGACGAATGCTTGTCAGAATTACAACTAACATGTTAAGTGCTGGATATCGAAATTGAAGCTTACAGGATATTTTAAAATTTAGTTGCTACTTTATTAACTATCGATTCCATTTTATGTTAATCTTTGTAAAGCAAATAAATTAACACGTATGTGTAGTTGTGTAACACGTATGTGTAACTGCTTAGAGAAATTATAAAATTTAGGTTTTGATAGAGTTCATACGTTACTGGGTTTATATGAGACAAAGCATGGCCGGTTTATTATTTCAGCAAAACCAGTTAGGATGCCATAATATGAATTTTCATACTTAACGTGTAATTTACCGAATTCATTCTTGACTTTACTAAAAAGACTTAATAGTTAAGTGATTGTTATTAAAGAAGTAATGTTATGTGCTGCTTACGGCTTTAAAAGCAGATAAATAAGGAAATATGAGAAAAAGCAGAGAATAAGTGTTTTCTTTTCATAGGTAATTATTATGTTTTTCAATTTTGAGGAATAAATAAATAAAAACAATAAAGTTTATTACTTTTCCTTGAATTTAAGTTAAAAATGAAGAAATATGATCAATACATTAACGTCCTCTTATGTCAGTGCCTAAAGCCTGGCACTGGCGCGCTTCAAATCAGTACGTGGCCTTCAGTCAATCAATCCTCCTATTGCAAATGTAATAAACAGGATACTAATGATACCAATAGCAATTCAGTAGTTACTAATGTGTGACTACATTCTCAGGATTCTAACCTGAAATTCACATTTATTAAAAAGGGCCTTCTGACAGTAAAATTGTGATCATTCAGGGTTAACTTTTCCGTCTAGAGTCAGTATGTCGGAAGAGCGGAGGTTCCCACTACAGGCATTTGTTAGGCTTAAAAGGGGCCCCTTGCCACTACTAATTTGTTAATTTTTGTTGAAGAAATAAACAGTTATTTTATTACCTATTATTTATTATTATTATGTATATGATTAAAACCGGACACACTGGACACAGATTAGCCAAAACCCCTCCATACCTCCCAGTATGTATAGTAGCTAGTGTGGCAACCTAATTAATGTCCTAACAACGAATGGTTCAAACAATACAATAAATATTTTTCAAAAAACAATGGCTCATTAAAACACGGACGTAAATCTTATTTGATGTACCTAGAGCGTTTAACACCTTTTTTACAATTTTAATACGCTAGATGTTATTTACGAAGTGTGCACAGGTTGCATACCTCGAATACTTCAATTTGAAAGATTTCAATGTTTTTCGATACAAAATTAAACTGAATTAACTGTATTTTAAGCGATCTATACTGATACCCTTCACTAGGGCGAGTGAACTAGCCCGGCCTGAACGGTGCACTGGTGTCTGGTCGGAGTGTGTGTGTCGTCATATTATTTTGATGCAAGTGTGCGATGTCCTGCAAAGGAGAGGCGGGGTGTCCGTCTTCCAACCGGTCTAAACGGCGAGATGTACCGCGTTATTCAATATAAAAACCGGTAACGAACGAACCAGCAGCTTATGCCGCTATAAATTTTTAATTGAACAGTGAAATGGCTTCATTTGAGCTTTATGGGTTATACAAATTGCACAAATAATAATAATTGTAACTGGACTGGATGAAATAGATACGTGCTTAGATTATAATTATACTTAATAAATGAGTAGGTACTATGAGAGCAAATCTTCTTTTAACGTTCACTTTTGTCTCTAGATCTAGTTTCTCTACGATCTCTAAATATCTCTACGTCTACACGTATCAGATGTCATTTAAAAAGTTACAATTTAAAACTTTGTTTTATATATCAACTCAACTAACAGTGACTTTAATATTATGATTCTTATACAGAAGAACGTAACGGTAGATACATTCATTCAAGTAGGTACTTCAACAATATAACGATACCATTTCCAATTTTTACGATGTCTGTCTTCAATTCAATAGAATTTGTATCTACTGTACGCCCACTTCAACGATCTATAACTCTTTCGCTCGGTATATTTTACCTTTAGGATCCGGTGCAGGTACCTAAACTAAATATAAAACATCAAAGGTGCGGCGAACTATCCCAACAAAGCTATTAAAAATGTCTGGAGCATTTTTTTTCTATCGCCTGTTGGTTGGCTCTGTGCCACAAAAAACTGGACACCATTGTAATCTGGCGTCGAGCTGTCTGTACGGCCCGCTGGTTCCGAGAAACCTGCACTTGTAACGCGGGCGGAGGTCTCCGTCTCCCTTCTCCCTTGCTCCGGCTCAGTCGGCTCACCATGCGCCCTATCCGCTCCCTTCTCCCTTGAGTTGCCCTAGACTTTAAGAGGCTGTCGAACAGACGATTCATTCTCCTTTTAATTGTCTTCTCAGACCTTCATGTCAATAATCTCTACGTATAGACGCATTTTAGGAACTGTTTCATAATAGTAATTAAAAGCAGGTTCAACGGGGTCAATTGAAGTGGTAATAAATGTTTAATTGTTGGAGTGAGTAAGCTAGCCCTAACTAATGGAAGGGACTGTCGTAATTAGAAAATAGCCGTGACTGAGTAAGATAGAGGCGTTTTTAACGAGGTTACTACTTACTAGGCACGTAAAAACTATCGCGCTCTACATTTTATGGTTCTTTTTGTATAAGTCATCATTGTCGTTAAGTACCAATGATGTACGTAAGCCCATTAATCACTCACGGGTAGATGCAACTTATACTACAACACGTTATGCTAGAATTATATTACATTTACTTTTTACTAAGTATTGTTATTTGACTTTATTTTACATTAACGTCTAATGCTTAAACAGGGTGTCTGTTTAATATTATAGTGATTGTTTGCAACCTCCGTAAAAGTTAGGTTATTACGTACTTAAACAGTACGAAATTATTCTGTCCTTATGTGAATGTGTGAATTATTATTATTTTTTATCAACAATATCTAATAAAGCTTTTTTAACATGTAAACAGATTTTAACAGTGTTAATGTTAAATCATAAAATTAAAGGAGTAGGACAGCAAAATTTATATTTGCGGATTCAGAAGACTAATTAAAAAATAATAATTTACTGAGCCGTCATAGACGCGGCACTATTTTACATAAAGTAGTCCTACAAGTAGGTAGAAAAAATTTAACCCAATAATAAAATAAAAAAAAATAACAGCATTATCATAAACCATAAAGTAACAATAAAAAGTTCAAAGCTAGTTTTTCTGTTATAGGTACCTAATGTAAATGCCAAGTTGACTAATATCCAAAGTTTTTTTGAGTCACAAACTTTTACCTTTTACCACAAATTCCCCGGCCGGTAGCGCCGCAAACGTTACGTCCCGCAATTTTTAAATTTGTAGGTAATATCTTCGCAAATATTCATTTAAATCATATGCTGTAAAGGGCCATATAGATCTATATTAAATCAACAATGTATTTAAGGTATTTAATTGGACAAGGGTTAATGCTGTATTGGTTAGAATCGCTTCGAAAATTAGCCTTTATTTAGTTGCGTAGTTTTAAAGATTTAACCATACATATGGGGACAGAGAAAGCGACTTTGTTTTTTACTATGTAGTGATAACTTCGTGTTATTGAAGTCCTTTTCTTATCTTCTTTTTACACGAAGAGTAATTCTGTCATATAAATATCAAAATATCTAATAAGTACCTAACAGTAAAAATAGGCATGCTGTAAAATCTACATTTAATCTAAGAGATGGGCGCAGATTGGCGAATTATTACCACAATAAATACCTATATCCGTTTATACTTCAGGCTTATTTAGGTAACTTATAAGTAGTAAAATAATGAATAATATCCTTGAGCTTCGGATTTTCTCGCTTGTAAATATAAAGAAATATTTCTTCTTTTTAATAAATGAATAACGCTTCACACTCATAGCCCCACACTAGGATTCCCTGTGTCGTGGGTGACATGGACACACACAAGACAAGAACACACACACCCAGACCAGAAACAGAAATTTGAACTCATCATTCAAATCCCTGCTCTACTGGGAATCGAACCCAGGACCCTCCGCGCGGCGCACCGGCGTTTTAACCACTGCGCCACTCAAGTGGTCGGTTTAATATTTGTGTACATATACCCAATATCTAAGTATATGTTGGTGTCTCCCAACATTTAGACTGTGGGATATTTCAGTCAAAGTACGTACAATGTAGGAACGCTTTGTACGAGTAAGTACAATGCGTAATTTGTGAAGTCGCCAAATAAATTACATTAGGCATAAAACTTTTTGCAATTGAGCTCTTCATTATTTCAGTCATAAGTCCTTTTCGCAGGTAGATAGATATACATATTGTGGATGGAGAGGGAACATAGGCATGTTTTCGATTTTCAACATCCAATAAATTGAAGCCGCCTTGCGATCCAGTTTGTGGGTTCATTAAAATATCGTTTAATGAACGAACCCGCCTTAAATCAGATTGCTTTGATAGAATAAAGTGCAAAATCAAGTTGCCGCCGAGCTAAACTTATTGACTCATGCCAATTTTTACCTGAGTTTATTCTCGGAACAAATGTATGGTTTCTGTTTGAATTTGTCATGTCATTGTTTTATTTAAATAAAATATAAAATAATTATGTGTAAGGTAAAATTAAAATAAATAAAAAGTAGCATAGAGGTTCGCCAATATTTATAACTACTGCATTTCGGATGTGGGTTTATCTATATTATGTATATTTATTTATTATGATAGGCACGATATCTTAAGAATTCTTAAAAAAGATAAATAAAATATCTTATATATATAAAATTCTCATGTCACAGTTTTAGTTACCATACTCCTCCAAAACGGCTTGACCTGATTTTTATGAAATTTTATATATGCATATTCAGTAGGTCTGAGAATCGGCTAACGTCTATTTTTCATATCCCTAAGGTTAAGGTATAATAAGGGTTGTCCACACCTAACATTTTTATTTTATGTTATGGACAAATATTTTTATTTTTCAATAATGTGGCATCAAGAAATACATACAACCCTAAATTTTTACCCTTCTATCAACAACCCCTATTTTTAATAGTCGATTTTTAACGCTCGATAACTTATCGCAAAACAACGTTTTTAAAATATAATTAATTTAAATTTAGAATACAAACCCATTCCAAACTTTTTTTCTATTTGAAATGACCAGTACTAACCAGTCTGTCAATCCGTTGTAACCTGGATTTTGATTTTGGCTAATATTATCATATTTTTAATTATTTTACATAAATAACGTAGAAAAATTGCAAATCAAATACAATTATCATTTTATTAACATTATATTGGTGTGTGTTCTTTATTTCCCTTCAAAATATGCAAGTACGGTACCTACATCAAATTTTAACAAGAAATATTCATCTAAAAACAGAAAAACAGTCCTAGATAGGTACGACAGGTTCCCGTAATACCCATAAACGGCGACGCCTATCTGTTATTAGAATTTATGAACCATATTTCTCAACGTTAACTTGAAGTAGAGTCATAGAATAATTTAAATTAGTTCACGGGGAGAGCAACGCCATTTATCGGTCAAAGAGCTACGAGTAGTGGTCCCAAATGTAATAACAGTCATAATAAGGTTTGCGTACATAGGAAGCTGGCGATTAGGATCACCGGATCACCGTCCCGAGAGGAGGCACATGCGACGCACTGCGTAGGTCGCTTCTTTGTTACGGTGGAATTGGTATTAATAAAAACTTTATTCCTCTCTCCTACTGCAGCTGTTGTAGTCCGACGTTGCTGCCTACGCTCCGTTAAGATACTAATATGCTACGATCTGATGTGGATGTGTGGGGAATAATTACTTTTAATGTAAGTAGTGAATACATCTCAGCTTTGTTGGTCACTTCAGACACCCGACTATTCTGTTTTGAACACTCTCACTTGCGGTGCTAATTTACGCCTGTCCGTAAGCAAGGGGCTTATTTTCGACATAGTAAGAGTTGGCACGCTCGATACTATTCGGTACAACAGTAACTACAGAAGACAGACTCGGTGTCGAGGTTAAAGGGCAGTATTATAGGTACGTGATGTGCTAAGAGTTTGCAAAATACTGACACAAGCTCGACTGTCTCTGCGCGGAATACTGCATCACTCACATGAAAGGTACCTATGTGTCGTCTTCATAATGATTGTTGTAAACATTTTGTTTCCAAAATATATTTACTTATGTGGCTACTTAGTTGTAGATGGTAGATATTAAGTACTTTGCGTAAAGTATTTTGGCCACTTCGCGACTTTAATCAATGGTTGATTTTACTACACCTTTAACTAAGTAAATATCTCCAGCTTGTATTTAACTCAGTAAACTGTAGTAAATAAAGAATCTATTTATCCAAAATTGTAAAAATTTTCTCCCATTCATTGACGACCATAATTTTACCAGAAATTTTAATAGGGAAATAACTACATCGGATGAACCGATGTTTAAGAGGTGCTAAGTAAGTAATTAGAAAGGCGCACAGTAGCGTCAATAACCGAGTGTTAAAGATCATATCTGAGTGCAGGCCTTAATTAGGGATACACGGCTCGTTCTACAAAAAGCTCTCCAAATGTTTACAACCCAACCCAGAATATTTATTCCAAATACTTAGCATGTCTAATCAACATCATCTTTCAAGATGTGCGTAGATCTAGACTTATATCACTTAAGGTTATAAATTACAATGGCGAATTAAATGTTGGCTTCCTTGTATTTGAGTTAAGTTATTAATAAGGAAGTTTTTGACGTAGGTACTTTGCATATTTAGTTTGTTAGACTTTTTTTAAGTAAACGACAATTATTTGTATGAATTTGAGTAAAAATATTCAGAAATTTTTACTTCTAAGGCTATATAATATCAATTTTGTTGTAGTTCTTATGCATTTTTGATTTATTATTGAAGCTATAAATGTCAAGTACTCCAAAATAATAAAAAGTCCCAATCTTATCAAGTGACTTTTTTTCACATTCAATCAAACTGAAATATCTCGAAAACCATTGAATTTTGGATAGAGCTTCACATGGCTTAAAAATGATTGCTTTTGAGCTTATCTACACGCCCTTAACGGGAATACGTCACATAACAAATCACTCTGTATATCCGTCAGAATAACAGACTACACGAGTTCAACAGTATCTCCAACAATCCCAACATTAGACTGACTAGACTGACTACGCCCATACCTCCATGTGTTCCCCTGGAGTGATAAAATGTATATCGGAACAATGTTGGGAACTATCTGATACACTATGATGACGATGTGGAACCTATGCTGGTACTATTCCGTACGATAACATCCATTAACAGCTGACCGTCAGTCAGTACGTAATAATAGGTGTTCGTTTAATCTGATGATGGGTGCCGTCACGTAAACAGGTGAAGATTGACGCATTCCGCCTCGAGACCGTGACCCGTGAGCCCGTGACATGTACATTGTACAACAACATCGAAAAGCCTGACTACTTTGTTGAAATATTAGGTCGGAGGCTTCTGTCCTTCCGGATACTTGATTATCTTGCCTATTTCCCTAATGGTCCCTATCGTTTGAGGACCCAATGAAAAGGTTTGCCCCGCTCCTTGTGGCGTTTCATATTCTGTAAGATGACGAATATATTCGATCCGAAGGAACTTCGGAGGTCTTTACATCACTTCAAATGAAATGATCATATTATCATGAACAAACTATTTTCTGAGTGTAAACGACGTTGCTCTAGGAAGTATTCAATCCTAATTTTATACGCTCCTTCTTGGAGCCTATCATACAGGTGTGGTGTATTGAAACACTCGTTAATTTTACTTGCAGGAATTTTACTAGTCTTATAATACGTTACGATTAAATACGGAAAGATCCTATATATTATAAATCATACTAATATTTAACATAAGACTTATCGACTGGTAGAACTTATAGGCCATTCTCCTAGAAACGTAAACATTGGCTTACATCTGCAGTGATGTTTACAATCTATCTTCAGCACTTTATTTACAATTTGATGTTAAGAAGAAACAGATGTTTCGAAGCTGGGTACGAAACGTTTTTTTTCTGTCTTTGAATAACTTCTGATTCGCTGTCGGTATAAAAGTTACAGATAATATTGTATGCTTTCGTTCAGCGAATGTTAGGAAACGAATATTTATGTTTCCGAAAGAAGGAATAAAAACAATTCTTGGAATCTTCCCCGATGTAATGAAATTAGTCAACTCGATTAGGTATAATGTTTTATCCATTTTTTCCGAAATTACGAGGGAAGAACTTTCGAAGGTACTGTGGAGGACCGCCACAAATCTACGTGGTGGAGTTGAAACTTCTGTCTACGGCGGGTGGTCTTATGATGAAAACTATTGAAAACCTATTAATCATCCGATGTCGGCAATATTTCATGTAGCTCGTAATATAATCTAACAGGGCGAAACGACTGCTGATTTTGCGGTTCAAAACTATGACGTTACTATTGATGAGTTTCATAAAAAATTTGAGATTAATAATTATTGTACTCACCCGTCCTAGTGCAGTCCGGCCTACCGTTCCTGACGGCGGTATCGGGCTGGGGCTTCCCGTCGGGCGTGACGCACCAGCAGCCCGCCGCAGCGCCGGCAGCCGCGCACTGCACCGCGGCGTAGGTGCCGTCGGCCCGGCAGCGTGGCACGAACGTCGCCCGGCGACCGCCTTGCGCGTTCAGCGCGTAACGCAACACCGACAGACACGTTGTTTGACCCTCTGCTGATACATTCAATCGTTACACTTCCTATTGTCTTTTGTTCAGATCACTATGTCCCTGTACGACATTATTAAAAACGAAATTTAATACTTAGCCTTTTAAAATGCGAAGTATTTCTCGTATGCGAGGCAGGTTTTTGAAACGAAAAATATGATCAAGCATTCTAACAATAAGATTCATTACTATCAATTATAATTATTAAAGAACGAAGGCACGGACGCTGATTGACTAATAGACGAAATGTTAAGTTAATGCTATCTATAACTAAAAGCATTTCATTTTTCACGAACACAGTGTATGCATTAAAGTTAAAGAAACAAATTAATTAAGTATTACATATATTTTTACATAACTGGTGGTAGTCGATTTTGGAAGTATAATTTATAAAAACTTTCTACTTAAATGTAGGAACTTCTACAATATTATTAAAATGATTAAAACGAAGGATTTATAAGATAAGGTACCTGTTACTGAGAGATTGCACTCGGTGATAAAACTTTTAAATTTATTGGTAAAATGTAATATTAATTGTAAATGTATTATTTGAATTTAAAAACAATGAATTACTATCCTAAAAGTAGGCAAAATTTAACAATTTAAATAACCGTTATCGGAAATAAGTTTTAAGTTAAAAACTTTTTTTAAAAAGCTTTTATTTTTTCGAGTTACCTACTCTTAACAAACCCTTTCATTAATTTGATACCCATATTGTAGAAATGCATTAAAAATAACTAAGCCGTTATCTTGGATGGTCCGCCATACTGGATTTAGAATGACGTCACAAACCATATCGTGCATTATCATCCAAACTAAACGTGTATATAAAATTTCAGCTCAATCGCTTGAAGATACCTACTTCAAGATTCCACCCGAACAAACATACCAACCCAAACATACATTGCAAGTTAAATAAAAGCTTTTAAAAATAAAAACAAGCGAAACCGTATTTGAAGATGGACTTATTCTATTCCAGTTCGCGGGCACTCCTTCCTTTTTTATTAATATTAATTTGTGTGAAATTCTCGCGCTTCCATATCTTCAGCTTAAAGTAGGTAATTACTCATATTTATGTTATTAATTTACACATCTATATTTACATAATATCTCAATATAATATTTTCAGCTTTAATATCGTATTGAAAAAATATTACAGTACCTAATTTAGTAATTTCTTTTCTACAACAATATTTTTAAAAACCGTTTAAAAACAGAACGTTGTATGGCATATCAAATACACGTAAATTTTTAATTGTGCACTTTTATTGATTTATATCTTCAATACTTTCCTTCTTTTAAAAATATACATGAACTTTGCGCCATCATCGTCGTAACCTGTTACCTAATCTGTGGTCGTAACCAGAAGAAATAAGATGTCATTTTTGTGTAGGTATCTATGTGTGAGTGTGTATATTGTGTGTAAAAAACGTATGGTTGAGTGCTTGCTGTGTTTTGTCATTAATTTAATGCATTTTAATGGGAAATAACGTTATACCTAAGGCTTAAACGAGCCGCGACCTAGCCATTACGATCTCAACACATTTCTGGTTTCATTAACCACTCACCAATGTGAGATAAGCAGTAGGTATATTACATCAAATTACAATAATAATTATTATACACTTGCTTCAAGAAATAAATAGGAACTATGTTCGTTATTTTAACATTCTAAAATGGATATACCTATGAATGTCTTTAGATTCTACTTGGGCAGATGCAAACCACAATATACTAAATGCAAATTTGATAACTTATAAAAATGTACTTACCGACGCACGGCCCTCTACGGGCAATGGCGACTGGTTCTCCAGAGCACTGGGCCTTCATAATATGGCATTTGGAGGGATAATTCCGTCCATCCGAGCCACACACCACTCGATGAGCGTTGCCAACGTTGGCTTCGCAGGCTGCCACTCGGTTTAGACATGTTTCTGTACTTTGCGTACTTGCCTAAAAATAAACCCTTGAATGAGCAAGATGAATACTTTTCCCGCTACCTTTTATAAATTATAGAATCGATCTCAGGAATTTTATTAAAGTTGCTGATATTATGTATACTCAGAAAGGTCTCACAGGGAGACTAAGAACAATAGATGCGCGAACACGAAAGGACTGTTAAGCGGTTATAACTATTTTTCCTTATAAAGGAACACGACTGTATTAAAATACGATTTAAATTCAGTTCGCAACAGTGGCAAACGAGTGAATGTGTCGTTTGCTGCCAATTTCGCTTGGCAAAATACTTGAATCCTATCGGGTAGCATCGTAAGAACTGTGGTAAGAACCAATTTATTGGTTGTAAGTATTACTTACTATAAATCGTGGTACGCGTTAAATGCTAAAATTACTCTAGTAATACATAATATTAAGTAAAGCTAGGCGTTGCGAAAATATTGCGTGAGCAAAAGTTTTTTTAATTAATTTAGTTACTTATGCTTAACTAGCGCTCGGGGTAATCCCCAAAGAAGGGGTGCTAACGTGCTAATGCTTCACGCACGCATCCTTCTATCTGTGTGTGTCCATGCTATGTAGACTATGTAGAGCTTAAATAAATGTATAACGTTTTGCAAAATGTTGGTTAACAATAAAATGGCACGTGGAAGAAGTCGCAAGCATAACTAGCACTAGCACCAGCGCAATAGGGGTCAGGTGCTAATTTGAGACTGGCTGTGAATCTGAATTTATATTAACTCCATTACCCTGTAATACATCCATTGTTTGTTATATATGCGGATGACAAAAAAATACCAGTAAATTATTACTGTACTTAGGTATTAACCTAGTTGAACTATGAATCAATGATCATCTCAACTCAGTTTTCAACTTATGTATTTCAGAGTACCTTACTTATTAATTTTACTCTATTGCCATTAGATTTACTTTAGTGATCATAATAATATGACATAAGCATAGTTAAAGATGTTTCTATCCGGCAGAACGCGCTTAATGTCATCATAAACAGAATCTGAAATGGGATTTAATTTGTTTAAGAGGTTGAATGGTCGCTGCCACAACGCGTTAGTCATGTCAATTACGATATCTGCAGCTTTGATGACTGTTTGGTCCCAGGAGGGTTGATCCCTGCTGTTTTATTACTATATAATCGTTTGTAAATTAAACTCGTCGGGGTCATGCGGAGCGTAGTATCTAAATGTGCGACCATATCTATACTTGTAATAGTGTACCTACTGTAGGTAGGTATCAATGTTTGTCGCAAATCTGTTTGCGATGCATTTTACAGTTATAACAGGTCCTACGAAATGACAGAGAACCATTTCAAGTAGGATTCTTCGATTAAAATTTAAGTATGCAAGTCCTTAGACCCACTTTGTGCGGCGGAAAATTTTTGTTTTGTGACGTCGCTTTTTTGAAACACGTTGGCCCTATTTCAGAGGCAGTTTTGGGTGATTTAGTACCTAAGGCCAGACTGACAGTCAGTGATGTTCAGAATTAAACTTGGACCAGGCACAGTTTTTTTGTCAACTATGTCAGGTTTCAGTTATTACAAAGAAAATGTTGCTATTTATTTTTCACTCTCGAAGTCATCCATACGTGCAAGAGTTGCCTCCGTGAGTGCGGCCTGCGCAAACCAGTTTCTCAGAGCTGCAGACAAGACAAGTGAATCACGATGGTGGAATACTTCTATAGCTAAAATTGGCCTGCGCAGTTGCGCTAAATTTTATGTTGTTTGCTACGTATTCATGTTTGCGGTTTAAATGAGCGGAATGTGTAACGTACACAGATCTAGTCTTAGGTAATAGTTGCTGGCCTGAACGTAAACATAATATGCGATTTTGCAAACCATCTAGGAGATCGGAGCATCTGATTGATACGGTATCAATCAGATGCTCCGATCAATCGGTATCAATGATACCGGGTCTACGTACGTTATGTAGTATATAACGTACGTAGACCCGGTATTAATTAATACTATTAAAACTCTTTAAACTTCAGCTTCATAGGTCTGTTGGAAACCTAATTACATAATGTAGGTGAGTATAATAAGTTAAATAATAAAATATTTTTTAACAAAAATGTGAACCGACTTCAAACTGAAAAGTATTAAGTATTATTGAAGTCTGTTTGTAAAGGTATTTCTTACTTTTTAGTTTGAAGTCGGTTCACATTTTTGTTGAAAATTATTTTATTTCATGCTTTTTAGTTGTCATAGTTTCACTTCCACTCTATTATCTGACTCTGGCATCTTAATTTTAATGCTTCATCATAGGTTGTAGCAACTGGCTTCTTAGTGGTAACCTTACGGACACCATTATTATATATTATAGTTTCCATCATCAGACTCGATGGTGGTCAATGTCAATATAGTTCTGCAAAGGTAATGTCAATGTAAAGGTAAAGGACCAACAATAATAATTTATTAACCCGGTTCCTTAATTCTTATTGGTGTAGGAGTTCCATTCTGTATCTCTGAAACTCTTCCTCAGATCATCATCAACTTAATATGGGACCAAATTCAAAGTAACACCTTCACGAACCAAAAAGAAAAAAATTCAAATCGGTTAATAAATAACGGAATGCGGCGGTAACAAATAAAAAAAATATAAAAAACATACAGACGAATTGAAAACCTCTCTTTTTTTTGAAGTCGGTTAAAAATGTAAGTATATACATATGTGATATGGAGGCACGTGGATACCCTTGTGAAGGTAAGTATAGTTGCCGTCACGAGTGGTGAGCAGAACTTTCATTGGTCGGTTGGACATTGACTGCGCTGCGGTGCACACGATTGGTTCGGCAAACGTCAGTTGGTCAGTGTGCGTCGTCTATTGGTCCAGCACGTTTTTTCGGCTGCTGTACAATGGCCGAAAGTATACAATACCTACCCTACCACTGATAATAATCTGTACTCACGACTCTTGACGGTTACTCTACTACTTACTACGTAACCTACTCGAGACGCGGAATAAAAAGCTCCTCCAAATGATGATGGGGTTGTTTCTGGTAAAAGACTACGTTTGGGTGTAAGTATAATGTAGTTATCTATTCTCTAAAGATTATATTGGGGGAAAGAGGGGGCAAGCGTCTATTACATAAGATTTTCTCTTAATGATCATCCGTCGTCTATTGATTTTTAAGTATTCCACCGCGAAAATTCTGTAAAAACCTTCATACTTCAAGATACGACCCAATAAAGCTGGTGCTGAAAGTTAAGATAGAATAAAAAATAGAATTTTGTGCGGTGTCTATATTTTACTTGGCTGATTTTTAAAATTAATTTCTTTTTATAGACATAATGTCTAACCCGTATCTACTACATACTACGCATAATCTATATTTCCATATGGTAATATCATTCATAACATTTGTTTCCTCAGCGAACCACCGGAATCATTTTCTTTTATCAATCGTTTGATAATTATACGATAAAGGATTTTTGATTGAAAAAGGAAGACAATAATAATTAGTGGTTCCTTTCGTTGTCCATCTGCCCGTCTCAAGTTTCAACATTTTTATTGAGTTCGATCGCCAGCGGATGTGGGCTATTTTTATTTAACTTTTGGTTAGCTTCAGGCATTTATCAGTATCCTTAGAATAGCCTTGCGATTATCCACCAATCCACGATTTCACGTTAAGGAAAGTGATACGATAGGTAGTAATACAGCAGAAAAAAGCCCTTAGCCCTTAACGATTTTAATTTTGTTCAGTTAATCACTGTATTAAATTTGTTAGTTTTATGTACGTAGTAGTTTTATGTTTCAGGGATACGTACTTCATTTATTATTTTTTGACAACCTTTTTGTTTTCTTTGACAGTTATACCTACTGCTGCTAACTTAATATTTTAAGACGAAACTTTGGAAAAAATATACTATGTATTTTTAATCATCTAACGGCATGTAGGGTTACATGCCATAAACATACAGAAATCATACATAAGTATAGAAATCAATATATAGAAATCGAAATGTAGAGACATAGGCATTTTCAACTACTTATTTGAAATAATCTCCAGATCCACTTTAGCATTTTTGCTGTAGAACGATTTACTGTTTTTCCATCTTAGAATGTAAGGGTAGCATATCGATTAAAAATATATATCGGTATTGTCGAATTTGATAATGTGCCATAACTAGCCTTCAACTCATTGAGTGACATAGTTTTCTCCACCAAAAAATGAAAATTTTCTTACTAGGTGGGACGGACTTATGAAATATATGTATGTATATCTATTATGTAGGTAGTTTATATAAAATTAATTACAGCAAGACGTTGCAGGATTCACTTATATATTTAACACAATTCTACCATGCTTACGTAGTTTTAATGAAAAGCAGCAACAAAACGGTTACATACTTATTTGATATTCATATAATTTAAAAGATCACATTACAACCTAATGCTAATATACCTAGATTTAAAAGTGAACTTTAAAGTTAGGTGAAGGCGTCACCACGGTCTTTATTAGATAATAATATGTGCATATTTTCATTATTAGAAGAAGCTCAGAAACTTATTTAATAACTCTATAGGTAAATTTCAAACAATACTTTTAGAAGGTGCAATGTATGTAACCAAGTACCTAATAGAGCCTAGGTAAACTGTGCGTTTGGTCATGAACTAGCCAATATAATATTATGAGGGGCTAAAATAAACCTAAATTCATCGACAAAATCCTCCTATAATATGAAAGCCCCCTCTTGTTGAAAAGGCAGTTTTGTGAATCTTCTATTATAATATTTATAATTGTATGTAGGTTTACGAGACAATTTCGATTTGCATTAAACGTTCTACAAAAAATGTTACCACCTACCAAGTAAATAAGTTGTAAATTTTCAAATGTAAAATGAGGTAAAATAATAATATGTTCTTTTACTAATTTCAATAAAATGTTGACTGTTTTTTTACATCTCAAAACTAGGTCGTAAATGCATAATTTTAGTTATTTTAAACATACTGAATGAGTAGGACACAAGGATTTGTTCTCAATTGTATAACTCTAAAGTTAATTGTTTAAAATACCTACCTACCTATCAAAATATTGGTACATTTGTACATAATATACTATGTATAAAAGTTCGGCTAAGAGGGCAGTAACATTTTCCTTCATATTTTTATAACAAAAATACTTTTAATTTTATTATCTTACATGAGTCATTTTTAAAATGTTTAAATGGAGATTAATTAATAATATTACAAAAATTTACCTACTTTACTAATAATAAAAATAAAGTAGGTACTAGTGTGCGGAAATAAATGTATAGCAATAAAATTGTAGTTAATTTAAGTAATTGCTAAATAGGTACATAAAATTGTCTTAACGTCTTAACACTCGCACAGATTGTGAGATTGATAACACAGATAGCAAGATTACAAAAAAACGAAATAGGTACATACAACTTTATCCGTTTATTTTCTAGATATCTAAATTAGAAACTTGGTCTAAACAGTCCCATAAAATGAAAACCTATTAAGATCGAGTTATTTATATTATTTTTATTTTAAAGGTTTTTATTTATAGATAATTAATTATATTTACACCTGGGTGCTTTTTTGTTATAAATTTATATTTATAGTGATACGAAAATAAAAAAATAATTACCTTAACTTCATTTCCGGCGCCAGAAACGTAAGGAATAAAATTCAGACAAAAAAGGGAAATCACAATATCATTGATATACATAATGCCAGATCAACAATACTCTTAAAAAATCACAAATATATTTTATCTACTTTGGAACACTCATTCACTAAACAATATAAAATATTTATTCATTATTCCTATTTTTAAAATGTTTTTAGATACCATACTGGTGTGACAGTAATAACAACAAACGAATTATAACGAGCTTTGTTTTTGCTTTGATAAAACAGTTCGTGACACGTTTGCCGGTAAGGAGAGTTCGAAACGGAATAATAAAAATACTTTATAGATCTAGAGTCACCACACCACACGCTCCCGGTGCGGTGCCGGCGGGTTGGGCAGTGGGCTAGAGTAAAGTTCTTATGTCAGAGCAAAGCAAAGAGCGCTCAGCGCTCAGCGCACGCGCAGCTCGCCCACTGTTATTAAAGTTTAGTAGCTTATTCGATTCGAATTACTTCGATTAATTCGACTCGACGTATCTTACTTTGTTGTACAACTCTAATAGCTAGACAAATTGAGGCAATACTCATCTCTATACCTATGAGAGACCTTGTATTCTAATTCTATTGAGTTATTATGTCTTTGGGTAACAATAAAAATGTTTATTAAAATAACAATGAAACTTTGAAAGCATAAATAGAATGGGAAAACAATTTTAAAAAGAATATCGGAAAAATAATGTGTAATATTTGTTTATATAAAAATAAATACCATTATAAAGCCGTCTTACTCAAATTGTACAATTTATTTATCCAATAATATGATAACCATTGTTGTGACTCTCACCTACTTCCAAATACTAACTATCTATATTTACTATCCTTTACGAAGATTGAACGTCAGTTACATTCTGGCAGCAAGCTTGTTTGCGTCTGTATGACGGAATCATGGAGAATAGATAAGAAGGAGTGTTATCTCACATAGTAGAAAATGGAAGTGTCCCGCTGTAAGCTATAAACAATAGTTCCCAAACCTTCCAGAATGGCGCTGGCGAGACAAGAGATATGGTATGAAATGTAGCATGGTGAAGATATGGTATGAATGTAGCAATGAATTGGAGTACGCCGAGTTAAAAAAATTATTATTGTCGACTAAAGTAGTTACTTATTGACATTTTCAACTACTTGCGTAGTACAAAATAATGTAGTAAGTAAATATAAACTTAAATAAAATTTCAGATATTCAAAATTTGGCGCTTCCTTTAAAATTCATAATATAATACTAATAATAAATCGTTTATTTGCAAGAGTATACTACATAACCTTAATGGTCATAGATGGTTAACAAATAGTCCAAGTATACTCTACCATAACAGGCATGCAAATACAATTACATTATTCATTTACAATTTCATGATATTAGGTACATATTATAATCTCTTCAAAAATTTTTATTCAAAAAAAAGCCCAACGTTTTACAACGTTTTCTCGCGCTGAAGTTTAGTGCATTTCCACGGACACTTTTTCATATACAGATGTTCCTCCTTAGCTCTATCCTCCATGCACGGAATATCGCGATTCGCGTTTCATCTTTGCAAATTCAAAAATGTTACTGAGTTGTTCTGACTTCTGTGTACGCGTTACGGTAAAATAAACAATATTAGAGCTCATTCGGACGAGAGCGAATAAAAAACACCGAGTTAATAAATTCACAATTATAAAATAATTATATTGAGTGGAATCTCGATAATATATCTAATTACTTAAACATAAAATGCTCCGGTGTTAGTTATGGTTGGGCTAAGAGAAATTATAAAACTTTGGTTTTGGGGATTTAGTTTCAGTTAGGGCAATTTTTATTATAATATAGTGGTTAAGTAAGTAATGCTGGATTTGTAGATGCTTGTCTTTTTGACAAAATAATTTAGTAACGGTCAAATTAATTCTTAATACGTCATTGATGTACGATTAAAAATCTATTGTAAGTTGTATGTTAAAAAAAGGATAAAAGTAAGGATTAAAAATAGAAAAATTAGGCATTCAAAGAACTTTTTTATAACCTCATAAGACAGAAATTGACGTGCTATTTTTCAAACTTAAAGCAAATGAATATCATAAATTCTGGACCCCAACAGGATATTATGTTCAACACTATAACAATTAAAAGATAACAACCCTTTGTCCTTTGTATATTTACCCTTTATATTACAATAATATAATATAGCGATACATTGATAATGCTATAACCTAGATATTTTTTTATAAAGTATACAATCAAAACAGGATAGGAAAATATTAATTTATTCATGACGGGGTGAATATGAATTTAAAACACTTTACGGTTCGATGTGTATTATGTGGAGGAGTCCACATATTTTAGCGAGTATATTTTAAAAGTGAGTAAAATAGAAGGGCGAAAAAGTAACATTAAAAATGTTACAAATAACATTTTACATATTTACAAATAACGGAACTTATAACAATTAATAGTTTCCCACTTCCATTTTTTAGGACCCCACGCCCGGGCACGCCCCACGGTCTCTACATTGCTCTACATTTTCCACCATATTGGATTTTATTTATATCTAATGCCGGCACTACACGTAGGCCAACGCGTTGACAGGCGCGCTGGCCCAGTCACAGGCCCAATGTGTAGAACAGGCGTTGACGCATTGGCGGTAGGTATTTGAACGTTGGCCGGCACGCTTGCGATCTTGCCGCGCGGTGCCAGCAACATCTAAGGACACCTAACTTGACACATTTACAAAGTAATTATAAGTTGTGAATAAATAAATATACAACTGCGGCTGTTAGCGACTCAACATCCATTTTGCATCCGTTCGCTCATTGGCCCGAACCAAACCATACTGAACGACCTTCCAATGTGAAGATAACTCACAAGCGCGTTGGCGAATTGCCAACTCTACATGTCAAAAAGTCGTTAAAAGTATGCTTGAAAAGTAGCAGCGCGCACCTACGCGACTTGCGTATAATATACCTTTAATTTTATATTGTTTTACGCACGATAGATTCGTAATCATAGCTGCAGCTTTTATCAGTTCTACTTAAAGAATATTTCATCATTTAAATAGAGTTTAATGACTTCAGACTCATTCGATTTCGAAGCTTTGATTTTGTAATGTTCATGGCACTCAAAGATGGAAAAAGACAGACTTGTCAAGACAGACTTTCCGAATATAGAGAAGACAAGTTGTACGTACAAGTACGATAATTATCGTACGGTTGTGAACGCTGTAACCGGCCACTAAGAACAATAAACCGGCCCACACCATTACGCACACATTTATTAATAAAAGATCGAGAGTAATTGACAAGTATGACAAGTTGTGTCAAGATGACATTGTCATGACGTGACATTTAAATTTAAATATAAATAATAAAATGATTAATGTTTATTGTTTTATAATATTATACTCAAAGAGTAAAATAATAACTAGGGAAAAGAGAGCCCTCTCATGGAATTTTTATGCAAGCAACTTTGAAGCGCCATCTAGATTTCTTAACAAGAACTATACGTATGCTATACATACCTATAGGTATGTGAGCATAGTTTCCAAAGAGGTTTCTAATAGACCCGTTTCCCAGTAACAAGCTATTTTGTTTAATTTTCTTGTTGTTATGCTTTGGAATACACAACAAGAAAATTAAAACAAAATAACTTGTTACTGGGAAACCGGTCTTCTAGAATCGAATTTTATACGCTAGGGCCTATTTCACAACCGAAAAGTAAGCACTACTCAATAAGTAAATTTGAATAAATAATAATTGTTGTTTTAATTAATTGGCTGTTAAATTACTCAAGAATAAGCGATTGTGAAAACAGGCTTGAAACTAGGAAACAATTAGCTAAAGATAAAATGTAATAAATGAAACACCACTGCTTTAATTTTATTATTTTCTATTTTTATAATTTTTATGTTTCATATAATAATTATGTGCTGCCGTTTTGGTTTCGTCATCACCACCATCGTATTTCAATTTTCCAGACAAAATCCGGTTGATATTTCGACACCAACTGTATATTATAACATTCAATGAGGTATTCATAAAATAATTGTTCAATTCATTTTTATGTCTCGCACATTTAAATGGATTGTTTAATAGCATGTCTGTGAATGCAAGTATTGTAGATTTTAAACCATTTTTAGGCACGTCTTTCTTTAGAAAAGAAATGGCCATGTTTTGTAAATCTTTAAAATGATTTTCTATTTCTTTGCTTGGATAACATAGCCATTTCTTATTTTGGTATTCCTTTGCTACAATATAATTATTATTTTCATTGAAAGCTTCGTCTGCAAGTGAGGATTTACAAGTTTTACAACCTTTTACAATATTTGTGTAACATTTTTTCAGGACCCATCCACATACATAATTCTTTTGACCAGCGTCGCTTTCATGTGTCTGAGCTAAACAAATTTCATTATTAAAATTGAAAACTTCAGAATTTTTAGAAACATTAGGAGTTTCAATTTTTTCTTTTAAAAAGAAGTCCAAGTTTTGGAGACATTTATTTATGTCTTCTTCGCAATTAGCTCCCCTTGAATGGGGAGAGCTATAATTATTTAATAACAACGCTTTGAATGCCCCTTCAAACCCCACTGTATTAGGTGCAATGTTTCTTGCCCCATAACTCCTAATGTTTCCAAAGAAATTTTCTAAAGGGTCCTGATTAAAATTTCTCGTTAACATTACATCAAATGCATACTTGCGAGACAAAACTTCCCATATATATTCTATGCCTTCTATGGTTTTTATAATATTTGTCACAGACGGTACTACTGTCTCAACCAAACGGATTTTGTCTCCTACTTTAACCTTTTTAATATATTTTACTGTTTTTAAAACAGATTTTGCTTCCTTCCAAAAACTGTGGTGAGGAGAGTTGCGTTTTATAGGCCCTTTATAAAATTTACCATTTGGTATTGACAAATTGCTGACATTAAGTGTGTCAAACAAATTGTCCAATAAAAGCGTGAAATCAACTATTTGTCGGCATTCCATCGGAAGGTCTCCTCTTCCTACCAAATGCTCGGTCACAACCGCAACACTGTGACTAAACAGTTGTGTTGCTAGTTTGACCCGCATCTTATTAATCTTGTCTTTATTTATGTGTTCCTCAGTAAGTTTATTGAGGAGTCGCAACTCTCCATAAGCCTTGTCGGCGTCGTATACCATTTGGTAATAGTCCCACTTTACTGTTTTGCGTTCATTATTTCGGATGTATACTAAATCTTTCGTTAGTAAATTATTTCTAATGCCTTTCATAATGTGAGGAACGTCGTAAAGTGGGACTACGCTGTGGCCCTTAATTTGCATCACTTCGTGACGCCATTCTTTGCCTAAACGCAAATATAATGCTTTGGTTTCATTTACCATTTCAGTTACAGCACCAACATTCACAGGGCTTTGATCACATACAGTGTTCAATACTATAAGGTGATGCTTAAAGCAATGATCAAGGACTGTTGTCAATATGTTTTTTAAATCTAATTTGGTAAGACCATTCGTGAAATAATATGCAATTGGCTGCTTGAAATTGTTTTTAACACCTTTTACCATGAAAACTAGAACATGGTCAGCAAACACATTTTTCGAACAACTAGAAGTAAAACCTTCTAATTGGTCTTTATGAGCCGCATAAAAAATTTGCGGGTTAATCGACATTTCGTCAAAAATGAGACTACATAGCCTATCTGAAACTTCTTTTGTGTTCATAGTTTTTTTAATCTTTTCAAAAATTATATTATTTATTCCAGGGGCTAGTTTTATCTGACCCAGTAACCTTTTCATTGCTTTACTGGAAGGGAGTGTAAAATATTTATACAAATGACCATAAGCTTTAGGGCTCTTTTTAAACAATGAAAGACTTAAGATCTTCTCTTCAATTGAAAATCGTCTTCCTTTCGGATTCTTTTTTGCTTGTAATTGCATATTCAGGAACAATTGAGCTGGCTTAGTCATTTGTTGAACTTGTTTAAATGCAACATTTCCTGAAAGTTTTGTCGCATTAGCCAGTCGTTCTTTAAACGACTGTCCCCTTTTGCGCAAACGATGTATTTCGGTTTGAAGGGACCTGATCTTCTTCTGGAGTGAACTTACAGTATTCAAACTGCAGTAGTACGATCCGGAAACACCTGAAAATGACAAAAAAACTATTAAATATATTATGAATCACTATTATGTGTTGGTCCACCAACCCGCAGTAGGCCAGCGTGGTGGACTAAGGCCTACATCCCTCTCATTACGAGAAGGAGACCCGACCCTGTAGTGGGTCATTAATGGGTTACTGACAATTATGTGTTGCTAAGCACAAAACTCAAGAATGGCTCTACCAATTTGGCTATTTTTTTTTGTCAGGTGGTATATACGAGTTTCCCCCAGGCAACTATGTGTAATTACCAGAGATCGGTAGGTAACGCTATTTTGGTTCATTGACAAATTCATTAATGTTTATGTCGAAATTTTGTAGTGTTTGTTACACTGTTGAGCTAGTGTCATTTCATCTATGTTTAGGAAAGGTGTACTTCCTGCACATCGGAAATAAATATTGTTGCAAATATTTAACAATTGTTTAAGTTGAAATGCCTAAACCAAATCTATTATCATTTTTCTTGTATAGTATTTTCTTTCGAAAATAATGGCATTGTGAATGGTTTTTAAACCATAAAAATAAAAGAGATTTAAATTTTTTGCATTCGTATAGAATAATTACCTTTGACAGATTGTTTTGGTCTGGGTCTACTAATTACACTGTAGTTATGGTCCGCTAGTAAATTAGCAGAAGCAGAAATGCAGTGCTTTAGTCCTGAAAAAAAAACACATCATTTAACACAATTATTAACCAACACAAATACACAATAAATTAAATTGATACAGCAAAAACATTTTTTTGTTAGTTACAAAACCAATAATAATCATACTTCATACTATTCATGTATAGTAATAATGTTTGGATATTGTAAATTCTATGGACTATAGAGAGTAACAGAGATAAGCTAGTATGCAATAATATCATTGTATCACAGAAGTAGTCAAGCCAAACACTAAATTCTCCATTATAATAGATTAGCATACTTAAAAAACAATTTATTTTATTACCTGGGTTAACAGGAATGGAAGAACTAGGCTGGGTATCAGTTGCTGTATCAGATAGTTGCATCTTGGATGTACCTTAAAGAAACATTATTATGAATAAATATTTTGCAGAAAATTACAAAAGTATAAAGTAATGAGTAATGTTACTCAATTTCAACGGATTTGCATTAGCTACACTAATATAAATAAATTAGTGATGTTTTCTGATATATTAACAACAAAATACATTTATTTATAAGTAGATGATCAGTTCAGTTCCATTTAAATTCTTTTTTCAGAATTTAGTAATTATTTTGATTGTTTTACTGCTATTTGGGACCGAGAGAAATCTAACAAATCAAAATAAAATTACATTGGTACACAATTAAATAATGTACCAATTTATATTACCTACATAACCAAATTAAAACGGTATTAACTCACTTGGTAAATGAAGAGATGGTACTGCCAGTGCATTGAGACGTTTATAACGATTTCTATGTTCATCAGTAAAGTGAATATCACAAATTCTCTTCTTTACATAAATGTCATTTTCAGATAGTGTATCCAAACTTCCATCAACAAGATTAACCCATAGTTTAAAACGTTCTGGGTATTTGTTGGGATTGGGAAAGACATGCATCACCAAATCTGAAATAAAAAAGTAAAATTAATTATAAGTAAGCATATGACAAGTTTCCTTATTAGGTCAGCATAGTCAAAAAGTATGGCTGAAGCCTTGAAACATTACTACGGGGTTATCCGAGCAGTCCAAAATGGACCCAGCTTTAAGGTTGTTGAAGCGTTTGCCAGTCGCGTAACAATAACATTTATATTGTATCTGGTTTCAAGATCCTTGAAGAGTTAAAACATATTTTTGTTAAATTTAGTATTTGAAAATAATTGTTGTAAAACAAATTTTGCAATCACCAGGAATGAACCAAAATAATCATGACTTACACAGCCTACTGAGTTGGTATTTGCTCCGTTAGCAGAATACACTTGGATAAGAAAGGAAAAGGACGACTTAGGTCTCGTACCCTAGTTAAAGCTCACCATCATAGTAGGATTCTCAAATAAATATGATAGGCTAGCAGTTTACCAAGCCAATAATCATGCTGATAAGAAGGCTAGAGATAGACTGTTTGTTTGGATTGATACCAAATTTTTTCTTTAGTTTATGGGATTCTCTAAAAGTACCTACTTAGGTAGGAACTCACTATTTAGGATTGTGGACTTTGACTTAAGGTTATGTTTAAGTGACAGGTTATGATGCTAACGCCGGTAGGAAACAAACTTAAGTTAGTCAGATATGAACAATAAACTTACCTGTAGCCTTACATCCAAATGCACAACTGTGGGGCATCTTCACAATGTTATACACTCACAAGAAAACACAAAATAGCGTCTATATCGCGCTGAAAAACGTCTCTATCGTAGAAAAGTACACAACACAAAGATTGAAGAAAAGGCTTCTGGATAGTTATCTTAGTATAACGGAGGAGCAAGCTCGACTCGACGTTTAGCGAAGAAATTATCTCTAAAGCTAGGAATTACACAAAATTGACCAAAATACACAGTCAGGCGTACGCGCAAGCTATGATGGTGGCCAAAGAGTAAAGTGTTGCAGTGTTGCTATTGCTAATCAACACAGCACGCCGCGCCGGTTGGATAAAGTTGCCAGAATGAGAATTTTTAATGACAAAATTTAATTAAAATTTGTAATTTAAATCATCTCCTTGTAATTATTAAAAATTACTCTTATTTTTTCGAAAGTTAAATAATTAATTTTCAAACTTTTCACAGAGACATCTATGGAAAACTGTGAACAATAAAAGATTCACGTTAAGTAGTTAAGATGGCGCTACTTTCTTTATCACAACGCTCGATCAAGGGAACTGTCTCCCCTCTGATTATACTGCACTAGTGCACTCAGCAGCGGCACGTTACGGAATCTTTGCGATAACAAATCTTGAGGTGTGTCTGTCTAACTTTGTTCTTATTATTTAAGTGTGGAGAAATAATGTTAACGTTAATCCTAAGAAGGTAATTAATTAAGTTGAAGTGCATTTTGGTTTGGGTCCTGAAGGTTAGTAGAACTTCAGAACCCAACCCAACCCAACCCAAAGTCAGTCTACGTTTTAAATTGTGTTCTGGAATTTGCAAGTGTTAATTTGTCGAAGTTCTTTGGTGTTATTATGAAATATAAACATCTAAAGGCGCTCTAGGATCCATAAAAATACCTTTGTCACCAAGTAAGATAGCACAAGCAGTGGCATTAGTCGAACAGGGAAGACCCATCGTGAAATGGCTACTATCCTTAACATACCGCGTTCGTCGATGCAATATGCACCAAGAGACTGGCCGCTGCACACGCACGTTGCACGACACCTCGTGACGACCACTTTATCGAGTTTAAGAAGATTTTAAGAGAGATTTTAAGAAATCGCTTCCTTAACGCTGTCGAGATTCGGCAGCGGCTTCAAATATCCAGGAATGTAAATGTTAGTGAGGGTGCGGTGAGAAGACGTATGGAGAAAGTTGATTTAAGAGCAAGAAGAGCAGCCCGTGGCCCACAGCTTCTCCCACAGCATAGAACAGCGTAACTTCAATTTACCCGCAAATATGCTAACTGGTCTCATGAACTGAACAATGGGCAAGGGTTTTGTTTATGAAAGAGTGCAGAATCGCTTTAAATGTGCACTTGATGGTCGACAATGTGTGTGTGACAATCTATACCAGCCAGCATAATAAAATAAAGTAAAAACTGATAAATAATCGATAAACAATCTATAAAAAAAAATTTCGTTTGCACAGACTTAACAATTGCCGAGTTATGCGAGTTTAAAGTACGGACATACATTTAAAACAACATGGGAAAGATCGGATGATGTAGGGGAAAGACCATCTAAAATCACCCAAGTAGCTAATAACATAAGGTGTATAAAAAGAAAATATCCTATCTAATCTCAAAAATCTTCCAAATTGTGTGACTTGTGGTAGAACAGCCATAACACATGACCGACGCGACAAAACCACCGATGTGGACTGACTGACGGGAGTAGCAAAACAAAATAGAGTCTCACACTATGTTGCCAGTACAAAAAAATTACCACATATTTGGTAGATATTTAAATTATATGTTCTTACTTACCCCATTCACAATCTTACCCTAACACACTCTACATAAAATCATAAATTTAATAAATTAAAGAATTGTTTCCAATAATATTCAATAAATAGATTTCTCTTAAAAAAAAGTGCCCCTACAATACTTACATTGACACGGACGAGGCTTTATCACAAACAATATTTGCATAGATGAAAACAACTATGCAGTTGGCCTGGATTCAGGCACCTATTGGGATAAATTAATATCAGGTTAACGACTTTTTATTATAATTTCATATAAAGTTCTAGATTTTGCGGTTTGTGGGTCTTAATGATTTAAAATTGCATTTATTTTATTAAATTTTAGTTCATATTTTAGTGTTGGGTTTGTAATATATAATTAATAAATTAATTAATAAGGTCCATAATCAAAGATATGCCTTGATTCATTTGAGATGTCTGAATTAATCATCTTACATTTTATAATAATTCCTATACATATAATACCAATTAGTTGTTTCTACAGGAAAGAAAAATGAATTAGCTGTTATTCTTCTTGATATATTGCTTTCTTTGAAATTTCCAGATGATTTATGCTATTATGCTTTTACGTTAGAAATTGAAATGTATATTATTTGTTGGCTGAGTATAAAATTGAAAAGTGAATTCTTATTTTTATTACACAAGCTAACACAATTTTTATTTCATGAAGTAAGTGCATTATACCAATAACTACATGCGTTATTGAAAAAAATGTATTTCAAAAATAGTTGTGAACATTTGCTTTTATTTTTATATGGGGCTATCATAACAATACCTTTGGTTCAGTGCTACAAGCACAATCGCAATCACCAAGTCAGGGTATATGGTCCGCATAGGCAAAGAACAACAGGGAATCCAAGCACTCAAAAAATTTGCATGAGCCTTGATAAGACTCTTAAAGGTATAAACAAGTATTTAAATTTCCATGTATTGTAATGGTTCCAATCAATCAAACCCTTATAAATTGAGTGCATTGACCCAGATATAAGTATGTAATGTACATGGGTGGAGCTTAAGTTATGCACTGACAACTAATGAAACAGTATTAAGTATGTAGCAAAGCCATTGTACCAATGTACAGTGTCCTACATCCACGGACCCAGCCTGCCCATTGTCTTTTTCTTTGTATAGTTGCCATGCTTATGTTCAAACAGGTGTTGGCTACGAAAAGATAGGTATATAATATAAGATAGGATAGATATAAGATAGTTAAAATTTCAAATATTTGTATTTAATTTATACTAATTGCAGCGCGGCACAAAAGCTGTTTTCTGAGGCCAGATACAGGGCCTTGTCGAGCCGACCTCATACAATGGTACTATGATGTGAAACAACAACGCTGCTACCGCTTCTTCTGGGGCGGGTGTCAAGGAAATGGAAACCGCTTTGAAACAAAAGAACAATGTAGAAATTTCTGTTACCTAAATGCTACATCTGTAAGGAGTAAGTATGTTAAACGTTTGGTACTAGTGGCCCCATAAACATTATAGGTGCCTTGAAGAATGATAAGAAATTAGACATTTTTGTAAGTGTTACAAATAAATAATGTTAAGTTATCACAACAATCCATATTCAAACCAATAATTAAGCAAAACTCTTTGTAAAAAGTGTTCATAGACTTTTAGCTCAAATTTTATAGCAAAGTAGGTAATAAAGAATTTTAAGTATCCATTTTGTTTTAAAATAAACTAGGCTAATTCATAGAACTTCTTTTAATTTAACAATAAATAAAATAAAAATAACGGAATGTTTTATGTTTCAGAGGAAGTTCCATACTTTTGTTCACTTGCTTTCGAGTATGGTGATTGCTTTGGTTATTTCCATCGATGGGCTTGGGATAAAATGTCTAAGTAAGTTGTAATGGAATTTATGATACACTTCTTATTGATTGCCATTGCCACTTTGTTGCGGACTCTGCTTTTCCACAAGAGACGTGCGAGGCTTAGCGGCCTAAGCCGTTAAGCGAGGCTAGGTGAAGCCATTCTATTGGTTCTTCAAACGCATCCCTCGCTACGCATCCTCGCACATCTCTGGTGGAAACGCAGCCTTAAAAGATGATTAGACTGAGAAACTAAATTTCTTTTAAATCATGTGTCATTTTTACCTGGGGCCCGATTCTGTATGACCATTCACACTCGTATCGCGGCAATGTCGTGTCTTACCCGTGATAAAACGTCAAAAAAGTCTTAAAAGTCAAATGCCGTGACAATCTATTGTGTGCCTTATAGAATAGACATTAAGGTTCCTTGTCGTGCCGAGTTCATAAAAAGACATACGGTTGGATGACACACGATATCGGCACGAAATCTGAATTTTCTATTATTGTGTGCCTAACTTTGAACAAGTTTTTTCTGTTGTATTTCAGGACATGCAAGCGCTACCTGTATTCCGGATGTGGTGGTAATCAAAACAACTTCCAAACGAACTTAGAGTGCATGAACACCTGCATCTCAGTGCCCAACAACACACTGCACCGTTCTGTACAACAATTCACAACTTGTGTACCTATTAATATACAAGAATTGCAGTAAAGATAGTGTCAAATTATAAATAAGGAGATACAGGTTTACATTGATTTTTTAAGTGTTGTGGATGCACACCTGACAAGTTAGCTGGGAAGTAGTTAGTTTTTTTATAGTATGTGAGTAGCAAATTCTACTACTCCATAGAGCATTGCCACTCTTCAGGGCTATGATGTTCTCTGTGTTTTTATAACACTTAACCGAAACAAGACATGAAAAACATGTCACTTTACACAGGGTAATGATTTTATGGCCAGGAAACTAGGAAGAGGGCAACATTAAACATGCCAGATTTTTGAGAATGTATTTTATTTTTTGTAGCATTAACTTAAGTTAATAAAGCATTGCTCCAAATGCAGTCCATCAGCAGAAACTATATGTTATCAAAGCAATTGAGCAGAATATTCAAACTCCTAAATGGTGAGTGATTAAGTAGGTAGCTGTTGTGCTGCGCTGAGGATCCTGGTTTGATTCTCAGTAGTTGTGTCTGTTCTTGTCTTGTGTGTGTCCATGGCTCCTAAGACACAGAGAATCCTAGTGTGGGACTATGAATGTGAAGCGTTATTATTATTTGTTCATGCTATATCGGCGAACGTTTTGAGCATAACGAAGTATGAGAAAGATGTCTTGATAATCTGAAAAACAAAATTATTTATACATATGTAAGGTATGTTACATTATTGGTCAGGCTTTAAGGAAGTAAATACCTACCATTGCCATTGTTTGTACACCAACTGTCACCATATCCACTGCTTTTATATTCATAGACTTCTGACATTTATTAAGAAGAATATGAACAATTTGTCTGTTTGGCTTGTCCATACATTCCCAGGGAATACTGTATGCCGCATCCGATAACGATTCACCCTAAATTAGTGTAAAAATATTTATTGGATGCAGAAGTTCAATTCGGCAATTAAAATCATTAAATGCGATGCAAACATTCATAGTAATATTTGTTAAACAATAGTTACTCAAATGTCCAATAACAAAATACCATTTTGTAATTTGTTGATTGAATTTATTGTAGATCTATACTATTCTGGTCAAGTTAACATGACACGCTCGAATGACGTTCGTGTAAAGTACCTACCTACATACATTCAGCGCACAAAATGGGTTTCCATTTCATATTATTACGAAGTATGGCTTGCTATATTGATAAAAAATAACTTACCTTTTAGGATAATATGAATAATACCTACATTGTTATTTGATTGGATTACCTTTTGTTTATATGAGATAAGTTCATACTAAAAGTTATAAATAAAGGTTAATAAATCAATCTAGAGTTCATTTCTTTATTAATTATATAATATTTCAAGTCTTCCATATTCAAAAATATGGGTTAGCTAAGTTTTGTTAAGTAGACATTAACATAAACATACAAAAATCTAATAGCAAATAATAGCAAAAGAATAACTTGATGCTTTTAAAGCGTTAACAGTAACTATGCTGTTGATTGTAGTGGAAAGGCGAAAGCGGGGGTGCGCGCGATGAAGCGGGAGAAGTGTACAATACAATACATAGCCAACTCTCTCGTGGCGCGTAAGAAACCGAAGACATTGAAGGTTCAAAAAACTCGTCTAGGTTACTATGGGATTTGACCAGATTTTTGTCTTGAGTTGCCGCGTCATGTTAATTTGACCGAGTAGTAAGTTAACCGTGAATGTTTTTTTCAAAGGTCAACGTTAATGTCAAGGTAATAATTTCTAGATGATGAAACGAATATATTGCTTACAGAATGCTACAGCTTTTAGTGGGGTTTCGCGAATAATAAATTGAAGGCATCGTATGCCGTTTGCGATAATTATTCACTGTAAAATTCTCTGAAAATTTCACTGAAATCCTACTTACCGAAGACCCTAGAAGCTCGAAAACTATCGATAGTTGAATCATTTGTTGAAAGAATATCAGAGTCAGGGGCCCATACCGCACCAATGCAGCTGGATCCTAGAAAATAGGCTATAATTATGTAAATCCAGACCGAAAATTCCCTGAGATTTGAATTAATAAACTGAACAAAAATTTACTAATGTTAGGATTTACATTTGAAATAATTGAAAATAAAAAGTATTCGTTTTGGTGCAATTTTTTCGTTCAGCATTCGGCTAAAATTATAATACCTAATGCACAATTTTAGATATCTACTAACCATTTGTGAACATTCAAGCAGAAGTAGACATCCAGTAGCTTGGTGAAAACCAAAGTATACTAATAGTATAGGCCCAAACGTGCCCGACATTTCCGTTATGAATCTGTAATTTAAATTTTTGTAAGTATTTAACTGGGTGAATTTTTCAAGTGTTCATGGATGGGAAAATCTGAAACTACGAGGAATAGCAAATAATGCTGAAAGGAGTCTGGGAACCGAATTTGATGAAAACTAAAACTGCATTGTTGGATTTTGAAAAATCAATTTGGAACAAAAATTAAAGAAAAAATAATTTACGGGTGATCTGAGTTTGGGAAGGGGAAGGGGGGAGGTTTTAAGGGCAAAATGAGAAGTCCTTTGAAAAAAAAGTTTAATGGCAAAGTTGTAGGTAATAAGGAAAAAAGACCTACAACGTTTGTGTTTACACTTTTTTCACATAACCTTTAAATGTATGTGAAAAATTCAAATAACCAAGTTTTTGGTTTTCTATTTTTATCTTTCGCAATAAAATTTATTTCACGTGGTGGAAACTTACCTTTTTATGTCCCACACACACCGTATTTTTTTTTATTCCTTCTGTAATTCCTTCCCAAACTCAGATTGCCCGTTTTCAAAGCTACCGACACTGGTCATTGTAATTGTCATCTATGATAGTTCATACTGAGCAATTGAGAATATTGGATGATTTTGTCAGCTGGTAGGGGATGTAGTTATAACAGATTCCGTTAGATGGCGTTGCTCGGTATTACCTTTTTTGTTAGCTGCTAGGGGATTTAGTTATAACAGATTCCGTTAGATGGCGAGCTCGGTATTACCTTTTTTGTCAGCTGCTAGGGGATTTAGTTATAACAGATTCCGTTAGATGGCGAGCTCGGTATTATCTTTTTTGTCAGCTGCTAGGGGATTTAGTTATAACAGATTCCGTTAGATGGCGAGCTCGGTATTATCTTTTTGTCAGCTCCTAGGGGATTTAGTTTTAACAGATTCCGTTAGATGGCGCATATAATAATTGTTCGAAAACACAAATAAAAACAGGTTTTCAAAGAATTACTCCTTAAATAACTACCAAATTTCATGGAAATCGTTGAAGCCGTTTCCGAGATCCTGATTATATATATGTATATAAGCTAACGGAAGCGATAATCGTTGTTAAACGGCTGAATAACATTAAAATGAATCGTAATTCTATCTAATAGACTTCTCACAACTTGTTAAGTGTTGTAAATGGATACCAAATAAACATGCATGCATGCACTTAAAATGATATAAATAAATAACTATGATTTACAAAACTGGCTGTTTACTTACTTAGTTATAAGAGTGTGGTGCCTAATGTTTTCGCGCAGCAAATTATGCACCGTTGCAATTTCTTCTTGTGAATACATAACATACACTTTGTGCGAGCCCTCTTCAAGCTTAGGTCTCGGAAAATTTCCCATATTATTAATTAGGATCCTAACGTGACCCCACAAGTGGAATACAATAAGGGACATTGTAAGATCGAATATGCATAAACAAGATGAACAAATGTATGAAATGTACCAATTGAAAAAGAATAATACGAGGTATCCATGGAAATTATGTTTATAGTCGAAGGGAAGTTCAAAGAATACAGCGTGTTCGTAAGTGACGTTGTGTGCTTCCTTGCTAAAAGCCCCGGACACAATATTGTTGTAGAGCGGAGTTGCGTTGAACAATAGGATCCCAATAATCATTGAAACGTTCAACCATAGAGTGAAAAAGTGAGACATTTTATGAACTAGTATATGAGTCTGTAATATAAAACATCATTATTTATTAACACAGAGTTCTCACGTCAGTTAAAATTTGTGTTAAATAGTTCATTGAAATTTGGTTACCTTCATAGCATACTCGGACTTATCCTTGTGATTAAACAAATGGATAATTTTAACAAAGTGCACAATCGTGTCTGAGTACCTTTTTAAAAAAAGGAGGAGCAGCCTGCTCTGTAAAATTTGAAAAACAAGGGCTTTACAATCCTTCCTAATATAATAACTAAAAAATAAAAAAATAAATATAAAATAAAATAAAATACTTAAATAAAAAAATTAATAAAATACTAAAATAAAATACCTATTTATAGTATTTACTAAATAAATATTTTTTTTGTCATTATACCTACTCACCACAGCGACTACATTCATGAATACTGTAATGTATGTTGAACCCAATTCAAAAAAAGAAAGTTCATTAAAATTGTTTTTCAGGTATAGAATGCCAGGAATTAAGAACACCGCTTCTACAGAGAATGTGTAACATTTTTTGTAAAACTGATACTTTGATTCGTGCCCTTCCAAGGCCTGTTCCGGCCATGCTGTCAATACTCTCAAGGAATATCGCAACAACTTCATATATTTTATATCCTGGACCTTTGCAACCCCCCTGTGAAAATAATATCAGTTATTACTTATCACAATTTTGAGAAATGGGTAAGTAGATTCGGTTCATTTTGTTCAATTCTTCAAGCTATTGTAAGTCTACTTACTTTAAATCACTCCCATCGGTAAATAGTAACATTGAAAAGCCTTACAATTACTTACAAGAATCTACTATGAGATTACATATTTACCCTTTTAAATAAAATTTTATACTTATGCTTGAATGCTTTTCTCGTTAGGTCAGGGCACAATTTATGCGACACTATAATAAGCGATAGCGGGCATCCAAAAGAATTAAAAAAAAAATGGCTCCAGCTCTTACCAATGGTAATTCACTGCTTTTAAGGTAGGTGGGTAGGAGTTCGACGTCTGTATGAGGACATTCCTTAGTTATCTCACAAGTCGTCTCCTAATCTCTTCAGTCGTACAAGTGAGTATACTCGTATTACTCGTAGCCAAAACCGCTCTAAGATCAGCGGTTTTGGCTGTGCGTTGATTCTCAGTCATTCAGGACAGAGGATTTTAATATTTTCGTACCTCAATAAAGACAATTTTATTGCACATAGACCCAAAACAAATACGTGGTTCTGCGCATTTATTGTGCGCTTACCTTAAAGTAATACTAGTATAGCAATAATTGCTATACTAGTAAGTATTACTAGTATAATTATTATCTATACTTCGTCGCTGTGACAGCGTCGAGTTGAAGGCTGTTTTGCTTTGTGAATTGCACAGCTGTTACATTTTATAGCCTTTTAATTTGTTGCTTTGATTAAGTATGAATTCTAATGACAACAAAGTAGGAAATAACCACTGAAGCGGTTTGAAATTACAGGCTTGGTTTATTAGCTTGATAACTTATGGAAAGTATAAAATCAAGTAAGTAGGATATTATTTTAAGGCATTAATTTTTATTTATGGAAAATAAAGATTAAAAGTTTTTTTGAATGCACTAATCTCAGGAAATAAATACTTCGCGAAAATTATGGAGAACTCGTAGGCATGCCGATTTCCATACGATTTTTGTCTTCATCGTTATAACAAAACATCATTGCTGTTCATGAAAACTGTGTTGCCGATGTTGCGTAGACCGTTTAGACCTGGTGGAGTTACTTCAAATTCCCAAAATTTTAAAGCAATTTTGTTTTGGGTTAAATTAAAACAAAACATCATTGCTTTATGATGGTTTTAGGAGTTTGTAGTAACCCTTATTTTTGCAAAACGCACATATCTTTGAAAAGCCATTGGAACGTGCCGCTGGAATTCTAACGTGAACTCTCGAGTAGGTGAAAGGCTGAGTTTTAATACTTCTCAGTCACTGACCAATCCGAATAGCTGCATGGTTTTGTATTTGGAGTAGTTTTAGGCCTCCCTTTTTTGTGAGGTGGCTCGTGCCCAGACGTGGGACGCAATAAAACCACGTATTGTGCTGTTACAGCCGTTTCACCTCGACTATGGTCTGATAGGTGAAAATATTTTTATTGATATAGGTAGGTACGAAAACATTTTATTGTTTTGTATTGCGAAACGTTATTTAGTTATGTATCAAATATAGCTATATATTTCGCGGAACGAAAGAATGCATTAAATTGATTCTCAACATTCGTGACTGAACCTACCTACTTACAAGTTTTTCGAACTTTGAATCAGCTATGAAATTCTGGAGCATTTTCTTATACATTGGATTCTTATACTTTTTTGTCGATGTTTGTTTTGCTAAGGCTGTAAGTATTTTTCAACAGTAGGTAATGAAAAGAAAGGCGCGACTTATATTTTTAAAATGTAGATAGGTATACTTAAGGCTACTGGTATGTATTTAAGTACTTACTTAAGTAGTTATCAAGTGTTTAAGTACTCTATGGTAGTTATGATTGTACTAATGTCGGGGAAATCTCCTTTGAGGCTTTAAATATTGAAAGACGTTTGGATTACAATTTTGTTTGTAGGTACATTTTAAATTTAGGTGGGTATACTAACTACTGGATACCGCGTTCATGCATATTACCCTTTCCAATCGTTTATTTAACTTTTGACAGATCACGCACATAAAGTTTTGTAGGTAATTATTTTTGATACAATGTACTACAGGGAATACTGTACTTCATGGACGGGCTTCGCCCACTTAGAGATGTGTAATTCGTAATTAATGACCACAGACTATAAAACGGTATTGAAATAAATCTATTGTCGATTATATTAATAAAACATACAATAAAATTATTTTACTTATATTTAATATCAAATCACGAAAACCTTTATTGTTTTGCATTAAAATGCCCTAAATGACTGTTTTAATGCATAAATAATTTGCGTAATGAAAGCAGTTCCATCGTACTCGTGCCTAATAATGGGATCGAATGTATTCGCTGCAAATTAATGAATCTAAAATAATCGTTTAGACTTACTGTAGTTGGTTCAAATAAAAAGCATGTGAATGAACTACGGTACCTACTTGTAATGAACAGGTACAAAATGTTGAAATTCATAGTACTTTAGGGATTAAAAAATAAAACAACTATTTTTAATTATAAAGAATCTTCTTCTTCGTATGACTCGTATGACCAGGAATCATCATCACTCGAGTTCTCAGTAATATTGATTATTATCAATAGGCATGATGACTAATTTTCAAAAACTCTTCTATGATATTCAGAAGTTTCTATTATGTCTAAAATATATCATATTTTTGTAGAAAATTAAGGTTTTTGTGTAATAAAAGTACATTTAAATTTTCAGGTTCAAATTCATTCCAAAACGCTCGCCCGTGTCATGGCGTCTGTCATTGCGCCACGGCTCAGTAGAAAACGCCAGATCGCGTATAATATGCTTACGAAAAAAATGACGTTAACTAAGACGTGACGTAATTTGACGTAATTCGATCTGATGGGTGTTTTAGCTATCATGGCGGATTGTTGTATTTTGTAGATTTATTTTAACAAATAAATTATTAATCTCGACATTAATAAGAGAATAAATACATGTTTCGAAATCTTTGAATCCTATTTCATTAGATCAGATAAATATTTTGGCGATACTTGATTACTGTCATCATGCCTATTCTTGGACAGATAAATTGTCGAATGCAACATGTGTTAAATCGATTAAAACTTCTTCATGTATAAAATCGATCTATAAAAGAAATCGAATCGGTAACGGGTCAGGGTTATCACTATTTGATTAAGTATTAGAGCTGTCAAAAGTTAAATAAACGATTGAAAAGGGTATAATTCGTAAAATTTTACCCACCGAATAATAAATTAGACACTTGAATAATAAAATTAGATATCTGCTCCTGTGCATTAATACCATTGTTATTACTTTTCTTATACAGATATACGAGTAAATAGTTACGAATTGCTTCAAATTATGATAAATTTCTTATATTCTTAATTTTATTTATGACTAAACTTTACTAATTTGCAGTCCTACAACTTCACTAGTAAAGGGCGGATGATACGTGTAATAACAACGACACTAGCGCCAAAAATACAACAAATATTATCACAACTAAAGGACAGCACGATTTTGAAGAACAAGAACCATTATAGAATGCTTATGGATCAACTTAAAGAGATATTCCACACCACTACTAAAAAAAATAATGTGGGATGCGCTCGATGCAATATACATGCATAATGTCAACTTTGAAGCCTATCTACTAGGTACTGCCTTTAATTAAAATAAACTATACATATATTTGGTTGGTACCTACTAGAAATATTTACTTTTCTATCGGAGGTATGATACCTCAGGTATCCCATTCGTTTTCAGCTCCATCTTTCGTTTAGGTACATTATCGGTGACGGTATCGGTTAGGTATACATTAGGTACATGGAATTGACGAATGTGATGCTCTGACTGAAATATCCTCATTTTTTATCATAAACTAACAGGTAGGTCTACGACTACTGAGGTTACATCAAGTTACATGTGTCTTTACAAAATGTATTTGTTAAGTTAAATATTTACTTTCATATTTATGTTTCCATGATTGGCTGTCTAAAGTTCTACGTAAGCGTGCTAAAATGTAACTGTTTATAACAGAAATTATTTGAATGTTTTATTTAAGCAAAGAAAGAAAACTGTATGGTTTAACTATTTTTTGAGCTCTTTTTCGTTTTGTCTCTACTGCTTAAGAATAAATATTGACATTATATATCATATTGTCAAAATGCAAGTTTGATAGATTTTCTTAGATAAATATAAATTTAATTAAATTGTAGGTAAAAAAATGTATTCCAATGATTTTAGACCTTACTTTATTCTCATCCGCAAGGAGGAAGAGAAAGGTGATAAATACGCGAAAATTAATATGGAGGTGAAACATCACGCCATCACAGAGCCTTTAAATCCTTTTACAAAAAAATCTGTTTTCACCCAAACGTATCCAACAAAGCTTATCCCTGCCGCCCCACGAAAAGCCTGCTGCTACTATTGTACCTAGTGATTGGTTTTTCTAATTTTACAATGCAGCTAGAGAATAAAATCGAGCGATTGTTAAAAGTCAAGAAAAGACCGTTAGTAATTTTTTTTGGAATATTTTGGGTGCAAGCTTTCGGAAAAGTCCTTGGAACAGCGATGAGAATCGTATCATGCCACAGAATGCCATGTAACGTTTATCTGTTTAGTTTGCAATCTTATCGATACGTCTCACAGTACTTGAGCGTGGATATGTCAAATTTAGATAAGTAATACCCGCGCAGATCTGCCAACAAACAATATTGTTTCCACACTTACATTGGATTAATAATGAAATAGTGTTATTTGTATTTAAAAAAATAAAAATCGCTGATCCACAACGTAAAGAGTTTTATTTCAACTGTAGGTAATTGGGTATTACACAATTTTTTTTGATATAAATGAAAAGATCTTATATAAGTTTTATGACAAAACTTTTTTTTTCGCAATAATTCAAAAGTTATTTCAAAATAAAAATTAATCTTTTAAATTAAATTTTTTTTTGGAATACCCAATTGTGTAACTAATATAAATAAACGGATAAACGTTTAAAAATATATAGAACAAAAAATATCATTTTTCTCATGGCCTATAACTTTTGTTTGAAAGATTTTTCTCTAAAATCTATATAATTTATCGCAATAGGTACATGCGAAAAACGAACGAACGAAAAATTCGATTTTTTTGTCCGTTTACCTTGAAAATATAATTTGCAGGTATTTTGAGTATGATATTCTTAATCAGCGAGTCAAAATCCATATGTGTACCAAATTTCCGATCGATCGGAGGTATGGGCTAAACGGAAGTACGAAACATTTAATATATATGTATATAAATAAAATAAAAAATATTTAAACGTAAATAAATAAATGAATGAATAACGGGTACCTACAACAAAGGAAGTGGAGGTTTATAACATGATGAAATAAATGTAGTTCATGGGCAACTTGGCAACCGCATCCAATATCAAACAGTTCAATACAAAACACACACAAAGTCCAATAGATATAAGTTAGGTACTAAAATTTGAGACTTAAGATTTTAGTTCTGAGACGTATGATGGTCGTCACTCTTACAGGACCGCAATTCTATCTAAGGTTTCCTATACACTTGTGAGGACTAAGATGGTTCTATCTCTAATTTGAGGCCTTATGAAGACGGGCTTCGATAAGACCAGCGGAAAAAAACATACCACGAAAGCAGGTTTAACGGGGATGGATGGATACCGTGGCGTCCCTGGAGGAAAATATTTATATAGGTACCTACTATTCATAAGGTGGGTTGGATGGCAAATAATACGATATTATATACTTTTGATATGGTAGTATTTATTACACTGATTTGGGCAGAGTAACCGCCTCTGGCAAAGTTTGATATATAATTAAATTAAATTAGAGGAAAATAGAGAGAGAGAGAGAGGTACCTAGGATTTTTCCTATAAAAGGAGGGTACTCCTTTTATAGGAAAAATCCTAGGTACTAAAATTAAACCAACTGCCAAAAGATACAAATTGATAAATCTTCTCAATAGTTTTATATAATATTACTATCAGTTTATTATTAAATTCATTATTATAAATCACAATATTAATTAATATAAAAAGGAAATATTACCATAGATAAAAATAATCTTGGCGGTGGAAGGAAATTTCATATTAAATATAAATCATTGTATCTTTTGATAAAATCATATCAATTTATAATTATTTATTAGAATCAATAATATTAATATAAGTTATTATAATCACATAGTGGCATTTGTGTTGCCAGTATTATTTAACAGTACCTACTTCTGCCACCTTTTATCACCTTTCTTTAAGTCTACCAAAGATACGACATTGGAGAAGACAGCGTTTAATTTAATACCGCACCTTCTGAAGTTATCGTATTCATATCTGACACGTATAATTATCGTGTAGGTACATAGGCATTGTTGTGACATAAACAAACTTTGTGCAACTAGGTTGAACTAGGCATAGTGGTAGTACTCGTGTTCTCGCGCACTGCAAATCATTTATATGTGACTGACGTCGCATTCCTGACCTCGAAGTTATACGTAAGCATTTCAAGATAGCAAGACAATAGGAAATCAAATCTTGCAAACTTCATAAATATTAACCTACAAGACACTAGGATACTGGGTAGTTTAGATTGTTTTATTGATTAGGATCGTCCTAGTACTCCTAGTGTTATTTTTGTGAGTTATAGTTTGCTATTTTAAGTAAATTCAAAAATGGATTGCGATGATGACACATGCGACAGTGATCTTCTGGGAAATCGTAAGAAGGTAAGTAGGTACTTCCTATTTTATTGTTTTTACCGACTTCAAAAAAGGAGGTTATCCATTCGACACGTATGTAAGCATGTTATATTCTTCAGAACTGCACAATTTTTACATAATATGTTGGTCTATTACGGCTTCCAAACAAGAATACCAAATTTCATGGGTGTATGTATGTATGTATGTGTATGTATGTTATGGTGCTATGTAGGTATGTATGTAGATATGTTTGACCTCGCATATCTCCGAAACTAATTGACGGATTGTGTCCATTCTTTTTTTGTTTGTTTGAATTTTGCTTAACTAAAGGAATGGTAAAAGTTTCATCAGAATCGGTCCAGTAGTTTGCGTGATATGGACTTAAAACTAAAATTTACGAAAAAAATAATAGAAAAAAATTAAACTGACATCATAAATAAAGTATGAAATAAAATTTGTTACATACTTAAGGCCTACAATTTTTTAATTTTTTTAAATTATTTATTACATAGTAAATGAATAGGTTTAAATACCTACAGGTATTTAAAACGTGAGAATCGCATTTTGTAAATCAATGCAAAACATTTAAGGAAAAGTAATTTGTATAGTTACAATACCTAAGTAATTTATCCGAAGTGTTTTGAATGTGGAACAAGTACTTAACAAGGTACTTAACCTGAATAAGGGAAAAAAGACTTACTTGAAAATGACAATAGAATATTAGCAGTAGAAACTATTAATAAGCCCACAGAACTGGCGGATTTTGCTCATAATAATCACAATTTGATCATCACTGCATAAGAAAGACAGAAGAAGAAGAAGAACAATTAAAAAAATTAAGAGATAGGTACCTGTCTATACATATACTTATAAATGCACATCCACGATGGCAAATAAGTATATCGGAAGTAGGTAGGTACAGGATCGTAATTTTTCAGTCGGTGCTTGGACATTTAATATTTAACCGACAAATAAGAATAACCATGTAGGTTGTACCATACTTCATTAGTAGGGGAAAAGTGGCATGAAGGAGCCACTAGCATTATTTCTGTAGTTTAGGATGAAATTTGGTTGAAGATTATATTTTTAAGTGGCAACACTGAATACCTGTCACCAACAAACCATTAGACTGTTCTCCGAAACCGTTGAAATCCGGTACGTCGAGTTATAGTTCCTGGCACTAAAAAGTAAGTATTTTACCTAATTTAAATTGTTTTTCGGTATTTTATTAGAACCGAATATAGTTACACCGAATATAAATTGAGTTTGTGCATATATTAATTTGGCCTTGTATTATACGATAAAACTAAGCTGAAAAAGTTTTAATATTATTGTTATTTTGAAGGTTAAATTAGTAGTTAGGTTAAATAATTTAATTTTTATTAGCTGTCCGAAAAGACGTTAAGATCGCGGGCTTTGACCTCGGGGGTCATTCTATGCATACAGTACCTATAGGTAATAATATACAGGCTGCCCCGTAATCAATGGACCAACGGAAAACAAGTAGTAGTAGTTTTTTCAAACACAGGTTTGGTAATCATACTTAACTAAGTATTATAAGTATATAAGTAAAACCGTTGTAAACATGACCTTCTAACCGCCGTTAAAAACCAATCCAGTGATATCTTATTTTTCAATTAGGAAATCGTGTTGTCTGGAGTAGGGATGTTAGGGAGCTCCGTAACCGAAACCGAAACTATCGGATATCCGATATAAAAAATATCCGTAACCGTAACCGAATCCGAAATAAAAGTTTCGGATAGGGGCGGAGCCTAATTGAGACACGTTTTGGCATGTTTTTACAAATAGTTCGAAAAATTGAAACAATAGTTTTGTGTTTGACGGAATTGATTGAATTGCTACAAAATGCGTCCTAAATCGTGTGTAATTTGATATTTTTTGATGAAATAACTGTCGATTCCGCAAAATGTAAACAATGTGTTAAAAGCCTAAAAAAATAATATCCGTAACCGAAATTATCGGAAACTAACTGATAATCCGAAATTATTTCATATCCGCATCCGTATCCGTATCCGGTATAATAATCATTCCTATATCCGAAACCTATCCGTATCCGAAATTTCATATCCACATCCCTTACTCTGGAGGTCAAATTTTGAAGCGACCCCGCAATATAACTTAGACGTCCAAATACAGATTGTTCTTACGACTCATGCCGATTAATTTATCCGCTATACTAGCCCAGGATTACTTGGTAACCCAGGATGTCTCCAGAATATAGCTGGACAGTTAAATATAATCAGTACAATCAGTAAACCCTGCCACTCCAAAACTGACAGCACGATAATTTTATTATCCTACAGTGTGTCAGTCAGTCGCGCGCGCGCACCGCCTGTTCATGCGCTCGTCTGTCGTCTCTGGCGCAAAATACTTGAGAAATGCCCATTTGCGCCAAACCGTAACAGAATATCGAAATCCAAAAGTGACTCGCTTTTCATCTATATGCTATTTTCTGACTTACACCACTCATCATGGAATCAAAATCAGGGGTCCGTATCATATTTTAATTTAATATAATATTTTATGAGGCATTTTGCATCGATATTTTATGCGGTTGTCTTTTCGATTGTCCTATGCTGTGTTCCGCTTAATTTTATACTTAATTAATAAGCTCCTTTTTTTAGTAAAAACAAGGTTTACCCATTAATATTAATTTGAATGTGAAGGTATTCAAGTCAATGGTCATAAATATTTTAAACAATTTATTACTAGCCCGTCGCTGATTGAATAAGTCTATGCAGTAAATATTCATAATTTCTGTGTTAATAATTTTCATGTGTTTCATGCTCATACTCGTACTAGCTACCTACGGTGCGCGTGCGAACGTTATTTATTTTTAACAACCACGTGCCTGCAATTTTATGTCTTAATGATGTAGGAAGAAAGAAACGTTTAGGTACTGAGATTGCTTGTTCACGTGCGTACGTTTATATGTCAGTTTAACGAAATTCATGAAGATGGTAATCCGTATTTAAAATTAAAAAAATGGAAGCTGGAATTTCGCTATCACTGTTTTTCTTGATTGAATTTGGATAATCAGGCAGGGTTTTTCAGTTAACTATATGCTCACCAACTAAACCATAATATAGTTAAAAATATACTAAAAACTCATAAAGAGCCTAAATAAAGGTATTAGTGATATACCTACATAATTTTTAAAATTATAAAATATCTTCGGTTCACATGTCTGTACGCTTCTTACTTTAGTCTTACTTTTATTGTTTTTATTTTTATAAGGAATAAATAAATAAAAAAAGTTGAACTTTGTAAATTTACAAAATAATGTTTGACCGTGCGAATTTGGTTCGGGTTGCTATAAGAAGAAAATGATAACGCGGTCAATTTGCATAACATGGAATTTAACAATTTATTATCTTTTTTAAGTTATCTCTCCTAATTTATTTCGCGATATATAATGTTTTTTGTTTTTTTAGAGTTTCTTTACACATCCAACAAATAATTGTTCTTTTTTAGTTAACAATGTCTAGTGCTGTTTTATATTTACCTAATACTATGATTTTTTAATTGTTTCTCGTGTCTTTATTTAAGTTTTACTACTCTTTATATTTTTTTCAACCAAAAAATTATAACTTTATTGTTAGCTGCCTTTTTATATCATTTTGAAATGTTGTGTGCGTGTACGAGCATCTGAGAGGTACGGCAGTGCCTCCGGCGAGATGGGTCAATGGAACTGCACCGCACGACCTCCATGTATAGTGTATACCTCTTGCTTCAGGTCATACACGTGCTTTCAATTCAGACCAGCTAGTAACTCTTGTTTCTGTATTCAGTGGCCCGTAGTTTAAAATTAGATTGATATAGATATAAACCCATCATTCAATGTAAGGCAACATTACATAACGCTTGCAGATTTTGTCAGAAAGTGAATGTGACAATTTGTCCGCTCTCTCTTCACGGGACGTTGCCTCACGTTGCACTATAATAACACACTAGGCTGTGCCCGCGACTTCACGCGCTCTTATTTACGTTTTCTACAGCCCTTCCTCTGTAACCCATTAGTGACCCACTGCAGGGTCAGGTCTCTTGTCACAGTGAGAAGAATGTAGGCACTACACTGGCATATCGCGGCTTGGTGGACTTTACATGCCTACTTTAGAAATTTTAACAAATCACAAATTTTAACAAATTAATCATTTTGGCTGAAGGATGTATTATACCTTCTTAGCATTCGCAGTGAAAGCCTTGAACCGTGGGGACCAGAAGCAAGACATTTCTATACAGATTTGTGTTCGCGTCTGGTCGTAGCGTTGGGTGACCCGAAGGCAGGAGCTTACTTTGGACAGCGCATTAGCATAGCTGTCCAGAGAGGCAATGCAGCCAGTATCTTGGGCACTCTTCCGCATCGCAGCGAGCGATGTGTTTCATTTGTCATAGTTTTAATTTATGTTATTATTTTAGTTTTAACTTGGTGTTATAATTTTACTCGTATTATATTATTTTTAAATAAGAAAAAAACAAATCACTAGATAATTATACTTATTGTGAAGGCAATGACCCTAAAGATTTGGTTTTTTGTTTTGGTCCAATCCCATTTCCCTGCGATACCCTCACTCGTTGGAACTTCGTGGTGGGGTATTTTCCAGGCCTCCCTTCGGTTATGAAGAAAGTGTCGTGCCTAACAGTGGGTCATAAAAGTTACATCGTAATTTTACATAATTATAATATTAACATTTAAGCTGAAGTTTATCGCAAAATATGCGGTTTTAGCTTTGGCCCAACCTTTGGCCTCTCAGATGCAGACTACGTAATATTAAGCTCACTATTTCTCGTCTTATTTACGTTGCCCAAACATTCGGGTTGTGTTTACGTAGTGGAACCGTACCTAGGTACTTGTTTTGCAACTATAATAGCAGACAGTTCTGCTCTCCCTACTTTTGTTAAATTATCTACATAATGTCTTACATGTATACCTATAAAATTCTCGTGTCACAATGTTATTTACCATACTCCAATATCGATTTTTATGAAATTTTATAGTAATATGCATATTCAGTAGGTCTGAGAATCGGCTAAAGTGATAAGGGTTGTCCACCCCTACCATTTTGATTTTATTTTTTGGGCATTTTTTTTTATTTTCATTTTTTAATAATATGGCATTAAAAATACTTACAACCCTAACTTTTCACCTTTCTATCACCAACCCCTATTTTAATAGTCTTTTTAGCAATTTAATAACTTTTCATTCCGCTCGATAACTTACCTATATGACAAAACAACGTTTGCGGGGTGGGCTAGTACCCTAGTAGACTTAAAATTGTTGATTGTTAGTTAACCAATGGTAAATAAATTACCGTTGCTTTTTGTCAATTGAGTTTATAGCTACAACATGAGTGTGATAAAATTTATCAATCGTACCTACAGTATTGTGACAGCTTTACCTATACCTTTTCTGCATAAACAAATTGTGCAAATATCTTTAGGTCGAGCTGCCATTTAATTAAATCTAGATGATCACTTGAAGAACTGTTTAAAATATGTAATTTTAAAACCTATACATATTAACAAAAGTTGCAAACGTATCGACAGTTATATTTTTTTCTGAAATGGAGACAGGTTTCTAAAACGTCGCGTTTTACGGTTCTAAAAATCTTGAAACATAAAGAGCCATGATTTAACAGTCTCGTTCGAATATGTGAAATTGTCCGCGTGATCGGGACTCATGCGATTAGTCAGATTTGCAAGTGCGTAAATGGTGACAAGTAGAGCATGAATATCACTAGAGCATCGCCAGTCTCCAATCTGCAGCATGTCGGCAACTTCTGAGAAGATGCTGCCGCAGAAAATCGTTACGGTTATGCTTAACAAGACAACCTGACAATTTCCAAGCGTTATAGAGTATTATTAGCAATATTAGCATTTATGAATGTAATCAAGTTAATGTTGAGTATTATAATATATGCATCGTTTTCTTACTACCCACGAAGCAAAAGGAGGGGGTGTAATAACTCTATAATTATTATTATGTGACAAAAATGTCCGATTATGACTGGAACACGATCTAATTTGTTTAAATTTTTCATTATTTGAGATGATTAGTGTGATGCTGATCATCTGACTACTCTGTCTAATCTGACTATCAAAAGAAATTGTACTTATGTCCCTACTGAAATAAAGACCACCCGGGGTCCTTAATCATGAACTCCCGTCGCAGCGAGATCGCGGCGGAGACGCATATTATGTACCTACCTACTCGTACGTGAGGTGAGCCGTACGTAGCTAAATTCATTAAAATGTTAAGCGATACTCACGAATCCTTCAATAATAAAATGACAGTGAATGACACATTTTTTATAACTATATTATTATGTGTCTTGACACGATTGTGTTACTCCTCTTCCGAAAATTTTCAAAGAAATACGTTATCCATAGTTTCATAAAATCTAGTCCACTTTAGTTAGTTTTAGTTACTTAGCTTAGTATTCCTTGCAGTTAATTGACACTGGCTACTTGTTTTATGAGCTTCAGCGTCTATAATTCTAGGAATAATTAATTAATCGTGTCACAATGTTAGTTACTCCTCCGTTACATGCTCCTCCGAAACGGCTCTGCCTATTTTTATGAAATTTTATATTCATATTCAGTAGGTCTGAGAATCGGCTACTATCTATTTTTCATACCTCTAAGTGATAGGGGTTGTCCACCCCTAACATTTTTATTTTATTTTTGGACAATTTTTTTATTTTTATTTTATAAAAATGTTAGAGATTATATGATTTTATATAAGAGAAGATTATTATGTGAATGAAATGGCCGTACCGTGATTGGCTCGTACGAGTAGTAAAGCCTCATTTTATCGATTTTTTCACAATCTCCTTGGTCTAGGGTATGAATCTCGCTTTGGGTGCGGAAGGTTCCGGGTTCAAAGCCCGGACGAGCCTAATATATTTTTGTTTATTTTTATAAAATAAAAGGAATTTTAACATTAAAAGAGATTTCAGTTTTTTTTAGTTAATATGTCCAGATGAAATTCGTAAATTGTAAACAAGAGAAAAGTAAAAGTGGGCTCCTACTTTTCTCAATAGGTACATACCCAAAACGCAAAACGAAAATATCTACACAATTCACAATAATTATCCTTATAATATATTCTTAATTAATTTAAAAAGTTACTATATTGAGGGACGATCCCTTTGAGTGAGTAAACCTTCAGCAAACACTTGACAGACGTTATAAACGGACTGGAATGCTGGTCCATTGTTTCATTGTACAGCACAATCACACACTCAATACTTATATATCTACTCTTAATGATAACGTCCTTTATCCGATCCACTTGAAGCATCAATGGTTATCTTAATCCAATATACCCAAGGTTTTATAGAATAAAGAAAATTTCATCAAGTGTTGTATAAATATTTACTCTGTATTCTTAGTTAATAGCCTAGTCAAATAAGGGTTTAACCTAGAAATAATCAGGTAAGAAAGAAAAGAAAAGATAAAAGAAAGAAAAGAAAAGATTAGAGGGTTTTGAAGAAACACCGTCTTTACTAGTTGCGCTTATATTATGCTCATGTTCAAGAGCTCCTGTAGCTATGCAGCTCAGAGTAATAATTTTGATCTCATTTTTCAGATGACAAAACGAATATTTCTTTTTTCCTATAACGAGCTAGTGTTCGTAATGAAAGAAAAACTTTTTAAGCGCAGTACGCATATTTTTAGATGAGATATAATCTCTGGACTCGCGACACAGTTACGAGACGCAGCTATAGAAGCATAAAAGAAAGTCAAAGTAACTATGGAAACTGTTAAAAAGAAACATTTATAAACAAAATGCGTCTAATTAGATGGAACTATGGAAACTGTCAAAAGGAAAAACCTAAATATTGTAATTATTGTGATTTTGGTTTCGACGTTGCGATTATTAATAGACATTTAAATGTCGTTTCTTTTCTTACAGAGAAACTCAATTGTGTTTTAATTAAACTGTCGTCCAAATCACCAAGAAAACTCATTTTATAAGTTTTCACTTCTGCCTGCTCCCGGAGTGCAACCCGTTTTATTTTTTTATTATTATTATTTCTTTGGGTCGATACGTTTAAAAAAGATATAATGACGTATGAAAGTTGCTTATATTTTCCAATTTAAAGGAGGAAGGGACCACGTTGCTGAAATTTTTTGGTGAAATAAACTTTGATAGTTATAATAAGTACTCAAAATTAATGGCGATGACTATCGAGTCGACTAGTTGTACAAAAAGTTTATAGACTATGCTATCGGCGCTCGTCAATGATGGTTAGTCAATCCGCAATTACCTTCGCGCGATCTTTCGCCGAGTGCTTGCCTTGACCCAGTATATAATAGGACAATGAAATCACTTGATGTTGGCGGTACATACTTAATGAAACGTTTTCCTTATCGAATCAAGTATCTTAAATTAGAACAGTACAACAAAGTCCTCTCCTCATCTTATATATAAAATTCTCAAGTCATATATATATGCATATTCAGTAGGTCTGGGAATCAGCTACTGTCTATTTTTCATACCCCTAACTGATAAGGGTTGTCCACATCTAACATTTTTATTTTATTTTTTGGACAATTTTTTGTGTGTGGTTTTGTGTGTGTGACAGAAGTATGACACAATTGCACCGCAATGTATTTATTTTTACAAATTATAACTGCTTATAATTACCTATTTTGTATATCATGTTAAGATTTTCCCTACACCAACATCTGAAGTCCATCTGTACGAAGCCTCGCGAACGAAAGTTTATCTTATATCAAATACATTTGTTTATAAACATTTTAAAATGTATGCGAAATTTACATTTCATTTGAATACCTAATAATACGTGGGCCAATATTAAGAAGAAATGCCAAAAAGATAAAATTATGCAATTTAATCTTTATGGTTTATTGCGCATAAAAATATCTACATAAAAGGCTTTTAGCCAGTCGTGTAAACGACCGATTTGTATGTAGGTCATTATACTTCTTATTTTGTCTTATAAATCGTCTTCTTATCTTATAAAATTAAATCGGATTCGACATTCTCCGTGTGAATGGGGCGTTAGATACTGACGTATCTATTGCATCATTACGCAACATCAGGTACAGAATCAGATATGATAGAATAATAGCTATCATTTACATGCTTTTTTTTAAACATTACTCTTGTTACCTACAGACCACCTTATAATAAACGATAATTGCAGCCCATTGACAACCATAACGAACCAAATGTTATTGTTATTTTCAACTATTATTACCTATCAGTGATTGCAAAACGAAGAAAAATTAGGATACTCTAACTCTAACGGGCTAAGATGCGTGTGTCTACTGTGGTAAAGAACACATTCCCATCAACCTAAATACTATAAGGTTGCTTCACAGCAGGCTGCCCTGGCGAAATAATAGTTCACTTTTTAATTTGCTTTGCGAAATAACTTTATCTTCTTTCTTATATATAAAATTCTCATGTCACAGTATTAGTTACCATAATACTCCTCCAAAACGGCTTGACCGATTTTTATGAAATTTTATATGCATATTCAGTAGGTCTCAGAATCGGCTACTGTCTATTTTTCATACCTCTAACTGATAAGGGTTGTCCATATCTAACATTTTTATTTAATTTTTTGGACATTTTTTTTATTTTTATTTTTCAATAATGTGGCATCAAAAAATATCTACAACTCTAAATTTTCACCCTTCTATCACCAACCCCTATTTTTTAATAGTCGATTTTTAACGCTCAATAACTTATATCGCAAAACAACGTTTGCGGGGTCAGCTAGTTGAACATAAATTTTAATACAACTGTTATAATTAAATATTTGAATCTATACCCTTTTTAGAACTGACCAAATTTCATGCTTCATAAGGTATTTCGGTTTTACAACGTCGCGTCGTAGGTTTTAAACAAGGGCAATAAAACTTTGTGATCCTAGTGCCTATTATGACACGGCTGATAGATCCGTTCGTCCTATTCCTGCTAATACAGTCATGGTGTATGTTGCTCACGTCTAGCGTCTTCGGGTCATGCACCGTTTGTCAAAGATACTCGTAGTCTTATTTTGATCGCATTAAGTTAGTTCTTTCGCGCCATAATACATTATACTGCACTAGAATGGCTTTAAAACAAAACAAACATTCATATCATTTATTATGATGCTGCTATAAAAGCGAATTCTTGATAGTGTGTAAGAAAAAAGTGTAGTTTATTTTATTATACTATGTATATTATGTATGTGGTTCTGGTCGTTAGCAGGAATCTATTTATGTGCAGGCCAATTTTTAAATAGAGGTCCATGAAAAGTTTAACTACAGTTTCATTGTGTAGTAAAAAACACAATATCCTTTGATTTGATTTTGATTCTTAAATTTTATTATATTTACGAATTTATTATTGATCAGTATTTTTTATTTATCTGTTAGCTACTCCATGATTTATCCGTACTTATTTCTATGCTTTAAGTTTTAATAGGAATTTAAGAATGCCTACAAAATTACCATTCATCTACATCTACACTAATATTATGAAGAGGAAAGATTTGTATTTTTGTGTATGTGTATGTTTGTAATGAATAAACTCAAAAACTGCTGTGCCGATTTCAAAAATTCTTTCACCAATGGAAAGCTACATTCACCCTGAGTAACATAGGCTATATTTATTGCTAGATTTAGTCAAATTAATTGGCAGAGCGAAGCCTGCGGGTCAGATAGTCTACACTAATATTATAAAGAGGAAAGATTTGTATTTTATGTGTGTGTATGTTTGTAATGAATAAACCTAAAAACTGCTGTGCCGATTTCAACAATTCTTTCACTATTGCAAAGCTATATTCACTCTGAGTAACATAGGCTATATTTATTGCTAGACTTAGTCAAATTAATTGGCAGAGCGAAGCCTGCCGGTCAGCTAGTATCTAATAAAAGGAAAATAAATAAATGTGACGAACTAAGTAAGTAGGTAGGTACATGTGCCTACATAGGTCGCGTTATCTTATAAACAATATTCACGGTCATTTATTATTTCAAGCAAAAGTGATACATAATCCAAACATTTAAGTTTTTCCGTAAATCTGAATCTAAATTTAAACGCACGCAAAATTCTGTTTTTTTTCTGTCTGTTTTTTTTTATTTGTAATTAAACAAATATCCATTAAGCCTTGCATGGAGTAGGATAAAAAAATCTTTGGATTTAATATAAATCAGTTACAGATGAATAACAAAAGTAATTTAGGTAGCAATAATGTAACGCCGTACTTACATAATTATGTACCTATAAGTGGGTACCTTGATTCATACAATGCTTGATTAAGACTACGAGCGTTTCAATTATCGAGTTATATTTGGGACATCCCATAGCATACTGGATTCCATCATCCTTAACTGGCGGACGCTATGGACATTGCATGTCTGATTACCGAAGCGGGACCGACCTCTTTATGTGGTGGATAGAAAAAGTCAATTCATTAATTAACCTCCCAATCCAGGCTATCGGAGCGTCATCGTTAACTTTCTTATAACTTTTAAGAAATACTGTCTTACTTAAAAGTTATTCTTATTTTTTTAACACTGTATTTATGAATTAATATGTCTTTTATTATTACTGTGTATTTGTAGGTGTAGGTGTGTCACTAGAATTGTGGTTTATTAATTAGAAGCTAAGAAAATTGTATCAGTTATTATTTGTTTTTCAATGTTTCATATAAAAAGAAAGTGTCTGACTAAAAACATGTTGTTTGATAACACAAGAATATACTTTTGATAATAATGTCGAGTTTTTGGGAATGCCACATAATTTACGCCGTGAACGGTATAACTGTAGCGGCAGTTAAAGAGCCCACAGTGTCCTCGACACACGAACAGTTGTGTATGTGGTGAACTGGCTAAAACTGGATCGTGCACTTTGTGGGGCCGCCGGTAATTGCTGCCTACCCGTGGGATGGACCACCGTGGTCGCTGAGACACGTGGAGCCGTTAATATCTAATTAAAGAACAGGGTACATTAAAATTTGACTTTGGGGTTCACAAAAACGGAACAAATTCCTAAACTGTACTCTACATTCTACACTCTACCGGGTTCGAATCCCAGTGGCACGCACCAATGACTTTGTCAAAAAGTTATGTGCGCTTTATAAAATTAAATATCACCTGTGTTTTCTGTCTGTTTTTTTTTTAATTTGTAATTAAACAAATATCCATTAAGCCATGCATGGAGTAGGATAAAAAAATCTTTGGATTTAATATAAATCAGTTACAGATGAATAACAAAAGTAATTTAGGTAGCAATAATGTAACGCCGTACTTACATAATTATGTACCTATGAGTGGGTAGCTTGATTCATACAATGCTTGATGAAGTTATCACTTCACGTTACGGTGAAGGAAAACATCTTGAGGAAACCTGCATGCCTGAGAGTTCAAAAAAAAATGTTCTCAAAGGCATGTGAAGTCCACCAACCCGCATTAGGCCAGCGTGGTGGACTAAGGCCTACATCCCTCACATTGTGAGAGGAGACCCGACCCTGTAGTGGGTCATTAATGGGTTACTGACTCTACATTGCAAAAAATGTTGTCAATCGTCATTGAACTTTGGTTTTGAATAGTAAGGCCATACCAAGACGTTAAGATTTTCACGAAGTAAAAAAAAGAAGAAGAATTTTTGAAGCTTAATTAATATTTGCATTAGGTATGCACTTAAACATTTTTGCGATAAACTTGTCTTCATATATAAACTCCGTGGCATGTGGTGTCCGAGTGCCCTAACTTCCCAATACAATAACGATTTTTGATCAATTCAATAATGTTTTTCTATTTACAGAAACTACCATATCCAAAGGCAGTGGGATTCATCGTGACAAACGAGTTCTGTGAAAGATTTTCATACTATGGGATGCGAAGTAAGTTTTTAAGTATTTATCTATTATTTCAGCTCTTTTTTTAGGGTAGGTATTGTTTTTTTTTTGTTTCGAAATTGGCCTTTCGAAAGTTATTAATGAGTAAATTAGTAAAGCAAGCGAATGTATAAAGAAATGGGGTTTGTTTCCATCAATTTTAAATTTATGACTCAATTTAGAAAAAAATAGAGAAATTGAATCGTACCTACTTATACCTATACCTACTTATATTATTATAAGTAGTCCATTAGGTACTTACAGGCCATTAAGTACAGCAGTGGTCTTGTGGAAAGACGAGTAAAAATGATTTAGGAAAATAAAAAACATCGCTATTTCGTTAAAAGTTGATGCAAGGGACATGACTCTCTCTTGGTACGAGTAGATACTAATCGTAATATAGAAGAATTAAATTTTATTGTAGTTTTTACGGTGAGGTGTGCCGCTGCCGTTTGGGACCTCTTTTATCAATAAGCTTTAGAAGGACTATTTGAAGGTTTGTTTGTCCACCTACAAGTATAATTAATGTAACTTGCGGCCACACACAACAGAAACGCTTTTCCTACTGCGGAGAAATTGATGTGACAGAGATTCTCGCATTCGTAATCGTTACCATTATGCGAACTAATTAACACATTGCGTATGCCTATGATAGTGTATTAAAAAAGAGGTAGATACCGCACTAGCGCGCGGAAAATGCACCGCTTATATTGTGTCAATTGACACAAGGCAACTTAGTCGCATAATATCAGCAGTTGGTGAAGCATGTGGATATTGCGCACTAAAAATAATCAAAATGCCGAATTGTGTGTTTCGAAAATGTAAAAACTACGTTACTAAAGTAAAAAAGGACGACGGAGTCTCTTATCACACCTAAGTACATTAATAATTTACCATACCATATCTTCCTCTTTTTATACACTATCATTGGCGTATGCAGTGTGATTTGTAGAAAGTGCATCGGTTATGTAAACATTAGGTATGTATATTACTCATGCATTTCCCAACTCGATAGTAACTAGTTTTTTCTTTTATCTAAAGAATTTGTGTCACCACTCACCACAGTCATGCTATTGCACAAACCATTTTGAGCAGAATCGTTCATTATGTTGATAACGAACTCAAACACTGAATGTATATCTAGATAATATTGACAAACGATAATTGAAAAGTGATATTGAAAGATTTATTTTCTTAAAGAAAATAAAAATATTTGTCCAAAAAATAAAATAATAATGTTATGGGTGGACAACCCTTACCACTTAGGGGTATGAAAAATATATAGTAGCCGATTCTCAGATCTACTGAATATGCATATAAAATTTAATAAAAATCGGTCAAACCGTTTCGGCGGAGTATGGTAACGAACATTGTGAGAGAGACGACAGCGAGAATTTTATAAATAAGATTTTATAAGTAAGTATATTAGACGCGTCTGCTTGCATTTTTTACCGACTTCAAAAAAAGAGGTTATCAATTTGACACGTCCCTATGTATGTAATATTAACGGAACATAATAATAATTATGTTAGTCTATTAAGGCTTCCAAACAAGTATTACATTCATTCAGAAAACTATCGGGAATGGATGATTTCTTTGTGGTTCCAAACTCAAATTTTTGTTTTTTTGTTGTTGTAACATTGGCGAGTTCCATTTTGGCGCGGAGTTTGTGATGCATCTGTAATTTATATTAAATGTGTTTTTAGTTTTATGTTTTATCATATTATGCATTGCGAATTTTATAATGGACTAAACATCGAACAAAGAGTGTGTCTTAAATTTTACATCGCCAATAGAATTTCGTGTTCAGAGTCACTGAAAAGTTACAGAAGGCTTACGGTGAATCGTCTTTATCAAAAACACGTGCCTATAAGTGGTACAAAGCGTTCAAAAGCGGTCGAGATGTGATGGAAGATTTGCCTCGCTCTGGTAGTATGAACGCCGTACATATTTCCAAGGCCGGGCTCGAAAGCCAAGGGTCGTAACCCTTATATCTGATCCTGATCATGGTACCAGGTGTACCGATCAGAAATGACGGCATAGTGCTCAGAGTTATTTTCTGTAAAGTAACATCCTTCTAAGCGTTATTCCCGTTGGTTCATTTCACAGTTAAAATTTGTTCATGGGCGTGTAGTCTATCAATTCCGAAAACAGCGTTTAAAAATGTTTTGATGATTGGATAAAGAAGTTTTCACGTCAAAAATTTTGATTTGTACTTGGCATGTCAGCATGGCTTTGAAAGCCCAACAAAAGGCTCCCCGCAACAATTGAGGCGGAAATCTCGGCGGCGAGGCAAAGAAAGGGGACGAGAAATCGATATCAGCTGTGTTGCGGAACATCCACATCACAACCGCGGATCGTATAATTATGTCCCTACGTCGGTAGGTACGTAAATATATCAGAGTGTAAACATTTAGTCGTTGTAAAGTTTCCTTGTTGTAAATTATCGTAATTCGGTACCTAATAATTTTATAATAGTGACGATGGGAAATTACCCCGTGAAACTGTAAATATTTGATACATGTTGTACATAATGGGGCCAGATAACTGGGGTTTCTACGTAAGGTCATTTTTTTATACGAACACGGCAAAATGCATATGTCATTCAGTGTCCATAAGATATTTTTGGTTAATGACTAAATTCATGGATTTCTCCAAACTTTAGGATGTCTGGGGCACCTCTAAATATATTACAAGTTAACTAAAATTTTATGTGATTTTTTTCTGAGGTAAGAAAGCAACTTTTTACAGTTATTCCAAAGCGATTGTTAAAAAAAGATTAAATAGCTACACCCTATTGAAAATCAATAGGTCAATTCAATCGCCCAATTCAAAGAACAATAGGATAAACGATTAGAGAACGCTTTCACAGGAATAAGAATATTATATTTTAGTCAAAGACTACAATTTTAATATATTATTATTTACATATGTTTAAGTGTATAAAAATTGCCACCTATTTTGAGGGTTGCTTGCCCAGCTTGCCCTGTTTATTTATTTGTTTGGGTCAAATTTAGTACCTAACGAATTTGACTCCCTTTCTGATGACAGATTGATCTGATATTTATTTGGTACACACTTTTAATCTTGATGACAATACAATATTATACATTTTTTATGATTGTAAATTCAAGATGGCCACTGCTACAAAATGACGGATTACATATTAAATACCTACTTCACAAAACCTCAATATGGGTTAATTCAAATTAAAAAGCTTTGATTGATTATTAGGTACAATTTATGCACACTTAATAAACGTCATACATTTAACATTATAATTATAAACATCCGCTTTGATCGGCCCTCAGGCAAAACGTAGACTAGGAGAAAAAACCGGGGGGAAAATACTCCCAACACTCTTTTGAAAATAAGTATGAATAATTATTCTTTTTTATTAGTATCAAATGAAAGGGCTTTATGGGTAGAATAGAGCTCACTATGAAGAAAATGAAAATCCAAGATGGCCGCCGCAGAAAAAATGGCGGATTACATATTTTCCACAATTGCCTGTATGGGTATCAAATGAAAGGGCTTGATTAGTAGAATAGAGCTCACTATGAAAAAATGAAAATCTAAGATGGCCGCTGCAAAGAAATGGCGGATTACATATTTTCAACAACTGCCTTAATATGGATATCAAATGAAAGGGCTTGCTTGAGTAGTATAATAGAGCTCATTCTGAGAAAATTAAAAAATGAACTCAAAAGAATGAGAAGTATCAACTAACGACAAAACTAAAAACTTGAAAATAAAAATTAAATTAATATAAAAAGTTTTTTATGTTAAACGGTTTTATTTACAATTCGATTTTTGTCCGTTTGATCTTGATCATCAAATTTGCGGGTATTTTGTGTATGATATTCTTGATCAGCGCGTCAAAATACATTAGTGTACCAAATTTCAGATCGATCGGAGGTATGTTCTAAACGGATGTTTATCCCAATTTATCAAACATACACACAGTATTAATACGTACATAGGTATACTGATTTATCTCAACCACACCTAAAAGCTGCGGTAAGAGCTATAACAAAGTTATAGGTAGCTCTTACACTGCCCGACCGCGACGTTTTGTGCACAAACTGCATTCCTCCTGCATTCACCTGAACGGGCGTTAGGTACGGGCGTGCATCCTGTAATGTATCATGTAACCTGTATCATGTAACCTGATGTTAAGTGGTCACTGCAGCCTATATCCAAGTCGTGTTGCTCTCATTATTCCTGAAAAATAAAACGTTCGCCCCAAGCATAAAGCTATTTAACATAAGCTATTTCCCCTGGCGAGTGACCCATGGCTTTAGCATAAGTTTTAAATGTTCATTTTTGTTGCACAGCAATCCTCTCACTGTACCTCAGAGACAAGCTGGGGTACAGCGATAACGGTGCGACGGTCATCTACCACGTGTTCACTATGTTCGCCTACTTCTTCCCCGTGATTGGCGCCATGATCGCTGACGGGTGGCTCGGCCGGTTTAGGTAAATCATTTTTCTTTTTTTAATAATCAGATTATAAGCATCTTAGCTATCATAGTAGAGTACCTGGTCTACGTAATGAAATGTCTACACGAAAATTTAGTATGAAAAATGTCAATACAGAGTAATTGTCACGTCATACATTGGTAAGTTGACTGATGATGATGTTTGTAAGTATCGCACCGCTTCAATATCTACCCATATGCACAGGACTACTTCGCATTATAAAGTTATAAGAGTGAACATACAGAATTAGGTAATAAATTTAAAACCAAACGATTTTATATTTAAAATTCATTATGCTACACACTTCAACTGCAGTTCGTACCTACATAATAATATTTATTTAGTCTTCGTTAAAGATATTAACATGGATGTAAGAATATTCTTATGAATATGTAAAAGCAATAGGTATCACACGTGGTAGGTACATTATAAATTACTTTACATACATGAATAATCCGACAAGAATTTTTGACCTACTTAACAATGATTTATTTATTTTTAATTACAGAACAATTTTTTACCTGTCACTGGTGTACGCCACTGGAAGTGTGTTAATATCTGTGACGGCCATGCCTCCCGTCAGTTTACCACAACTGTAAGTAATATTTTTATTTCTGCATAATTATGGAATTAAAAAAAAATTAAATACTAAAACTAAAAACACTAATGCTAATACTTTTCATCGTTTAAATGTTCCATTAACTACAATAATAAATCGTTATCTTCTCTTATACAGTGTGTCCCAGAATAAAGTGCAACCCCGAAAGTGGGTGAAACTAGACCAAAAATTATCGACGAAAAAATAGAAAAATAATTAAAAAAAGAAAATTCAATTTTTTTTATAAATTCACAGTTATAGTTACTCCTCCAAAACGGCGTGACCGACTTTTATTAAAATTATGCATAATACTATAAAATCTCAGTGGTCTGAGAATCGGCTACTATCTATTTTTCCTACCCCTAAGTCCACACCTAAAATTTTCATTTGATTTTTGGACAATTTTTTTTATTTTTATTTTTCAATAATGTGGCATCAAGAAATACATACTTACAACCCTAAATTTTCACCCTTCTATTTTTAAGGGTCGATTTTTCACGCTCGATAACTTATATGGCAAAACAACGTTTGCGGGGTCAGCTAGTCTAGTTATAAATTGTATAATTGTAATAGAGTCAGTCATACCAACATTAGTAGGTGATCCTGTTATAACTCTACTATTAAATTTAAATGTTAATGTTTCTCTAGTTCTGATTACTAATGAAATGATTAAGTACTAATGAATAGGAATGAAAATGTGCGTCAGTTTCTTAATAATTATGATCTACAAGATACAATTCATGAGAAATATTTATCTTCTAAACATCGTACTATAGTATCGTATCGTATAGAATAATTTAATTTTTTAACTATTGAAACTCACATTGAACATTTACGTTCACAATGAATAATACATACTTAACTAACATTCATTAATTAACATGGACGTGTAGACAATCGTCATACTAAACAATAGCTTCACATCTATGTAATATATGTACCTGCAATACCTACTCGTACATCCACATAACGTGGTGAATGCACATTGTTTCTAAGACGACGTAAAGGGGCGGTTCAAAGCCACCCCTCCTTGCAACTGAAAGTTAAACTCTTAACTAGACCGAACTTGGAAACTTGGGATAATATACGTTCAAAAAATATTTCCCTATTATATTAAATTTATAAGTTCATTTATTAGATATCCAAAGTTAATACTTATAGGAATTCATAAATAAGAGATATTTAAAAAATCGTTTCGAGTGTCATTGTTTGCTAAATTCAAGATATTTTTTCCCTTGAAATTTTCACAAGTAATTTAACAAGTGTTTCGTAAGTACACCTAGTAGTTAATTCAAGCTATGACTTACATAAGATAGTAAATAGATAGATAGGTACTTATTAGTCGTTTTGCATACCTATACCTGTTTACGATTGCGGGCCAAGGAGTTCTAGACCTTGTAATTTTTTAATAAATTAAGCTGTAGCTGACTGTAAAACTACAGTTTAGTACGTATTAGTAATAAGTAGTAATAACATATTACACCACGTATTATACAATAGATAGCCACAGTTTTCAAAAATTAAATTGTTAGCATAGAAAAAATAATTTGCTTTTTTAAGTATAATTATCTGCTGTATCAGTAACTGTGGTCAAAACAAAATTTTATAGTTCTCAAGCAAGTACACCGGTAACCCAAATATCGTTAAAAAAGTATACGCACTAATATTATTATCTTGCTAAATACCGCCCAAAAGCACAATGTACGTACTTTATGTAGGTACTTTTTTATTTGCAGTGGGTACGCTAATACCTATACGATGTGTTTGGCTTCGAACTAGCGATAATTTAAAGGCATAAATAGACCAAATTTCATCGGCTAAACCCCATATAAGGGTGAAGCCTTTTGATTCAGTTTTTGTTACATAACTCAAAAACTAGCTCGATACGGTATATAATATTGCTATACTGCTTCTAGTACACAAGGTTAAGGTAAATATATATTTACAGATATTGGTACGCAAGGATGATAGCTACAAAACATGTCAGATATTATTTGCTCTCAGTTGCATAACTTATAACTTGGTTCTTGAACATGAGCCTATCGTAAGCGCAATTAGTACAACTGTCAGAGCAAAAACGGCCATTTTAAGCACTTTTTCAATAAATTGCTACTAGGCACTGCATATTATTTATGGTTAATTTCAAGTCTTTTCGTTTATTTTATAAGCTTATGTTATTATGCTCATATTCCAAAACCAATAACTCCTAAGTTATGCAACTGAGAGCAAAATAATATTTGACATGTTTTGTAGCTATCCGTACCAATACCTGTAAAAATACTCGAGCTCGTTTTATCGAGCTCGAGATATTTATGAAAAACTGAAATAAATATCTAATCAACTTTTTGATTGAAATCAGTGAAAACACCTATTTTTTGACATTTTACAAAATTTTCTACTTTTTCTGATAAGTGTATTATTATCTATCAAACAACACCTTTTTTATCTCTGAAAAACATTCAGGTCAAGAGAAATCGAAAATATAAAAAAATTTAAAACAAAATTCCAATTTGTATTATTTGGTATTATTTGGTATTGGGTATTTTGTCGATGAAATTTGTTCCATTTTATTCCCTTAAATTAATAGTTCGAAGACAAACCTGTATAATAGAAAAACCATAGAGACCTAGAGACTGTCCTAGAATCCTAAAAAGGTTTTAATTCAGAGTGTCTCGCAAAATCTATGAAAAGTACCTACCTATAGATACGAAGAAAAATGGCTGTTTGCGATTTTGTGAGAGTAGAGCACTACTTCAACGCTGCGCGCTCCGGTGTGCAAAATTTTGTGATTTTGAGAGTACGAGTAGACCTCCAGAGTAGGGTTAGTTACATTATCGTTTCTCGGATCGATCGTTCAATCCTTGTAACGATACGAAAAACGATGTTACTGAGAGTAGGATTCGACTTGACAATTGTCACGATATAACGATAATCGATTTTGAGAGTAAACCTCTTGTTCTCCCCTGTAATCTAACCTCCCATTACCTACGCAAAGTACTTTTCGGTGCTAATTTAACAACTCTACGACTATTAAAGCTAATACATAAATGAAGCAACTACCTACATTTCTATCGTACTAGCAGACCCCCAATAAATAAATAAACTGTATACCTACTTTCAGCGAATTCACAATCCTAGCCCTCCTCCTGATAGCCTTCGGGACGGGCGGCATCAAGCCGTGCGTGTCGGCCTTCGGCGGCGACCAGTTCAAGCTACCCGAGCAGGAGAGGTACCTCGGATACTTCTTCTCCCTCTTTTATTTCGCCATCAACGCCGGCAGCCTCATCTCCACATTCCTCACGCCTATCCTGAGAGCCGATGTCCATTGCTTCGGGGAAAACGACTGCTACTCATTAGCCTTCGGGGTGCCAGGAATACTTATGATCGTTTCCATCTGTAAGTCGTTCTGTTCAAACATATACCTATCTTTTTAAACATATACTTACATGGCAACATGTCGCATGCACATTATACAGTTACACATTCGTCTCATGTCAACGTCAGTGGCTCGTTATTATTTGTGATTACAATATCATTTTTACGTCATTTTTACACTCTTCAACAAAATTAAACTTTCTCATCAATAAGTTCATGATTTGTAATCTAGGCACTTAACTACTTAGCTTTGATAACATTTAGCGAAGTAAGTAAGTATGTATATTTATTCTGTTTATAGATGTTATTTTAGCGTTTCTAAAACCTACCAACTTTGATTCTAATAATGATAACTCAGAGAAGATTTTCCTGTTTCTATTTTCCTTATGCTTAGATTTCCAAACATTGACGTATTGTCTTCAGAGAACTGAGATAGCCGCTTTTTGATTATTGTACTTATGTATGTATTTCTGGTATGAAACCGAAACTGAAACAAAAGAACTTGCGAGCTTAAAGGGTGAGGAATCTATCCGGATGTATCCGGTTAGTATATTATATATTATATTTTTGTATAGTCACTGTGAAAATTAAGAACACCAAGGTAGTAATGTTTCTAAGGAGGTATAATGTTACCGGAAATGACGTAATTGCGTAAAACTTTAAAACAGGATTACGGATTAGTTCATATTCTTCGCTATCTACTGCAAATATTAATATCATTATCATATATATATACATATATCAATAGGCGAAGGCGAATTAGTTCAGAAAAAAGATTTCTGATTTCAAAATTCAAATAATATAGGTACATTTTACCAAACCTTTTAAAAGTTTTAACAGCGAGCGAGTGCAACCCGTCAGCAAGAAGTAGAAGTACATAAAAGTAGAAAGCTACTGGGCGGCCACTAGTGTTATTCCGTGTATGATTGCTGACTTATAGGTACCAAATGGATCCTCATAAACTAAAAGTTAAATTATTAGGGTGCTCGAAAAACTCAATATTACATAATATAAGCACTTCTATTGTCTTCAATGAGTAGGCATAGTACTTGCATTTGACCGAAATTTTTATTATATTTTTTAAAGTTTTCGTTGACATCAAAGTGGACACACCTGGTTCATGACCTTAATCTTCAATATCTCTTTACAGTAGAAATACTTTTAATCAAATTTCATTATTTTCAGTATTCTTCGTGGCAGGTAAAAGACTGTATATTATAAAGAACCCCGCCGGAAACGTGTTAGGTCGAGTTTCTACTTGCATAGGCGTAAGTACTACATAGACTACTATAATAATATATCTTAGTATGAGCACAGCCACTTTCCGTTGATATAGAAGAAAGTAATATCTAGACTCTCATTTTCTATCAATCAATTACACAAGAGGCTTAATACGAGTAGCTTACTATTTAGGATGTGTCACTTATATTATGCCAAAGGCAGAAATCAAAAATATATTTACTTGTTATAACGAATCTTAAACAAAACAATAGTGCTCATCTTAGTTACATTACAAAAGTTACTAAACAATATTAGATACATAAGCTTATTTAAAGTAACCAACATCATATTTTAAAATAAAATATAAAGCATACTTACATTTTAATTTTACTATCCAGTTACAATAATCATTTCGTGCATGCAACCATTGAAAACGTTTTCGATGCGTTTTAACAGCAGCTGTTTCCGACAGTCCCAAAGGCAGTCCGAATTCGCAATTCGGTGCGCAATGTCAACGACAGAACAACACGTTCCCTGCCAAATAACTCAGCATGTGGCGTTTAAAATTTTGAGCACGATAATATTCGTTACTAAAATACGTGTTATTTTACGGTGCATTGTAATTGATTTATCGTATTTACCAGAGTTTTAATAGAGCTAAAGCTTAATCAATGACTATGTATAGTACGAGAGTACGTACTACATCCCCGCGTAACGGTGCGTAGGTGCTCGTGTTATGTACAGGCGTTTCTTGCGTGATGTAGTTAGGGCTGCCGCTGTCTTAATGATTGTACGCATCGGGAGAATCCTAGCTCAGATACTTATAAAGCAAATTTCTCTCGGAGTAATACCTAATAAGGTAATAACCTTACCTTACCAGACAGCAAAATACTTCATTATAATTATAATGTTTACATAATTCTGGGTCTTCGATTGCAAACTTCTGCCCCAAGGTACATAAGCTAACACGCATATTATTTATCTTTAAGAAAAATAATCAGCTCGCTATTATGTTTATATTTATAGTATCACGGAATATGGAAAAAATCTCATAAGAAAAATCATTAAAAAACAGTCATTTATCTCAAGTACCTATCTGAGAGACTTTTATGTATTTATGCACCAGTTAAAATTGAAAACATCTGTGCGAATCAAGTTTACAACATTCGTAAATTCCAGACACATTCACGACGAAAATTTAACCACATTTCTGCGAGCCATCGCTATCATCGTCAAATTAATCAACGGTCAGCGCTATGCAATGCTGGGATTATTATTTAAGTGACCGTTAGTTATTAGAAATAACACGCTAATCGCTGTCAGTTGCATCCATAGCAATTTATAGTGCTAAGTACTTGCTCTAATATGCCTAATAGTCTAACATCCGAACCTAAATCAACCTTCACCGGGTATATAATAGAATAAAACTTATTTTATTATAAATTTAGTACATTATATTGGAAGATATATTAAAAATGGGTTTTCCAAAAAAATCATGAACAGAATATTTTTAAATTTAAATTTAAATCTTTGAAATTCGCAAACCTCTATTAGGACCAATTTTTTGGCAGACAATTTTCGCAATAAAACAGCGCTTATGCTGATATAATTTTTTTCTATTATCATGTTAAGTGAAAGTAACTGGCATCGGCATACCTGTTTAATACCTAGCAGCCTAGTTAGTCCGGGAGTCAGTGACAGATTCTCATGACCAAGTCCCTCCCAATCGAAAATTCCTAAAATGCATTATAAAGGACTCATACTATGAATACTCGCGACCGTCAGCTGCCACTCCGTTGGTGGGGTGGGCAGTGGCAGTCTCCCACGCATGAAGAAAAAAAGTTTTTCAGTCATTTCCTCTCATTTGAAAATTTATCAGATTATAGTTCATCTAGTATTTTAAAAGAAAAACATCGTCAGCTGACCATAACACTGTGGATCATACGTCAGCTAGCTCCTTGAACATGAAAAAAAAAAATTAAATTTTCAATGATTTCCTCTCAACTAAAAATTTACCTGGTGATCGTTTATATGAGGTTCGTTTATATCAGGACTAAGTGGTTCGTCCAGGTAAATAATGGACAACCTTACGTCGGCATATTCTATATGTTTTTTTATTATCTTGATCTTGCAACATTTAAAGAAAAATATTTAAAAATCTTAGTAGATTTATCATTTTTCAGCGAGAAGTACCTAAATAGACTGGCAATAGTAATTATCGAAAATATTTTTAACTGCAAACCACCTGTTAGCAAAATTCTTGTAGGACACCTCAAGGAGCAGTGTAGTGTTGTAGTACAGTGTGTATTTAGAGTTATTTTTGAGAGATAAATTTTTTAAAATCTAATTATTTGAGTTTTTGTAGCGCGCTGTGGTAATGTCATGTAAAAACAAGGAGAAACGCGAGCATTGGCTGGACCATGCCGACGACAAGTATGATGCCAGTCTTATCGAAGACGTTAAAAGCCTCCTTAGGGTACTAGTGCTTTTCATCCCCTTACCAGTCTTCTGGGCTCTGTTTGATCAACAAGTAAGTAACAACAATTATATTTTTCTATAATATGTTTTGTTTGAATATTTACGAATAACAATGACGACCTCAGTGGCGCAGTGGTTAAGACACCGGTGCGCTGCGCGAAGGGTCCTGGGTTCGATTCCCAGCAGAGCGGAGATTTGAATGATGAATTTGAATTTCTGTTTCTGGTCTGGATGTGTTGTGTTCTTGTCTTGTATGTGTCCATGGCACCCACGGCACAGGGAATCCTAGTGTGTCTGAGCTAGTCGACTCGGCGGGCGGTGCTCTTTCATTTAAGCTATGCCTATATTTTCTATTCCAGGGTTCTAGATGGACTTTCCAAGCGGACCGAATGCAACAAGATATAGGTAGTTGGACATTGAAAGCAGATCAAATGCAAGTGTTGAATCCACTACTTATATTAATTTTTATTCCTCTGTTTGAAATAGTGAGTATTGTGTCATTTAAACTCCCCATATTCAAACATAAACGTGTTTAGTACGTAATTAAAGAGATACCGGTTATAACAGAAACATTCTAAAGATAAATTACAAGCAAAATTCTTAAGATAAATTACAATTTCAGGCAATTTATCCATTCTTGACTTGGTGCAAGCTTGTGAGAAAACCTCTACATAAAATGATTTGGGGAGGAGTTCTGGCCGCATGTGCATTTGTTATTTCAGGAATCGTTGAACTAAATCTCTTGGTAAGTTTGCAACAAAATACCTATTGTCGTAATAAAAATTATGTATGTATTCTCTCATGTTTATTTTTATTTTAAGCCAACTTACGGTACTCCAGTATCAGAAGGCTTGGCTCAGTTACGGGTATACAACGGACATGATTGCAATTTCACTTTACACATTAACTATTTTGATAAAATTCTTGCCAATAAAACGGATGAAGTAGTTATTGGACCTTTGGGAGTTTACGAAAATCTTAACATTGAAGCTGATAAATTCATTGAACTTCCATACTCCCTCCAAGGACATCTGAATAGTGAATGCTCAAATAAATCATATGTTGGCCACTTCCGATTGATGGAGAAAACAGCAAACTCATTTTTTATTAACAATGGAGTTTCCAACTTTACTGATAACAACGACAAAGCTATCGATGGAGTTAATGTAAGGTATGTATATTAAAAATGTCTAAGTACCTTATAACTCATCATGTTGATGATTACAGTGTACGGGCGAATAATAGTCGTCGTACAGATTATTCCAAAAATCGTACATTTTTGCCTCCTTTGTAGTTTTCACAATTCTACTCCGTTTATCTAAAAGAAGCATGTTATCGTTCTTTGATGTCATAGGCAGCCATGTTACATTATCGTTGTAGTCTGACGGCGTGGGATTTCCAAATTTAGCGAAATTGGCCCATAGTGTCGTAATTTGTTTTATAAACTTTCTGTCTTCATCGTGTATGTCGCTCTTTATTTTTACGTAATTTTCCCAAAGTGGTTCACACTTTAAAATGTAGCATATTTCATCGCCTTGTGCAGCACCTTTTACTTTCTTCTGCAAACCGGCCAGCGACGTTAATTTTACCGCATTGAATTTTCCATTATAGTTAAACTTGTACACAAACAATCTTCTATTTCCACTTTTTAGGTGAGTTTTGATGAATTTGTAGATTGGATATCTATGGATATCAGATGTGTATAGAAGAAAATCTTTAAGTGATATATCGGGATAATTTCTAAAATATTGTTGTATTATTTTATTTGCTATAGAAGAATAACTTTTTGTGGAATAGTTATATGCGCAACCAGTTGAGAAAGGCACTAAGTATTTGAAATGTGCCCCTAATGATTTTAGATATGATGGATAGTGAATGAATGGAATTATCTCTGATATACTTTCTTGTGATGTGAATCCTGTTAAAATGGGTATATTATAAACATCATTTCTCTCATTTTCATACGCGGTGATGTCCAATTTGCTTAATAAAGATTCTGTCGAGTCTTGGTCTATCGCAGGTGTAAATGGCACTAGGGGTCGTTGAAAGTTTACCATATCCTTCGGAGAATATATTTTAGGCGTTGCAGCTACGACATCGCGTGTGGGTGCCTTTGCATAATTTTTATGTCCGGCCTTTTTTAATTCGTTTTGCAATCTGACCCATTCTAATGTACGAAAACCTTGATATATAGACGGCGAGAACATTGTCCCACTTTGAATGATTAACTTTTGAAATAACTTTCTATACTTCGTCAGCAATAATAACAAAGCAAACGAACCTCCCGACCCGCTACCCATTAGAGTTATTTGGTTCTTGTCTCCACCAAAATATTTCACGTTGCTTCTTATCCAATTTAAACCAGTTATCATATCTTTTAAGCCCATATTACCACTGGAACTTGAATCGTTTACTTTAAGAAAACCAAATGGACCGATCCGATGAGTTAGACTAATAAATAAGATGTCATGTTCAATCAGAAAGTCCGGACCGTAAATATGACTGAAACTTGAAGTAAATGCATATCCATGAATCCAAACTATGACCGGCTTTAATCTTTCGTTTTTATCTTTGGGTAGAAATGGGGTGTAAATATTTAAATGAAGACAATCTTCAAAGCCATATAAAGCAGGCTTATGAACGATGTGCGCTTGAGCGCATGCCCCGTGGTATTCCACAGTCGCGTCAAATGGTTTCACGAACTTCTTTAATGGCTTTGGATCTTGGAATCTCAGTTTTCCGATAGGTGCCTTTGCATAGGGCACTCCATAAAATGCAAAGTACCATTTCTGCTCAAAAACGGTCATTTCTTTCACTCCAAATATAGTCCCTTGTTTTATATGAACTTCTACTTTGGACAATTTTACCACAATAAATAATGTTGAGAGGATACAAACTGAAACGTTCATTACGGCATCAGGTTTATGAACACGTTCGTAAACCGATAACGTAAATTAATTTCCTTCTGTTTCTGAATGTTTCGGTTACTCTAATAAGTAAACATTATTTACAGTAGGTGCAGCAATAAAAACACGTCACATGCAAGTGTAAAGATTGTAGCTATAAAAGTAAATATTAAGAATTCACGTAATGAAATTAAAAATAATTTCAGATTTTTAGTAAATACCAACGAAATAGTGAAAATCCAGATGTTGAATAATAAGAAAAATAGAACAATGCTTAATATACAAAGCAACGATATTGGACAAAAGTCAATAGACAGGGGGATATATGATGTCATTATCAATGGAATCACTGTCATGAGGGACTATTCTTTTAAATCGGGGGCAGTGTACACAATCAATATGTATGAGGACCCAGCAGGGAATTATGTAAGTACCTACTCAATTTACAAACTAGTATTATAACTAGCAGATAAAGCAAATAACAAAATATGTGTTATTTCCAGCACCCTACGCGATTACAACTACAAACTATTCACATAGTTTATACCGTGAATTAACTAAAGCACTTTTTAGGCTTAGCTATATTTTCAAATCATTCACGCAATGATCCGTATTGTGCAATATGTTTGTTCCGAAACAAATCACAGACTTGGATAACATTTGTTCCATTTGTCAGCAATCGCCAACAGTTCAGACATCCTACTTTGGGTTTCATTATTATCTTCTTAAGAACGACCTAAACAATAACATTAATAAGTACTGAACAATTATGTTATTTCCTGTCAGTAGATATCAGTCTCATCTTAGAAGCATTTACGTTATATTCTATTACATTTTCAGCCGTCTAAAGTAAAGCAATTTCCCTGGAGGTAATTATAAAAAAAAACAGAAAGTCTTAGTACCTACTCGCAGTCCGTGAAAATTGACAAAAAAGCGGGCTGCAGTTCTGTAGTTCCTTTATTCAAACAATATTTTGCGTTCGATTTTTTGGCGCTGAACACTAAGATGTTCCAAATTCAAAAAGTATGCGGAAAAGTTCACTGCCGCGCACTTTTTGAATGTGGAACTTATGAAGAGGGAGGAAAAACTCATTGCTGCCCGCTAAAAAGTTTCTTATAGGAAACACCAACTTTGGGCGCACTTAAAGGGGAGCAAAGTCGTACTTTTCGAATAGATGGGATGAAAAAAATATTACCTACGTAAACGTTACACTCTGGTTAAAGTTCCAACGTCCACCTAAAGTTGCTTGCACACTTAGATGGCGAACGCGGTGACAATAACCCCGCCGAACAGCGTCCACATCCTGTGGCTGATCCCGCAGTATGTGGTGATGACGATGGGCGAGGTGATGTTCTCGGTGACGGGGCTGGAGTTCTCCTTCACGCAGGCGCCCGCCAGCATGAAGTCGGTGCTGCAGTCCGTGTGGCTGCTCACGGTCGCGTTCGGCAACCTCATCGTGGTGCTCATTGTTGAAGGAAACTTTTTGGACGCACAGGTGAAAAACTATTAAACTTCGTGTACGTCTATGGTAAAGCCATAATAGTCATCATGGAAATATTAAGTAGATAGAACAGATATGTGAGTGGGGGAAGCGTAGGATACGATTCAGCTACACTGAGCGCATAATACCTCATTCTACCACTCTTATCGCTGGAACTGGAAGTGAGAGTGATAGAATGAGTTTGGAGCGGACCGTACGTCGATGCTCTATTTCGCTTAAGGACTTAAATCGCCTCAAATAAAATACAAGAATACCAAAACAGAGCATGCAAAACATGCTGTTTTATAATGTCGCGAAGGGCTTAGGTGCGTGCATGCTCGGAAATTCTACCAATAAATCGTATGGAATTTGGAAAAATGAGCATGGATGTAAAAATTACTTTGTTTTGTTTAAAAATTATAGTATTGTAAAAATAATTTAATATTTCTCATGACTAATCAGAATTAAATATTGATAAATAATTAGGATTAAACGTTACAATAATATTTAAGTAAATAATAAACGTTGTTTGTTTACAGTGGAAGGAGTTCTTCTTATTCGCGGGTCTTATGTTGATAGATATGTTCATCTTTACGGCGATGGCACTGAGATATAAATACGTGGAATTGAAATCAAGCACAGAGGAAATAGCCGTGAAGGAGTTGAAACCAAAGTCTGCGGTAGATTAGCTGCGAAAGTATATTTAGCATAAGTATTTTTTGTTTAGTGAAAAGTGTACAATAGTAAACAGTTTTGATTTCGTATTACTGAGAAGCACATGATGACCAAGCGTCCTGGTGCAGTGCAGTCCGCCAGAAGTATTCTTGTATTATAAGGATAGATAACTCGCTATTAAACTATTTTATACGAATATAGATAATACATAATATTTATAAAATTTATGATGTGTTTTTATTTCGAATGATTCATCGTTTCTAATAATTTATCGTGCGTATTCATTTATTTATAATGCAAATAATATATGACAAAGGCGTAAGTTAATGTGTTTCGATAAATTAATAAATATTTGGGTACAGCCAATGAGTTACTTTAAACTTAGAAAATTTGAATAATTAATAATTTCATGATAATTATTGTAGGTATTAAAAACTAAAATAACGTAAGTAAACACACTTCTCCAACAATAAACCGTGTAAACCACAAAATCAGGCCGCAAACACTTGAAAAAATGCATTCAATCTGTTTGGTTAAATGGCGTGAACACATTAGACACTTAGTTTTGGATAATTTGTGTGTTGTTCCCACAGGAGCCGGAATGCTTTGCGATGGGGGATGAGTCGTGTGACGCCGGTTAACCCTCGCTCCGGCCTCGATAGGGTCACTTTTATAACGTTCTCAAAGTGCGTAACAGTAAAGTTAAATTATATAATGTTTACAAGATGTCAACTTGTTAAAAATTTACCTTAATAATATGATGTTGAGGCTTTGTACCAATGTCAGCATCATAACAAGCTGTGTAAACATTTTGTCGTGATGTCATTCCTTTAAATTGTTATTATTTAATCCAGCTAATAATAAGTAGGTATAAATAGAAATACGTAGATAAATGCAGACTTTTGTGACTGCCGCGCAATATCGAATTAATTTATTTTATTTATTTATTTTATAAGTACAAGTACTTAATAATAATAAGAATGGTCCCACACTAGGATTCCCTGTGTTGTGACAACCAAAGCCATTTACAAACGTACTTAGTTGAAGCATTAAAAAAATAGTTTTGCTACAAACCACCTTCAACTAAAAGTAGAAACAATAGCAATATACTAAGCGCATTAACATGGTTTATACATGAAACTGCTAATCACAAGGCTAGCTGTTACATTAACAAGTACTTCAGTAAGTACTGCAGTTTCTAGGTAGCAAAGCACAGATTAATGTAAAGCAAAAACAATAAAAGGTAAAAAAGTTTATCATAACCAATCCAAAAAGTATGTGTGTATGTCAATTGTATATAGTGAGTATGTGTGTCTGTGTACGTGCGTGTTTGTATGTTTGATTTCAATTGAAACCATTCAGATGAAAATTGGTCGGTATTCTTCATCCTTTTTTCAAGTACTTTAGATGAAAAAATCGACCACGTTCATTCCTGTCAGATGAAACAATACGCTTTTTTTTATTTAAAAGATATTGGCGTAAAACAACTCTTCGCTTTGTACCTTGTTGGTATTGATCCCTAACAAGCTTGCAATTGTGTCATTTTTGTCAAAAAACGTCCTACTTATATAATTATAATAGATAAATATTTGGGGACAAATGACGCCAAAATGTTGACAAAAGTTTGCGAACCACTTGCGTCTATTAAATAGCACGGACTGTGGACGACTTGTTAATAATTGCGTATAATAAATGCTTAAATACAACAAACAGACAGAGAAATACGGGTTAGGGTTCTGACATAATAGGAACCATTTGTGTCCTTGAAAAATTATTATAATAGTTTCAACGTACCCATATATTTGCGTAAACCGAATATCATAATGAAGCACCTGCAATAAATAATATGAAGTACAAACAAATATCCAAGATAATGAAGAAATATACGAGTAAGTACTTAGATTATATTTTTGCAATCAGTATATTTTTTAATTGACTAGTCTGATGCGTTACATAGGTATCTACTGAAAATATATTTAGAAAATTGTAACTACATCACAATATTTAACCTCACATTCCCCTAAAATTCAATCCTAGCAGATAGCAAGTTAGTATACATTAAGATATTTTAAGCACCCAATGTATGAGAAAAAAATCGTCTTGCATTTAGTAGCGACATGGCAGTTAAAATTAAAAAAAGAACTAATTTTATTAGCTACAACTCGTTGCAATAACAATATTTATAAGAGAGCAGGACACGGATTAATTGAGTGCAGTCAGAACAAGAGTTTGCAAGGCGTCAGGACATGTTCCGGGCACTTTGAGCGGCGCGTGCCGGCGCGTGCCGCGCGCGCTCACAATACGGTGCCGCAGCGTACCGACCGCCCGCCACCCCAAGACAACGTCTCAAAACCATACAACTACGAATACTATGATGCTGGAAAATTCCAGACTATCCTGGAAGGTTGTAAAAACGGGTATAGTTTTAAATACTTTACCTTGTGATGAAACAACAGTGTTTTAGGTTGACAATTGTATTCCAGGAAAGTAGGACTGAATTTATTGTTAGATAGAATAATTTGGTTGTTTTGTGAAAAACAGTTTTGGAATAGGTTATTCAGACAAATCTAGTCAGTTTTTAATCGTGACCTCATATTAATTTTAATGAATAATTGGATATTAAATTATTATTATATTATTATTATATTAACAAAAAAACAAGACAATAATGGGTATATAAATTATTTCTTCTAATTACTTAACTATTTTCTAATAATAAGGTGTTAGGTCTACATTTTAGAGTACCTAGTTACCTCATAGGGCAATGAAGTTTAAAGTAGAATATTACGCCGGTACTCAATAACCTCTCATTACTTACGGAGAAACATTAACTAGACTACATTTTGGTCGTCAAGATATTCTTACAGCTATCCACACCAGTTGGTCATTGAGAACTACTGTAGTTGTCCTGAAATTACGCGATTTTCTTTTGGCAACCCCACTCGTGGCCCACGTGCAAGCACTCGCCGGATAATCTACATCGAGCATACGCAGCCAAATAAATAAATTAACTACAGCCGACGGCAAACCATAATCCCGAATTCGTGGTCCTTATTTTAAATTTACTTATGCGCTTTGAATTTAGAATAAGCTTGTGAGAAAAAAATATAGGCAAATTTATCGACCTTCCAGAAAATGTGGGTTTCTGAAATTAGCTTAAGCTTCAGTTCAGTTTTTTATTAATATGTTTTTCATACTCCTCACCCCAAAATATGTCAAACACGACACCCAGGACCAAAAGTTCTAAAAATTCATATCCGCCATCTCGGATTTCCAAATTAATATTTTTTTTATAATCTTCATCCTAAAATATATTGCAAAGAACATACATGATCATAAATACAAAAAGGTTATGTCAACCATCTTGTATTATAAAATTAACATGCTTTTCATAATCCGAAACTCAAAATATCTCGAAAACGACATCTATAACCAATACATTCAATAAGTTATGACCGCCGCCATCATGGATATAAAAAAATATTCGGTTGTAATTGATTTGAAGGTAAATTGCTTTCTGCTTCAAAGGATTTCTTTGACTTATACAGGGTGAATTTTTCAAGTGTTCCCAGACTCCTTTCAGCATTTTTCGCTATTCCTCATAGTTTCAGATATCCACGCACACTTGAAAACTTCATCCTGTATATAATATAACATAAATCTTTCATAAAAAAGTTTTGTCTTTTAGTTCTATACCGGGTCGTGTAGCCAAGAAAATAGAATTACTCGAACCGAATAAATTCGGCTCCAAAACCGAATAATTCGGCTGAATACAAATTAATAGAGTAAATGATGCCGAATACGCCGAATACCGAAGACCAAACGAATACTATTAGTTTCCAATTATTACTTCTCCAAAACGGCTTGACCTATTTTTATGAAATTTTATATGCATTTTCATACCTAAGTAGATAAGGATTGTCCACCGCTAACATTTTTATTTTATTTTGTGGACAAAATATTTTATTTTTATTTTTTAATAATGTGGCATTAAAAATACATATAACCTTAAATTTTCACCCTTCTATCACCAACCCATATTTTTAAGAATAATTTTAGTACCTTATTATATTCGTGATCTTGGATTAAAAAAAGTAATGTATTTTTTTTTATAATGCTTACCTACATTTTTATTTCTATGCCTAATATGATACACTAGACTTAAAATATTATGTATACAGTACAAAATATTATGTAGGTAATTAACATACTGTGAAAGATAAAATTTAATTAACTGCTAACTAAACGTCAAGACATATCTACGTTAAGCAAGCCGCGAGAAGGCATCTTTAGCATGTTCCCATCTAAGATTAAGGCGTACTGCATAGGTTTCAGTGTAATAGGTACAACATCATTGGTAAAGTGCATGAATAAAGTGCGGTTTATCCTTTCGATTCTCGGTACTTGAGAATCGTAAACATTCATCACGCAACATTTATAATTTGAGTTGACAAATAAGTCCCACACGGGTTTCTGTAGAGCGGGGTCGAGCTGGGCGTGGTTGCGCGTGGTGGCGCGTGGTGGCGCGTGGAGGCGCGTGGCGGCGCGTGTCGCGACGGGCGCAGGTCGGCAGACGCGTCCCCGCGACAAATCAATTACAGGCCAAACTTGGGCGCACATCCGTACCAGAATTAGCACCAAATTATAGACCTCGCCAAATTACTTGTTTATAGCTGAGGGTGACGCGCTAATTTATAGCCTCGACGATTTAAATGGCTACTAAAATAACAGACGTCAAGCAGATCCCAATATTATTTTTTGTTCACTTGAACCCCCCATTCCATTAAAATTTGAATTAAATAAATTAATGTGGAATAAAATGGGATAAAGATCGATTTATTAAGTACTGCGTGTCCTACCCATACTTACATTCAGAACCTATCTTCAATCTCTAACTTGACAATATTTTTTTATTAAAAAAAAATAGATAGCTTACTCGGACCAAAATTCGTTTCGTTATACAGTTTGTCCCGTAATCAGTGGACCAATGGAAAACTGGTGATGGGGGACCATTATATCTATCAAAAATCACTAAATTCTATCATCCTAGGCCTATATATTTTAAACCATAGGATATAATAGTTTAAACATTACTTAAAAGTAAAGTTTTACTAAGTAGTAATATGATGTTTGAAGGAAGCTTGCAATTGTTTTTATTTATAAATAATTATTTATTTTAAAAATATCTGCAATTCACACTGATTCTGAAAAGGTAACATTTATTAAGATTTAGAAATAATAAAAAGAGTAATTCATATTTAATCAACATCATCAATAAACAGGAGTAAGTATACAAACAAAATATTATATCTTTTACTTAAACCAATAGGCCTAGGACGATAAAATTTTGTGATTTTGATAGATCATGGTCCACCCTATTACCAGTTTTACGTCGGTCTGCTGATTACGGGACAGTACTCTGTATAATGCTTATTCAGTCCAATACTGCCGCAGATCTACTCTTACTATTTAGTATAGCATTCGAAGAATTAAATCATTATGAAATCGTCTAAAAATAATATGCTTACGAAAACAAGCGTAGCTACTAATCGGAAGTTTACATTTATATAAATTCATCTCCGCTGAAAGTAGAGTTCACGGCCATTGTACGGTAAAACGCAAATGATTGGTACCTACCTACCGACTTACTGATGCGACCTAAGAGTACCTACATTAAAACTGACAAAAAATAAGTGAATAACAGTATATTTGGAAACTTTGAACAAGTTTTCGTTATTAGCGAAATCGAAATAATTATAAACAGAGCTTACTAGCTCTCTCTCTCTCTCAAAAATATGTTAAACCTAACCTTACTAACAGATCAATCGATCAGATACGAAATATACCGAAATATTTGAAACATATTAGGTACTTAGTTAATAAATAATAACCACTGTGTGAATCGATGTTCTTTAAAAAATCAATCACAATCCTGTTTTCGGAATACTTATAACTATATAGATTTTTTTTCTAAGTACTTATTATATATATAGTTAGTTGTGTTTGTAAAAACAACATCCAGAATCGCGTCTTTCAGGCAAAAGGCAAATATATTATGAATTCATTCAGTCAGAAATTCGTATTCGTTCTGAAAAGCAAATTTTCAATTTAAGTACGTTGCATGTCCAATTTATACTTTACGTTATCGCAATAATGAGAAATGAACAGCAATAACCCTTACGTTTAAATAAATAAATTCTGCCTCAATTCAGAGTTTATTTCGACTTGCTTTTGCCCGCGACTTGTCCACCTGAACTTTATGATTTGGTGAAGAGGGAAATAAAATTAAATTGAAAATTTAAAAAACCCAAGGACACAATAACAACCGTTTTCATAGAACATATTATTTTGTAATGTGCACGTGATGCGCTCTCATTTGAGACCTAACTCGATTATATTTGCAGACATTCGGTTATTCTTCCCCACTTTAACCCCCCACAACTTTTAAACGACTCAACCGATTTTCATCAAACATGTGTAAGAACACTCGCCCGTACCTACTTAACTCGCCTTTCATAAAAAAATTGAAATCGCTTCATTCGTTCGCGAGCTGCGGTGCCACGGGGCCGCAGACAATGCAGACAGACAGACACGTCAAACTTATAACACCCCTTCTTTTTAACACTTATACTTACTCGTACATTCATAAACTTATTTTTTTATGTGATTTTTATCATGAGTTCATGACATTCAGTTTAAACATAAAATTAATGAATTTTCAAAAAATAACTTTTTCGTCGAATTTACTCTTTCTATATACTAATAGCAATAACCTCGTACCTATCTACTTGAGGTAAAATAAAGTATATTACCATTTTAAAATCTGTATACTTTAAATATTTTAACCAGTGTGTTTAAACTTTAATATAGAGTGAAACTTAGCAAATTTCATGTCTAAAATTGAACTCTCAACATTATTTTCCAAAAACTTAAAACACATTACACACCTTTTTAATACAGATTCATTGGAGAAGTCTATGCAGAATATTATAACATCAAAAACCTAACGGATGTTATTTATTTGTAGCTGTGGTATACAGAAACACACATCAGTAAGAAAAATATCGAACTTTTTTTAAAAAGTTACGTAAGTTTTGTACTTCCTGGAACATATAATTTTTTAATTCCATATTCTGGGTCCTTAAGAGGCCTACTATAAGGCCTACTTTATTATATACTATTATATTAGTTTCAGGATTATCCATTTTTTCTGGGACGTCCTGTATACTAAAGATACTTTACGCCAAATACTATCGGAATAATTAATTTTCATCTCACCTAATATGTTTTATGTGTTTCCACTTTCTTATGAGAAAAATAAGTAGGTACTTATGTTTGATTTTTGGAATATCCATGGTACGTACATGTTTACAAAATCACCCAATGTCACTGAACTCACTTTACCGTAATGATCATGTCGATTTTTCTTATATTTGTGGAATACCTATGTAAGTAGATAGAAAATATTTAAAAAAATATGGTTGTTAAGAACATCAAATTACATCCAATTCATTTAACTTTAGAAGATAAAATGTTGATGATAATGATTGCATTGAACAATCTTGAAGTAAGTACATTTATAGCGTGATACATGTCTGAATCACCGTCTACAGCGGTGATAGCCCAGTGGCTGAGAATTCGACCTCTTAATCGAGGGGTCCGGGTTCGAATCCCAGTGGCACGCACCAATGACTGTAAAAAACTTATGTGCGCTTTATAAAATTAAATATCACCTGCTGTTACGGTGAAGGAAAACATCGTGAGGAAACCTGCATGCCTGAGAGTTCAAAAAAAATGTTCTCAAAGGTATGTGAAGTCCACCAACCCGCATTAGGCCAGCGTGGTGGACTAAGGCCTACATCCCTCACAATGAGAGAGGAGACCCGACCCTGTAGTGGATCATTAATGGGTTATTGACAAGACATGTCCGCCCTAGGCTTTGATTGATATTGTACATTTATCTAAATCTAAAGTATCTAAACCATGGCCACAGAATACATAATGGTCATGGCGTAGAAGGGTTTAAAGATTACAAGAATGATTTAAACATCGCAATAAAATTAGTACCAATGTGGACCATAGTTTTGTCTAATTTCAAAGAACCAATTCTTTACTAAAATTCATGAATTTCTACACTCATACAATAACACTTTAACATACACTACGCTAATTTTTATTGATTTTATGTATCTCTACTTTATTGTTGTGTAAACGAGTTTCTATAAGGTTACATACCTTTAACACTATTTTCATGGACAACCACCAATTTAAATATCGTTGGTAGAGATAAGATATTCAATTTACCGGGACTCTATAATCTAATCGTCGTCTTTATTATAGAAGCTTGTAATTTAGGAGCTGCCAGTTCCAAATATCTACGTATCAGCATTAAACTGTCCCCAAACTAATAGAGCTACAAAACCGCGTTTATTTTAGCAATGGGCCATCTAACTCCAGTCAATTTAGGGATTTCACCTCGGAATATAAGATACCTAATTAGTTGTAAACTCGTAAAAACTTTTATTTTGACATCCTAAAACTTCTCTCAAAACTTACCGACACTGGGGGCTTATTCTGTATGACCATTCGTGATAGCCGCGACTGTGCAGGTAATCCTATGGGACAAAAGTCAAAAAATCTACTTTTTGCATGTTTTTCGCAAATACCTCGGTTCCTATCAGGTTTTCGCTATTTTTATTTATTATAAATATTGTAGAAGAATTAATTCTCTACAACTTTTGTTTCAAAAGTTTTTTGTACGTTAAACTGTTTTTGAAATAGAGGGCAGTAAGCGCGCAGTGTTTTTCTATGTCGAGTCAAACTCAATCGGTAGTCTTGATCAAATATATTTTTTAATGTTTTTAAGAATACTTGAGAAACTACCGAATCCGGATCAACTTGCTGCAGCTTTTGAAGAAGAAAACAGTTCGGTTCAAGGATTTTATTTGAGAGTCGAACACAATTCTTGGTGGCAATCTATAAAGCTCCAAAATCTGCGGAATAAATCCACCGTTTACGTTACATTTCGTCAAGTCAACAAAGCAGAATAAACCTGTGCAGTTATCAAATCTGCCACCAACAAGTGCAGCGGTTCACCAACACTTCAATCGTGTTATTATCAAGTTCAGACTTGATTAGGGCAAGATTTGACACCTCAGGACTGGGGCTGGATAATACGTAATGTAATCTCTGGAACCAATTACAACAATTTTACCACCAGCTCCAGCGGAATTCCGAGATTTTGTTTGTATTTTGGATAAAATGACTAGACTATCTACGTAGTTCTAGAGATGTACTGTCCTGAGTCTAACATCTATGGATGCTGATAGCCTCTTAGGTGCTGCGTTTTATTGCTTGTCAAGAACACTCCATCTCCCACCAATCATGGAGAGTGTTGGCGATCGATCCGACACAGCCTCCCAGTTTTCCAACGCATCTCCACCGCCTACGGTTCGGAAATATACGAACGCAAGTGAAAATTTTGCAAATTTTGTGTGCCTAGAAGAAATATACTGTAATGTTGTTTGTCGCACTAATTTTCCATTTATGAATTTATTGAAATTAAAATACTGAACCTGAAACCAATAAATAACAACTGTTCTATTGATCGATCCTGACGAAAGAAAATACAAAATAAATGGAATAAATACTATTTTATTTACTATAAAATAGTAAATAAAATATTATTACTATTACTATTTTATTTACTATAAAATAGTATTTAATTTATATTTATAATTTATTAACTATATGTATTACTCTTGTCTACATAACTATGAGTAGCTGGTAGAGTTCGTGGATTTACCAGGAATAACTTTTTGTGCGAAAGCTAAGTATCTTACCAAATTGAAGTTTGTCACGAAAAGCTACGAGTTGGAATAGTATTAATCCATCTGGTGATGGATTAATACTATTCTAATACTTAACATTTCCGTCTCTACCTATATCAGTGTCGTATTTAGTCGAAAAATTTTGATGAAAATTTCGAGTTCATCCTGTTCTCTCGAAAAGCGTACAAGCCCGGCCCCTTTTCCACCCTGATTTTCATAGCGCCGCCCATCTGCTACGGGGAGATGCTCCCCCTGACATCGCACAAAGGGAGAGCCAAAGTAAAAAGGTATTTATGTACAGCAACATTTAGTTTAATATTCCACCAGGCATCTCAAACGTTCCCCACGCGAGCCAAGACAAAATTTACGTACAATAGCCACCCCTTGCGGTATAAAATTATTTCACTTAGTGTGTTCAGTGTCAGTCATTCAGTCACGTTTATAAAGTGATAAGTTTGGACTAGTAAAAGTGGTAATCAACTTTGTGTAAATATGTCTGGAGCACGAACGCAATTGGCGGACTCCTCCACGTCACCACCTTTGAGGTAAGTTAGTGACTGTGAAGTAGCGACTTTACAAGAAGTGGCTTACGATTTATTGAATAGGTACTATTAATTTGTTTTATTTTTTATTTTAATTGTATATTTTGACGCCTTAAACGACTAAAAAAGTTAAGTATCAATTTAAATAATGAGAATAAACTTACTATTCTTCTTTGATTATAACTTAGAAAAATTAAAATTGTTTAGCTCATAGAAATATACATTTTTATTCTACATTGTTATTGTTAATATTGTAAAAAAGGAAAAAAATAAAATTAAAAATCAAGAAACATTTTACTTGGATGCTAGAAGATATAACTAGTAGGCGTATTAGGTAAGGTTAGATGCTAGAAGATATCACTAGATTATTTTACCAAAGGCTACGAGTATGTAGTGTATTGAGGTAACTTTTGAAAATAGTAGGTTAGTTCCCCTCTGCTTAATATTCTGGTATCAGTAAACCCAATTTTATAAACTTTCAATTAAAATATTGTTGTATCAATAAGGTAAGTAATATGCCTTTTACCAAAAAACTAATGGGTACCTAATGTAAACTGTTGTGTTACAATCCCGACAGATTCAGCACACGTTCATTAGCGTTTAACAATATATTATTATAGCGTTTCTAATAAAGCCATTAAAAATAAAAAAAATCGACTATTTAGAAGCAAATTCACATCCCTAGTCGCTATTTTAATAAAATACAACGCCAGTAATTCATTCCAATATCAGTGCGTTGGTGTTTTAAAGAAAAAGGTATTGCTTTATTTCCAATATTCCGAGGTATTTTGATTGGACATCGCGTGGCAGCAAGCGGAGTGAAATTTACTCTTGCTGAAATAGAATTTCATTTTCATTCGTAGTGAAAATCGTCGATTGGATTACACGGGGTTGAAGTTCACGTACGGTGACGGTTCCGACGACGAGGGCCCGGCCCTGACCCCAGAGCTTCCATCATGTGTCTACGCCGCAGCGCGCACACGACTGCAGTTGCCGCTTGCCGCATACGTCCACCAACATACGCGGCAACTGCATACAGGTACGGTTGTGTCAGTTAGAACACATTCATAACATTTGTAGGTTATTGGTTCATCATTTCGATACGAACGCAATTGGTATATATTTTTAGACCCATAGGAGAGTGATTTATTGAGATATATGTATGTATGTATATGCATTGGCAGCAGATTTATGAGTTACCATAATCTTTTTATTGTCTGCAATCCATGATGATGGACTTCAATGGCCTTAAACCTCGTAGGTAGTATCCTTAACACCAATTTTAGCGGCCTTCTTTAAGTACCTAATCAACAGATTAATGTAAAATGTGGTAGGTATCCTGCTTTTGTAAGTAGTTAAAGGTACGTGTGGGCAATCGAAATGATTATCATCATTCTCCTGTGTCCCTCCACTGTTGGAGAGACGTCTCCCCCAAAGCGCGCCATAACACGCGGTTTTCCGCATCCAGCCACTCTCTGCTTTTTTAAGTCATCAGTCCATCGAGTTGGAAAGTGTTCAACACTGTCACCGTCCGTCCCGTTGGCGGCCTCTACTCCAGAACAAGCTTGTCTCAGCAGTTTTCCGTTCGACTGCAGACGTGCCCAGCCTAACCCAGGAACTTTCGTTCTTTGGCGTATTTCCTCACTTCAAACCATATCCGCCGGTAAAACTCCAACATACCTACCTACAACTGCCTACAAGTTATAACATAAAAGTCAATTATAAATAATTTTTAACAAAAATGTGAATCGACTACAAACTAAAAAGTAAGATATAACTTTACAAACAGACTTCAATAATAAGGTATTTTTGGAGTCATCAACAACTTAATATGGGACCAAATTAAAGGTAACAGCTCCCAAACCAAAAAAAACAATTCAAATCGGTTACCAAATGACAGAATGCGGCGGTAACAAATATAAAAAAAAGAAAAATAAAAAACATACAGACGAATTGAGAACCTCCTCCTTGGTATACCTACTTTGTTAACCGAATTTTTTGAAGTCGGTTAACAAAGTAGGTATACCAAGGAGACGCATTTTTCTGTCGAAAATTGTGCGAAAAAAGTGTACCTAAATGAGCGCGCGCGCGTGGTCATCTAAAGCTACGAAAAGAACCTATGACTTTTAAAAACTTATGTATTTCTATTTTTTATTTTACCATTGATTGTATTTGTGTTGAAATAAAATAAAATTTTCTTTTCACAAGTTTATCAAAAAAAATTTTAAAGAAAAAGAAAGAGAATTAAAAAAAATCTAAGTCCATTTTCAATGGATGGTTGCGGGGACTGCAAGATAATGGGAAAAAATATTTGAACACTCAGGCATGCAGATTTCCTCGCGATGTTTTCCTTAATCGCTTCAGCAAATACAATTTAATTTATAAAGCGCAATTATAACTTTTTTATGAAAGTTATTTATTTTTAAAAAGTTATTTGCATAATTACAATAGATAGGCACGTGGACCAATCTCATACGTCATTAATAGAATATCAGAACACCATTTCGAGTATTTCGAGTAATTTTCCCAATCCAGTGGCTTTATTAAATACGAGTACCTATTAAGTCCGACATTTTTCCACAAGTACTCGCCCCATACGTGTACGCCATTTTATTTTAATAAATGTTTGTTCATTTTCGTACCGCCACTCATTCCATATCTTTATTACCTTACAAAATGTCCGAAACATTTTTGGATAAAGCTTTGTTATAAAATGTACGTTTTTATAGGCATATTGTGTGTTTTGCTACGTACGAATAAGCAATGATGTGTATTATTAATTCGAAAATTTGCAAAAATTTATGTTAAAGATATTATAATGATAATATTACACTGTAGCAGCAACCCTACTGGACAAAAAGTATGATATTATGGTCACATTAAATTTAAAAAATAATTAAGGTACCTCGTTTTGATAGTTAAACTCGCCGGAACGTTTCTCTTATTGATCCAGTGAATGGATGATCAGTTCGATTACTTAGTTAAACAGGAAAAATAACTTCGTAGGTATCCCCTAATCACACTCTATCGTATCGTCACTAAACAAGGGACACTAGTTTAATGGCACTTTTGCATTTCTATGAGTTCCATTATTCCAAATCACAATGTTGGCACAAAAATTTACTTCCATTTCTATGTTATGACGGCATTTTTTAATTTCATAGATACGCTGCTCGAATCGTCTGTGGAGCCGGAGTACCAGTGCAGCGGGTCCCCGTACCGAGTGCAGCGGGCCGCTGCCAACGTCCGCGAGCGCCGCCGCATGCTGAGGTCCGGACCCAATGGGTACCACACTGTTTCTACACCCTGATATCTTTTGTTATTTACTTTCGTCGCATTTACATTGACTTGCTTGTAGTGAGACATTAATTATTATTACAGAAGGAGTAGGTAGCTAACCTCAACGTACGAGTACCTACCACAATGTCGTTGATTACCTACGACATCATCCCAATTAGCAGACCTGTTTTAGTTTGGATCAAGTGGCTCACATACGTAAACCATTCTGCTCTCTTTATCCTCCAACTTAATGTCTGTTTTATCCCAATGGTGACCCACTGCAGGGTCGGGTCTCCTTTCACAATGAGAAGGCCTTAGATCACCACGCTGGCCGAATGCGGGTCGGTAGACTCATCTCCACGTCCAACTTAATAGGTACATATGAGAAACATATTGACACGTGTGTGTTGCGTTGTAACTTTAGCAGTATAAACTCGGCGTTCGATGAACTGCGCGTGCACGTGCCGACGTTCCCCTACGAGAAGCGGCTCAGCAAGATCGACACGCTGCGCCTCGCCATCGCCTACATCGCTCTCCTCAGAGAGGCAAGTCGTTATCACGTTATTAATACCGTCTTTACCATAAGGGCACTCGGGGCCGATGCCCAGGGCCGCCATCCTCAGAGGGCCCCAAGGAGCGACAATTTAATAGGTATCAAAATACGAGTATTATGGTCGGGTGCATTGCACTTTTTTCGTTGCACGAACGTCGATCATTTTAAGATTTATTCAAATCAATACATTTATAGGTATGAATAATTTGAGTGATCCGAACACACAACAACAAAGCACGAACAACAAAAAACAGCAGCATACATAGATACTTATATCATTACTAACATATTGTATTATTATATTTGATACCTCATATTGAAAAAAAATTGTATAGTTTGCTTTCTTTACATTCGAAATGGGCCCTGAATTCTCTTGTGCTCAAGGGCCCCAGCATAGTCTAAGACGGCTCTGGATGTTATTGGTGTTTAAAGAGTAAATGAGCACCAAAATTGTGCCGTCCATGTGATTTTTGATCAGTGCAATCCTAATTATTTTTAAAATTTCTAAGTTGGCCGTGTTTGTGTTGAGGTTGGTCCCCAAATAGGATTCAAATGTATGTTCTGATGCGCACGGGTTTCCTGTAATTGATATCCGGACAATCATTCGCTTTCACTCGTAAATTTTACCTTTAAAACTACGGATTTTTTTCGGTCCGATTTTAGGCAAGTAGGTTTATAATAATAACTAGGCTCACAAAAAAGTAAATAAGAATAGTTATTTTCCTTTTACTTACCTCCAAGTATTTCTCTACCTACGTAAGTATGTACGGGTTAGTTGACTTTCGTCATACTTGGGGCCCACCTACTGGGTGTTCGTTACCAACAGGAGAGGAATTGACAGAATATACTATATTTTTTTATAAATTTCAATCTCCTATCGTATCTGTAATGGCTTATTAAATTATACTTTTAATAGATAGACCACGTACCTATCATTGTTAAAATATCGTGGCAGGTATTGGACGCTGACTACGACCCGCTGACGTACGTGGAGAAATGCCTGCGGGGTGAAATCAAAGCTGACCGGGCTCATTGGAACACGAGCGGTGAGTGAATGAAGTGAAGTCCTGACGTTTATCGTATAATATCTCATGCGTTTCATATAGGGTAGGTACACTTAATATATTATACCTGTTAAACATTTTATTATTTGTATCACATAAAATTGAATATGTAGAAAAAACTCCACCAGCTATTTATATATTATTATGTATGTATGATAGTTAGTTAAGCGAAGATTGCCCTTAACCCAATGAATGCCTAAACATGACTTTATTCAAAATCACGTACATAAATCTAATGTAGATTTACAACTTAGAGTAAGTATTTATAAAAGTACATTCTATTGTAACTTAGCAATCGATTATGGTGTCTATCAAGCTCGAGAATACTCTCAAATTCTAGAACCAAAGAAAGCATTAGCCCCAAAGAGTAAAATAATAACTCCCCCTTAAGCCACATTTGTTTGATTAAACAAGTAAACACGACCGAGAGATTTCGCATGAAATGTGCCTACTGCACGAGATTTGCACTTTCACTTTTATACTCATAATTACATCGTTTTTAGATTTGACTGCAAGACTGTCATGGATCAACTGGGAGAACCTGGGCGTGAACCCGCAGCGACGCAGCGTGCTCACCTCGCTCGCCCTAAGCTCAGACAACCTGCAATACACTCACAACTAGTAGTCCTTAATGCTTCTGTGCTGTGTGCAAATACTTAGAACTTAACCACAGAAATTGAATAGTCTCCAAACAACTTTTAGGGTATTTAACACACCTTTTGCACTACAAAAGAAGCAAACATGATCGACGGTCGTCTTCTGGTGGAAAATTATGTAACAGAAAGTGAGTAGTCTCTTAGTGGAAGTTTATGCAGTATGCGCGATATACCGGATGTTTGCCCCATAGAACTATTATTACTTGCCCTCAGGAAGGCGGTAGGCCCCACTGTTGAGTCTATCGCTAGATATTGCAATATACAGATAACAGAGTACAAAGCGCAAACTTGTTACATAATGTAGTAGTAAGTAACCATTCGTAGGACGCTAGATATATATATATCTACTTGGATGTTGATAAATATTTAAAAGTGTTAAAAGTAAGCGTTGCCATTCAACTTGAGAGAAATTATGAGGTGTTGAGAAAGTTTACTAATAAAGACCAGTGCTTTATGTAAAAACAAAAATATGCGGACGTTATACCTAATGATTTCTCAATAATTATTGTACTTATAGAACACATGGATTACTAATATTTGGATCGTAGCAGAAAAAAGTCAGTTCCAATAAAAATTAAACACTTGTTTGACCAGACAATATATTTATTTATGCAGAAATACTATTAAATACTAGTTCAGATAATATTATGAGTAAAAAAAGACATCATATAGCTCAAATGTTGACTGTTTTTGGCACCAAACTTACACATTAAATTATATAATTTTCAAACTTATATCTACTAATCATTCAAGGCTTGTTTCAATAACATATACCTTAGATATAGGATAACCCTACTATAGTTAAATATCTACTTAATTTTCCAGGTATTAATATCTGTTATTTCAAATCAATTTATATGGATATCCTTGGAACCAAACTGCAATAGTTAAATTATCCACCTGTTTACATGTAGAGTCATAATATGCATTTTCTCATTACACTAAAAGTACCTATCATTTGCTATTACATTATAAATTATCAGACTAGTCTAAATCAAGTACCTAAGCCACTCGTGAATGCATAATAAGATGAGCAGGCTACCTATTTACCTAGCTACACTTCAACAAAAATTGAGAATGGACATGTAAGCGTCTATTTGTAACCATTTAGATTATTTCAGATAAACGCATCAAAATTAAATGAGGTAAATGTTTACAAAAATTGCACAAATTTGATACACAAAAAATTGAAACTATAGGTTCCTAAGAATAATATCTAAAAATATAGCTAATATACAAATTCAAAAGTTATCTTAGTTTTTAAACGTTATTAAATATATCACAATTATTAATAAAGTAGTACTTTTAAAGTAAGTTACGGAGATAATAAGTTTCCAAAGATTTTACAGTGTAATTTATAAAAATAGCAATAACTAAAAACTAGAGAAAAACCACATTGCCAAAAACTAGACTCGTAAAATTAATCAAGTATAATCTACTTGTTCACTGTTCTTGGTCTCTGACATTACGTATTTCTTGGCTTATTCATCTTATAATGGTGTGTATAGTCTTTAATTTAAGAATAAATAAATCTTGCTCTGTAGTCTTCCATTGTAAATAATTAAAATATGTTTTATAATAAATGGATGATTTATTTATTATAGTTATATGATACAGACTCAGAAAAAGGAATCGAAATCATTCGGATTTTTTTTTTCTAGTCACCCCGCGATTACTTTTCACCCCATTTAACAGTATGCAATTTATTAATACTCATCTTTATCTATTTTTTGAGATATTTTTCTCAGCTGTCGGACGTGGAGTAATTTTCTATGGAAGTTGCAACTTCTCCTTTTTTTGTATTTAAGTGTAATAATTTTATATTAAGTTTTAATTAAGTAAATTGTTACTTAATAATTCGTTATAAGGTTAAAATTAAATCACTTTTAGAACCGAAATGTAGCACAGGCTTAACTAACTCATAAGATACAAAAGTGCCTGGCATATTCCGGATATTTAAAACTATGTCTAGGTGATTAATAATTATTATCATATTCTTATTAACAAAGTTTAAATCTCGAGGCCATGTTACTAATAATTTTACTTTTGATAAAATGAAATATCTGTATACAAATATTGTTGAATCATGTAATGATCACATAGCGTAATATACTATATGTTCGATACCATAAACACAACACTCATTCACATGCTCAGACATAAATGGCATCATTATTTATAGTGATTTAAAGTCTATTGATATGGCCTCGAATACAGAAGTCTTAACATGGTAGAGCTGCAATTACATAGTACTACTGTATAATGATTATTATTAGGTACTATACAATACATGATATAGGTTTAGCGATGTTTTACTTCTAGTCAATTTGGTGCAATATAGATAGTCCGACTAAGGAGAAATCTTTATTCTAGTGTAAGTTAGCAATAAGTTATTTCAGAATCATTTATGACATTTAAATTAGACCCAAATTAAGTGTTTTTGGTAAATTGTGGCTTAGAAACAAAATAAATAATAATGCAGAATTGTTGTTTTATTTCACAATAATTAATATTTATAATGTGGTTTAAACAAACATCTAAGTAATCAGTATACCTAACACACTAATAAATAGTATTTCTTCTTTTTATTAATAAAGAAAAAATACTTGCAAGACTAGTTCAAAATATATTACAGACATAAAATGACATAAATCCATAAAATGACAAATTAATGTGTACATAATATAATAGACTACAAGCCCATGAACAAAATTTACCTGTGAAATGAACAACGTGAATAACGCTTAGAAGGATGTTACTATATCAGAAAATAACTCTGAGCACTATGCGGTCATTTCTGAGCGGTACACCTGTACCATGATGTCCTATAGGACCTATAGGACATTAGTACATAAAGGACCTATAGGTCATTTATTACTTACGGCATTTGTGTAATTCCTTTTGTATACATATACAGATACATTATCCATGAACGCCGTACATATTTCCAAGGCCGGGGTCAAAAGCCAAGGATCGCAACCCTTATATCTGATCATGGTACCAGGTGTACCGCTCAGAAATGACCGCATTGTGCTCAGTTATTTTTTGATATAGTAACAACCTTCTAAGTGTTATTCCCGTTGGTTTATTTCACAGGTAAATTTTATTCATGGGCTTGTAGTCTTACATATAATACAAACCTTATAGTGTAAAAAGCTACATCACCTACTAGTTAAAAACATATCAACTGGTATTTGGATACACATTAAAAAACTGTAACTCAGGTTGCAGTCTCGATGGGTACCATTTTTTCACATATTCAAAAATTGGAAGCAAGAACTAAGTAGAAAGCGAGATAAATTAAGAATAGATACTTAAATCGGTCAAAGCTGCGAACAGCGGGGACGGAACCGACTACAAAAGCACACACCTCCATTTTAACGGTACATTCAAATAAGTTTATACTATCATCTTCACAGAGGTTTGGCTCCAACTACATTACTTGAGGTGCACGCCAACATTAGTATTAAATCATTAATTCAGAGAATATTACGAATTAATCTGCACACCTGTTTCAGAACAATAGCTATCTGATACTATCCAGCGCTTTGATAAAAATCGAATTTAAATTGATTTTGTTTAAAAAACTAAACTTTTCTTGCCTTAAGGTGTAAAAAAATTGTGAAACTCTTTGATCCATGTAATATAATAAAACGGGTTGCACTCCGGGCGTAGTGCCCGGCAGTAGTGTGTTTTTAAACTTGTGTTTTCTTGGTGATTTGGACGACATTTCAAACACAACTGAGTTTCTCTATACGAAAAGAAACGACATTTAATGCTAATAATCGCAATGTCGAATCCAAAATCACAATAATTATAATATTTGGCTTTTTTCTATAATACACTTTTTATTTATGAATGTTTCCTTTTGACAGTTTCCATAGTAACCAGACAAAGTGGCGCCGTAACGCGTTACGTTACGAAGCGGTTTACACTCCCATAAGATGTTATCACTTAAAAAAATTATAGCTAACTATTAAAATTGACGTGTGTGCCTAAAGTGCTATGGACCAAGGGCTAAAGATCCAAGGGCAAGTCGAACCAAATATGTCATAAGCGTTGCTCAGCTGCTCACGCAACACATATTATCACAATATAGTCTTAACTCCACAATAAAACAGAAATACAAATCATTTACATATATTATATTAACTCATACAATTTTAACTACGGCAATGGAGCGTTTTTATTGTATGTGTACTTTCCAGAATTTGTTCTTTATTATTAATAACACTATCGAATGGTGTAATAATACAGGTGTGATTTTTTTCCAAATCAACGTGTTCGATTCTTGGCTAGGCACATTGATTTTTCAAAAATCCAATGAATCAGTTTTAGTTTTCAGCAAAATCGGTTTCCAGACTCTTGCTCTTAGTTGCGGATTTCCCCATTCACACACACACTTAAAAAATCCCCTGTACACTTAATTGATTAGTTCCGAATTAACTACAACACTTTTTCAGTGTTATCAAATAGAACTAATATCTAGTGTGGTAAAATACATTGTCTTACATAATCGAAAATTTACAAAATACTAATATTAATTTAAATAATCATTATAAAATTATCTACAATAAGAAAAGCACATAAACGTAAAAATCAGTCGAGTGAATCTTTACTAAGAAACACCAAAGTTAATTACACAACAAAATAATTATTATTTAAATCAACCACAAGTATTAAAAGTGAAAATATAAGTCGAAACTAGCTTTCGGCATTTGATTATATCAAATACTAACAAGAGAGACTCACTATTTCACTCTAGAAGTCTAGACATAAGGACTTGATGGAAAACTTTTGCATATTTAAGTGTAACTAAGCATAATATTATTATGTACATATTACATATTATAATGTACATCGTAACCTGAATTTATAGCTGGAAAAGCGCTCAGTGCTAGCGTAAGCTAAGGCCAATCTTCTAACATGTTGTTTACTGTGTGCCACGTTAGCCCATTGCCAGATGGAGTGTGCCCAGAGGGCAACAACACGTGTCTCCAAATCGTCCGCCCTTGGGTCAGACCTAGGAAAAGTTTCCAATTTTTTCGTCGCCCAAAATCGTACGGATTCCGGAATGTTCTATCCTTCTTCCTCTGAGTAGCGTTAATGTGAGCCTCGACGCTCGTTTCGCCTCTACCAATATTTTTGCCGTGCATGATAGTCAAGGTTCCCAGCGCCATAAACACGGATAAACAGGTTATCGCCATAAATATGACTGCCTTGCGCTTCCAAGGGTGTGCGGTGACGCGCTGAGCCTCGGTGATGGGCGGCACCGGCAGGATGTGTTCCCGGGGAGAGTTGATAGAGTCGTACTCGACTATCACTTCCACTGGCACCAAAGCCCCACTTTGATTTATCCTCACAGGGTGACCGATAAGGTCGGGATCATTGTTTGGGATGATGCCCCCTAAAATGTAAAGAAACGGCACTTTTAAAAGTGAATGATACTCAATATAATTTCATTGCAATTAACCTTTAACAATGGAAACATTTTATTTTAAATGGTTATGCTAAATGGTTAATTGCATACGAGTACAAATACCTCAGTGGGTTTGAATCGTTATAAACGATAATAATAAATAAAAGATTACGAAAAAAAAAACTGACATCAAAAAAGTATGAAATAAAATTTATTTATTACATATTATTTTAGGCCTACTATGTTTTGAGGTTGATGATGTCTTTAGTATCAAGTATTTTGTTTCTATTGTTAAATTTTGGCACCAACCTCAAAAAATGTAGGCGTATGTAAGTAACAAATTTTATTCCATACTTTTATGATTTTGGTTTAATTTTTTTAAATTATATTTTTTCGTAATTTTTAGTTTTAAATCCATATCACGAAATTTAAACACACTACAAATAAATTTAAATACACTTTTTACTTCTATGAAAATAATATTTCAAGAAATTAGAGATAACTTTATTTGAGGCAGGTAGCAACGCTGGGTGCGCTGAGCACACATCGGTGGATATAGATGTGTATTATACTCGTAATAATAGGGTTTGCAGAGACCACTTCACAAAAGGTAACCTCCATACTAGGCTATTCTTTTACTTGCTGCTGAGACGTTGCACGTGTGAACAATTTAAAAGCATATTACATCGATGGTTAAATACCTGTATCATTAACCCAGAGCACCTGATATCCCAGGTCCAGGCCTGCCACGATCACGAAGGCGACCCCGGCGACCATATACACCATGTAGAGGTAGAAGTGCCTCGCGTTGTAGTGGCCCACACAGTTGTTGAGCCACGGACAGTGGTGGTCCATGGCGAGGATGCACCGGTCGCATACGGAGCAGTGGTGGGTGCGCGGCGGCTTCGGCGATATGCATTTCTTGCAAATGCTCGCCGCTTCTGCTATCATGGTCCCCTGGTATAAAACAACAATACCATAATATTAGTATTTATTATAAAATATAAAATCAATAGTGTAACACGGTCATGAAACAAGACTAATTTTATTAAAAATAGTAGTATCTCCCAGGACCAAAAATAATAAATATTTAGGGTATTAAAAGTAACGAGAATATAAAGGGGAACAAGGTATAGCAGGAAGTGGCTGGTTCCACATGGATGTTGAATAAGATTCCATAGATTACAGCACTACCCTTACTACCCCCGAATTTTAAAAATGTGAGTGTGTGGTACAATATCACAATAATTCTAAAAAAATTACATATCTATTAACTTACATGAGGTGGATATCCTGGCGGTGTGACCACGCCTTTATAGTAATGGAATAATATATTAACCAATAGCCAGTTGCCGAAAATTACCAGAAATATGGTTGTGTATGGACATCTCTCCCACCAGTAAGGCAAGCCGACCCAGTATGCCACGAAAACCACCGCTGCGGTCAAAATGGTAACGCAGAAAACGAAAACCTTATAAAACAGAAGTCATATTACTTTCAAATAAAATAAAAACATTTCAACACACCACATCAAGAAGCAGAGTTGTTGTACAAAAAGGAAGAATGTGAAAAGTATGAACCATCCATTCAAATACAATGTATTAGTATGAAGAATTAATTTATTTATCATACCATAAATAATATTGAATAAAACCTAGATAATTAAATATTACATAAAATAACTAAACTTAGATTGAATTACATACAATTTATTTTTGCCATATTATATTTAATAAATATAGTAAATAACTGCATAGTATATTTTATACATTTTTATGGTCAAGCTAATAGTACATATTTGTTGCAAATATTTAGACTTAGCCCCATCAGCATATTTATTTTAGTACATTGTAGTATTGATATTTATAACTTACCAAAATGTATAAATTCCTTTTCATAAATATTAAACATACAATGGATAAGTTAGAGCATCAAATGTACAGTAGTGTTGATGATATCGAAACCTTACAAATATGTAAACAAGTCCAATATTATTTTGCTCAAGGTTCCAGCCATAAAAAACATTTAGCTGAAAGCTATAAGTATATATTTTTGGTTAGTTATATATGAAAATTAATTGATTAATAGATACGACAAAATGCAAATTATGATTTTCCAGGCTTATACTATTTATGACATAGTGTTTTCTGTAAAGAAATTTGCTTATTATCAAATAGGGTTGGCGAAATCAAGGGAAGTTGGGTTTATGTCACTCATCCTCTTAAATAGTGAATGATACCTACTAGTGCCCAATCATAGCGCATTTAGTGCCTTTTATATCATACATAAAAAGCAATTCAAACATAGTAAGACAAATAAAAACACAGTGGATGCATTTCCATGCTTCGAAATAGACATTAAAATACAATACAAATACAATCCAACACAGATTGAGTTGTGAGGCAGGTATTATCAGTTTAACAAATATATTTATACATAAGTTGATGAATAAATAAAGTTGCGAAGTTCAATGCTCACTGTGCACATGTACATATGTAATTTATATGCACAAAATAAAATTTTAACAGTTTCATAATAATAGTATAACATATTGTAAACATGGACACTTTATGTAGATGGGAAAATCCGGAAAATAAACATGCACATACTTAAAACATCTACTTAAGATGTGAACTGTACCTTGGCATTATTTTTTTGTAATATGGTGGAATGTGAAACATATTTTCATGAAATTGGAAACTATAATATGAATTAAAAATACAGACAAATGTTCTGAAAGGCATTTTGTTTTTTAAGTGTTTAAATTGCCCTGAAAAAGACAAAAGACTTAGTATTAAGTATGAAAAGTGATTGCTGACCACAGCATTAATAAGGGGCCAGTAAAGATGTTACATCAAAGAGTGATAAATTTGTGTGATGATAACACATTTTTATTGTATACTGATATTATTTCTCACACATTTACTCACATAATTGTTTTTGGTTTGACTATGACTATTTTAATTATGATGTGTCAGCTCAGGCCTTTGGGTACTTATATTTGTTTCATACCTGTTTATATTCACATACCTACTCATTATTATGTTTACAACTCACATTTATTTTAGGGTTGGCTGACAACTTACAGAAAAAATTAACTAAAATAATCAACCTGAGGTAAGCTCAAGGTCATTATCACATTGATACTATTATTTGAAGTGTTCATTGTAGCATTTTGCTGATTGAACTTTTGTATTGGACTTTTAATTATTTTTTGTGTTACATACAGATGTATAGTATATATTTTTTAATAAATAACACCAAATAACACAATTTTATGATACAAGTGAACAAACACTTTATGTGCAAACACTGATTTATATATAAACTAGCTGACCCGGCAGGCTTTGCTCTGCCAATTATTTGACTAATATCCAATGAAGTCCACCAACCCGCAGAAGGCCAGCGTGGTGGACTAAGGCCGACATCCGTCTCATTGTGAGAGGAGACCCGACACTCTAGTGGGTCATTAATGGGTTACTGACATGAATAACATGGTCTAATTTTGGTCGGTGTTTCTATTAACTTTTTTATAATATTATAACTTAAATTGTAAAAAGTGGTTATTGTGACAAAACGATAATAGTTGGACATATGGTATCGCGAAGTTTTTGTAGATATTAATAATTATGTTCTTTAATATCGTAGAAAATACTTTTGTTCTATCATCAATAGTTTCCGCAGCGCATGCGACGAAAGACGTTTTAGGGCAAGTACTTAAGTTTTAGTAAGGATCCCTAATCTTTTCTAGCAATAAATATAGCCTATGTTACTCAGGCTGAATGTAGCTTTCCAATGGTGAAAGAATTTTTGAAATGGGTACAGCAGTTTTTGCTTACACACACACACACACACACACACACACACACACACAAATGCACATTTTTCCTCTTTATACTATTATAGTGTAGATTGCCATCATAATTCACAAACAATCGGTTCACACTCTTAGCCCCCACACTAGGATTCCCTGTGTTGTGGGTGCCATGGACACACTCAAGACAAGAACACAATACACCCAGCCCAGAAACAGAAATTCAAATTCATCATTTGAACCTCCACTCTGCCGGGAATCGAACCCAGGACTCGCCACGTAGCACACTGGTGTCTAACCCATGCGCCACTCGGGCCGTCACATCTACATTACTAAGTAAAAAAATTTAGAATTAGTACACTGTTTTATCTATAATAAATATAGTCTTGTCAGATAAAGGTAGTTTTCACCCTTCTATCACAACCCCTATTTTTTAATAGTAATTTTAGTAATTCAATCATTTTTCATCCCGCTCGATAACTTATATAGCAGAACAACATAATTATGTATATAATTATGTATATCCATATTATATTTAATTATTATTGGCCCAATTTTAGAGCCATAGTGACAATGTAGAAAACATGTAATAACAACATATTATTATAATATAGAATCAGCCGCTCAAATCAGAAGTATAAGGCCCTATCCCACTGGCGTTTTGCAAGCTTTCCCGTTTCTCCAACGTCTGCGTAGCATTGTCGCGACGTAAACGTTACGCATCTGCTGAACGCAGCGTACAATAAGAGGCATAATGATTCAGATTCCGACAAGGAAACAATACTGTTGTTGAAACAATACATTTAACAGTGTGATAGTACTTGTTGTCAATAAAAGCTGTCGCTGCACAGAAGTTGGAGAAACGCCAAAGTTCGCATAACACCAGTGGGATAGGGGCCTAAAAGGTAACAGACTGTAAGAGTTACCATCACATTCATCATTTAGTAAAGTCATCATAAGTAAGGTACACACATCACCACATCAGCAAATCTTACCTTTCCCAAATAACTGGAAAAGTTGTCCACTATCCAAAACAATGGCTCCAGCAGAAAATCAACTGCATAACTTTGACTCATATGTTCATTGTATGTCAGTGATCTAAAAGTCAGTACAGCTGCCTGGATCCTGCCACAAATAAAATCCCTACAAGCAAAATTAAAGTTAATAACATCATTTCAGTCATCATTTAGCTGACTGTTACACTATGTTATTGCTTCTGGGCAATCATAACCATACAGATCCGTATGAAGTAGGCTGGAAAATGCCCAGAGCTGAAAAATTCAAGACTTTAAGCTCCCAAGCTAGCCTGTTTATGACAAGCAATGAAAAAACATCACTATCACAATCATGGCTAGTTTAAAGGGTAGCAAGTATTGATTTTTCCTGAAATGGTAAAATTGCTGGAACTTTATTAAATAAAACCATAAAATGTACTGCCTAAATTTCGACTTATTAAAAAATTATTTGCAATATGTTTAAAGTAAAACATGGAAATGTGAATACTCTGCTTATAACAAAAATAACATTCTTCTGCATCAAAGAACATATTTTAACAACAACATTAATTAGAGATGGTTATTAAAGACTGAATTAACTTTGGTTTTTGGCTAACGAGTATAATACAAGTACCTACCTAGCAAAGTTGTTTATACAAATCATAAGTTTCTAACAGATTGTTAGAATTATTTTACCCGTGATATTAATACCTAGCCACTACTTACTTTTATTTCAACTTTTATCAAAACGATATAAAAAAAATTACTTGATTCTGCGAGAAGTCGCTCTCCATCGGCAGCGTATTTCTATTACTACCATTCTAGTAATTGATTAAATTTGGTTGTTTCAAATCTCTTATCACAACATATAATAGGTATGCAACTATGCACTGCAGAAATTTTCTTTCATTCCAATTGCAAGATATTTTTCATTTATTCAATTTTAAACTATCGGCATCTCACGCACGTTATTTAATATTAAATAAAAAAAATATATTATGTCAAGTCAAATTGTCTGGGGTGCGTTCCAGTTGACATTCACAACAGTCAACGTCAACGAGTCAACGATCATAATGCTCAGCCTCATATGGAACTAACTCCCGCCTGTGGTCGGGGCGAAAACGTCACTTTATAATAATAAAATGTATTATGACGTCATTGACGTCAGCTGCAACGCGAAGCTCACCGCGACCCACCGTCAAATTTAAATTAGGTACCGTGGGTTCATGGAGCATAGATAGAATGAGTGTTATCTCATAGTAGAAAATTGAAAAAAGTGTCCCGCTGTAAGCTACAAAGTACAAACAAACAATAGTTCCAAAACCTTCCAGAATGGCGCTGTTGTTGTAATCGGAGGTATGGTATGAATGTAGCAATTTATGGAATATTCATAGATTAAATCAAAAAGGAAAGATACGGCATAGGTACGCTTACTTGTGTCATAATCAATCAAAAAGTTAGTCTGTAACTTACACACACACGCTTATAAATGAAGTGTCAATCGGGCGAGCGAAACAGAGCGGTAAGTTTTATCATTAGCGGGAGCGAGCCGGAGATTGTCGCTCGCACATAGATCTAATTGTATTGCTATCTTTTCATAATAAAAAAGGCGAACTACATTCAAAACCATCAGTGATTTTGAAGAAAAATTAACTTTAAGTGTACTTACGAATGAAAAGAGATGGAATTTGTTTTTCGTTTTTGAGCTGCACCTTTTAAAAGCACACGAAGGCATTGTTTTACCTTTTTAAACACAGAAAATCTATGCGCACATAGTTCAATAGCTAGCCAAATTGCGACTAAAGTGAAATTGTGTGCATGGACCTAATTTTAGGTGCATGAGACGCTAGTGCCGTATCTTTCCTTTTTGATTTAATCTAAGGGAATAATTATTATCGTAATATTGTAAACAAATTAGACGATAGCGCTGGTGTTTTTTATGAAATTTTATAATGCATATTCAGTAGTAGGTCTGAGAATGGGCTACTGTCTATTTTTCATACGATAAGGGTTGCCCACACCTAATATTTTTATTTCATTTTTTGGACAAAATTTTAATTTTTCAATAATGTGGCATCAGAAAATACATACAACCCTAAATTTTCACCCCTTCTATCCACAACCCCTATTTTTTACAATTAAAATCACAATTATGGAGATTAATATGTTTATTCAGATATTACCACAATATTACATCAAAGGATAACATATTGATTAAGAATGGCAGTAATATAGAAAGACAAGATTAATAAAAAAAATCTTCACAGAATGCGAAATCAGTTTTTTTAAGCAGTTTTTGAGTGAAATAAATGTAAAGTAATGTGTGAATCGCACTAGCGTAACTAGTAAACTGTTTCGCGTTATTTATTAAAAGATTATAGAATACGTATAAGAAAGGAGTAATTATACATAGGAAATATAAAAGTAAGATATTAAGTGTCCAAGCTTTTATAAAAATATTTTTCACATAAATTAAATTAATCACAGCGAACTTGTCAGCTTTGTTGAACCGTATTTAAAGACTATTACATTTGACTTGCCCTCGAATAATATTTTTAAATAAAGCTTGGACATTCTATCTCTTGACTTTAGGTAGAGGCTACTTTAACCTATTTCTGAGATTACCTACAAAACGATCCGTTTACCACTGAGATCATATTAAAATCCTTTAAATGGGAATGGCATGGTATTCCAATTGTTCTGCAGTTAAAGTCAGTCAATAATTACTATATTATTATAAAAGTTAAAAAAGTAAGTCAAAGTTACCGCTATGTATTTATATAAATTAGTGGAATTACCATAAAGGTGCTTTAATTGTAAAATGTTCTTATGAAAATTGGGTGACAGTTAAAGGCACTGTATAATGGGACTACAACACATTTGCTTTCAAACAGTTTTTACTTGATCTTCGCTAGAATATACAGTAATAATTTGTTCATACATACTGAATGTTTTTTTTATCTAGACCCATGTCGGTTATGATTATAATAATATAGAGCTGTTGAACAATTTCGAACAAATTTGTAAAATATATAACTATACAAATCAAAATTTGTGCTGTTTTATTACATCAATAGGTGCAATGCATAATTATTACTTTTCTGGGTTACTTCAAAATACTACATACATATTATTGTTGTTTGTTAAAGTGAAGTAGTGTGCTAAGTTGTGATATTAAAAGATTATTTCATTCATACCATCCAGTGTATCAAAATTGTTCCAAACAAAATAATATAATACTATTATGAAATTTAAGATTCTTTAACTATATCAATATAAAAATTTTACTGTTAACTTTATGGTTAAATGTTTGACACTCCTTATTTCAAAGTTCCATCTGTATTGTATTGTATTTTGGAACACATCACTTAAGTATTAAAACGCTACAACAGCGCAATAAATGGAAACTTTAATCCTAAAAATGGAGTAACATTATTTACAAGGAGACACCGGACGGTTAATAGAACATGTTTACAAGCTGGCAAGTTTGTTCTGAGAAATGTCTCATTATACCTCTAGGGACTTAAATTGGCAATTAATTTGTGCATAACTTTCAACCTATGAGAATATTCAGCTTTTAAATCGAACCTCTAGATTGCAGTAAAAAAATAGAATCTGTAAATCGGGAAGATTATGGCTAGTTAATTAAGATAATTATCAGAATACAAGTTAGTATAAAACATCGATTTTACTGATATGACATCATAATTTCCTAAACGCCCGAAATTAATAACCGAACTTCAGATATGGATTGATACTGTTTGGTTACTTAGATATAGTTATATAATTTCTTTGAAATAAAAAATATTACCTGGTAACGAAACATTATTAAGGCAATCCATATATGAAGATCGGTCATTAATTTCCGCCGTAAGTCAACTGTTACTTATAAGTTATAACTTTAAACTTGAACTGCATCAAAATTAAAACATTCTTGGATTATATAAGATAATAAAACAAATTGTTTTAATGCCATAGTAAACTTAAGGGAATCACAAATTTCATTGTGAATACGGTTGTTATTCTTATTCCTATTTCTTTTTTCGAAAGTAAAGATATTCAATTATTATTGATATATCAACTACGCATACGGCTTTGTTTGGAATTTGGTAAGACAAGAAGATCGCTCATTACATAAAATACAATGCAGTATATCAATAATCATCGAATCCTATGAAGGCAATACTAGTACAGTTTAATCATATCATTAATAATAATTATTGAACTCTAGCACATCTAATTAAAATCTAAACATTATTTGATGAAACAACATTTATCACAAACACAACACATTACTAAAGTCTAGAACACTTATTTTTAATATTGGAATATTATAATACCACAATCCTACAAAAAATTTAGATAATGAATATGCATCCACATATGGAAAGTACCGCTCATGATAAAGAGTGCATTAGTGTGTTTGATTATTACTTAACATTTCATTTTTTCAGTTTATTGTGATATACAACATATTATTCAATTAAAAGATTATATTATATTATCAAAGATACAGATCAATATTTTGATAGCTGAATTAAATAAGTTACAAAGCATAGAATAAAATAGTGCAATGATTTGCAGTCACTTCTATTAAAATTGTATACATACAGTAAGTTAAATTATTAAAAAAATCTTCTGAATGTTTTTAAATGCAAACATTAGATTTTCAGTTTCAATATTGACGATAAACATATTTGCCGTCCATTATTCTATGTAAAAATACTAAAAAATATTAAAAAGGAATGTAAGCTCATTTTCCTCAATATTTTCCCGAATGGACGTGTCTTTGTCATGAGTATGTTTGGTTCTAAATATTGTCATTTAACCTTACATAATGTTGTTCTATTTTTTAGTATTAAGTTCATGGAAGATTAAAAATTGGTATGGTACATTGAAAAGATTTTGACTTCTACGTGCTACAGTAAATTGTATAACTATAATATACAAGTATTAAATATTAAATAAAACTAACATAAACAATTTTAAAAACACTATTTAATGTTAAGTTTGTTTGATTAAAAAATCAAATACCTAAATCACACTATTGACCCTGCAACAATGTTAATTTATCAGAAGGTCCCTAATTTTTAGTACACGTTAATATCAATTATGGCAACACGAATTTCTACGTATTTTACCGTTAAGTGTAAAAATAATTAAGATGCAACTTATACATTTGTTTTAATACAATTTTTCACTAGTAATATCATTAAATTTAATTAATTAAAGAAAGATTAACGGGGACATCGATACAATTTTAAAACTATTGGCAGCAGTAGACATAGTTTTAAAACCTAATTTAGTGGGAAGCAATCCATGGTTGCTAATACTGATTGATATTTAAATTATTTACTAGTTATTTATGTAGTTACTTAATAAAAAGTCAGCATTGACTAAGTTGGAAGAATTATGATCAAAGTCCTTTGTTTAATTATTGTTGTATGGATCTTCTTACGAACTAGATCACGAAAATAAGTACAGGGTATTAAAATTACGTAAAAAAGGAAGCATAATTAATTTGACGAAGCCAGAATATGTTGAGTCACCTTGTAGATGATTACCTAAGATATGGTCAAAAATAGTACCTACCTACTAACATTTTATCGAATTTGGCAAGAGTTAGAAGTAAGAAGCAGAAAAACTGGAGCTGAAGTGCTTTGTTATAGAATTTGAATTAAAACTGATATTTTATAAAGTGTGCTTGGTACACAATAAAGTCATCGTTATTGAAATAACAATAAAAGATTGCTTGGATAATGATTAATTATTACATAGCCTGATTGCACCTATTTTTTCACTGACAATAATGTGAATAATATGTGTTGAAGCCAACGTTTAAGCTTGTGATCTTGGGAAAACTTGACTTTATAAATTATTAATAGAAGAAGAATTTGTGTTCCTATGTAAAAGAGCATAACATTGTTTTATATTTATGGTCAGACTATTTATGGATTTTCTAAGTAAATATTGGACAAAAACACTCAAAGCTACTACTTGTTTTTTTAAAATTTCAATAGGGATGTAAGTACAAATAAGTAAAAATTCGTTTTGGCACTTAAGTATGTCATTACTCATGTGAAATCATCACTTCATTGATGTGAGCTTCTGTAATACTTTTTAGGTAGGTACTCACATATGCTTAAAATCGTACTTCCTTATATTACAGTAACTTTTGAACGCGCCATATATATTGCGCAGAACTCACATCATTACGCGATGTTGTGAAAACCTACAAATCCTTATTTTAAGTGAGCTTATCACTGAAATATCTATGAAAAATCTATCAGTGTGATCAGTCATAAGATAATTAAAAATTGTCCTGAATGTTGAGTTAATAGCTTTCAACCATTTTAGATGGCAATCTTCAGCCAGTGAATAAAGACAGTATATGAAAGTTGCAGAACTATATCATACACTCACAGTACATTTCTTGTACATGTACAGTACATTTCATTTTCACTTTCACAGATAGAGAAATATTGTCACCAGACCAAATTATTGTTTAACAGGTCATTTTGAAAGTCTGTCAGTAACAAAGATAATTATGTGCAATTCACAGATTATCATTTTGTAGTAGATTAAACCATTCAAATATTCGAGCTACAAACATTAAGTAACACTATAAATTCCTGTATTTAAAAGATAATAATAGAAAACTACATCTAATTGAATATAGTCTCACTTAAGAGTTACTTAAAGTAGTAATAAGATATGAAACGTTTAATATTTTAGGCTCGTAGTGCACTAATATATGTATGTTTTGGTAATACTACTTTTCGTGGTTAAATATACAGTAAACACTATACGATATATAATAAAGAATATTAAAATGTACGAATTTACGACCAATGTACGAAGAAGACTAACAATTAAATTCACCAAAACATTATTTCACTCACTAGTCGCCTGTCTCTTTTATAACCTTTGGTCTGTCAGTTTTATTTGCACACACAAAAAGTTTTGATACCCACTGATCGGTTAGAAATATCTATTGACGAGGTCGACGTTCCCTAGGGGGTCGGTAATTGGAGAGCCTTTATAGCCAGCGTATGGGGTACAGATACGGCACAGGCTTGAGTCGTCCATGTCATGCATTCCGCTCGAGCCACTCCTCGGTGCTGCTCAGGGCGGTGCCGAGGTCGCACTCGTTGTTGCTGTTGTTTACGAACGCCTCAGAGTCCATCACCTCCAGAGTACGAGTCACCGCCATCATCCGTTTGAGCAGGCTTCGAGTAGACAAGATGAGTATCTGCAAGTTTATAATTTGGTGTCATCAAATACTTTATCGTAAACGTTGAAGTTTGTTGCATTCTGTGGACATTCAAATGAAAACTAAACTGGTTGAAGATGCTTAATCTGACAGCTCAATTAAGTAGATTGTGGGCCCGAACGACACCTCGAACCCGGCATGCGTGCAGGCGTCGTCCGATTAGTCAATCTGTTCATACGTGAATAACGGGCTAGTGGACAAAATTTCAGTGTTAAACACTTACCTTAATCTCAGATCTGAGCGGCAAGATGGCTATGAGCCACCAGAGCCACCGGGGTCCGTCAGCACGCTCCCACCAGTCGTCCTCGGTGTGGTCGAACTGCGGCATGGGTCCGAACGCCGCCTCGATCTCGGCGCGGACCGCCCGGTTCATGCTGTCCAGCCAGATGAGCGCCTTGTACGAGATCTGCGTCGCCATCACGCGCAGCTCCCAAACCACGTCCTCCGTCGGTGTCGAGTCGATCAGCGGCTGGATGCGCGCTACGTCGCACCTACCATTTAAGAGTTCTTATAATAATTAGGTAAGTTTACTACTACTATTTATACACGACCTGAGTGGCGCAGCGGTTAAGACGCCGGAGCGCCGCGCGGAGGGTCCTGGGTTCGATTCCCAACGGTGCAGACATTTGAATGATGAGTTTAAATTGCTGTTTCTCGTCTGGGTGTGTGTGTTCTTGTCTTGTGTGTGTCCATGGCACCCACGACTCAGGGAATCCTAGTGTGGGGCTATGAGTGGGAAGCGTTATTTTATTTATACAGGTGTCCCGTAATCAGTGGACCAGTGGAGAACTGGTAATAGGGGAGACCATTATCTATCAAAATCACTATAATATTGTATCGTATCAGGCCTATTAGTATAAAAGATAAAATAGTTTACACAAAGAATTATAATAGTTTGCACAATATTTACATACAAAACAGAACTAGGTACATTAATTTTTTTTAATATTCATAAAAGCAAATGCTCGAAAAGTTCATCTCTTACTCTCATATGCTTATCTAACAATACCTTATAATTATTTTTTGTTCAAAGTTCTAAAGGTAGTTCTACTTCAACGAATTTCTACTACTTTTTTACCGAATGAAAAAAAGGAGGCTCACTTTGACACGTATGTATGTAATATTCTCAGAACTGCACAATTTTTACATACATATGTTGGTCTATTACGGCTTCCAAACAAGAATACCAAATTTCATGGGTTTATGTATGTAGACATGTTTGTCCTCGCAAATCTCCGAAACTAATTGACGGATCATGTTGGTTCTTTTTTGTTTGTTTACACCCTGTATAGGTAAGTTAAATCCTAAATTAATAGATAAAGCAGTGACAGCTCGGTTGCTAAGGATTCGGCCTCTTACTCGAGAGGTTGGAATCACAGTAGCACGCGCCACTGATTATCATAAAAGTTATGTGCGCTTTAAAAAATTAAACATCATCATGATTGTGTTATGTCAAAGCAACATCTTAGGGAAACCTACATGTCTGAGAGATTTCCGTTGTGTTCTCCAAGGCATGAAAAGTTCACTAAACGGCATTAGGCCAATACTAAAACAGTGGACTACATTCTTCGTATTTAGAGATTGATCAAGACATGATGATGACTATATAAGAAAATTGAATATGTGGTATTGACATTGATAACTAAATAAATCCATCCTTTATTCATGGATGCGTACAAATGTATTTTTTTGTGAAACGAATGAGCATATTGCACCACACTTACCCCTCATGTACGTCTCTCTCGATAACTCTAAACCGGGACACCCCAACGGTCGATAGGATGGACCGCCCATCTTCTAAATGCACGCAATCACACACTTCAAGCACCTATAGATAACGAAAAAAGACGATTAGCTTTGTTTCCTATACCACAACTAATACCACCGACACACTCGACATTACTCACTAATTCTTGACGTGACATAATATGTGACATTGAATATTACCTACTGTTAGTGTCATAGAAGAACAATAATAAAAAGTTTGTATCCAAGGGACTACATGCTTCTTATTTATTTAGCCTTAATAATAATTATTTATTTAGTTATTCGTTTAGCCGAAATTCGGTCTAATTAATTGCTTTTGAATAGTTGCAAGAAAATAAGCGTATGGTGGTTTATGATTTCACTTTGTCGATAGTACCTACAAAATATTAATTGTTGCTAGTGGTGGCGATGTTGGTTGAATAGCGTAAAGTTGATGAAGCAACGGCAACGTTGTGTTTGCGAAGAATTTTATATGTATACAACTATACATATAAGATTTATTCATTTAAAAATGTTTCCGTACTTTTAACAAGACTTAATTATTGCATTAGTTTAAGATCAAGGATTCACTTACTGTGCCATAATCTGAGTAAGAACGGTCCCTCTCGTAAGCCACCATGCCAAACTTTCGCGAGCCGGATTCCAAGATTCGACGTATCATCATCCAATAACGAGGATCGAATATGAACAGAGGGCACGGTATCCTATAAATAATGTACATACAAACATAAATACATAATATATGCATAATCATAGGAGCATAATATATTTTAATGTTATAGGCATACCTACTAAAGTAATAAATGTAAGAAAACTGCTAAATTCTCATATTTTATATTTAAATGTTAATAAATAACCTTTAGGGGAGGGCGTGTGTCGGCAAGGGTAGCGTAGGTACCTTATACTCAGAATATCCAAGCGGTATTCGCTGAAGGTCACACACCGCACCGGTTTACGCACCGACCTCGGCACACCCCGACGATGAGGTAGAAGTTATGTATGAGGACGTGAGTAGGGCCATACGTAACTCAAAGACCCATTTCACGGTGGTGATGGGGGACTTCAACGCAAGACTGGGTGCGCGAGGAGGCGACGAGCTCAAGGGGCCCTTTGGTATCGGGCAACGAAACCACCGAGGCCACTTGCTGGCTAACTACTTGGAGAAGGCGGATTTCTATATGATGAACCACTGCAAGAAGCCACAAGCCACATTACAAGTGGACTTGGATCAGTCCCAATGGTTCCGTTGAAAGTGAGATAGACTTCATTTGGGCAGACAAACCGCACATAAAATATTCAATGATGTCTCTGTGATCAGCAGGTTTAAAACCGGAAGCGATCACCGGATGGTCAGAGGCACATTGATTATCAATGTCAAGCTGGAACGGTCACGCCTGATGAAGTCTACGCTCAGAACCAACACCTGCCCAGATCTAGGACTCCGAGGCCTTTCAGCTGGAACTCCGCAATCGTTTCGCGTGCCTGGAAACATGCAGTTCAGTGGACGAGTACAACACCAGGATGGTAGACACACTGTCCACGAGGTTGGGTCTATTTCAAGGCCCCCTCCGGTGGTCAACCTCAAACCTTAAGTTCTCACAGAACATACTCTCGGTCTAATGAGGAAAGGCGGGAACTATTTGTGCAGTCTGCAATCTCAATGTCGAAATACCGACTGCTCAACAAATAGGTAGATCTCTCGGAGTAGGCGATGCGATTTGTGTGTTTATAACACCAAACGCGTAAAAAAACACGATCGAGCGGAACTAAGGCATTAATTATGCAGTAATTTATTTTGATAAGGATCAATATTATAATCTGGGTACTAATAATGAAAAAAAATTAAACCGTCATCAAAAAATTACAAAATAAAATTTCTTATATAGTTTAGGCCTACTATTTATTGTCTTTAGTATCAAGTATTTTGTTACTATTGTTAAATTTTGGCACCAACCTCGAAAATTGTAGGCCTAAACTATGTAAGAAATTTTATTTTATAATTTTCGGTCGGGATACGTCCATGCGTTTCTGGGACGACGCACACATTTTTTATTGATTGATACATTATGTATTATACTTACGATGGGAACGCCACGGTGCACACGAAAATGGGGATCATGTCCGGGTCCGGGGGCGCCGGCGAGCTCACCGCGTCGATGGCGACCAGCGCCGCACTCACGAACTCGGTCTCTCGAGTCTGAAACCAATTAATTCCACTACAACAACTGTTACTGTACTTATACTTTAGATCAGTGGACTACAGCAGGACCGGGGATTCACAAGCCCACAAAGACAAAACAAAATATACTTAATTGCACACCATAAGCGGTAGTTTAAATTAGTTCCCATAAAGGAAAAATAACATACGAGTAGGTAGGTACAGTAGTTAGGAGCAGATATGCAATGGGCGGTCTTATCGCTCTAACAGCTATCGCTTCCGGACAGTTCCGGACAACATACGCAGAGAGGTAGGAATGTACGAGTAGAGGGAGGGAAGTAATAGGCAATAGGGACCCTATTACATTACCTCGTAATCTATATTTAGCATAGATATAATATAAGTAGATCGGCTGTCAAATGATAGAGGCGAGACCAAAAATATGCGTCATGTAGTGATTACGACGCTCAATTTCGATATTCTTGACTTAAAATAACATTGGCCTAAGTAGGTATACATGTAAAAATTGTTTTTATACTTTTGTAAAGTCCCTTGATAGGCTCTTGTCAAAAACAAACCATAGAAAAACTCTTTCATCCATGTTTAAGGAAAAAGGAGCGAAAGGTTTTATTTTCCTCAGGCATTATTTTCTGTTTACATCATATATTACTTAAACAGTCGTAAGGATTAACGTCTCTGTTACATAACAGGTTTAAATCTTTCGTAACAGGCGTTCACCCTAACAATGCTATTAAAACATTGAGGCTTATTGTATCCAAACAGGGTCAAAGTGAACAAAAGTTCAAAAGGGAACGTAAGAAGAAAGAACCTTGTTGAATAATGGACTATTACACAACCTTCGTATGTTTATAAAATGTGTTCCCTTTTTATTCCCTTTTTTCAGGCTGTGCAGATTTTATTAAAATTTGTTATGTTGGTAGTTTTATAGTTTATAATATGGATTAAAATATAGGATACTTTTTATCACATCTGGACGAAGTTCTAAATTCTACACGGACGAAGCCGGGGGTGAAGTATTGTCATTGATCTATTTTATAAATCAATTTAAATTAATTTATATAGGTACTCGTAACTACTTAATCTTGTAATTCTAGGTATTGGAGTAGATCAGTTGCATAAGTGTACATACATTATTGCTTAATGAATAAGAAAAGAAGAAACATCGTAGCTCATTTCAAATTTTTTTTATAAAATACATTCTCCAAACCCAACAAACCTAAAGGGCTAATATTAACGTAAAAGTGGAAAAATATTTGATAAACAAGCAGGCCTGTCCCACTCCCCGTGTAGGTATCACAAATGTACCTGGTCTACGCTACAGCGGCCCCTCCGAAACGGCTAGCCGTTGGGGCCTCACGCGCGAATTGTGACTGTGAGTGACGTAGGTACGCGTAAGGTTTGTTCCGTTTTTCCTTTATTACATATATAGGTACTTACGAGTACTTCATTTGTTCGCTGCATTATTTAAAATACGGAGAAAAAGATACTGTGCAGTGTTTGTTGTCTTTATATTTGTCTTAATAGACAGCGATTTAGATTCATTTATTTATTTACAAGAATACAACCCCGTTTTTCGTCAGAAAAGGTAAGAGTTACGCGCTAGAAAGAGATGCAAGATGTAGGTATCTATCAGCGTAGGTGATAAGCGCTGCCCGATCTGAATTGAACTTAATCGTATCGTAGATAGAGTCTATATATTCTTTAAATTACTTTTCGAAGTGGGCCTTCTGTACTTGTACTATTATGTATTCTGTGAAACAAGTAAAAATTTATATAATAAATGATTACGGCATCGCATGTTTTACGAAATAAAGGACGTAACTGGTACTCAAAGTTATAATTGTGCCATTGTGTCAAAAGGAACCCATAAATTACACTGGCAGAATTTACAGTACTTTATATAGTATTCTATATACATACTTATAGAGCAAGATGGTTATGAAGTGAACCCAACAATGCTGTTAAAAATCTGTTGTTTGAAATATTCAATGTACGCATTTGATTGTCGTCGACGTAAATAAATAGTCTACATAAGGACGTTACATTGGATTGAGGTTGGAAGTAACAAAGCTTATGTGATTTAGTTGATCGAAGGTTTCTTAGTGCTATTATGAACTGAACAAGGGGATCGAAAACTTAAGTTATTGATGTTATACGTCATTAGGAGGACTAACTATGGGTAACGAAACAAAATTACGGTGTCATAATTAAGTGACAATGTAACGGTTTACCTACTTAATGGGTTTTCGATAAGTTTCATTATTTTAAATAAGTTTTTAATAATTAAATCTTCTTGAAGAAATGACGCGCGAAGTTGACCTCGCCCGAACTACAACTACCGCGTCCAGAACCTTTGTAAAATTTAGGTATCAGGTTTTGGGTTGTCAGTTTTTCTTGTCTTGGTACAAACCTAAAACAGCTTAGAAGCACCGATAGATCGTAAGTGGAAAATCAATATGCCGTTATTGTTTGTGTTTATAAATTCACGACTGAATCGGTTTGAAATTGCTTGTTGCACGAGATTAACCGACAGCACCTACAGCATCTTAGACTTCTTAGCTATAATGTCGTATCACATACTGTATGTAATGTAAACTAACCGTAGACAGATTGAAGTCGTCGAGCGGTCGCAGGCAGAGGGCGCAGGTCTTCCTGTAGTCGAGCGAGCGCTCGATGCAGGTCCTGCAGTAGGTGTGTCCGCAGGGCGTGGTCACGGGGCTGGTGTACGTGTGGTAGCACAACACACACTCCAGGTCCGCCGGCTGCAGCCAGCTCAGCGCGGCCTGCCGCCGGATCGCCTTGTACAGCTCGCGGGTCAACCGCCGGGGGTCGATCGTCTCGCTGAGAGCGGATATCGCCTGTGGATCCAATGGGTAAATGACTACGGAGTACGGACTCACTTTGGATACTATTCACATGATATCGACTGATATTCGCACAGCACTGCCGTCAGATTCGCTTGTTATTGAGCCTAAATGAACGGCCGAAATTAATAACCGATCCTTGGATATGGTTAGATAGATACTGTTAGGTTGCCAAGATATTCGTTATAAATCCTTGAAATAATTGATATTGCTTGGAGATCAAACATCATTAGCGCTATCTAATTTCTAGCCTGACTGTACAATTTGTTTTTAATATGATATTGTGAAGGAAAATAAAATTATGAAGAAAGCAAACAATCACAACAATCTCAAAACGAACTTGTGTTATCTGCATTCGATATAATAACTGAGTTTTAAAAATAAAAACGTTCATAACAAACAAAATTTTTCTTACACCTGACCGTGTCAATGTACGAATAAACTAGCAAGGTCAAGTCTTTATTCTTGTTGTTTGTCTGTAAATTGAATCAACATAATAATATCAACGTCATAATAATATCGGTTGTAGTCGAAAAGATAACAGTCGCTACATCTTGTCGGAGGCCCTATGGGCGGTTAGAAAAAATCCGACGCGGGTTGACGGGCTAACCCATTTTTTCACCAACCCGCAGCAGCGTGGTGGAGTATGCTTCAGGTCTCCCCCTTCCGCCATTCGAAGTCCGAAGTCCATAAGAATATCCGCAACAGACCAGCCTGGTGGACAAAGGCTTACATTTTTCTCATTGTGAGAGAAGACCCGACCCTGTTCATTATGGGTTACATATAAACAAATTTATTTTCACTTGAATTTAAATCTTATACGTTTTTAAACACTCTACAGATGAGAGATAAAGGTTTCTATTTGCAGGTTATCAGTTAAGTAGACATTATAAAGTTTTTAAAGATTTTATTTGTTATCTATACCTCAATGACCACTACAGCCACTACAGGAGTTGTTTGAAAAGTAATTACGTCTAGTAGGTATTTTATAGGAGAAGAAAAGTACACTTGAACAATATAACCAATAGAAAACTTGAGCGAAGGTCTTTTTGAGGTCGCACTTGGATGAGTTGTTAGTTATAGATCGCGCGCGAGTTCAATAAATTTTGCTAAATATAAAGAAGCGTAATACATAATAAGGACGGTTTGTTTCGTGTACTTTGTCGATATGACTGTGAATAATTAGGTCATAACCTACCACCTTATTCCTAAGCTCTGCAGTCGAGTCGCACGCGAACTATAGGTACCTACGAGTACTACTCGAGGACAAAGAGAAAAAGGGGACAGACTGGATCCTTTCTTTAAAATGCGACTCTAGACGTCTTGTTTATCAATACATATATACAAATCATGTAACACTTGGAAACGTATTCAAAGAGTATAAATACATTAAAGGACAATATCGTCAAATGCATAATACATTGTATTATTATTTATTTTAATGTAAAAAGTATTAATAATACAGTTATTGTACAGTCTGACCGGAGCTTATTGCACAGTTCGTCATGTTGCAAGGTAATTTTTAACTGATTGCTTTTACTGGCACCTGCTCCAATAATGACAATGTTGTGTTTCGGAGTCAATGAAATTGTTAAAATTGACAAAATAGTGGTACCGAAACCCTGGTCAGGTTCTAATAATGTTTCAAGTTGCACCTATTAAATGTGTATGACCTGTGAATGTACGACTGATCAACGAGTGAGGTTACGCACACAAACAAGATGAACCCTGCTTGGTGAGTTTCAGAAGTGTACCTGTGCCAGCAGAGTGCGGGCGAGGCGCGCCAGGGGTGCTGAGGATGCTGCAACGCGCGCTAGGTGCGGCGCGGCCTCCCGGTATTTACCCCAGGACAGCAGCTCGCGCGCTCGCTTGAATCTGGCCTAAGGACAACACAAATCTATGTATTAATATGTGAAGCTAAAATTTTATAATAATATCCCTTTATTCGCATTGCGTCTACGGACGAGTATGATGTTTAGCATCGTTAAATGACAGAAGAAGTGAAGAAAAAAATTAACTATTTTGGGGTTCGCAGCTGAAATATAAAAGGCAAGAATAGAAGAGGGCAGAATTACCCCAACAAAACCCTATTAAATCGAGATCAAATTTGGATCAGTAGTTAGCCTCTAGTATAAATAAATATTCAATACAAATAGCACAAAGTAGAGGATCTGGCAGACTTTAGTCCTCTTCAAACATTGACTTTAAAAAGCTTCGGAATAGCATCATTTACAGGGTAAAATTATTTAACTAAATTCACCCAAAAAACAATTTAAAATAAACAGTTTATAAGGGACGTTTTATATAGGTATTTCACTTTGGACACAATTCTGAAGTCGATGAGATTACGTAAGGAATCTGTGGACGTAGATGTCAAATTTATAAGGTTGAATGAACTTTTTATACTCTTTTTCTCTATCTATAACGACTGAGCGTATTTTAAAGGAATTTTGCAATTTATGTTTCTTTCTGGACTGGACATATTTTGTAAAAATAATTAACTGATTACATAGCGTTCAAAATTATGAACATTGTTCCCAATATATCGAATCCAGCTAAAAAGTCTTTCAATAAACTTACAGGAATCGTCGTTATTTAGAGTTAATACGGCACTAAGAATAACTCAACATAATCGCTATATTCTTAAAAATCACATTTTCACTCTAGACTTAATCAGGGGAAATTCACTCGTTTACATAATCCATTATTTTATTTTACTGTTAAACGTGTAATCTATGTTTTTTTACCTGTGCTGTCATTGGTATCCGACCCTCTGGTGTACCGGCGATTGCAGTAGACTTTTTGGTAGCCACGAAGTAAGAGCGACGCAGCCTTGGGCAGGGCCTTACCCGTCTCGGAGCAACTGTTAAGAACACGGGTGAATAATGATAAAGTTCTGATATACTTACATATTTATCACACGAATTTATTCATGTAAATAGTAAATATTTTGGTCAACAACGAAAATAAGTCGATAGACAGTATGTTGAAGGGCATCGAATGTTTTCGAGACGAACTGTTTTACCAATGACATGATATCATTTATCAGAGAAGCCCAATACCTGCGACATTTCCTCCGCAACGCTATAATACCTAGGAGTTACGTAATCCAATGAAGTCAGAGTTTGCGTTACATTACGTAACGGCCGGACTAAGTGAGGAGAGTACGCGCGGCGATCGTGGTCTATAAATAGATTTTTTGCCTAAATAGTTAGGCCGAGGCGACGCACTGCTCTACTTAGCTAAGTATTGTATTAACATGCATTGTATGTACATGCATAACACAAAATGTAAGCACATGCGTGTGTAGCGCGTGCGAATATCGGTATTTTAAAAACATTCGCGTCATCTGCTTTAATGTTTAAGAACTTGAAAAATTTAGAAAAAAACTGGCAACCAGCAACACAAAAAACACGTAAAGAAAAATTACAACAACGGGATGCTCTCCGGGAGTGCCGGCAGAAGTGAAAAATTGAACATTAACGTTGTGCATTTTTGAATATTTTGGAATGGTTAGGGAATCATTTCGCACGAATTGCTTTATTTATTAGTATAAAAGTACTATAATTTATGTGGCCGTCTTACGAGATTTCGATCAGGTCACGTGTCCACTCCTGACGCGAGTTTAACATTTTTTACCCATTTCAAAAAAGTGCAAAACGCCGCTGAAGAAGTTTTCACTTCAACAAATTCGTGATATTCAACATCATTAATTTATTATTTTCCGTTTTCTACCGTGCAGATGTAATGTTATGTATTAATGGAATATAGCGCCATCTCGTAATAGCTTACAAAACAGCAACTAAATTGCAAACATAGATGGCGTATAAACACTCTCCCTCCGTCGTACGCATTTTCGAAATCTCGACGCGAGCGTCCTGGCGCGAGTTTACCAATTTTTACCCATACCGAAAAATGCACAGCCCCACAAAAGAAGTCTTCACTTCAAAAATATGATTTTAAAAACAGTAATTTAAGATATAGAAAACAAAGCGATGAATCATCTGCTGCAATAGTTGCAGCAACGCTTGCCATTCGACACTTGCACCGAACGTTACACGTATCTTTGCAGCGGCGTAAGTAATTCAAGTTCGTTGTCGTCACTGCGACCGCCGTCCTCTATCGCATAAGAACGCATATCACTCTACGTAACCTAATCCCCGAAATATTTCTATAAAATACAATTGTATTACATTGGTATTAGGAACGCTGTAACGGACCCTTGTTATTGCATACCGAACGTGTCGGTGTAGCTCTCCACACAAAATCTCAAATCAGCCATTTTCTTCGTATTTATTGCTTTTATTTCTTTTTTTATATTTCTTTAATTCTTAATATTAGATACTATGATAAACCCTATTTTCTAAAAAATATAGTCAAAAAGCGAGTAAACTTTTTTCCGTGGCGAATTATTTTCGAGAACGACTATTTGCCCGAAGTATTTCACTTACAGAGTCCATTTCTTTATCATTCGCTTCAGTTTACTTCGAATTAAGACCCTATTAAAAATCACAGTCTAATTTAACAATACCTAAATTTCCATTAATAAATGACACATAAACAAGAAATGCAGAAAGGGGAAGACGTAAGTTCTCTACGTATGCGCCGCACCGTGTAACTTTTTTTTATCCTAACCAAAATAAAGAAAATTGATTTTAAATTATGATCCAGAATTAATATTATAATCGAAAAAACGATTATTTTTTACTTGTGGGTGAATTCATGTCTGATTTTTTTTATTTTTTGATGGGGATTTTTTTATTTAGAAAAGGCGTATGAACAGTATTATTATTGTCGTTTTCGAGATATTTTGGGATGAGGGTTATGAAAAAAGCATTAATTTTGAAATCCAAGATGGCGGACATGACGTGTTTTAAATTCTGGTCATGGGTGTCGTTTTCGTCATATTTTTACGTGGACTACTCGCTGTGAGAGAAGACCCGGCCCTGTTGTGGGTCACTAATGGCTTACAGATATATTGGTACCACAGATTATACATAGGTGAATCTTAATATAAGAAAAAAAAACCGAAAAAAGAGGGATCATAATCTAAGTGCTCTTATATTTATGGTATCGTCATTCAGTTGAAACCATAGTAACGTTAAAGGACAATAAACCCGAAATAAGGATCATGCTGAAATTAGCAAAAGTGAGACATCATTAGATATATATTTTCTTTAAATTTTTTTTTGTACATTTAAAACCATTGATCTGACATTCCATTCAACAAAAAGGGACCTCTATTGAAATCAACCCTCGTAATTTAACAGGTATTGATGAATGTTCTATACACAACGGTTTTGTTTTGAATTGAATTAATTATTTAATTTTTATGTACCTTGGAGACACACGCACACACGCACACACACACACACACAGAATTGTAACATTTTATTAAATACGTTGCCAGACGTGAGGCCAGTTCCTCGAGTTACTTACATAAAAGCTTGTTGATCGTTGAACCTTGAAAGCATCAAGATTAGCTATTAATTAACTACACCCCCCACAAGGGCATGGATTGTGTTATAATTCTAAGGCAAAATTTTGCAATGTTGTTTCGCTGTGGAATGTCGAGTAGGCTAGATAGTGAAGTTTGAAATGGAAGCGGTCGTCCCTATAGTCGTCCGATGAGACAGTATTACGGCTGGTCTACCTGGTGAGTTAATACCGCGAGCCGGCCAGCCTAACGTAACCTGCGACTGCGACCCGCGCTCTCCATTGCATCGCCGACAATGTACTTACATAACGGCAATGTAGCAAACAAATGGCCGATTTACATAATAGCCTTGTCGGTGCGCGATTATCGCCGCCGACGCCCACGCGACTTCGACGTGGTGTCATAATACGCCGTTTATATTATAATCATTTCATTCATGTGTTCTAAACTTCTAAGTATATCCAGATGTCGAGAATGATTCACCGTCTTAAGTAAGGGATGAGCAATGCAAATGACAGCCAAACACTGTAAATGTATTAGCATTAGAGCAGCAGTCCAAACATTATTTCACAAGATAGATGAGGCACAGATACTTCGTGACCTATTCGTGAGTCAACTTTATAAATACCTACATAATACATATAATAATGTAAAAAGGAATTGTAATTACGAATCAAAGGAGAATCATAATTATGAAGAAGAAGTCAGTTAGTAATAAGAAATATAATAAGTATCATTGTTACAAATTTAATACTAGTGGGTGTCATCATCATAATTGAACTTTTGCGTGACGATATTAAAACTGAAAAGCTTTACATACTAAGCTTACAAAATGAAACAGGCATGAGCTCTTATGAATAAATGAACAATAATTAATAGACATGATGTAGTGTGCTAGTGCATAATAGTGCATATAATTTCATATAAAACAAAAATGAATAGATATGGAAAACGTTTTACGTGAATAAACATGGATCGCGTAACATTTCCTTAGTCAGTGACCTAGGCAACGCAAAACAATGACAATGAAGTACTTACGAGGCGTACGTACTCGTAGCGTAACAATATTCCGTACGCACACGTGACTGTGTAAAACCTCAGAGCGGAAAGCCGAGCGTTCAGCTCTGGATCATCTCTATAGTTCTATAGGCCCCGCTACGGTACTGACACATGGACAAAGATACCAGGACAATGTAAACCTATTATACATCTTGCTCACTGAGGCCGCTTGCTCACTGAGGTTAGTATGATATTAATTTTCCACAACAAGTGTGTTAAATATTTGTGAGAAATGTTCTTTTAAACATTACTTCAATCACTTTACACAATACTTATCCACATGAATACCAGTGACATTATGATTAGTCCCCTCCCAATATAGTAAAATATGTAGGCGATTCATTTACAGAATGTACACTTTAAATCAATGCAGATCTGAACAGCAGATTATATTATTTTAGAAAACTTTGTAAAGTTCTCACGCGCAGCGATACACACGGCTTGGCCCAACAAAACCTAGGGTTAATATGATTCTTATTTGGTTGCATTGGTACACAAATAATTAAACTTCAGAAAGTAATGTACAAAACAAAATTGTGTAGTGTTACATATTCATATTATTTTTATATATGTATTTGATTTACTTTGAGAAATATAATATATAAAAACGGTGTAATTATGAAGAAATAAACACAGTCGCTAATGGTATATGAAGACAGAAATGGCACATTACATAAGGCATGAGCGAGCAGGGTTCAAAAATTAAATGGTAAATGAAACAGTTAAAAATATTAACAAAAGGACAAGTGCATTCAGGTATGAAAAAGTTACACTAAAAGACAGTAATATTCCAAACCTGTGATTGAGGGCGAAGATGTAGAGGGCTTTCTGCACTGTATGTCGGTCGTCACAGCCACGCTGTTTGAGATTACCCTATGTAAAAAAATACGAACACTATAAATACTCACATAATTAAATATACAACGCAAAGCAGTGACACCCCATCAAACAGTACTAAATATTCGGCCTATAACTCAAGAGGTTCCTGTTGTTCGTTTGCACCAATAACTTTCTTAAAAAAGCTCTCTCTCTCTTCAGCCGACATTGGTTCACTGCTGGACATAGGCCTCTCTCAAGGCGCGCCACAGCCGATCTTTTCCAGTTACTTCCCGCCGCCCGCCGACAGATCGTCGCGCCATCGAGCAGGAGGGCGTTTCACACTACGTTTGCCGAGCCGTGGTCTCCACTCTAACCGCCGTATGCTCCAACGTCCGTCGGATCTACGACAGATGTGGCCAGCCCAAAGCCACTTCAGCTTGTTAGCCTTTAGAGCTATGTCGGTCACTTTGGTCCTCAATCGAATTACTTCGTTTCGAATTTTGTCTTTGAGGGACACAGCTCTTTCCATAGCTCGCTGAGCGACTTTAAGCCTGTGGACTAGCCCCACCGTGAGTGTCCACGTCTCGGCCCTATAAAAAAAGCTATTTACGCTTTATTAAATAAAATATCACTTACGGAAAGGAAAGGCGAAGGAAAAGATCGTGAGGAAACCGGCATTCACCGGTCGGCGTTAAGAGATAAAAAGAAAATTCTCAAAGGGATGTGAAATCCACCAATCGGCAGTTGACCAGCGTGGTGGACTAAGGCCTACATCCTTCTCATTGTGAGTGGTGTCTGTACCTAGTGGGTCATTGATGGGTAACAGATATACAACGCAATTTTCATTAACTACTGAATATAAATTAGAAAAACTTCACAAACACTAACCTGCTTCCAGATTCCTGCTGCAGCATTTTGTCGAATATTTCTTGGATAACAGTATTGACGCATGGTGTTCGCGGCGAAGGAGCGCCACAGGGACATGTGTCGTTTTCCTTCACGCATCTGATAGAGAGAGAAGAGATACATACAATCTTAAATTAAGCCCTAGGCTGATATAGATATGCTTGTAAATAAACTTGCAATTATACTAACTTGGAACATCGGGTATGGCCGCACTGTCCTGTTACGGGCAAAGTAGGAATGCGGTCGCAATTAAAGCACCAGATGGATCTCTCGTCTAGAGTCTTATAAATGCGCGTGTGCGTTATTACTCTATTAGCAACCTTCCGCGCTTGAAGCGTCGGGGGAGGCAGGTTGAGATTTATGGAACCGTGCAATTTGTGCAGTTCTAGCATAATAGTTTCGTTGCGCTTCCCGGTCACTCTTTTACTAAATGACCGTTCAGCGCTATAAAAAATTTCAGGTATCATTTCAGATGTCGACATCTCACTGGATACACTGGATGTGTCCGAAGTCTCTAGAATACTGTTACTTATCGTTCCTCTGAGAGGTTCAGAAATCGTGTAACTAGCGATTGATGTTGATGGATTTGAACAAGATAGGGTATTGTTACTGATAATTTCTGAGTAACCGGAAATAGATGGCACGTTATCTATGCGCGCATTAAACAAGTTTGGCATTGCAGGCTCAGCCATAGCATCCGAAGTAGAACATTGGGATACTGCAGTTGATATCAGTTGCGGTCTGGAGTATGATGAGATCATGTTCAAGTCTTCATTGTAATTCGAAAATCGCCTATGTTTTAATGGCCAAAGAGCTATATTTTCATTTGGTTGCTCGTTGTTGGGCTGATTTTCGTCAGATTCTTGATGTGGTCTTTTCGTTAAATGTCTGTTCGGAACGTCTCCAGCCTCGTTCAAATTAGGTATTGCTTCATGTGGTGTTGAATTCAGTAGAGAGCTAGATGAATATTGAATATCATAGAGATTAGCCATTCTGAAATGGCGTCTTGCAGACCCATCTGGGTCTCTTCTGCGTTTAAATATCCACGAATTCGCCTGTAAAAAGAAATTTATAATATTATTATGCCTAGTACTACTACTACATTAGACATAAAAATAATGAAATGGTATAAAAAACTATTCGGTTTTTATCTAACCACAAACAAAGACGTGTCCAAAGCGACAGATAGCGTGTAATAAGGGTCGAGGAAGGTATTCTTCATCTCTTTAACTGTCTGAGTGCTGCAGAGGCTAAATAGACGAAACTGAAAGATCTGCTGTTTAGGTCTATATCGAAAAAAGTTTGATTTTTCTGACGACGAGATCTTTGTTTATAGAATATCTATAATGATAAACTCAAACGAACAACCGCTTCAAAAATTTTGGTATCATAAAACGTGAGTTCACACGCGTACGATAAATAGCTATTATAGTCGTTCTTGGCTGATACCCTTATCTTATAAACAAAATCTGCGATATAGCTTACTAAACACTTAGGTGGAAATCAAATAAGTCTCTATTAAGGAAAGTGTTGCAATATACCTAACTGTATTAAAAAAATCTTTTTGTATTGACAATATTATCGTAATAATCATTTTAAAACTCGCAAAGATTGCCTACGTGCGTCTAGTTCAGTGTCCATGCCCGTGCATATGACGGAATGCAGTTAATATTATCAATTTTAATCCATAAGATCGATGACTTATTAGTATCGCAGCCATTCGGCGTAAACGGAGCGTCGATACAAAATGATGAACTTGGCCTAGTGAGAGTGCGAACCGGTTATGCGCCCGCCGCAGCATGGGCGACGCAACTCGGCCAAACTAGCGGTAATAGGTTTATGCAAGCGAGACGGATCGCCTCGCAACCAACAACCTCCACCTCCACTGCACTGCGGCCCTCTCTACTACTATCATTGCCATTCATTGGTATCATCTTGTTCTGCTCCATTTCAAAACTAATTATTTATTCAGAGGCGCGCTTACAAGACATTATCTGCGCGCCAGATCGACGTACCCAACAGAAACATTATATGGGTCACATTAGTTTACCTATTCTTATACCAAGTATACACTTTTATTACAATTTTATATATGTATTTCATCAGTAGTGAGTTTACATTTGTCTTATTTGAAAATTAATCTTATCAGACATTTTTGTTTTAATTTGCAACTTAAAAACAAATCTATGCATATATTAAAATCGTACATATTTTAAAATTGTAGAAAAATAAAATCTGTACTTTGAAAATGATTGGAATGATTGAAAAGGATGCTTTATAGTTCTTACACTGCCCGCTTGCCACGAGTTTTTGATGTGGTTGACACAAATCTGTATACGTATTTAATACTGTGTCAACTGTGTGCTGTTTGTGTCCGTTACGTGTGTGTTCAACTTCCATATACAGTATCAAATATATACAGTACATATATTTGATCAATTGTTTTGAACTAAACAGATAGATTCCAAAACTTTTCACTATTTCATTAGTGCTATAGACTTTCTTTGACATCGGAGCCACGGGAGCATACCCTCTTTGTAGCAAATAGGGTACAAATAAAATCTGAATTTGTTTGTGAATCGTGGACGCGCGAGTTCACGCGGACGAAGTCGTAGTCTAGTAACCAATAATAGACCAGTCAGTTTGAACATTTAATTCACAATAATTCCAAAAGTTTTCAAACTTCGGTCAAGTGAATGGTACATTGGGACGACAATAAATCTCATTTTGCAACCTTGTCCGCAGTCCGGAACATTGCTAAAATTGCAATTAAATTAATTTTTGCTATATGGTCGTGAAAAAAATTCCAAAAGTTCTGCAAACTTGGAGTGGTGTTAAATATATTATTTTACATCACGTGTCAAATTTGCAACCAATTTAAGTGTACGGAACATTCTTTTTTATTAAAATTAATGTTTTTCTTTATTAAACTGAAGGAAAACGTTCCAAAAGTTCTGCAAATTTGACAGATATATCGGAAAAATATACCGAACGATTGTATAAATTTGCAACCTTTTACGTTGACCGGAACATATTTATTTATAATTCTTTTTAATTCGTGGTCATTTTTTCGAGTAAGGTGGTCTCGGAATAATTACAAAAGTTTTGAAACTTGGTTGCAAACTTCGAAAACATCTATTCTGATGCATTTGCAAATTTGCAACCTCATACGCGATCCGGAACTTTATGCAATTTGCAAAAATGTAATAATATTACATGTAATTTAAATTACATTTTTGCAAATTGCATAAAGTTCCGGATCGCGTATGAGGTTGCAAATTTGCAAATGCATCAGAATAGATGTTTTCGAAGTTTGCAACCAAGTTTCAAAACTTTTGTAATTATTCCGAGACCACCTTACTCGAAAAAATGACCACGAATTAAAAAGAATTATAAATAAATATGTTCCGGTCAACGTAAAAGGTTGCAAATTTATACAATCGTTCGGTATATTTTTCCGATATATCTGTCAAATTTGCAGAACTTTTGGAACGTTTTCCTTCAGTTTAATAAAGAAAAACATTAATTTTAATAAAAAAGAATGTTCCGTACACTTAAATTGGTTGCAAATTTGACACGTGATGTAAAATAATATATTTAACACCACTCCAAGTTTGCAGAACTTTTGGAATTTTTTTCACGACCATATAGCAAAAATTAATTTAATTGCAATTTTAGCAATGTTCCGGACTGCGGACAAGGTTGCAAAATGAGATTTATTGTCGTCCCAATGTACCATTCACTTGACCGAAGTTTGAAAACTTTTGGAATTATTGTTAAATTTTCGATTTTTAATGTTCAAAATGACTGGACTAAAATGCAGAAACACATTACGAGCAAGTAACTATAATTTATTCTTTTAAAACAATTTAAATTTTTTTTTATAAAGTACCTTAGTGCCATAATAGGGAATTTCACACCATGCAAGGAAAAATCCAAAATTATGTAATATTGATAGATTTTGTTAAAAGCAAGTGAAAAATGGTGATTTCTGTTCTGAAAAATGTAGTATACATTTATTATTTCAATTTTAAAATTCAGGTTTGTTTATCTGTTTTTCAAATGTCAAAAACGCTATACGCCATGAAAGCTATCGGCGTGACGTCATTAGCAGTGTAAATAAATAATGGAGTCATTATTGACCTGTACTTTTTATTGATAATTTGCGTTTTCTCAGTTTTCTTGAACACCGCCACGAGACACCAATGATAATCACTGTAACTAATTTTTTTTAGCAAAAATTTCTTCCTTTACTGAGATGTCATAATTATGAGATGTATTGTTTACACTGCGAGTGACGTCACAAGCATGACGGCAGCGCCAAGACGGCCGAGGCAGTGTTTTCGCGGGGATTTTTGAAATTTAAATTCAAGTCTTTTTTTTACATAATATTTGTTTGCAAAAACTTTTTTTACAATTTTTTATGGGTTTTTATGACTTACGAATTCATATAAAAAGCTTTTTGACATAGGCCGTAATACCCTATTGTTTACCAAATAGGACATGAGCAAAAAAAAACGGACTGTACTGACCGGGCGCAACTCGGGCATACGTTGAACATCACCAGGTAATCTTGGCCCCTATAAAAATGCAACTCTTTAGTATATATTTAAAATTATAATGAATATTAATAAACTTGACATTGTGGGATACTACAACTTTTTTACAAAGGAGTAAGATGGATATAAAGTTCGGTTACAATAATTATATTTGCAGATTGCTTAAATGTTTAAAGTTATATTATTATTATGAAAGTAACAGGAGGTTTAGTTAAAACGTTACTAACATCGATTTATGATATCATAACCATTGACGTTCGATTCGATTCGAATTGCCTCTGTGTTTACTGTGTAGACAATCGGATGTGGATATTAAAGGGCTACAGTGACGTGACTAAAGTGGCCTGCACACTCGTTTGACAATTGTTAAGATAGGAATTTCTTATTATTCTAATTCTGGAATTATCTCTTAAACATCATTTTCCCATTAATCTCAAAGAAAAATAAATTTATATTATGAAGACCATATATGAATTTCCATCCCAAATAGACAGCCAATTTTGGGTGTCAAATAGGACACAGGTGATTTATTGCCGGTCGAATTTGTGATACGAGGGGACAAATGCGGCTACACAATGTTTAAGGGGCGACCCTTGCCCCGTTCGTGGAGGACGGTGTGGCAAATGGGAGTAATTAGATATTTATAATATATATGAAAAAAGGTATTTATTTTCAAAAAATTTAAATATCAGCTGCTGTTACGGTGAAGGAATACATAGTGAGGAAACCTGCATGCCTGAGAGTTCACACAAATGAAATGTTCTCAAAGGTATGTGAAGGCCACCAACCCGCTGGAGGCCAGCGTGGCGGACTAAGGCCTACCCGACGACCCTGTAGTGGGTCATCTTATAAGTGTGACGTGTCTGTTTGTCTGTCTGTCGGTCTTGGCACTGTAGCTCGCGAACGGATGAAGCGATTTCAATTTAGTTTTTTTTTTTGTATGAAAGGTGAGTTACGGGCGAGTGTTCTTAGACATGTTTGATGAAAATCGGTTGAGTCGTTTAAAAGTTGTGGGGATGAAAATGGGGAATTATAACCAAATGTCTGCAAATATAATCGAGTGGGGTCTCAAATGAAAGCGCATCACGTGTACAAAATAATATGTTCAATGAAAATCGGTTGAGCCCTGAAAAAACTATGGGGGTAAAAGTGGGGAAAATACCCAATATCTGCAAATACATTATTGTGTCAGTGGCTTTTTTAAATTTTTAATTTAATATTATTAGTGAAAATACTGAGATTTGGACTTAAAACATGTTAAGTTTTAACTGACTTTTGTTCTTTTAAAAATGGACCCATCCCTATGTTTGGGGATGCAAACAAATAGTTAAGCCTCTTTTACAAGCTTGATGCACTTATCTACTGCCTGAGTTTGGAAAAAAACATTATTTTAATTTGAAATAAAATCCTTTGTAAAGTGGTTGATATCATCCTCATTGAAGTTTATGGAAAATTATTGAAGAGTAAAATTACAAAATTTTGAAGAAACCCACGGCGGTAAAAATGTAATTGAAAAAGGATAGAGTAATTAAAAAAACACCGACTTGAAAAACAAGAAATTTAACCCAAGAAAATCCGTCCAAGGCTGCCGTTAAACGAACTACTTAGTTTTTTATAGTAAGGTGAATAATTTGGATATTTTTTTGTTATAATTTATTTATATTTAAGTATTTGGCAGCTCTTGAAGGCAGCTCTTGGAGGACTTTTTTGGGTTCAATTTCTTGTTTTTCATGTCGGGGTTTATTAATTATTTTATCCTTTTCAATTACCTAAATTTTAATCGTCGCCGCGTCGTGGTTTTTTTAAATATTTAATTCTGCTTTTTATTTCAAACTTTTTAAAGACCAAAGGTTAAATTACACAAAAAAGTAAAATTACACAAAATAAGTAAAAGTATTCATCTTTGGTAGTCATAAATTAGACGGTCTATCCAAAGTACTTCTAAGATACATGACTTAAATTTAAAGTTAAAGTTAGTAACTTTAACTTACACCCAAAATTACCCTCCCTCTTTCTCTCTCTAACTTAAAATTTAAAAAAAATATTGAAGTTTTTTTATAATAAAAACAAAAACATTTATCAAATCTTACCTGGGAGCGCAAACGCTGTGTAATCGAACGTTGGTTTGATGGCACCTGATGCGATGATATCTAAGGGGAAAAAGACCATACTGTTATTTTTACGATATACATACACTTACCAAATAAATTGATCATGTAACGATTAGGCATTTCAACAAAAACTTTACACAAAAAACTAGACAGAGGTCAACATAACACACTGGGACAACGATAAATTAACGCATGTCACTTCACATTGCAGTAACTTGCAGACGAAAAGACGGATTGTATTTTCGGTTGATTAGATTTGAATGTCATCTTACAATCTAAGGTACCGGATCGTACAGTGGGCCACAGCCACAGCTGAACTCGTCGTTAAATCATCGTCTGGCTCGGGCTCGCGCTCGCGCTCAGGTACCTATTGCTTACAACGTTCTTACGCAAAGCGAAGTAAGCGGTGCTCTTGCATAAGCCGACCCAGTGGCACACTGACTCTGTAAATGCATGCCGCTTGCACTGTGTACCACCTATTTTATGTTATCGTAATCGCTACAATTGTAACTATTAATACTGATCCATTAAGCAGGACGAAAAAATTATGAAGTGTGTGCTCGATATTTAGAAAAGTCATCTATGCAATAAGTACGTTTCTTTGTAGTTATGTCACCTTCTTTCACAATTTATTCTTCATTCTAAGTTAAGATAAATTAGGCCAGGGTCTAAGATTGTCGGAATATTGATAGTCTAGGATGCATAATAAGACATTCAAATTTTTCAAGTTATCGAGCTATCATAACTGACAGATCCTCGGTTCACGGATCACGAACGACCAATGTCGAAGTTTTCGCATGGGTCTATACTAGCTGGATAGCTGAGAGCTTCGCTCGGCTCACAGAGTTATAATTATGGATCTGTGGATCGGCCCATGAAGAAAAGAATGGCAAAACAGATTTGAAAGACGAAAGAAACGGTTTTTAAATTTATAAGTTTAGAACTCTAGAATAACATAATTGCGTTATTAAATATTTCGTATATTAGAGAGATCGTGAAGGTTTTCGCTTTCGAGACCTTGAGAATCCACTGCGCTGTAACTACAGTTACAAATTTTATTTTATTTTACAATAGAAATGGAACTACAATAAAATTATTATGGTAGTAAGCATTTAATTGATGATTACGTCACTACAAAAATATAGTTAAGTGTTAAATAAGCTGTTATACTTATGAATAATCCTTAAGTACTTATCAATATAAGAATGTTCTTAAAAACTATGAAATCTAAAAATCTCCAAATAATTAATTGAAAACTGTTAAATAAAAGTACCGAAAAATAAGAAAAGTATCCTTTTATGTTTATTATTGGTTTATGTCGATTATACTTGATAACAACTTGACTGAATTGAGTCGCGTATAAGGCTAACATTACCGTAACGATTTTGAATACAGTTCATCACCGACTTCCAAAGGGTCTGATAATAGATTGACTAATTCCTCGGCGGAAAGGAATGATTGAACCATGTTTTACGATATTTGTTCTCAGTTACATTGACATTGTAAAGCTATAGCTAGTAGATAGTACATCATGTTCTTTGTGACTCAGTTAAATTTGTATGAGCGGTTGCGCAATCAAGTGTATCTCTAAATAGTCCAAGATCCCAGAGCGTTCTGACATAACTTATTTTTACATGGATGAAACCTTCACGACTTAGTAGCGTCTAGTATACTTTAAATACCTGCCTACTTGTGGAGCTTGCCCTGTGACACCTGGGCAGGTACCAGGTGAGAAAGATAACTAAAAATATGAGTTATCTAACTTAAATTTGTATGGCTGATTTTTATATATATTTTGTAGAATATTATTCTAAACTAGAATTATAAAGTGTCAGACACTTTTCATGGACCAGAGCTTTTGTCAGACGCTTTAAAGCTCGACAAAATGATGATTGATGAACTTTACTTATTTTATCATGTCTGACTTTTAAATATGTTATTCAAGTAACTATTACAAAGTTATATTTCATCAGTCAGACAAATTCGAGTGACCAAACATCCCCTAAACACAAAATTATTCAGCCGGGAGTGCGAGCGCGAGAGCACAATGCGCATGCGTCTCGGAGAAAAAAATTGAAATGTATTGAAAATACTTTCTAATTTCAATCCAAGATTTTTGCATCCTTACTTCAATAAGATCCCTTATTAAAAAAAGATTTAAAAAGATTCAACCCATGCAAAATGTATATCTATATATTTGTCAAGTTGAATCTTTTTTAATCTCTTTGAGCCATTTCGAATCTTTTCAAATCATGATAAAATAAGTAAAGTTCATCAATCATCATTTTGTCGAGCTTTAAAGCGTCTGACAAAAGCTCTGGTCCATGAAAAGTGTCTGACACTTTATAATTTTAGTTTAGAATCATATTCTACAATATATATATAAAAATCAGCCATACAAATTTAAGTTAGATAACTCATATTTTTAGTCATCTTTCTCACCTGGTACCTGCCCAGGTGTCACAGGGCAAGCTTCACAAGTAGGCAGGTATTTAAAGTATACTAGACGCTACTAAGTCGTGAAGGTTTCATCCATGTAAAAATAAGTTATGTCAGAACGCTCTGGGATCTTGGACTAAAACGTCTACTAATGGGTGTGAAAAAGTTCAAATACGGATAAACCGTCAATTATGACAGAATACCTTTATACTAAGCTATTCAGCATGTAGCTTGGGTTAGGTCCCTGTCAGGGGGCCGTAAACTAACTCGAGTCAGCACGCGGTGTTCCCGTGCGTAACTCAATGTACAAGGGATGGGGAAACTCCAGCTCCATCCTAAAATGAGCAGAGGCCACCTTGAGGGTCGTCGTTGTCAGGGTCGCGAAACGGCGAAGGAATGCGAAAGGGCACCCGTGGCCCCGACTACGAGCGGCGGAGAGTAGAACACTGTGGGCTTTTAGCCGGTAGGAGTCCGGCGTCCGGCATAACCTTTGTTGGCCCCGACCCGATACAGATCATTCATGATGGAATTCCCTACGTTAATAACCATAAAATTGCAAAAAATAAAAAAAAAAACCCAACACAATAACGTCAATTTTTATTGAACATATTTTGTAATATGCACGTGATGCGCTTTCATTTGAGACCCCACTCGATTATATTTGCAGACATCCGGTTATTCTTCCCCGCTTTCACCCCCCACAACTTTTAAACGACTCAACCGATTTTCATCCAACATGTCTAAGAACACTCACCCGTAACTCACCTTTCATACAAAAAAAACTAAATTGAAATCGCTTTATCCGTTCGCGAGCTACGGTGCCACGACCGAATTCACCCTTCTTTTGCATCGGGGGATAAAAAAGGCCTTTGTTAGGTCCATATGATTGACATTTTAGCTAAAGTTGAAAAACAAATCCCGCGCACCGAATTTATTCTGAGTTGGTTTCTAATCACAACACTATCTAATAGAAACTTTGGCGATGAGAAATAAAAAAAACAATTAAATATTTTTCCATATAATAAATGGACATTTAAAAAATTAATGTTCAAATATTTGCCGGAAAAAATCAGCTATCCGTAAAAAAAACTGCCTATAACTCATAACCACCTATAATAGTACCACGCTTCAGTGTGGAAAAAGTTTTACTGAATTGAGAGAAAACAAACGGATCGTTATTTATTTGAGAAACCTTATCGGAATCCCAAATCCAATGTAGCTTTAGCATTTTCGATACATACATACCTACATAGGGTAATACATTTTACACTAAACATTCTTCTATTTAAACTTCAGCTAGGGGTAATCACATCCAACTTTGGCGTAATAACGCATGCGAAAGAAATCTAAGAATTTATCATAATTTATATTTAAATGCATCGGAGGTCATTGTCATAAAGTACTACATACAAATACTTAAGTAGATTTTATTTTCGATTATCATCTATTTTATTAGACCATTAATTATTAAATACCAAACCATTACACGATTTAACCTAACGTTTATTTCTATTCGTTTCCCGAACTGCTAGCCTACGAGTCGTAATTCTGATCGATACGGCGCCCACCAACAGGTTATTGAGCCCGGTGTGAATGCCCTCTTATCCTGCTTTGTCTCGCGCTACGTCGACTATTAAATACCCTTACTGCCTGGCCACAGCCAAAAGCGGCGCGACTTGCGGCGCGGTAAGCCTTACAAGACGAAAACAAATGTAGTACAAGTACAACTGATGAAGTATGCCACAGCTACCGGCGCGGCATGTTTCGCGCGATAAGCGCCGGCGCCCGGTTGCGGCTGCGCGGCATGCGAGATCAAGTACTAGAGCAAGTATCGATGCGGCCACAGCAGAGCGGCGCGCGCGGCGGCATCGGTGGACAAATTTGAAATCGCGCGACCGATATTAATAATTTTGTTTTAATCGCGCTTTGAGATCATAAAATAACATATTATTATGGATGTCTGTTGTGTTGGTGTTACATTTTTCTTAAAATTAACTTCAGCTTTCAAGTCTTCATGTACCTATATATTCAAAAAACTTATCGGGATAGTTTCTGTATTCATATTAAAGAGTGTGAAATTCGTCAAGTTCTCTTCTTTTTTGGTTAAGTGGGTGCGGCGCCATTCTTTACTGAATAATATCTTGAGCTAAGAACGCACTAATTGTTTCTAGGCAATAGCGCGCCACTTTTGATAGCGATTTTTATTTAATTTAAATAGTTACGTCCCCTAAATAATTATGTCCCCTGCCGGCCGGCCTTGTTCGCAACTAGTCAAGCTGTGGCATACCTTCGCAAATCGCGCCGCGCGTCGCGCCTCCCGCCGCACCGCCAGTAGCTGTGGCCGTTACCAGACATTGAACTTTGGGGTATTCAAGTTATCTTTTTTATCAAAATTAACCCACGCATGGAGAGATTAGATTGTTTGTAGTTCATCGAACTTTTATACCGTTTTTTCTTAATTGTACTTGTCAAATTGTTCTAAATCATTATTACCATCTTTCATGTTTTATCTCAAAATTATACCGTACATTTTCGGAATCATTTGAACATTTAAAATGCCACCGAGGGCAGTATTTTTATAGGTTCTTGAAGAGTTGTCAGCGAATAGTTTTTAGGCCAGTAAAATAGAATTGAACTTTGCACTAGATTTCCGATCCAATTACAATTCGACAACCGCAATTCGGGACTGATTTTTCGCAGGCAACCCTATACCACCGTGTTCATAATAAAATGATCTTTATTACCGGTGCAGTATAATTGCAAATTATAATTTGTTTAATAATCAAACCGGTGAAATGTTAAAAATTTTTTTTTTAAATTATTAATTAATCGTATCCTGGACTGAAATTTGTTAGGCAACCCATATGCAATATATTTATTGACATATTAAATTGAATAATTATAACAATACGTCCGTACATTCCATACAAAGATTTGTAAACAGTGTTATTTAAGTCTCTTTCCAAAACACACATCTCAAGCATTCTACCAAGCTGCTTTAATGCAGATAGATGGCATGGTCTGTAGATGATAATGATGATACAATTTTCCAATAAATTAACTGTATTATTATTAACATACGTTTATTTTATCTACGGTACCAACGAATTGGAATACGAATTACGTAAATGAAAATTCTTTATATTCATCTAATATTGTAGTATAAATTGGACGTTGCTAAGATTTATTACAGTCCCAACTAAACTTGTCGAATATTCGATCTAGTAGTGAACCCTTCGCCGCTCTCCACCCTCGCGAAAAACGAGACGACGGGAGGCGGGAGTGCCGCCGACGCCATGAAGGATTTTATTGATTTCTCTACGTACCGTCTACCACTTTTAAAAAATGTTAGGATCAAAGTTAAACAACAATTTCATTCTCTGTCATTCAATCTGTATAAACAATTAAAACTAAAGCAATAAATTTATGTTCTTTGCTGTAAGATAAGGAGAAAATGTTACGAGTATCGAATAATATACAAAAATAAAACTAATTCTAAACTAACTAATAAGTTTTATAATACCTATAAATAATAAGTAATGTTTTGATATCTGTGCTCTAAAAACTATTTTTTAATCTCCTTAAAGTCATTCCATTTTTGGACATATGTGATACACATTGAAAAATATTGATAACAGTTATACAAGTAGTTTCAAAAAATTTTGATTCGATTAATATTTTAAAACTACATGACATACATTTATTTTATATTAGTTTTTTACGGACTTCAAAAAAAGGAGGCTATCAATTCGACACTTATGTATGTAATGTAATATTGACGGAACTGCACAATATTTATATGTTGATTGGTCGGATCGGTTGGATCATAGGTGTATTATGTAAGTAGATATGTTTGTCCTTGCATATCTCTGAAAGTAATTGAGGGATCGGAATCATTAATCTTTTTTTGTTCATTTGCATTTTTTTCAACTTAGGGATTGGTAAAAGTTTTATCAAAATCGGTCAGTAGTTTTCGTAATAAGGACAAAACTAAAAATTATGAAAAAAGTAATTAAAAAAAATTAAACCGACCTCATAAAGTATGAAATAACATGACTTTTGGTTTACTATTTTTGAGGTTAGTGACACAATACTTACAAACAAAATACTTGGTACAATTAAAAAACAAAAAAACACGCTTTTGAAAAACATTGAACTAAAAAGTTAAAAATTATTTTCAAAATAAGTTTAAAACAATAATGAATGAAATAGGTGGCAACATAGATTTTTGCACAAACACCCTCTCACCCCAAACACATAATAAGTCTCCATACCATAGCAGGTAATAAAGGGTTGGAGCCAATATTATAATGTTAATGTTATGATGTATTTTATTTATTGATAAATATACATCGACGATGATGTGACATGAACCTTTATCTACCAAAATATAATTTTACAGGAAACAAAGCCAGTTCACACAATTATTTATACTCTATCTACCTCAAAAACAAAAATTTGCCAAAAGGTCAGTTAAGAGTTCATGTCAATTCATCGTCAACATGTGGTTATCATTGCGTATTAAACCTTCCACCCATTTTTACTCCAACATTAAATAAATAAAAAGGACATTAAAAATATTAACAAATTTATTCAATTAAGTATACAGTTTGTTACGTAACAAGAGAACTCTTAATTAAAATATGTTACTTTTGTAAACTTCACTACCAATATATGATTTAATTTTCTTTGAAAATACAGTTATTTTATTATTTGTTTTATTATTACTTTTGCTACCATTTTTCTACTAGATCTAAATATTTTCAATTTCTAACTTTCAACAATAAAATACACTATTACGATTTGAATGGTGAAACCATAATAGTGTTTACGATTTAGTCACATACAGTGGTATTAATACTATTAAAAAATCCCCGCTATCACAAGTTTTGTTTCTTCACAATACATCCTTATTCCATGACCGAACTATTATCCCTTAAATCGAAACCTTATATAATTCCTTACGTAATGACCGCGTGGCGAGGATTCCGATATTTTCCAATTAGCGGGAATCCCGAGAATATCCAGAATGATTCAATGTTAATGTCAATTGTTAAGTGCAAAAAATGCATCCCACTTCATCCCTCAGAATCACGTAACGGAACATGACTGTCAGAAAATGCCGGCATTTTCATTGTTACAAAAATATCATATTAAGACCTGAATTTTCTTACCTCCTGTACAGGAATAAGTTCAGGTGGACCTGGAAGTCCACCAGGGGGCTGCCACATGTTCCTATATCTCGTTTATAGCGATTGGCTGTAACGTAAACAATAAAACAAATTCGGTGTGTAAAAAAATTCACAACAACAAACACATCTACCACCTCGCCTGCGACGCAACGAGAATTCGTTATGCGACCGACTCGATAGTCGACTGACTGACTGACAGAGTTGCAGCGTTCACAACCTGAAGCCAGGCAGCTATTATACCAGGGCCGTAAAATTATCGTATTTAATCATATATGGATCAAAATTATCGTATCCACTAGGAAAATTACTAGAATCATTAGAATGCATTAAAAAATTATGAAAACTTAGGATTTTATTTGAAATTAAGCTGCTATATAGAAATACCAATTTTTTTTCGATATTTTGTACGATGTACGATAGTAGTGTAACATCGTACGTAAGTGTGAAATGATCGTACATGTACGATAATTATCGTACGATTGTGAACGCTGCAGAGTGCAGAGTTGACACTGTTGCTGACAGTTAGTGTTGACAGACATCCATCAGTAGTCACTGTCTGTCACATGTCTGTCATAGTCACAGATAATAGTCACAGAGCATGAGTCTACCTCAGTCTCCTATACATTTGTTTATATAAAATTCTCATGTCACAGTTTTAGTTACCGTACCATACTCCTCCAAAACGGTTTGACCGATATTTATGAAATTTTATATGCATATTCAGTAGGTCTGAGAATCGGCTAGGTACTGTCTATTTTTCACACCCCTTAGTGATAAAGGTTGTCTGCACCTAACATTTTTATTTTATTCTTTTTTATTTTTATTTTTTAGTAATGTGGCATTAAAACATATAATACAACCCTAAATTTTCACCCTTCTATCACCAACCCTAATTTTTTAATAGTCGATTTTAACGCTTGATAACTTATATCGCAAAACCACGTTTGCGGGGTCAGCTAGTTTATAAATTTTATAACTATACATTTGTTTGAAAAATACTAATCTTATATCTTTAAACGAGCAATTCTTGTATATATGTATATATATAATCTGGACCTCGGAAACGGCTCCAACGATTTTCATGAAATTTGGTATTTAAGGAGTTTCGGGGGCAATAAATTTATCTAGCTAGGTTTCATTATATCTTTAAACGAGCAATTCTTGTATATATGTATATATATAATCTGGACCTCGGAAACGGCTCCAACGATTTCCATGAAATTTGGTATTTAAGGAGTTTCGGGGGCAATAAATTTATCTAGCTAGGTTTCATTTTTAAAAAACCTTTGAGAACCTGTTTTTATTCGTGTTTTCGAACATTCGAACAATATAAATATGCACCATCTAACGCCATCTATGCATACAACAATATAACTAAATTATGATTTACCGACGCAGCAACACTACAGCTACTTGACATAGATGGCGTTGTTATTCAGCACTAAATATGTAAATATTTTTCCCAATAATCATCATTTACAAAATTAAAATACCGAGCAAAGCTCGGTCATCCAGGTACTAATTATATTTGACGAGGTATTTGATGGGTCCTTGATCTCTCTACATTCATAGAGTACCTACTTAAACATGACTTAAACACTACATTTAATTTTATAGATTTGTTCTCTACGTCATCTGTCAGAATGGGTTTCTTAAAGTTGTGGCTGTAATATAATATGTAGTCTGTGCAAACCATTCCCTCCCTTTATTTCATGGACAGAATTTTTAATAGCTAGGGTAAACAGTACAGCCATTGACATCAGATTTTATTATACTACGTTTGTGGACAGTTTGCATTAATTAACAACTTGGGTTATAATTATACTGTTTCAATAATAATTGATAGTTAAACAATTACGCATTAATAAAATGATCGGTGATAGCCCAGTGGCTCAGAATTCAACTTCGAATCGAGGGTCCGGGTTCGAATCCCAGTGGCATGCATTGGCATGCAACTTTGTAAAAAAAGTGATGTGCAACTTTATAAAATTAAATATCACCTGCTGGGAAAACATTGTGAGGAAACCTGCATGCCTTCAATGAGAGTTCAAAAAATTTGTTCTCAAGGGTATATGAAGTCCACCAACCCGCAGTAGGTCAGCGTGGTGGACAAAGGTCTACATCCCTCTCATTGTAAGAGGAGACCCGACCCTGTAGTGGATAATTAATGGGTCACTGACAATAAAATGATGCATTTAGATTGAAAATAAAAGTTTTAATGAATCAAAAATCACAGTAAACTACAGTACAATAATTGGCACTTCGGCTTCGAAGTCATTACTCACTTGAATATATTTTTGATCTCCTTCATTCATATCTCATTCATTAACAGGTTGATTCCTGGCTAGTGATTTTCAAAAATCTAATGGTGTGTTTTCGTTTTCATCAAAATTGAGCCCTAGACTCCATTAAATATTTTTTACTATTCCTCATACTTTTGGGTTTCACCATCCACGCACACTTGAAAATCCAGCCTGAGTGTAATCAGTGTCTCATACCAAAAAGTAAATTGCCTACGGCCAATAAAACACCAAAAGGATAGAAAGTACAGTGTATGTGAAAAATTTTTAAAATTTCATTCCATTTAAGCCAGTAGTTTAAGAACTATAACTAGTCAAAGTTTCTTAATTTTATCACTCACTCACTCACCGATGATCAAAATTCTAAGGCACTTCTAGCAAACATAGAAGCTACAAATTTAGAATACAACTAGTGTTTAGTGTAAAGATCGAGGAAAAATTTTAAAATAAATTCAATATCGGTCCTGTTTTCTAGATACACCAACTGCATAAATAACTTTGTAAACCCATACAAATTTACAGAATTACAAAGTAACATTTGCAGTTAGATTGACAAAACAAAAATAAATGAGATACCATCAAAAACAATACTTGTAAAAAACACAAGTCTCGCAACTCAGTTCTTGCACCGTAAAAAGTTGTGAGATCCATGTTTGTATAGCTTGACTTGGCAATCGCAGTAAACAGACTAATAATTTCATATAATACATATGTATTATGTGTGAGATATACTGTGCTTTTATGCGATGGTCAAATCAATATATGGATACAAACATGGATGGTTACTTGTAAAAAGTTGGAAACTTGCACACTTATTTGAATAAAAACCACTTTTTTGGATCGAAACTTTAAGGCCGCGTTAAGACGACAAGCGCACGGCCCGCGCACGGCGCTCGACAGCACCCACGTCCAACACGCTTTGATTTATTTTGGATCCAATTTGAGCCCTATTGTCACATCAATGGATCTCAAATTGCATTAATCGAAGTCAACCCGCACATGCCACGCGTCCGCCTAGCGCCAACTCCACGCGTACCCCGCACGCTATGCACACGCTTCGGTTAGTGTGGTATTGAGAGTCCAGTCACTAGTGGTACAAGCGGGCGCGAGGCGTGCGTGATGCAGGTTTTGAGCGTGCAGAACGCGGGTGTAAGACGGGTGGGGTCTCAACGTGTGTGCGTGCACGGCGCAGATCATCTGAACGCGGCCTAAGAATTTTTAACGGGATTCACACACTACGTTTTCAAACCTGCTGAAAAAGATATATAGCTAATGAATTGCATGTTGTTATATCTTTAAAGATATAAGAAATGAGATAATCTATCAATCAGCTAGTGTCGCATGAAGTCTCAAACAGCATTTTTCTTATTATTTGAGATAATATACAAGAGTGCCAATCATTGGGAGGGTGCCAATAATAGTACAGTTTACCTTAATATTGAATGAATGTTGTCTTTGGTTTATCAAGCGAAAGATCAAGGAAAAGACTTATGTGTGCTGTGAAAATCTAGCTAAAAAGAAAGAGGTGTACAATTAAGTGAAAAACAAAAATATAACTTTGCTATTCACGATTCCATCGAAGAAAAAAGAAACTGAATAAATTCCTCAATGCATAAACAGAGTCTCTGATTGTAGCATAAAAATAAGTACCCATTCGATTCGAATCGAAGCGAAGTACTTTATTAGAGCAGAATCAGATTTGTGTTCATTTCATTATAATCATCTACGTAGGACGTATAGCTTATACAATAAGCAATACGCAGTTGGAAGTCGAGTGAGAAAATAATGTAAATAGCTTTGAATTATTCGGTATCCTCATTTCGTTGTATGCCGAGAACCGGTCTGTAGAAGTTCCAGTGATCAGTAATAATAATAGACGCCTGATATGTGTCAAAGTCTTGATTTCAGTGATTTGTGGATTTTGTGGTAAAACATTTCAAACATTATGGAAGACGATGGGGATGATAAGGATGACACTAAAAGGTATGTTCAAAATATTCCCTCAATAATTCAGAAATACAATTACAGTACATTAAAACATTAAGGTAAGTACTTACTTGATATTCTTTTTATATTTAATTAAAAAACATTGTTGTTTACCAACTTATAAATATGTTACTATGATTACTTAAATGAGTCTAGTTTACTTTAAAAGTGAGATAGATATAGTAAGAAAATTCATGTGTGAAAACAGAGGAAGTGTAAATTTTATGTATTATTACTGTGTATTTAATTGGGCTAGTTTGAGTCTTTGAGCTCATGTACGAATACTCTACCTGTGTAATTGCTTTTGGCACTGAAATATCAACATAATATTACATACTGCAAGCAACTAGTCTGTGTATTACACAGCATTTTGTTGTGTTAGTTTTCTTAGTGTGTTATTTCTCATTGTACCAGGAGGACACGTAACCTAAGTGAGAAAAAGCGTAGAGACCAGTTCAATATGCTAGTCAATGAGCTTGGTGCCATGGTCTCAACCAACAACAGAAAGATGGACAAGTCCACCGTCTTAAAGTCAACTATATCATTCCTCAAGAATCATAATGGTAAGTTTTTTTAAAATAATTTTATTTCTATTACTACTCACATTTATTTCTCTTCACCATGCTTTGGTAAAAAATACATTATTCAAATCATGTTTAGTACAAATTTTTGGTAAATAATTTCTGATTTCTTTGTAGAATACTGAAACTATCTGTTTATAAATAAAATATATGTATGCGAAGCATCAAATCTTGGAACCTTTTAATGATTGACATGTAATTTTGCATGTTTAGTTTGTAGGCAATTATTCTACATCATCATTTTACTTAATCCAAGATGGTGGAGACTACCTGTCAGCAATTCATAAATAACTATGAGTCCCAAATGAATGGGCTTACTGAGAATAATGCAAATAAAAAAAAAATTAAAAATTATTAAACCAACTTCAAAAAAGTATGTTTTCTATAGGCAAGTCATCATAGACATATTTGTTTATAAATTATATTTGATAAAAAATATGTGTTATCGAGTTATCAGATCGGTGAAGGTCGTTCTTCAACGGCTCTTAGACTAACAGCTTTCAATGAAAGCTTGTATGTATGAAAATATGAAAATATTTTATTTTCTAATAATTAATTTGCTTAACAATAAAATGTTTTAAATAATAACAAAATTATAAGTAGGTACCTACATGAACAAACTGCTTCTAAAGTTGGTTTGAACAACTTCTAATTGAATTTATTAGGGTGCAATTTAAATCAAAAATTTTGTTAAACCATAACAAATCATTAGCTCATATTTGTCTCTTGTGGGGATATCTTCATGATGTTGGATCAGACAGGGTGATTCCAGACTCCTACTGATTAAAGCGCTCAGTTGTTGATTTGTCGAGTTGCACATTCTTTGGCAACCTCAACAGTTTTAGTCCTCAACAGAATTCCATCTTGATGGTATGGATAGCTGGATTTAATTAGACGCAAGATTGAAATGCGTGCGAGGTTTCTAGGCCCATGTGCCAGACCTCTTACGTGGACCGACCACAATCCACAGATTGGGAGTCCTCTCCACAGCCACCATCTTCTCTGCAACATCGAAGGTACTCAAGTATTATCTGTTGTCAAGATGCATTGCTACTTCTGAGGCCTTAGATAAAGACATAATCGATATCTGTCCCTTAGGCACCCATATGTCTCCAACAGAAATATAACAGATTACTTTTCAGAATTACTACTACATATTACTACCAATTATATTAGACCTTGTTCCATTCAAATTCTTTAAAAGACACAAAATTGTTTCAGAAATAACTGTCAGATCCCGGGCCCACGATATTAATGAAGAGTGGAAACCTGCATTTCTCTCCAATGAAGAGTTTACATATTTGGTAATGGAGGCCCTGGAGGGTTTTGTTATGGTGTTTTCTAGGTTCGGTCGGATATTTTATGTATCCGAAAGCATTACATCATTATTAGGTCATACTCCGGTAATACTCATTTTACTATTTTCCATTAAGATAATAATATAGCTGTAGTGTATAGTATGATTAGTATGCCTTGAAAATCTTAAATATAATATTCTATTGACACAATGTTAGTTACCATACTCCTCCGAAACGACTTGACCGATTTTTATGAAATTTTATAGCATATTCAGTAGGTCAGAGAATAAACATTATAAATAATTTACCCTCATAATAATTTGACCCTCATTGAATTGATTTTAATGAAATAAAAAAGTTTAGGTTTAAATAGATATGTTTAAGTCAAAACAATTTATCACACATACTGTATATGGAAGTTGAACACACATCGCACCCGCGGAATGAAAAGTGTCACTATCCGAAATTTACCATTTTTTTCTTTAGACGACCGCCGTGTGTTTTATTACATATAAAGCGTCACCAAAGATTTTGTAAAAAACTGTTATCCAAATAACTTATATCTCTTTTGATATGCTAAAGGGACGACAAGATTGCTCAGTTTACCTTTTGTGAAGCACCGAAAGTTTAAATTGCCGTACTTTAAAAACGTGTTTTATGTTAGTGTCACTTTTTACTTCAGGGTGCGACTATACCGCCTTTACCATAAGGGCACTCACTGCCTAGGGTCCCCATTCTCAGAGGGCCCCGAAAGACCGACAATTTCTCTCACGTTTAATATTAAAATATTATGGTCGGGCGCATTGCCCTTTTCTCGTTGCACGAACGTCGATCGTTTTCAGATTTATTCAAATCAACACATTTATAAGAATAATTATATTATAATTTGAGTGATTCGAACACACAACAACGAAACACGAACATTAAAAAACAGCAGCTGTATACGTTTTTTTGTTTTAAAACTAATATACTGAAGAATAATACTAAGTCACAAAATATCCTAGTTATAGCGGGATAACTTTGAAAAATTTTGAAATAATTGAAAATTATTGCTAAAAAAAATCATTTTTGTTACTAAAGTCAAAGTTTAGGCCATGATAGATGTTGTTTTGAGAGCTACGTGTTATTCTATCCTCACTGCCAAGTATTTGACGTATTATTGTTTTTTATTTCAACGAAATCGACCCACCACTTTGAAAAAAATCGCTTTTTTGTACATAGGGCCCATAATAAAAAATAAAAATCTTAACACAATTTTTTTTATAAATTTTTTAGTCGAAAATGTTCGGTCTAGTTTCACCCTCTATCGGGGTTGCACTTTATCCCGAGACACACTGTACTTATACATAGTTGATTAATAAAGCAGATCATAGTGAAAAAAAATGTATGATCATAGTGAAAAATAAATGTTCGCTTTCTTTACATTCCAAAAGGGCCCCGAATTCTTGTGTGCCCTAGAGCCCCAGCATAGTCTAAGACGGCCCTGGGCACACGGTATTAATACGTATAAAGATTTGTCCCAACCACATCTAAAAACTCGTCGCAGGGGGGCAGTGTAAGAGCTATAAGTACCTGATTAATGTTATTTAATGAAGTGAAATCATTTCAGGCTGATGTTATAGATACAAATGTATTTGATTTGGCATACGAAGACGATAGGGAGATTTTATACAATATGCTGCGAAATCCTGCCACTACAATCGAACCAAATCAAACTCTTACGCCAGGTAAGATTCAATGTGTACTTATTGAATAGGTTTTCTCTAATATTATACCTTATTTATGTAAGTAGTTATTTATGTAAGTAGTCATACGACAGGATGGAATTTTTTGGCTTAATTTTTCTTCATTTAATTTGCGTAGCGTCGTCGTTGTCAAACTTTAAGCCATAAAAGTTTATAAACAAACTTGGAAAATTCGAACGCTGTGTTGAAAACTTTCCGTTACGTAGGTACGTGATCAAAGAGAAGCCTTTTTCTGTTTTGGCTACGAAAATGAGAACATTTTCGTTGAGAGTACTCAACGTGATTAGTATTTTGAGTATTTGGGAAGAAATGTTCGTCATTTTGGCTGCAGGAGGTTTCGTTTGATTTTAAGACCTATTTGCACTGCAAACAAATGTCAGCACATGGATTTATTCATAAATTAAAGTTTAGTGAGCTATGTGGTAGAAATATGTACTTATAGTTCTCACATTTTTGGGCTCTTAGTGGTACTTCAATTTGCTGAACACGCATGTTAATTAATAATTTTTACAATTTATTTTATGTACAACATTTCCATTACTTCTGCTACAAATCCACTAATTCTAAATCTACAAATCTTCTGCTACAATCTAATAATGTTTACGCTGGATACCTGCGGCCCACACATAATGACCACAGCGGTGATAATAAGCCGCTTGCTGGAGGCGATAGTTAAATCATCTGCAGCCTTGCATCTTATATCTTGAAGACTCGTACTTAAATGAGATTTTTGATGTGAAAACTTCTTTAGCGGCGCTGAGCACTTTTTGGTATTGGTAAAAATAGTTTAACTTGCGACGGGACACGTGACCTTGATCGTAAGGTAAGAATATGCATAACTATGAAAATTGTCAAAAGGAAACATTCATAAATAATAAGTGTATTTTGTTATAGAAAAATGGTAAATATTATAATTATTGTGATTTTTGATTCGACTTTGCGATTATTAGCATTAAATGTCGTTTCTTTGATTACAGAGAAACTCAATTGTGTTTTAATTGAACTGTCGTCCAAATCACCAAGAAAACACGTTTTAGGCTGCTTTTCCACCAGAGATGTGCGAGGATGCGTAGCGAGGGATGCGTTTTTGAAAAACCAATAGAATTACTTCATTTACCTAGCCTCGCTTAGCACAGCACTGGTGGAGACGGCTTAGCGGGGCGAGGCTAGGTAAATGAAGCTAGGCTCGCTACGCATCCTCGCACATCTCTGGTGCAAAAGCAGCCTTATAAGTTTTCACTTCTGCCGGCACTCCCGGAGTGCAAGCCGTTGTTGTTGTTACTACTCGGAAGTTACATGTTTATTGACAGCTAACACTATACTTACTAACGATACTGCTATTAAGTCTTCCCATTGCGATTTCTGAACAATTATTTATGTATACAACTTCAATTTATACTGAAGTGATATTTGCACCTGCGCTTGCGCTCGAATTTGAGTTTTTTTTATTATACTTACTATGAAAGACTTGGCGATAAAAGAGTCAAATACAAACAGAATAATTGGATATATTGGTGGCTATGATTTACTAGTTATAGGTATGTACATTTATATAGGCCGCCCTCCTACCAGGTGGACTGATGACCTGAAGAAGACAGCGGGAAACCGTTGGATTCAGAGTCCAGCAGTGGACTACCAAGTACCAGTGGTATACCTACATAACACTAAATTCACTAAATTGGAACACACGTAATTGCAGATCTTGCATCATTAATATGCAAATATTAATTATCTAAAGTAGTGTATTTGTCCAATATTCAAGATCAAAGTTCAATAATTTTCTGTACCCCCGTCACTTGTTTCTGGTGTTGGTAGTGCGTTGGCTATATTATTTTCTAAATGGAATGGGGCCAAGGCCTTAACTTCTTCTAGTCTGGGCGCTGCTCGGTGATTGCTGCAATATGTGACCGCATGCGATAGAATATGCATCGTAAATTATTATTGTTGATTACATTATGCAATAGCTGTGTCTAGAAAAAGCAAACATTCTCTGTTTAGTACCGAATATTACTGATTGTTGCTATAAGTACATATAGGTGAAACAGATGATATATATTTTGTTTTCAAACTTTTTCGCTTCGCTTAATTTGACTGCAGTTTCTATTGAGTATTTTCCGTTAAGTTTTGTTTTATTAATACTTAGTAGGTAATAAAGTACTTGTAACAAGACTTGAAATTTGGTAATTTTTAGTGAGATATTTTATATTAGTATTATGTAGATAGTGTGATGAAATGATCGTGTAGGCCGGCTGATGTTAACTGACCGTACAAGTGATGATCAATCATATAAAAGTAAACCTGGACTCTGGTTTACTTTGCACAGAAAAGTGAAGATGTGAAAAAATATTTAGCTCGCTTTTGTACCGTATTGGAGCAATGCAGTGTAAAAAAATATAGAAAATAAAACTTCAAGTCGGGTTACATAACATAATAGCAATTACAATTACATATTATAATAGGCCCATAGACAAATCTGTTAAATGTTTGGGAAACTAGCAATTATAACACGTGCACGACAAAAGTTTCAATCGTTCATATCTATATTGTGGGTATACATAGAACAATTTTCAGCTTTTATAATAATTATAACGAAGGTCTGGGAACCACGGGCTCTTAGGCTGTTATTCGAGTGTCTGAGCACGGACTAAAAATATTTTTCGAAAATTATGTAAGAAGTGTTTTCAGGCGTTCTTAAACTCTATTTTTGTTAACGTTTTGTAAATGATTTTTGCACAGTGTCTATTATCCCGCTATTATGTGTTAAGACATAACCTTAGACCGTTTATTTCAGAGAACGAGATAATATTCCAATGTCATCTAAAGCGCGGCGCGCTGGACTTTCGAGATGAGGTGTGCTACGAGCTTGTGGAGTTCAGTGGCCACTTCCGCAAGTACACAGGTATTATAGGTTAATCGCCCGTAGCGTATTTTTAAATACTTCTGAATTTTTGATATTAAAACATGGCTTAACCGTTGTTTTGTACCGACTAGTTTCGAACCTACCTGAGGTCGTTATAAGACTTCTTGATGCAGCTACATAGGTCGAGATAGAGGCTGTCTTTACGAATTTTGTGTGTTGTGCTACGTCGCGTCTTTCCATTGTATACAACGCCAGAAAGCAGCCATAGGAAACTGCTCGCGTATATATTGTAATGCTGATTTTAAATCTGTTATTACAATGCATACATGTATTTTTCGTATTGATCGTGTATAGTTTGTATCGTGTGTGTACAGCGGAGATTAGGAATTGCGGGGCGTCACTCCCGCATATTTAACAACTCAAAACCCTCTCCATAGTCTAAATTTAACACAGAACTCCCTTCAATAGGGTAGGTTTAATTTTTTTCCCCGAGCGAGCGAGGAAGCGGAGCGAGGGTCAGTGACAGAAGTCTATATAGTCCGTATCGCTATTGGCGCTGTACATTATGGAATAGAACAAGATAATTATACTTCTACGTTACTACGAAGCATACGCGAGTGTTTGGCGTTCTGCTCTTGTATGGATTAGAAGAACTTACATAGTAAAAAAGTTATTTCCAATCTATACGTAGTTAGTTTCATACCCTTGCGTTCTGACCTTGTACAGAATGGAAATACGCTGCTACGTAATGTAGAACTTAGTGGTTGCAGCATATCATAAGCAAATATATCGCATGAATACGTATAACACAACACAACAATATTCTGTGAGTAGTAGTGAAAAGTACTTGTAGATCAGTTTTTTTTTTTCTATGATCTTCGTTTGTTGTCCACAGACTCTAGGTCCGTGCCTTTTTTTTGCATTAAGTTATTTGTCTGCATTTCCTATAATATATTGCTCCAGAAAAAATCTTTGTCAATTTTGGCCCGGTGTCTCCTTGGATCGTCCCGGGCATTCTTTTAGAGTTTCTGCTATGACTTGGTAGTCTCTGTGGCTGATAGCAGTAGCCAGGTTGTATTGCTCAATAGCAGCTGTGTTCGCCTCTATGGCCTGTTTTATGAAGATTGCGATGGCGTCCTCACTGACATCCGAGTAGTAAGTACAAGAGCCTGTGTGTCTGGTGATAGCGACGACTGCGTGAGAGACGCTATCATGCACCTTTCCTTTTTGAGGCTTTGTATTCACAATTACTACATTTTCGTAAGTCAGTCCCTGGGCTTCGTGTATGGTGAGGATACGTGATCCCTCACCGGATCCACAGCCCGCGTTTCGAAGTGATGTTTTCTCTGCTTGGGTGTGGACCAGGAACAGGGTGTCTTGCGCGGATGATGGTATTTGCGTGCCCGTGTATCTTTTCATTTCCAGGGAGCGGGTTTTCTTGCTAGAGGAGTAGATGCCATCGTAAACTCCTTTAAGGGCGTAGGCCACGTCCTTGGGGTTTCTGTGCGTGCAGAGGAGTTCTTGACTTATTTTCGCGAGGAGGTGGGGGCGTCTGTATTTGAGCTCGAAGAGGTTTTCTCGGTCGATGTAGGGTAGCTGGTTGATGTCGCCTATAAGAGTAATTTTATTGGCTCCAGATAGTCGAGCCGCCATGATGATGGCGCCAAAATGGTTCATTAAGGCTTCATCAACCACCAGTCGCATTGCTGGCTCCTTCACCCCGTTAACCAGTATCGAAGCCATGGTTCTTATTTGCTTCTTACAGTCGACTCCTTTTCGTTTCTCAAATTTTTCCCTCAGATCTTTTGCTCCTTCGCATGTGGTGGTCGCTATGAGGTCGCCTTCCTCCGGTTTGATGTTTTTTATAATCCACGTTGTCTTTCCGCAGCCAGGTACTCCATTTACCCACGTTATTTCGGGTACTGTCCATGGTCTGCCAGATCTGCTGTCCTCTTCTAACCCTTCAACTGCTTCGGCCATTTTTAGGATCTTACTACCTAGCATGATCTCAGTGCATTTAGCGGTGACAACTATGGGGTCATTTGGTGGGGTATCAAACTTCGGCGGTTCCTCTTTTGATTTGTTTTCGTCCCTCAAGACCACGAATCCACCAGTACTACTGAATGCTGCCATGTGGGTGCCCATTGTGCCATGAAGTATTTGGCCTGTCTCGTTGTTGTATATGGCAGCACCGGCTTCTTCCAGTAATACGTTCAGCAGTCCTCGATTGTCATTTTTAAAGGCTTGCATTATTTTCCCACACAACTCAAGATGTACCTGTTCTGTTGCCCTTGTTATGGCGAGGAACTCTTGCAGAGCATTGTACATGTGTTCGAGTGGTGTGGAAGCGGCTATCAAGTTTGGAGGGCATACTTGGCCCATATCTGCCCTTGTCCTCTCCTTTATCGACTCTCTTTTAGGGCGAGGACTGGTGTCTTTTAGGAATTTTTTTTCCGCCGCGCCTTTTCTGGCAGCGCTTTCGGGTTCCGTCCTTGGGCTTGATATCATTGCCTTTTTTATGGTGCCAAGTATTTTCTCCGCCGTGGAACGTGTTGCCGTGTCTTTTGCATGCCTTCTTTCTGCTCTTTCCTTCTCTTCATCGACTTGCGCGGCTCATTTTGCCTGCAGTTGTTCAGAGCCGGTTAAAGTGATTGAAGATGTATGTGCTTCAGATTGAGTAGGGTGATGTGGCGCGGTTCGGGGCTTGAGGAAGTCAAGATTTTCTCCTCTGTTTTCATACACTACTACCTCATGATATTTTGACGCATTTAGACATCCAATGCGGTCTGCCAGTTCTCCTTTGCAATATTCTATCGCCATGGCATCTATGCTTATGGTGCGGGATGATTTATCCACGTTGTCTTTTGGCGCTCGAAGTTTGTGCAATATGTGGTTTGCCTTTGCGAATGGAGTGTCCTCGTCCCATTCGAGTAGTAGGATAATTTTGTTTTGGTGCCTTACTACTCGACATTTTTGTTCTTCTACTTTTATCGCTGGCATCGCGTTATACATTTTGCGTTTTATTGTGGATCTTTCTGTGCTCCCGTTTAGCAGCGCTGCTAGGCCTGGTGATATTGCCACTCTGTTTGGGGCTTGTGCATTGCTGAAACTGATTCCGAATCTCTCCTGGTTGTTGTCCATGAATAAAGTGGTCGGTTTCAGTCGTAGCCCCGGTTTCCCTTGTTCTGCACTCCTCATCAGATTATCAATTTGTATGTTGAGAGTGGTGGTGGTCTCTATCGCTGCCGCGCTTGTTGTTGTTTGTATGGCACTTCTGGGTTCTACAGCACGTTCTGTGTGGGTTATCGTGCTGTTCCTTTTGAAAGTGTGTTCGATGAAGGTCAGGAGAACTGGTCTTAGTTTACTGTCCTCCATTATTTCTGGAAGTTTTCGTCTTGTTAGTTTCTGATCTAGTTGAAACTCTATTTGGTGGCGTGCGGAGTCGAAGCGTGGGCAGTCCAATATAATGTGCCAGATTGTCTCTGAAACATTCGGATCACATTCGCATCCCGGACTGTTTTGGATTCGAAACCTGTGGAGGTACTCGGCGAGTCCTCCGTGACCCTTCAAACATTGGACTTGTGTAGGTGTCCAGGGTTTGCTCCTGGTGACTTTGTAGGCTAGTTTGACGTCTGGTAGGAGTTCCTTCGTTACCTTGCCCGTTACTGATGTTTGATATCGGTCTTGCCACTTTTGGACCGATTCCTCGCGTATTTTCTTTTTGACGTGCGATAGGGGGATTTTGTTGTAGCTGTATAGTGTATCTCGCTGGGCCGCTGATTTTGCGAGTTCGTCGGCTCTTTCGTTGCCTGTTGTACCGACGTGAGCTTTGACCCAGTGCAGCTTAACTTCCCTTCCTTGCGCTCTGATGAATTTTATCGTATTTTTGATGTCCATTGCTAATGGATGACTCGGCTTTGGGTGTCTCAAAAGTTCTAGAGAAGATCTAGAATCGCTTAATATGTGACATATATTTGCGTTGTTAGATTTAGCCATATGTGCTGCACCTCTTAACGCGAAGAGTTCCGCTTGGAATACTGAGCACGAGGGGTGTAGACTGAATGTGGCTTGGTTTGTCTCTTTCCCGTTTTCCCAACATGTTAGTGCAGCTCCGACTTTGTTGTCTATTTTGCTGCCGTCCGTGTATATGTGAGGTCCAGTGCTCAGAAGACTGTGTATGTCTTGGATTTTCTATCAGATCGTAGTTTGTTACTGCCCACGAAGTTGGATGTTGTAGGTCGATGTGTCTCACGTCATTCTCCAGTTCCGCATTCGATGGTATGTAGTCCTGCGACAGGCCTTTTTTTAACCTTGAAGAGGCTCGCTGCTTCTTGGATTCGCAGGTCTAGCGGTAGTAATCCAGCCAATGTGAGGCATGACGTGAGTGACACCGTCCTGTATGCTCTGCATATTTTTAGTGCGAAGCTTCGCTGAATGGTGTTGAGCTGGTTCTGCACCAATTGAAGTCTAGTTGCCTGTACCCAAGCGCTTGCTGCATACGTCATGATAGGCTCAATTACAGCAACATAGATTGTCCTGGTTACTTCTGAGTTTAGGCCCCATGTGACTTTTGCGGCACGTGCTAGTTGCTTGTATATGTCTGCCGATTTCTTGCAGATTGCAGTCACGTGTGATTTAAAGGTCAGCTTGTGATCAATTATGAGGCCTAGTAACTTTATCTCTTTGACCAGGTTAAGTGCAACTCCATCCATATTGATAGTCGGGTTGGTGTATATGAGCTTCTTTGTAATTAGCATTGCATTGGTTTTGTGTGCAGCGAATTTCAGTTTATTCTTGTTTCCCCATTTTATTACCTCTTCTAGTGTGGTGTTTGCTGTGTGCTCGAGCTGTTTATGCTTGTGATGTTGCTCCTCGTGAGAATAGGCTTCGTGTATCGACGCCGGATGCGACTCTTAACAAATTAGAGCTAATGTTTGGCCACGTGGCATGTCGCGGGCCCGGTCACTCGGCCAATAGCCGTCGGCCACGTGAACGGGAAATTGAGCAAGAAGGGAGATCCCCCACCCGATCCACAGATACCGTAAAAGTGGTGTGCCATACTTCGGCGCACAATGCCGTAAACCTGACCGGAAATTTGACCGTCGCGACTCAGATTTGTGGTAGCAGCGAGGAAGAAATAAATTGCAGTATTAATAAAACCACTATTTTTCAGGATCAGATATGGAACCTATTGATGGTGATGACTTGTTGAGCCATGGAGAGCCAGAACCTAGGTGAGTAATAAAATAAACAAAATTTGTGCTTGAGAATGCATTCTATCGGGTACCATGGTGTTATTGACGCAGATGATGTTGATATTATATTATTATCCCAATTATTATATTATAATCTCAATAATAATTATTATTATTATCATGAAAGTAAAAGTCAGAAGATCTCTATCAGTAGGCACTCGGAACAGATAAATCCCCGTCTTCATAGCTTACTTTATTAGACAACTAGCTGACTCAGCAGGCTTCGCTCTGCCAATTAATTTGACTAATATCCAAAGTTTTTTTGAGTCACAAAATTCATCACCAAGTCCGTTGCGAAAGTCCAAACACCTTTAACACGTTATTTACGATGAAAAAGCAACAATTAAAAACCGGCACTCGATTCCAATATTTTAATTTAAAATTTAGAATGCCAACCTATATTCCAAAATCTGTATGAATTGAAACAGTCTTAAAACAATATAATTTATTTGGATACGGATTTAAACAGAAGTATGTATGAATGACATGGTCAAATTTTGGTCGGTATTTCTATTAACTTTTAAACTGTAAAAAGTGGTTATTGTACATAACGATGATAGTTGGACATACTCGTATTATGGTATCGCGAAGTTTTTTGTACATATTGATATGTTCTTTAATATTGTAGAACATACTTTTGTTCTGTCATCAATAGTTTCCGCAGCGCATGCGACGAAAGACGTTTTAGGACACTTTTTTACACCTTGGGTTACGTTACTTAAGTTTTGGTATGGGTCCCTAATCTTTTCTAGCAATAAATATAGCCTATGTTACTCAGGCTGAATGTAGCTTTCCAATGGTGGAAGAATTTTTGAAATCGCCACAGTAGTTTTTGAGTTCATTCATTACAAATATACACACACACACACACACACAAAATACAATTTTTTCCAATATTATTCCTTCCTTCCTTCCTTTCAGCCCTTAGTAGTCCACTGCTGGACATGGGCCTCCCCTAATCGACGCCACTCCGCCCGGTCCTGGGCCCTCTGAATCCAACGGTTTCCCGCTGTCTTCTTCAGGTCATCAGTCCACCTGGTCGGAGGGCGGCCTGTGCTCCTTTTGCCTAAACGTGGTCGCCATTCGAGGACCTTTTTTCCCCATCGGTTGTCAGTCCTGCGAACGATGTGGCCAGCCCATTATTCCGGGAGCCAGTGACAGATTTACATGACCAAGTTCCTCCCGATCGAAAATTCCTGAGATGCATAAGGGGCTTATACTATGAATACTAGTGGCCGTCAGCTGCCACTCCGTTGGTGGGTTGGGCCGTGGCACCCTCCCAAACATGCAGAAAAAAAAATTTTTTTCAGTCATTTCCTCTCATTTGAAAATACATTCAGATTATAGTTTATCTAGTACTTTAAAAGAAAAACATCGTCAGCTGACCATAACGCGGTGGATTATACGTCAGCTGGCTCGTTGAACATGAGAAAAAAAAATTTTTTTTCAGTGATTTCCTCTCAACTAAAAATTTACCTGGTGATAGTTTATATGCTACTATGAATGAAAATTAACGTCAGCTGGCTGTATCTCGGTGGAAAGTTCGTCAGCTGGTACCTTGAAAGGGGTAACGCAACAGCATCTATGACCTACTGAATCTTATCAGCTGACGACTTTTCCCTTGACTTACAGGTAGCTGATGTTTTTTATTATTTACTAGAGTATTTTAACAATTCTCATAACAATTTTCATCCGGGAGGAAATAACGTTTTTTAAGTTATTACCGACTTCAAAAAAGGAGGTTATCAATTCGACACGTTTGTATGTAATATTCTCAGAACCGCACAATTTTTACATAATATTATGTTGGTCTATTACGGCTTCCAAACAAGAATACCAAATTTCATGGGTATGTATGTATGTAGATATGTTTGCCCTCGCATATCTCCAAAACTAATCGTGTTCTTTCTTTTTTTGTTTGTTTGTATTTTGTTCAACTTAGGGAATGGTAAAAGTTTCATCAAAATCGGTCCAGTAGTTATAGTCCAGTCCCTATCAACTTTAAACTAAAAAATACGAAATAAAATAATTAAAAAAATTAAACCGACATCAAAAAAGTATAAAATAAAATTTGTTACATAGTTTAGGCCTACTATTTTTGAGGTTGGTGCCTAAATATAACAATAGAAACAAAATACTTGATACTAAAGACACCAACCTCAATAAATAGTACTTAGCGCGCGCGAATGATAACTATTTAATAAATTATAGCGACAGCGACTCTGATTCGGACGAAGATTAGTTAACACTGCTATTTGACTGACCTGTTGGTCTAGTGATAGTAGTTAGCGACCCTAACCTCTACGCCAGAGGTCGTGGGTTCGATTCCCACTCAGGACAAATATTTGTGTGATGAGTAGTGCCAAGATTGTTTACCAAATAAGGCAAGAGAATAAAAATGAACTGTAGTGTTTAATTACTCTATGAACGTGTTACTATAGTAACAGTTCAGTATAAGATAAACATGTCGAACGTATTACCTTTTTGTGTCTTTTGTAAAAAAACTAATGGTCAGTTAAAATTATTTAGCGAAGATAATTTAAAGAAGTGCAGATATGTATTAGCAATACGAAGTGCTAATAATTTAACTGGTCACGATACTGTGTTTCCTACACAACCAAACAATTATCAGCTGTATCACAGTGTTTGTTATCGACGCTATACAGCTTTGCCGCCAAAATATAGAAAAAGAATAACGACATCAGAAGACACACCTTCTTCAACATTACCGTATGTATAAAGATTGGATATAATTTCTTTAAATTATTTCCATTATAACTTTATATTAATTTAATGTAAGAAAAAGTATAAGTGCGTTCGGATGATTTTTAGTTGCATTCATAAGATGTTGGCAATTTTTTTTCTCATAATCTATACCAGACAGCATAATAGAATAAAGTAAAAACTGAGAATCAATAAACAAGGTATAAGTAAAATATTTTTTCGTTTGCACAGACTTAACGACTGCTGAGTTGTGCGAGTTTAAAGTACGGACATACATTTAAAAAAACATGGGAAAGATCGGATTATGTAGGGGAAAGACATAAGGTTTACAAAAAGAAAATACCCGATCTTATACTTGCTACAACATACTTCTTTAATAATTTATTTTGTTTAAAAACAAACTCTCTTAGTATTTAGTGTAGTATCTGGTAGTATAATTTAGTAAATATATTATATTACTATTGTTTTTTTTTTCAAGTAAAACGTCACCTATCGTTCTTATGGGTTAAACATTATTATGGTTATGATAATATATAGAAGTTTCTATGGTTAGCTAGTTAAAAAATATGCTATAATAAATTATTCACTAATTAATTTACTCATACCAACATTTCCTCCAATATTAAACTTCATATCTCTCAAATCAAGCATACTGCCAAATAACATAAAAAACGTTATTTCCTCCCGGGTGAAAATTGTTATGAGAATTGTTAAAATACTCTAGTAAATAATAAAAAACATCAGCTACCTGTAAGTCAAGGGAAAAGTCGTCAGCTGATAAGATTCAGTAGGTCATAGATGCTGTTGCGTTGCCCCTTTCAAGGTACCAGCTGACGAACTTTCCACCGAGATATAGCCAGCTGACGTTAATTTTCATTCATAGTAGCATATAAACTATCACCAGGTAAATTTTTAGTTGAGAGGAAATCACTGAAAAAAAATTTTTTTTTCTCATGTTCAACGAGCCAGCTGACGTATAATCCACCGCGTTATGGTCAGCTGACGATGTTTTTCTTTTAAAGTACTAGATAAACTATAATCTGAATGTATTTTCAAATGAGAGGAAATGACTGAAAAAAATTTTTTTTTCTGCATGTTTGGGAGGGTGCCACGGCCCAACCCACCAACGGAGTGGCAGCTGACGGCCACTAGTATTCATAGTATAAGCCCCTTATGCATCTCAGGAATTTTCGATCGGGAGGAAATGATTGACCGAAAATGCACCTGGCTCCCGGACTACATTGCCACTTTAATTTGCAAACTTTGAGAGCTATGTCGGTCACCTTCGTTCTTCTACGGATTTCATCATTTCTGATTCTGTCTCGTAGAGAAATACCAAGCATAGCTCTCTCCATTGCTCTCTGGGCGACTCTGAGCTTGTGCATTAGGCTCACAGTAAAGGACCACGTCTCGGCACCAATATTATTAGTGTACACTAAGTGTTTGTATTATTTTGATGATGGGGAGTGATGATTGGGGAGTGACAGAGATGATGATTTTTCGAGAGATTTTCAAAGTTTATAGCAACATTTTGAAATTTATTTTACTAATTTCAACTTCATATGAATCTCGAGGTACCTAATTGGACCTGACCATACCCTATTTGTTCCAGATTGCTTTTCGTATGTACCGGCAAGTTGCAAACCCCACAGCTGATCAGAGACGTGTCACTAGTGGACTCCAGCCGGAGCGAGTTCACATCTCGTCACAGTCTCGAGTGGAAGTTCCTGTTCCTCGACCACCGCGCGCCGCCTATCATCGGCTATCTGCCCTTCGAAGTACTCGGCACCTCGGGCTACGATTATTACCACTTCGACGATCTAGAGAAGGTCATCAATTGTCATGAAGCCTGTGAGTTCACTATAGTGACAACATTGTTATGTGTATCGGTTTTGTAGGGGATAGAGCCATTGGAGTTAGTCTGAGAATGTACGAACGCCCGTATGAGCACTCGAGCAGTCTTTAGGTAGCAAGTTCGTCGGTGGGCAGGTGGAGGAAATTATCCTTGAAAAAGCACCCTTTACACCACTTACTTTAAACAATGTTATCTGTCTGTCTTATGAAATAAAGCCATTTTTGTATGGAGCAAATTTAATCTTTTTTAAAACTATTGTCACAGTCATTTAGTACTTAATACAATTAAATATTCTTTTGTCTAAAAAAAGTGTGTTTACATATAAATGATGTTTCAGTGATGCAGAAGGGTGAGATGACGTCGTGCTACTACAGGTTCCTGACGAAAGGCCAGCAGTGGATATGGCTCCAAACGCGATTCTACATCACCTACCATCAGTGGAATTCCAAACCTGAATTTGTCGTGTGCACACATCGCGTTGTAAGGTAAATATAGTAATTGTTGCAACACTTAAGAATGTGGAGGAAAAACAGTGTTAAAAATTTGATTACTTTTTAAATTATAATAAAAATTATTAAATAAATTATAAAAAGAAAATTTAAGACCGGTTTGCATTAAAAATAACTACCTATTCCGATATCTTTGATGGTCCGCCATATTGTCACAAACCATATCGTGCATTGTCATCCAAACTATACGTGTATTATACAAAACTTCAGCTCAAGCGGTTGCAGATATCTACTTCAAAATTGAGTTCTGTTCAAATTGAATAATTTTTGGTCTAGTTTCACCCTCTTTCGGGGTTGCACTTTATCCCGGGATACACTGTATCGTATCACAGATTGTCTACACTTCATAAATATAAAAAAAACTAAGTTATTTTAAGAATAGGTACATAATTAGACAGTAATAAGGTATTTACAGGCATTCTGTAGCTGGGGTGCCACTCCCTAACTCCGTTTCCGTCATTTACGAGCCGTCCGTAAGCTGTGCGAAACTTCGGAATGTACCCTACTCTCTAAGAACTTCGGCTGCCATCATTTCGAACGGGATCATAGACTATTTTCGTGAATGATAGATTCCAAGCCTTGTCAGCCCTAGGGAGGACAATTTTATCGTAATTATCACCGGTTTTTTATTGCAACAATATTTCCTTTATAAGCGTATAAATCTTATTCTTATAATCACAAAACAACCATATTTACTCTAAATTAGCCCTCAATTACCTATTGATTATTTTATTTTGAATTAAAAGCAATATTGAATGGATTTATTGTTATAAAACCTTTGCCTATAATATTCATAACAAACAAATTAACATTTTGACAATGCTTGAGTAAATTGACAATTAGAAAAGTCATAGAGAAATTAGGTAAACAAATAAACACCTTCCCTACCTACGTTATAAGAAAAGTTGTATTTTAATTTATATTAGTCATATTAGACTCGCTCAGAACTCACATTGTTGGTATATAAGTATAACAATCATAATAATAATCTTGGTGTGATGAAAAACGAATAATCCGTATAAGTATAACTTGATTACTGTTGAGTGAGTTGAAATACAACAATATCGAGGAATATATTTTTGGATGCCGCCCACTAATGCCGCTACCCAACTACAGCTAGACGCTATCGTCGAGTTTATGCAGATGCAGAAGCACAGGGATTTAGCGCGAGGTCTTCTAACGGAAGCGGACGGCCGAATCCGCCCTAGACGGCTGTAGGAGACCCCGTGTTCCTGCCTTAATTCTGTGGGAGGCTGTATATGTTTAATATATTCTGTAAAACAACAACTGAAGCGTGTTTTATTGCTTGTATTTTATTTTTAATCCGATGTGGTTAGTCCACACGAGAGCAAATTTGATGTCGTGTAATTTGACACATTCAACCGAGATATCTCATGTCAAACTCAAATTTACGGACGGGCTTATAGCCTTACGGAGTAGGTTATTGCAAAGGTTTTTGCCGTCACTTGAAAAGTCATTCATTCTACGGACGAGCCCGTCAGAAATGGGCATTCGTAAGTGATACAGAGTAGGAAATGCCGAAACTTCGGCCGAAACTTCGAGTTTAGTGCTTAGAGAGTGGCCCCCCTGATAGTTAAAAAGAAATTGTTAAAACATTTAAATAACTGTTGTTTTTGCGTGTACATTCACTAACTTGCTAATATTATAATTAAAAATACATAATTTAATAAGAAACAATGCTTTTGTTTTTTTATTTTGTCCACACCGCTACCACCAAGCTGAACTATTACACTGCTCACATATTAACTTTACCATATAAGTGATATTAGTCATTTTGTAAAAGCTAGATTTTTTATTTTATGTGTAGCAAACAAGCCTTCTGATGTTAAGTGAACGCGGCAGCCCATGGACGCCCACATTCAACCGCAGATAGGATAAAAATTCTTTGTGAGGTTTATTAGGAGGATTAAGAAATTTGTTTCACATAAATAATATTTATGGCACTGGCTCTAAACATATTTTGTTGAAATTTTTATTCATTTACCTATTATTTATTATGGTAATTTTAAGGGGATTGATCTTTCTTTTGAAACAGTTAAAAACCAAAGTACTACCTAATTCATGAATTAAATCAGGCTTACACCTTTGGATTTTCCAATGTATTGTATCTTTTAGCTATGCCGACGTAGTAAAGAGTACGAAGCAAGAAGGCGCGGAAGCGGACACAGTGAGTGAGGCGGAGTTGAACCACGGCGTCCTCAAGGAGGCGCTGGCTGAAGAGGTAGCCTTAGTCAACCTCTCGCCCTCCTACATGTCCGAGGCCAGCGATGCATTTGGCAGCTCCTACCAACCACTTTCGCAGGTAGAGTTCTTGTTAACTTCCACTTCCTAATCGTTTGAGCGTAATGTAATCAGTTGATTTACCATCATAAGCAATCTATTTCATACAAAATCATAATATATTGTGAAAGTTCGATAAAACAGTGTCCTTCAACTCGATTGAGATACTTTTAATCTCAACATCTACATAGATTTTGAACTACGAGCCGGACTTTTAATATCGTCAATATTTAAAGTTCAATGTTTAAATTAGTATTTTTTTGTACATCATAGTAAATATTATTGACTTTTGAGGCCACAATTTTATACCGTACGATTGTGTCGCAGCCGCCATCAGTGAAGTCGATGTCGGCGGGCAGCACGAACGGCACGGTCGCGACGACGGCGACCGCGGCGACGGCGGGTGCGTCGTGGCCGCACGCGTCGCACGGGTCGCACACGCGGTACGCGACCGGCTCCGACACCGCCTCGCTGTCCGGCGAATCGCGCTACTCGCAACGGAACGGCTCGCGTGAGGTAACCGCGCACACGTTACACCACCCGCTATAACATTATGTTACGTTGCATTACATGATATTGTGTTTTTACAAAGTGAATTGACCATCTCACAATAGGAAAGCTTGGTTGAACTGTATTCTCTAAAATTTAAATTGGACATTCATACTGTATGAATCATACATATACACATTTATAGTAGATCTGCCTTAATTTGTAATGTCTGCATTTAGGACAACTACAGATTCTACAATTGCGATATCAAAGCACTTCTCGCAGACTAAAATGGGCAGTTGTTGAAAATTGTTAAATCACATTTTTTTTTATATAACAACATTAAATATTTCAAATTCCCAACACACTAATGCAAACAAATAAAATTGGTTAAAGAATCTTGACAATCTTTTACAAATTTAGAAACACTTAGGTACACATTAAGACAGATATTTAAAAAAAATATTATATCAAAAAAACTTAATTCGTTTAGTTGAGTTTTATGTAATAATTTTAGGGAAATAATGGAAAGTTCACACTGTATTTTTTTGAACAGAATACAAACATTCAAGTAACAGTATTTTACAACTCATGATAGTTAATTGTGTACTAACAATTTTTTTTCACATATTTTTACTGTATATTTATAATACACATATTATTTAACTTTTTTTGTTCATTCTAACAAAGTATTGAAGTTTAATTAATTTTTTTATTATGCTTATTCATTTATATTTTACCATAATTATTGTAAATATAAAGATGCAATGGGACTATCATATCATGTACTAACTTCGGTTTCGGTTTAAATGGTGACGGGTATCAATTGTAATGCGTCAATTTATATTGATTTCACAGGCCGACACCGGAATATATCCTCACGTTGGACTTCAACGATTTGAGGTTGGTCGCACGTATCCACATTTCGCTGTGTCCAATGATAATTTGCCGAGCTCGAACTTATTCGATCTGTTTTAGTTGCATGCGTACCTACATATTCGATGGCGTCTTTGTATCTTCTTGTCGATGGATGTAAATAACGTATTAGCTACAGAATAGCTGCAACCCTCAAATCCCAACGTCGGGCCGTGAGGGGGTGCTCGGACGGGGATCGGTGGAGAGTGCCCCCGGAGGTCGTAGCTGTTTCATTGCTTTTATGGGCGTCAGTCGAAATGTGTTCGCATGATGTTTAAAAAGTTTGCATCGTTGAATGAGGCCGCATGCGGACACGGCATGAGAACATGATAAATAGTGTGAAAACTCTTTTGTCGGTAGACGAATGTGATGGGGGCCGGCAGTGGCCAGTTTTACGGACGTGCTTGTCACGGTAGCATGATGGTGTACCCGCAGGGGCACAAGGGCCCGAAGCCCGCGCTGGTCCCGCAGCACGGGATCGGCACGCAGTACCTGGAGCCGGCGCCGTACGTGGGCGCCGTCAGCGTACCCGGCGTGCTGCCGCTGCCGCTGCCCACGCTGCCCGTAATCGTCTCCTCCGACCAGGCGCAGATACAGGTGACGTTCACCACTCCCATGACCATTTTATTACCGTTCTACGCTTCCTATCCTCTGATGCACGGCATAGCGAGAACCATTGTCGTCATGTGGTTGCTGCGATGTGATAACCACTAACGATAAGTCCATCACAGTTTATAATTTCGAATCTTTAACTTCCATGTTAACAAATCCTCGGTTGGTCAACCAGGTTACTCTGAGGCGGGTACGCTAATGCGCCGTCAAAAGGACCTATAGGGGTGTTATATGGGGTTTGATTTATGAAGTTTGCTTTTTAGGATACTTTACACACATATACAACATATTTCGTTTTCCTGAAGAGCAACACAACTTAAAAAGCTCAGAAGGCCGTCCTATTCGAGGCTGGTCTTGGAAGTTACAGCGACTACTCGACATCAGATGAACTCCAAGTCTATCTGCCATTAATTTACAAAAGACCGTGTAAGTGGGCGTTGATGCGAGTGGGTTGCTTCGGCAGGAGCAGTTGCAGAGGAAGCACGAGGAGCTGCAGCAGATGATAGTCCGCCAGCAGGAGGAGCTGCGCCAGGTGAAGGAGCAACTGCTGCTCGCGCGCCTCGGCATCCTGCAGCCGCTTATCAACGTACGTTTACTTTTTTAATGTAAATTCAGGCAAACATGTAAACAGGCCACCTAATGGAAAGTTTTTCAGGTCGCCAGTGCGTTGTCGGCTTGATCCCTTGACATGACTTGACTTGGGGTGATATAATTTTAGGGAAAAGTAAAAGACGGTTCTATTTTTTAATTTACTTTTAAGAGCACACTTTTTTTACATTTGGAAAAAATATTTGGGTAGAGGTTATGTATCACTTAAAAGTGAAACAACATGTTCTGGCCAAAGTAAAAGCGATCCAAAAAAATCTTAAAATTTTAGCTGTTCCATTTTTAGATATCCTGACACTCCATCTTCACTTTTTGAAAATCTTTCACTGCAACCATAAAATTATCTATAGGTCAAAAACTAAAGAAAAGAGTCATGCCTCGTTAACCTTATTTTATTGCCAGACCAAGAAAACAGAATCATAAAGCAGATATCATCAAAGTGCATCTTACGACAAATACAACTAGTGTCTCATGTGTGGAACTCGGTTAGATCAGTTCCATTATCTAATAAATAGACGCATAAATTTCAGATAATTGTAATTCAAGCCCCTTGCCCAGGTTCCCAACTCGTACGCGCATGGCGACGAGATGCAGCAGAACCAGCGCATTCAAGCCCAGATCGTGTACGAGGGGACGCCGCCGCGCGCCATCGCCGGTTACCCGCCGCAGCTGCCGCAGTTGCCCCTCCACCAGCCGCAGATTCCGCCGCAGATGCAGCCGCAGATGCAGCCGCAGATGCAGCCGCAGATACAGCCGCAGATTCCGCCGCAGATACAGCCGCAGAACCCGCCGCAGCCCCAACCAGGTGCTCAGCAGCAACCGCCCCAGCAACCCCCGCAGCAACCGCAGCACCCAACGCAGTCCAGTCAACATGCCCATATGCCTTAAACGGCTTTCCTCTACGATTGGTAAAGATCTAAGACTTTGTGCCGAACCACACTCACTGGGACGCTAGGGTGACATAGCCGGCTATCGACGTAGCTGAGCATCGCTAATTTAACTATTTCAATACAATTTGTTTGGATACGTACTTCACCGACGACGTCGCCGTGGCGTTGGGTTGGGTCCACCACGCGGGCTTAATGCGGTTTGGTTCTAATACCTTTGAAAACATTACGGAGAACCCTCAGGTATATAGGTTTTCTCACGATGTTTTCATTCATCAAACGCCTAATGTGTCAATGCTTAAAGTATTCAAACGGAATCACATTCATTCAAAAATCATTTCTTATGCATAAGCGTAATAGCCATGATTTCGTACGAAAATTCTTTTTTACGACAGCAGGGTTGCATTAATTTTCGCAGCAACTTGATACATTTAAACATGTATTGTAGATGTAACTCCAGTATTTGACTGCAGCATTAGACGATGCGGCGGTATTTGTATTGACGTGTTAAGAAAAGGGAGGCGAAGATGACGGAATGAAGCAGCACATAAGGGTATTCTATTGGGAAGTCAATATTATGTATCTGTGCTTATGACCAGAGATACCTAAGGTCATATTTAGGGTGGGTCGTAAAAACGTAAGGGCTGCAGAGACTAACTTTTCATTCGATGCTCTGTTAATGAATGCTACCTCGACAAAAGAGAATGTTATGGCAAATGGAAAAATATAACATCCAGATGGCTCGTTACATGAGATGAAGCGGCCAGACGAGTCAGTGGCGTAGCTAGGTAACCAAGGACCCTGGGGCAAATTAAAAAATGGGGCCCCACTGCTATGTAAAATATATCCATAATTTTAGTTTTCTAATTTATTTAAACAATACAATATTAGATTGTGCTCGATTTGGTAGGTACTCACTGTTCACTGACGACCTTAAAAGTAAAATAAAAGGAAAGAGAAACACAATGATACACTAGGTACAAGTGTCGTTGGGGAATCCCCGGAAAAAAATTACCACAGTTAGTGTTACCACATTAAACGGTGAAGACCATGAACGATCACCTGCCCGCGGACCTGAATTAATTTACCTACTGCAGGTGACTTGCATTTTTTCACGATATTTCGCGTTATACAATGAGCTGTAGCCGACACGATTTATTGACTTAACGGACATAAATATGAGTGGTAAAATCAAATAAAATTGAACCATGATTGAACAGATTGATACAGCAATAACTTTTTAAACGTTTTGGAAAAAAATATTTTAACTCGAATTAACAATAAAACGCACATCGATGAATAATAAAACGCACATATCACTACAGAAAGAATTTAGGGGAATTCCCTAGGCATTACTTATGAATATCTCTCAACTGTCATATTTATTTTGAAAATGGGAGAAATTTCCAAAAGTTCAGTTCGATTGAGATTTCTGGTAAGGATTCGAGAGCCCCCTGATCTTGAAGGCTCCGGGGCACTGCCCCGCCCAGCCCCTAGGTAGCTACGCCACTGATTCGAGTCAAAACTCATAGACCTATAAAACATAGTATTTTATATTTTCTTAAAGTATATGTTAGGATTAGGGTTGCACAATGTTGAAATGTAGTTTCGTATTTGTTTATAACTATTGCAATTAATTTACCTTAACTTTTAACAACATACAGTATGGTTCCACATAAGCACAGTCAGGGGACAACAAACTCGTCAGATTTTAAGGTTCCTCAGGGTGACAAATAATTATATCAGCAGCTTATTTCTAAGCATCTGCAGCAAAATGCTTGACGAGTACTCTCGACTTGTGGTGGAGGAGGAAAATTAGTTTTATCGGGCTATTCAAGCTATAGCTAACTAAGCATTTACAATTGGTATTTTTATATGCATACAAAGGTAGCTTCTTTTATAAGTAATGTTTAACTGTTCGCAAATGTAAGGTCAGACGTTATCGAGTATTAACCCTATATTATTTTCTTAAATATATTAATTGTTAGATAATAAAATTAGATATTTCCTTGGGCTTACGCACAGGTAATTTTTGTTTAAAAATATTTTTCTCGATTAAATAATTTTGTAATAAATGTAACTATGGTTATAGTTAAGTTTTAAAACTTTTAATATACATTAAAGAATTGATAATAAAATGTAGAGGTACTTAATAAAAAAACGTACAGGGCCAAGCCAGTAAGCCAGAGCTTTAGATGATAAAAATATAAAAAGTTTCAGCAACATGTAGAATATTCTAATCGTGTAAATTTTTTTGTCCTTTAAACTATAAAGAAGTTAATTAAAGTAACAGTAAAACTAACTTTGCAGCTAAAACTAAAAATTACCTGTGTTTTAGCTACAATCGTTATTTTATAAGCTGTGAAGTGTTTTAATTTAACTTATCTTTGTTATAAACTTTAGTGTAAGACTGTGAATTTCAAGACAGATGAAATCGTGGCCAAATACGTACCCGAGGGACTTTGATATATGGATTACAATATATTCATTTATATTTTTATTGTTATTATTATCATATTATTTTACGTTTGTTTTATGTTTTGTTAAGTTTTTATATATTGTATACAGTTAATTATTATTCGCTACTCTCAGGCATTCATTGGACCTGCAGTCTCAACATAGCAATAGATAACTGTACTCAAAATCGAACTATCATTTGGTTTGCGTTAAGAACTAGCGAACTTTTCTTTTGGTCACACAACCACTAAAGGGTTTCCTACCGTATTAAGTATTGGGATCGATTAAAATTTGGCCTTCGCAACCAACTATTGTAGAGTGCTTTACTTATTTGAACGGTTTACACAATCATGTTCGATACGCGCGGATCGTTGCTCAGTAATCTCGATAATCTACAATGAATTCATGTAAAGTAACGCACGCATAATAAAATATATTGAATAAATTAAAATAACTTCAAATAAATAAAATCGCCATTTAAAAACTGGAGGTCATAGTCAGCGCTGACCTGCTCTGTTTACTTCACCATTGTTCCACAAGTGAACAGGCTTGGTGAATGTAATGATTTACAATTACAATATTTTAACCAACTTTATCTAAATATTATAAAACATATTGGTTTAGCTTAATTTGCCAAGGGCTGTGTCATATAGTTTATTTACAATAATGGTTTGCAATCTGTTGTAATATAATAATCAATAGGACTGTTTGTTCATAATTTAAACTTTTAATTTAAATTAATCTAGTCTATCTTTAAGAAGTAATAGATGAAAAGAATTAAAATAACCATAAAAATCAGTCCTATTTGAATATCCTGGAAATGATTTTTTATTTGAATATAAAAATTATATGCTGTGAAAAATTTGCTCATCTTAATTGTATCGGACAGAATTTATTGTATTGATCTTAAAGTTTCATGGAATGAATTCCTTTGATTGTATTTTTACTTGAAGTGTTTTATATTTATTTCTATTATGTAGTTATGACATCTAATGATTTTATGAAAGTTAATATTACAAATCATATCTTAGTACTTATACAAGTCTGGAACATTCAAGGAGTAAGGGTTTAATCTTAACATTATATTTTAGTACATAGTTTTCGACTTAAAAGCCTTTCAGTTTATCAATTACCAAAATAAACTCGCGAGCTTTCGCTCTCGAGAGCATTAGGTACATGTAGTGTAAATAGATTGATTCAGAACCCTCTTGCCAAGGATATCAGTCTTAGTATTGTTTATTGTTATTTTGTCCAAGAGGTTATCCAAGAGACATTATAATATTTTCTCACAGTGGTAGATACAATAACATGTTAAAAACTAAAAAAATATCAATTTTCCTAATGAAAAAATGTTCCGTGCCAAACGTTTGGAATTACCTTGTGTAATGTACCAGTTTGTATGAATTTGATAAATATTTTTATAATCGAGTCTTCTTAAAAGTTTAGGGATATACCTACCTGTGATACGTTTTTATTTGTTTTAAAAATTGTAATACATTTAACGGTATTTACAAGACTGTTTTAAAAACTTAAGAAGCGGTTTGAGACACCTCGGTTACAGGTTCCAAAATGCCATTTTCAATTTTTCCCATTAGGTTCCACATGTCGATGGAACATAGTTTAATAAGATCGCGATGTATATGAACTTCTCATACTTTTTCTAGACCAAATATATTTTAGGGCTTGGGTAAATCTAAAATACGAAGGCGATTGAAGTTACTATTTTCCATCTGTTCATGTGGGATATAACCTTGTGAAAAAAGCATGTTCCATACATTATATTGTTAGTAGTATATTTGGCCTGGGAAAACATTTCGAGGATGTTTCCGCATAGATCGAGATCTTAGATAAGATTGTAATAAGTAAGTTTAAAACGAGATAAACTCTAGACTTCCGCCTCAGGACTTTAAAGTCGGCGTTTCTATAGCCGGTCCCATAATTTTATTGTAAATAGTGTTGTAGACTAAGTTCAATGTGACTAATTTTATACAAAGTATAAACTTATATTTTATTTACGTTATGTTTATGTTACCCGTATTTGTAAAAACTAGATTTTTACTACAAAAAGAATTTATGCACAGATAATAATATAGATATTATTCAGTTTATATTTTTAAAGCCATTTTTAAATTTATCTTACTATGAATTTCATAGAAATAAATTTATATATCACTTCATCACTTTTAGAGTAAAAAAATTATATGACGATCGAAAATTGATCTAGGCCACAAAAAGTGACCACGAAATATTAACCCGTTTAAAACAGTTTTAAAGTATTTTCCTCGTTAAAATAAATTTAAACATATTTGTAGACCAATTAAAATGCATGTAGAAGTATGTTTATTTCACGTTTACTTAATTATTGAGTGTGGCGAGGCGCGTAAATTGATCTAAAACCTGAAGAACTTTATCTGGTTGCTTTGAGTTGACAGGTACTTATGCATTAATTGCATAAAGAATTACTGTATCTTGTCCACTTTTTACCATCTCCGTAAGTTATTAAAATATGTCGGACAAATCATATCTGATTTTTAGCTTATTTGCCGAGGGGTAAAAGAATCTCCTACAGTCTAACGCCCGCCCACATGAACATTGTATAATAATAACATAAAATGAACTTGCCATACTTCCTATTACTTACTATTATAATATTATGCCAAATAGTTGACCATTGATATTATTAATGTATCGATATTTTTATAATTTTGTTACCTTCTGTCATAATTATATACTTTGTACATAAAAAGGTCCAGTAATGATTTTAACCATTTTATTGTTGATTAAATAGGCTTTAGATAAGGAACACGATGAAAATAAATTCGTCGCTAATAATAATTTTACTATTTTCATGGCTCTCAATATTGTAAATTTATAATAATATTTTAATGTTTTAGATAAAATTGTGTATTTTGATGATATTTTAATCTAATATAAGATAAACTTGTAGAGTGCGCAAGGAAAGTTGAGTCACAATCTTGTGAGGTGTTGTTGGATGGACAAGTTTTATTATCACCAAATACATGGAGCTATATAATTAATTAATATTTTACTAAAAGTCACCCATCGTAGTAAAAACCATTACGCCAAACCATTCGCAGTAATTTTACGCCATTTTGTCATTTTAAGAACAGTATTCATAAAATGACAAAGTAACATAAGCCGATATATTATATTTAGTCAAATATCCGATAATATCCGTACAGGGTATAGCTCGTAGCTCTTACGCCGGACTTTTGCTTTTGGTCCTTGATTGTGTGTGTTTTATAAACGTGCACCGTATGAAAATGTGCGTGCCCTGTCAAAACAGTCAGTTGTGAGCACAAGGCTTAAATTATGAGAGAACATAGGGTGTAAGATATCCCGAATATCTTAATCTGTGCGCTCGAGTAACTCCAAGAATCCCCTCTTGGGCTTCCAACCTACATGTTACATGTTACTACAACCTGTGCTACTACAAAGATAAAGAGAGGGTAGGCCCTTATTTGCTTATATACATTTTTTGTTATGGAAATATTACGCAAATATTGGGCGTATCCTCTTAATAATATTACTTTCTTTTATCATTGCTTGTGTGCGTATGTCAATAAGCGTTCTAAGTGACGTTCCACTGCATAATCTGAATAGTCAATCAATAGGCAGGCCTCCACTAATCGATGCCACGCTACGTGATCTTGGGCAATTAAGTTACAGTTACAGCCACTTACAGAGGAATAAAAAAGTCGTGAAAATCATTCATAATGTTACGGTAGACACAATTTTATTAGGCATTGGGTAAAAACAAACAAAACCTTATCAATAATGGGTTTATTAAACGAATTCTTACATAATAATGAACCTATTCTCTTGTTTGAGATTATACATCACATTGTAGGATAATTAATTTATTGTTTATTAACTTTCTAATATATAATAAACTAATTTTATGGCACACTTATGCTAAATAAACAGACAATTAAATATTCCAAAAGGCGATGAATTTAATAAAATGTAAGATAAGGAACTGCAAGTGAGCTATTTAATCTGCCTAACGATTTTCATAGTGAAGTTTATAGAAAATCAAAATGTTCTAGTCCAACGGTGGGTTTAATATTAATAACTGATCTTTAGCTGATATGGCCTGAGTTTAATGTTTTTGGTTGCCAAGACACTATAATTATAATTTCTTAAAAATAATGATGTTGTTTGGTTGCCAAGACACTATAATTATAATTTCTTAAAAATAATAAATAGATGTTGCCTAGCAATCACCAAAATCCAAAGATTGGTTACTGTAACTGGCCATTAGTCTACTTATCAAGTTAGGTTTATTTCATCTGATTTGTATAGAACTATAGATATATAATATGAATGAAATGTATACTATTGTATAACTAAAGTTGGCGTCACGAGTAGTGAGCACAACTTTCATTGGTCGTTTTGACATTACTGCGCTGCGGTGCACACGATTGGTTCGACAAAAGTCAGTTCGTCAGTGTGCGCCGTCTATTGGTCCAGCATATTTTTTCGGCTGCTGTACATTGGCCGATAGTATACAATATCCCTACCACTGATAATCTGTGCTCACGTCTCATGACGGTTACTCATTTTTGATCTGTACATCAAACTGGTCCAAGTTCTTAGGGGCACGATAATATCCAATTCTCGCCTACTTGCTGATTTTATAGGAACGTCGCGGTAACAGTCCTTGTACGTACGTAACCAGCATAAAATCCCCTAAATCCATTAAAAAGTCCGTCATGTCTTACCTAAATTTCTTACAATTTGCAAAATATTCAAGAACTCGTGCTCTAAAATCAGCTTATGACTCGAAACATTTGTTTTCATCTCAGGCCACTTGTTGTCCTTTACACATTTTCCAGTAAATGCCCTTCATATTCAATAACTCTGAATGTGACCCACGTTCAACAATCTTTCCTGTGAGGAGTTAAACAAATATTAGATCAATAATATTATGAAATAAATTATTGATGAAATAATATGCGAATAAATAAGTAATTAATAAAAATTACCCTTGTCTAAAACACATATTATGTCTGCATCCTTGACTGTCGATAAACGATGTGCAATTGTTATACATGTACGTCCTTTGGAAGCCTTCTCGAGGGCTTCAGACACAGCCTAAAAGAAATTGATTAAATTAAATTAATTTGATATTTTAGGTGAAAAATCAGGTTACCCTTGCATTAATATCACAGAAGCTGTATAGTTACATGAACTTTAAGATAGGGACCATTTTTATTGTAAAAAATCCCCATCGATCCCATATGTGAAAGAAAAATTAGTGCAAGGGTGAATTGTCTATTTACTTGGACTATCAGGGGTTCCAAATTAAATAAATCCTGTCAAGGTTGAGTTCTAAAAATGCCTGTGAACTTACTCTTTCACTGTTTGCGTCCAAAGCAGACGTTGCTTCGTCAAGTAGCAGTAGTCTTGGGGACCGTATCAGTGCCCTCGCAATGCAAACTCGCTGCTTTTGACCCCCAGACAACTGAGCACCTTGAGACCCCAGGTTGGTGTCGTAACCCTGCAAGTGTAAAACACATCATTATACAATACAATAACAAACACATTAGGTATGTGTTAAAATACCTACATCTTAGGCACACTGCGAGTTATGCATACCTACCTTAGGGAGCGATACAATGAAACTGTGGATGTTAGCCGCCTTCGCTGCCGTGATGACTTCGTGCATGGAGATCTTCCTATTGTTGTCGCCGTACGCGATGTTCTCGGCTATGGTCCTGTCGAAGAGCACCGGCTCTTGCTGCACTACGCCGAGCTGTCGTCTCAGCCGCTGCAGTGTCATCGAAGTGCGAGTGTCTCGCCCGTCGAGTTCCTATATGAAGGCACAAGTTCTAAATAATTTAGGTACCTATTGAAATATAATAAACCCACACAGAGATGCTGATACGTAGACAAGCTCAACGCCATTTTTAAGAGTTTTAAAGATGAAATCTTGAGTTCTAGGTACAAGAGTGATAGGAAAGGAAATCACGAAGATTGATTACACTAATTTTATCCATATAGCTTTAAATATTAGGTTACCTTTACGTATATACCTACAAAATATAAAAACATTTGTGACCTATTTAAAAATCCCCGTGTATCAGGTATTTTGTACAACCGCACAGTGTGGAAATTAGCCTAAAAAACGGACACCCTCTTTTTATTGCAATTTAAATCTAATATAAGTACCTAGTTCTTAATATTTCAAGAACATCCGTGTGCTGATTATACATATTTTCAAAGATATACCTACAATGACCTACATATTTGAGAATCGCACTTCTTTTTTCATTTACGTACTATTCGAGTTGCGCTTACTACTCGGAGTTCAATATAGGCTCAAAAAATGCAGCTTCCCTCATTCCTATATGAAACGGCATCAAATTATAAATAAATGCCGAAATCTCGGAGTAATGAATATTTTTTATTCTATTCTCACTTGAAATATTATGAACTAGGTAGGTATGTACTTAGATTTGCAATAAAAAGAGGGTGTCCGTTTTTTAGGCTAAATACCATACCTAGTGTGAACCGGAATCAATTAAAATTGTACTCATATTGTGAGCAGTCAGATACCTAATAACAAACTAATTCAAATTTATTTTAATGTGAGCAAAAGTTTAAGTCGTCACTGCATTCTCTGCACCCCATGGACAACTTGGTCGACCCTAAATTGCAGGATAAATGTTCTTGTCTCTGATTAGTTTCTCCAGCAACTACCTACACTTCCACGTTGAAACAATAGGGCTTGATTCAAACTGGTCAGTTATAATGGGAGTAATGGAACAATGAACAGAACGGAAACTCAAGTCATATTACTCAAAAGTCAAAACTCAAGACGTTAGATAAACAATAGCTGTACAGTACAATGTAAAGAAAAGAAGGGAAACAACATGTTGAACAAATTCGTATATGTTTTATTTAATAATCACCACAAGGTAGGTTGTTTGCATGTCAATTGTTCTTTGGACATATTTCAGGACATTTTTCCGGTGGGGCCTGTTTGGCCTTCTGTTCTTGATTACTTTTTATCCTTATTTCCCTTAGTCGTAATCTTCTCTCCCTTTCAAACTCTTTCATTCTAATAATGTAGTCAGCATGTTCACAATTAAGATAATTGTGTTTCTCATGGTGACATCGATACACGAACGGCATGTTCTTGTACCTACAAACTTGATAATCTAATAAATAATGAGCACAGTAATCCCGGTATTTGGGAGGGATACGAGCTGATATGAGTTCCTCTTCCTTGGCTATCATCTCCCGTTGTTTCCTGTTATATTTAAAACCAGCTTTGTGACTAAAACTACTTTTAGCGTTTGATTCCAAATTAATATCTCTTGTGTACCACGTACCTAATATCTGCCCCATTATAAAATAAGTTAATTACAAAGCTATATTTATTGATCCCTAATACGAAAGAACGGTAATGTATGACGTCGTGTCAATAACATTGATAGATACTTCTTGGCATAGATAAATCTTCTTGGCACAGAAAAATATATTATCTAGGATTGATTGACTGGAGTCCGAACATGATTTGAAACGTGCCAGTTTTTAGTACTGGCATTAGAGGTGTTCCGGGCAGTTCCGTGTCACCCGGGTGTACATTTAACGAATAGAAATAGATAAAAGATTATTCAATATGAAATCTATTTCTGTTCGTTAACGGTCTCCTCTAATTATACGTCTGTTTAAGAAAATTACAAAAAAAGAACTGGAGAAAACAGGTTTGAACTGGTTTGAACAACTGTAGCTTCGTATATCATCACTTGTTCAGTGTTCTCAAATACTATACATAGCCTTCTTTGTACCAACCTAGGTAGGTACCTATTTGCTATGTTTTCTGTAGAAATGGAGAATATCGCCTTTTAAGACTACGCTCAGATTGGGCGCGATTTCGTTCGAATGAACTCGTGCGTATTCGTACGTGAACGTACGTAAACTGAGCGCGGCCTAAATACTCTCGAAAGATTTTATGTTATTAGGTACGTCCTCGTCGTTCAAGATTCAAGGGAGTTTCTGAAATGGGTGTTTACCAAAATTTTAAGGAAGCTTTTAACTGTAAAAACCACCGACATGCAAAACTTAGTTATTGTAAGTATACATACAAATGATATGGCAGAAAGACAGGCGTTATCTTCTTAATAAGGAAATGAGGGGTTTACGTACAATATTGCCAGTTTCTGGATCGTAGAACCGTTGCAACAGTTGGAGGACTGTAGATTTTCCACAACCTGATGACCCCACCAAAGCTACTGTCTTGCCAGCGTCCACTTTCAAGTCAATTCCGCGAAGAACCCTTTGATGAGGACGAGTTGGGTAGCTAAACTCAACTTCCTTAATGCCAAAAGCGCCAGTAGCAGCCTATGAAATCAAATGAAATGAAATGAATAGACAATTAACAATTAATATAGGAGCAGTCTGTTGCATTCCCTTACCCAATCCTTTCGATCCTTAGAAACTTCGCTTTTAACTTTCGGTTCTCTTTGGATGATCGACAAGATTCTGGCACCACATGCCTTCGCCGAATTGAAACTTGGCGCGTACACCAAGGACTGGCCCAACATATACGCACCATACATGACAGCTTCGTTTACTCTGCAATTTTTTTTGAACTTTAGAATCTTAAAATCTTTTATATTACAAAGGCAAGTAATGTAGGTACTTATACATAATCTTGCAAATTATAATTGAATGTACACGTGGTGGAATAATTTTAAACAGTAACCCGAAAAATTTTCCTGAGTTGAACAATAATTATTTTATGTTAATTTTGTTTATTGTCATTTGTTTTACTAGCAACTGTTAGGATAATGACATTTTCATGTACATACGCTTATTGATAAGCTTGTAAATATTAAAATTGACAATGTTATTCAAGACATGGTATATTGGTAAGTAGTTGGAAGACCTACATCAAAATATCAAAGGTGAATCAGGTTATGCTAACTAGATAGGAAAGCAACAATTCTCATTTTAAGCTAACCGTAACGCGCAAAGAAACCTCCAGGAAGTTCTACATTCAAACAAAAACTTACAACAACACAGTTTTGTATTCAAGTCCTTCGTAGGCTACGAGCGTAGCACCGTACACCGTAGCGCTGCAATACGACATGAACGGGACGTACACCCCGAGCCCAAGCACCAGCCCCCTCCAGCGCGTCTTCTGGGTGACGGCTACGCACGATTCAGCTAGTGACGTTCGGAATTTCTCCAGGAATATCGATTCTACCCCTGTAATGGAATGTATTAGCAGCATCATATTTTCATAATTATTTGACGTAGTACGACACTATCTACTTCAAAATTAATGAAATTATATCAAATTTCAAATCCATGGGGAGGGGAGGGGGGATTCGAATCGTAATTCGTAGTCCAGGCCGCTGCCGTACAAGGTACTGGCTCAATTATGTCTTTTTTTAGTATTCCTTTAGAAAGTTTAAGTGATGTCATGCTCCTATAGACTTTACGGCTATATACGCTACTTGCCTAAACTCTGTACTGTTCTGATGCTGACAATAGCTTCAGTAGCAATAGCAGTGGCGGACTCCATCGCGGCACGTTCATCTGCTTGAGATTTCTGTGAAACTATTCCCTCTAGCCAGATGCTTCCCACCATCTATAAAAGGGCAGATTATTAGCAAGCTTTTTACTACAACTTCGTTATATTGGCTTAAACGACCTTTGAACGATTTTTAACTCACTTTGAGATGTCGGATTTGTTATATCCTTGTAAGCCTATAAAAAAAGAACGTACGCTTTTCAGTTTTCAAAGTATTATAATTTCTTTAAGTTCCGTAAATAACTTCAAGTTTTTGTTAGTAAATTAATGTATAGGGATCGTTAAAGGGCGTTTGTTAACTTTTAAAGAGGCTGTAAAAAAGTATTTTCAAAACTTGAAGTATGAACTGAAATGTGACTTAGCTTATTTTCCTGTTTGACTTTTGGAAATCAAGAACCACGTGTTCCAAACTATGATTAAACTCTTTCTAAAATTAGCTTTAACGTGTTCCATGTTCACCCTAAATTATTTTACGAAGTTGATGCCCTGCAGGATGAGGTCCTCGCGCAGACCAGTTGCGAACTGCAGCTCCGTATGTAGCTATAGCACCCACGATACAGGGAATCCCAATATTGTTATTAGCAGAGACTCACCAGCGGCAGAATGATGGAACCGACTAGCGTCAGTTTCCAGTCGATGAGGCTAATGTCCCCTGGCACCACGGTCGCGCCCCGAAACCTCCGCCTCGTCGCCGCTTATATGCGTAATAGATATTTGTCCATGGCACCTACGGCAAAATCCTAGTGTGGGACTATGTGTGATGCGTTAAAATTATTATAACTCACAAGGGGCAGGAAGACGGAGCCGACTAGTGTCAGTTTCCAGTCGTAGCAGATGGCCATGATGAAGCCGACGACAACGGAGCTGGTGCCCTGCAGGATGAGCCCCACGCGCAGACCGGTCGCGCCCTGAACCTCTGCTGCGTCGCCGCTCAGTCGCGCGCATAACGCTCCTACTGTGTTCGTTTCCTTGTCGAAGAAACCTATTTCCTGAACGACAACATATTGAGTTTAGATCACAAAGATTACATACTTAGGTTTAAGATTAGGTACATTTCTGGTTTATGGTGTTAGTGGTGGCATCTCTATGTCGTATGTATGTACGATACCTATATACTAGTTCAGGGCTATGAGTGTAAAGCATAATGTACGTACTTATTATTGTTAATTATTATTTATTTATGACTTCTTACTTGTCTAAGTAGCGCAGCGAAGTACTGCTGTCGTAACCTGGACGTCAGTTTGAGGCCCGCGTTGGTGAAGGTGGTGCTCTGCAGGCACATGGAAGCACCGGCCACCGCCGCCGCCACCAGGAACATACCCGAGTAGAAGTCCGCAAAGTATATTATGTCCGCGCGATTGGGTAACACGAAAATCTAAGATAACATGGGAATACCAAAATTATTCGTAATACTTAGGTATATAGGTAGCAAAATAATAATAATAACTAATACCATACTAATCCAAATTTTCAGCATCAAAAAATGAATTCATTTCTTCGTGTAAGCTTCGGTGTGAAGTTACCTAAGGATTCAAAGTTAGTCAACGTGACCCTAAAATCTTTCGAGCCCCTTAAGAGCACCATCGTCTATAGATAAAACACTGGAGATACAGATGGGGAGGTCTTTATGAGAGATCCATGCTGAGGATGTCTTTATGTAAAAGACAGAACGTACAGACATATTTTAAAGCCTACCCCTGCGGAGTAACCGAAGAGCAAAGCGAAGACCGGGAAGCAGGCGCCTTGGATGAACGCAGCCACAGAGCCCACGGTCAGCAAGGGCCACTCCGACGCGTTCAGCTTCAGCAGCTGCCAGTCGCTCACCGGCTTCACCTTCTGTTTAACAGACAACACGTTTTATTTGCTCTGTAAAAAAAGGTTGTGTGCGCTTTATAAAATTAAAAATCACCTAAAGAAACCTGCCTGAAACCTCGTTTTATTATTGATAGAAGATTCGTGAACATCGTTTAACATTCAGTCTCCGTCATAACAATGTGAGGTGAAAAAGTGTATTTTTTCTAAAGCCATCGCAACGTATAAACCTTACATAGTGTGGCTTGTGTGCCCAGTTAGAGTATTAAAGAAGAAGAAAACTATCATACTCATTGATTACATACTCGTATAATTATTCAATATCACAATCGTAAACATAAGTATTGATGCGATTTGGAAAATTTAAATTTTGATAAAATTGATTGAATTATACTTTTGATGGATAATACTTTCCTCGTTCTCGTCTTCTTCTTCGTCATCTGATTCGAAATCGGCAACATTCACGAAATTCTGCAGACCAGCGGACATCACAGAAGAAATAGATCCACGGGGAGTCATCCAATCGTGAGAATCTGTAATAAGGTACAAATATTTGAACCAACAACTCAATTTAACCCCAATTAGGATAGTATCTGAGATGTTGCGTGGTTGAATTGTTAATTCTTAGGGCCAAGTTAGGCCGCCGCGAATAAAGGCAGGCAACAGTTAACCTCCCGAATCAAAACGTAAGACACGAAGAAAGCTTTAAACGCTTTACTATCCAATATATTTTTAAACTCTATGGTAATATTTAAGTTTTTAAGACATAAAATACAAATAAACTACAAATTGCAATAATGCGATGTATAAACTAGTAATTTTGAATACCTTTCAATAGAATAACTTAGGTACAGAAATAACGTAGCAACTACAAGTAACATCATTTGAATTTGCCATCAATGTTGATGACATTACCCTATACTCGTACCATATCTTCTAACCATTAGCTTTCAATGATTTAATGGTTGATACTCGTAAGTTGATTCACCACCCGTTGTCTTACCGCATGATACAACCAGAAGAACAGAGCTCAGGGCACTACTAGTTGAGCGATGCGGTACAACTACGGGTAATGAAAACTGTGCTTGATTGTTCTTTATCTCCTGGCATCTCCTACGTTCTCATCCAAATTCTTTTTAGCACTATAAAAACTGAGATTATACCTATTTGCATTGAATTCTACCTAGTAGGCCTAAATATCGACGCACATAATTGAAGGGGCTTCTGAATCCAAACGTTCCTCTCTGTCTTCTTTTGGTTATTAGTGCACCAAGACTAAAGCTGTAGCCTCGGAAGATTAAACGTCTTCTTCGTTACTTTATTACTGATCCGCCTTATTCATAACATAACCGTCTTTTCAGGCCATTATCAGTCCATCAGCTAGTTAGCTGACGACATTAATGATGATGATGAAAAGTAACTACTTTTACTTGCTAATTTTAGGGGCTTTTGTTCATGTACCGATAGATTGCTGCGTTGCGATTCCTGTTGCGTTACAATATCATAATATTCTCAGACATTATTTATCATACTGCATTGTCATAGAATTTTTAAGAGACAAATCACCTCGCTTAACAGAGTGAACCCTATGCACTTTTCTGTTTGATCTCCTCTTCATGTCCATCCGTGGCGCGAGCGCCACCTCTGGGTCCGCATCTCCCTCTCCTTCCTCAGGCAATGTCTCTATTACATCTGGTTCTTTGTTCTCATTGCCTGTGGTTACCAGCTTGTGATAGAAACCTATAAATTAAAAAGTTAAGGATTTTTTAAATATTTTATTTAAAAGGTTGCACAAGTTTTTCCGAATACCAACTCGGGTAACGTTGAACCACGTCTAAACTGTTAACTATTAAAGCTGAAACTTACTTTTTATAAATGGATACCGCCTTTTTTGATTAATAATAATTATTATTAACCAGTCAATTATAATTGGCGTATTATGGCTATGACTAACATGATGGTGTAACTTTTTTAGGTAAGTGTATTATTTTCTAAAATAATAATAAAAGTTTTAAACACTGAAAAATGACATACCTTTCGCTTTCATTAGCTCTTCATGAGTTCCCTGCTCCACTATAACACCTTGGTCCATACAAATAATGCGGTCAGCGTTTACAATGGTTGATAGTCTACAAAAGAAAGTACTTGAATTAGCTCTGCATAATTATAATTATTTAAATTGATTTTCTTGTTTAATTCAGTAGGAAACGAGCATGTAGGCCATCTGATATAAGGTGCCAGTAAGAACCAGAAACCCATGAGTACCATAAACTTGTAGCATATTGACATAAATTGGCACTTCTTAAAGTTGTACACTCTACAATATTTGTTTTTCGTTTCCTTCTTCCGTTTTCAGTAGACTTCATTCCAAGGTTGTCTGGAAGAGATCGCTTATCGAGCGATAACACTACATTTTATATGATTTTTACATATAGCTTTAATTATTATGTTTATTGCATGTTTGGTATAGGTAAACACAATAAAGAATATTTGGTTTTGCATAAAGATTCCTTCCCCTGAAAATTAAACTCAAGAAATATAGAAACATACAAATAGGAAGTATATAGATCATAGGTAGTTCATCTCCAAATTCTGCTCAACGGAGCCCATATGACCCCTCTAATCGCGTTTGTTGCTAAGTGGAAATGATAGAATCATTATGGAACGTGAGTGCCGCTAGCTGAGATTTGAGATTCGACTCAAATATGTTGTTGTACAATTTACTTCCTTTTTCTATGTGCAGAAAGGCATCTTACCTGTGGGAAACTGTTATCGTGGTCCTTCCAACGCTGGCCCGGTCAAGTGCTGCTTGAACTTGTCTTTCAGAATGAGGATCGAGAGCCGATGTAGCCTCGTCAAGAAGCAGAACTGCCGGGTCACGCAGGAGGGAGCGAGCGATGGCAATACGCTGTTTCTGACCTCCAGACAATGATGCTCCTCTTTCTCCAATAACTGTGTCATAACCCTGGAATGTAACCGATAAAATGTCATGTGCATCATCATTTGTGTCATTTTGATTTGGGACACCACTTACAATTAATTTGTAAAAATGTAATTTGACAAAATGTAATTTCCATAAAAGAGAGTTTCCATTCAGAGACGTCTGAAAACAACTGAAAATTTAGCTTAAACTTGAGTTAGTTTGACCACGTTAGGCCGTCGTTAATAAACCGGCCGGGTTCTTCATAAAATAACGTTTTGCGTTTTTGAAAGTTCAATAAAAGTATCTTAAACGATTCTGAGGTCAGAATCATATTTATAGAGAATATACAAATATCAACTTTACTTTACTCACATTAGGTAAGTTAATGATAAAATCATGTGCATAAGCCATTTCGGCGACGTTTTGTATGTCCTCCCTTGTAGCGTCTGGACAACCGATGGCTATATTATCGTGGATTGTACCACGGAATAACACTGGTTCTTGACCGACAACACCTAAACCCGATCTGAGCCAACCTATGTTCAGATTTTTTATATTTCTTCCATCTAGTTTAACAATACCCTGACTTGGGTCGTATAGCCTTTGCAACAATTGCAAAATAGTAGATTTTCCACAGCCCGAAGATCCGACGAGAGCTACGCACTCCCCTGCTTTGATTTGCAGGTTGAAGCCTTGTAACACCTGTAAACAAATAACAATTATTACTCTAGATCATGTGACTTATGATGAAAATCACCCACTTGGAGCTGACCTCGCAAACGTTGTTTTGCCATGTAATCGAGCGAGATGATAAACTATTATATTACTAAAATGACTATTAAAAATAGGGGTTGGTGATAGAAAGGTGAAAATTTTAGGGTTGTATGTATTTTTAATGCCACATTATTAGAAATAAAAATGAAAAAGATTCCAAAAAATTAAATGTTAGGGGTGGACAACCCTTATCACTTAGGGGTATGAAAAATAGACAGTAGCCTATTCTCAGACCTACTGAATATGCATATAAAATTTCATGAAAATCGATTAAGCCGTGTCGGAGGAGTATGATTACTAAAACTGTGACATGAGAATTTTAAGTTAATATTTATTTTTTAATTTGCATACCTTAAAAGGTGAATATGGATTGATCAAAATGCCCTGTAAAACCAATAACTAACCCATATTCGTGCAAATAAATGATTTTTGATTTCCACAATCGGGATGAGTGGCTCAGCCATTCGTTCTGTATGGACTTGATTCATTTTTATATAGGTATACTGAACTTGAAATTAAAATCAGTAGTTTCTTAGGAGTTCTTTCTTAGGAGGTTCTTTTCTTAGGAGGTATCTCCGGGATTTTACCACAGAAAAACAAGAACTATTTTTTTACTCAAAATATAAAGAATGTTTTTGATGTGGCTTTTGCCGAGGTTATTTAGTCTTGTCTTGTATTTTGTTACCTTGACATTGGATCTGGATGGATAACTGAAATGGACGTCTTCTAAGATAATATCTCCTACGACTCTCCTCGGCGTTTGTCCTTTAGGATCCATGCTATCAATGGACGGCTTCCTGTTGATGAGTTGGAATATGCTGGCGGCTGCTCCACGGGCCGACGCAAACACTTCAGCATGTGGCACGCAAAAAGTAATCGATTGGGTAGCGCAATACACACTGAACATAATCTGCAACGCAAGAAAAATAAAGGAATTATTATGAAGGCGAATGAAATGCGTGCTCTACAATTTGTGGAACTCGAAAGTTTTCAAAAAAAAAACAAGCAACGTTAAGCACAAAATTATTGATATTCACGGTTTAAGCGCATAGAAGCTCTTCGGGTTCCCCTTCTTAAGGAGACAATTTGACAACTGTCGAGTAACTACACGGGCTAGCCGCTGCTAGCTCGTGGTGAAGTATGTGCCATGCCTCCTCTTGCTGTGGGGAGAGATTTGGGTATGGATCTGTCCGGTGGCCAATTAAAGGTTGCAGCTATACTCACACTAAACAGCTTTCCCACTAGGTATTTCTTTTGTTCGGTTGGCTTGTCAAAATCGTTCATTACAAGACGAGTCCCATAGGCCAATCCAATGGCATTCAAAGAATATGTGAGTATCCAGTTGAATCCAGTGGCGAGACCCGTGTATAGGCCTTTTTTGCGGCCATACTTTTCGGCTGGTTCCAATAGAGTCCTGTATCTGTAAATAAAGCATAACTTTTGTGATCATTTAATCTTAGTAGGTAATCTTATTGAGTCAGTGACATAAAGTCTTATGCTAACAAACTATCATTTTATGCTCACATGCCTTTCTGAATATTTATTCAACATAAAAAATATATTTTCTAACTTTAACAGCGAGAAATGAAGTTGCCTTAAAACGTATTTATTTATTTTTCAGAAAAAGTTTTACGAGTTATTAGTGTATAGAGGGTTGAAAATGGCCTGAATTGCTTCGAGAAAAGTATGGTACGGCCGTGCCGCTTTTTTGCTCGACTTGGCGGCAGATCAATATTAGAAACTTATTAATTTATTCATTATATACAATTTTATGTGATTGTTATATCCGAATTACATTACGGATCAACAGATTCAAATGCTTCTGCCAAAATTCTCATCTGAATTGTTTTCTGTCTAACAAGAACCATTAAGCAATCAGAAATATATTTAGACAATATATTTGTCGAATTGTTGAACACATAATTTTAAAACCTACATACCATACCTACAAAACAAGATTCATACACAGTACCTGGCCCTTTTACATAAAAAACGATAAAAGAAACTTACTTTTCCACTTCCTTATTTTCACCTCCAAAAGCCACAACTGTTCTCACAGATTTTAACACTTCTTCAGCTTGTTTCCCAGCTTGGCTGTAAGACTCCATTTCCCGAATTGAAGATTTTGTTTGATACTGAAACCCATTTTAACATTATTAGTTAAATGTAAAAAAATGCAATGTGAATGAATAATAAAAACTTTAAATACTTTGCTACTAAAAATAAATTAATGTAATTAGGAACTCAACTCGAACTCAAAACTGCAATTTAGTAGTATAACTCTTTATTGCACACACACAGAAAGAAACATACAACACAAAACATAAAAGATAGAATCAAACATATAAGATAATCAGTAAAAACAAAAATAGGACAATAAGCAATTTATGACAGGTTGCACATCCAACAAATGAGCACTGTCGATCGCCACTCTAACACCATCATCATCATGTTAAATAACCAGGGGCCCGATTCTGTATGACCATTCACACTTGTATCGCGGCAATGTCGTGTCTTGCCCGTGATAAAAAGTCAAAAAAGGCTTAAAAGTCAAATATCGTGACAATCTATTGTGTGCCTTATAGAAAAGACATTAAGGTTCCTTGTCTTGCCGAGTTCATGAAATGACATACGGTTGGATGACACACGATATCGGCACGAAATCCGAATGGTCATACAGAATAAGCCCCCAGAACTATTAATAAATGTGAAAATTGAAGTGGATGAAGGGGAAGGGGTGCATAGATGAATTTTTGTTACTCTTTACGCTAAAACATCTGATTACGTTTGGATGAAATTTGGTAGGTATTATATTCGTAGTTTATAACCTGCGTTAACAGATAAAATATTTCTTATCCCACTCTGGACCAAGTTCTAAAATCAACGCGGTAGATGTCGCGGGCAAAAAGTATATTGTTGTGTCTAAAATACAAACCTTGGATAACAGAACAGATGCTGTTATAGAAAATGGCACTACCGTGCAACATGCCAGGGTGAGCTCCCAGCCCATTGGAAACGCCTGACACAAGCTGATGATGGCCGTCCCTATTAAATTAGAGACTATTGCCAACTTCTCACCCATGCCGTCTTTTAGCTTCATCATGTTTCTAAAAATATAAAGTAAACTAAATATTGAGCGATCACCAAACTTACGAGCGCTATAGAGACTCAGACATGGTGGTTTGGTCAACTGTCATAAATTATTTCATGAAAGATTCATGTCTGCAAAGTTATCTTCGCTTGGGTTGACCTTTTCTGCATGTTTTAGCTCAGAAAACAGTCACTTGCATTCAAAGGGGCAATGCTGCTAACTGTCTGGGCTCCACACAAATGGAAACTTCAGACGGTTTGTTATTTTTTTAGTACGTCACCGTACGGTCAGTTAAAAAAACTCTAGCTAGTAGTTATTAAAAAAATGTTTTTCTAAGATAACATCGGGCGTGGCTTTGCCTACAAAATAATAAATAACGATCTCACTTACTCCGACATTTTAGAAGCCAAATTGAACTCTGAATCTGTGTCGAACCAGGCCATGTCCTGATGCATTACCGCTTCTAAAAACAGCATTCGAATCCGGGTTATCTAATGTGAACAAAGACAATAATATTATTTAAGTTTGATGTATTTTAATTTTAGAATTTTTCAATGTACCATTCATAATCCAGTGTTGAATTCAAAGAAGGGAAGTTCGTTCCGTCATAAAGTGATGATTGGTGCTTTACCATCACTTTAGCCACTGTTATGATATTAGTGTCACTTGTTAAAGTTAACCTCTATCCGCGTTATTTACGCCGCGATATGGCGAAATGCGAAACCGCTGAAGTTTTGCCACCGTTTGTCCGTTATTGTAATACGGGCGAAACATTCAAGCATTTCACGATTTCGCGAGCATTTCGCGATTTCGCGGCGGAGGTGTGCTACCTACCAGCGTAAAGGTTAGGTGGATACAAAGTAATACAAACGCTCGTATGCCTATCAAATTATTGTATTTTAGTCATAATCTTTATGCATCGTCGCGTTTCAACTCGACACAAGGACGTCAATTAAGGCAATTGGTTTTGTTTGTAGTTGGTTGCGCAAAATATGTATAGCTATACAGGCAATATGTAGGTAACGTAAGTATCTACGTCATTCTTAGTACATTGATTGATAATATTGACCCACGAATTGTTAAATAATGAACATTTATAACGTCTGAATAAATCTTTACGAGTGTTAGGTTTTTATGAGCCTAACATATTTTAGATCTACTGATTTGCCATGCTTTATTCATGTGAAGAATGTTAGAATCAATAATAATATAATCAATCACTCAATAACAAACGACAGTGTTACTAGTAGTTTCGATGTAGTTACCCATAATGTTCGACTATTATAGGTGACAAATTACAAATCATACCTATTTACTTCTGATGCTCTTTTTTATATCCGCAATTGGGTATTCCAAAAAAAATTATTGATTTTTTAAAATGTATCTTAAAACTTTATTATTAATAATATTGATATTTAATAAAAAATCTTAAAAAAACATTTTTTTCAATTAATTATAAACAATTACAAATTGATGAAATTTAAATAAAAATCGCCTGACTATAAACGCGCCATGATTGGTCACCATAGTTGTGACGTGAAAATGTTATAGCTATTTAATAACAGTACAGCGTTTACGGCTATTACACGTGCCTAGACATTAGACATTACATGTGGGGGAACATTTTTCTATCAACTGCAATGTATGAAAACTAACATTATGACGTCACACGCGCTCGGGAGTTCTCGGCGTGTCTTCGGTACTGGATTCAAAGATAAATTTTTATTTTGAAATAACTTTTGAATTATTGCGAAATAAAATAAAATAAAAATAGTTTTGTTATAAACTTATGGATATGATATTTTCATTTATCACAAAAAAAATTGTGTAAGTAATACCCAATTCCGCATGTATTACACGTTTGATATTAGTTGAATATATAAGTATTTACATACATAAGCATAGTCTACAATCGGGCACTCTGTATTGACACGAGTGTATTGACACAGACACGCCGCAAATCATCTTTGATTAGATTATTCTATTAATCACTGCAAATATGTAGTTATATTTCAAAACATAATTTCTTCATAATGCAGGTATGTAGGTACTTGTAAGTTAAGGGGATAAGCTCTTGAGATAAAATAGAATTCAAGTGCACTGCCCGACCGCTATGAGCTTTTAGATGTGGTTGAGACAAATCTGTATATGTATTAATGTGCCTGCTGTGTCAGTTACGTGTGTGTTTATCTTCCACATAAAGTATGCTTATTTATCAAAATAAACTGTTTTGAATTAATTAGACAGGTTCCAAAACATTTTGGAACGAAAGTTTCTTACGGCAGGCTTGGAGGTTGCTGCGAGAGCGAACTGAAAAAAATGTGAGACTAAAACCGTAAGAAAAATATATAACGCAAGTGACGACGCACGTTGTCACAGATATTAACTATTTTTGTAACAGCACTATCTATCGGTGCTTGGTGGTATTCGGTTGATTTATTGTATTTTGTTTATTAATGTAGTTCAACTGCTTGCCCACAGATGGCGCCCTATTTAATGTATATAAAGAGCTGTATCGATCTATCTAGATTTTTTTTAATTATTCGAATTACGAATGTCACGCTCTATAACTTCGTCACGCTCAGAAAACTCAACGTGTGTGATAGAGGCAAATAGATATTTTTTATATGCAGTCGACGTGAGTGGAACGTCAGTTAGAAGGCTTTTTGACATACAGTCAGTCCTCGTCCTCGTACTTACGGCATGTTAGGTTCTCGAAATACGCGATGTAAATCGAAACGACGTAAGTCGAGACATAATATGTAGGTAATCATACAAAGGTACAAGAAAGATTCTTCCATCCATTAAATTAATGAACTTACCTGCTTCAAGGCACTCCAGTTGACGAGGGCCACGGATACTATGCAGCAGATGATGGAGATCACGATGCTCACTGTCATACCGATTACCATCGATACAGCATCCTCCACCAAAGCCTTCATGTTTTCTTCGTGTGAAGCGTTTACTCTGTTGTATAAGAATATGTTTGAAAATAAATCAGATAAATTCAGGTTCATTGCAAATTCTTCAGGTGAAGATGAAGTAAAAAAAAATAAACGGTTAAGCAAAAGGGTGTTTTCCAAACTCTTATATTGGGAATAGTTACGATTAGTTGAATAATAAATTATAATTACAGTGGGAATTATATGGAAAAACCTTTGAAATATGATGTATAGAATATTGCGTCTTTGTACATTGTGTTTTATTAACTTTTGGTGTGGTTGGTGTGTTTCTCAAAGGGGCCTGTAATCTGTGGGTTAAGCAGACAGACTACTTTACCTAGTTAATTCCGCATCAATCCAGATAAACTCGAGATTCAGATACTCGAGTTTCTAATGTAATCTAAAGAATGACGTATAAGATAACAGAGTAGTGGTCTCATCTATCTGTGTTCTTACTAATCGCACATTCGGGAATTGAGTTCGGTCAATGAGCTCTACGTGTTTCGATTACATTTTCTTGTGTGCCAGAAGATTTCCTAATTTAAAAGAAAATCTGGTTTTTATCTACCTTATAGCACTTACGTCTTGTACGAGTAAAACCTCTACTTAGGTTTTTACCGATGCAATTACAAACATTCTTCAACGACATGAAGTAACTCTGACTCTGACTGAAATACATCTGACTTCTATTTATTACGCGGGGAGTGTTTTTTCTTACCATGGTGTCCATATATTGCTCCATAGCAACAGAGAAAATATAAATATAAAAATATAAATAGAAAAAGCGACCATACTCTTTTTCTACTTTTCAAAAGTAAAAAGTATGAAGTAAAACTTCACAGTGTCACTCTATCTGGATAAAGGTTATAAATATGTATTCTCTTATTTCTAATTCTTTGTCAAATTTCAGGTCTGCTATAAAGAATGAAAAAAAGTAAACATACAGTCGTCTTCCGCCACCGAACAGCCGAGTGAGGGGTAGAAAGCTGGTCATCTGGTGAGTCTGCGTGGTCCTCTCCACGAAGGCTGTACTCAGTTCACCGAACTGGGCCAGCACATAGCACACCCCGCCGCCACTGAGCAGACCGATCAGCACCCCGCATATAGTAGCCATCTTCTCCACCCATGTTGCGTAGCGAAACTGCGGTTAAATGAAGCTTGGACGAATATTTTAAGAACGAAGGTCATCGACAAAGCTATTATAAAAGTTTGAAATCTTTTATGGCAATGGGTGGTCACCGATGGCGCAGGACTTGGCAAAAGAAGGGTGGTCCTGAAGACTGACATAGTCCTGATAAAGACAGCGGTAAGCCGTTGGATTCTAACTGTTCAGGACAGGACCACAGATCAGATGGTGTGGCAGTGGCATCGATTAGGAAATACCCATGTTCAGTGGACGAAAGCCTAGAAAGAAGGAAGGAAGAAAATATTTGAGGTAGTTTTTGCCACTGCTTCGTTCGTGTGGATTTCAGGTTTAACTTTATTATGTTTGGACAGCGGTGATAGCCTAGTGGCTGAGAATTCGACCTCTTGATCGAGGGGTCTGGGTTCGAATCCCAGTGGCACGCACCAATGACTGTAAAAAAAGTTATATGCGCTTTATAAAAATATCAATATCACCTGCTGTTACGGTGAAGAAAAATATCGTGAGGAAACCTGCATGCCTGAGAGTTCAAAAAAATGTTCTCAAAGGCATGTGAAGTCCACCAACCCGCATTAGGCCAGCGTGGTGGACTAAGGCCTACATCCCTCATATTGTGAGAGGAGACCCGACCTTGTAGTGGGTCATTAATGGGTTACTGACTGATGTTTGGATAGTCAGCGTCCAAAGCAAGCTGAGCGAACCGGACAGTTAGCTAGAGCGGCAAATGTGAGTGGCGGTAAAATTGATTTCTTAAATTTTATCCACGTCCCCATAAAATCGTGGGCTAAAAAGGTAATCTTATAACTTTAAATCCTGTAGGTAGTCAACGAATAATAATCAATAAAATTTCAAGTAAACTTACGATTTGAAAATACGATAAGATCGCCTCCGGCTCTGGTTCTGGTTCCGGACTTTTCTTTCTGAAACAAGAAAATTGTAATGTTATTTATTGTTAACATAACTAGAAGATTTCTTTCACTGTACCACGTGGTGGTGATATTTTTTTAATTATATAAGACTTAGTTACATATTGTTACGAAGATGAAGTACTAAGCTGCATGTCTTCGTTTTTTGTGTTTCAGTTAGGGAAGCGTGGTTACCAGGACGAACACCTCTCTCTCTGTGTTCTCATGGGTCTCACGCATTTCCTTACGACCTCAGTGAGATTTTCTACCTTCTACCTTCTATTTGATGTTGGCCTGCACACCCGTTTGTTACTATCTATATAAAAGAAATCTAAAGTTTGTAAAATACCTGGTACCTATCGTACCTACAACAAGGTTAATTGGTGCACTATTTCGATAACGCAGTAGAAGATCGGTCACAAAGATCTACATTGTAGCGTATCTTATTTCTCTTTTCAGATAATATTATTAACTTTACTATGTTTGTACTAAGGTTTATTCCTTATAATGTTATCTAAATAATCGCCAAGCTCTACTATAACTCGCTTAAACTGTTATGTTGTGTAGTTACCTAAGACATACGAGTATGAAAGAGATCTTGTGCCGCTGCAGCAGTATGTAATGTTAATGAGACCGTACGTAATTATAGGTAATAATTGGTATTTGAACGACATTGAATTCCACATAAATGAATGGAAATTAAATAAGACAAAATAATATAATGCTTATGAAAATACCACAAAGACGGGAGTAGATTTTTAAACAGGTATAGTGTTTTAGTTATGTGCACTAAATCCATGGAGTTTTTATGGTTTTGTTTAAGAGTTTGTAATATTAATTTAAATTAGTGATCGCACAGCATTGATCGTTTTTACATGCACCAAGAAAATTATAACGAAGTGAATATTTTCAGAATAATTATTTACATTTAAAAATTAATAATTTACATTTTTTTTTCTTTTTTCCTCCGGGAATCCATGTCTTGTTGGGAGATGCGTGCGGTCGGGCTTCAGCGGGAGCGTGCGCCTCTGATAGATGCCCGGGCCTGATTGAGTAAACCTTCACTGAATCTTTCAGGCGACACACGACCACGGCTTTCAATAATTGTTTACGTTCATTACGCGGGGCTACGCTCTCATATATAGGCACTCTTGAAGGCTCCCGTTTCGTGAATTAATGGCTTACGCATATGCCATGTTTATGGGCAAACAAGTCCTACAACCCCTATTTCAAACATTATGACAGAAAAACTGACGAATATATGTGTACCCGCACTAGGCCAGCGTGGTGGACTAAAGCCTACATCCTTCTCATTGTGAGAGGAGACCCGACCCTGTAGTGGGTCATTAATGGGTTACTGACATATGTGTAAAATTAGAAGCTATTTTCAGCTTCATTTGCTACTTTTTACTAAATGTTTTGGTAAGAGTAAAATGTATTTGATATCGATAAATTATTACTTAGTAGAGGTTGCACAAGCGTCGGCATGGCTGTCATAATATTAAGGGAGTTTCCCTTACAATAAGACGAATTTCTCTTATGTAAACCACTTTTCCTCGGCATGTTCTTAGCCTTCAGAGGCACCGTAGGGACAGGCTTCAGTATAGATCATATTGTTCATAATAATATGCCTCATATTACAAAAGCTAAAGCGGCACCGGTGTCGTGCTGTTTCTGGATAGTACGTCTACACTAATATTATAAAGAGGAAAGATTTGATTGTTTGTTTGTTTGTGTTGAATAGGCTCCGAAACTACTGGACGGATTTGAAAAATTCTTTTCACCATTACATATAAATTCACCAATAACCAACGCTATCTTCAGTCTGAGTAACATAGGCCATATTAGATTTTCAAAAATATTAGGGATCCCTTCGAAAACTTCAATAATGTAACCCACTTTAACTTATTACTATTTCTTGAGGTATTTTACTTACTTGGAAGTCGTAATAAACCAAAATTTGTAAATATAGTGTAGTTCGGATTTCTCAAAATGGGGTAGGTACGCCATATGACATATCGTGATAGGAGGTATGCGGTAGCTGACTCCAATGTCCAATAATTAAAATTAAGTAAAACTAACTCTATTTTACTATGCGACAAAAACCAAGCCCACCTATAACGTTTAAGTTATATTATTTTTTCAATTATATTATTTATTTTATTGAAAAAAAAATGAAATACGGTCTATCTTATGTATTCTAAAAATATAATAATATTTTATTTTGTACCTATTAAAATAGCATATCTATAGTCTGTGTTTTGTAATGGAGTAGGTACGAAGTGTTCCTTAATGCCTAATAGGGGTGCTGCGGTTACTTGTAATTAACAGTTTGAGAAACCCTGGCAGTTGAAAGTGTAGCTCAAGCGTCCTTCAACAATGCGAAAACGAACGACGATAAAGAAAACATATAAAAATTTTTTGAAGTCTATAGAAGGTTGCCACAACTTTTGATTAAAAATAATAAATTTTATACAAATAAAGATAGCCTCATATCCATAACTTTCAGTTGTTTTTTTTTCAGGATTCAGAAAATACTTTAGGTAGGTAGGTTAATATTGTAGGTAGTCGCATAATATTTCAACAAACCGACCAAAATTCAAATGAATGAATTGAATGAATGCTGAATTCACGTCCTGGTGGTTCAATTATTAAACGGTACAGTGTAGCAAAAGCCTGAAACTAGCCAATTGCCAAGATGAGAAATATGGGCTTAATATGGGCTTACACTGTAAAACATATCGATCTTATGATAGTCAAGCTCTAAGCTCTACACGCCCTAATCTACTTACAACTCTAACTCTCGTCATAGCGTATAGCGCTCTGTGTGAATCCTAGTCATAAGTTGTCTATAAATTTATGTAAACCTACATATATAATCCTAAATTTTTCAATTTAATTGTTGGGTATTTCATTTTAATTATTCTAATTAGGAGGTAAATATAAATAGATGTGGATCTTACAGAAACATAACACTTATACGTGTAAACAAACACTTATACCTAATAGTTGTGAGGTAGGTACTATAGTCTATAGGAAAATGTTTAGGAAAATCTTCAAGATGATCAGAAAACTAGTAATATACTAATTTGAAACCTTATAATCCTGTTTTTGGGCTATATAGAAAGATAATCGTTTGGTAAATAAGATTTACGTACCTGAGTAATTCGTCAATAGCGCCAGTAAACCAATATAACTAAGCCTTAAATGATTGCATAATGTTCTTCGAGTGCGTTGTAAAACTGATAATTTCATGATGACTATTCAAGTCGTTTTGTAATTTTATCAGAATCCAAATGAAGTCACACTCAATTGAATTTTGTCTGTTAAAAACGATATTTTGGCCACGTGCGAAGAATTTTATTGTTTGGCAATTCCGATTCGTGTCTTCATTATCTTTAGTTGTTCGACTTTAACAGTTAGAGCAAAAAAATTTCCAAGTGGCCAAACTGATGCCCGGGGCTGAATTCAATGAAATTCTCACATGCATTTGTAATTAAAGGTGAGTAGGTACGCGCGCAATGGCGCGCATTCAAATATTCTTCTAGGTTTCACCATAAGTTTTAAGTAATAGCTTAAAATTGGCATTTATAGCTTTTTATAATTTCTCATAGAAAAGCTATAAAATGATCGAGAGCTGTTCTCATCAGGAGCTATGATGCTGATCAGCTCATTGTCTTCGATTGAATTTACTAGTGAATGAAATAAACATCATCATCTTTAACGAGAAGATCAATTTGTAACTATTGCTTTAATTTTTAAACGCAGTAATTACACGAATTTATGAAATGCGTATAAAATGAAAATGCATTATTTATTCATTAAGAATATGTACCTATATATAAATAGATTTTTGTGTTTATTGTATAAATGTACATCAGATAAAGATATTAAACAAGAAAACAATGCAAAATGCACTCAATATTGTTGGATAACTATCGTATGTACTTTGGGTAGAAATGGGGTAAGCAGAATAAAAGTACGAGTAGTAGTGTAATATTATTAGTATACCTACCTAATACTATGGCAGCAGCGTGTTTTACAGGGCCGGATTTAGGGGAGGGCAACCAGGGCTACAGCCCCGGGGCCTCCACAAAAGAGGGGCCCCCACAATAGACTTCAGAAAAAAAATTAAATTAAGACTAGTACACTAGTATACAACTTTTCCTTTCATATTTTTTTGTGTTTTACCTTTACCTACAGTACTTTGTACAAACATGATTACATTAAATATTAACAGAAATTAGAATATATTTGTTCACGGCAATCAGTAAAATATCAAAATATCAAATGGCCCTGATAAGCATTTGCAATTTATTATTATTATTTATTCGAAAACTCAACTGAAAAAAATTATTGATTTTATTTGGAAAATAATTTGGGACCAAGGGGCCTCCACTCCTTTGTTGCCCCGAGGCTTCCAGACTTCTAAATCCGGCCCTGGTGTTTTAGCTACTTTATGTTTAAGAGAGAGGAGTAAGTATTTGCCGGAAATTTGTAGCGCTCTTAGTCTAATTCATCGTCCTTCCAGTGTACCCACACGAAGTCAAAAAGAACTTCTGCGGTTGACGGAGAAGGTGTAGGCAATGGCCAACAGTAACTGCCGGCATGACTGTTTGTTAACAACTTGAAAAACGGATGACTTCACTAGATTTTTAGTGCACTTTAACTTGTAGGCACGTTCAGTGATTTGTCAAGTACCTACTGTACCTATGTGTCATTTACACCCTATGTTTTGGACACGCCAGGCGGGTCACCGGCGCCCCTAAAACTCTTACAAGAGCCCGCTAGTGGAAAAGTGGGATCAGACATTTGAGCGTTGTAAATATTAAATTATTTGTACTACCTTAAATTATACGTTATTAAAACATATTTAGTAAACAAAAAAAGGCCGAAATACAATAGGTGCACGTCATAAAATCATATCATGATTTCATGTAGGTATCTGAATTCACAGAAGAATGGTTGCTGAGTGCATTGAAATCTAAACTAATGTCATTGAAGACAGTGTATAAGTACGTACGTACTTAGTTACAAACCGTAGTTTATAAGTATGTATGTTAGTATACTATTATATCATCAATAAAATTGCTCGCTATTGACCGCGCGGCAAACTCACGCCTGTTTCAATTAATCTGTTCAATGCGGAACTACGAATGATCACGCATCATTTGATGGGCAGACTTAACTGCTCGCTCGAATTTATATTATACAAATTTATCGATCAGCAAGACTGTCAGCTTTTTACTGGAATGATTGGTATCATCCCTTCTCTAGGATCACTCTAGGAGTATCGTCATGCTCGCTCGCTCATGAAAAGTTGTTACATCGTGTTCCTTACGAATGAAAATGCAGCTTCAACAAATGCAGTGTGTGGCGTTTAAGCGCACTGAACTGAATTATGAACGCCCGTCCACCCATCGATATACGACTGGTCGCGAACGAAGTCGAATTTTTAATATAAATAGACGACATGATTCGTATGTGGAGCGCATGTGATTATATTATACGACTCAGGCCTCAGGTGTTTTATTCAGCATACTTATAATGAAATTCATCATGGATTTAAGAGGATGGTCGAGGCGTGAGTCTAAGCTGAGGACGAGCTCGAAACCTACGTTAACGACAACCTGAGCGTGGCATTTCTGCACTCTACAATCTCTACATTCATTTCCTGCAAGACGCTATATACGTAAGCATAACTCTCGGCCTCCAGAGCCCACGGAGCAGCCTTAAATGTGATGGTACCCTGGCTGGGATTGGGTATATCACAACGTGGGCGTCAAATGGCCGTCTTTTCAAGAGGCAGATCGCTTCCCACTGAAATAGGACTCCAATTAGTAAAATTTACTACTTAGGTACCTACTTAAAAATATATTTGTAAGGAATAGGAGAGTTCTTAGCCGGAGTGATAGCCCAGTGGCTTAGAATTCGACCTCGAATCGAGGGGTCCGGGTTCGAATCCCAGTGGCACGCACCAATGGCTTTGTAATAAAAAGTTATGTGCGCTTTATAAAAATTAAATATCACCTGCTGTTACGGTGAAGGAAAACATCGTGAGGAAACCTGCATGCCTGAGAAAAAAAAAAGTTCTCAAAGGCATGTGAAGTCCACCAACCCGCACTAGGCCAGCGTGGTGGACTAAGGCCTACATCCTTCTCATTGTGAGAGGAGACCCGACCCTGTAGTGGGTCATTAATGGGTTACTGACAATGAGTAAGCAAGCGACATCGTAAGCATAATGTTCTACGGTGGTTGGGACACGTCTAGCGTCTGTAGAGCGAATATGTCCTTCAACGCAGTATGTATTTAAATCAATGAGCTCCCAATTATATTTTAAATTGGTACAATCATGTGCATATCCAGCCAATAACACAAATGACCACCAAGAATTGTGTCCAATGTTTTTATTAATATATACTATATTATGTAAGCTATCTATATTTTATTGAATTTATACTTTTCCTTATACTGTGATGACTAGGCCGTGCACAAAGTCTTCATCCACGTAGATTTTATAAAGACAATTATCATTTTTTATTTATAGTATTTGATATTAGATATCTTTTTCGATGAACTGCAATAATACCTAGTTAGTGACTTAGTACATAAGACTTAACTGGAGTCAAAATACGTCCCTCCTTCCTTCCATTTTAATAGTTTTCACTATTTAAGGAAGTAGATACATAGCGGGTAGAAGTTTATTTGCCACCTTTATAAATTATGTTAATGTCGCGCAAAAATGCGATTAGCCTATTGTGTAAGCGTCGTATCGTATGAAGATCCATGGCATTGTTCGTTATTTCCTTATCACTATCACTATAAACCGTTTAATTAATGCTTTGTTAAATAATGTTTATGGCATTGATAACAATCTTACGTTGATAACTATCTATTCGCAATTTTCTGTACTATTCGTTGTAAACCTTCATTGAAGAGTAATGCAAAAATACATTTTCTATCTTTCCTTTCTTCAATTTTTAATTACCGGCTTCAAAAACGGAGGTTATCAAAGTCACAACTTCAAAAATAGTAAGCCTAAAGTATGTAACAAATGTTATTTCATACTTTTTGATTTTTGATGTCGGTTTAATTTTTTAAAATTATTTTTGACGTGATAAATTCTTCTAGTATGGGTAAAAAATGTTAAATTCGCAAAAGGATACGTGACCCTGATCGTAAGGGAAAATGCGTATGATGGTTTATAGAAACTGTCAAAAGGAAACATTCATAAACACAGTGCGTCTAATTAGATGGTAATTATGGAAACTGTCAAAATAAAAGGAAATACATATTCATAAATAATAAGTGTATTTTGTTATAGAAAAAAGCTAAATATTATAATTATTATGATTTTGGATTAGACATTGCGATTACCTACTGGCTTTAAATGTCGTTTCTTTTCTTACAGAGAAACTCAATTGTGTTATAATTGAACTGTCGTTCAAATTACCAAGAAAACTTTTCACTTCTGCCAGCACTCCCGTAGTGCAACCGATGGTTTTTAAACTAACAAGTGAGCGGGACAATAGAGATTTGATAAATTGAACAAACGTTGTTCAAAGTAGGTTACACAACATAAAGATACATTAATTCTTTGTTTGGGTGCTATTTAACCCTGCGCAAATGACGCTGGGTCATATTGGCCCGAGGCAATTTTAAACTAATATACCTATTTTAATTTTACATCGTTCGTGTGGTTCAAGCGTTTCTGTAGCTGGAGATATAGCCCCCTTCTACCCCCTTTTTGGGTACTCTCAATGCGACGCCGCGTGCGTGTGGAGTCTGTGGAGATACACGTGCTTCAAGTGAAAACGGGTAATTATGACCCAGCGTCATCGCTGGCGTAGGTAGTAATTTCGTGACATACGTTTATCTGTTTAATATTAAATCTTGTTTCTTTAATAGGTTTTGAATAAAAATGTCACTGACAAGTAACCAAGCTACAATTTTGGCGTTGTTAGAAGACTCTAATTCCGACAATGAAGACTTCCAAGCTGCTTCAGACGTGGATATTAATTACACTATCGAATGGTGTAATAATACAGAATATGATATTTTTAGTTTCCCTTTCTTTAAAAAACGTTTAATATTTTTTGATATTCTTCATAGTTTCGGATATACCTATTACGTACCCATCCACGCTTACCTACTTGAAAATTTCATCCTTTATATGTGTGTAATAATATTGCAAATTGATAGGATCGACAGGTATTAAAAAATAAAAATAAAATATTTACATAATTATGTAACACTAATATCTTATGTATAAAATTCTCGTGTCACAGTTTTAGTTATCATACTCCTCCAAAACGGCTTGACCGATTTTTATTAAATTTTATATGCATATTCAGTATGAGTCTGAGAATCAGCTAAGTATCTATTTTTCATACCACTAACATTTTTATTTTATTTTTTGGACAATTTTTTTTATTTTTCAATAACGTGGCATCAAAAAATACATACAACCCTAAATTGTCACCCTATTTGTTATAGTCATTTTAGTAATTTAATTATTTTTCATCCCGTTCGATAACTTATATAGCAAAACAACGTTAGTGAGCTTAGCTAGTTATATATATTACTAGCTGACCCCGCAAACGTTGTTTTGCCATATAAGTCGTTAAAAATCGACTATTAAAAAATAGGGTTTTGTGATAGAAGGGTGAAAATTTAGAGTTGTATGTATTTTTAATGCCACATTATTGAAAAATAAAAATAAAGAAATTTGTCCAAAAAATTAAATTAAAATGTTAGGTGTGGACAAACCCTATCACTTAGGGGTATGAAAAATAGACAGTAGCCAATTCTCAGACCTACTGAATATGCATATAAAATTTCATAGAAATCGGTCAAGCCGTTTCGGAGGAGTATGGTAACTAAAACTGTGACATAAGAATTTTATATATAAGGTAAGATTATAAACTATCAATATTAAAAACACTGATTCAAAATGACTTATTAACTTATATTTTTAAGTGGTAAAGCCATAGTAGCTTGTCCGGAAGGTACCCTTCCTCTTAACTCATCTCGTGCCTTGTGTTCTGGCGAGGGAGGTATGATTGCCCAAGATATTTTATTTGAAGCGATCACATAGTAGCGAAGCATCCGCATACAAACTCAGTTTAGATTTCTTCTTTATTTGATGTTGGTTAATATGGGTATCCACACCATACCAATACTTCATCAATACAAATTCTAAGAAAAAATCATGTGGTGTCATGGGTGGGACATCAGGTTTCCTACCGAAGTTCGGATAATATACAACATGTGTGTATCCTTGAATGAGAAATCCTTGGGTCCGGACTATGAGAACAACAAATAGCGAGTTCGTAATTCGTATAATTTAAAAATGTTCTAGAAAGATCGATACAGCTCTTTATATACATTAAATAAGGCCACATCTGTGGGCAAGCAGTTGAACTAAATTAATAAACCAAATACAATGAATCAATCGAATACCACCATGGAACTTTAATCCATCTGATGGTGATATCTGTTTGAGACTTATTTTTTTGACGGAAACGAGTAAACTACGGAGACGCAAGCCGCCCAACCCACCTTATTAAAATAATAAGATAGAAGGTCTGAGGTCGTGGGTGCTACTCATGACGACCAAGATGATTGCCTCACAAAAGTTATCTTCCGGAATCACACTTTTCTAACGGATTCACTGACCTAAACGTCATGAAGAATATGCTGATTCACGGCGATAAAGTCTATCCCTGGCGAGCCGCATCCTTCCACATCCTCCACAATATCCAGAGTGGGCTTTCTTTCTAAACCCTCTGACTGGTGACCTAGACTCCTAGCCTGATATGCCATTATGAAGCCTTTATAAAAAGATGTGGACAATTTTTGACGTAAATTGAGATGTAAATTTTAACTTAATGTGCGTGAAAAGCCGAAAGATAAAAACCATAATGATGCCATTATGACTTAATTGAATTACTTCACTAAAGTTGTCAATTGTGACAGTTAAAAAGTTAGTGAGAAATTAATTTGATAATTAATGACACAGTGTAAAGAATTCCCCTATTTCAATATAGAATTTTTTTAATATTTCTAAACTTGATATCAGTTTGAAACTCTTGTAAGACAGACAGGTTGGTATTTTGTTAATAATAATAATATGTACTTTAATGCACAAACTGCTTGGTTTAGTTTTGACTTCTTTTTATTAAATTTATTTTTGGACCTTTAATTTGAATCCTATTTCGTTATAAAATTTGAGTCTTGATAATTTTGTTGTTGTTTTTCTACGCTGTTAAAGGCCTTGACGCCTACACTACAATTTTAAACTTTCTTTCACTTGTGTATTGCATGAAGATAAAATGTAGGTACATTTGAAATATTTTTTCCTAAAATTACAGAATTTGATATTACTCACTCTCGATCTTACGATTTGCTAATTGATTCACTTGTAAATGTTGTAGATTACAATAGTCTTCTATAATAAATAACAAGACGAGAGTGGTAAAATTATTTATTATAGAGTAGGAGGCGCCTGTCAATCTTTTGTTTGTACGGTTCATTAAAAACTCGAGCCAGTGCGTTCTCTATAATATTTTCAAAGGCTTGAAGTTTTCCTCATATCCCGCATTAGGTTAATACGTGGTGCACTAAGGCCTATCCTTCTCACTTTGTCAGGAAATCCAACCCTACAGTGGGTCACTAATAGAGTATTTACAGACGTACTTAACATACTGGCCTCCAAGCTTCATAAATACATAAGTTCGTCCGTTCAACTTCTAAACAGCTAGTGTAGGTAATTAAATGGATTTCTAGATGTCTGCATCGATCTTGGCCGTCTTCAAGTAATTGTGGATTACGAATCTCCAAGCCATGAAGCCATGATGACAAGGATTAAGGAATGTCGTTAAGACTTCCGGATTGTGTATCTACTCGTCCCAAAAGATGAAGCAGTTTACTTTTTATTCGCGCGGTCTTTTTGATCCGCAGATTGCCTTTACCATTACACAATTCGATGTGCTGAGGTGCTCGTAATGGCCTAATAACAGCGCGAAAATATTTTTATTTAGTTGCAAACCACAGTACCTAATTATGCGCAGGTTGTTTTTACGTGGATAGCTATGTGTATGTTGACATTAACATTTTTACTACATTATGTTTTATGAAATTATTAGTGAAATTATAATTATTAGGCCAGTCGAATTAGATCAAAGGGGGTTGATATCGAAAAAATTATAAGTAGCAATTTTTCTCCCGAACCTTTAGGGGGGTAACTGGCAGTCTACGTTGCGAGTTTCGGGACTCTCGGACTTACGGAAAATTGTAGGAAATTAAATTACAAACAACTTTGGTAATGACCTTTTAAAATAAGGATTATTCCTATCTGTCCCCCAATTTCGTTCCCTAGGGGTAGATAGGAATAAAGAGTTTGATCTGTGACCCTTTTAGTGAAAATGTGACAGATCGAACTTTTTTTTTCTGATTTGTCCCCTATTAGGCTATTAAATATATCTATTAATTTTGGTAAAAGTAATGGCACACGCTATAAGCTACATATATGTAATTAAAATAAAAGGCATTGTTTTCAATTACTATTAATAAAAAAAAAAATGTTTTTTTTGTGTATTACCTGATTTCTCCAACTAATTGTGAACCGATTTTCGAAATTCTTTTTTTATCTGGTAGGGTATGATTTCAAGTTATGTTTAAGGAATGATTTATTCGGATTACAGTTAAAGGTTAAGAGGTCGCTGCGAGCAAGTGATTTACCTGGCAGAGAAAAACTTTCTTAAATGTTGATGATGATCTATAAAACTTGTCGCTGCTCGTGAAGATATGGCGCATGTGTATACTACTGAATCTCAGTATCGAAGTATTCTACATCTTCGATATACATGTGCAAAACCTCGGTAAATAAATTAACATTAAAACGTATCGATTGCTCTGTTGCTAGGCAGAGAAAAACTGCACCGGCCGGTGCAATGACGATCAGTGAAAGCGCACGCAGATGCAAGTAGCAACTATACGCGTTGATAGACATGCTCCGTTATGCACCTTATCCCCAACAACTCGTCGTGATAACAGTCTTAATAGCCTTAACAGAACTGTTTCCTCGGACCTTAATTATTTCTATCAAATAACGTATATTAAACAAAATATTATGAAAACAAAATACACTGTTATTAACTGAAGAGAGAAAAAGGTAGGTTCTATTTATAGGGCACTAATTATTATTTTAGTGTCACATATTTTTTGAGGAAATAAATTAATAAAACCCATTTACATTTACAAACCCATTTACAAAAATAGACGTTAAAAACTTATTATGAGGTGCTGCGGTAACAAATAAAACTTTGGTAGGTTTTAATTTAACTTTTGCTTAGTTACTCACCTTATAATATTTAACTAGCTTACGCTGCAGGCTTCGCTCTGCAAAAATAATTTTGCCTACCTATCCAAACTTATTATTTACCTTAAATCATTTTATTTTTAGTTTTTTTCCGGAATCTTTCACCACCAATCCTGCTCATATATTAAGGGCAGAAAACAATTTAAATTCTTTAACTACGATTGAGAAGCCCTAGCTAGCTATCAAAAACCAGCACTCGATATTTAGTTAGAACTAAATAACTCTTCCCCTATCATCCTCTGCCACCTTATATTTTATAAGTTTTTTTTTTCAAAATTCCTATCTTAGCAGACTTTAAGATTATAAAACAAATCTGTAGATAATCTGTCTATGTTACACTAAACATATTTTTATAACATTATCGATATTATTTTATAAAAGTCTAGTATCTACTTACATAATTTTGTTACCTTAAAGTTATACTTATAAATTTAAAATTTAACTAGTTGTTTTTTCTTGCATGCCAAATAAGCAGCACTATCACCTGTATAATAGATGAATTATTTTTCATGTGTTAATATAAAAAAAAACCTACAATAGATTTTATCAAGATAAATAAAAAAATCACAGACATGCCAACAAATAGCGTTGAAACATCATAACACTTAAAATGGTTATTTCAACACTTCCTACCCCTTTTAGGCAATGAGGTTCAATTAAATACGAAACACGTCTTCCACCAACTCTGTTAAAGAATGTTAATACAAAATTTGAAGGAGATTGCACCAAGGAATCACGTCGTCCCATACAAACTTTTCCCTCGTTTATCACCACCGTAAGGGGAACAATTCCTAAAATGATTATCGGATGCCTACGTCATACAAAGAACACACTATCAGAGTTTCAGGTCTCTACGATCAGCGGTTTAGGATGCACGTTGGCCCCTCAGGCATTCAGGACAAAGAATATTACATGTGTGTAGGGTATCCAAATATCCACCCTCCAGGCGGTTAAACATCTCCACAAAAAATCACATCAACCCGTATCTAATTTTTTAAGAAAAAGCATTTCGCAAAAAAATTAAAGAAAATTTGCAATGAAAAGTTACCCGTAGCTTTCCTCATGAATGCGGCTATCATAACAAATCCGAATGATAGTTTCAAAAATTAATACGCTCTATACGTGTATTAGTACGTGTATTAGTTAAAAAGGTAAGGTTAAAGGTATAAGTTGTTCTGGAAGAGGCATCGTTAGGGCATAACCCTCATTTTTTTATTCTTCCGAGATTCATTTGTATTAGGATTCATTCCAGCATCAAATATTCAGTCAAAATATTCAGCCGTTGAGTTTTCAAACATGACTGTGCCAAAATCAAATGTTATTTAAAACAAAAACACTTCTCTTCCAAAACCCCTTTTTAACCCCTTCTTCCACGAAAATCCTTTCTTATCTGACGCCTACGTCATACAAAGAACACACCCTCGAAGTTTCAGATTTTTACGTTCAGCAGTTTAGTCTGTGCTTTGATTCTCAGTCATTCAGGACAAAGGATTTTAATTAATGAATTATGATACGATATGATGTCTGTTTAATATTTTTCATTGCTTTCATTTAAATCTTGAAATTTATGGACGGATATCGCATCCCATGTGACGAGAAATGCATCTGACGGTAATGTTTGCAATAAACTTTACTCCTCAGGGCATTACAACAGAACAACTATCAACCAAGCAAGAGACAATGATATTTTCTGTCACCTGTATGTTTTAGATAATGGCATCAATGGTAGATAATACACAAACTCTACTGTCTTTGACTTTTCATGTATATTTAGAAAAAGTAACTCTGCAAAATGATATCAGCAATCTTGTGCATTAGCCCGTGTGTGCCTAAACTAACGACGGTCAGCCTATAAAATGATAACTAATGCCGATAACCTGTCATGATCTCTGGGAGTGTGGGATTTAGGTCATTATGCAATAAATATAACTATGCATGTAAGGTTGTAACCCTTAAAAACACTTTTAAGCTATTCATAATTAGCTCCATTAAGTCGTGAGCTAAGATCTATTAAGGTTCGGTTTATTATTACTAATATATAAGTATTTGTACTTAATTTTACAGGTTTGGAACTGAATTAGTTCTCGTCCAAGTAATTTAATACAGGTTTTCTAAAATAAATAGTAAAACAAGATATCAGAATAGAATAGATATATTTTACAGTTATTGATAAAAGGAGTAAGTGTACTACTGAGCAAACGTCACTGACTTTATTGTTACAGGTATGCTGAAAGCGAGAGTGCTCAAAATGCCTACTAGATTAGTATCGGGTGGCAGAACACTTCCCGGTGCGCAGTCAATAACTAGGCGACCGTGTGCCGTGATCGGTGTACTCGTAGTAGCAATGCGCAAGCGGGAGCGAGCCCTCGTTATCAGTCGCGCAAGAGCCTAATCACTTTCATTGCAACCCCGCGAAGGAGGTCGGTCGGGCCGCGCTATCACGCACTTCGGCCGGAGCCGGCACGCAGTCGGTCCCGCGCAGTAAGTGCGCGCAGGCGTGCGCCGTCTGCCGTCAGCCGTCCGCGCACGGTCCGGGCACGTTCCGCGTCTCTCGACGACGACGCCGTAACGACGCACGTCGCCCGACGCCCGGCAGCAGCCGGGAATGGAGGCCTGCTGCGCAATCAGAGCTGCCGAGGACCTTGTGGGCGACCAGGTACGAGCTCGCCCAGGCCCAATCTTGCGATGCCTTTCCCCTCTACGCTTGTCACCGCCGTTTTGACCAAAATCGCAACAACAAACGTGTACACCGCACAGGTTGATTATTGTGACCGGTCAGTTTTTATCAAATGTGATTTAAGGTTTCCGTGTGCGCTACAGTTATATTAGTGCGGTGACGAGTTAATTTTATTCTAATTACTCACAAGTATCCGACAAATAGAAAACGGTAAATCGTTGTGTTATGACATTTGTTTAAAACTTATGGCATACTGTTTGGTTTTTAACGAGTTGGAAGAATGCTAATTTTAATAAATAGAAATATAAACTACTTATTCTGAAAGATGTCATTTCATAAACGACGAAGATTTTCATAAAATTTTTCATTGCATTTTCGAAGTTATCTTACAATTTACGAGTATATCTGTTAAGCATAATATAATAATCATTATTTTAATTATTGGTGTATTTGATATTTGCCATTTGATACGAAAAATTTTGTCAACCATCAGCAATAAAGAAATTGTTTATAATGTATAAAATAACTACACATAAGTGCACATAAGTATCTTCTAAACATTGATATTTTAAATGCTTGTTATATTGAAATAGTGAATACTATTACTGAATCACTTAAAACACAGACATTAACTCTACATTTTACGTAAATCGATAAATTAACTTTTTTAGTGATTCAACATTTTTAAACTAGTACATTACACCAAAACAAGAAAAATATATTTTTTTAATTGTTCCCCACCATATATACGAGTAAAACACTCGCAACTTTCTCTACCAATTCTAAGATTTAATATAACAATTAAAATATCAAAAGCATTACACATTTCCCGCCCTAATTGGTTGTGATGTGCTAGGCTGTTTGTAAATTATTAGTTCGATAATGTCCAAATACATATATATATATATATTATGTGTGTGAATAAAATTACACTAGAATGAAACACGTGTGATTGCATATGATCGCATTTCGTGCGTGTGCATAGAAAAGACATCAACGCCTACCAGCACGAAAAGTGCCGGCTTGCCGACTTAACAAAACATTCATTTGTATTGCTGCCTGTGTTGGTTTTTGCTCATCGGTGTCTTAAATATAAATAAAATATTTCATCCTTTTAAAAAACAATTTTTATCCTTATATGTTGCATTTATCTCAATGTTAGCGATTTAAAATAATTCTGATTGCGCGTTATGGTAAATATGTAATAAATGAAAATAAAGTGAGAGTATTAAGAACATAATATTTTGATTTATATAATACAACAACTAATTTCTTCTTAATTTTATAAGAACAAATTATATCACCGATGTAAAATAAAATAAATTAATTGCCGCTCTCGGATCGATCCTGGGTACCTACCTCGTACCTATACCAATGTTTTACATAGATTAATTTTGTTATTTCTTGTGCATCGATGATTTATTTACGATGTATACCTACTATAATATTATAACACGATAGATACAATATTACTCATTAATATATTAGGCTTGTGTTATTTTACAGTAAGAGCTAAAAGTGTTATTTATCTCAAAGAATAAATAAATATAAAAAGAATAGCAACATTTTATCTTTATGTTTATAGCTGCTTAAATTTATCGCTAAGCGATTGACATATTTCTCGTCAAAATTTATAACTAATAGCTGTTCAATTAATGAACTACGGTATCCAAATTTTATTTACCAAAATGATGTTTGGCCTAGTAGAATGCGACCTTATTCAAATATCTTTATAAATATTAAGACTTCTAATTTGTGAAATAATGTGAGTGTGTATTGATTGTTACTCCTGCTTTCACGTGGTCACATAGAGCGATTAACAAACGTTTTCTTATGTGAAGATGGTTCAAGGACTGGACAGTGACATAGAAAGAAGAAGGTGCTTTCTTTTTTGTAAGAGTGTTTGCTTGTCCTTCTTTCGTCTTACTTTACAAAAATTACAGTGAGTTAGGTCACCTTCATATAACAATCTTGTCTACGTTGTTTTTAAAGGTAAAGATGTATGTATGCATGGAGAGTTCACCGCATTATAACTTAGCGTGAACGAAGTCGCAGGGAAAGCTCGTCCATGCATTAAAGGGTGTCGTTGAAAAATGTTGCAGATAGTCCCGGGCGGCGGCCGCCGGGGCGCTCCACACGCCGCCGAGTTCCTCGACTCGTGGTTTCAGATGCAGGTCAGTAACTTCAGTCACAATTTAGAATTATATACACGACGTTTTCGAGCAATATGAGTTGCCGGCGCCGAGACTTGGTCCTTCACTGTGAGCCTATCCACAAATTCTGAGCCGCCCGGTATTTCTCTATGAAACAGAATCAGAAATGCCGAAAATCGTAAAAGAACGAACCGATATAGCTCTCAAAGTTTACCATTTAAAGTGACAAAAGATGAGAAATGTCATCAAATGACGACCACAGCAAAAGGAACGCCGGCCGTCCAGGTAGATTGATGATCTGAAGAATAAAGTGGAAATCCTTTGGATTCAAAGGTTTTAGGACCGAGTATAATGGAGTCGATTAGAGGATTCGAGGAAAACTACTGGGAGAAAAAATCTTTTACCAATAGAAAGCTATGGTATCAGTGGGTCACATCGCGTCGTGACCATACAAAATGTCTGGAGTAGGTGTCTATGTCTGTTCTATTGTGACAAGAACACAGAAATGCGTGAGCTGCTGAAGTTGATTACGATAAGCGCAGTATAATGCATGAAGACCTCGATTTAAACAAAGGCTTTATGTTATTCTCAGTTCTTAGAATATGTCATTCGTAGGTACCTACGTTGTTTTGTATTTGGTTTACAGGGCAATTCAATTTAACAGCCTTCCTTCAAATTTTATCGATAATTAGGTATTAGGTATGTGGATTAGCTAGAACGTATTCTATCCTTACATTGTTTAAAAGAAAAATATAAAAAGAACATCTACGTTGCTATAACTACTACTGCTGTTTGAAATAATCGAATTGAGAAATTGAGTATTCTACTGTTATTAATCTATTCGTGAGATTTTGGTCTAACTTAAGTTCTAATGAAGTCTGAAAGCTCTACCTGGAAAAGCTATAAGTATAAGTCATAAATTATGAAGTTATCACGATAAGAAATGAATATTTACATAAACCGACATCAAAAACGTATAAAATAAAATTTCTTAATCTTTAGTATCAAGTATTTTGTTTCTATTAAATTTTGGCGCCAACCTCAAAAATAGTAGGCCTAAACTATGTATTTTTAGTTTTAAGTCCATATCACGAAAACTACTGGACCGATTTTGGTGAAACTTTTACCATTCCCTAAGTTGAACAAAATACAAACAAACACAAAAAGAACGAACATGATCCGTCTATTATTTTCGGAGATATGCGAGGACAAACATATCTACATACAAACATATATACATACATACATACATACACCCATGATATTTGGTATTATTGTATGGAAGTCGTAATAGACCAACATATGTAAAAATTGTGCAGTTCTGAGTATATTACATACATACGTGTCGAATTGGTAACCTCATTTTTTGAAGTCGGTATAAATCCTTAAAAAACTCATAAAACTATCAGCTCAGTAGAAACATCAAGAGAAATACTCAATTCTTGACTACAAGAGAACTAATATACACAGATAGAATAAAAATATCTGCAAAGAATGTAGGGTTAGCCCGACCAGTCCGTTTTATGACTTTATACCTTAATGCGTTGGTTTAAAAATATTGTCCCGATACCTAAGCGCAAAGCCACTTTGGTGGCAATGTGAACTAATTTGTATGCCACATGCGATAATGACATTGTCACGTATATGAACGACATGCGTACAGCCTGTATCTATTTATGTGGACTTAATAATAAAAGTAAAGTAATAACATATTATTATGACCCCAAAGGGACGGACTCTCGGCCTATTTGAATAAAAATTAGATCAAAACTGAAATACAAGGGAATCGATATTTAGTAACTACCTACCTTCCTCTGTGTAGATTAAATTACTTGGAAACACTATTTCACCCTTATTTGGTCGCGTTCAAAAAGTCACATAAACAGTCGCTAGGGGTGTACGTCACCCCAAACTTAGCTGAAGGAAAATAATTACACAGTAGCTCTTTTTCAATGGTTCTTATTATTCTTTTTTATTGGTTTTTAGTATTCTTATTAGTTAACTAGTCTTATGGCAACAATTTTGTGGTCATTTTTTCATTTTAAAGAAGATTAAAGTTTCATCTGTCTGTAGTTATTAACTATTTAATGGTATTTTTTACTCAAACAGCTCCAGCAGATCACTTTTTGGACTTGAACGGAATAATTACATATACACTTCCTACCGATACGTAAAGCGTAAAGGGCCTTTAACATGATTTTCGCTGCATAGATGCCTACCCCTTACGAGACACTACTGAAGTCACCAATTATAGTGAGGTTCTCGAATGGGTCAAGCGATACAGCTAAATAAACACTGGCTTGAACAATTTGCTCAGTTCACTGCGATTTTCTTATCATTTACTTATGAACGACTTTGTAATACTCATACATTTGAATGAAATCCGAAATTTAATGAACTCTAATTTGCACTTAACGATTATAATGATTAATATTTTCCATGATCCGTAAATTACATATAAATCACTGAAAAACAGAAGCTAAGTGAGTTATGTTAATGACGTATTTCCTGAAATAAATGTATGTATTGATTCCGATTACCGATTTGATAAAGCAAGAAGACCTTGTGTGTGCAGGTAGGTGGTATGAATGTAAAGGCGAACGCACATCTAGGTATACCACAAATTCAAATTGAAAATTATTTATTGTCAAAAAATGCAGCACATAGTTTAAAATGGTGTTTAAAATAATACAGACGATCATACATTCTGCCGTTCTCCCACATCAGTAGCGTGCAATAATAGGGCTATTTTTGTTAATAAGTATGATTTTATTTTTACATTTAACCAAATATTTGACTTTAAAATTGAAAAAAAGTTAAATTACTGTGACATTTAAAATATAAGCATACATATGATTCTGATTTATACAATTTTAAAGATAGATCATACAAGAATTTATTAATCTGTAATTAAATAATCATTACATGTATAAATTCTATTAATGCATATTGATAATTATACTGTCAATAATAATAATAATCAAGATTGAATTTGTTTTACCATTCAAAATATTCAGTTAGGCTATAAAAATTGTTGTCAATGAGCCAATCTATTAATTTCTTTTTAAATAAATTTAGGGCAATTTTTAAGGCAATTGGCTTATTCAATAATTTTGTTTTAGTAAGATTTACTTCTGACTTATTTTCATTATTATGCCAGTTTATGACGAGCGACACACTCTGCGTTGTCGAAAAACACTAAAGAAGTTGTAGTATTCTTTTCCTAAATAAATACTAACTTATTTACAAGGGTTAGTATCCCTTGTAAATTCTTTATATGGTAATGACACTCAAGCCTGAACGTGTAACTATTTTAATTTTGTTGACCAATTTTACTTGAAATCATCAAGCTCGTTTAGGGTTAATAAACTTTCGTTACCGCTTTTTAATAAGACTCACTTGGTGTTTAAAATCTTGCATCTTGTTTAAAAGTTCCAAACCTAACTTGTAAATCTTAATAGTTTAATTTAATCCAAGCCTTTGATTTTGCTTGTTTTTATTATGTTTAATAAATATGTAACGTATCCTACATCTGATTAACATCGTCTTGACTATTACAGAGGGAGGTTTAACAAAGACACTCGATGACTGACGTTCTGCGGCACATGCGGCACATGTGGGGAGTTTCGGTGTGCGTTCACCCCAAGCAAGCGTTATCAGTCGGCACGCGAGGGTGCTGCGTATGCAATGCATGAGTAACGCTTTCTATTGCACTTTTTAGGGCCGCTGAGGAAGACTAGGCATCGATTTTATATTTATTGACATCATAGAAGTATCTTATACCTATCTTATTTTAATACGTGAAGCGAAAATTCTGGGTACAATTTACAACTCACTACGCGACCGGAGCAGTTTGAAATCTGGCACAATTAAAGTTTATAATAATATGAAGACTAGCTGACCCTAATATCCAAAGGTTTTTGAGTCACAAGCTTTCGCCACCAAGTCCGTTGCGAAAATCCAAACAACTTTAACACGTAAGTTACAATGAAAGAGCTCCAACAATTAAAAACCGGCACTCGATTCCAATATTTTAATTTAACATTTAGAATGCCAACCTATATTTCTAAATCTACTTATATGAATTGAAACAGTTTTGAAAACGATATGATTTTATTGGCATAAGGATTTAAACAGAAGTATGAACATGGTTTAATTTTGGTCTGTATTTCTATTAACTTTTAAACTGTTAAAACTAATAAAAAAAGTTTTAATGTTAAACGGTTTTATTTACAATAAAAAATTATGTAGTGTAAAAAATTATCTACCAGATCGCACCAATCTTCTCATCAATCTGGGGTATTGATCAGACAAAATATAAAATCGTTGGGCACGTGAAATTTCTATCATAATATTTACTCTGAATACAATACTTTGATACCCACTTGATACCTATATTGAGGCAGTTGTGGAAAATATGAAATCCACATTTTGTTGCGGCGGCCATCTTGGATTTGCATTTTTTTCATAGTGAACTCTATTCTACCAATCAAGTCCTTTCATTTGATAACCATATTGAGGTAGTTGTGTAATATGTAATCCGTCATTTTGTACGGCGGCCATCTTGGATTTTCATTGTTTTCATACTGAGCTAGCTCTATTCTTCCAATCAAGTCCTTTCATTTGATACCCATATTGAGGTAGTTGCGGAAAAAAATGTACTTAATCCACCATTTTGTGGCGGCGGCCACCTTGGATTTTCATTTTTTTCATGGAGAACTCTATTCTACCAGCTAAGCCCTTTCATTTGTTACCCATATTGAGGTAGTTGTGTAATATGTAATCCGTCATTTTGTACGGCGGCCATCTTGGATTTTCATTGTTTTCATAGTGAGCTCTATTCTACTAATCAAGCCCTTTCATTTGATACTCATATTGCGGTAGTTGTGAAGTAATATGTTATCCGTCATTTTGTATCGGCGGCCATTTTGGATTTACAATCATAAAGAATGTATTATATTGTATTGTCATCAAGATTAAATTTGTGTACCAAATATCAGATCAATCTGTGATCATGAAGGGGGTCAAATGGCAATTACTAAATTTGACCCAAACAAACAAATAAACAGTTATTGTGATATAACGATAATAGTTTGACGTATGGTATCGCGAAGTTTTTTGTACATATTGATACGTTCTTTAATATTGTAGAACATACTTTTGATCTATCATCAATAGTTTCCGCAGCGCTTGCGACGAAAGACGGTGCACTTTTTTACACCTTGGATTACGTTATTTAAGTTTTAGTAAAAATCCCAAATTCATCGAAAAAACACGCCACACACACTATCATATGTTTGAGTTTGACATGCACGCAGACAAACAAAGTGTGCGTACGTGTCAAATTCAAATTTCAATAAATTATAGTCCAATTTCGACTACTTGGCAATCTCGTGTTAGTAGTAAAATTTCTTTATCACCTTCAGCCATTTCTTATCAATTTCATAGTGCAAGCCTCTTTCGATAATTTGAGCTCTGAAACCAGATCGAGCTGGTCCCTGTGCTTAAAGTAGTGTTTCCTCGCGGATTTTTGGTCTTCCACGAGAATCAAAATTTTCTTTTAATATGTGTATGCACATTAATATTAAGTAGGTATACACATTAATGAAATTGCATTTTAACTATTATCACCGAAAAATATGTATCGTAGATATGTGTCGTATTACTTTATTCAAAACATCGATTATCATTTCGATGTGTCTTTAAATATATACGAGTATACATATATGTAAACCGAAGATCTCCGATGGATTAAAAGTTAAAGTTAATAATACTGCAGTATAAGAATAATATATGATTCTTTGTTTAATTTTAACTTAGCGTAAGAATGGACAGTGCATAATGAGAGGTTAAGTAGGAGTCAAGTTGTTACGTACCTAAATAACAAACTTTATCTGTTTAATAATACTTATAATGCGTGTTATATAACGACTGCGATTTGTCACAGTCGCCATTTGTCCAAGATTGTCCCGACACCGAGCCGTAACAACATCGAGACATAAACAAGGCCTCGTGCAGAGTGGTGAATATCTTATAGCAACCTCATTAATTCAACATCAAGTAAAAGAAAAATTTACAAGAAAAGTGGGTCACGTCGGGTACTTTTCCATTGTAGGTATTCGATGGGAAAATTCCGTAAAATCCCTTTCAGAAAATATTTTTGGCATAGCCAATATTTAAAAGAATTTCGTGAAAAGATAATGTTCTATAGCTATGTATAAAGTCTCATTAACCATTCAAAATCTAATTTACATTTTTTCAGAAATTTTCCATTACAAAAAAATATTCAGTATCTAGATTAGGACTAGGGTACCCGTTCAAGTTCGCTCCATTTAAAGTTAAAGCGATGATTTTTAAAATGTATTTCAAAGTGGGCTAAAATTACACCCAATCTAAAGTTGAAATCACATAAATGAACAAAATGTCCATTGAAGTGTAGAAAGGAAGTCCCAAGTTTTGTCGTTATTAGGCCGTGTTTACTCATGCACACGCACCCATGAGAATTCCACTGTGAAAGTTAATTTAAATCAAAAAATACAATGCTAATCAGACTGTTATTATAAATGCTAGTGCTCGGTCACTTTGTCACTTTTAGTTTTTCTTGAATTTGAGAGCTACTGATAAATAATGCTACTTTATGTAATACCAGTGATTGCCCTGAGGTTGAATATTATAAGGTATGAAATATTCTATTCTATTCTATCTATGTCTTCTTCTATACATATTGAATGTTATAAAAAAATATTTTGTGGTGCATACTTTGTTTGGCGGCGACGGCTATACCCCGAAATGTCCGGGAGTCGAGACTTATTTTACTAGAAGTTTCTCCTCTTTTAGGATCTTTTTTCAAATTTCAGATAACTTTAATATTTTTGAAGTTATAGATACAAAACCGAGACTACCTTTTTTTCTCTATGTTTTTTGTTTACAACAAATGAAATTTTTACTGGCGGATAAATTATAAATACGCTCTTTTCCCAATTAAATTCTGAATCCAATGCACCAATCGCCACATTTTTAAGAGGCCTGTAACGATTTTTCGCAGAAAACTCACTTACCGACTAGACTATGTAGGAAAATGGGACAGAAAAAAAATGTTCAGACTCCCGTCAGACTCGTGTAGAGTAGAGATATTATGATCTCCGTTTTATAGGAAATTAAGCATAGTACACCTCGAACAATATACCCCTCTTAGCATATTTATGCACACATGCCAGACTAGAGGGCGAATTTTGAAACACATCTTGATATTGGTCTGTGTCTAGGTCACGGAATGTATCTTTAGGCATGTCAGCTCCCACAGATTTAATCTTAATGGCACGTGCAGTTTTACTGTGTTTGCTTGTTATTATTCCGTGAATATTGGTATAATAATGATTTGACCAGATACACCTTTGGCAACAAATATTTTTTGGGCTGATTTCAGTATAATTGAAAATCATCCGAGGCATAACTGTGTACTTTCTTAAATAAAACAATATACCACCTTACTATAAGTTAATTCTTTGCTGGATGGGTCCATGACATAATTCCTACATGTTTTCCCTTAAACTTGCATTGAAAGCACCTTATATTGGTCATATTATCCAGGCCTGAATACCTGAACTTTCAGACTTTCTGAAAAAGCCAGAGAAGTACCTAGGTACTCATATTTTTCCGCCACATTCTTAATCCACCGCAGCCCATCTTTTATGTGTTGTGTTTCGAGTGAGGAGGTGTGGTTGCCGAAGACACTTTATTTGAGGCGAACATCTTACTCATCTCGAGAAGCAACCACATAGACCTCTGATAGGATTTTTATCATTTTTGCGGTTGGCGACCATGGGTTGCAGTGTCTGATTAACATCAAGTGACCTGAATGTCTGTTTGTTACACATACACATTAAAAAAATAATAAACTCGGTTGTCAACTGGTGTTCCTTAGTGCGTGGCATGCGGCGCCGTGGCCAATCTGTCCGTGTAAAATATTATTAAACGGGCCATTACACACGGAGTATTGTTTGCACACTAGAGACCCGATTCTATTTCATTTCGACTATTGCATGTGTGTGGGCTTTTATCGAATGAAAAAAATGTATGCAACTGAGGATGGACGTGAGTGACCAGGGCTGCAGTGATACTTTACAACTAGTGGCGGTGCATGCCCGATGGCTAATCTTTACAGTTACTAGACGTTGCATTTTTTTAAATCGGTACCTATCCGGTATCCGGCCAAACTGCTATCCGTATCATCTCTACTTTTAGCCCAACTTATTTTCAGCCGTTCGTAGTCCATTGCAGGACATGGGCCTCCTCTAAAACGAACTCGCAGCAGGTGAAATTTAATCGGATTGAGTTTTCAAACATGATTATGTCAAAATCAAATGTTATTTAAAACAAAAACACTTAGGAGTATTAATATCAACTTCGATGCTAATCTCTCCCAAAAACTTCAAAAATTAATTCTCTTAAAGAATGGTTTTGCAAAATTTCAAGCAGATTGGACCAAGAAATCACGTTGTCCCATACAAACTTTGCCCTTATTTTTCACCCCCTTTCGGAAAAAAATCGGAAAATCCCTTCTTATCGGGTGCCTACGACATACAAAGAACAAACCCTCAGAGGTTTAGGTCTCTACGATAAGCAGTTTAGGCTGTGCGTTAATTCTCAGTCATTCAGGACAAAGAATTTTATATAATGATGATATGATATGAATGATAAATCGAGCGCAGACAGCCTACTACCATCGCAAAAAACAACGATATCAAAATTGTGTATGTAAACTCAAATTTATGTAAATGAAAAAAGACAGGAACACCGATAATACCAGTGTAACGAATCCAATTCCAAAGCACTGTTCAGTGTTCATCCTTAATAATATCAATTAACATTATCCACTCCAGTGGGTTTTACTCAGTTGCGTAAGCGCAAACGTAAATGAGATTCATATAAATGGGGAGGGGGTCTGCTGGAAGAGGGGGAGACGGGGAAGTGGGGGGATAGTGACAGGATTTACGGTCCAACTGGCGAACACAATGATCGCGCTCAATACTTGATCGATTATGCTTTATAGCTATGTACACATGTGATGTTGTATTATTCGTGGACGCGGACCTACTGTCTGTGATCTTTGGACGCGGTTGGCTTTTGTCAGAACTCATACTGCTCGTTTTACCACAAGAAAAGTTTAAATAACTAAAAACGCGAAAAATAAGATGCCACACCTACATCTTCCTTCCACACTGTTAATGTTCAAGTTTTAAATTCTGCCCGCACTCCCGGAGTGCAACCCGTTGTTTTTTTAAGTACTTAACAACAAATTTATAAATATCTAAGCAATGTTGTTCTATCGTAACTCTTCTGAAACCTTCAGTAATGGATCTGAATGAAATTATGTTTCCATTCATGATTCCTTTACTGAATTTCGCCACAGATTTAAAACATGAATCATTTATGTCATTGAGAATGATAAAATGCACGAACGAAGTATATCAGTTGTAGTGTTTAAATACCGACTTACTAGAGTGTAGGTATATACTAAGTGTGTCATTTGGAAACTTATCAATAAGTAAACAGAAACGAACTTCGCTTACTTAGAATATCGTCCGCTTATGGCACTATAACTTTACACAAGACGACAGGCTTTACCGACTTAATCGCCAAATTATGCTTTGTGGCAGTTACTGTCACTAGAACTTGACTGTAATCTCCCTTTAGTCCCACTAAAGAACACAGATCCGTTCGCACAATCGCGACGACCCGAAGTATATTATGCTCACGATCTCTCAATACTAAATGGTCTGTCATTTTTTAAACGTTTATCTGAAAATTGTTTTCTGTATTTTCTCCTGTTGAAGTTCTTTATAGCGAGTCTTCCAAATAAGAATTATTTTCACTAACAGTTGTCTACGTCAATAGATAATGGTGATTAGGTCCATCAGGTTCTTCATCCTGTTTGCCGGTTCCACTCATAAAAAAAGAATAGTTTTTATAATAATATTCAGCCTATGATTTAGCTATAAACTATCACGCATGCCTGTTACCTCATGTTTAGTAGTCACTATAGCATTTAGTAGTCACTATCCGTCCTCAGACAGAATCGAAGGACTGTCCGTCTGGATGAGTTGCACTTTGGAGAACCATACATTTTTGAAACAATCTTATTAAAATGTCATATAAAACTGTAAAAGTACATTATTACTATTTAAATTGTTTGTATTTGTACATAAATAAACTTTCAATCCTGTGACTAACATTAAAGATTCGCTTAATTATGTTGTAGCTCAATAAGCTCTGAGAAGCTTTCAACGTTCCATTAAATTTTATGCACATTGAAACTTAATGATTCTACACTATCAAAGGAAATACGAATCAGATAATTCCTTATTAATGAAACGGTAAAGTATGAAATAGGTAAATAAGGGCAGTTTAGATGGAATAAAATCGTCAATATTACACCAACAAAGGTCACACTTACATTGTTATCTACTTAAATATTTTAAATGTTGCTTTGTCGCGCACTCGTTTATAAAGTATCTGAAGCATGCCTTTGCTAAAACACGCTTAAGCGTATTGATACTATTTTTATTTTGTATCTGTATAAATACGAAAGGGTATATAGGTATCATTGACAAATTTAATATTTAAGTATCACTACATCTTCCGAGGAGGACACATTTCAGGGCTTACGCTTAGGCTACGTCCTTAAAGGGTTTTGATTATTGTATTAAAGATACTACGATGAGAAGTAAAATAGTCTTCAGTAAGTTAATTAAAGTTGTTATCATTATTACAATGCTCTCAGTATATAATAGAATATTATAATTAAAATAAACAAGAACCAGGACATTTTATTATTAACATTCCAATAGTTCATATTCCGATACTGTCTAGTGAACCGTTAGTAAAATTACACGTGTAATCAGAATATTTAACTGTTTTAAGATGTTCTGAATGAATAACATAATTCATCGTAATGACGGGCTAATGAGACGGCAGTTAAGTTAGATGTTTGTTGCAACCCATAAAAATTCTAAATGTCGTTTTGAATGAGCATTTTTAAAACTATTATTTTTAACATGTATGTATTACTTTAGTCTATGAAATTTGTACATAATAGTCGACTAAATAATCAAATTTTCTTTGTACGGGTTTCATTTTTACCGACTTTAAAAAAGGAGGTTATCAATTAGACACATATGTATGTATAATATTCTCAGGACTGCACAATTTTTACATAATAATAATATTGGTCTATCACAGCTTCCCAACAAAAATACCAATTTTCATATTGTGTGTAGGTATGTAGATAAATGTTTGTCCACGCATATCTCCGAAAAAAATTGACGGATCGTGTTCGTTCTTTTTTTGTTTGTTTGCGTTTTGTTCACCTTAGGGAATGGTAAAAGTTTCAAAGTTGCCAAAGCGCAAAAGTTTCCAAAATTTAATAATAGAAACATAATACTTGATACTAAAGACACCAACCTCAAAAAAGTCTTTCATTTTCTTGAATGAATATTATAAATTAATTTTTACGAAATATTTTAGATTTATTTATAAATTTTAGGCTCTACTATTTTGCATCTTCAAAACCACATTTCTTCAGAAAACCTGAGTAAATTAACAATCGCAGTTTGGTATTTTTTGATTCAGAAAAGGAAGTTCGACTACCTATGTTGTATTTTTTTGTACTCACGATACTTGCGTTTTTCTGTAGGCAAACACGTTTTTCAGTGGGTAAATGTATCCTGAATTAGTTTGTATAATAACATTATTACTGTTTAATTACTTACAATCATTTTTAATATTGAATACAGCGGAGCGGATCCATTTGTGTAGTACCTAATGTTATAATAATAATAATTAAATCAATTTATTGGGCACTAATTGAAATTTGTTCTAAATCCTTTTGTTTTGATATTACTTAGCTAATGTTTCGTGTACCCTTGAGCTCCATTTTTCTCGTCACTTTTTGTAAATAGATGTACGTTTTCGAAATAAATCCGGCTACACTACAAAATTTACCGAGTACAGACAATCTAGGTTAGGGCGTCGCGCGTCGCGACCCCAAATCGATCTTGCAATCTTTGTCGTTGGCGGTACGTGTGAGCAGGACGGCACTACCTGACCTAGAGTAGCAGGTTGGGAATCCGGAAGGTATGAAGAAACCGGCTCCACGGTGCATTTTTCCATTCAATGGAAAGCTCTGCGCTTACTTCGCAAACCGTTCGTCGGGACGTTTTTTTGGCGTATTCATGGTTTTCGTTTCGAACTGTCTCCGCCCCAATTTCAGTCATGTGTTTGTAATGATTATTAATTGGCATTAATCATCAACTCCGGAGATAATTAATGTAGAAAAAGCAATTAATACTCCAATTATCCATATACTTTAATGACGATAAATATGCCCACCGCTGAAATAAAATAATCTCAAATAGGTAATCATTACATATAGAAGAAATATAGTATTAAAAAACACGAACAGGCATATCTAACAGAAACGTCAAAACTGTGCGCATCTCCGGTTACTTAATTCCGTTTTTAGGAAAAACGAATAGCATGTGCTGTTTTTTATTGATATAGCCTAATTACCTACTGATTAAATATATAATTTGTCTTAACACAAGATCAAAGCCAATGTTTTAAAATGTTTTAGGCTCACACTAAATGTAATGAGTGTTGTGTGTTATGTTCAGATATGTACAGTTATATTAAATAAATAAACTAATAACAAATAATTATCTAGAGATAAATATATCGCAATTTAGAATCTCACAATAGGAGAGTTATTTCCATTGACTAAAAATTAAAAAAAGTTCAATCCATTACTCCTCAGAGCATTTTCAATGGCTAATAAATAAAAAAAAAACATTCTTTAATCGATCATTACAAATTACAATAATTACTATTGACACTTTCATAAATATTCATTGAAGCACGTTGTCGCGAGTCGGCCCACATGCTAAAAGATATACCAAATCTGTATTGAATACAATAACTCTATTGACTTTTGGATATTTAATATTTTTTTAATACCCAAATCATGGGAGCACATAAAAAATAACTAGATCGCAATCGTTAGGCGTTCACGTTTTCCATGTTTAATAATAATACCTAATTATAATAAAATTGCCACTAATTTATAAAGCGTTTAAATAATTGCGACACATGTCCAGGCAGTAGCCGTTACCGGCGAAGCGCAAAGAGCCCATTTGGTAGTTATACGCGAGCGGTGGCTTTCTACCCCGCGGCTGTGGGCATTGCATCGGCACTCGGCACATTCCGACTATTCCGAGATGCCGACTCCGCGGGCGCTGGTGTTTGTCGTGATTCTCGTACTCCAAAATCGTTTGTGATGAAAAAGTAAAACATTTTACTCAACAGCGAATGAAGTTTTTTTACCCGTGATACCTCGTTTCTGTATAAAGCTCGAAAAAAATTGAAATATGTGTGTGTGCGCGGATTGCGCTTTTCTTTTTAACGCATGTAAATAGGTAACTACTCGTAGATAAGTATATATACTACATAATGTAGTATATACCTGTACAGTATATGCTCGTTTGTTTGTTACAAACCCTAGCAAACTACTACATAGATACATACATAGATAGACCATTACAAGTTAAACAGTATGTCCGGTCTATTTCTGAAAGGATGATAACGGTTTCAGTAAAATAAGCTTATCTCTACATAATGTATGACACTCATTTTAATTAAAAATTAAGATTAAAAATTGTTTTTACAAAATACAAGCAGGATCTTTTAATAAAATACCTTAATAGAGTACTTTTAGGTAGGTACCTAAAAATGAATAAGTACACGCATGTGAACTAAGTTAAAAATTAACTGCAAGATGCAAAGATTTTTCTCAAAATTGTAGGTAGGTGTCTCTGAAAACTCGTATAGTCCTTGTGTTCCCTTCCTCGTTCCAGATACGCGTGTCGTCGACTTTCGGTGTCTACTCTTTGCGTTAATATTTGCGTTGGTTATCTCGTATTGACACATTTAAACAACTTATCGGTCGACTGAAATATCGAAAAGTACATATACAAAGTGCGCTTTAATTTCAATATTTTATGTTTAAAAAATCAATCCGCTTTAGAAAACTCGAAATACATTTTGTTACTAGGTTGTTCGTAGATGACCAGCGCTTAATTTGTTGACTAAGTTGAACTGAAGAGAATGAGAATTTTTACGCGTTAATTTTATTAATGAACATCAATCGTGTCGAGTTTATGTTAATGCGGTTGTTTACTTTTCTTGAACAAAACACACCGTTAAGCGCGAGGCGGCGTGCTAGGGTTATCATAATATCTTAGTACCGGTGCGTTCCACCGGCAATCCCGGAGTCCCCCACATGCGCAGAGGAAAGCCACCGAGAAGGTTATGAAGGTTTCCCCCCATGAAAAAAAGGGTTATCTTAGGATTTATGCGCTTTTCTTAGGATTGTAGTATTAGTATTTTTTTTTACTAGTAAACAAGACAAATATTAATTTTCTGCACGCACTCCTCTCGTGTCATGCCGCGAGTTTCATTTGCGAGAGAATAAGCAAAACTGGGAAATTAGACTTTTTTCCGGAGTTTTAAATTTTTTGATCTGGTAACCCTAGACGCGGGGCACCTGCGCGCGCCTACGAAAGTGATCGCCTTATAGACTACGTCATTAACAGAAATGCCAAACCAATTGTTCAGACGCGTGCCAGCTAAAAAGTTTATCACGACTATACCTACTTGTACTGTAGCAACATACAATTTGATTTGAGGCTCTGTCGAGGTTAGTGTCTGGCGAAAGGCAAAGTTTAACAGATTATTATTTTGGTCCCAATTACGTATGTTGACTATTGTTATAAATTTAAATAGTGTACTCAGACTTAGGTGCCGTCTATCGGAATTACCTACTTTTAAGATAAAACATATTTTATATTAACAAATATTCCTTATATTAGATATTCCTTTTTTGATTATTATAGGTAGGTAGTTCTACTATCACGTAAGATAATAGTAATTTACTATCCTTGGAATTGATCTGCTTAGCTAAGATTACCAATTAAAATCCAAAATAGCGTTACAGCAAAAATAAACCAAATTAAATGCCATTCAATATAATGGGATATTTAGAGAGATACTAGTAGTCTCGTAGTCTTCGTCTTCGCGTCAGTGTCTGGCGGACAGCTCGTCGAATGTTGGTCCGACAGACGCGGCCCGGAGCAGGTTAACGTGCTCAATAAATACGCCCATGGCAATACCATTCAAGCTTGTCAGCCTTAACTTGCCTTTCCACCATGAAACAAAAAGTTAACTTAATTGTAAATTAGCTTATAATCTTCAAGTTTCTTTTACGTTTCTTTCTGAAAAGTGACAGCGCATGGTAATTATTTACAAATAGGAAAATTATTTTCGTAAAAACACGTTAGTTAGGTACCTACCAAACATACAGTTAACCTTTATCCGACTATACTGTACCTAAGTACAAAATAATATAATAACTTAAAAGCCAAATCCAAGCCTAATGACCAGGGTACAGTTAAACTATCGTGTGTGTTGTCTGTCGTATTCTGTTTAGGGTCAGTGAACATAACTCAAACGGACGGTATGGGCGCTGTGAGTACTTTTTCGAAAGCACCTAAGCGCGTTGTGCAATTGTTAAACGTCCACTAAGTGTGGGCGTCGCGCGGGAGATAACCAAATGTATGGTGATATTGTTGCATTCTTTCGCTTTATTCGTACAGTAGTGTACATTCTCGTAGCGGAGGAAACCTGCAGGCCTGAGAATTCACCGTAGTGTTCTGAAAAACAAATTATGAAGACCGCCGACGAGGATATGGACAGCGTGGTAGACTAAGACTTATATCCCACTCATTGTGAGGAATGCCCCTATCTACTTACGTTCATTTTCTACTAGCAGGAGCAATCAAAAGTTAAGTCAGAAGTTACAATTCTTATTCCTAATTCAAAACTTTATGTTTTATCTATTATTTATTTAATCCCCTTCCATTACGTACAAATCAGAGTCTTTAAATTTATATCCCTGCGAGGAATAAAATGTAGGTAGCTGAGTAGGTACCTATAGGTAATGTCGCAATCGATCTATTTGGATTGAGAAGCATGCATACCGGATGAAAAGCGCGTCGTGGACAATGTTAGTGCGAATAAAAAAAAAAAATTAGTCAAATTCCGCTACTTGGCGAGGTTCGGACCTTTTCTAGTCGAGCTTTAAATGGAAAATTAGTCGACAGCGCAGCGCGTGGTCCGCAAATGAAACTGAAATGTTGAGCAAGGTTTCACAATATAGAGATAAAACAAGTGGTATCGGCCACGAGTGCTCTAAGGACACCCATACATAAGGAGCTGACCCGATGGGGCTAGAGAACTTTCGCCGGAGAAGCCTGCAACTAAATACACCGGATTGTGCTATTTCAAACAGGTTCCCAGATTCGCTAGGGTAATACTGATACTATGATCAATAATTGATCATGTAGGAACAATGTCTGTTAGTACGCCAGTGCGTTGTTGGCTTAGGAGAGCCCTTGTCCTTGTTTTTACGCCTTTCTTGAACAGTTGTATGTAATATAAAAAAACTAAACATAGTCCCGTGGAAAAACCTCAGGCGGAAGATTATAACTATTGTATACTACGGCTTAATTATGTAAATACCTCCCTGTGCTAATTCTATTTTAATTCTAAGTTAATATTTTAGCTGAATCACCTATATACCTATATTCAGCTTTAAGGATTCGCCATAATCTGGACGTTTCTGAACAGCACAATTGAGTAAAAATAGAAAAAACGAACTACGTTACTTCATTAAAAAGTTACAAATGTTGTAGCCCCCGCCAGGTGTGTAGTCGCACTAAGTAAGCGGTAGAGAGGCGGTACGCGGTGTCGTGACAATGGTAGGAATTCACGGAGACATCGACGCCACAGGGCTACCATAGCTTCTGACCCTCACGAATCTGCCACTACGGTTTTTATACGGCTGTGCACATAATATTATATTTTGTAACAATAGAGCACATAATATGTGACTATGGTTAAAATATGTATAAGCAATATTATTGCTTATACATATTTAAAATAGGTATTAATTAAAAAACAAGCTTTTCATGGTACTGTAACAAGCTTTTCACTGTACCTACTGTATGTTCATTTATACACACACATGCCTTGTTTACATTGCGTCTTCAAGTGGGATACGATAAGACTTTGTTGATCAGTTCCTGAACTGATCTACACGGTCGCTTATGTATCTTCTGTTTCCAGCATCAGATCAACTCGCAAGAAACCTATTGTCATCGGTTCTCAATACAAATTGTGCAATCTGCACATGTAATAATATAATAGGAGGAGAGTATAGAGTGAGTGGAAATTACGTTCAAAAATCCCGTTATATAGATAAATACATGCTGGTGAAGCTGCTAAGTGTATTAATAACAACTAAAGCCAAAGATTTTATTTTCAAGAGAACAACCAATATTAAGAGTAGGTACCTAGTTAGTATGTTTTGGAACTGAGGAGTCATGGCAGATTATGGCCGGTTTTGGCGAACCTTAAATTTCCTATTATATTTAAGCCACTCAAATTAAGTAGATCAAAAACGGGGTTGAGATCAATAAAAATTTTAAGTAGCAGTTTTCCTCCGGATATCTTTAGGAGGAGGGGGGGGGGGGGCACTGGCAGTCTACGTTTCGAGTTTCGGGACTCTCACCCTGTTGCGTCATCCGCCATTATGAATAGAAGGGTGCATTTGTGCTTGTTGAATAGGTCGTTTATTTTTAGTTTTACTTTTTTTTGATTTTTAATTTTAAAAATTATCATTACCAAAGTTGTTTGGGATTAAATTTCCTACAATTTAAAAAAATAAATAAAAATTGATAAATTGTGAATAATTAAGGAACTAAATTGTAGAAAATTTAATTTCAAACAACATTGTGTGTGTGAAATGAGATACATAATTCTATATTGATGCTAGGTCAAAATTGATAGTTAACAGAATTGTAGAAAATTAAATTCCAAACAACTTTGGTGATGATCTTTTTGTGTGTGAAATTATAATTCGCTTGGGCTAATTGAGCTTGTAGGAAAATTAATTGTTCAGTGACGCTAACCTAATGAAACAAAATTACTCAGTTTTAATAACGAATTCCACGTACCTAAGTATTTAATAGTGTTTTAAGCACCATCATCAGTAGATTCTATAAGAGCACGGAAAAAAATTGTGCGCATAAATTGCATTAAAATTTACGATATAATTTAATAAGTAGACTAGATAATAATAGATTTGTATTGTTAGAAATCCGCCAGCCCTGCAGTGGTCTTGACGCCCGGCGCGGGTCAAACATTCTAATGTATGACGCAATGCTCCCGACTGGGTTTGCACTCGTCTTACTGACACTGTGTCTCAAATTAATCGCCATTTACAATGCTTAAAGCTTTTCTTAGTGTGCAATCAATAAAATAATGCCCACGAGTAATGCCTCGCCGTCCGAACCTTGCTCTCTGTAATTAATATATGTAACTTTCCATTGTTTCTTCAAAATACTATGTAATGTATTTATCGTAAAGTTAAATCAAACAAAAAATTGGGCCAAAACTGTATATATATATTTTTAAATCTTAAAAGTAACATTGGAGGACAGTGGTCAATATCATAAAAATAATATTCGTCAATACATTAATATACAGAATTTAACATGATAGCAACGGAATTTCAAGAAGTATCACGACAATTTAGCAGCGTACATGGATGTGTCAGTATGGCATCTTTACTCTAACGAGATATACAAGCAACATCGGATGCGTCTCAGAACAAAAGTAATCGTGTCGAGTATCACGATTCACGTGTATGTAGTTGCAACACAGCGCTGTTAGCAGACTGCTTGGCGCGCCACTTTTTTTAAATAAACCTGCAATGTATTTCTTTTTCTTTATAAAAGTCGGATGGCGGAGTGGGCGACTACTCAAGCGGAAATTGTTGACTTTCTTTTTTATGGCTTTAGAGAATGTAATAAATTTGACGAGTGTACTGTCACACACCTAAAACGTTGAATTCCGACGATACGCATTGGTTGCATTCCTTTCTACTCCTCATTTTAAATTTTTAACCCCCGACGCAAAAGAAGGGGTGTAAGTTTGACGTGTATGTCTGTTTGTCTGTCTGTCTGTCTGTATTTCGTGGCACGTTAGCTCGCGAACGGATGAAGCGATTTAATTTAGTTTTTTTGTATGAAAGGTGAGTTACGGCCGAGTGTTCTTAGACATGTTTGATGAAAATCGGTTGAGTCGTTTAAAAGTTGTGGGGGGTGAAAGTGGGGAAGAATAACCGAATGTCTGCAAATATAATCGAGTGGGGTCCCAAATGACAGCGCATCACGTGCACATTACAAAATAATATGTTCAATGAAAATTATCTTTATTGTGTCGGGGGTCTTTTTAAATTTTCAATTTAATTTACAAGGAATTATTATTTATTTTTATTTATTTAAGTATTCTGTATATAGAAATAAAGTTAACTCAATTTGTTCAATGCCTATTTAGATAATCGAAAAATTTAATTTAAAAAAACACATCATAAAGAAATCTGTTTTGATTGTTGGATCCAAAAAACGTATCGTTGTTTAAAGGATTTATTATTACACATACTAAAATAATGATATAATATATTACCATACATATGCTTATTAAGATATTTTTGGTGGTGATTCATATATGATTCTTTACGAATTGCGCAATATCCAATACAAGTTTAACGGAATAGCCATCGGCTGTAATAATAATTATATTTATATACGTATACAGAGTGACTCACTGCTTTAGAATTATAATTAAGTATAACAATAAATAAATATACACGTTATAAAAACATTACATCGGGACGGTAATATAGGACAATATTACACATAGGCAGCTTTACTTTAATTTTTTTAAGTTTAGTTAGAACATAGACATTTATGGTTTTCGTGTAGGTACTTACAATTATCATACTGAATACCGTTGATCTTCGAGTTCGTTGATTATTCGTTTGTTAGATTTTCTTTGTCTCGCCGTGATTCCAGCCTGCAGGTGGTACTGGCGATACATGTACTCCTTGGTCATGGCTTGCGCTGAGAACATTGCCCTGCTGCGCTGCAGTAAATCGCTTTTAGGCCCCCAACCTTGTTCCAGTTGCAACACCTGTAGGAATCTCTTTCTACACAGGGCTACTAACAATTGTGCAGCAAATAAAATCACAATTAAAGCACACATCGCCAATACCGCATACAGTCCCATCTGATCGACCATAAAGTTGGAACTCTTAAAATTAATTTTTAAATAGTGAATAATTTCACAACAGAAGGCGTATCCTAAAAGTACGCTCGCCAGTACCCACGCCGTTTTCATGTAAAATGATGGCTGGATTCCCAGCATAAAATGAACATCTTCAGAAAATTTATGAATACCATACGAAATTACGAACACTATGCATTCGATCATAGCGACGAATGTTGACACTAATGTTATGTAGCGCCTGAATGCTAAAGCGAATATTATCCCAAAATTACTTAGCAGAGGAATCGTAATTAAAAATATTAAAAGGGTAGCTACTAGACAAGTTAAACCTGGATAGTAAGAAATTTTCTGAAATCTCATTGCTAGCGTTTCCAAAAAATTATAAAAAAGCAACACATTTGTACACAGTCCTGCAACGACGTAGCAGCTGTAGACGAGAATGAGCCAATAAAATCTATTCTCATATTGAAATAGCATTCTTGGAACTTTTTCAAATGGAAGGGACATTTGCGATTTTAAAACGGCCTCCGGTGAGACGCCATAGTGATAGGCATATGGACAAGTCATCAAAGCAATAGTACATACGACTAGAATGCTAAAAGATGCGCTAATGACTACACTGATAACACTGTTGGAAAAACAATTCGACCGAAATGAAGCGTTTGATGCGAAATTGAAGGTGAGCCCAGTTCCAATACCTAAATTATATACTACGTGCTGGATTGCGTTTGATATCCGAAACTTTTTTTTGAAAACTCTAAAATCCAAGTCTATCGCTTCCTCAAATTTAGCCACTAGTCCCTTTTGTAACATCGATCCCAGCATTGCCGGTACAAACCCTAATATAGGATATGCAGGCAAGCAGCTCACGATCCATATTATCGAATTTCTTCTTTTAAAACAGCTCACGTATGAGAAAACGCACACAAGTCCAGATGCAAGACATACTCGCCAAGCGACATATAATTTATAATGGCCATTAATTTTTAGTATATAATTCCTCCAATATTGGAGTTCTGGAAACGTGGTATAAACATTGTCGCAGTATCTGGGAACTCGTCGATGCCTCACGCAGTCTTCGTTGACAGTGTAGTTGAACGCGAGGATGTTGCAGTCCGGTGTACTCCATGGGCCACACTCGTAGTAGGGGATCGGGTTTTCAAAGCTTATTAGGAAATAATGGACGGTGAAAGACACAAGGACGTGGTTATAAATCATTATGATAAATTGCCACACGATTAACACGTAACCTGTGTATGAAAGAAACTTCCGAATGTTCCAAACGTTCACACAATCCCTCGACGTGAATTGTCCGATTATTAACTCCATGTATAGCAGAGGTATTCCAAGAAATAAGTAAACTAAGAAAAAAATTAAAATTGAACCGAGTGTCCCATGCGACGCTGCAATGTTCGGAATATTGTTAATATTTGTGATTCCTATTGTCTGACATATTAAAACCATTAATTGAAATCTGGAATTAAGTGAATTACGAATCATTTTTTGTCAATCCTCAATCCTCGTCTCGATAGTATACTTTTCATGACAAACAAGACCAACTTGATTTCATATGATGTTTTCTTTTGATTTAACATAAATAAACGTAGGCCTTACACACGTAATGATCTTGAGTTTTCATAGGACTTCTATTTTCATAAAGTTTCCCATTTACTCACGTTATACTACGCCCATTCCACTTGGAATGTTAAATGCTGTAGAAATAGGAAATGCTTCTTTACAAGTCCAGCTGGGTCATTTTGCGAGATGTAACCGCTTAAAGTTACTTACACGTTCATTAAGTGTGCATATATTGTACCTTATAATGAAAAAAAAAACTGATAGTGATCAGTAATTACCCGGGCTTTGACGGTTGTATTGTTTAAACGAAGTCATAAGTAGATTTGCATGATCAGGACAAGATTACACTTCATAGATTGTGCAGTTAGTGTAATACGTGGTCTACAAAATATGAGTGGTTCCGTGATTGGTGGTTTACGAGAGTCTGAAGGAGGTGTTCCTGATTGGGGACCATCCATAAATTCTTGAATTGACTTCTTAGTGTCCAGTACTAACATTTTATAATGTTTATGGTGTAACATAACAATATGCATGAGATCAATTTGGCAGATCTTAAAAAAATATACCTCAGTTGGTCCATTGAAAAGTTACATTTACGGTTGCATTTTTAGAGGACGCAATTTTACTGTTTAAAAATGTGAAGGAGGGTTCAAATAAACTTGGAGTTTATGGGGTCACAACACTGAAATTCCGGCCGCCATCTTGGAAAAAAGGAGGTGAAATTGTTTTTAGCATCCATCAGGTAAACTATTGGTCATACAAAAATTTTTAAAAACATTTTTCATTGCTTAGCATTCATCAGGTAAAGTATTGGTCATACAAAAGTTTTTAAAAACATTTTTCATTGCAAATTGAATCCCCTATAATTTTAGTTCAGTTCTTTCTTCCAAGATGGTGGCTGAAGTTTGAGGGTTGTGACCCCATAAACTTCATGTAACTGTAGGCAACAACAGAAGCGTTAGAAAAATTTTCTATTGAGTTTGTCACGATGTAGCGTTAAATTAATGAAATAAATTTAATCAATGGGCTTGAATGTTGAAAACAGAACTTCAGAATATAGAAAAGGCATTTAATATTCTACGTCTATTACTATAATAATAAGTGGTAGTGATAAACTTAGTTAGTTACAAAATAAGTTACAAAAGAAGAACTTAATAACGTATTAGAAGAAGAGTATTGAGAACGTAGAACTTAATAACGTATTTTGTAACGTATAAATAACTTAGAGAAGAAGAAGAACTTAATAAAGCTTGTACATCAAAGAAAATAACATCAGGTGTCTGGTAGATAATGAAATTGCAATTGATAATAATCGGAGCGCAGTTTCACTTGATACATTCTGATACCAGACTGGACTTGTTCTGCTGATAATGTTTTCACAAGGCTTTCTTGTTTTATATACTTGTCAAGCTCGTATTATACATAAGTGATACGTTTCTAAGCTATAGTGACTGAATTCTTGGTTCATACTTAGCAAATACAATGCGTATAGCCCCGCTGCTTGTGTAGATCACAAACGATCGGAAAAGTTAAGCAACGTCGGGACCGGTCAGTACTTAGATGGGTGATCCTAGTGACATAATATTTGCGGGCTTTTGTGCTTCGGATGGCACGTTAAGCCATCGGTCCCGGTTGTTATCGATAAGATAGCAGTGTTGAACCTTGTCGGAGGACTTATGGACGGTTTGAAACCATTCAATACGAGTGAGCCACTAGCCCGGTTCTCTATCTATCCGCATTGGAGCAGCAGGGTGGAGTGTGTTCCAGGCCTCCCTCTGTTGTGGGGAGAGACCCGTGCCGCGTGCCCAAGCGGGCCATAAAAGTGTTGCAGCCCAATAAAAACATGGAGTTTACATTTTTATATTATATGCCTAGGAGCTGTCAAGAAACGAACACGCGAATTTATGTTAAGTAGCTAGATAGTTAAGTACATGCCATGATGAACCTCATATCTACAGCTCCATTAGACACCCATTGCAGGGTCGGGTCGGCGTCATCTTACAATGGGAGTGATAAAAGCCTGTCCGTTATCCTTTTTCGAGTTGGTGGGCTTCTTTGACATACGTACTTAATTTTGAAAACATTATTTATTTACCAATCAGTTTATCCCCATAGATAAAGATAATTCTATTGGTAATGGTACATAGGTATGTATAATAGTATATAGGTATAATATGACATTGCCTCAATATGTTTTATAGCCTGTCAAACATGAGTCACAAACAATTTCTGTTTATTGCCTTATAGGTAGGTATGTGTTTTACTAGTCGTCTCGTACCTTGTTGTAATATTATATGCAGTACCTCCAAATTAATATTTTGAATATTTCTACATCCTAACATCCCAATTTAGGACATCTAAGTATAGTAGGCATATTGCCTAAAACCATTGCACCAGTGACGGGGAGAGCGTTTACAAGTTTTCACAAATGTAAAAAGATCGTCACAAGATTAATATAGAATTTATTGTGAAGAATTTATTGTGAAGATTAGTATAGAATTTATTGTGCGTACTTATAGATACATAAATACAGTGTTTTTATTTTAATAGTATATATTCGTAGCCTCGGAGGAAGACTTTAACATGACATATTTAACGCACATAAATTTGCACTTTAACTGGGATTTTTTATTTTATCCTCGTCACCTAGAAGCGAATCCTGATTCTGTATTCAAACCGAAGCGAGTTTATTAATTTGTATAAAATACTTTTCGTTTCTTCGTAAACTTGCAATGCAAATTTATTTACTTCAGTCGAATATATGCTTGTAGGTACTGTAAGCATATTACTGACAGAAATGAACTCTAATCCGATATCGAAATAATTTAGCTCAATACTGGATAAAAATTAAATAACTTTTTGGTCTAAAGTACCTGGAGGAGTAACATCCCACATGCCTAAGTTTGGTTACTTGTGTAATTTTTATGTAGAAATAAAATAAACATTGACATTTAATAACATCCCTGAGTTACCTATAGGTAAATGACAAGATTTATCTGAGACATATATTCATAGGTACTATACAATATGTACTATGTATAAGTACTACAAGTACCTATGTACCTTTAAGTAATGCAAATATCTATGATCAATTAATGCAAATACGAGGCATTGGCTGTTTATCTATGTAATTATTCGTTAATCCGTCATAACCGATAAGTTAAAAAGATTAGCAAATAGAATTAAAATAGCTGAAATAGATACCACGCGATCTAAATTTAAAAATCCATGATTTACGAACTATATTACCAAACTTCAAAGGAAATGCAGAACGTATATGAAAATGGCGGATCGCGCGCTATCGTTGAAAAATATGCATCTTTTATTTACTCAAGCGTATTTATCTCTTACTATTATCTAATCAATATTTCTGCAACGTACCTAGAGATAAAGTAAAAAAATAACTATTTTGCGAACCCCACCTTTGTTTACTGACCCATATTCGACTGGATTTAATTATTTTTCAACGAACTCAATGGCCCGCCGAATATACCTACCTACATCGTCACTATGAGGTAATAAAATAGATGTTTAGATAGCTGATGTAATTGCATTTTAACGTCATTTTGTATTTATTGATAGCCGAATATGTATTGAAATGCGCTTCTCTCAAGTACATGACAAACTATTTTTAACTAGGTACTTATTTTTAAATAATTTTATCTGATGCGATACAATCGTTGACTCCAACATACCTTACTCAACTTATATAATTAATATTTAAATTTAATTTTTTTATCCTAGGATAATCGCAACGTTCTCCGCAGTCAAAATCCATCTAGAAACGTAATTAACCAGTAAGCGTGTCAGGTAAAGTATCACAACGTTCATAATTAATTAGTTCTTGCTATCCTTTTTCATGTAGCTGTAGGTATCATGTAATGCACAATCTTTTGATTGTGCCTATGTACTACACCTACTTAGCATTTTACTACGCGGCAAATTGATATTAGTAAATGCAGTGGTTATCACTTTTATCGGAGACTAGTGTGACGACGGTGCTCATTAGATTACAACTGCGATACGATTAAGTCGTCATGCCTTTAGTATTGACTTCACATCATTATTTTTTAATATATGTATTTGTGTAGGTACGTTTGTTGTATCCTAATGACCACGATGATTTTTCAAAATTAAATAGATACGTTTTACAAAAATAAAATACCGTCTATTGTAAGGGAAATGTCCTCAGGAAACATGCACGTCTGAGAGTTTTTGAAGGCCATCAACACGTAACCCGCGTGGCGAATTAACTTAATTTCCTTGTACGATTGTTTGAATTATTTAATGACATAGAGTACAAAAATAAACAATATGAAGAACATAATCGCAATGTTTGCTAACAAAGGATAGAGGCATTGCAGGCGTCTTCTCGGCCTTTTCCTCGTCCCTATATGATGTCTTTAGAAGTAGATAGGTCTGTAGTACTGAATGCTATCATTCTCTTGTGTAGTAAAGTTGTACGACGTTATCATCCTGTATCTTGTTCAAACAGTCCGGTTCCGACCGCGACAGGCCGCTATTGATTTTGACTGATTACCGGCTACAAGTGACCGTTATTTAATCTGTTTATACTTGCGACACAAGCATGTGCTGTAAGATGTGGTATAAGTATTCAAAGACTTGCTTAAAAGAATCAAATAAGATTTCTGAAAATAATAGTAAAAAAGTAATCCATACATTTAGCTTAAACTAGTGAACAAAAGTTGAAGGCCATACGTCACTCTTTGCGTATAGAGACTATACTAAGCCTAGGCTCAGTTAAGAAAATAATGTATGTGGCTAATTTATTTTTAGTATTTGCCGCACGTTTAACATTCCACGTAGAGTAGAGGCAGGTAGCGAGCAATGCAGTCTTTAAAAGATAAGTCAAGATAAGCTGACTCGACTCGCCTACCTACTTAGCTGCTATTGCATGAAGAGATTTAATAAACCGTAGTGCTAAATCCTCTTATAATGCACCCGATAATGATAATCACCAATATTTTGCCTTATGTACACAATGTGGAAAGTATATTGTCCACAAGTTATGTGACCACTTGCAGGTCACAAATTCACAATTACCTGTAATGAGATGGATTGGGAAATTGGGAAAATTGCGGACTAGTGGACTTCATACACTTCATACATACATACCTACAGCAGGTGTCATTTAATTCCTAAAACATACATAACTTACAAGTTGCTTAGGTACAAGTCATTAGTGCGTGCCACTGGGATTTATGCCCGGTGCCGTAATGAGATCCTCTTCGTAAAATCGTAATTCCATCCAACCGAAGCCATGCCATCTTGTTAAGTTATGATATGCTTATGTAAAAAACCAAAAATGAAAAAACAAAAACAAATCAAACAATTGACAATGACTGCGCTTACATTAAAGCACGTGCGCTATATAAATACCACAGAGATACAATTACAAACTTGGCATATCACGATCTAGTCCTGATTTTTATGTCTTTTTAATTTATGTAATTTAGGATTTAGTTTATCAAAACATAATGAATTTATTCACATTTTTAAGCCTTACAAATAGTCCAAAAATAGGTCTCGTCAAAAATAGGTTTGCAAATCACACTAGAAGTGGGCAATTACAAGTACTTTCGTTTTATGTAACTCTTACCGATTCAGGCATAAACGCCCATTTACGACGGAATCGGTAAATAAAATTGAGTAATTAGAACGACTTTAACAGTGTTGACTATCAGTGACTATTGTGGTATGTCCCGTTAATTGTCACGCGAACCGACAAATAAAAAAGCCTGCATAAGTAGTTGAAGTATGCAGATTTGGCTAGCGCTATGCACGACTCCAATAGCTTTAATGAAACCACCAGGTAATCTAGGCTACTAAAGGATTACTCGCATGCTATTCCTGGCTGTTTTATTACTTTACATTAGGTCTCTGTGAAAATAAATTATTTTATTTGGTGTTGTACGCTCTACTTTTATTATGACAAAAAAGGTTTTTTCATGCCTTTAATATGGAAGTATTCGGTTGGACACCAATGTCATTCTTACGAAATACATCACCAATTAAATTTGTCGAACTAATTGGTGTTATATCATAATAGCTCCCAGCTGTGCAAATATTTTGTGTACCTTACTATACAATTAGATAACATAATATAGCATAAATGAATAGAAACAATAAAGTGAAATACCGACAGCCTCTGAACGGAATATCGAAATCGTGACTCAGAGTAGACGTGTCTAAAATAAACTTTAGGTAGAATTATTATAGTCTCATTTGCATTATCCGTTTATCTTGCCAACATTTCACTGTCGATAATGCTGTCCCTCTCTAGTGTCGGAGGCGTGATTCGCCATTTCAAACGGAATTACATAGCGCAACCGTATAAAATATATCTGTCCTCGTCTACCATCGTAGCGACCCTTGACCTAATGGATCGATTTTAGTGAATGTGACCAGTACGTTTTCCGAATCGTTTAATTATCTGAAGGAGTGAGATTTAGTATAAACTGATAGAGTGCTCGGACGTGCTAGCCATGTCTAATGTCGCGGTCATTTTAACCCGCATTGTGGCCCGTTTTAAGGTCATCGGCCGGTTTTTATCGTAAAATTCATATGCTCGTTTGTTGCTTGATCCTAATTCGAGTTCATGTTAAGTATTTCGAAATCTTTGAATACTGTTTACATGATAGTCTATAGCATACTCTCAAGTATTAGGTATCATAGATACACTGTAGGATCGGGTATAACCTCGTATGACGTATCTATCCCCATAAACACAGATACGCGCTTGATTGAAAATTTTAGATAACCAGAAAGGCTTTTTAATAGTGTAACTACCGAAAAAAAGTAGAGAGATGGTATAAATATTTAATTAATGAAATTAAAATTTACGTTACCTACATTTCTATATTATTACATTTCTATATCAATGCAGTTATCTACAATTTAATTTAGAAAGTTATTTATTTCTGTGTATTATTTCTACAAAAAGAACAATTTTATCTCATATTTTTATGTTGATGTTGATATTATGAAAATAAGTAATTAATGATCTTTTGCTCTACATTTTGTCTACGGCGTAGTCGGTCGAGCTATTGTAGCGGGGCGGCGCGCGACGGCGTAGACGAAAAATGCAATAAAACATTTTGTAAGAGTTTTAGTTACATTAGGTACATAATGTCTAATAAGTAACACAAATTTATTTGGGAACTAATTTTTTGAGCTGTTATTTAAATATTCGAGATGTTACTATGATCAGTTGAAAAACATATTGAGCAGTTATTTAATTTAATGGCGGTTGATTAATTATTGCGACAGTAAAACATGGACAGTAATAAAAAATCTATTTGTCGGTTATTTTATCATACAATGTCAATTCTAAAAATAATTAAGCAGTCCAATAACTGAATGAGCGGTAAAAATGATAGAATGAGCGATTCGATATATAGTTCGGCAGATCATCAGTGACAGAAGTCTAAATTTAACACAGAAATCCCTTCAATGGGTTAGGTTAGGTTAGGTTAATTTTCTTTCCCCGAGCGAATCGAAGCGGAGTGAGGGTCAGAGACAGAAGTCTAAATTTAACTCAAAAATCCCTTCAATGGGTTAGGTTAGGCTAATTTTACTGCCCAAACGTAACCGCGCGTTCAATAATTTTTACCGCCCAATTAATAATTTTCCTGCTCAATTATATATTCACTGATCCTTCATTATTTTTATTACTCATTTTTGTTTACTTTACTGCTTATTTTTAACCCCTGAACTAGTTATTAAACATGCCATTTATAATTTTTAACTTACTTACCAAAACCTGCCTTTTACAACATTAAAATCTTTAAATCTATTTAAATCAGTGTCATTTAATTTTTATGACTACTGTAGTTATATGCGTGACTCCGTGTCTATAACCGGAAAGGGGTTTACATAGCTCTGGATTTTTTTGAATAATATTTCTTCAGACTCTATTACAAAATGCTAAATATCGCAATATAAGATCGATAAATCGGTTGTCAATAAAATTCTGTCGTTTATGGACACCACTAAACACAGGTAGCCACCACGTTTTTATGTCCCATAACAATGACATACGGTTATTGCATCGGTTAATCCAGCGATTTAAATCGATCACCATTCATAAATGGAAATAATGATTCAGTAACGTTTATTCAGTAATGTTTATCGGAAATACATGGGAAAATATAAAAAAAGCTGAGAAAATTTATTCGTGCATGCCACTGGGTTATTACCGGTTAGATGGTTATATAAAAGCTTTTAAAAATTTAAGCCTTGGTAACACATTCAGTAAAGCCACATTGTTGTTAATAATCCATTGGCTTCTTAAACGTAACTAATATTCAGGCAAGTAATGTAGTAGTAGTGACGATGTACAAAATATATTAAAACTCAGCATCTGAGTCAAAGCAAAGAATTAAGCCGATTTAGATCGACGTTGATAAAGGCATGAACGCAATGATGTCTCAAGGCAGTAAGTGCGTATTTACGTGAATTACTTGAATTATTAGGATGCCTGCTAGAAAGTTACCTTTAGAAAAATGTGAATCATCCATGAAGAAGACAGGAAATTAACGAGCCAAGTCAACTAGTCAAATTATCTTTAGTTATACCTAAAATTCATAAAGAAAGCTTGTAGTGCTCAAACACAGAGCATAGCTTTGCCACAAACTAAAATATATGTTTCATACAGTTAGCAAGCGTTCGGGCTAAGTACTACAGTCCATAGGGACTTCGAACACAGCCCGTTTAGCACGTCCGACCTTACATAGGACCGAAGCTTTCCGTACTACCTGAACACTAAAAAAATCGATTCAAACAATTCTATCCGCCAACTACCTATACTACCTTATCGGAACAGCTAATCCTCGCATTTAATTTTAACTTTGAAGCTTTCTGAACACCGGGGATGAATGTTTTAAGGGTTCTTCTTCGGGAAAACTACAGTGGTTCATGCTGAAAATTGCCATTTATGCTCAGTTAATGAAACTCCAAAATCGTTTAATCCACCGCCCCGGGGCATCTCCGTAACTTCAAACACATCCATTTAAAAAGTATTCTGTTTCATGGAATTTCTAAATGATTTAAGTGGTTAATTACTCAAATCGTCGGTTCGTGTTTTAAGGCAATCATGTACCTACTTATTCTTGATCATCAGGTTAAGTATACCATCGACTGAAACCATAGCGAAGCCTTAACGAACTTATTTCCTTAACTAGCACATAATAAAGTTGTTGTTGGTAAAGTATCGAATAAAACTCGTCTTTGTCTTCTTCTTCTATCAATCGTCTATTCTATCTATCTGGACAAGTAATAAAATATCAATAGCGTTAAGCGTTTGTTCACGCTAATCTCAGGAACGGCTGAACCAATTTGAATGCATGAATTCTCTGTTGTATACCAAATTCTGGGCAACACTTATACTATATTTTGTTTTTAAAAAAGACGACGCGGGCGTACCCACGGGAACCTGAAATAACTTTTACTTGGAAAGATAGTCTAAATTAAGGGCAGGGTGACGCCTGACAGATCCACTAGTTTATATTATACCTTTGGCATTATACTCGTACGCTTCGCGCGAGGAGTATAATGAGTGAAATTAAATTATGTGAACAGATCGATTGTGGTGGTCGGCATAGAAAGTGGCACTCGCGCCGGCCAACTCGCCCGAGGGCCTTGTTCCCATCTGGTATGGGCTTCGTGTGAAAAAGTACACTTTAAAGCCTATGACCACACGACACGACGACGGTATAACTCAGGAGTGCGTTTATAATAATTAAATTATATATTACATAATATTATATAAATGCAAATACCTGATATACATATTATCCAACCTTAGCTGCCTACGACCACAAGACACGATAAACAGTGACGACGACATAAAGGTATAACTCAAGATTCCTTTTATTTAACATTAAACTATATTCAAATATCTGATATTTATCCAACCTTAGCAAATTTAACTTAAACAACATGCAATATCATGTTGTTTTAGTTTACTTTAATGAGGAAAATTTGTATCTTATGAGTCCATGTTTACGCTACAATGCAAAAAAAAAGATGATATCCAAATCGTAATAAATATTGTTATTATTTACGTTTTAGCATAAAACGATAGGTTGCGTAGGTATACGTTTTCACGTATGTTTACTGTCGTTATCTTATGCGGTTATTATTTGTTTCCAAAATTCTTGCAAGTACCATACCTAGTCTTGCCATGAATATTATTTTATTGTACGTAACATTTATTACTATAACAGTGTGTTAGTTTAATACCTTTATATAAAACCATTAAAAACATATAAAGCTTATTCGAAGTGGTCTCCATTGGCTGCAATACAGTCCTTTAAACGTTGAAGCCAATTATATTATTATCAATAGCAGCACGCTCTCTTTCTTTGGGAAAAATGCTTCACTAACAATCCATACGATAGTATGCATTGTTCTAAAACAATCCATACGAGTCTCTAAAGACTCCAAATTATCATGGAGTTTAAAGCAATCTTTTGTCTCTAAAACTGACCATGAATCATAATCCAGTGAATTAAGATCAGAACTAGATGACGGCCAGTCTTCAGCTCTGATGAAGTCCGGAACGTTCGTTTCTAAACAAGAATGGGTGGATTGAGCTTTATGACCCGGTGCCGAGTCTTGCTGAAAGGACCATTCTTGGTTATTGAACATGGTGTTGTTAAGGAGCTTAACTACCTTCTCAAGAATGGTATTTTGATTAACTTGTGCCGATGTATTGATACCTTTTTCACAAAAATATGGCTCAGTCACTCCTTCATAGCTAACACCCCACCAAACTATCACTGAAGTCGGATAATGCCCACGTTGTACTCTGTTGACTAATATGGGCTTCTGAGCTTTCAACGTAAATATGGTCATTTTGTTTGTTAAAATTGCTCAATTATTAAAAAAATCTCATCCGTAAACAAAATGTTTCTTTGAATCTTTGCGTGCCGCTTAAGTAGTTGTTTTGACTTTACCACCCTATTTTTTTTTTAATTATTAGGTAAGAAATTACCAGTGTATCTCTTATAGGCTGCAAGTCTTAAGTCATCTTTTAAAATACGCGATATGGTTGTAGTATCGTAGTGTTGTGCTATCATCTCCCCAAATAAAATATTTTGCTTTCGGACATGATTTTTTCGAATTCTTTCCCTTACTGCTTTGATCGCCTTTTTCGTACGAACACTACGTGGATGGCCAGATCTTTTCTGTCACAAACAGAGGAGGTTTCATTGTATCTATCAATAGCCCGGTACACAAACATTTGACTAATACCAGGCGTATGGAGGATTTTAAAAATTGTATGCTCCATACCTCCTTCGAATCGAATCGCTGTGTGTAATGCAATCATTACATAATTCTCAGCGATTCGATTCTCTTTATCAACCCACTCCATTTTAATATCACAAAATGTTTTACAATATAGTCGCGCGAAAATAAGAAAATACAATGAACAATCGTATAAAAATGACAGATTCGAAATTCAAAAGTAATATTTTGTTTATTTCAATTGTAACAGTATTTTTCGCCAAAGTAAGTATAATTTGTATATATTGAAACAAATATACCACCATATGGGTGGTATAAGGTTATTTTCAGTATGCATGGCACAATACCTATATGGAGAACCATTAAACATAGGTCAATCTTACGATCCGCCCGATGTCCGTAAAGCAAGCTTTTCTTGTAATTCGCTCAAAAAAATGTGGTGTTCCAATATTGTTTTTCAACTTTATAAATAGATAACAACAAATCATTTTAACGATTAGTTATTTAGCTTCAACGTTATCGATCGTTGGTCCTTATCTTCTAATCAATCTCCCCACCTGCGTGTATCTGTAGTAAACCTTCATTATTGTCTATTATTGAGCCTATTGGCTGTTAGCGAGAAAGAATTGGTCAAATCACCGAGAAATAGGTGTTACTGCGAAAATTAAATTATCTAAAATTTACAAAAGAAAAGAAACAAAGTAGTATTATCCTTTTTTGATGACGTGGTGAAACTTGAATGAATTCGTGATCATTTGAATGACAGCGAGTTATGCAGGTGTCCTACCCACTCAAGCCTCCAGCAAGTGTTCTTGCATGGCGATAATGGAAGGGTCCTGGATGTCCAACAGTAGCCACCAATATCGCAGCGCAGCGCCCATTATGGGCCATGTAAAAGACGCAAGATATTTGTAGTATATCTCTCTCGTGGACAAGAGGGTAGCCCGCTTGCTACCACTCTTTTGTCACGAACCCTTAATACCGAACTTATCTGCCACGAAATGCTGAGTACCTACCACACTACAAATTTTATAAAATATCATTATGTAAAACTATCTGGGACGATTAATTGTACAATAAAGTGAAGGCTCATAAATTGGTTTTTAGCTTTCTAAATTGGTGGGTTAACGAGATACTATTTCTTTTAATAAAACCAACATTAAAACTCGACTCTACACCAAACTTCCGTCGCCAAAGGCTCCTATTGCAAACTCATTACGGTATTTAATTTATTTATCTTAACGAAATAATTAGGCGGTGTAATAAAATAGACGCTAGATCTAAAAACAATGATTAATAAAAATAAATCTGGCGGCTCTATGAGTGTATAAAATAGTCGACAGATTTACAATTTTCTCTTCCACGTCATTAGTTCTCGAGATATCGAGACTGTATCTGAACCGAGACATCGAGTCGCTATCCATCAAACAGGTTACAAGGTAAGACAGACTCGGAACGTCATTAAATGTGACCGAAAAGGATTTAGACTAGTATAAATAAGGAAGGGTTTTGCTAACAGCGGTAAAAGTACTGGCGGTTAGTTTTAGTAGGTTGGTGATACCGATATTACCCACACACGGCGTTGCGCTGATGGTGTGACGCTCGCGTCAATTTCCTTGCAGGTCACGATGTCTAAGGATCATCAAAATATGTATGCAATAAGAAGACTATGATTCAGCTCGTACGTAGAAAATATACTTACGTAGCTCCAATAAAGTTACTGGATTAGAATAAGGTATAAAAAACCGCCCTATGTTTAGATACTTTTCGATGGGAAAATACCGGTTGTAGATAGGTAGTACATATTAATGGTGCCGATCTTTGCTTATAGCTTGGTCTGTATTGTCGTAAAGAATTATTTGAAATGAAACGTCACTGTAACTTGTGACGTGCAAATATCACTTAACATCAGGTTTCCTGCTTGTTCTACTACTAATAAATGAAAAATAGAATGGAATCATTTAATTCAAATTTTACAAATACAAGGAATGCCATCAAAAACATAACTTTAAAAAAAACCAAGTCTCGCAACTCAGTTCGTGCTCCGTAAAAAGTTGTGAGTATGTAGATTGACTTGGCAATCGCAGTACACCAATCTAATTTAAAATGAGATACGTTGTGTTTTAAGTAAGAATCCAATATCGTCATAAAAACATCTATCTACCTTCTTAATATACACCAACTTAGTGGTATATTAATAATATTATTATTACGGGTGTCGGGTTCGTTTTTACTAAATATATTTTGTCCAGAGATAGGTACGTAATTATAGTTAGGTATTCATACTTAGTTAGAATCTTTCATAACTTACTTATACCTAAAAATATTTAGTAGGGTTTGTAAAGACACTAGCATAAAGTTATGTGCATTGCCGCAAATTTGGTTGCTTGTAGTTAAGAGTTAAAAATCACTCTTTTAACTGTTTTATAACATGTGTTACAGTATAAGGCCTTACCCTAATTGACTGTCGACAAATTCGAACACAGCTTTTTGTACGGAGCTGTCCTATATAATTATACTTATACTACAGTACGTTGGTACTTACGTCTTGTCCGATTTGGCAATTTTGGCACTACTTTTTATCTTAAAAAGTTAAAAATTGCTTTAAAATATTAATGAGAGTTTTACTACTACAAATTACTAGAAATTTGTTTCAGCATAAAACGACAATTTGTTTTTAAATGTTTATAATTATGTGTCTGTAATTTTTAATCGCTAATTAAAATAAAAAAGGCACGCTAAGATTATTGACAAAAAATTACTTTACTAGAGTTGCGCGCGAATATATTATGTACATTTCGGCGGCGCGTAGGCGAGCGTGTCGCTGAGTTCCCGCGACCGCGACAGTTAGGTCAATACGTACGCCGGCTATCATCCGCGCTGGTCTCAGTCAGTTGCCTCCATCTTCACTTTCTACCTCACGACTACGATGTGACTATTGTGATGTACGATCAGACGACGTATAAAGAGCCCTTGGTTGGCTAATTAACAAAACTTTACAAAATACCAATTTTGTCGAAAATATTTTAGGTATTGAATATGTATTTAGCACGTTTGTTTTTCTAAATAAAAATATGGTACGATTCGTACCAGAATGAGGGGTTGCCCTGTTCTGTTTGTCACCGTTTTTCAACGACCGCGGCAATTGAGATCAGTACGCACACCGACCACTTACTTCTGCGGTAGGTATTTTCAGTTGCTATAGTAGTCGATGACGTAGGTGACGTATCTATGAAATATATTATGAAAATACGACAGGTAATCGCTAAATAAATCGGCCAACCAAACTCAACTAATCTTTTACAGGAAACTTTTATTTTGTTGAACAAACCTTTATGCTGCAGTTCCGTGGGTAGCGGCCAATGCGACTGACGCGCGCGACGATCGCGCCACGGCTGATGCGACAATACTTAACACTATGAAATGTATACCTTTGTACATTGACAAACATGTGTTGACAAAAAAAAACATTGATTAGGAGGTCCTATAATACGTAGGTACATAAAAAGTTTTGGTATGACTCATCTTATATTTTTAAACTGTAGCAAATCTCCACCCAGGTTTACACAAAAAAAAGCTGTTAATCTGCCTAAGAAACATAAAATTTTATTCCTAAAATACATTCATAACGGAACCCTTACATAACTTGATTGGAAAAGAGATTTTTTTGCAATTCAGTATAAGGTATCTAATAATCCCACAATCGGCGTAGTCCGTTACCTCAGCTGATGACATCACCGCGCAGTCATGTTAATTCTGAACTCAATATATTCATCGATTTACGTAGCTTTTTCTATTCCACGGCTTGAATTGGTATTGTGGACTGTATAAAACATACCAATTAAAACATATTTTCTATGTTTTGGCATTATAAAAATATGTTTTCCCATCAATTGCCTCGCAAATCAAGTGAGCTGCTTCAATTTAGAGATTGGATTTTTTTATTACTGTGACTCTGCAGTACAGTGCAGCCCCCGGATTTTAAATCGTCACTGAAGTTCACCACATCCAAATTTATGTGGGATTAAACAATTTTTTAAATGCGTTGCGTTGGTTGTGGTTGCGTTGCTACTTTTGAATATGTACTTCTTGAACAGAATTTGTGAGTATCCGGTAACAACTTTAGAACATGCATGACAACTGTTTATAATAATTTCCTACCCTTTGCACAAATTGCCAAGTTTTTCGACGAAAATGTAGGTTAGCTTGCAACAAGTTGGTACGACAATACTCGTATGATACGTACATTTGTCGCATGTCATTGCGTATTGTCAGGAAATCTCCATTTAGAGACCCGTCTTTAAAATTTGTCGGGTTGATTGGTCGCTCGGTTCTGTCGTATTGTGACAGCTAATTAGGACAAGGCCTTATTCATCTCTACAATGAACAGAAGAAATGCTGGCGCAGTTTGAAGAATCGTTCATAATACAACCGAATTTAGGAGTCCAATGCGTAATTTATGGCTCATGCTAGTGAGATATCTATGGCAAATGTTCCGTTATCAGATGTTCGGATAACTGCAATTTGAATTCATTCATAAAAATATACGACAGAATAGTCACTTTATCTTTTAACTTGTGTACGCTTTTAAGAAAGGGTTAAAGCCAAAGAAGCTTGTTTACATTTCAAAACGCAACTTTGAACCAGCTGGTAGCGCATTCATATTTCCCAAAAACAATAGGTAAAAATCTCAATTTTAATATGAAAATATGTAAAAACAAAGTAATTATTCTCTAAAGTATCACGATGTCTATGATCAAGTTACCTAGTCTTTTATGACTCGTCTAAATAACTGTCCTTGCAGAGTTATTCATTTATTCATTCATTAGGCGATATTAATATCTATTAAATTTACTGAGATATATTAAATCTAGTGTCTCAGGCCGTGTTTCTCAAGTTCAGTGAAAAATATGGGTGTAGATAAAAAAAATATTTTTACGTTGAGAAAAATGAGGTATGAAAGTTTATCCGTTATGAGAACCCGTTTTGTTTTTTAGACAAACTAAAGAAGCATAACGTTTTATATACAGATATTTTTGATAGGACCGTAAACATGGTCATTTTATCGTGATGTACATAAATCGAAGACAATTTTACAGTAAAATTTGAGCTTGACCGACTGTTAAGTCCCAAATGAGTTTTTTATGCGGTGTAAAAATGAATGAGCGATGATAACGAGCCAGCTTTGCGACTTGCAACTGACGGTTATACGTATGTATGGATATGGTGCGTCTGTTTATCTATAGATAGATAGATACGTCTAGCTGTGTCTCTGTGGCGTAGTCTTTCCTCTGACTGAATTAAATTTTTCGACTGAATTTTCACGGAAAACATTTCAGGTTTTCCAGTGTCGGAAATACAAGCGATATTGAAAACAATTACATAACAGGAGCCAGGTAGTCCAAATCCCAAATGTGAAGGCTAGCAAGATGCAACTAAAAATTTAAATTATAAAACAAAAACGTACCCACTCTGCCTTATCTACTCGTTAACGTGCCTATTGTAAATCTCATTATTTCACGAAATTTGACCTTATCAGACCCTAGCTTCCTTTTCAAAAAATGTTCATATCCTTCTAATGACGAAATCGTGAGCAGCATGCTTACTTAAAATTGCGATATAATCTCTACGATATTTCCGACGAGCGCGTGGGCGTCGGAGGTTCGTTCCCGGCCGAAAACGTTTGAAAAGGAAACTTTGCACACTTTAACACAGCAATTCACTTCCTCTTGACATAGGGTCACAATATTTATATCTACATAAATTGTCGTCTTTTTGGGCTTTGAAAGACCAGCTTTATGCCCTTCTACTTGAGTTCAATTTGGTTAAACCCCTATTAATGCATTTGAGGCGCCATTCATTGAGACAAGTAACGGGTTAAATAGTATCTTGCTCGGTTCTTGACAGTGTCATTCAAGAATTTGTACTGTTAAGTACATAATCTTGTTTTTTAGTTTTATATTTTTTCCAACTTTCAAGATTTATTGCCGCAATTTATATATAGCCATAATTTAAGACGAAACAATCCAATTAATTCAAGATGAAAATATAATTGTTATAGGTACCGTAGAAATGAAAAGACGATCGTAATTATGTGCGTAAGTTATTTTAAGAAACGGCGTGCAATATTTTTTTAATTTATAATTACTATAACAGGTGTACAAAATCTGTCCATTCTAAAAGCTTTTGTGAATGGTACGCTATAAGACGTTAGCGTGTGCTTATTACAGGCCGACGTTTCGTTTCGTGTGTGCGTATAAAATAACAAGTTTTAAGTTGTCAATGTGTTTCCCAATTGTAAGTGTATTACGTGTGTGTGAGGTGTGGATGTGTGGAGTAGTCGCGTGCGCCACATTCCAGCGCGTAGTCATTCATACGCGTTTGAAAATACCTCACTCATTTGTTTGCATAATTTTTTGCCGTATAGATTATACAATTTTTAATCAAAGCTACCATAAACCTCGACTGATAGAAAAAAACCAATGGTACATGTATAATACTACATTGATGGTTTGTCGCTTTTATCCTGTATTAAGAATTATATCCTGTGTAAAAACCTGGGGCCCATTTTTTGGGTTCCATGTTTTCCAAACCTATTCAGGTTTGCCTCAAAGGTGAAATTTACTTCAATCTGAGTACGGAGTCGCTGGAGGAACTCGGCATTATGCTCAGCGACCTCAACAGTGAAACACAACGGGTGGGTCTTAAGATGGACATGGACAAGACGAAAATCATGTCTAACGTCCATGTCACACCCGTACCAGTGGTTGTTGACGGCACTGCTCTCAAAGTTGTAGACGAGTACGTTTACCTAGGACAAACGATCCGAATGGGTAAGTCCAACTTTGAGAGAGAGAGAGGGCACTCGAAGAATCCAACTCGGCTGGGCAGCGTTTGGGAAGCTACAACACGTCTTGACGTCCGATATACCTCAGTGCCTGAAGTCTAAAGTCTTCTAACAATGTATGTTGCCAGTGATGAGAATAATGCACAATGCAGGGTCGCTCAGAAGACAATGAAGAGAGCTATGCTTGGTATTTCTCTACGAGACAGAATCAGAAATGATGAAATCCAGAGAAGAACGAAGGTGACATAGATCTCAAAGTTTGCAAATTAAAGTGACAATGGACTGGCCACATCGTTCGCAGGACTGACAACCGATGGGGGAAAAAAGGTCCTCGAATGGCAACCACATTTAGGCAAAACGAGCACAGGCCGCCCTCCTACCAGGTGGACTGATGACCTGAAGAAGGCAGTGGGAAACCGTTGGATTCAGAGGGCCCAGAACCGGGTGGAATGGCGTCGATTAGGGGAGGCCCATGTCCAGCAGTGGACTACCAAGAGCTGAAAGGACGGAAAGAAGGAGTACATCTTTAGCAGAGCTACATACGTAATCGTATTATAAATAACCCAAAGGCGTTTTACGTCACTAAGCAAATGTGCACGAGGCGCCTGTATTAGGGTTGAGGATTTGAGTAGTTATTGTAGATGTAAATAAAACAAATAGAGGTAATTAACAATGTAAAGTTATTTTTTATGAAACTCTTATCATGACATTCAGTTAAAACATGAAATTAATAAATTTTCAAAATTTAACTTTTTAGTCGAATTTACCCCATCTGTTTACTAATAGCAATAACCTCGTATTTTCTTGAGATAAAATAAAGTATAGTACCATTTTAAACACGCATATTTTTTAAATAGTTGGCCACTTAGGCTTTTATACATATTTTTCGACTATGTGTGTTTAACCTTTATTATAAAGTGAAAAAGCTTTTATTTTTTCGAGTTACTCTTAACAAACCCTTTCATTTGATACCCATATTGTAGAAATGCAAAAAAAATAACTTTAAAATAGTTAAATAGTTTTAATGTTTTAAAACATTAAAATAGTTTTAATGACTTACGGCGAAGTGTTCAGTTGCATAATTGTAAATATTCCATGTAGGTATTTACAATAGTAAAGAGGACTCTATAAGGGCTTTATAAAGTAGTTAATTCGTTTTGTTGCCAAACAATTATCAAGATAGAACTTACTTAATTTAAAAGTATCTACCTCAAATGAGTAAATCAAACAAAATCAAATATGATTTGCATATTAAATTTTATGTAGAAATCTTTGCCTCTTTAAAGAACCCACAAAATAATTCAAAATAAATTGAATATCAATTGCTGAACATTACCTATCACAAAAAACATAATATAGATCGCAAATAATTGCCTAGAAACCTAGCCTTTTTAAAGTAATCTACCACAAAAGAATGCAAAGAAAATGAAACATAATGAGTGCGCGCGCCTGCCGCCCCTGCCTCAAGCCGCCCGCCCTACGTCGCCGGAACCAATCACAACTACTCAAACACGTTCCGGAAGTGAACAAAATGTGTTTCCTTTATTTCCTTATGTAAATTGGAATGATGCGCCATAGACGATTAATTTTGAAACGTGATACCAAAGATACACTATGGAACGCCCAAAAATATAGATTATTAATCACGTAATACAGTTAATTCAAGTATATAATTTTAATTTTATGTATAATTATGCGTTTTTAAAGTTTAAAACATAATTATCTATTGAGGTCATTTCTCCTATTTAATTTCCAGATCAGTCTGTATAGGTAAAAACAAAACATTTGCACGCTTTTGTCCATGTATTGATGTCACAAATGCTCAATTACAAAATTTGCTTAGTATACCTACTTACTACCTAAAAATCATAGCGTGCAGATAACACAAAACCTATAAACAGAGTTAGATTTTTAAAAAATCGTACGGTACCTTTACTGGACTAAATGGCAGTTTGGGGCGAAGCGTGTGGGCGGAACTCGTATAATGAGTGAGAAAGATCAATGGTTTGCGAAATATACATAAATATAGCAATTTCCTAGCTATTTAAGTCATTAACGTCAATAAACTATAAAAACTTTGATACCTACCTTTTATGACAGTTATCTACTTATGTACTTATCTACTTAACATTATGTATCAATTATTATGCATTTAAAAATATTGTTATTGTTCTACAAACAGATTTTATATTCTATTAAGTAGGTATATTATGTATGGTTTTTATAACTTAGTGAATGAGTCATCTTATTAATTCAAATGAATTTACGAATATTTATTCTATGAGCTATAAAATATTTGATTCCATCGCAAAAGCAGGTCTGCATCGTTTCCGCTTGTCCGGTGGCTTTATTGACAGAGAACTATTATTTGTCACTTCATTCTCAAAGTTCTTATTAAGTATAGTTACTAAATTGACAAACATTGTATCAATGGGAGGTATTTTAATCGTCACACACAATTCAACTAAAATGTAATTCCAATAAAAATTCATAACAAGACGACTGCAAATGAAAGTTACCTTACGATATTTTTAATGATTTAATAATTTATTAATTTAATGATACTTAGTTTATGAAAACTGGAATAACTAAGTCAATTGAATTATTTGCCTTGCGTTGGGTGATGCGATGAGTGTACTCGTATGGTTTCGTACTCCGACCATAAAATAATAGCGCCAATTTGACATAATCTTCTATTATAATATAAAAGGCAAAGCTGATTGACAGATGTATCAACGCACAGGCCAAACCAACCCTCAGGGCTAGAAACTTGAAATTTTGCAGACGTATTGCTTTTATGACGTAGGCATCCGCTAAGGAAGGATTTTTCGAAATTTGAACCCCAAGGAGGTGAAATGGGGGATGGAAGTTTGTATGAAACTTTTTTCCTTGAACATATATGCACAATTTATGCAAAATTTTGTACGAATAGAGAATAGTAAAAATGATGTAATACATGTTTCAGCGTTTTTCAAAATTCAATCCCTAAGAAGGGAAAATAGGGGATGAAAGTTTGAATAAAACTTTTTATTCCTTGGAAAAATGATGAGAGATATGTTTCAGCGTTTTACAAAAATCAACCTCTAAGAGGGTAAAATAGGGGATGAAAGTTTTATATAAACACAGTCACACAGTACAAACCCTAAGGGCTAGAAATTTCAAATTCCACAAACATATTCCTCTTATGACATAGGCTACTAAGAAATGATTTTTTAAATTCGAACCCCAAGGGGGTGAAATGCGAGGGTGTAAAATTTTTATGATTTTTTTTATTTCTTGGACATAATATTTGCATCCAATGTCCTATGAATTAAGTATAACATAATTAAGAATTTAAGATTGGGAAGGGGAAGGATTACTAAATGTTAAATTAAAATATTGGAATCGAGTGCCTGTTTTTAATGGTAGCTAACGTGTTTAAGTTGTGTGAAATTTCGCTAGAGTTTGAATAATAGTCAAAATAATGAGCGAAGCCTACCGGGGGTGCTAGCCTTGCAATAAAATAAAGCTCACTTTCACACAATGAATAGTGCCTACATAACGTACATGTAAAGAATTGAATCAATAACCGGCTTCGTAGAACAAATTACATCATTGTATATCTACCAATATGGTTAACCCCATAACGCTTGGCTGTATAAATCGGAGGGCTGAAGTAAAATAGATCTTATATCCTGGGCTTGTGACTGCATAGTTGTTCCGAGGCCTTGTCATCACTACCCACCCCGTGGCCCATTCAATTTGCGCCGAGCGGCAGTTATGGGTTTTTTATTGCACTCTTTTATAGAGCGACTCTTCAATCGTTATAAAATAATGTCATCGTTGTTAAAGGCGCCTTTGAGAATTTATTAATTAAGTTCAGATAATAGACTTGTACGTAACGCGCTTTTAGCCTATTCTATTTTAGATGAAATTAATAGGGAGTTGCAGTTGTAGAACTTGTCAAATGATTAGTGAACTGATCCGCAGGCCGGCTTGAAACACCCTATAAAGTTTGATCTATTTAAAAATATATTTTAATATGACTGTCTTGTATAATCTTTCATCATTTGTATCAAATTTTAGTATTACTTTAGTATTATTTAAGTTATGAAATCGTCAGGTTAGATGTTTCTTGCTCGTAGATACGTAAGCAACATCACAGTCGCAGTAGATGTAGGTCTTAGTGCCCACGCCACGTCTTAGTGGCCTACTGCGGGTTGGTGAACTTCACATGCCTTCGAGAACATTTTTTTTTTGTGAACTCTCAGGCATGCAGGTTTCCTCGCAATGTTTCCTTCACCGTAACAGCGGTCATATTTAATTTTATAAAGCGCACATTTTTTTTTACAAAGTCATTGGTGCGTGCCTCTGGGATTCGAACCCGGAACCCTCGATTCGAGGTCGAATTCTAAGTCGCTTGGCTATCACCGCCCGATGTAACGTCCGATATAACGATGTGTACTTGCTTGGATATCAAGTCTGCCTCGCCGTAGTGTACCATGTGAAAGTTATGCCGTCATAGGGTGTGTTTATAGTGACGCTTGGGCTCATGTAGGAGAATAGATTAAACTTGTGCATTTAAAAAATACTCTTAAAATACTTTATAAAATTATTGGGTATTATTAATTTAAATACGAAAAAAATATATTAAAGAAAATACAAGATAAAGAAAAAGAAAGACTTTCAATAAATAATGTTGCAATAAATGTTTATTCCAGACGTCATAATGACGCTTTCTGCAGACTCCAAAGGCACTCCTACGTAATAAGGGCTAAGGAGTCAATGATGGTGATTTCAAATCAAATCAGTCTTTTATTCATTGTCAGATACGAGTTGTGTACACTTAATGAACGTCATTCATACATGATAGAATATTATCTTACATCTAATAAGTAGGTAAAAAGCAAGCCTTTGGAGACCATTTTAGATAAGTTTGAAGACTAAACAGACGTAAATTACACAGTTTCATTAAATAATTCTCGTATCTAATTCTGTGTTGTGAGTCCACGCTGAGTTTTATATAAAAAGACCTCTTAAACGTACCTTTTATTAGGAAATGCTGAACACTAACTATTACAACATAGTCTTGTACCAACGACTACAGAGCCCGGTAGGTCCTTACTGCAGTGTAGAGTACAAACTTTGAATATAGAAGTTACTGTTAGCCTTTTTAACGCATCGTGTTTTGATATATTTTATAAGCTCAGAGACGGGTGAAAATATTCTAACTAAGTAGATAGGTACAAACTATCTGTTTACAAAATCTCATCCATATCTCTTCAGCCGTTTTGAGAGAACGAACCCGACATCTTTACAGTCTTGCCTTTATAACTGACTGCCGAAGGATACAAAGATAAGTGATGTTGCTTACTCACATAAGCTATGCGTATTATATGCGTACACCTGCCATTAAAATTTCACGTAAGCCTTGGTACGTCATGACTTATGTTTCTGATTTTATAAGTAGTTAAAATTACTGTCAAGTAAGTCGGCTTTGAGATATTCCCTTGATGACCTTTATACTACGAAGGATGCTTTTCATATTTTAGACCTAAGCGGATATTTAGTTTAAGCGATCAATCCTTAAACGTATCTTTACTTTAACCCGTAGAGACGCTTCATTCTTCATGTATTGCGAAGGTTTCAGAAGCCGCGGTTCACACCTACTTTATTTGAGGTGAACATCTTAGTCCATAAGAAAAGCAACACACCCACATACGACCTTACATAGCATTTGAGGTGGTACGAATGTCCCTGGGCTGCAGTGAATACTGTGACCTGTGCTAGTGACATACTATAAAAATACGCGTCGACCAAGGGACGCGCGGATAAAGTTTTTAACTCAGCGTTGTCATTTTATATGAATTCAATAGGTACGTGTAGGTATGCGGCGAAGTCATTAATTTTTGCTCCTACATTTACCTCCATTACTTCTGTCTCTTTCTAACTATAGCGCAGCGTTGCATGCCTATTTTCAGACTGCTGTTGTTACGGAAAAACGTATGCTCGTAGCCCGAACTCTTTGAGCCCGAACTCGATGTCCTATTCCGGCGCGTGTCGTTTGCGTTCTGTTACACAAAAAGTTCAAAAAATCTTCTGCAGTGTACAATAGTGGTTTTACTAATACCACGTATAATTCACACTCTCATTAGTAAAACGGATCGAAGTCCACCCCAACGACAATTAATTTGTTTTACAACTGCATCACCGTTTGACGTTAATTGATGTCCTTACCAGTCGGGCGTGTGCTTTCTTGTGAAGTGACATAAGCATACATCAATTCATCGTGTGATGCACACAATGCGTGTATTTCCGCTGTGTTTGACCTGAAATATATGGAGACCTACCCATGTTATTGTAAATTAAAATAGTGGAGTCGTACGTATTTGAAGATTTAATTGTTATGTTGATTTGAACAAAAATTTTGCGGGTACGATAAATCCTGGTATTGGTTTGAACATATACCTAACTATCTAGTCGTTCTGTAACATTACATAGATACGTAAGTAGATACGCTCCACGCCACATGCAAGACTTTATTAAAACTTCTAAAATTTTATAATATCTCTGAGTTAAAATGATTTTTATACAATAGGCGTTATTGACTCCTTGCGTTATTGAAAACGTATTTGTTACATTTTTTGTGTGCTTACAGACATAACTATCCCGTTCGAAATCCGAGCTGGACCTGCAATAGAGTGGAGCGTGCCAAAATCCATTAGGGGTTTACGGGCGGTGCGGGGCGAGGGGGTGGGGAGGCTTCCATTAGCTAATTAGCGGTGGCTACCGCGACCCCCTTCTTGCCAGATTGGTACTGCGTCTTTAGTTGCTAATTGATTTTTATAATGAAAGCTAAACACTATATCGTGAACTTCACTGAGGAGAATGCTACTTGTATGTAAGTTTTTCTATAAAATACTGTATCAGGAGCATTGTCAATGTTACCTACCTATTTACTAAAAACCAATTCATTACTATAATTATGTATATTATGAAACTAGGAACTGAAAACGGTTAAAATTTATTTCTTACAGGAAATGAAAACAGTTTTCATATATTTTACAACGCTTCGCAGTCATGATTAGACTGCAAAATCGCAACATATTTCATCGTTACATTTAATAAACGAGCGAAAAGAAACGAGAGGTCTAAAACACGTATGCCAATATGAATAATAGCTTTCGAATCTTCCCTCGTAAAATCACACCCCCTGACAATGCAATACACTCGGCCGCAAAGCAACGCCATCAAATTAAAAAGTGAAACTTGCCAAGGGTTGAGGGTTGTATCGTCGCGACCATCTAATGAGGTAATGGGCATCCAACGAGCGGTGCCGCGCACGCGAACAACCCCTGCCGACGAAATAATTTCATTATTATAATAAAACGAAGTCAAATGTGTAAACGATGGCACGTGATAATTATGACCCGGTGACCCCTGGTTAATACGGCTTTCTACAAATCAAACATCAAGTCGCCAAGGGTACGACTGTCCGTAGACTACGATTAGTTTCGGTATAAAAGTTAGTGGTTAAAATAGTAAGTTCTTTAATTTTTGAAGTGAAAACTTCTTTAGCGGCGCTGGGCACTTTTTGGGATGGGTAAAAAATCGTGAACCCGCGTCAGGATACGTGACCCTGATCGAAAATGCGTAAGACGGAGGACACGTGACCCTGGTCGAAAAATCGTAAGACGGAGGGATAGTGTTTAAAATATGGAAATTGAACAAAGTACATCTATTTATGAAAAAAGTGACGACCACATAAATGATAGTATTTTATACTGATAAATAAATAAAGAAATTATTCCCTAACCATTCCTAAATATTCAAAAATGCACAACGTTCAAGTTTTCACTTCTGCCGGCACTCTCGGAGTGCTACCCGTTTTTTTTGTTAATACCTTGAATGCTCGCCATCCTCGCCACTGATTTGAATAATTAAAAATTCGAAAAAGAACCAATAAATTGTTTTTAAGATTGTTTAACCCTTCTTTGTTCTTGGCTCCACCCTTATTGCTTTCAAGGATTCTTCTCCTAGAATGAACAAGCAGGTATCGCGCAATACAATATAAATTTACAATTATTTTTTTATCGACTTAACCTACTAATAGGGTTCAAAAAGCTACTGGCGGCAAATAGCCGATAGTCATGACAGTTAATATATAAAACGATGAGTTAGAAGCATTACCCAAAAACAGCTCAGCGGGCACAATAAACATTATGAGCGCATTCATTAATAGCAGACCGCTGACAAACGGTGCCTTTGCCCCCTACTGCCTCTCACCCAATGTTCCCATATACCCCTCACCCCCGTCCGTCGGGTGGATGGGCCTCCCCATTCGGCCAGGTGTAAAACTGCCCGGTCACGGAAAGACAGACATGCGATGCGGCTAATACTTATGTTATATTTTAGCTTTACTCACCTATTGCATCCCTCCGCAGAGGGATGACCCATGAATATGCATGCGGTGATTTGTATAAAACACGGTGCCGCACAGTTTATGCGTGCGTTTGGTTTGGAATATTGTTGTCGTAAGTAGTATTTAAACAATAACTTGTAAAGTTTAAATGTATGACATTTGAGAATGTAGTCGAATACATGTACATTCTTCGAAAAAATATTAACTAAAATTATAGTTGCCGTCACGAGTGGTGGGCACAACTTACATTGGTCGGTTTGACATTGACGGCGCACGGTCCAGCACGTTTTTTCGCTGCTGTAACAGTACAACAGTACAGTACAGATATTGGCCGAAAGTATACAATATCCCTACCACTGATAATCTGTGGTCACGACTATTTTTTAAAGGTAGTTTTCAGTGAATTAAATATGTTTTTGTAGCGACAGCTATTTCGCCCTTATTCGCAATTTTTCATGTAATTTTATTACAATTCTTAGATTTTAGAGATTTCTCTTGTGCATTCGACACATAGGTAAACGGATGTAAAATTGACATAAACAAAAAATAAACTGACTTGTTGGCGATGACTTAAGTGTTTTCTCTGAGAAATTGTGTTTTGAAAGCTCGCATGAGTAATCGAGGAAGACATAATAATATGCTGTCTAATAATAATATCCCTAGAGATTAAAATTCAACTTTCGCGGAATTTAGCATCCCCACGGTGTCTGTGGGATTCCCTTTTAGCTTGTAGTTTTGTAATTTTCACTTTTGGCTAGTCTTATAAATACCTAGTACCTACGACCAAAATGAATGAATAAATAATCTAAACAGCCAGAATACCTACTCTATTGTATGTCTTTATCCTTACAATTATTGATATTATGGTTTTGAATAAAATACAAAACACGCTTTGAACAGATAAGTATGAAATATTTTAATATCGTTGTGGATCCCGTGAGAAAATACAAATATACCGCGATACGGGATTGAGATCGCTGCTTATTGCAATCACTACTAGTGCCATCCAAGCGTACGGAGTTATCTTTATGATGCTATCATCTTGGAAAATCCCGTTTCCCTGTTTATTACCACATCTGATGGCGACAATGATAATACAGTAGTAAGATTTTATAAACCTTCGGATGTTCATATTTTATAGCAGTTACATTGGTAGGTACCTACGAGGATACTCATAAGCCTTCACCTTAAACACGAAATCAAAATATGACCATGATTCGCTAGCGGATGAAAATTTTAAAATCTACATAAATACTGAGAAAAATTATAAAGAATACTATAACACTCACACTCACACCTCAAAAAATAGTAGGCCTAAAGTATGTAACAAATTTTATTTCATACTTTTTTGATGTCGGTTTATTTTTTTTAATTCTTTCTTCGTAATTTTTAGTTTAAAGTCCATACTTCATATCACGGAAACTACTGGACCGATTTTGATGAAACACTACATTCTCTAAGTTGAACAAAATGCAAACAAACAAAAAAGTACGAACACGATCCATCAATTAGTTTCGGAGATATGCGAGGACAAACATAATTATCTACATACATACACCCATGAAATTTGGTATTCTTGTTTGGAAGCCGTAATAGACCAACATATGTATGTAAAAATTGTGCAGTTCTGAGAATATTACATACATACGTGTCTTGTAAAAAATGTCTTATTGACAACTTTTTTTAAGTCGATAATAATAAAAAGAAATGAATTATTAATGTATCTGATTATATAGGCTTTGAAACTGCTATAACTAAACATATTCAAATTAACATACTCGTAGGAAAAAACTCTACTACTTTATTATTAAAGGTTACAGTGTAATAGAAAAACAATAGAAAATAAATTTGACTATGCGTTGATAGCGATGCCTTTGGGTTCCGCTTCCCTCCGCCCTCGTTCAGAACCACGAAAAATTATGGGAAAGGCAAACATTACTCGAATTACAACGTCTTTTTCGTCAATTTAATGCGCCAAGGGACCGCATGTCGATAACTTTGTTATTGCCTCGACAGTCATGCACATGTTTGTCCTCCGGTTCATTAGCTTTCTGACATATTTGTGTGTTAATATTTATATTATTTACTAGCTGTGCCCGCGACTTCGTTCGCGTGGAATTCTAAAATAAAAGTAGCCTTAGTTACTCCTTATTACATCAGCTATCTGCAGTAAAAGTCCCATCAGAATCAATCCAGCCGTTCCAGAAATTAGCCGGAACAAACAGACAGACAGACAGAAAGACAAACAGACAGACAGAAAGACAGACAGAGAGACAGACAAAAATGGTAAAAAATGTTATTTTCGTATGTGTACCGTGAATATGCATTTAATAAAAAGTGTTTATTTTTATACTTCAAACAGATACTCCTATTTTATTTATTTGTATAGAGTAGATAAAAAATGCGGATGTTTACTACCTACCTCTATATGTAAAATTTATGGGTAGGTAATAGATAGGCAGATAATATCTTAACTGCTATTCTAAACCCGACGGTACTCGTCAGAGGAAACATACTTTTGTTTCACCTTAAGTTGAAGGTTTTTTTATTTACACATTAAACCAAAGTATAAAATAATGACATTCTCCTTCAGTCAACTCTAGGTGATGGTAAAAATGTTTAGGTTTAAATTCTCCAGTCTTCCTGTTCTTTAATGTTAGACATCTCTTTACCGATAAATAATTAGGCAATATTTACATAGAAATACATACAAATAGCCTACAAGATCTTAATATTAGGAATAACAATTATATAACCTACGACCGTTGATTGAACGTGTCCGATCCGATTTTAAATATGCGACTACTAAGGTCCATGGACCTTATCCAATCTCCAATAGGAACGAAAACTTCTAAAGTAAATAGATATTTATAGGTATCTGTCATATTTAGGGCCCCTTGGGAGCAGCCTAAGGGACCCTATTTAAATATAGTTAACTCATAATTTAGCACAATTTTACACAATTTTTCTAAATTAAACAGTTATAGAAAATAAGTGTAATAATAAAAATAAGTCCTCATACTTATTCATAGTATGTATTATAAGCATAACTAATTACCGTCATTACTAAAAAATCCCACATAGTTCTACAAAATTGTACGTAAAAAATGGGTCTGTTTAACATTGAAATAGCATTCCCAGGCCGCCCACCTCCCGGCTGACGGTGGGCGGTTCGGTATCGATCGGCCGCCCAGCGCCGCCCCGCCCGCCCAACTGCTCCACAGCCCCACGCCATATGCTGACCGACTATAAAATGTTATTGCTTTTAGTTGTCGTCATGGGTTTAGTGATACTGATGATAAACTATAATTTCTGCTGAATAAAAAACTCGATATAGCTCTGGCATAATTCTTTCTGATCTTTTACTAGATATAAATAGCTATTAACACAAATGAAATAGATAGAGCTATTTTACTTAGAGGCCGTAAAGCACAACCACAAATAATTATTCTGTCAAACGATTCAAAAATACTTTAATTAAGTCACATTATAAAAAATCTGTCCAATAAATTGGAAAGCGTTGAATTACATGGGTACATATGAATAATTAGGTGCATATATTTATAAAGCTCTTAATATGAAAATCTAAAGAAAATTATGGACCGTAATCGAGCTATTTACCAGCAAACCGTGTACGGGGAAATTATTAGGCCGCACGTCTTTAATCATCTCTGCGCTTAGGACATATAAATCGCCGTTAGATTACGATCAGGCTTTCTTCACAGATAAGGCTTTTACTGGCGTCGTATGCCGACCGCCGAGGTGGGTAGAGAGTGTAAATAACTAAAAGTTTAACGTCGCGAATTATGCGATTACCTACATCAACGAGCAACAAACATTCGTTATAAATTCGAGGGAGGGCTGAATTTCTAAATTGAACTCTCTCGCAGCGTAGTAACAGACATATAGTATGTTTGCAGATACAGATAATATTGTGTCGTGTGCTGAAGAATGAGTCGGCGTGGGTGTTCGGTTGAATTATGGAAATAGAGCGGCAACGCGGGCCAGCGTGGTGTTCAAACAATGCCGTAACGGTACGGGTCGGCAATTTTGATGCTTTGAGTCCTATATTTGTCTGCATAATCGCAAAGCACGTTTGTTCGGCAAAGGCTTTAATAAGAACAATAGATAAAATAATTCATTATTCAGAACTTTAATTGTGTCCAACGTGCATTCTATATAAAAAAATATAACTGTACCTTTATCTAAACATGTTGATTAATTATTAACAATATTTACTAACAAAATTAATAACAAAATAAATTTGAAATATAAGGCCAAGTTTGATGATATTTTATAGATATTATGTATACCTAATAATTAATTCTTTAAAAGTCACATAATGGATTACAATTTTTTTAAGTAGGTTAAACTGAAAAAAACATAGATATCTGCAGGGACATATTATAACATAATGATTAATGATAACAATATTAAGAACTCAAACCTAATTCATGCACATCCCTTGGGACTTTGTCTACTACTCGTAGCTACGGTTTTATTCGCAATTCACTAGACCCAGGGAGAACCGGAAAGGAAAATTGTTAAAAATGTGACAAATGAAAAGAATTGATCCGGTTTCTCTATAGTACCTACCTAGTTATATTTTCCGTAGGTATACGAGAAATTAAGGTTGCTGCGTTTGAAAATTTTCAGTCAAGGTGTCAAGAATGATAAGAAAAGTTTACCCTTGCTCAAATCAAAATCATCTTGTAATCCTGCATCATAGTTACTTCTATGATAATACTTAACGCTAAAGTACCTATTTAGTTAACCGAGGTAGTTACGTACGCTAAGCGTTAGACAACTTGACAAACTTCTCCGTCCTACCGTCTGACTAAAAAACCTCATTCATAATTGTGTAATTTACTACTTTCTATCATTATACCTATAATCATAAGGAGAATTCATGAAAGCAAAGGAAAAGGGATAATAACTTTCAGTATGTCGTAGCTCGTACGCGACGCCGCGATTGGAGAGCGCTGTGATGTGAGCAAAGAGCTTTAAAGAGACCCCGATTTCTATATTCTTCGGTAACCACCTACGACACGTTTGTATATCAACAATAACGTTATCCATCATAAGTTTACGGACCGTCATTTTGGTGTTTCGTACTTACAAAAACATCATGACACTTATTACACTCAATCAATAGTAATTTTTACTATAGTCGATAACCGCTAAACGATCTATACTGTAGAACCGCATCAATAAGCTTAGCTTAATTTAATTATTAGATAGTAGTTTAGCTCTAGCTTAGTTATGTCGGTCCATTTCAGATTTCCATTTCATTTTATAGGACACCTATAAAACATATGTAGGTGTCAAAACTATGAGTGCCTCATAAAATGTGTTTTTTTTTTACTTAATAACAATTTACCTATTTTTTTCAAGCTTGCAATCCTTTTCGGCTTCGCCTTCATGAAACTCATGTAGGGTTTCATTACAATTTAATTTTGTAAGGAGTTATTTCAGGTTTATTGGTAGGTAAGCACTAAGCAATGTGAATGTTTCGAACCGCTCAGAGAGCCAAAAGAAAGCGAATGCTTATATCTCTTATCTTTTGTTATATGTAAAATTCTCATGTCACAGTTTTAATTTTCATACTCCTCCGAAACGGCATGAATGAGTTGTATGAATTTTTTTATGTCAGTAATGTGGCATAAAAAAATTCATACAACCCTATAATTTCACCTTTCTATCAGCAACCCCTATTTTTAATAGTCGATTTTAATCGCTCGATAACTTATATCGCAAAACAACGTTTGCGGGGCCAGCTAGTATACATAATTATAAAGAGTTGGTTACAGATTAGTGGAAGTGAAGATAAATTAAATAAGTGAAGATAATCACGAAGATGCTAGAAAAAAGATAAATTTTTGTTGCCAACGCCAAACTTTTGCTGGATGAAAAATACAGCCATTTCTCGATGTCTCAATGTCGAAAAGTTTTTTTTTCGTATAGTGACGTAAACGTTTGCAAATATTGGGAAAATACCAGATAAGTAACTCTATTTCTATTATTATTTCTTAGCACGCAACCACAATACTGGTGCTGTGATTGGTGTAGGTGTCCAGGCCTTTTTCATGAAAGCTATCATCGATAGGAGCTTTAGACTATCCGCGATTCTCTTTTATTTCATATTATGATATTTGTTTTCGTTGGTACTTAAATTGGAAAAATATTAACAAAACCTTTTTTGACCTTTCCTAAAATCATAATACACGTGTAGGTATATAGGTACATAGGTAGTATAGTCACCTATAAGCCTTTAAGCTCTAGGCACTTCGTTTATTTTTGCCAATGAATTATAAAAGACATACTTAGAACCTAAATGTTGTCAAACAACACCGTTCATGTGTTTGATCATAAATCTAAAGCGCTGTACGCAGTTTCTGCGTCCAAATAGTTTGTAGATAGAACTTAACGAGCTAAGGTAAATTATGAGTGGTATTTAATACAAATCGTATCTAAGTGCGGATCATTTGCAACACCGTTACCGTATTTATAATTCATTATTTACACTGACAGTAATACCTTTAAACTCTTCTAAATCCAATTTAATAGGTCTACCTATGTTGAAATAGACTATGCTACTTTTTTGATAAGTTTAGTGTGGAAGGTGGAAACGTCATGTAGATTAGCCACCCAATCAGATTTAACCGAGATAGTCCTGATATGAACGGTTTTGTCTTTCGTAAGAAACCTAAAGAATAAGAAAATAGGTTATGCTGTCCCAATTTTTGTTAGAGGCACACGCAGTGCATGCCATTTCCGCCGCATTTATTGCCATTGCATTCTAGAGATTCGCACTCATCTTCATGTACCTATGCAGCCACTCAAAGTTGTGAAACCATGCGTACGTGTCCGTTGTTATTATTTTCCTATATGCGATTGTTCATACTACCTCTCTCCCGTTTAGCCCTGAAAGACCTGCAGCTCCGAGTGTCCCAATTTTTTACCCTGTAAGGTGGCAGCCCTGGTCAAGCATGCTCTCCCGCTATTGGTCCGGCTGTCGCTGTGGCGTCGGCAGCGTCGCAGTGCTCGACCACGCTATTTACGAAAACACTTCATGCGTCACCGTCATTATCTCGAAAACTACCAATCAGATATTACTGTGTGTAATTTTTGCCCCGACTACATACTATGATTATTTTATATAATCGACCACGACCGCGGTAATGAAGTTGCATCTAACTCTACTCGATATTTATGATATTAGACTAATAAATTTATTATGATATTTACACGTAGTTTTTGTTTTTAAAATTAATTTTAGTTTTACAAAATATATGTAGGTAAACCTTTTTCTTTTTTTTTACTTTTACTATACATATTTTATACTTCCTTGCCCAACGTGTAATATGAGTGGATATAAAGGACGAATAATTTTATATTACGAGTACCAGCTAACGTTTAAACTACAACACTAAAGCTTTAATAAATAATAAGGTACTTCGGATTACGACGGCGGTGATAGTTGTGCTGTTACCTCGTAGTTACCTCGGATGCCTAGACTGCCGGCGCGGCCCTAGAAAGACTACTAAAGTTTTATCGAGTAGAAAAGTTACTGATTAATAAATTACATACCTACCTACTTAGTTTAGTTTTGCAAAATCTCTATCAAAATCATCACAAATAATCAAATCTAATGACTCTACCTACCGACACATACGACACATTTATTTAATTTATATACGGACTTTACTTCTTATGGGGATACATTGTTGTGAATGTTAGTGAATGAATAGAGAATAAACTCAAAAAAATAATCCTTACCTAATAAGGTTGAAATGGTGGCAGTTAAATGGTTATTTGTAGATAATTATTTAGAGTGCGTTTAGATTTATTATCGTGATGTTTCATTTCATACCTACTTATGAAAGCAATAAATTTATTTCCAAGATAACATCTAGTTCGAGCGTCTATCGGTTCGCGGGTGCAAATCCGCAGGAGGTTCTTTCATTTCACAATAGCCGACAGTTGGTTAGCGAACTCTGGCTGGCCACATAAAGAGTCTAGCACGCTTGATATGTAACTAATGATTAATTTAACCTTATTTAATTTCAACTTAAATGGATAGGGGACTTTCCCGCGAAATCCATTAAAATTATCATTTTAAGAAATTTTGTGTATTGTATCTATGTAAAAAGGGGGAAATCTGAACGAACTTGCTGAAACATTTCTTAGCATTCGGCAACGGTGCCTTTACCGACATTTAAATTAATTAATTCTTACTTTCTTAAAACAACATTTCATTATAATTATGACATCAAATCGGTAGGATGGTTACAGAGTTGAAAAATATGTTAAAGATAATACAAACATCAAAGATAAATAATTAACGACAGAGATTTATAAACTTAAAAAAATGAAATTGTGATGAGTGAGTTTAAATAAAAAGCAACGATTTAAGTGTACTTACCTATAAGGAAAAGATCATACTTATAGGTTTTAATTTTATTTTCGACATAAATGTATATTTAATTTAAAATTAAATAAACTTGGGAGAGAAATAGTTAGAATTAGTAGGAACCAACCTACATTTCTTTGTTAAGCTCAGTCTCTTTGCTATACTAAACGAAACAAGTCCGTAGATAACGTTTGAAAGTAGAATAACCACATACGTGCGCTCTTTCAATTATGATAAACAAATAGTAATAGCGAAGGTTTCCCACAAGTTGTCTGCGATATCACCGTGTATGCGGAGAGAAAGATCGAATTCCATGTAAAGCAAAATTTAATGGCGCTGAGAGATATCTGCGTATGAAGTAAACTATAACAATCAGCGATAAATAAGCGAAAATCCGCATTGTGCTAAATTTCTTTCTCCGATGTTAATTTCGAGAAGTCGTATTATAAATTAGTTTTCACAACGAGTGGTTTATCTTGATGAGATATACGAGTTCCCCGGGGCGTCGCAACACACAATTTGGCAGCGAGTTTTCTGCTCAATCTATAACACGGCTTAATCTGGCTGCAGTTGCCTAAGCTCGTCTAGCCGTGGTGGAGGAGCCGTTGGCGCAATCGTTCGATCCGCAAAGGTCATGGAAGGAATTTGCGCGGTCCGGCGCTCTTGCGACACCACTCCTCTATACCAAGGAGGTTCCATTCGGTACTCGGCACACCGTGCAAAGGGTTACCGATCTCTCGCTCGGATACTTGCAATGGAGCAGGTTGATACGTATTCGTTGTTCAATAAACGAAACGCATTACCGGTGCCTACAACTAGAACGCTCGCTCTACTATGCAGAAAGTCTAAATTATATTAGAGCCGGAGCCGTTTGAATACTAGTCAGTAGCGTTCGGTGTTCTCACAATGTTCATACAAATGTCGACAATGCTTTAACGTAGGTATCCGATATGATTTTGCCTAACACTCTGACTCTAACACTCTAGGACTGAAAACGTATTTTTATTTCATTTATATTTAGTTCCCCAATAATGTAATAGATGGCCTACATGTATGATATTATCTAGCAATAATAAAATGTCGGTAAGTTTGAACATTAACAAATTTCCGTTAGGTACATTGAAGAATTTTCCTGAATCACTCTACACGAATCGAGGTAAACATACCGAAGAGATAAAACATTTCCATGTAATGTAAACTAAAAATATAAATAAAGATTAAACACTTCAGCCGAACCTTATCAAGTAGTTTAATATTCATATGAATGACTTTTGTAAGCTTTGTATAACTACATAATAATAATTACAAAATAGACGTAGATAGCTAAGTAGATGGCTATTACATTCCAGCCTAAAAAATAATTCATTACATATCCTAAATCTATGATGTTGTTTTGAAGTTACTTTTATGTTAATTCAAATTTAGTTTAGTTAGGTCATATACTTAATATATTTGACCTACAATAGAGTAGCTTTCATCTGCGACCCATTAATGCAGGGTTGAATAGCATGAGGTTTCCTCAGAATGTTTTCTTCGCCGATTAAACAGGTGTCATTTTACATTTAAGTACGAGTAACTTTAGTGGATGTCATACCACTGAAATTTGAACCCAGACCTCTCGAGTAAAAGAGGTTTAGTCACTCAGAAATATTAGTCACTAGACTATTAGAGTTCGTGTTTAGTAACTATTTATTGCAAATATAACGGCCTGATTTATTGTTTTTTTATTTTTTTATTTATCACACGATCCGAGTCAAAGTACGACCCAAGTGGCGCAGTGGTTAAGACACCGGTGCGCTGCACGGAGGGTCCTGGGTTCGATTCCCAGCAGAGCAGAGATTTGAATGATGAATTTGAATTTCTGTTTACGGTCTGGGTGTGTTGTGTTGTTGTCTTGTGTGTGTCCATGGCACCCATGACACAGGGAATCCTAGTGTGGGGCTATGAGTGTGAAGCGTTATTTATTTATCCAACAAATACATGGCTAAGAATAATAATTTTTAAATTTGGCTCGATACGCTTATAGTTTGTATCAGAATGTTTTCACTTCGTCAGCTACACCTAGGTACAATAGTTGAGACAGCACATCAGGATAAAGTCCAACGCATGAGCAGGCATAATACAGAGGTTCGAAGTCATGTGAGCTCGTGGTTCTTATAAGTATATTTATGTAGCATGTATAAAAAGTTCAAAGTTAACTGAAATCTCATCCGACAATGTTGGTTTATAATCCGTGCCTCGTCACCTGCGCGCGTGGGCCCTATTGTATGCAAATGCGCCCGGCGGCCTGTCCGCGCCACAGAGAAATTGGAAATTGTGAATATCATACGCCATTCACGGTTTTAAATTTGTCGCTTTTATAGGGCACATTCCTTTCCGATTTTGATAGAACGACAATCTAAACGAAATAGAATACAATGAATTCGCCATTATTAAACAAAACGTAAAAATAGAGATCAAAGTTAGGTATATTCCGTGCCAATAAAGAAACGAATCTAAAATGGCATCGCTTATCATTCCCTCTCACTCCCACACGTCCTTAAGGTAAGCAAAAGAAATCAGTTTGGATTTATAAAAATTGTAAGTATAAAAACTGTAGCTTTTACGGTTTACAAGACAGCCCTGTGACAGACAGACAAAAGAAATAGGAATTAATATTATTTAAGTAGATAAACAAAGAAATATTGAAAAATTTTGCTCAGAAGTATTATTTTAAAATTTAAACCTTCATGCCGACCACATTACGAAAACGCATCATAAAATATACACAGACAATTTTGTATTTGAGATCCTAAATACATTTTTTGGGATTTGATTTCTTTGGGGAAAGTTGTTCGGTTTTATGGGCTCATTAAGATTAATGGGATACTTTGTTACAGTCTGTATACGTAAATAACATAGTATAAGTAAATAAACAACTACCAAAACATAACAAAAATGTGATTTCTAATTTTACATGGATGCAAATCTGGATTAAACGAATATTATTATTATTATTATAACAGTTTGTCAACAAACAAATTAAAATAAATAATAAAAAAGAAACGAATTAACTATTTTCGTAATTTTTTTTCTTTTTTGCTGACCCTACCATCTGTCAATGTCAGTTTGGGACGCCATTTAAGATTCGTTTCTTTATTGGCGCGGCTTATATCTTAAATATTTCGATGATAGCTAACATAGAAACCGTTGCAAGAAACAAACTGACAAGATCACAAGAAACATGTATATTGGTACCAATACATACCAACATAAATCTCAACATTCGCTAACCGCTTATCGTAAGAAACTACTTTGTTCTTTGTTTGCATTTCAAACAAATTATTGACACCGTACAAAATGGTATGAGACAGATTTTCAATCGAAATAATATCTTTGCTGACGATCGCCTTAAGAATTTACTTAAAAGCTAAGGCAATAGGCTATTTGAAATACCCTGCCCCATGGGATTGGTCTTTGTGATCAAAGGATTTGCATAATAAATTTCTTGAGGAATTTCTTGGAATAAATTGAGTCGCAATGTCGGTGCACTTACGTCTACATGGGTTATCGAATTACTTAATTTTATAGCATTAATAAGATCGCTGTTTAATCAATACATCAGCTGATACTTATATAATCTTTCGCAGACATCCGAGCTGGAGTCTCTGCTCTGTAAGCAAGAGGGCGCTTCGCTTGCGCCCGCCCACATGGACCTGTTCGACGGCGGCACCACCTCGCGCGACGATGCCTTCCTCCGCCCTGCCCTCTGGGAGGACATCGCCTCCTCCATCAGGAACATCGATCCTGAGAACGCGAACATGCTCGCTCCCCTGGGAGCGACCCACGTCAAGCTCGAAGCTGACGATCCCTTGCTAGAGGAATGTGCGACGCCGCTGCTCAGTCCCCTGGAGATCAAGACGGAGAGGCTATGCGCTGCTCCGACCTACGCGCATCCGCAGCCGCCGCAGCAGCAGTCGCAGCAGCAGCCGGCCACGTCCTTCTCCAAGTACCCACCGTCCAGGCTCGTGTACATGTCGCCCCTGACGCCGCCCGGCTCGGACCAGGGTAGTCCGGGAAACACTATACAGGTATTACCGTGCGTCCGTAATTCATATTGCACTTTATACGATAATAACTAGCGATGGCTTGCGACGATGCGACGGATGGTACCATCTCCTGCTTAGCGAGTTTGCTGTTATCGTTTATAAATATGCACTTGATCACTTTTTAGCGATGTCATGACGTGGGGCATGAATGGATGATGGAATGAAAATTTTAATGGTAAGTGGGATGATTGATTTGGTAAGCCATCCTCCAACCATACATTTATTGTAATTGAATGCTCTGATCGCAATCACCATTTTAAAGAATTTGTAGCAGGTAGCGAATCTCCAATTCGATGCAATCATCATCAATTATGAAGTTAGAAAATTGCAAAAAGATAAAATTATAATTTTCTTGCGATACCAACAAGAAAATTATAATAATAATAGTAATCAATTTTCTGCAGTCTAACTTAATATAAATAAATAAGGATTATTTGATTCTCAGAATCATATTAATATTTTACAGTACTTACAAAAAAAGTTAGCTGTCACGCGACACTAGGAAATGCAAAACAATATTGATAATGGAGTTTATAAACTTATAAACGGCCCGACATAGCGTCACGTTGGAACGTGGAGCCACACTAGGAATACGATTTTACTGCCAAAGTGCATCAATAGATTTTTCACATCAATATTCAATTAATTCATCCATCCATCATGTGACCTAACTATTCACAGACATATCCAAAAAAGATACAAAACTATGCAGTCAAGTCGCGCGACCACTAACTATGCCACATAGTACATAGTACAAGTACATTTAACTGCACGTGCAAAAAAGTAAAAAATTTAGGGCCCTAAAATTCTTTGAAATAATATAGATAGGAGTAATTAAGTAACAAAAATGTAAGTTCAATGTTTAAACAAAAAAAAGAAGGTGGCGATTTACTTTTGTTGTTTCTGTAAGAGAAATAATGAAAAATGTTTTAAACAAAAAAAGAAGGTGGCGATTTACTTTTGTTGTTTCTGTAAGAGAAATAATGAGTTCAGAGGAGGTGAGCGCAGGCTGGTTGGTTGCAGAGCGGGCCGCGCCGCACGCCGCCGCCGCCCTACCACCCGCCGCCGCTGCTGCGCGCGCCCGCACTCCACGCGCAGCACCCGCATCCGCCGCCGCACCACCCGCACCACCATCCACAGGTAACATCACCGACCATCACTGTTGACCAACACCATTCTATAGGTCTGCTAGCTAAGACCACCACACACCACCACACAGTCCAATGTAGGTACACATGCAACACAGTTTCAAGAAAAATTGCTTTAGGTATATTAAATGCATCGAACTTTTTTATAAACTTCGGTTACCAGTCAAAACATAAAGCTGTATTTTTAGGGCCGATTTTTCAATCCTGAGGTAAACAGTGGTTATCTAGCTGTTTATCAGAGGAATAATTTCTCGTCAATTTTTCAATCATTATTTTTATTCCATTGATAACTATCTTGCCTAATTATTAAAAGCTTTTATTTAACTTGCAATGTATGTAAGTATGTTTGTTCGGGTGGGCAGATATGTTTGTTCAGGTGAAATCTTTCAACTCAAATTTGAAGTAGGTATCAACTGAAATTGAGCTGAAATTTTTTATACACGTTTAGTTTGGATGACAATGCACGATATGGTACGTCATTCTAAATTCAAAGGCGGACCATCCAAGATATGGCAATAGTTATTTTTAATGCATTTCTATAATATGGATATCAAAATATGAAATGGTTTGTTAAGAGTAACGCGAAAAAATAAAAGCTTTTTTTTTTAACCTTAACTTGTATTGTATCACAACTCTGGCAAATCAATGATCAGAGAGGAAAGACAAACATATATTATTATATTATATTATATGTAGGTACTTATAGCTTAGACAAATGTTTGAGCAAGACAGACTTTCTATTTTCTCTTTATAGCTTCACGTCTGTTATTTATATTACCTAGGTTACGAGTATGTTTGTTTTGATTCTTGATAAAAGTCCAGTCAAATACACAAAATAAAGGGGTAAATCTCGGAATGATCAGGTAACAGACTGTCATGACAATAATGCACCTTCATTTTGATGTTTTAAGAGTTTTCTCAAAAGTCACATAAAATCTGGTCTGGGTGTCATGAGTTATTCAAGGTCAAATGACTAAAAATCCGTTTTTCGCGATTATCTATGGTTTTGTAACTCCAATGATGTTAACATCTATGAAAGAATAATTTGTAGAACATACGCCTTCATACGCCCAACCGTTTTTGAGATAAGATGGATTTGAAAACAGATTATTGTAGGTTGCGCTCACACCACGCTCATGTTCACAAAGCAATTAATCTAAAACTATGCAACTCGTAGCAATTTTTAGCTGGTTTTGTACATAACATTCTTGCGTACCTACTAAAACCAGTATAAAATGTTTGCCATGAAGACGAAACCCTTATTTGACCGGACTATACATACTCGTGCAACTTTACCAATTAATATATTGAAATAAATAAAATCTATAAAAAGAGTTTTCTGCAAATTAAAATAAAAGTTAAATAGTGTATGTTACTACTGTGTTTTAACCACTGCAAACAAGAATATAAGAAATAAGAAATAATCTTATGAAGTACGTCATCAACATCAATCTATCAGTCGAATAGCAGTTATCCATGGATAAAACCTATATTAGTATTATCTATGGATAAAGCGACAGATAAATATAAATATAAATGTAGATTTATTCTTCAGAATATCGCAGTTATTCGTCAAATAAGTCTTATCTGACTAATGAAAAATGCAAAATCTTACTATCTGTCGAATAAACGCTATTTGTCTGTTTATTTGACTATTGAAAAATCAGCCCTAAAAGATACAAACACAAAACATTAGTAATGGTATGTACCGACGCGGTGCTGGGCGGAACGGAGCAGCGCTCCACTCCGCCCAGCTGCGAGTCAGTGAAAACGCACGAGGCATGAAAGACAGACAATGGGATGTTTTGAGTTATGTTACCTTAAATTATAAGCTAGAGCTTAGATTAATTAGGAATCCTCGTACCTTTCCTTGACAGAATACTTATATATTAGATACTTATAGTATTTTATCTCAAGCAAAATATTTCTTACAATTGCAGGCGATGCCCCAAACGATGCAAATGGCGCCCCAGCCGCAGCCACAGCCAATGCCGCACACGTTAACGCATTCCCGCCTCGCGCCTCCACCGTCTGTCAAGTATAACCGACGAAACAACCCTGAGTTGGAGAAGCGGAGAGTCCATCACTGCGATTTCATCGGTAAGCAGTTCTTTATTCTATTTTACATCAACCTCGAAAGCCTAGAAGGCATACATTAACGCATCATTTACATGCATGCAAGTATTACTTAATAGTCTATGGAGGCCGTAATCTATCAACGATAATATTACGCCCTTTGCTACGGTGTTAATCGGTGACCAACATCCTATTTACGGAATTTCAACTTTGGAACGGAAAGACCATCAGGGCCTGATTAACCCTAATAATAATGACCGTCGATGTGACATTATGGCAGGGAGATGCTCCGTTTTAGGGCGAAACACGTGTCGTGTACTATTGAAATAAGTTGTGATGTTATATATACCTACACAGAGAGATAAGGAAGGGTAGTAGGTTCATACCAAAACAAGTTCCACGTGTGCGGATTGTTGCAAAGAAATATAAATACAACATACATAGTTAGACAAAAGTTATCGCAGCACCTTATAGGTAGTATGAACCAAAAGTCAAAACTCAAAGCTCATATAAATATTATTTATGTAAGTACTACTTTTTAGGACGACCGTTACAAACCCCGTCTAGGCGCGTCCTCATAAATTAGGGCGGTCAAAACTCTTGATCTGTCGCTGGTTAAGACTAACGAAATAACAGCGAGCGATTACCATACCATACATCGTTATACCCATAGAACACAGTCATATACATATAAAACTTAACAATGAATGCGACAATGATGACCTTCGTATCATAAATGTATATTTTTGATTTTTTTTCAGGTTGCACAAAAGTGTACACGAAAAGTTCACATCTCAAAGCTCACCAACGAATACACACAGGTAATATTTTAATTCAATAAGAATTCCGAAGCAATGCGAAATAATCCAAATGCAGCTCTGGCGAAAGGTCAAGACAAGGAGAATGCTAAGAGATTAGAAAAATATTTAAGCAACTAAATTAATTAACAGCGTGTCATTCTGTGGTAATAAAATAGCAATAACAATAAAACTTGGCTTGTGTTACTGCTCAGTGAAATAAGTACTTGTGGTCGAACTTAACGACATCATATTGACGACAAAAGCTCTGCGAAAGTTATGTCATGAACAAAAACAAGTTGCCTATTTAAGTTTTCAATTTAGATTCACGGGCGAAGAACAGACAACTGCCTTCCCTGGAATGGGCATGTTCAATTTACTTGACGATTTCGATGCTGTCGATACCTCCCTCTTACAATATTACTACATAGTTAATATACAGATAACAGTTAATCGACTCTGTTTTTCTCTAGAATTCTAGGCTATCAAAACCAAGTTACGATGGTTATAGTTTCACCCTATTAGTTACATGTTACTATCATGTCACTGATATAGACGTAGTCTAGATATCTGACCAAATTGTGACCCTTGAAATTTATAAGTTTATAATAAAATCTAAATAGTTATAGCTGATGAAAAGTATCAGTCGGAAGAACATTTATAATCACGGAAGAGAATCATTACAATCAGACTTCCATAAACCTTTCCTGTCCTGATGCCCAATCCTGGACCCAAAGAATTCGACGGTTTCTCGCTTTCTTCTTTAGCTCGTCAGTCCACGAAATCTGAGGGCAATCGAACTCTTTTGCCAAGTCACGGCCGCCACAGGAGTTCGAGGACCTTTTCCGTCGAGTGTCGCTCCTTCGTAATAAATAAATAAATAATGCATAAAATTAATCACGAATGTTCTAGGAGAAAAGCCGTACACTTGCCAGTGGCCGGAGTGCGAGTGGCGGTTCGCGCGGTCGGACGAGCTGACGCGCCACTACCGCAAGCACACCGGCGCGAAACCCTTCAAGTGCGCCGTGTGCGAGCGCTCCTTCGCCCGCTCCGACCACCTCGCCTTGCACATGAAGCGTCACCTGCCGAAGACGTCCAAATGACACGCGAGAAGGGGTGCTGAACAGCCCCCTGCTACTTGCACCCCTCAGGTACGTTGAATCCATGTATGTGACCATAGCACTACAGTCTAACTGCACTGCAGACTAACTGCAGACTTCGCACCTGCACAGAACCCTATCATCATATAGTCGTTTCTTGAACATCGCAAGCACACCGGCACGAAAGCCTTCAAGTGTACGTAAGTAAGTCATTTAACCCCAACCTATTAACCTTTCCTAAAGTCTTCGACATCACATTGGTAAGCAAAGGTTTGCTGAAGAGTCTCCCACGGCTACCGTTGCTTAGGTAGATAAGTTGAATCCGACATGAATTTAATGACCGACATTGGCACTACACACTCTCAGATTCAGCACATGCATAGAGCCCTGTTATCATATCGTACCTATAGTCGTTTCCTGAACATCACAAGCACACCATCGCGAGGACTTCAAGCGCGAACAGTCCTCTGTGACTAACGTTGCTCAGGTACGTTGCATCCTTTCTGACCATGGCACTGCACACTGCAGACGCACATGCACAACTGCCACTGAAGCCACGCAGGTATTTTATGAAATGTTACTTCTCTATATTACTTAACAGACATATATTTATATATCTGCAACGGTATGCAACAATGTGGCGTCTTACTTTGGAGATAATGCTTCTTTTAGGGCTTAAAATAAGCAAGATTCACCTTAAAAGTTACTTACTCCGTTATATGGAATAAATTGGAACCGCTGCTTCATCTTTACATGTCTCAAATAACGTTCATAAAATTCAAAAATGAAGTCAAAAATATTCAAAATACAAAGCTTCCGATTGAGTAAATTGAGTTACTCCTAGAGCACTGATATTATGCATAGGTACATTGCTTGATTGAGATACAGCTAGAACATATTATGCATACATTGCGATTAAAACATGTAGGTAACTTATCGATTTAACTTTCAGGAGGAATGTAACGAGAACATCTTCCTTGAGTGCGATCTGGAGACCAGTCTGATGGACACGTTTTACAGTGCTCTGTGATTGTGCGCCACTCGCGACCGGGCCCACGCTGAGCTATCCACATAATCACTTTAACTTACCAACATACAAGAGTCAATGGTACTAGAAACCCTCGAACGTTATGGGACAGTATATGGTGTGTACCATACCTATTATAAACAATATTGTAGACGATGAGCTCAAGCGAGTCCACGCCACCAAATTACCAGTTAACCATTTCGTAAATACTATAACCTTTTCAAAGGCACAATAGGTTACAATTTTTACCAAGGATATCGCTTTACATACCTAATTATTATTATAAATTTTAAAGCAGAGTCATCTATTGAACATCCCAAAATACGTTAGATAATAATAAGTATTTTATAAATATTTATGTATATTGAAAATGACAATTTAAGCGCGCCGATCGTTAAGCGACATCGTTATTATAAAATTAGAGAATGGTAATGATCACTGTTGTTACCTATTCAAAGTTATATATACCTATTCAAATTCAATGGGACATAATGAGTAATGAATACAACCTTTAACCATGGACGTATTTACTTTTTTTATACGTCCATGCCTTTAACCAAACTTTATAAAATGTATCTACTACATATTTGTAACTTCATACCACATTAGTAATATTGTTTTGCCTGATTATAATAGATAAGTGTCGTATGAGATAATGTAGGTACACTTACATTCATAATAATACATAGGTACTTATATTTAAAAGTTGCTCACAGCAAGTAAGTAGTAAAGATGTCGCTTAACCTCGAAGCGTAAAGCTCTAAGTATTCACTAGTTATTATTAATTTATTATAAGTTTATTAAATTTAAGAAAACAAGGAATAGGAAGGAATCCAATATATTATAAATATCTTTAAATATTATTAATGTAAATGAATTAGTTTAATAGATGTTAGTTGTAATGGTACAGATGCGTTTTCGGATGCTACGACCTGGGTTGTGATGTAATACATTTTATATGATTGTATTTTGTATTTTATTGTGTTTGTTACTTAATTCTTGTTTTTTTGCACAAAATTATTTATATTTAGAAATATTTCTTTAAAATTAATTTAATATGTATTCTAGTTATAGGTACGACCTTCTAAAATGATCGTAATGATATTCCAACAATCTACATACCTATACCTACACTTTTAAGAAAGTTTGTTACTTTTTCTTACATTACGTTTCAGTCGAAGTAACTTCAGGTCGTTTTATTCGGATACGCTGTAATACACTTTCTAGTCTCGATTTATTGCAGTTTTAATATTACTATTGTGACGAAAAATAGCACCAACAGATTTCTTCTAAATTGGACTATTTATACCCACACTTACTTAATCCCTACTTAAATTGACTTTAGGAGATACCTTTTGTATAGTGAAGCTAATTGCACGCTCCGATATTGTATATTTTATACTTAAGTAGGAAAGTAAAGTTGTATAATGTTTTACCAATATAACGTCATTTTATAAATTATCATATGTAGAAATGAATTTTCCAGCAGCCTTATTACGTCCGTCCACGCGTTTATGCAGTTTGCATGCAGTGCACTAGACGCCGGTATGCGAAATTGTACTTAATAGCAATTAATTCCGTGTCTTATCATCTCGATATCTAAATATTGACACAATTGCCATCATTTATAGTCACTAGTAATTTGTGCTATATCTATTTAATAAGAAATATTTTATATTATTTAAAACTATATTTGATAGTCATTTAGATATTTACATAGTGCTTTACAAATACGTCGGTTGATGAATATACAGTCAAGCTTTATAATAATATAAAGAATTAGAGTTTCTTTTCTCTGACTGATATTAATACTTATAGGTACTGTATGTGTATAGTCTATTCTTATGTATGTACCTACCTACTTAGCATGATAAGACAAATAGCGATGTACTTGTTTCACGTTTACACTTCATTTTATAGTCCAAGATCCCAGTCACCCCAGACTTACGTCAATTTAGGAAAGATGAAATTTGCAGGATCGGTAGTATAATATAAACTTAGAAAGGAATGGACACGCACTAAGCTGAAAGCGGGGCCGTTTTACAGGTAGCAGGTATCGAAGGTGAAAAAAATGACATGCTAACATACGTCATTTTAGGAAAGCTAAATTTTATATAGTCTGAATAGATATAGATATGTCTTACGAGACATATCTATTCACCAACTACTTGGACAAGAAGTCGATTTATTTCATTAAAACATAAATAAAATAGAACAAACAAATTTCTGGAATACAAAAAATATATTTTTTTGGTCGTGCATACAGTAAACATGCTACAGAAGAACTATAAAAAGATGCCACTTTACGCACCTGACGATACCTGAGTAGTTTATATACCACAAACAAGTTTTACTAAAATGAAATATCCGGTGGTCATGTTAACTGTTTGATTGCAACTGAAACAAACCACTGAAATAAACCGCCCAGTGGCCATGTCAACTGATTGATTTTAAATGAATTATTTTAATCTGACCGCTATAATCTAGTGAAATATAAAACTATCAGTATTGCACTGAAGGCAAGTAGAGATAAAAATCTTGCCACTTTTCTTGCATTTAGCTAAATGTAAATTATTGGTGTATTAATTAATATTATAGCTATTTTCATGTTCGTGAAGTTCAAGAATATTGATTTGTAAGATTTGTATCTTCTAAAAATTTGAAGATGAATTTGGAAAATTATATTTTTATCGGTGAAAAATACAAAGGTGTAATTTTTTTTTATTTGCTAATGAATACCACTCTTCTATAACTCGTTTTCAGATCTTTTATTTACTACAGAGTATGGCTCATACATTACCTATGACCTATAAGGTAATACATATTACTTACGCAACAAAACTTATCTACAAGTGTATTAATAAACGGAAATCTTTGAATAAAGTATATAAAGTTCCATTAGGTAGGTGTGCGTGAAAATAAAATGTATTTAAGTTATATACCTACCATACTTGAGTACTTTTGTAAAGGAGTTAAGTTTTGCCATGAATGTTTGGAAATGCCATATTTATAGATAAATCACCCTCTTTGTTAGTTATAGCATTAGCCATAAGCTCAACTTTCTGAATAAGCAGATACCTCAATTAATTATGTATTTGCTAATTTCCTCGTCTTTATCTAGTTCTTTCAATTTATTTTATATGAATATGTTTTGTTTATACTATATCTACATTAGGTATTTTCTTTTTAAGTATGTATCTAGTTATTTACGTTGACTAAGTCACAAAATAATTTATTACCAATGACATGTTTTTTAAATCTTTTTTTTATATAGGTGGGTGTATAAAGATGATATACCTATAGGTACTTTAATATTTGATGAAATAGCTACGAACTTATGGTGTTTTGTATAGTTAAAGTTGCCAGATGTGTGCTTTACTAACATTTCTTATTATTTAATTCACTGAAAACTATTTTTACAAGAATGTTAATGCGTGTTAAGAAATGGTTGGTTTTTGTTGTCTAATGTTTGTATTAACGTGATCAATGAGCGGCACTCGTTTGCTACTAAGCGTAAACCGTTCTAACTTAGTTACAATACAACTAAGTCACTATTTTATATCAGAAACAAAACATACAATACTGTGTAGTTACGCAACAATATATTATTTCATGGAGTAAAGAAAAAACTTGTGCCATTTTCATTGACTAATATTACATACATGTTTTTATTATCTATTTTTATTATAAAGATTATTATCTATATAATAAAATGATTTTCGGTTCGTTAGTCTCGCTAATGCGATTAAAAAAGTACCTATAAATTTATATATTTGGCAAAACGAAGTGTGCTCTGACAACTAATTGTCAATATGAATGATATCGTTGTGGAAGAACATTTCGTCGAGTTCAAAAAACTGTAAGTAATTATTCTTTTGAAAACTTTGAAAATCCAAAATAAAATTTAATGTTCTAGTTAAATAACAAATATATTATCACTCATAATATATAACTGATAATTATTTATCAGTCCCCTGAAATGGCACAAGTTTCTTTTTAAAACGATATACCTTATATTAAGTAATTTATAAAGGTAATTAGTAAAGCTATCACCGGCCTCTTCATTTGAAAAATGTATCTATAGCTACGAGTATTATTGAAATTGTCTGTAAAATATGATAAAATTTTCACACTTCAAAACAAATTAAATTTAGCCACATTTACATTTGTTTTTTTACACACCTTTTTTTAATATTTCACCTGTGGGTATTCCCGTTACCCATGTGTGTAGCAAAATCTGCTGGCGAGCAAAGAATCCATAATTATGATAGGCTCGTGTGGCAGACTTTATTATTAGCGATAATTATACGATAAGGAATATTAAGGACCGCGTCTGCCACCATGGTAGCGCTGCGTTGTCAATTGACAGCCCCTTAAAAATGTTAAAAAAACAGGCAGACTATATCATTTGCTCGTTTTGGATAAACTTCCGAAAAGCGCATACCGCCGATCGACCTGAAATTTGGTATACTAACGTATTTTGACCTCCTGATCACGAATTTCATAACGAAAATTGGCGCAAACGCAAAAAAAAAAAACCCTAACCTAACCTAACCTAACCTGAAAATTGCGGAAAATCATCACAAAGTTCAAATACTATAGCGGAAAATATTCAGAGTTTGCGTTATTGATCAATAAAAATAAAATTATTGGGTGAATCGGTGCAACGAATTAATTTCAAATTCACAGGGTTCGACTAAAAAAACTTTTTTATTCAAAATGGCGTTTGCGCCAATTTTCGTTATCATATTCGTGATCAGGTGGTCAAAATACGTTAGTATACCAAATTTTAGGTCGATCGGCGGTATTAATTTCAAATTCACAGGATTCGACTAAAAAAACTTTTTTTATTCAAAATGGCGTTTGCGCCAATTTTCGTTATCATATTCGTGATCAGGAGGTCAAAATACTTTAGTATACCAAATTTTAGGTCGATCGGCGGTATGCGCTTTTCGAAAGTACACCCCTCGTTTTTGCCTCTAAGGCTGATGTTTATAAACCTTACCAAAATGAAGAAAACCAAAAAGGCAGACATCTAGGACTCCGATTTTTGAAGTTATGAATTTTTAAGATTTTTTATGAAAAACATATATGAAGTGCACGCTTGGCAGACCTGCAGTGTTCGTTTAAAAATCCCGTGATCGATCGTAGAAAAATAGTCTGCCATCATCGTAGCGCTGCGATTTCAATTAATAGCGCTTCAAAAATGTCGACAAAAAAAGTGTACTACCTATTATCATTTGCTCGTGTCTGCCTCTTTGACTGTTGTTTATATTGCTTATAAAAGAAAGAAAAAAGAATGAGGCAGACACCCAGGTCACTGATATTCCGAAAGCAGACCATTTGAAGTTTTTTTTTAAATCAACGCTTGGGTGAAACATACAATTAACAGGTCTATGTTTACAAAATACATATTAATCGAAACAAATAAATTGAAAATCGAAATGCGCGTTAGCAAAACGTGCGATTCAAAATACCCTGTTTGTATTTGTTCTAAGACTTTGAAACCACCTGTAACGGTTAAAGTCGGTAAAATGTCTGCCAATTTTTTTTGTATTCAGGAGGTTCTAATAAATCGTATGGACCCAGTTATAGCTACGAGCAAATGATTTACTAGTTTTTTTTTCAACATTTTTACATCCACCTCCTGTGATAATGTCTGCCTGTCTGCTTGATGTCTGCCTGATGTCTGGATGATTTTCTTCGTTATCAAAACGGTATTAACCATTAACTCCAGAGGCAGAGTTTAGTACCATTTTTTTTTTTAGATTTGAAGCCCTGTAGCAAAAAACGCAGCAACGTCCGACCTTCATTTATTCAGAAATTTTGTCGTATTGATCACAACTTTAATGCCTATCAATACGGAGTACCAGCAAATCATATACCTAAATGCTCGCCAGCTCCCTATCTATAACGTCAGCCACTTAAAAACGTCAGTTCAAATTAGAATTTTTAACCCCGATGCAAAAGGATGGGTGTTATATGTTTGACGTGTCTGTGTGTCTGCATTGTCTGTGGCACCGTAGCTCGCGAACGGATGAAGGGATTTCAATTTTTTTTTTTTGTATGAATGTAAGGTGAGTTACGGGCGAGTGTTCTTGAGTCGTTTAAAAGTTGTGGGGGGTGAAAGTGGGGAAGAATAACCGAATGTCTGCAAATATAATCGAGTGGGGTCTCAAATGAAAGCGCATCACGTGCACATTACAAAATAATATGTTCAATGAAAATCGGTTGAGCCCTGAAAAAGCCCTTGTGGTAGTAAAAGTGGAGAAAATAGCCAAAATCGGGAAATTTCGACAAGAATCTATATACATAGATTAATACTAACAACTTAACAAAACCTACATTATAATAAGAATAGTTGAGTACCTATAAAAAATATATAATAAAAATTGTTCACCAACCCGCAGTAGGCCAGCGTGGTAGAATAAGGCCTACATCCCTCTCATTTACGAGAAGGAGACCCGACCCTGTAGTGGGTCATTAATGGGTTACTAGCAATAAAAATTGAATTAAAAATTTAAAAATCCCCGGCCCCGACACAATAACCTGAGTTCCCTTTAAAAAGTAAAAAAATAATGAAAAAAAATTCTAAAATAATAAAACTAAAAACTTGAAAATAAAAATTAAACTAAGAAACAAAGTTTTTTATGTTAAACGGTTTTATTAGATAACAATAAAAAATGATTTTACACTTAACATTTTGTTGAGAACTTGAGAAGGTTAGTGCGACCTGGTAGCTAGGACTTACCGGATTATTTTTTAGTTTTAAGTACATCACCACCATAATTTTTTTATTGTAAATAAAACCGTTTAACATAAAAAACTTTTTTTAACCATTTCATTTTTTTTAGATTTTCGCAACGGATTTGGTGGTGAAAGTTTGTGACTCAAAAAAACTTTGGATATTAGTCAAAGTAATAGGCAGAGCGAAGCCTGCTTGGTCAGCTAGTACTTAAGTAATATAACTATCGCGATAAGGGTTTAAATACGCAGGTAACCGCTATACTTTAAGTACATAGTTACGAGAGGGGACACGTACCTACTATGTTGCTAATAGTAACACATCTTATTTTAGCAGGTAGGTCGTCGAAGAAGCGCTAAATAGAAAACGGTAACATCCTTAACAATTTACACAAATAGATAACCGTTATCACCCACTTTATATAGCAAAGCTGATGCCAAGTTACTCTTATTTCCTCGAGCATTTCTTTAGGATTAGGATCTTAAACATGACATTTTGACCTAATTACTAAGAAATAGATGTTGGGAAAACAACATTATTGTCGTTGAAAAACTTTAGATCGAGTGCGATTGGTAAATTTGACTTCAGCTCAAAAATGAACCACCACAGATATTGTTGGATAATTGTGGCAGCGCTGATGGTAGCAGTAGCGTCTGTTTCAATATACGATGAAGATTTCAAAGAAGATGATGTTGACCAGGATATCGAAGCGCACAGTGATAGGCAGGGGAAAATATGTAAGTATTTTTTGCTATTACCTGGATTTACCATTTTACCTAAATTCCAATTAATATAATATAGGCATATAACGACATCATACCCGATACTTATGTTACATTTGCTCAGAAAAATATTATGTGTGCTTTTGCGATTTGTAATTTAAGTTTTTCAACAAGTCAATTTCGTCAAGGGCTGATGATAGTGATGATGTCTATAATGATATTGCTAGCGATTCACAAAAAAGGTGAACTTCGAATAAAAATGAAATTTTAATCTTTCTGTTTCAAATAGTTAACGGACACTGTTAGATTGTTGCCATTTTTACACACAATTAATTTTACTAATTTGCATAAATAATATCGAAGATATGGTATACAAAGAAAAGCATAAGCGATCCCAAGTATCACAGTATGTGAACTGTAAATTTTAGCAATCGTACCGAGGCAGGTACATTTACCTTACCACCTTAAATCCTACAAAGATCTCAGCTTTTTTATGCGCTTGAAGGCAACCGAAATCTGTTACTATCTAGGTACTTAAAATCGTGTCTATCTCTTCCATAGAATTAAAAGGTAAATTCATTGGTTTTAATACACGAAAATCTACATCATGTAACTTATCGAAAACGAGCATTGTCAACTCATTACTCTTCGTCATTCGTAAAGTGAAATATGTAAAGTTTTGTAAAGATTTCCAATTGTTATAGTGTTTCCATTCGTGAGCATTGTACGTTTCGCCAACACGGAATGTTCGAGCACAAACACGATGAACGGGACGTGTCTCGCAAGGCGAGAGTGCCACAACTTGAACGGGACCATCACTGGCATCTGTGCGTCAAGACGAGGCAGATGTTGTATTGGTAAGTAGACAAGTTAACTGTCAGAAATCAGTCCAGTCTTCAGAATGTAACTGGTGCCACCATTGTAGTTGTCCTTGTTACCGAATGCCACTATAATACGATGTCCAAATAGCAACATTTTGTTTATTAAATAGATACCAATAGATACCTACATTGTGCTGGACAGATAAAGGTTAAAATTACTGTCCACAGATGTGCCAAAACACATCTCATCACACATCATGAATAATGATGCGTGATGATGACGAATCAAACGCACATCACACATCATGAATAATGTTTATAGTATAAATAGAAACATTATTCAGAGTAATGGAATAGCAAACAACCGAGCAGGCAACCTAATCGGTTGGTGGTAAGATAACTCCTGTAACCGGTCTCTTCTTACCAGTAACCAACGCTGTAAGTGTTGACGACTTAAGGCGCTGATAACATGTAATTCAGCAAATTTGCTATTCTTATTTTTCATTTCCAGCAAAAATTACAAAGTATTTTACAATGGGAAAAATATATGTTATTCTAGACCGTATTCCGAACGACAACATAGTCGTCGAAACACATTTTGACAAAGTTGCCTCGATAAAAAAAAATTGCAAAGTTACCCCTTTTCTGAATTCTTATACTAAACTACAACGTTGTTTGTTAATATTTATTCAAATAATTTAACCAGTATATTAGCAGACCTTCGTTATTATCACATCATTGTGTTAATTTTTTTCAATAAGCTTATAAATATTCAGTAAATCAGTAAAATTTAAAACTTTTCTTTCGCGTGCTCCGCGCAATATTTTCGTATTTTGTATTTCTCGCTTACTATTATGGCAATTGACAGAGAGCGCAGAGGCGCGATGCTAGGTGGACGTGCGTCGCTCCGTCATTCCAAAATAATACACAGTTGTCGTATATAGCACAATTTCATAGCTTTGTCTGAGGTTTGTGTGGCGTATTAAGTAGGACGCCAGGCTGTATACGCTGGGGCGTGGGTTCAAATCCGCGTGTGCGTGACTTTATTTTCACTTTTATATAATTATATTTTTTATATAATACAAATTTTTACATCGATTATTGATTTTGGAAATTGTTGAATAAATAAGAAGACAGATTTTATTAAGTTACAAATAAATAAAAGTTTCAACGTCAATTTAATAACTTTTTTTTTGGTTATAAGCTATACAATTATTTTTGAAATTATAAATTTATCTAAAATTCGTTATTTTTTTTCGGAATTCGGAAATATAAATAACCATTAGATAGCATAATATGAAATAAAAAAATAGTAATACAAAAAACATTTCAATCCAGAATGTCTTCTTATATTTTGCTTCGGGTTCGAACCCGGGTCATATAATGTAGGATTCCCTCCCGTTTTCAAATTGTACGCCGCCGAAATTCGCGCGACGCGACGTTGCCAAACCGACAGTAAAGAAGACACCGCTACGCGCGGCGTTGCCGTCTAGAATTGTACCTATCACTATCACGGTAATTTTTATAAACGGTTAGGAGGAATAGTGGGGCCGCCGGCTAGGGCTGTGCGTCTTCGTGGATTGATAGGTAATAATACCTATTAGGTATAAAGGAAGTGTTCAATAAAAATGCGTGTTGTTTTTTGATTGGTAGATTTAATTAAAAAACCGTGTTTACGTTTGAATAACAAGTCGGTTTGATAAATTTGCGACCGAGAAATATTTGCGCCTTTACTGAGACGTACGAAATGCTTTATTATTAAATATTTTGTGAATATTTCATGAGTCTATATATTTTTGTTGTTATTAATAACGAGAAAAAAAACGCATGCATTTAAGTTGAAGATTTGAGTTGAAGGCCCAATGGAAATAAACTGAATGTTTTCAAACATAATACATACATCTAATAATATAATCTATAACACCTATGCAAGTATTTATTTTTATTACCTACTAGCTGACCCGGCACACTTCGTTTTGCCATTATAAAATATGTATATTATTATATCATTGCAGATTGCATAATAGAAGTGGCATCCATAAAGAAAATTCTTGACGTTTCTAAATGCATGACATTGCCATATGAACTTATGAAGTATTCAATCTGAAATGATGTTTGACAGGTAGTACATGGGTAGAACAGTTTATATAGGAAAATGAAATTGTTGTTTTTATTATTTTCTTTACATTGTTTTCAAATTTTCTCTCCGTAAGAACCATCCTCGTACTTCAAGGAATATCCAAAAAAAAATAGCGAAATCGGTTCAGCTCCTCCCGAGATTTGCGCTTAGCAACATATTCATTTTTATATTGTACAAGGTGGAGATGACGTTACCTCATTAATTTAAACCACAAAGATCGTGTACTTAAGTGTGTTAAAGCATACGAAAAGGTTCAGGACCGAAAATAAAAAAAAATGCAAATTTCAAACAAAATAATTACACAAATAAAAGACACAAAAAGTAACAGGCTCAAGGTGAAAGGTCATTGACCTGAAACGAAAGGAAGCCAAAAGCGGCTTTTTTCAAACGGTAGGCATAGTACTGCGCCGCCGGCGCGCCGACTGATTTATGGCCTGTGTCGGCTGTGTAACTAGAGGGTTTTCAACAATTTAAAAAATCGTTCCTACTCCCATGCCGGGAGTCTAGGTTCGATTCCAGCTCTCGCCTTTCCTAAAACCACGTGATGAAACCTGTATGTCTCAGAATACATGTTTTTACATGATAGACGAATTAACTGGTTATACAAAAACCAGTTAAATCGTCTATCTGTCTTTTACTCGATCTCGTGACAAATTTACTTGCTTTTATGTGGTTAGGTATTATTTGAGGCCATCGAAAAATTTGAGGGTAGGTAATAATATGCAATAACATTATGAAGCTTGTTCCAAGCCTCTTTAATATTGTAAGAAGAAATTGAATTGTTGGTTGACATGTTTAGGTACTGCTGAATTATTGAATTTTTAATTTAATAGTGATTTAATAGCGAAACAATGGCATTCTGGGTACATCCTCTGAAAGAGAAGACCGTGTTTTATTTATTTTTTGGTGAGATGAATAGAAAACATAGGTATTATATGGACCTTTGATGGAGAATAATAATAAGAAGTTTTAGGTGTTCAATAAAAAAGCTCCGCGTTTTAAAATCACATCGTCCATATTTCTTTAAAACTGGAAACAGTGCCATCTATTGACGATGTTGTCCACATTTCTTTAACACTTGAAACAGTGCCGATTTTATCATTTTATTTAGTTCTCATAGAGTCCGCTCCACTAACAGTGGCGCATGAGGGGCATGGGGTAGGCGGGAGCCGCGAGCCGAAGATGCCCGATTCCTAAAATCATCGGGTGTTGTCAGGCTCTTAATGATTCATTCTGCTTTCAGTCTCACGAACTTGTGGCGCTACAACCAATGTGAATAACACTTACTTCACTAGTCCCGGCTATCCCGCAGCCTACGCTGGTGGGCAGGCTTGTACTCTCATAGTGAATCGCTGTAACAATAATATATGCCAGGTAAGTCAGAAAAGAAATTGTGAATGAAACCCATCAAGTTTTATTCACCCTCGATGGGTTTCAGCGGGTTTAATTACTCAGATCAAAGCACTTTGCATAAAATCGAACTCTTTAACTGAATTTCAGCTGCGCATAGACTTCCTCGACACGGTGCTTGCTCAGCCGGACGGTGACGGCGTGTGTACCACCGACGTGATCACGATCACTGGTGGCAACACAATAGTGCCGATGCTCTGCGGCGACCTCACTGGACAGACCATCTTCGTGGACTTCAATGGGAATGCAGCTATCACGATATCTATCACTGCTACGTTAGCGACCACCTTCTCCCGACGATGGAACATCAAGCTTATACAACTGGGTTGCGATTGCCCTGGAATTGGTATGTTTACTTAACCTAATGGCTGCTATAGAACTCCTCATTATTATTGAAAATATGTTGAAGGAAGGCTCCGATTCTTCCCTTGGATGACATTTTCCTTAACTTAGCCCTTTCAGCCCTTATGATCCTCTGCTGGGCACATTTCTCCCCCACATCAGGAGCGGCCATGGGGCCTAAAGAAGATAATATGCTACGCTGCTCCGGAGTGATGTGGAGGAAACTTCACCCTCTGCTTTACTACATTAGACACTTCCAACGAGCATGTTAGCTGTTTGTTTACGTCAGAAACTTTTCAGCACCCAACGGTTGTCTGCAATACTACACGGGTACGACCGGTACCATACTCAGTTTCAACTACGGCACTGCCGCGAACACTGGCCTTAGCGCCTCTCTGGTCACCGGGACCAGACAACTAGCCAATGAAAACTACGGAATCTGCATTCGTATGGAGGCTGGCTACTGTGCTATACAGTATGCTCAGGTATTTAAAACTTTAAATCTAGTTTTATATCTACTTTAGTTTTCAAAAAATAAATGCTTGACCTAATTATTTTGAATTGTCTTATAATAGAGTCTATACAATTAAAATCTCGCCATATTTACCGTATGAGTAAGGTTAGTCGCACGAAACTTTATCAAAAGGCATGACGATTTAATTTGTACCTTTTTTGTTTTTGTAAATACTGTGTTTGTAATTTGTTTGTTTTGTACTTTCGTTGGTTAGGTTTGTTTGTGCCTGCTTGATCAATCAAATACAGTAGTTTTTAACACGCTACAAGTTATTACCAGATAATAGCACGTTTAAAATATCCAGCTTTCTTTTTTATAAGATTGGATGACGGAAGTGCCCCCGCCAAGTCTAGCAAGAGGCCTATTTCTTGAAGCCACTTGAGTCATTTTCGATAGTTATTTCTCCGTTACAATTTTTAACCATCTTGTACATATTACAGACAGCGAATGATGTATATTCGTTCACCGTGACGGGCGACGTGGAAGGGGCGGATAACACGGTCCTCGGTACGACGGTGGGCGCGGTGAGCGGCACGGCTTGTACCACTGACTTCGTGGTCATCCCCAATCCCATTGTCGTCTCCACTGGCGTCTCAGCAGGCACGGACCGCTTCTGCGGACTCGGCTTTACAACGGTTCAAAGTAAGTAAAGTAATAGTAACAGGGTCTTCTCCCACAATGAGATGGATACAGATCTTGGTCCACCACGCTGCTGGCCTAATACGGGTTAGCGGACTTCATGTAAACTCCTTTGAGAACATTATTGAGAACTCTCAGGCATGCAGATTGTACAGGACCACCTGCTATTTAATTTACAATACATGTTAATAAAATTTAATAATATTATTTCATTGGGTATCTATTATGTAACAGCAAATTTGTACACCTCTTTGTGGTGCATGGCTGACCACTTGGTACGAAGTGCAACGTGCTTATTTGCTATTGCGAAAATATAGCTATTTTTAATGTATGCGTTTTAAAATCCTTTGTGTGTTTTCAGCGGGCGCGAAGCCTTTTGTGTTGTACGTGGTAACTGATGGCAATGAAGGAGCAACCGCCACAACCTCGCCTGACGTCGCCAATCGAGGCTTCTCTATAACGTACACTCAAATAGCCTGTTAATTCAAATTAAAGCTTTGGAGATCATTGAGTAAGAGAGTATGCAATTGTAAAATACTAAAGTAAGCTGTATGGTATTCATTGAAGCTGACCATCATCTTTTCAATTTGCTGTGACGCAGTATGTTCTTCATGTCTTATGTTTCAATTAGGAAGATATTGTGCTCGGAGGCATATTATTTGAACCTATCACACATTTGTGTGTCTCAAACTCCTCCTAATAAAGTGTAAAGATATCGGATCATCAGCATCGCTGGCATTATAACATGAATCTTACTTATCTTTTTGTGAATTTTATAAATAGTTCCTAATTTGAAAAGACGTCTTAATTTAGTCATTCGAAATTGGTTAATACTGTGTTCTTTTAACTTCCTCGTATTATTGTTACAAATATTGATGTACATAGTATAGAAAATGGAAAATAAAATGTAATTATTAAATTTACGATTTTATTTATTAAATATTATGACTTTTTTATGAACATGAATTTTGAAACTAAAAGCAATTGGTTTACCTAGCAAATTTAAAATAACATACTATATTGAGTTTGCTAACTATGAAACTCATAATAACTACCATCGTAAAATATGAACTCTGTCGTGTACTGGACATTGTCTTTGACCCACCACACTATGTACTACTGTGATTTATGGTGCTAAATAAACATAATAATAATAAATAACCAGATGTATACCTACAGTAACATTTAAATATACCTACATACATAATAAATTAGTTATCTTTATTTTATTGCAATTTAACAGGTAATGCCCATAAGATACATTTAAGGCAAGAATTAATATACTTAAATAAATTGTCTACTTTTAAAATCTTGCGTGTGTTATACAGTATTTATCCTCTTATATTTATATGAACATGAATTAAATATATCTAATTATTGCATTAACCCCGCGATTCATGTTTCTACCTAATTTTAACAACAGTATACATCTAAATGTCTCTTTAATGAGACAAAAAGTGGGGGTCAAAATATTAAATACTGAAAATTTTCAAACAACAATAAAAACAATAATATTATGCGCCTCCAAACTATGACAATGTACATCGTGTCCTGCTCACAAGAATACTCGAATATGCAAAAACATAATAATCAAAGAATCATGTATTATGGGTGCCACTGGATTAGGTTGTTACATCTAATACCGATCCGATACAGTATTTGTTGAACAAAGCCGACTTGAAGCGATTACAACATTATATTTGGCATTCATTCAGGCTGAAATGAATGTTGAATGATTCAGCACATGCAGTCAATTGCCACCCGGTATCTTCACGTCGTGTTCGGATCTGCTTTGACAAAACCAAACAGGAAATTGACTTTTGGTGGATGGTAATTTAACATTCTTTTCACTAAGAAAACTACACTTATAGGCAAGAAGGCCTATGGACATGAGTTACACAAGGAGGGACTCAAATGCAAAAAAAGTGCTCTTTTTAAGCATTTTTGAAGAACCCCATGTCAGTAGGCTAAATACCAAGGCGATTGTACAAGTATTACAGGCTTTCCCGAATAATACTGATCCGAACAAGCACACGGCAATAACGAATGCATTCCTCGTCTTCATTGACATTTGTTGCACATTCGCTATTCAGTCGCTTAATTTTCCATGACAAGTTAACAAACAAAAACTAAGCATGTGCAACCATTACTTTGCCTCTACTGTTCTTCATGTGTGAGTTCATATCGTCGAACCACTTCCCAATGGTGGTGTTGTTCCTCAAATCCTGGAACGCCTGACAGCCCTCGATACTGCTTAGAATGCCATACACTGATACGTCCGCGAGGTTCGGTTCCTTTCCGCCGAGGAAGCGGGTGCCTTTGTTCGCGACCGCCGTCATCCATTCGTTAGCTGCGTCGTACAGTGATTGGCGGACATCGTCCTTGATGTTATGTCTGTAAATAATAGAAAGGGATGTAAGTATGATGGTGTTATTCAACTATGTTTACGTTATACCGCAGAATGAGTAGCGCTTAGGCTTCAGTCCTCCAAAAATGCGAAGGTTAAAACTATGAACTTAGAGCTTGTCTACGCTATGAGTACAGGCAGAAACTGGATCTTTTTTAAAGTGGTTTATTTTGGCCAGGCTTTGCTGTTTTTTGTCTAATCTTTCAATATAAATAAGCGATGCGAAAAACTTTATAGTCATGTTTAAAATTGCAAGGCCTCTACTCCACTGTGGCTCATGCTCATACTGGATGGCAGTAACCTGACCATCAAGTCTCCTATCCCACAGATTTGCTATAGGCATCAGCTGTTAAGAGTTACAACCTTGGCCGCAACCCTGCACCCCTACACCCCCGGCTTTTATATCGCACTACTGGGATATGAAAGGGTTGTTTTTATGTTCGCATTCTTTTATGTAGATGCATTGATACTAACCGTGCTGCAATACTGAATATGAGAAGTTATGGTACAGCTTACCTGGCTTTCAGTCGCTTGGATATCATCCACATAGCGGCGGCGCCACCATACACCATGAGCACGCACTCCCACGCGGGGAACGACTCCCGCCATCCACCCACGTTTTCGAACCATTTGAAGGTCTCGAGCGCCTCCCCCACACTTCGATACACGTTCGGCGACAGAGTGTGCACCAGAACCTTGTCAGCCCATTGCCTCCACTGCCGCTCCTCACTGAAAAGGTTAATTAGTTTTTTTTATAACAAATACATATAAATAAACAGATAGTAGGTTAATTTTTAACAAAAATATGTTTGAAGTCGGTTCACATTGCTAAAAATTCGTTTATTTCTTGCTTTCTGGCATCTTAGTTTTAATGCTTCTTCATAGGTTGCGGCAACTGGCTTCTTAATGGTAACCTTACGAACACCACTATTATTGAAACGGCTTGACCGATTTTTATGAAATTTTATATGCATATTCAGTAGGTCTGAGAATCGGCTAACGTCTATTTTTCATACCCCTAAGTGATAAGGGTTGTCCACACCTAACATTTTATTTTATTTTTTGGACAATTTTTAACCTAACCTAACATTTTTATTTTATTTTTTGGACAATTTTTTTATTTTTATATTTCAGTAATGTGGCATCAAAAAATACATACAATTTTAAATTTTCACCCCTCTATCACCAACCCCTATTTGTAATAGTCGATTTTTAACACTCGATAAACTATATCGCAAAACAACTTTGCCGGGGTCAGCTAGTTTTTTTATAATAAATTAATCTTGTGGATTTTTTTTAATCAGACAAAATATAAAATCTATGAAAATTCAAAAAATAATTTAATGATTTATTACACATATGAAACGAAGCTTGTAGCTTTGAACAGAAAGGGAGGGGTTCACACGGCGTCGGCGGGACGCGCTCCCATTGGCTGAGCCGTGTGCATAGAGCCGCGCGCTTAGAGCTGCGTGGCATGGAATTGTTATTATCTACGCTACAATGTTGTATTGGAGGTGTCAGCCCCAACCTAAACACATGATCGTGATATAAAGAACATGCTTTTTGCTTAATAAGGAGTTCTAGCATCGGTTCTAGCAACTAAAACAGAATGTACACCAGTATACTTACATCTCTACAGCTCGTTCATGTGCATCGGGAACAGGCGCATTATGCATTATAAAATATTTGTTTGTTATATCTGTAATTTTCTTCCCCTCTTCGTTCTCATATCGAGTTGCGGGATAAAATTTAATTATTTCTGTCAATTGTAGTGATTTATCTTTTAGGTGAGTCTCCAACACAGATATAATTGCTGAACTGTCCAATAATTGCTGCAACATTATTTAATGTTATTAAAACAATTGTATTATAGATATTTCTGTATTTATCTATAGTTAAAAACAGTTAAAAAATCATGCCTTTTTAGTAATCTATCAACGGTCGCCTGCGATGCCACCGCGACCGGCGGGAGCTCCTGAAGAAGGTCCTCGGTCAGGACCGAAACATGTCGGAATTACCGATAAATAAATAATATCGTCAGTAAAACCGATTGATAGATTACTAAAATGTTAGTTTACACTCACAATTCGTTTAATGATAAAACATGCTTGGTTAAATGTCCTGCATGATCAGATCTTAACAACAGAGGCAGATCAAAAAGCAACCAATCCAAACTAGGATAGACTATGTACATAATGAGTTTGATTATGTATCTTCCATAATCAGCATCAGAACACTTTGATCTATCCCTGATAAGTGTGCCGAATTTCTGCCTTTATGGATATTTTTAAGTTTGTGAATGTTATGTTCATTTGAAGTCTCTCTTTTCATATTAACTCTAACACCTTAAGTTGATGTCATTAACATTATTTTTTTATTTTAAAAATAGCAGCATAACATATACATTTACATAAAATGTTTCTTTATTAATGCAGTAGGTACCTGATAACCGCCATCAACTTTTGCCAATAGAATTGGGACTTTCTTGTATCCTGACCACTTAATTGCCTGCCGAAGAACTGCGTCAACTTCTACAACTTCATAGCTAATTCCTCGAGAGTCGAGATATGCTCGAACCTTGCAGCAGAATGGACAAGTGCGGTATTGGAACAACACCAACTGCAGGTTACTGCTGTCTGAATCGTTAACAACCTGAAAAAAAAACTAATTGTACACTGTAAAGTTCTAAACCTTTTATAATAAACATATTTGAAGAACATTTTTTTTAAGAACGGGCAATGTACTGGCGACTTCCCTTTGTGTTACTGCTGTCAGTAGGCGACGATCGCCACTTACCATCTCGTGGCCCATCTGCCTGCTTTTCTTATATAAAATTATTATCAGGTTGATTGCTATGAATATTTGTTGCTTGCAGTGAATGGAAATTTAAGATGCAGATGGGTGAATATTGCTGGAGTGCTTGCTGATATTTCCTTTTTTGGTATGGTATTTAAGCAATCAGGTTATTTTGTTTTCAAGTTTGTGTAAAAGAGTTGGACATCCCTCTTATTTTCTGACAATAGTATAATAATGAATTATTCTTATATGCTCACTAGCAGAAAGTATGATACAGATATAATACATGCAAACACATCAGCACAGAGTACTTAGTAAGTATTGTGCATGGGCAGAAAATTAAAAAAAAATACTTTTCTTACAACTTGCTTAGCTACAGAAACAGACCAGTCACATACTATCAAAAATTAGAAATGAATAAGCAGAAGGTATCACTACAGGGGTACCCACTGCAGGGGTCAAGTCTCTTCTCACAATGTGAAGGATGTGGGCCACATTCCACCACCATGCTGTTTTAAATAAAGTCGTAAAGAACAGGAGAACTCTCTGGCACACAGATTTTCTAATGGTGTTTTTCTTCACCCATACATCAGGTGTTACTTAATTTTATAAACAGCATATAATGTAACTTGTCATTAAGTTATTGGTGAGTACCACTGAGATTCGAAATAGCCTGGGTTCAATTCTCAAATAAGAAGGCGAATTCCTAGACACTGGGCTATCACAGACTCATCTATATTATCTAGAAGCATGGTTGATTTAACATGTTAACAACTTACTTTGCTAAAGAGAACATCGCAGTAGCATACTATCAAAAATTGTGCACACAGCAAAACATTTAACATATTTCACAAACAATTTTCTTAGCTACTGAGAACATACGACCGAACATACATTTGATGACCTGAGTGGCCGTGGTTAAGACACTGGTGTGCTGTGTAGAGGGTCCTGGGTTCGATTCCCAACAGAGCAGAGATTTGATTGATGAACTTGAATTTCTGTTTCTGGTCTGGGTGTGTTGTGTTCTTGTCTTGTGTGTGTCAATGGCACCCACGACACAGGGAATCCTAGTGTGGGGCTATGAGTGTGAAGAGTTATTTATTTATTTATTTATACCAGCAACATACTACCAAAAATTGCACTAGCATTAGCAGAAAGTAACAAAAAATTAAACATACTTTGTTTGAATTTAAGTGCACTTATGTTAAAAGCTCATAATAAGCCATCAAAGGCTGTCACACTAAGCGCACAGCTAATATTGTCACATACAAAATGGACAATATTTATGAAGCTTAAAAGCTAAATTTTAAACTTGCTGATGGCCAGTGGTCATTTGGGTATTTTAAGAAATGCAATAGCTTAGCACTTAGCCATTATGTACTTTTTTGTTGTATGGTCTTTAAGCATTCCACCTGTCTTAAAGAAAGACCCAACAATCTATACATATCATATAACAATTCATAAAACCGAAAATTATTTACCAGATAACACAAAAACCAATGATTTTTTAAACTATAGATTAGTTATGTTCATAGTAATTTATGATTTTTGATAAGTAATTTGACAAGTTTTACTGATAAGTAAAACAAAAGATGAAATAACACAAAATTGAAAGAGATAAATATAATTTTCATGAATGCACTTCAAATGTTTCAGACGTCCCAATTGAGACATATTTGAATCTTCGCAGCGTGGTTGCTTAACATACATATCTGCTTTTGTTATATACAATATCATTGACAAAAACATATAGATATGTAAATGTGAAACAAAAATATACTAGGCTAAACTCAACGTGAGCAGAGCTCGTAAGAGAGCTCATGGGCACAGCTCGTGAGATATAAAAGTTCTGTGTTCACTTTAATAGTCAAGTTGTTTGGAGGAAATTCTTAATAATATAATCAGTCACAATTCCATGAAAAATGCAGAGGTTCAAGTTCAAAAAAAAAATTATAACCTATAATTTTTTTAAATATACATATTAGGTACCTACCTAATAATAAGCCTAGCGTAGTCAGGCTTACAGACTTAACAATCATCTACATCTACACTAACATTATGAAGAGGAAAAATTTGCATTTTTGTGTGTGTGTATGTTTGTAATGAATAAACTCAAAAACTACTGATTTTAAAAATTATTTCATCATTGGAAAGCAAAACATTCCCCCTAAGTAACATAGGCTATAATTATTTATTGCTAGATTCAGTCAAATTAATTACAAGAGCAAAGCCTGCCAGGTCAGCTAGTTGACAATAGAATTACAATGGAAAAGAAAAGAAAAGAAAAGAATGTGTTGTTGACTGTTACACGAGTAAGATGTTACAAAAATTATAATAAGTTAAGAAATAGTAGAATGGCTATATGTAAAGTTCAACTAAACACAATTCTATCACTCTCATTGCGACTGTGAGTGAGAGTGACAGAATAGAGTTTGGAGCGTAAACACCGCTACCGCTACTACTAAACACAGCATTCTTTTTTCTATGGTCTACTACTAATAACTACATTATTCACTCTTTGATATTTATGACAAAATCTGATCAGCATCCGACTTTTTGACATAAAATTTTAATATCAAAAACGTCCTAAGTGCAACACAAATGCTTGAGAAGAGAAGGTATTGATTTCATTCTAAAATTCAAACAAAATTTAGGGTGAGTGGGTCAAGATATCATTTTGTCGATTGTACATTTAACAACACTTAAATTTAATTTTGACAAACCACTTACGCGATAGTGGGGTTGATATTCTGGAGGTTTTTTTAAAAAGGCGTATTCCTCAGGTTCCGCTACGTTTGTCTTTTTAATATTAATCTTGTAATGCGTATAACCTCCATAACCTGCTCCTATGAGGATGCCGACACTAGCACTCACTAAGGTTAGTTTTGCAGTGGACTTCGGCACTCGACTCTTTGTGGAATATAGGAGTTTTGACAATGATAATCTTTCATTTCGGATTGGTTCTACCGACCTTCGCAGTATTGTTAACGAAAGTCGCCACATTATATCCTTGTATAAAATATTATATCGGTGGAAGAAATCTTACAGATTTTGGATTTTACAGAATAGGAAAGACATTAGAGATTAGACAATCTTGACATTTGTTGTGCAAGATGCAAAGCAAGCAAAAATTAGCAATCATCAAGATTTTTTTTTACTTAAGTTTTTAAATTAAAATTATAGTTGACAGCGACAAGCACAGATAGTTAAAAGTTTATTGGCTGACATCCATAGAGAGCTAGAGTCTGGCAAGGGAGTCGTGTCCCGATCTTATGGCGGCAAATTATTAAAAAAAATTGGAGCTGTTAACCCTGAATGTAGTAGGAATAAACGATCTTGATCTAAATAATTTAACAGGTTCCATAATTATTATGGCCATTTTCTGTTGCTTAAGGCAGACTCAAACATGTCTAAGTTACGGTAAGGTAAGTCCAGATTAGTACTTATATAATCATCGAAAAAATGGGTCTCTGTGGAGTCATTGACCATACAGTCCCCACGAAAAGAAGAAGGTCGAAATACTAAGTACTTGTTGTATGTACGTAAGTTCTTTTTATTTAGATCATCTAAATTAGATGTATGCAGGTGATGCTTTGAGATTTTTGGCTAAGTCAACGATCTTCTTCATTATGTATCAGATCTGAAAACCAAAAGTAACATATTTCCTATTAAGACAAGAATTAACATTTAGAAGTAGCATTTTGAAACCAATTTTGTGTACAATTAAAGTGAAACAAATTAATATATGAAATGATTATGCGTTTGCATCTACAATAAAGTCGATGAAGATATCGAAATGTGTTGGGTGATAAATTTTTAGCAGTATGACAAAAAGCAGTGTTGCCATACGAAGAATTCAAAATAAATGACGGGACAGGACTCGCTTGCCAGATTCTAGAATAGCGTACATGATTCATTTGCAGGGGTTGTGGTGGTTTTGTCTTGTCGTTGTACGTTGTACGTCGTGATGTCTAATTCTAGTGTTTAAGTACTCTATGGTCTAATTGTCTATATTATAGTTATAGTTAGAGTTAACGCTGAGTTCGGGAAAAATAAAAAATGTTTTCAGACAAACTTGGATTAATTTTCTGTTTAGTTTAATAGTTAAATGGTTACAACTATTTGTTCTCGATGATTTTATAACAGTTTTAGCAAACAAATTAGAATTATTTGTTTCATGAGGTATTGGCGCCTTTATACCCTACATGTAAAATGGACATCACAATTGCAAAGTTAATACAAAAAGTGTTTGGTATGTAGGTGGGTGGTTATGAGCGAAAAATGCCCTACACACCGCGGCCGCGGGGCTCTGGGCGTGGGCCTGACGATTCGCCACGATCCCAAGTCATCGCTCCAATGTCAGAACGGCAGCAACTAGCGCTCGTCATGCAGCTGTCGTCTCAAGATGCTCCTCCAGGTAAGTCTACCTAGCAGTAATGCATTCTAGATTAAAAACTAGTAAAACTTCCCGACATTTCTCGTCCAGCCTCTTCAAACCCGGGTGATGAAAGAAAGAAGACCAGGCAGCAACGAAACGAACGAGGTGAAACGCCTCTACATGTAGCAGCTATAAAGGGGGATCATGACACAGTTCAAAAAATTCTTGATCAAGGTCAAGATCCTGATGTACCCGATTTCGCTGGTAAGGCATGTCTTGAGTAAAATCAAGCTGTAACAAACTAGCTTACTAATATTGTCAGATGGAAGCTGTACTAACAAACGAACATTTTCATAACCCACAAGAATTATGTAACACTAATAATTTATTAATATTAATTAATTTTTTATTATAGTTTTACTCCATGACCATGTTCTGTATTGTTAAAATCAGCTTAATCATGTAAGTTAAAATAAAAGCAGGCATTTTATTATCAAGCGCCACCCAATAAGTATTGAGTACCTGTGGAGTTTAACCGATTTGTTGCAGCGCCCATTTTCGAAAACTTTTCGCTGTGGCTGTGAACAAATTTTCTATGACACGACTGGCATGTCAAGCACCATAGAAGTTGATGGCATGACCTTTGTGCCATCAGCCATGTCTATAAAACCACATGCTTTTTTTGCTGGTTTAGCCTTGATTCAAGTTGAGTTGCCATCAAACTATGGGAGTATATGGCACAATACATGAATGAAATTGATCATGAAGAGGTTAACTATGTTTGTTCCTGAAATGGAAGGACTTTACTTTGTCAAATGTTTCAAACCTTTTGTGATGTTGTTTCATTTTTTGTTGTATTCAAGGAATTGGTTAATAAAACTAATTTCTAGAAACATTTTTTTCAACTTGGGGTCTATTCATTTATTATAAAAGACAATTTGTGTGGTACAAATTCACATTCACATTTTTTTAGAATTAAACCAAAAACTCAAATACATTCGTGAAACAGAAAACTATGACAATGATGAAACTCAATGTGAAAATTAAAAAGAAACTGAATAATATTTTCAAACAGATTTACATGCCACAGTTATTAAAAATGAAATATATCTCAGTCCAGGTACACTAGCAAATTTTAATGTTGTCAATCCCTGCAACTTTGGAATTCACACAATATCCAGAAGCTAAGATAACAGGCTTGGTCTATGTGGAATATCTTGATAGTTTTGTTCTAGGCAAACACTTCAAAAACTTAATGTCAGGGTGTTACAATTGATGATAAAATGACATGCCTATCGTGTCATAAGCCACAAGTTAAAAACATTGATGACACGCCTGTAGAGTGTCATCAGCAATGAATCGGTTGATTGAATTTGCACTTAAGATTCACACTAACCATTTAACAATATTGTGAAGTGTGTGATTAGACAAATTTTGATTTTATAGTTAATGTACTGAATAATGTGGGATGTGAAATGAATTAATTATTTTGTTACTATGCTAAATATAATGCTTATCTAATGAATGTATATCTTAAGATTAATGTATTATAAAAATTATAATATTTATTGTAGGTATATCTAATTAATCAATTCTAATTCCAAATAAATTTTGCTTTAAGTATGCCAAACAGTATAAAACTTTTATGTCCACATCAACTGTGGGCTATTATATTTGCAGAATTACATATTCTTTGATCAATCAACGCAATTGTAGCAATTTTATAATTATGATCTTGAAATTGCATCTGAATTATATATAAACATAATATGAATGTTTATTATCTTATATAAAATTGAGATGATTGAAATTATATAAAAAGTATGATAACTAACATTGTGACACAAGTGTCACAATGTTAGAGTTATCATACTCCTTTGAAACGGCTTGACCAATTTTTATGAAACTTTATATGCATATTCAGTAGAGGTCAGTGAATTGGCTACTGTCTATTTTTAATACCCCTAAGTGATAAGGGTTGTGAACCCCTAACATTTTCATTTTATTTTTTGGACAATTTATTTATTTATTTTTTAATAATGTGGCATAAAAAATACATACAACCCTAAATTTTCACCCTTCTATCATCAACCCTTATTTTTTAATAGTCATTTTAGTAATTCAATAATTTTTCATCACATTCAAGGTCCCAGGGCTGCCAGACGTCACATAATATTATATTCTGACAAACAAAATGTGGTTGAATTTTTTTAGTATGTACTAAGATAGCATGCCTACCAGCTAGCTTGCTTAGACTGCCAATTTCCAGGTATCGGGTAATCAAAGTACATAAAAACATTACTGATGTCACATTGCCATTTCTTCCCTGAAATTTTAATGTCATAGAGATGTTAAGAGGATACCAGGCAGTGGTCATTAGCCACCAACTTTAAAACACCTCCTAAGCCTTTGGGCTGCATAGGTTGTGTATTTTTAAGTAGTTGGATTTTAATTAAACCAACATGTTTCATTCTTTGTTAAATAAGGTGTCAAGTCACTACTATGACATTAGATTTTGATATGTTAGCAACAGTAGTTATATCCTTAATTTTTTTATTTACAATAGTTAATGTTCCATACTTTAAGTATGCTCTTTCTATTTCTGTCTAATATCAAAAGTTATCCGTCAATATAAACACGACAACAAGTATTTTTGCGTTTTTAAAGGATTTGTGTACTTTCCATAAAGAGTTATTGGTACTATGCTGGAAGGCCCTTATGACTTAAGCCTAAGCTCATATTTCAGGCATTTACGAGTACATACACATACCATTACTTTAAAAAAGACTGTACCTTTTCCAAATGAGGGTTCTACCCTTAAAGAAGGCCAAAACTGCCTTCAAAAAGTTGTTCTTGGTGCTCTTATTATTCTCTTAGTAAATTTTTTTTAGTATGGTTATAAATTTTTAATGGAAATTAACGCGTGTAGGTTTTCAAGGAAGCCCAACTAGTTTTGAACATATTCGAGGTCCTTTATCATGAGCTCCCGTTGCAGCTGGGTTGTTGTGTCTGTTGATTCATATAGAATCACTCTAAGTATGCATAATTTTTGCATTATGATTCTCCTCCTGATGATGAAGACGTACACTTTGTATGTATTTGTTCTGTGAGAGTCTTACTCCTTTCATATTTTAAAACAAGTTTTCTGTGGTGTGCCTTCACATTTTTTTTACCTACAATAGGTACCTAGGTACAAGAGTAAAACCTGTCTTGAAAATTTGCAACTGCTTCTCAAATTGACCATAATAGTGTCTAACAGGATAACGGCTGACACCTATTGTGTGGTGCATTAGTTATGATTGACAACATTAAATTGAAAAATGACCCAGATCCACTTGGATCATGAATTGCAAGATTGCATTGGTCATTGCACCAATTGAGAACTTTATTCAATTTATTAATGCTTTCAATTTAACAATGAATGACAATAGCGTGATTATTGTAACTACGTTCGGGCACCCTCCGAACGTCGTCTCGGGAACAGCTCATTCCTAACACATCGTTGTCAGAGCAAGGATGTGTTAGGAATCGGTATTGTGCCTTTTTCTTCTAACAAAGATACTACCTTATTTATATGTAAATTCTTCATATTCGACGTAAGTGTCTACTATAGTGGTGGTTTATTGACCAATAATATTTACTAAATACGTGAAATATACTTACTTCAATTGATTTTTAGGTTGGACCGCGCTCCATGAGGCTTGCAGCTATGGTTGGTTTCAAGTTGTGGTTGTGCTCGTGAACGCCAATGCCAATGTAAACGCTAAAGGTCTTGACGATGACACACCACTTCACGACGCAACCACATCTGGAAACTTAAAGATGGTTCAATTCCTTGTCGAACACGGCGCTGATCCTTTTGTGAAGAATACTAAAGGCAAAATGCCCTGTGACTACGCAGCACCACACATCTATGAATATTTGCTGTCTTTAAAGGGTATGTTTTATTATTTACGATACATAATCTAACCTTACTAATATTTGCAAATGAATTTGGGTTTATCTGGACGTATTAAATAAAAAATGTAAACTTCTGCTTTCCTGTGCGAGTAATCTAAATTTCGGATTTTGCATCTTAGTGCATAGCGAAACTTAATGACACCAAAAATAACGTTGTAGTAACCGTCATGTGTCGTGAGCACAGATTATTATCAGTGGTAGGGATATTGTATAGTTTCGGTTAATGTACAGCAGCCGAAAAAACGTGCTGGACCAATAGACGACGCACACTGACGAACTGACGTTTGTCGAACCAATCGTGTGCACCGAAGCGCAGTTAATGTCAAACCGACCAATGAAAGATCTGCTCAAGCCCGTGACGGCAACTATACCACGAGCATCCTTATAAACTGCATAGATTTCAGTGCTGTAAAAATCTTATGATAATAAATAAATAAATTATGATAATTTCATTTTTTTAAATTCAATCGAATTGTGTCTAAGCAATGAATGCAAAGAAACACTACGTAATTTATTCTGCTAAATGATGAAGTAAAATATTGAATAATAATTACTACTATTACATTCCTCAGTATATAAAGTTTAGAGTGTAATAAAATGTATGTAACAGAGATAAAATACCTAACAACTAAATTAAGAAACTGCATTGACATAGTAGGTACCTACTAACCAAAAATTAACTAACTAATTGATTGCTTCATGACTTTACACTTGGCTTTAATGCTTAAAGTTATTTTTTATTTTGTCTATTTTAGATTTTTGTTTTGTCCAAATTTTATGACTGCAATACTTTTATATTTCCTACTGTTAGACACAGTCTTATCCCATAAGGCCTACTTCACTATGCTGCTCCAATGCAGATTGGCGTGGAGATTTTATATACGTAGATTATTATGTAAAACATTAGTTTATTATCGTCAAAAATAGGAATCTTCCATTAAAGATGAATTTTTTTCATGGTTATCCTCTTTGATGATGAAGATTCGAGAAACTTTCTGCAAATAATAAACAGTAATCAGAATAATTTTATTGATAATAGAAAAGCACTGTAGAAATTATGGCGTTGCTAGCTGGCCAAATGATGAAATCTATGATAATATTCTTGGATAAGAACGGAAAAAAAATTATACTTTCTAACTATTTTATTTAGCTGTTGGGAACAAATGATAACCAATTTTCCTATTGCGTTGAATACTATCAGTATTTAGGTTGGTACAAATGTTATTTGATGATTTCGTATCAGGTCCATCTCAGGCCTGGTTTCACGGTATTCGTTTTCTACTGTACTAATAATTTGATAGGACGCAAGACTGGAAGATTATCTTGCGGGCTATGCCTTAAAGTTTAAATTGTTTTATGGGTTTTCAGGACATATTTTTAAACAAAATATGAAAGATAGAGTTTTCCGTTTATAAATTTAACATTTAATTTTATTAAACGTTATATATTTGGAATTAGAATTTTAAAATAGTTAAGTACTTTAATTTAATACAGCGTTTGTTTGTGTGATGCTATGTACCTAATGTTGATATTTTAAGATGTTATTTTAATATTATAAAGGAGTGATGTAAGTACTAAGTAGCCAGGCGTAGATAAATGATTTCCCTTTGGTTGATTATGGAGTGCGATAAAAAGAAGAAAAATTTAGTTTTATATTTTTGTCTCATAATTAATAACCCATTTTTTTATGATTTTATTCAAGTTGTACAGTTAAATATAAAAAGGAACGGGCACATTAAAACAAGATTGTATGTGGTGTAATATAAAAATTATAATTAGAAATGTCAACTATAGTGTGTTTTAAGTATAATTATAACATTATTATGTGTCGTTCCGTTGTTATCATTAACTAAATATATATACTGTCGTGTAATGAGTCTGCTGTTTTCGTTGAACCAGCGGGTGGTTCCTGAATGAATTGAGCGAATCTACGGCGATGTGAATAATCAGTCGGCTTCAATTCCTGCAACAGGTGAACCTTGGCTTCAAAGCCAAACCCTTTGCAAAATTCGACATGTGGTGGTTTTGGATAACCTCAACTGCTGAGAACGTCGTAGAATCGAAAAATTTGGATTTTCAACACTGGCTCACGGATGCGATGTTTTCAATTCAACGATCCGGTCGAACACGTGTTGGTGTTGAAAATAATGCTGGCCATACACGCTCCGATAAATCGTTACGATCAGACTGTACAGTTCGAACGGTACCGATAAATCGCTACGTGTATGTTATAAAACTGTACAGTTACGTCCGATTTTTAAAACTGTGCAGTCGAACGGAACAGCATGAAAATTTCAATTGATTAATCGAAATCGGAAGAATTGTGCCGACTGATCGTAATGTGATATATTCATTACCTATATATTAAATAACAACGATTAATATATTTACAGGCATTCACCTAAGACGCATTGAACCTAACTAAATAGGTACTTCACGCTGAAATAATAATAATATTTTCTTGAATAGTATATTATGCTCTTTAAGTTTGGGATCAGTTAATAACAAAATAATGTAACTTTAAATTTTAGCGTTTTAAAGTTTAAAATGATTGTATAATAAAGCATACGAACTATGCCCAGTTCAAAGTAAAACCTAATAGCTCAAAACAACACAAAGCACCAATGAATCACATTTCTTATCCAACAATCCGTGAACAATGTCAAATTACGTGCGTTAGATCAAATTTTCCCCTCGAATGTCTCGCAACGGAAAATCAATAAGAAGCTGATAAGGTGTGTGCGAAAGCGATCAGGGGCAATCCCGCGCTATACTCGTACATGTGCAAATAACAGGAGGAAGGTTCTCAAAGGCTAATACGCCTAATAAGTAGTATTTTAAAGCAAAATTGATTTTTGCAGAGCGTGGGTGAAAAATAAAAATTCGCCACGCCTTATCACACCTTAAATAGGATAGAAATCTTGTCGGTGGTCGTATGAGGCAGATCTATGAGCAAAATCTATGAGGCAGACACCAGGGCTCTGCATTATCACAGGAGGTGGATGTACAAATGTTGAAAAAAAAACTCTACTAAATCATTTGCTCGTAGCTATAACTGGGTCCATACGATTTATTAGAACTCCCTGAATACAAAAAAAAAATTGGCAGATTTTATAAATAAATAAATAAATTGAAAATCGCATACGCTAACGCGCATTGCGATTTTCAATTTATTTGTTTCGATTAATATTTTGTAAACATAGACCTGTTAATTGAATGGTTCAACCAAGCGTTGATTTTTAAAAAAACTTCAAATTTTCTGCTTTGGTGGCAGACTATTTTTCTGCGATCGTTCACGGGATTTTTAAACGAACACTGCAGGTCTGCCAAGCGTGCCAAGCCAAGATCCATTCTTAAAAAAATATGCCAGTCTTTTGGAAACATCTTTAATTCCGCCAACGAGAATGAACTCTTCTTTTCATTAGCAATTCTTTGCACTAGATGTTATGATTCTTCCGCTTCACTTTTTTTTCATTCAAGGCGAATCCAACAACTGCTAAAACGTCGTCCGTCGAAGTCATCGCTAACACGTGTGCGTCGGCACCGTTTATTGTACCGTCTGATCGTAACGATTTCTCGTAGCATGTATGGCTTAGAACTGTGCAGTCTGATCGTTACGATTTCTCGTAGCGTGTATGGCCACCATAAGTGGCTTCAAGAACTTTCATACATATCTCTGCTGCTTACAAATTAATATGTTGAAATATGTATGTAGTAAATGACACCCATAAACAAAACTTCAAAATAGTTATGTCCGCAATCTTAGATTTCAGAATTAATGTGTTTTTCATAAACTTCACCCCAAATTATGTGGAAAACGACACTCAAGACCACAAATTCAAAAAAATCATGTCTTCCGTCTTGGATTTCAGAATGACCATGACCAAAAGTCAAAAAAGTTATGTCAATGTGTTTTCATAATCCTCACCCCAAAACATTTAGAAAACGACGCCCATGGCCAAAACTTCAAAAAAGTTATGTCTGCCATCTTGGATTCTAGAAATAATGTGTTTTTCATAATCCTCCCGCTAAATAATTATGTGGAAAACGTCCTGGATTTAAAAAGTAATGTTTGAAGTGAAAACTTTTAGCGCGGTACGAATATTTTTAGATGAGATAAAATCTCTGGACTTGCGACACCGTCACGAGACACAGCTATACAGCATAACTATAGAAAGTCAAAAGTAACTGTGGAAACTGTCAAAAGGAAACATTCATAAACAAAATGCGTCAATTTAGATAGACACTTGCGCGCACTCCCGGAGTGCAATTTTTTTACTTTTAATAATTCACTAATTTATTTGGTATATTTTTAATTAAATTAATAATTTTTATTAATAGTAATAAAATTGAACATTTTAATTTTAAAACAATTTCTAAACTCCTTTCTTGAAAGCATTGTCACTGTACTCACTATAAGGTTATCGATGTAACAGCTTTTGACTGGAATAATGTAAACATGACCCGGGCATAATGTATAATGCATTTGATTTTAAAATATTAGATTTCGTGCATTTTTTCCATATAAAATTTAATTGTGACATATTTCAAACTGCTACGTTTGTGGAGTGACTGTATATTGTACCCAAAATTTTCGCTTCATGTATTAATAATAAGAATATGATAGAATCAGTTGATAACAATAAAAATTCTATACCTGCCTGTTTACCATTTGTATATCTCATCTGTCAAAAACTGTATATTAATATAAATAAAAAGATATACCTATTGAGACTGCAACAGAATTTGTTTTAACAATTAAGAAATTATTCGGTGCATTATATTTTTTCGAAACGTTAATTTCTGTACATGATTTTTTGCGATCCGATGGCGTACCATGTAAGTAGTTTTTTTAATTTTATAATGTATTTATAATGTAACGTATTTTTAAATATAATAATATATTTTTTTTATAATAAAAAGATGTAAATAACGCTCCGTCGTGCACTTATTAAAATCACATTCAAAGATTTCCTTTGCAGAAACAAGTCTAATAGATAGGGAGCTGGCGAGCATTTCGGTATATGATTTGCTCGTACTCCGTATTGATAGGCGTTAAAGTAAGGATCAATACGACAAAATTTCTTAATGAATGAAGGTCGTACGTTGCTGCGTTTTTTTGCTACAGGGTTACAAATCTGTAAAAAAATTGGTACTAAATCATTTGCTCGTGTCTGCCTCTGGGGTTAATGGTTAATACCATTTTGATAACGAAGAAAATCTATGAGGCAGACATCCAGGGCTCTGCATTATCACAGGAGGTACAAATGTTGAAAAAAAACTCAACTAAATCATTTGCTCGTAGCTATAACTGGGTCCATACGATTTATTAGAACCTCCTGAATACAAAAAAAATTTGGCAGACATTTTACTTACTGACTTTAACCGTTACAGGTGGTTTCAAAGTCTTAGGCATAGTACAAACAGGGTACTTTGAATCGCACGTTTTGATAACGCGCATTTCGATTTTTAATTTATTTGATTAATATTTTGTAAACATAGACCTGTTAATTGAATACTTCACCCGAGCGTTGATTAAAAAAAATTCAAATGGTCTGCTTTCGGAATATCAGTGACCTGGGTGTCTGCCTCATTCTTTTATAAGCAATATAAACAACAGTCAAAGGCAGGCACGAGCAAATGATTTAGCACACTTTTTTGTCGACATTTTGGAAGAGCTATTAATTGAAAACGCAGCACTACGTTGGTGGCAGTCTATTTTTCTGCGATCTTTCACGGGATTTTTAAACGAACACTGCTGTGCAGGTCTGCCAAGCGCGCATTTCATATATTTTTTTAAATAATAAAAAAATCTTAAAAAAGTCATAACTTCAAAAATCTTGATTTTGATTTTCTTCGTTTTGACAAGGTTTATAAACATCAGCCTTGTAGGCAGACACGAGCAAATAATATAGTATACCTGTTTTTTTTTTACATTTTTAAGGGGTTGTTAATTGACATGGTGGCAGACGCGGTCCTTAATATTCCTTATCGTATAATTATCGCTATTAATAAATTCTGCCACACGAGCCGATTATATAGATTTTTTGCTCGCCAGCTCCCTATCTATAATCTCCCTATAATTGGGTACCTACCAACTCTACTGTATACGTGAAATCGGATCGATAAAAAATCGTATGAAGGTCGTTTATGCTTAGCACTTAACATGTTTAATATAGTACTTAAAGAAGATTATTACCCCTGTTCCTGCAGGATCCGCGTCTGGATACAAAACTACCAATAAGTTATTCACACGTACGCCCTTAATTATTAGGCATGGTTATGATCATAGATGTATTATTCTAACTAACGTTAAAGATTGGCAGTGTGAAAGATCTAAGATACAGTATGTTAGAACGAGAAATCTATACAAATCCGTTTTTAAAACGATGTCGCCCTTTAACAGATTGTCAGTTACATTGTCAAGAACAAATCTCGCTGTATTTTACAAAATATTCCGGGAGCCAGTGATAGATTCTCATGAGCAACTCCCTCCCAATCGAAAATTCGTGAAATGCATAAGGGACTTATACTTACTATGAATACTCGCGACCGTCCGCTGCCACTCCGTTGGTGGGGTGCCCATAGAATATAAACGTAATACCAATAACGTAAAAAAGTATAAAATTATATAAACGTAAATAGAGGACATAGGATACTAGGTATACGATGTACGAAAGAAAGCGCACAAGTTTCAATTTATGCTGTGCCAAATTAATTTTCATTCATAGTAGCATATAAACAATCACCAGGTAAATTTTTAGTTGAGAGGAAATCATTAAAAAAAAAATTTTGTTCATGTTCAAGGAGCCAGCTGACGTATAATCTACCGTGTTATGGTCAGCTGACGATGTTTTTCATTCAAAATACTAAATAAACTATAATTTGATAAATTATCAAATGAGAGGAAATGACTGAAATAACTTTTTTTTTCTGCATTCTTGGGAGGCTGCCACTGCCCACTCCATCAAAGGAGTGGCAGCTGACGGTCGCGAGTATTCAACGTATAAGTCCCTTATGCATTTTACGAAGTTTCTCTCGAGAGGAAATGATTGACCGAAAATGCACCTGGCTCCCGGACTAAAATAGTTTCAACTAAGAAAAAGTGTTCAGTAGACGTACGAAACCTAAATTATATTGCGCCTAGTAACCGCTTTAAGTAAGAAAACTCACATTATTGTCCATTTTGCTCCCAAGTCTGTTTGGTTTGTAATGCGAGTTTTTAAAGTTAATTCAAAGGATTTATATTAAGAAAGTCATGGTATGTAATAAGTCTTTACCTATGAAATTGCCGTTTTTCAGTACTGGTCATTTCAAATAGTAAAAAAGTTTTGAATCGCTTTGGATTCTAAATTAAAATTAATTGTGATTTAAAAACTTGACATTCTTTTTACAAACTCAGTCTTTTGTCTATTGATTAGCGTTATATTTTCATTACATTTGAAATTTTTTTGTCATAATGGATACTTTAGAAATTCGTGTAATTATGGAATATGAGTTCCGTCGTGGCACCAACGCGACACAAACGGCACGTAACATCAAAAACGTTTACGGAGAGAACTGTACAAACGAACGCACAACCCGTTAGGAAATGATTTTCCCGGTTCCTTTCTGGAAATTTTGACTTGAAAAATGAAGCTCGTGGTCGTCCGGAGACTTTGGTCAACAATCATCATCATCAAATTCATCATTAAAGGCGATTGTGGAAGCTGACGAAACTCAATCTACACCTAGCAGCAGCTTTTGACGTTAGCATCAAAACTATTTTGATCCATTTGCGACAAATAGGCAAGGTAAAAAAACTTGATAGATGGGTGTCCCACGAACTTAACGATTGCCAGCGCAACGTACGCGTCGAGACCTGCCTCGCGCTGCTCAATAGGCAAAGAAATGAAGGAATTTTGAACCGAATTGTTACGTGCGATGAAAAATGGATTCTGTTCGACAATCAAAAGCGCTCAGCAAGTTGGTTAGATCCTGGTTCAGCACCAAAGCAATGCCCTCAACCAAAAATGACGGTGATGGTCACTGTTTGGTGGTCTAGTGCGGGTGTGATTCACCACAGCTTTTTACAAAACGGCATTTACTGCAGATGTGTACTGTGGTGAAGAACTGGAGACAATGTTGGAGAAGCTTGCACATCGGCAACCAGCTTTGGTGAATCGGTCGTCCCCACTGCTCCTTCACGACAACGCGCGACCCTATACTGCACAACAGACAGTCTCCAAGCTGCAAGAGCTGGGGTTGGGAGCTCTCCCTCATCCGCCATACTCACCCGACCTTGCACCTACCGACTACATACTTTTTTCCAAAATGTAGACAACTTTTTACTGTGTAAAAAAATTAAATGTCTGAGAGGCAGTACAAAATGCCTTTGAAGAGTTTGTTGCCTCCGGTCCAGCTGATTTTTACAAGAAGGGCATCAATAAATTGCCAATGCGTTAGCAAAGATGCGTCGATTGCATGGGTTTGAATAACGTACTTTGAATAACAGAAATAAAAAAGTTTAAAAAAATAAGTACTTTCACTTATTCCATACAAAACGGCAATTTCATAGTTAAAGACCTAATATTTGATCACTTTAATATTTGGAATTCATAAAAAAATAACAAATACGAAAGAAAGTAAAAAATATTTGTTTAGTTGTTGTTTATTTTAATCTTAAGCATTACAATCAAACATACCCGACCCGTAATATCAATTAATCATATCATTGCTCTTTAAAATAAAGTCAGCAATATCGAAATTGAGCGTGGAAATCACTACTCGGCGGCGGGCCCATTTTTGGTCTCGCCTCTGTCATTTGAAAGCCGACCTGCGTAATATTATATCATTCTATGGTTATGATTAAAATGTGTATCATCAAATTGTTCAAAGTGATCGGACAATTAATTCGTTCTGACGTTACAGGTCATACAATACCTAACTTCATGCTGGAACGAAGACCGTCGGACTCTATACCCGACAGCAAGTCTAAAACTAAAATCAAAATAAAGACAAAATCTAAATCGAAGTCGAAGTCAAAGTCAAAGTCATCAAAATCAGATTCAAAGTATAAATCTAAATCCAAAAAAAAATCAGATCACAAATCGAAATCAGACTCCAAAAAAGAATCAAAATCTAAATCTAAAAGTAAATCAAAATCAAAATCGAAGAGACATGGCAAAAAGGACAAAGGTTGTATTATGCCGTTCGTCGGAATATTGCATAATTTATTATTCGATGTTCTTTCTTCCTTAGTAGATTCGCATAAATGTTCCCATTTCAATGTTTCAGTAAATCCTGAAAAGGGCTTGGGTTGACCAATTAATTTTCGGTTTATTTTGATGTTTCGATTTATGTCTTGTATATCAATTTTTACCTTCCCGCGCTAAAATTAACATACATATATTATAATGGAATATATATTTAATGTAAGTAATCTGTTTTGTTACGTTACCAATGTTTGATCTTGCTAGATAGCTTCTTAAAAATGAACGGCGATGCAAGAAGTGGAAACTCGTCGTGCTGCTTTTTTGTTAGGTATGATATTTATCTCGAGTAGCGCTGAGGCTTTATACATCGGATGAAAAGCGTTGTGAAAAAGATTGTTTTGTCATATTGTCGATGATAATTTGGCGAAAAACTTATCTTCGTAGTTATAGTCCGACAAGGCTAAAAAGCTATAGTAATCCACATGGCTAGCTAAAGGTACAGTCAATTCTTAATAAAATATTATGGGATAGGGGAAAGGCGGTGGCGTAAACAAATTCTGCGTGCTTCAAGCTGGAATCCTCACCGTTGAAATCTCAATGAAAACGAATTTTGCCAATGCTAAAAAATAGTCCTGAAATAGTAGTAAATAGTCGTACCTATGAGAGGCGTGAGGCGTTTTGCAAATGAATGAAATATTAATTAATTACATCAGTTTTTAAAAGAGAAACATAGTATGGGTAAGTTAAGGCCAAATGGGATCAACGAGATTAATGAGATAACGCCAGTCACGTATAAAGTCCGTTTTTACTTTTGTCCAATTTGGTAAAATTATTTGACCATAATACATTTATTAGATACCAATGGTGATACTAACGCGTGCTTCAAGCTGGAATCCTCACATTTGAAATCTCAATGAAAACGAATTTTGACAACACTAAGAAATCCTGTCGAGTCCTGAAATCAGCTCAAATTTATTTTCGCTTCATACGACTATTTCACGACTATTTTTTGGCACAAAAATGAAACCGAAAATCGTAGGCGTTTCGGAGAAATTTGAAGTTTTCCTTTATATCTCTGGAACCTCTTATGGACTATTTCTGAGATTTGGCATGGCGTTGCGACTATTTCACGACTATTTTTTGGAACCTAAACCAATACGATAGACTTTACCGTTTGCTTGCACCAGAGGTGAGGATTACAGCTTGATGTTCAAGCCATAATCCTCACTAACCTATAGCTATAACGCCGAACCTAAAATGCGACTATTTTTTACTTGTACGACCATTTACGACTATTTCAGGACTATTTTTTAGCATTGTCAAAATTCGTTTTCATTGAGATTTCAAATGTAAGGATTCCTTGAAGCTTGAAGCACGCATACTTACGCGATCTATTTTAAAGTGTTATTAAAATAATAATAATAATCACCTTGTCGGACTATTCAGTAATACAGTTCGAGTTTTTCCTATGATATTGATAAAATAATAGAAATTTGACAAAAAAATAATAAAAACAACCGTGTTATATTTTGATACAAATTATATTATTAACCCAAGCCATTTTTGATCATTGTCTTTTTTACGTCGCTTTTTCTGTTAAAATGTAAAATAAATCAAAATTTTATTTCTGTTCTAGCCGCACTTTGCAGGTCAGGTGTACCTAAATAATTATTTATCTTTTAATAGTTCTGCCTGGCCTCTAAAATCTACCATCAAAGTGCTTGTTTCATTTCGCTGGCAACACTGTAGTTTAGTTGCTTAGTTCTTCTAGTAGAATTTATTTACGTCAATGTGTGTGACTGTGTGTGGCATTGATTATTTAGTGCAACCGCAAATTATTTATGTTTTAGTGGTTACGTACAAATTGTGACTTACATAGTGACTTGTATAGTAAAAAGTTCATCCCAGCAACTTTCGAGGTTATTGTTTCTCCTTATGTTTTTTGCTTCTCCAAACCGATTAAGTTGTAAAGGAACGTGTCGGTCGGGGCTCGCGACTCGCTCGGGGCGTGTTGCTGAAATTGTCGTTATGGCCGCTTAATAACGTCAACTTCGTGGTGGTGGTTTCACGTATTGATATAACTGATTTGATGACGTTAGTTATATTAAAAGCTCCAGCACTGTTACCATCAACAGTGTTCGGCGACGTGAGATGCAAAGGAGGGCGCCCTCGCACAATAAAGGGGAGTCGATTGTTGCTTCATTTTACTATCAAGTTCGTTAATATCCTGTAACGCACGCCGCACCGTATTCTAGTCAGTACTCACATAATTATGTATATCTTCGCAACCTCGGCCGGCCGCTAACTTCGCTGTCCAGATTTGACAGAATACTCTTTCAGTTAACATTTCAACTGTTACACTTACATTGTAAGCAAGGTTAAACCTTCATGCTGCTCATTACTGAATTTTGTATATTTGCATATATGGATAATTCAATATTTTCCAATCGATGTGAATGATTAGGTAATTGATTCCTGCTTACTCATTAAGTATACTGAGTTCATTGTGTCTCAGCTGCGCTAGGTCCTTCAGTTCTTATCTCATGAAGTCAAAATACATCTTCTCTTGTTATAATAAAATGGCTGTAATTTTATTATAACACTAATCATAATAGTATCACTTCACTACTCTCTTTCATTTGTGGTACCTAGTAGAATAAAATATCTTGCTAGCATTCAATTTGACTTATCTTTTCTTTTATCTACCACTAAAAGTGTGATGTGAATGTTGCTTTTGTGAATAGTGGCTTCATGTGATTATTTTTTCTGACTCCATACCTACTCTTATGTTAAAGTTCTGGTATTTTGCATGAATCAATTTGTAGAGTTGCATTCAATGTTACGAGATAAATATTTTTTATAATATTTAATTATCTAGGGTCCTCTTTCATCAAGCTTTTTTATATATCAAATGCAGAGATTGAGTGAAGTATAAGAAGAAATATGAATAGCACAGTGATCATCCCTTTGTCATCAATTGTTGTATCATTTTAAGAGCTTTGCATAAATCAACATCACAATGTTTACAACTGATTGATCTCTTAAGGATGATGTAATCCATATATCATTAAAATATGGCAAAACCAATTGCTCTACAGATAATAACACACGGACTTCAAATAAGGGTACAAGGGATGACAACAGCAAGAAAGGTGGAAATGCAAGTAGCCACAGTGAAAACCATAAAAGGAACAACATGGAGAGCCTAGCACAGGCTGAACATTACGAAGGGAAAGAAGCTTCTTCGGAAAAAGGCAACCCTTCGGACAACAGGGATGGTAAAATCTTCTTTTTACACACTTTTTATTAGCTTCACCTGTATGTATGTTTGTTACCAACTCCTTTGAGCGCGATTTTGACCCACTTTAAACTGCCAGATTTAGATTTTGTTCAAACTTTGTATATTTATCGAGGACCAATAACAATACACTAATTACATGCTTTATATCAGCTTCACCTGTATCAACTCCTTTGGGAGTGATTTTGACCCACTTTAAACTGCCAGATTTAGATTTCATTCATTATCTCTAACTGATTTATCTAATACTAGCTGAACCCGCAAACATTGTTTTGCTATATAAGTTATTGAGCGTTAAAACAGACTATTAAAAAATAGGGGGTGTTGATAGAAAGGTGAAAATTTAGGGTTGTATGTATTTTTGATGCCACATTATTGAAAAATAAAAATAAAAAATAGTCCAAAAAATAAAAAAAGTGGGTGTGGACAACTCTTATCTCTTAGAGGTATGAAAAATAGACAATAGCCGATTCTCAGACCTACTGAATATGCATATATAATTCCATAAAAATCGGTCAAGCCGTTTTGGAGGAGTATGGTAACTAAAACTGTGACATGAGAATTTTGTATATACAATTAGGAAATTTTTGAATACCAAAGAGAATTTTTAATTCAACAAAGCAAATAGTTAAAAAAAACTAAAAACCATGATAAAATATATAATAACGCATTAATATATTCATTCTTTTACGTTCTGGGTAACTTGTAGCCTAGTTGTAATTTAAATCAACTAGTTCAAGATAGAGTTATTGTGTTTGATTATTTTTATCTATGTTTGGTGGATAATTAAAGGGATATTCTTTTGGGATAAACTTGTTTTTATTTCAGCATTTTAAAATTAATATTTGATGAATATTTGCATACATTAATGTTTTTCATGTATAAATGGGGTCTTTCTTCTATTTAATAAAAACAATTCACAAAATTTGTCCTTATCCCAATTACAGGATTTTAACAGTGATCAAATGTTTTCAACATACTATAATTGTTTTTTTTGCAGAGGGATCCCAGTTGAGCAGCGGGGTAGTATCATCTACCCAAGATGATATAGGCACAGGAACAAAACGTTCATATGCAGATGAAAATCATGAAGCCGACCCTGCTGAGGATGAGGTTTCCAAGAAGAAGAAGAGAAAGGAGAGTAATGAAGAGAAGGAACCGATGGCAAAACCTGCTCCTGTTTCACGGAGCAGTACTGGCAGGTGAATTTTTTCCAAACTTATCATAGAATCATTTAATATTACAACAGCAACAAGGAACAAGGCCATGTTTACTAGTAATTCATAATTACTGTGAACATTAGCTCATAATATAAATTTTATAATGCAACATAATGTATAGTGCTGCTCATACTCATGGATAACAATGACAGCCTGTCCACAATTTTGTTTACATAATTATATTCCATAATACAGAGAGTGAGTTCTGTCCCTATTCAATATTTACTGCTCTGATATTTTTAAACATGTCCAGCCTCATTTAATGTAAGAGAACATTTTTATACATCATTAAAAAGTCACATTTACTCTTAATAATACACACCTACAGTTTGTTGTTTTTCTGTTCAGGGTTTTGACTGGAAGCAAACTGCCAGGTCCAGCGAGTAAGACAGGGGCGGCACCGTTAGGCAAAGGTGGATCTTCACAGGGTACAGGAAAGGGTGGCGCAGGCGGCTCTGGAGGGAAAGGCAGCTCACAGGGCCAGGGCAAAGGGAGCAGTGCAGGGAACAAGTCTGGTGCCCAGGGCCATCAGGTATCTCATACCATTTCACAGCATTACCTTGGACCCATTTTACCTAACATGTGTGAAAACCATTAGTGGTCCACTGCAGGGTTGAGGGTCTTCTCACAATAAAAAGGATGTAGGCATAGTCCAGCTGGTGGTCACAATATGTTCTTGAAATTCTTTGGAGAACTTGGAGGCATGTAAGTGCAGTATTTTATAAAGCACTCATAACTTCTAAGAAAGTCATTGGTGTGCCATTGCTAACACGACATTCACGGTGCCAGTAGCTAATAAATACTTCTTTATTCTTTTATATTGAGCACAGCAAATTACAAGATATACCAGTCTTGTTTTTCCTGTAAATTTATTGAGTATGGATAAATATCAATCTAGGACTATATTACAATAGTTTACTTCCTGTTATATGTAAATAGGAGAGGAACATGATGTTCATACACTTGATAAACAGGTAACTGCTACTATTGCCAGGTGTGGATGTGTGAACCATTGTTTTAAAATAGCTAAATATACTTTTAAATTACATGTGTTTCAATTGGGAAAGTATAGTATCTAGAGAAACAAATTTAGCCCTAAGCCACACTTTACTTACACCCAATAGCTTTTTTCTGTTTGAAGAAATATATGGCTGTACAATTTCATGGACAGCAATGAACATTTAACCACAGAAGGCTTGCAAGTGTTTTGTTTACTTATGCGTATTTGGCTTGTATAATTTAAATTGAAAATAATTATACAAATTATAGTGATATTTACACCTCACGCTAACTATTTTATGTACCAGAAATCAGGGAGTTCAAAAGGTTCAGGACAGTCAGGTAAACAGGATAGGAAAAGTCCAGTCGCAAGCCCCAAGCCGAACCAAGGGAAGGACAGCGGGGATGGCGACTCCGAGGATGTAAAGACCCACGAGACCGCTCCAAAAGTACCACCTCTCAAAATCGTTATACCAGGAGGAGCCGGAGGATCAAGTGGCCGTAATGAACAGGAAGGCGAGGGTAATCATTGGATACTTTTAGATTAGATCGCTAGAGGCGCGGGTAGAAAAGAAGGTCACAATTTTTTCTCAACTTTAAATGTCGCCAAACCTTACAACCGCTTTAAGTGTTATGTGCATGCAGCATCAAGTGTTGGACAGTCTGTAAAAAAATTAGACTGTTTAATCTTTAGAATATCTGGCAAAATCTTATGTTCTCTATAACATTAAATCTTTATTAAGCTTTATGTGATAAATTGACCATGATGATGCCCTGATCATATTCAAGTTAGCATATTATTATTGTATCAGTATATAACAGTTTATAATGTGATACACTATCCATTCATTAAGTTGCCAGTGTCAGAGTTTAAAATAAAAATTGTCTTAATAGTCTTGTTAACTGCAACTATTTTGACTTGATTGTGTGATATAATCAACAAATTTTATTATTTGCGGATGTTAATTTGCCTGAGACATGTCAGACACAAGGCTTATAAATTAAAAGAATCTTTGTGTCTCTTTTTATTTCAGTACCATTGAAGTTGACAGTGTTCAAAACCAACACTTGATGCTGTAATCTGTGTACAGTACATATACATTACAGTATTGCTTAATTATTTTGCCCGTATTTATGGTAATGCATGTATTTATGTATCTTTTGTATTGATTTCAAACTTGCTTTCCATGTTAAACTCGATGTTACTCCACTAGATTTTGTAAAGAATTTTCCTAATATAATTGGTATTGTAGGTGGAACACAAAGAGGCAGCGGCAAAGGGCGCGGCAGCTCCGCAACATTGCCTTACGTCATTCCTTGCACTAGCACTGACACTGGACAGACATCGGACAGCTCTGACGGCATAGATGACAAGAGGCTGGGAGATGGTGGCAAGGTAAGCTCAAATTAAAGCAACTGACCAATAAACGTAATTAAGCAATAGTAAGGACCGTAGCTTGGTACATGGAAGCCTGTAAATCTTACGGGTGGAAGAACCCTCTGTGTAGGGTTTGGCTGGTTCAGCGCCACTGGCACCGTCGCCTCTCGGCGCAACTTGCGCTGCGTACAATGCGAAGCGACGGCTTTCATCTGACTTGATTCATGTAAATTGTAAACGCCCGTCTATGTTCCTACGAGGCCTTTCATTATAATTTCAATAGTGTACATTTAGATATTTCAACCAGCCTTGGGTAGAAGTTAAACTTAAATTCAATGCTGGTTTATTTCATATTCACTTTTTTTTGTAGATAATAAAAAATTAATTTAGTTTTCCAATCCCCATTCATATATAAAGTGGTATACTTTTAACCTTCAAAACAGCCTGGCCAGAGGGTTCTCCGCTCGCACAGGGCAAATGATGGGGACAAAGACAAAGAACGGACCTCTCCACAGTCAGGACATAATCAAGCATTGAATACTAACAAAAGTCCACAACCTTCAGGCTCTGTAAGTTTTTGAATTAAGAAAGTAGTATGTAGAATACTGTATGAATACATTTTGAATACAATACAGAACTGTTATTTAATTATTAATTCACATGTAATGCTCTGTCGTCGGTATAATTATATAACACTTTATTTATACATTTTTAGGGTCAAGACCATGATCATGCGACATCCACTTCTGGAAAATCTGAGTCTGGTAAGAAATATATTTCAATAATAACTAAATAATTTTCTAGTCATATGATAACAGACAATTTATTATTTTATTTCATGGTGTAAATGCAGGGTAAGGCAGTGGGTTTTATATTACAATGTAAGTATACTAAAGTAAAATAAATAAGAGAGAATAACAAATTCAAACTTTAACGTTTGTTGAACCAATCATGTGCACCGCAGCGCAGCAATGTCAAACCGACCACTGAAAGTTCTGCTCACCACTCGTGACGGCAACTATATAATACAATAATGGCTTAATTTATTACAATTAAATAAGTTATCAAAAATTTTATGTAAAAATTGAGTTTGGTAGATAAATACCTCAAAGGAGACGTTTCATGAATGTATGGAAATGGCCTGGAAATTGTACATATTTAATTTAGAATCTACGTGATTTAATTAAGGTGTTTTAATTAACAGTTTCGGCCGATGTAGCTTAGATAATTAGTACAAAAGCATTAAATAAATTTAACACGCCATTATCATCGCCACGACGCTGACATTTGATTTGACATAATTATGAAACTGACATTTTTGATAACCTTAAAATTGAAATTGATAAGGACTCTTAAATTTTTATAAAATCAATTTATTTGCAAAGACTGATAAAAATAATTTCATTCCATAGAGTTACATCCACGAAAGCGGAAAATCAAGGCATCGAAGGACAGCCACTCTCGTGAGTCCAAGAACAGTGATCAAGTCCCTGACAGCACTACTGTTTCACACAACATCACACATTCCAATCCTTACCAGCTTTACATACATATTCGAAAACAGGTAAGTTCCTTTTAGGTCAAACTACTGTTTTATTCGATTTTTTTTACATTTTACACGCTTAATTTTAATCGACTTCAAAAAAGGAGCAGGTTCTGTGGATTTGTTATCGCCGCATTCCGTCATTTGTTAACCGATTTGAATTTTTTCTTTTTGATTCGGAAGCTGTTACTTTGAATTTGGTCCCATTTTAAGTTGATGATGATCTGATGAAGAGTTTCGAAGATACACAGTGGAACTCCTCAACGGATAAGAGTTAAGGAACCGGGTTGATAAATTATTATTGTTGATCACTTACCTTTGCAGAACTATATAAACATTGACCACCTTTGGTGCTAATGATGTAGTGGAACTCGTTATAAGATAGGAATAATTAAATCATGTTTAAAGTACAAATCTATATTTAAACTATAATAGTGGTGTCTGTAAGGTTACCATTAAGAAGCCAGTTGCCACAACCTATGATGAAGCATTAAAACTAAGATACCAGAGTCAGATAATAGAGTGGAAGTGGAACTATGTCAACTAAAAAGCATGAAATAAATTATTTTTTAGCAAAAATGTGAACCGACTTCAAACTAAAAAGTAAGAAATAACTTTACAAACAGACTTCAATAATAAGGTATTTTTGGAGTCTGTGCCATCATCCTCAGTTTAAGAGGTTAAACCTCATTTTTGCAGACGAGTTTTAAAGTCATGAAGAAATCATGATATGTAGGCACCGTAATATATTTACTAAAAAAGAAATAAAAAATAATGTAAATATGTAGGTAATATTTTATTCACTTATTAAAATGTATAATGGAAAGAGATATTCTTTAAAAATGCACATAAATTTTACAAATCATCGTCATAAGTTATTTAAAAAAAATTAATTTGTTTAATTTCCATACGTTATAAATTATAAATAAATTAATTTCAACAAAAATGTAAACTGACTTCAAACTAAAAATTTTGAACTGTCGGTAATTTCAACAGGTTGATCGCCGTCAGAAAGCTTTATTTCCTGTGAAACCTAAACCACCAAAGGATTTCAATAAATATTTGATGAACAGATGCACATACACGCTTCAGCGCAATGTAAATTCTGAGCCACAAGTGGAGATACCCATAAACTTGCCTCCACAAATGGTGAATGAATTCATGGATCAAGAAAAACAGAGGTAAATCTTCAGTGGTCCAGTTTAGAAACAAATAGAAACTTGATAGTGATTGAATTGTTATTGTTTAATAATAAATGCATTTTAACAGGACCCGTCTACGAATTCAGCATCTAGTTGAAAAAGAAAAGTTAGTGTTGGCTGTAGAGCAAGAGATACTGCGCGTTCACGGGCGCGCCGAACGTGCTGTGGCTAATCAGGTATGTCGACTGACTACTATCCGCGACAACCTACGCGACAGATCAACCGCTACGACCGTTTTAGAAATTGGTCTAGAGAGATATTTATGGTGGGTTACATTAACAAATCCTTAGATATAAATTGAGATAGAGATTGTTTTGTTGCTAAGATACTCTTTGTAATTTCTTTGACTGAACAGATCTTGCCTGGCAATCAAGCATCATTATGGCTATGCAAATCAGATCACTGAAACATACCATTAAAGTGATGTGATTATTAACTCGGTTCAGCATAAAAAAATTAAGAGGTTCTGCAAAAAAAATTAAAAGAGCTACAAACAAGAATGTGGAGATAGCCACAAACAGATTTTATTTTGCTTCAGGCTCTTCCTTTTTCGGTGTGCACAATCCTACGAGACCGAGAAGTCTACAATGTGCTGGCACCAGAGCAGGAAGAGAAACGCAACGCTCAGCGCTCCAGGTGCAACGGTAGACAGATTAACTCGTGGCTGCAGGAGGTCGACGATAAGTGGGAGAAGATCAAGGTTACTTATCATCTTTTATTCATATCATGTCTTATCTGCATAACAATCCGTAGGTGTGGGTTGCATTGCATTGTAAGCACTGCTTGAATGCTTCTGGATTTGGACTGATACAAATCATACCAATTTTATCCCCTTATTCTAGAAGTTGGTTATAAAATTAGGCACACACAAACATTAAATGGAATGTTTAACATTGTAAGTATATTGTTTAGGTCTTATATTTTAGTAGTTATTATGTATAGATCAATCACTTTGCAGGAAGGAATGCTTCGACGTCAGCATACCGAAGCCGAAACATTGCACGCTGTGCAAATGATGGGCTGGGAATGGAAACTAAAGGAGCTTGGTATCTGCGATTACAAGACCTCGCCGAAAATTGATCCATCCCACGTGCCCCAAATACACGTGTCGAATTTTGACTTGCCCGCTTGAATTTTAAGTTCATATTGCCTGTGTTCGTGTCACGCTAGCGCGACCCTCGTGCTAGCATATTGTAACCTAAGTTTATGATTATTACGATCTATCTAACAATTATAACATCAATTGGTAAAAATAACTCAAGCGGAGCTACAAAATTGGATTATAAATCTCTAAATTTCTCGACCGTCGTCGATCCTTTCTAAGGGTTCTCCCGCGCCTCTATTTTTGGTACCGGGTGATTCGCACACTGTTTCAAATTTACCACCGTGTTGTAAAATTGAATCACTTGTTACCAAGAATTAGTATAAATTATTATAAAAAAAAATAAGTTTTACATTCAGTTGTTATGAATTAGGTTTATAATTGACTTGTTCCCTTGAGTTTGTTTTAAAATGACTATAATATTAGTATAAGGTATTAATTTTAAGTAAATTACTATATTTCTGACATTAATTTATTATCAAAATTATAATATTTTTATGGAAATTATTTGCAATAATGGTTTTTATTCTTCAATACATTTTAAATGCATAATGCCAATATTTCAGCTTTGTAATGTAGGTAAAATTCAGTTACAATACAAATGCAGTATGTAATATGTTTAGCAAAATAACTATTAAGTTATTTTGCTAAACATAATAAAATAACTATTAAGTTATTTTGCTAAACATATTAACTATTAAGTTATTTTGCTAAACATATTACATGTAAATTCATTAGAATTATCATAATATATTATTATGTTTAAAATGTGATAAATATATTATGTTTATAGTCTATTATTGATGAATCATTATAGTTTGATTTTATTTAAGACAAAATTTTGATTGTAATTAAACATTGTAAGGTAATTTTGAATTCCAAGTATGAATTGTTTAACCATTTTTTTTTTAATAATTGTTTGTCACGTCTCTTGTGTAAGGTAACCATTATAATTTGCTCAAGTCAACGTCTGGAAAATTCTCAACAAATTTATTTATAAACTAGCTTTTGCTTGTAGTCTATATATGTAACCTCAAGATTCCGAATATATTCCAGGCGTAGCAAGGTGTAGTTAGGTATTAGTGGTGTACGTATTTATTGTAGTGAATGTTAGTCGTCTCCACGCGGCACACTATTAACTTAAAAATCTCCCGCGGCAACTTAATTTTTAGACCTATATTACTTACTTGGTGCAAACGGACACGGTATCACGTGCTTTTTTTGCAGTTACTATGTTGAAATTGAATACCGAATTTCACCTGTGAATGCTAAGTGGTAACTATAAAAGGACTCTAAATAAATAACAATAATAAATTTATATTTCAGGTTTTTTCCTTGCTACGCCTGTTATTGTTATCGGCATCGCAATTCAAAATCTATCCGAGCATATTTCCGAAATGTTGTGGTCTATGCGCATTTCAAATGTTGTTATATTTAAGTGTTTAAGAATGTTTTTGTAATTTATCGTATCTGCGGAACAGTCACTTCTATGACGCGGCATTTAGTTCTCGACGTGCGCGTAGACGCCGTAGCGTAGACCGCACTCAATTATTCCTTACATGTGTACGTTTTGTATAGATCTGCTGTATTATGGATAATTATTAGTATCAATAAATTGTTTAAATTAAATATATTAATGTGTTAAAGCAGTTAAAAGTATGTAATTGTCATTCAGTATAACAAAGTTTGCTTATTTTAAATTAAGTGTGAACTGTTGTTTATGATTTTTTATTATGACTATATGTATATTATAGGTATAGTCAATGTGGGGAAATCCGTCAGTTTATTTTAATTTTGAGATTTTAATTTTTGAGACCTGATTGTTCGAGTACCTACCGTAAAACGGGGTGAATAGATAGATTTTCTAACTTTGGTAACGATTTCCGTAACGTTGCAGAATTGATACCAATTTTTTAAGCATGCACATATTGAGTCTTAGGCCAAACTATTGAAATACATTTGTTTCTATTCGGATATGTTTATAGCTAATAAAAAAAGACAAAATATCTAATCACCACGAAAAATTAAAGAAAACAAGGCTTACGAAATAAGAACAATTGTATAATAATAATGAATATTCTTAACTTAATAATTATAGCACAATATATTTACAACTGCACTGACCGTAATTTGAAGATAACTTCAAACTATCAGACCAAAATTCACCGAAATACGGAGGTTCAAACTCACTCGTTCATAACGACTTGTTTTGCTGTTAACTTTTACATTAAAGTTTTGACGTTTTTAGCGATTTTGCCACAAATAAAAAGTTGCCATACAAAGAAAAATTACACCAACAAATTATTAAAGTTGCGGGTTTCTTTACTGGGGATACCGAGTTTGCCATAAAAAACGTTAGAAATCGTTCAAGAGGTCGTTTTGGTCAAAATTAACTCTCAAACACCAAAAATTTTTATAGGTTATTTTCATTACAAAAAACTCCTTGTAACCCGATCAATTTATGTTTATTTTATCAAGTATAGATTACTATTTAATTTCGAATGCGGTACATTGTTACGGTACAAAGTTGTTATAATTTGTGAAAAGCCCAGTAGACGGACTTACCCCCCAGACGGACTTCCCCACATTGACTATAATACATTATTTTACTTTCCAAGTGACAAACCAAACCATACCTACCTAAATTGATAATATATTAAAAACGTCGTTGCTACAAAAGACTGCGTTCGAGAGTGCACAAGATAGCAATGCTGGTTTGGGTCATATTTACGGTACGGTTTAGAGATCATTTATTCCAAAAGATTTACAATTACTTGTAGGAAATAGAAATAGCAAAGTAAGATTAACACTAGAGCGTACTTACAGATGATTATTTCATGTTTCGTAAACTAAACGACTTATTTTAGTATTTAAATTAGCAATACATACATTAATCTGCTATTACAAATATAACGAGCACTATTAAAAATATTGTCCAATATCACTTATGGAGGGTAGTTCGACTAATAATTATACAAACATAAATTTAACAATATATTGATGCAATAAATAAACCATTAACACAAAATATATTTAAAATTAAACTAAATTAAATATTAACACTGAAAAAAAAATTAAAATATTACATAATATATTAAAAATAAATTAAATATTAAATAATACTATTCACTGTCCTGTGTAGAATAATATTTACTTACCGCCCAATATTACATTCACAACGTGTAGTGGAATAAGTGCCGGTTAACCACGACTATAAATAATAATCTATAGTGTCACCGGGCCTCTCGTTATAATTTCTGACTCGGTCTATGCGTTGGTTAAAAGTAATGTCGAACTACCCTCCATAAGTGATATTGGACAATATTTTTAATAGTGCTTGTTATATTTGTAATAGCAGATTAATGTATGTATTGCTAATTTAAATACTAAAATAAGTCGTTTAGTTTACGAAACATGAAATAATCATCTGTAAGTACGCTCTAGTGTTAATCTTACTTTGCTATTTCTATTTCCTACAAGTGATTGTAAATCTTTTGGAATAAATGATCTCTAAACCGTAAACCGTGAATGCACAATGCAGGGCTGCTGTTTGCGTTTACCATTGTTATAATTTTCATCACTTCATTCATGTCATGCTTCTTGTTTTGATGAAATTATCTCAGGCACTCCTGTTATGATAATATTTTTTTCCCTACGTTTTTTTCTCTTTCATTTCAGATATAGCATCTTCACAGCGATACACCAGATCTGATTCATTTGTTTTTGAACTGGACTGTGTAACTTTTAGCTGTTTAATGTCTTTTTCCAACGATTCTATTTGAAGTTGGGATTTGTTGTATTTATTTCTCAACTCAGTTAGCTCCTTCTTTAGTTTATTTTGTTCCAGCAGTATACTATCAGTTTTTTGCTCTATGGTTTGAGTTTGTTGTTTAATTGATGTTATATCATCCGAAATTTTCTTCAGTTTACTATTTTGGACGTTGGTAAAATCACAGAGTATTGACAGGATTTCCTTTTTAAAATCAATTAATTTTTCCGCAATCGCACTGTCGTCTTCTGGTTTCTTTCGATTGTGTATTTAGTAATAGTAAGTTATACGTTTATAATAATCTATTGTCCCACATTTTATTGTCACATTTTAGTATGATGTAAATGTGCAAACTAAATTCTACTGTGATTTCATGTTATTTTATAAGTTTCAATAATATTTTAAATTATTTCTGATTTAAAATTATGTAATTTTACTTTAAATAAAATAATAAGATCTCATACGTCACTGGGGTTTCATTTTAAAGGTTTTCATGGCAAAATAGTCATTTTGTTTAGTTTTTATGCTGGACAACTGGACATGCTTTGGGTCCTTGATTGTGTTTTGTACACTTACGTGCACGGTATAAAAATGTACGTGCCTATTAGTTGTCAGCGCGCGTTTGCTCTTTATTATGAGAGCCCACGAGCCTAAATGTGTAGTTGAGCGCCGTTGGGTTTGTGTATTAAGAAGATTATGATGATGAAGAGATAAAAGGTTATAGCCTAAGGGCTACTGAACCATATGAATAACCCGTTTCCCACAAAGCTAAAAAAATTTATAGTTTGAAATTGTTAAATTTTTTCTATTCAAAAGGTATTACTTTGTTAGGATAGGTAGATGGCATTAATATCACTCAAGTCAACAATTACTTGTCTGAATATTAGATATCTTCTTAATGTTAAATACTTAAAAAAATTATTACTTTAAACTAGACAAATTTAAATAAAATACGTAAGATTTAAAGCTAAATTTATTGATACTGAATTCCTACCATAACATAAAAAAATATTACTTATTGCTTTACATAGTTTTTCAAAAATTATGTAAGACTGACACGTTATGCTTTTGAAAATCTGAACAATCAGTACAGATTTTATTACAATTTGCAAATGAACACTACATCTAACTTTAACAGTTTTTCTTTCAAGGTATTAATAGGCATTGTAATGAAAACAGCTATTAAATATAGTTTAAATGTTAAACATCCCACATAATAATCATTTTCACTTACAAAAGAGGTAATTTTCTAATGAAGTATCTATGCCACATAAGAGCTGTAAATAGTGACAATAAATACCAAGTAGTTAGATATGATAAATGCTCATTTCTTAACGTAATTCTGGTTTGATTTGGAATTGGCCAGCCTTCCGGAGGATCAGGTATACCTCTGGCATCCAGCCACACTGGGGAACAGCCAAGGTAAGCACTCATTTGGTCGAGGTCTCTGAAATTTTTTTTAATGTAGTTTTTATTTTTTTTAATAATTCTTTGAATCTAAAGAAAGAAGTTTATTCATAGATAATCATGTTAGAGGCTGAAGACTTTTTTTAAATTTATGCACAAATATTTAAAGTTATGTGTTAATGCAGGTTTAAATTAAACTGTATGGGAATGAAAATGATAAATAATTTATCAATAATTTATCTTACCTATAAAACCAAGAACCCTTCTCTGGAAGATTTTTGGGCATGAATTGACTCCTTGCTTCTGTCAATCTGACCACTCCAGTTAATTCAACCTCCCCTTTAACCATTGAATCCTGTCTCTTTTCTTTGGGACGAAGACTTTGTGGTATCCATCCCCTGTTTATGAGAATCACTTGGCTGTTTGGAATAAACATTATCTTTCCATAAGTAATTTCGAAAGTGTTTATGAGACAGTAGAATTACAATACATTCAAACTTACCCTGTTTCAGACAATTTAAAGGGAGTAATTACAAGCCAACCTTGATTCTTTTTGGGATCAGATAGGAGTGAACCAGTTCTTGGTAGTGCAGATTCATTTTCTATGAATGCTCTAGGACCTATCAGTATTTCCTTATCATGCAAGAACTCTCCCCTGACCTTTACTGGTCTGTATTCCATTGATTCTAATTCCTTGAAACTGAAAAATATTTTATCTGTCTATACTGAGCAACTACAGATAGGTATACAACTGTAGGTGAGCAACTGTGGGTATAGGACACAATTTAACACATTCTTCTATAGCGAGTCCATAACATTAGTGATGACTTATGTATAGGCAGCCTTGCTAAAGCACCCACTAATTTTGAAAAGGTACTGAAATTGTTAAAGAAGTATAATTTCTGATTGTGATACGTACTCATGAGGTATATCTACTGGACTGGCACTTGTTTTTGCATATAGAATGTCAATTAACTCAAGCTTCCATTGCAGGCGGTACACCTGCCAGGATCCAAGACCAAATGAGGAAACAGGAATCATCTGAAATTATGAGTTACAGCTCATACAGATTATTATCATTTAAAAAGTTAGAGATCCCCGGAAGGCGAATATTTTACTTACCAGTAACACCCATTTTATAACTTCTCCTGGCTCCTTATTTTTATGTCCCCTTATTTTTAAGGATTGATTCGATCGAGAATTTAGTCTAATGCCATTTATATTGACGGTTCTTGGAGTTCTGCTGGTAATTATGCCAAGATTGCGAAACATTTTAATAGAATTGAACATTTTTTAAAACCTTCTTTTCACCACTTAGAGTAAATAAAAGAAATTTAACACTTCTATCGGTTTGGTTATGATTAAAATTACAAAAAAAATATTATAAATTTATAACCCAGAGGTCACCAGCTGCTACCCTAGACGATTACCCTACCTACCTAATAGAGGAGTACTTAAACCTGAGACTTAAAGGTCTGCGCAAACGTACCACAACCACGCAACAAAACGCAGTCAATTTGTGGTCACGTGTCAATAGCATCGCTGCGACATTTTGTGATTGCGATATGACAACCACTTGTGACATATTTATGACACGCAAATGACATAATAGGTATGAGAATAATAGTTTCGAATATAATTTCAGTAGATTTGATCCCTAGGGCTCGATTTTGACGAAACTAAAATGAATCATTAGATTTTAAAAAAATTACTATTCTTAGCCAGAAATTTGTTAATTTTGAATGCGTGTTTCTTGAACTACCAACAACTTTGCCAGAATCAGTAATAAGCAAATCAGCATTGTGAGATGTTATTTTGCCACTTCATTAGATTTAACAAATCAGAAAGACGATTAGTTAGATAAAATCTGAAAGGTTTGGTAAAATTGTATCTTACATGCGTGATGTGAGATATAAACGAAGGAGATTAGAAATATAGTTACTTAAGTTAGTAATGACTTATTATAACACTTCCAGGGATGCTAATAATTATAGTAGTGTCAATTACTACACCTAAGTGCCATTCATTGTACGATTCTAAAGACATAAGTTTGATTGATTTGATTTGATTCCGTAATTAAAAAATAAAGAATTTTAAAGCGATATAAATTTAAAACGATTATTCAGATTGATTTAGTCAATATTCAATTGAAATAATAGAAATCCACAAAATCGACCTGAGTTTAAAAAGCGCAACCCTAGCAATCGCAGCGTTGTGATTGCGATGTGGTTGCGTGGTTATCGATATTATACATGTGGTCGGTACCGACCGCAAAATGTCGGTCGTGTGAACGGAAGTGACAGTTTTCATACTATTTGACACCCGACCACGTGGTGTGGTTGTGGTGTGTTTGCGGTTGTGGTGTTATTGTGGTACGTCGCGCAGACCCAAAACAGTTAAATAAACACTACTTCCGCTCTCTTCCCTCTACCCACAGAACACTATTCCCAAAGAGTAAAATAATAAATGTCAAAAATCAAAAGAGAATCATAGAGAAAAGATACTTAGAAAAGAAACACTACAGATATAATATATCTGTTCATTCAATTTCAATATAAACAATACATAGTCAAAATTAATTTATAATATTAATTATAATTTATAATAAAAACAATACACAGTCAAAATTAACGTAGTTTTTATTTTCTCTATGGTCACAATTTTAAAATTTTGTGGGAATTTCAGAATGTGTTGCTATTGGCTGCTCTAAGCAGAGCCACCAACAATCAGAATAAAAAAGACAAATTTATAGGGTTGGTATGGCATTCTATTCATCCAACACGCTCGCTAGTCGGCGCTAGTTTCGAGGCGAGGCAGCGTGAGTTACGTGTCATCACCATATTCATCACACACCATTTCAATTCATTGCGCGGGAGCAGAAACAAGCATATCTCGTTTTGATTTTGATGTATATTTGAGTTGAGACTCCAACAATGGCCACACCGGATATCTCCAAGGTATGTTATACTTTCCATATTGTTTTGTAACTACCTAGTAACAAACGAGCGTGCAGATTATCTGGCGTTAAGTGGTCTTTGCAGCACATGGACATGGCGAACATTGCTTCACAGCGGGTTTTTTAAACCTAAAGTCCTAAAGTAGGACTAGGATTCAAAACAGACGTACATGCTGCACAGCTGCACAGTTGCAAAGCTACTGGACAGCTTTACAGATATCGAGGGTAATTTAAAATATCACCGGGTAGACGACTTACCCGCCACTGGGGATAAAGTTGTTACAATTTATTTTGATCAATTTATATTCACCCAAATATCTCATTTCGATATCCATGCCGATATATGCAATTGGATTTCAAAATTAACATAGGTTTTTCATAATCTTCATCCCAAAATATCTCGAAAACGATACAAATGGCCATGATCAAGTGTTCAAAAATGTCGAGTCCACCACCTTGGATTTCAAATTGAATATATATTCTTCATCATCCTCATCCCAAAATATCCCGAAAACGTCATCCATAGCCAAATTAAAAAAAAATCCGAAAACTTGGATTGGTTATACAGGCTGAAATTTTCAAGTTTGCGTGGATGGGCAAATCTGAAACCATGAGGAATATCGAAAAATGCTGAAAGGCCTGGGGACCGATTTTGATGAAAACTCAAACTACATCGTTGGATTTGACCCCATTGATTTTGAAATAAAATCACACCTGTATTATTACACCGTTCGATAGTGTCACTAATATGAAAAAAATTCTGGAAAGTAATGACACATGGCTAACTTAAGGATAGAACTCATTTTAACAAAATATGTTTGTTTCCATACAAATCTTAACTGATTACTTGGCATTTGAAATAATTGCCATTATTAGCAATTTATATATAGCCTGTATAGATGGCATTTTCATAATTTCATCTCAACATAGATCTGTGTGCGTAGTGCGAGTTGCACAAAATTGTTCGAGTAACTTCACCGTCGCGTTAATCGACTATACGCTAAGCGCCAATTCCGTTTGTCATCTTAGCCACAAGATGGCGCTGCTTCAATCCCATAGAAATCGACGTCTTCGCGCTCGATACGTTCAAGCGAAAATGTTTTGTCAAAACTCGCACTCAGCACACTGAGGGCCGTGCTAAGACGGCTAATTTTATGAAATGAAAGATGTGATACTATCACGTAAAATAAAATAAAAACTCTGGTTGTTATTTGCAATGTTTTACTCTGTCACAAATGTAAATCAAGATCTTGATACAAAAATAAAGGAAATGTAGTCTTTGAGTAACAAGTATTACACGAGAAAATATTATTGTCCCGTGAAAATAATGTTTCCCAGATATGAAACTTAGATAGATCGACTTTTCGCCCACAAAAACCCCTACAATGCTAGTTTCATCGAAATCCATCGTGCCATTTTATGGAACGGCATTATAAAAAAATATGCATAATATACAAATATTGTTCGTTCCATGGAATAGTAAGTTTTTAAATTACTAACTCAATTTAATTACATAGGATTCTCAGAACAGAAAAGGTTTATAATGTCTGACTGAGGGTAAGTCCGTCATATTATTATGACGGTCTTATATCTACCGTATGGCGGATCATTGTGGCACCGAATGGTATCTACTTAATACGTGGAGTTAGGTGTTTTCATTTCAAATGCGGCAGTAGTTAGATACTGCTGTGGATATAATTATTAATTATTTTGGGATTTTTTTTTGTCTAAACCACTATTGCGTGTTCATCCAACGCATGTCCACAAAGTATTTATAGGTATTTACTTACTTAAATAATGCTTACGGTTAGATTTGGTAAGTAACATTACATGTTTGTAAGTAAATTTGTTTAATCGGATGATAGCAACTGTTTAAACATTTCAAACATTCACCAGTGTCTAGGTAAACGTTTAAACGTTTTTGGTACAAACCTATTGGAATCCGTTGGAACGGTTTATAGATACATATTATATCCATTTTAGAATTTTTCTAAGATAATTATATATACATGCGCTTTATAAAATTAAATATCACCTGTTGTTACGGTGAAAAAAAACATCGAGAGGAAACGTTCAAGTTCAAAAAAAAATGTTCTCAAAGGCATGTGAATACCACCAACCCGCATTAGGCCAGTCTGGTGGACTAAGGCCTACATCCCTCTCATTATGAGAGGAGACCCGACCCTGTAGTGGGTCATTAATTGGGTCACTGACTGACAAGATATCAAGGAACAGTCGAACATGGTCTGTATAGGTGCCATTTAAACTGTTTTTGGGACTTATCATATGTATGAAGCTAATAACAGCTTTCCTCTGCCTTCTTCAGGTCAACGATGCCCATGGACTTTGGGGTGGCCCCATGATTGGTCTTACATTTTTTTAAACTTACTTTAAAGATTATTAGAGGACATTAGTAAAAGCAAAGAATAGAACGACTAGAATTACTATGAATTCTGCTAAACTGAGCGCATAATTATAAGTTCACAACACTACTACAGAACTATGAGTCTGAGTGGAAGAATTAGTTAATCATGTATTATTTGCGTGTGACAGGGCTGGCAGTGGCTGGTCAGCATCAATGACGTAGCGCAAGTGTGGGCTGCGCAACCCACTTTCTTGATCTCCCAAACAGTTTTCCTGCTCGCTGGGCTCATCACGCTCGTTCATGGTAAGGCTATACTCGTACATAAATGCGATATTTACTTTGAATCTGGTAAAAAACAGGCATTAATAAGATTTTATACGTGATCAGATTAGTGTACCTATTATTTATGTTCAATATTGTACAAGTGACCAGTTGTCTTTGCTCGGTGAGTATTAGTATCTTATTGTATCTCTAGGTATTGGTATCTTATTGTATCCCTCAGATGCATAGAAAAAAGAATATAGTTTTATATGCTCAGATCTAAACTCACTCGAACCGCGCACATTGGGATTGAAAGTTGTATCTAAGGGCTACAGTAACCACTTAACATCAGCTGCCGTACGATTTTTTCCAACCTCCAATTAACTTTGACTACAACCCTATTATGTCCTTTTGTCGGGCAAGGAACTCGCGTCAGGGTTAGGCCTGAGGCGTACTCCACCACGCTGCTCCAACGCGGATTGCTAACGACGATCTCAGTCGAATGTTTTCAAATTGCCAATAGATTAACAAACGGGAACGACTGCTTAACGGGCCCTTCAAAGCACGGTGCGATTGCCATCGCATCTGGATCGCAGATTGCTAGTGACGATCACCCATCCAAGTACTGACCAGGCGGGGCGTTGCTCCATTTTTCAATTGCATTTAATCTACTCGACCAGCGCGGACAAGCGGAATTCACAACTTACCTACATTATATTATTAACAAAATTTTGTGATCTGTGCCCTATTTTGTTAAAGCCTTTCGGAAAGGGGGTCGGTGGCCGTACTTCTGGCTGTGCACCGTCCTGCACGGAGTCTACGCGGACAACTTCTGGCACATTGTTCTTCCAGAATACGACAACTTTTGGCATTCTCAAACGCCCGTTATGCTGTTAGGGGGCCGACTGCCACTTCACATAATCTTACTTTGTAAGTAAAGTTTTAATTGTCTCCTTATTATATCTTCAACTTCTAAAGTACAGTAACAAGTATACCTATTTGGCATTGCATTTCCCTTTTTCAATTGTTACGTCTATATACCTATTGGTCTTCAAGTTGTTTGCTAATGTTTCGAATGTCTGTCTAATCTAATCCCGCCTTGTGCTCAACTGCAACTGCATAAAAACCACAGTAAAAGGAAGTAGGTAAGTGAATAGATAGAAAGCAGCATTCTCGTCCCAAATTCTATTACACTCAAGTGAGTAAGTGAATAAGATGAATAGAAAAACTGATCGCGAATTGATAGAATGATTTAATTTGCGCTCAGTTCAGCAGAATTAGGTACGTTTGCTCGCCACATAGCGTTGCTATCTACTTCCTATTAGTAGCAATTTTTAATTTGTCATTTTTCGATTCAGATTTTCGAGTTGTTCACTAATATTTCCAGACCCGGCCTTTATATACCACGCGGCGTATGCCGTGTCCAAGTTGAATTTGCCGAAATACGCGGAACCCTTTGCCGTGGGCTTGGTGACCGTGCTGATCGACATTCCGTACGACATCGTTGCCGTGAAGTTCGTCCACTGGACCTGGCACGATACCGACCCCAACGTGTTCGACCGCCACTATTGGGTGCCCTGGACTTCGTACTACTTCCACGCCACTTTCGCAGCCAGTCTCGTGTTCTTCTTCCACGCTAGCAGGACTTGGCTCCTTCCGGCAGCTCAATCCGCGAAAATTAAGTCTCAGTGGCAAGCCGCGGGGTGATTACCTAATTTGAATTAATTAATTTAAGTTTTAATTAATTAGTGAATTTGAATTAACATTCTTTAATTGAAAAGACTATAGACGTTATTTTCCATTTTCCGATTTTGGTTGGCAAGTTTTATAGTTTAATATCAAGTTGTCAGTAGGTTCATGAATTAGTTCCTAGTTCTTGTTTATTATCTAGTATTGTTTATTTTGTTTTAAACATTCTTAATGTTGTTTATTGCGTAGGGGCAGCTACCATTAAGCCCTTACTAACTTAATACCCGCTTTATTATAAAAGAGAATCACTACAAAAAAAGCAAAAGATATCTTGTTAAATTTCACTGTTCATATTAATATCGTTTCAGTAAGCTAGTGGAGTGGAAATCTCTGGCTATAGCGGCAATGCTGGGGATGCCGGGCGGCGTGCTGATGTTCGTGCCCATCTACCACCCGCTGCACGACAACTATCGCATTCATACTGAAGTAACAGTCTTCATTCTTTTCTCCATCTTTGGCGTGATTGTTTTACAAGGACTCCTAAGCGATCGTGAAAAAACTAAGGAAAGGTAAGCACAAGTGTATTACACTTCAATTAGGTACCTTTTTTGTAACTCTTAAAATTGAAAACCCTTAGAGTAGTTATAAATTGCAAAACATTTGTAGCGCATTCTTTACACTCTTTTACACGAAAGACCTCTCAATAAGTCGTGAAACAATCCTGTCTTATGGGGTTTTACGTAAAGTTTTAATATAACCAGTTGAATATCTTTTATCAATTTTTAGTTTGACAACGATAGACTTTGTCCTGTTGCTGCAACTCGCTGTTCACTACATCATTTATTGGGTGTTCGTTATATTCTTCAACCCCGAAAAGGAGTGGTCATTCGGATTCCATGAACCCGTCGGTAACTGCAACGAGATGACCAGCCTCGTTACGCCTTTTGGACAGGTGAATACTAAATAACGCTAACCTCAAAAACAATTAACACTAATCGTTCGCGCGCGACTTTAACTACAGAGCTTATGAATGTGGTGTTCGGTTGTGACCTTATTACTCACAGTCATATCAACAAAATATACAGTAATAAGCAGTTTGTCTTGCCTGTAACTCATTAGTGACCCACAGCCGGGTCGGCAGGTAGGCCTTAGTCCACCACGCTGGTGTAATGCGGTTTGGTGAACTTCACGTGCCTTTGAGAACATTAAAGATCCAGCAGGCAGCAGGTCTCCTCACGATGTTTTCCTTCACCGTTACATCAGGTGATACAAATTTAATTTTAAAGCGCACATAACTTTTAAGAAAGCCATGGGTGCTTGCCATTAGGATTCAAACCCAGACTTCTCGAGTAAGAGACCAAATTTAGCCACTGGGCTATCATTGCTTTAATTGCGCTCTGCAGTTAAGTCAGTTAAGTCGTGGTCTATCCTACTATACTGGGTTAACATAATAATAGGATACTGTTTATCACTCTACACCAAGTTCTAAAAGCAACGCGGGCGACGCCGCGGGCACTGTCTAGTACTATAATTATAATCAAATTAAACTTCCACGCTCAGAATACGGATATGGACCTCATTCGCAATTAATTGACGAGGTACCTAACAATAGTTAATAAAATCATCATCTTTCGTTTAAATTCGCAGGAATAGGAATAGTATAAAATTCTCATGTCACAGTTTTAGTTACCAGTCCTCCAAAACGGCTTGACCGATTTTTATGAAATTTTATATGCATGCTCAGTAGGTCTGAGAATCAGCTACTGTCTATTTTTCATACCCCTAATAAGTGCTAAGGTTTGTCCACACCTAACATTTTTATTTTTCAATAATGTGGCACCAAAACTACATACAACCCTATTTTCAATATTCATTTTAGTAATTTAATAATTTTTCATCCCTCTCGATAACTTATTTGGCAAAACAACGTTTGCAGGGTCAGCTAGTAAAAATATATAAAGACGTATTTAATAACTATTTTTGTTACGAGTCATAATAGATAAACCCTGTCGCGTAGTTTTTATCGAGGTACTAAATATTTAGCGTCACCTCTTCGTGATTTTAATCGTTTGATAAGACCCCGAACTGAACTGTAGATTACCATAATGTATAGGTACCTATCTGATAATAAAATATGTTTTACGATTTTAAAGTAATGTTACCTAGTTGTACTTATTTAAATACCTTCTGTTTGCAGTTATTGCTGCAGATATAGCAATTTAAGCTACCGTTAATTAAATGAGTGTGTTGATGTAATCTTTGAAAATGGAAAATAGGAAATCTAAAATTCAGGTAGAGCATTTTCAGATTCAAAAAATTACTAAACGATAAAAAAAATCTCAAAAACAACCCAATTCACAGCAAAATGAGGAGATGGGTTGTTTTTGACATCTAGATAAGAAATATTGTGGTACAACTCGCACACGGATTAGTGAATAGTTTATCACTAGTATTAAAATATTGAACAGATGCCGCAGACATGACTAGTACTAGCTACGATACCTAGTCATGGGCTGCAGAAACTATTTAAAAAAGTGTGCCTGTTTGCACGATCTTTAAAATTCCTATGTACCTACTCGTAGATATAGGTCACATATACATAGAAATGATGATTTAATAGAACTGTCCGTATAAATATTTTGCAGACTCTGAAGAAGCGTAAATACTTTTGTGTGGAAGATTTCGATGAGGGCTACTTCGACTTCCACTGTGTCCCAAAGCCGCAGCCCGGCGCCACGCGGTACACAATATGCGGAACTCCATTCGAGTAAGTATTAACTTATCGATTATTTATTGATCAGCTTCAGTAATCAATCTTTTGATCTATATTTTTATTTGCATGTTAGGTTGCCAGGCACAATTTATTGTTTCAAATCAATTTAAGAGTATGGCAACGAAGCAGTACGTATCTATCTCAATCACAAGTTGGGTTATTGAAATTGAAACCCACACTATATCCTCACACATGTGTATTCAGTGTTGATAGAAAATATGAAACGTAAGGTGCATGAAGTTAGACCCTGCCCAGTTTCAATATTTTACCGTCGTGTATCAGTAGGTACTGTACCAGGCACAGGTTTAGTTACCAGGCAACAACTGATGTTTCAAAGCAATTAATGAGGAATATTGCCTGGGCAACTGAACTGCTGTTGGACAATCTTTACCTGGCAGACACCAATAGACAGACAGAACCATCTGTTTTAGACATCTTTGCCAGACTAATTTAGATAAATGCATGGCATTGCGTGTAAGTAAGTGAGTGAGCCTGCAAACGACATTGTGCAACTAGTACAGGAGGAATAGTTTTCGGTACTCATGTCCCGATTCCTCCTGTACTAAACATTAATATCGACGTAAAATGTTATCTTAACGATGCACAAATTTTTCTCCAACTCAATTGCATGTGGGTTTTATGGTTTTATCATGTTAACAGATAACTCCATGATAAGTGAGTATTGGGGGTAACGCAGATAATATCTACTGAACAGTTACTAACCCAAAACTTCAATAACTATAAGGCAATGGGGTCTGGAAAAACATGCCAATGTTATACCTGCCTAACAACTCATATCAACTTATTACTGTCAGTCAGTCAGTAACCCATTAATGACCCACTACAGGGTCGGGTCTCCTCTCACAATGAGAAGGATGTAGGCCTTAGTCCACCACGCTGGCCTAGTGCGGGTTGGTGGACTTATTACTGAATCCAAACAAATTAGTTGCTTTACGCTAATTTAATACATTTTTCTTTTAGAAACCGCGCTGAATACATCACTATTCTGTCCACAATTCTAGTGTTTGCCACTGGAGTATTTTATGGATTGTACTTCAAAACTGTACAACAGCTGCCGGTAAAGAAGATTAAGTCTAAATGATTTTATATTCTTAAAAGCTTTTGCTCGCAGCTTAGTCAGTGTGACTAAGCCTGTGATGAATGATTTATTTAATTAACTAACGGCCACACTCAGAGACGTCATTTAACGTAATGTTCATTAACAAACAAATTCAATCGTCTTTATTCGTATTGACATAAGTGTCATCTTTATTTTCATAAGTAACCATTAAGTTTAATGAATGTGTCTGAGTATGACTGTTAGTTACTTAACCCTTAGCTGGTTTCGCTAAAATTGGTAACGTAATTGGTATCGGGGGTAAAAAATTACCCCACATTTATAAAAATTGTAAGAAAATCCAAAAAAAAACATTTTTTTATAATTTTCTGTTTTATTCATAAAAATACAACTTTGAATCTAGAGATCAATTAGTTTTAAAGGCACATTACAATCGTAAATCACATTTTTTTTCTTATTTAGCATAATGTCTAATTTTTTGTACCTTATTAGGTACTTGTTACTTTAGAAACCATTTATTATATAAAAACGTAACATAACTTTAATTTCTTTTATCCTGTAGTTTCCTTATATAATCTAAATATATTTATAAATATATATATAATTATAAATTCTAGCATTTGGCACATATTGTGTTGGCTGTGTACTCTTTACATATAAAGAGTAAGCACTTGCCACACTTTTTGGTGCACTTTACGTTTTTTTTGCGGTCACATATGTAGCACCCTCCTCTCTTGCGAATATTGATTTAAGGGTCAGCAATAGGTACATTTGGTTCCGGTTCCATATCTTCCTCTTGGTGTTCTTTTATAACATGTGTTTCTTTTATAAATTGTTATCGTTCCGAATCTATACCTAAGGCACTTTCTTCAGAACAGCTGACTGCCTCTGCGACCTCACAATCGCTAATCTGCTCATCACCACAGAATGCTGTTGTAGTTGCCTAGGCGGTTCCTGAATCAGATTCTTGGTCTTCATCTTTCAGAAGTTGCGAAATTTGATTTTCATCCAAAAACCCCGTCATTGCAACGATATTTCCTAAAAGCATAAAAAAAACTAAAAATCGTGATACTGCCGCATGTAAGTGACTGTTCCCATCACTCCTTCACCATTCAGGCTGCACTCCTCTGGAATGCTTTACCTGAACATATAAGGAAAGCACCTTCAAAAAATGTTTTCAGAAAACTTGTCCGAGAGCACTATCTGGAGTCACGCTAAAGTTTATTATTTACCCTCACCTATCCATAATATTGTGTGTATTTTATGTATTTATTTTTTGTATATTCATATTTATATTTAATATGTACCTATATATATAGTTATTTATTTATTTTATTAAAATTGTATTTTATTCATTATATTGTTTGTTTTACATATATCTATCTATTTGTTTTATTTTATTTTTATATTCCCCTTTTTGTTATTTTACTTTTTTCTCTTTCTCTTTTTTTTTTCTTCCAACCTGTACGCCTACCTAAGTTTCTCGCTGTTCACAGGGGTTGACTGGTAGAGAATGCCACTAGGCATTAAGTCCGCCCATTGTTATGAAACAATAAAGCGTAAATAAATAAATAAAAACGTTTCATGCCGCCTTTAAAAAAGCTACACTTTTGGTGTCGGGGGTAATTTTTGACCCCAACAGTGTACGTACCTCCGCTTCCAGCAACAGTAGAGCGACGCGCGTCCGTCACCCGCCGCGCCCCGCGACGTATTGAGATTACACAGACGCGCAAGAGTGTATATGTGTTTAAACAGGAAAGATATAATGAGAAATGTGTGCGCGTGGAGTAATTTATGACCCCCGATACCAGTTAAGGGTTAAGTTATCTATTTTTCGCTGTTTTACTTTGTTATTTATATTTTTATGAGTCAATTGTTAAGTGCTGGCATAGTAATTTAAGTGTGTTAATTGAATTGTTGAATTGAATAAAATTTGTTTTTTAATACAATGATTATTACAAAAAAGCTGTGTGTCATTTATATGTCGGAATGTAAGTGATCTACATAAAAAATGTAAGAGCCGCGCAAACGTAGCTCCTCAAGGGACAATAAATAAATCTTGCAACCAATTGGAATAGCGTATTACTTTAATGATATGTTTGTTTTCACAATTACTACATTGTAGCTTAACATCTAAAGATAAATAGATACTCGTACCTAACGTTAGTGCCATTGAGGGATCACTGCAAAGATAAAATATTATGTGCTCTCTATATAACATCAGGAACTAGGGAGTCAATAAGATTTAAAGCTGATTAAAGTAACTTCTTAACAATATTAGACATGAGACAAATTTAAACACATTTTCAAATGGTTGATTAACACTTTAATAACAAGTTATAAGTATTTGTATTGTTGGATTACAGAAACACTCAAACTTTTGGTGATGATCATATTCGTGCAATGCATTCAGTAAATTAAATGCTAGTATAATAAATAAATTATGACAGAGTAGCCTTCTATTGAAGTTATTCAAAACTTCTTATTAAACCCAGAACTTAATTGAGATACATAGTAAAATTCTGTTAAAAACAAACAGATAATACGTATAATCTTAATAAATATAAAAGATGCACAATAATTATGCACATAAAAGACATATTAAAAACTAAGTGCAAGCGCGCTGCTGTATTTTTACAATAATATAATTTTTATCATACTTTTAACAATAGTGGGACAATTAATAATCATTACAACAACGACAATTATATTGGAATAATTGGTGTAACCATCAACACTTAATAATGGGCCACTCGTAGATTACCTACTACAAAAATATTAAGTTCTCTTGTGAACAAGTAGCTTGCTGTCAATAAAAAGTTTGGCTAACTTTGATTGTAGTAATCTAATTAGAATAAATCGAAGAAGAACTCACATATCATACGAGCAAATCGGCACATAATTATCGGCGATGCGCTTGTTGTTATTAGAATAGTTTTTGACAATATAAGTAGCAAACGTGCCTATACGCATAAATGACACTCGTATGTACCACGTAATCCACGAATGGTCCTGACTCTCTAATATTACAACTGAAATCACAATAAGTGGGCACCGAATACTACTTCGGTTGCCATTTAAACTACTAGAACTACACTCAGTTACAATACATAGCTTAACCTAACATCGATATAAACATCTTTATCGCTTTGGCCTACGATGTGCACAAAAACAAATAATTATCACAAAACAAAACATCACAACCGCAAAATCCAAAGTAAAATTCTGAAACACCTCACTTCTGGCTCGACAATTAAATAATTTCAGTTTTAAATAAAATTGTAAAATAGCACAAAATAAATTCTTCAACTGCGTTAGTGCCCTTCTAAGGTTTGTCGTCAAGATTTATTAATATTATTAGGTACATAGGTACTCGTTATAAGTGTACCCAGTACATTGACATCACATTCACTACCTACCTATGACAAACATAAATAACAATTATGTATATTATGGGATTATTGTTACGGAATGGCGATTAAGACTTCCGCGAGTTTTGCGTCCGCACCTGGTCCAACGCTTATAGGTACTCAATAGGAAATAAATTACAATAATAATAAACATCATAAAGTATCACGTATCACTTTACTCGCATCATTAAATGACACAATTTGAGAAGAAAAAAATGAACTTTTAAGTAAACTACATATTATTGTAAATTGTGGGTAGGTACGTATTTTAAATTTTTACTGGGCATATTCTTCATTAGTCCACTTTAAACCACCTTGGTATTTTGTTTTTATAAGTACCTAGAGAATAAGAGAAGAAAGTTCCGTAGATTTAAGAAAAAGAATGTTTGTTATTTTTTTTGGTTGGAAGGCGTTTAATGAACTATACTTTTTGAAAGTTACAATTTTGTATCAGGTTAAATTCAGAATCAAGGTTTCTCATTAAAGAGTTTGTCTAAAAACGGACGGATAGAAAAGACCGACGTGGGAGAGAATTATGTGGCTTGCATAACGTGGATTCAACCCTAAATAAAAACAAGTAAAAAGCCGCAACTCCTCTTAATTTAAATTGTGCTCATGGAATCTAAACTTAGGAACAAAATTCATGGCCATTAATTACATTAACGCGAACGAATTTAAGGTCGGGTCTTGAGCAGCGTGTCGACGATAGTGGGGTCGGCGAGGGTGGAGGTGTCGCCGACGTCGGAATCGCCCATAGCGATTTTCTTCAAGATCCTCCTCATAATTTTGCCAGATCTGGTCTTGGGGAGGCTCGACGTGAAATGAATCACGTCGGGTGTCGCGAAAGCACCAATTCTGTTGCGCACTCGTTTCTTCAGGTTGTCGATCAGCTCCTTGTCGACATTGCCGTCCTTGCTCATGACGAGGTAGCAATACAGAGATTCACCTTTTATCGGATGCGGCTTGGATACCACGGCGGCCTCGGAGACCATGGGCTCCTCGGTCAGAACCCCTTCCACCTCAGCGGTGGACATCAGATGTCCGGATACGTTGAGCATATCGTCGATGCGGCCAGTCACCCACAAAAATCCGTCCTCATCACGCTTAGCTCCTATAATTAAACAGATTAAATAAATAAAATGTGTCGCCAGAATTATTTCTTAACTAGTAAAAAGCTATAATTTGAGGTTTTTAAAATGCTTTATTTAAGGCGATAATCCTATACTTAGTCTTCATGCTCACCACCTGATTTTAGGTGGTCTTTGCTGTTGTAGTAATTGGATGCGTTGCTACTTCAGTAGACTAAAATGGTTACATGTCCATTTCCTCAAGCTTGTTTATCTGGCAGACACAAATCCCCAACCAGAACCCAAAACAAGTAGAACCTGCTGCTTCACGTGACTTATAGGGAAGCGGTAGACCACTTTATCATTTAAAATCTACGTACTCCCATAGGTGATAGAAGATATAGATGCCGGTTCCATAGGTTAGTCTAAAATTAGTCTTAAAGAATATTTCAAAGGACTATTACCATCTCCAGTGCAGTAGTATCCTGGGAACTTGGAGAAGTACACTTTCTCGTAGCGGTCGTGGTCTCCGAAGAGCGTGCGCATCATGCCGGGCCAGGGCCGCGCGAACACCAGGTACCCTTCGCCGGGACCCTCGATCTTCCTGCCGTCCTCGTCCAGAATCCTTGGCTCCACCCCGAAGAACGGAAAACCCTGTGAAGGAGAGGTTATTTATTAATTACAAATAACACGTATACTTAGGACCCAGTTTCATTTCAGGATTTAATCTTTTTATAAATTACATTTACATTTACGAGGAAGGCTAATTGTTACAGTAAAAAAGTGTTTGTTCTCGGTCCACTTTAAAATTGTTTTTGTTGATTGGTTGCTTTGATTTTATTTTCGTGTGAAAGTATGTAGGTACTTGTCCCGCTGGATAACACCATAAGCAATTTTTACTATTTGATCTTCTTTAGAATTTGTATAAAATTCTCCTTTATTTGGCAGAAAATCGACTGCCAAACCCCGACTGCTATTTTAGTAAGCATATACAGCAGCACTTACAGCAGCACCGGGTTTCATAGGAGTGGCGCCGGGTAGGCTGGTGATAACATGACCACCGGTCTCCGTCTGCCAGAAGGTATCAACGATGGAGCACACCCCGTTGCCCACCAGGTTGTAATACCACATCCAAGCCTCGGGATTGATAGGCTCGCCCACGCTACCCAGGATACGCAGAGACTTCAGATTGTGCCTGTAACAATAAATAAATAAGAGCCCTTTTAACCCCTTTGAATGCTGTCAGCTTTTAGGTATTTAGATGAACCTATGTAATTCATTGTAAAAACGTTATATAGTTTACATCGTAATTACATAGGTTACGCGTGCTACTACAATGGTAACCAGCATTTACACATGGCAAACATAATGACATGAATTAAGTAGGTATTACGAGCTATTAACAGAGAATAGGCTACATAGGGCATCATTTAAAGAATATTGAACCGGGAAGCAATTACCTTTTCGTTAAGTACCTACTTTTAGTGGTAGATCTAGGTCTGCAATTTATTATTGGGTATCTATCCTTGGTGCGATTGTTGGCTGAATTACAGAAAACACGCAATTTGATCTGTAGGTACCTAGCATAGTTATGTTTACATTACTTAACCTACCATTTATATTCATTAGGTTATAAGGATTTTTTTCTGTAGGAGTTTCTAAATTCAGAAAAGAAATCGAGATTAATCGTTTTTAAAATGTGTGTAGAAGATATGTTGTGGTCCCCGCATCCCATAGACAACCATCTCAATTTGAACCAAAGTAGGATTTTTTTATATTAATTTATAACCACGAGCTAACGTTTTCCATACCGACACCAGTCTGAACATAGGCGTGCAACGTTACGCTATAAAAGAGACATAAAATAATTAAATATATAAACAGGTTTGAAATTAGGCTCGCGCCTGATACCTACCTACCGAAACATACAATTTATATCTCACTCTCTAATGACTGCACCGCATACCTATAGATGCGTGTTTTATTTATTTATATAAATTGACAAAGCAGTTACTGTAAAAACCATCTGTGCGTCCTTGGGTCGAAGTAGCTATTTATTATATATGTAGTAGCTACAAACTTACTGTTTGACAGGGTTCTCTCCGAACTTCATGAGCGCCCTGATGGCGGTGGGGGCGGTGTAGAACTGCGTCACCTGGTACTTCTCGATCACCGCCCAGTACCGGTCGTTGTCCGGGTAGAAGGGAGTTCCTTCGAACTGGAAAACGTTAATAAATTCATAAATCGCAAGAAAAGGTCCACATAGCAGTTTTTTTTAACATTCCTCTTCCTCTTCTTTTCATCATTTTGCACTCCACTGCTGGACATGGACCTCACCGACGTTTAATCGACGTCGTTCGGCTCGGTCCGGAACCCTAGAATCCGACAGATTCCCACTGTGATCTTCAGGTCCACCTAGTTGGAGGGCGACCTGTACTCGTTTTGCCAAGACGTGGTCGTCATTCGGGGACCTTTCTTCCGACTTTCTGGCAAGAATTTGACCACTGAACACATGCTCCTCCAGTTTGCTAACTTTAAGAACTATGCCGGTTAATTTTGTTTGCCATCACGTTTGCCAAACATAATAGTTTTGAAAACCATTTTTATAACCAAACAAGTACCTAATAGGCGTGTTTCCATTTTAAGAATAAATCGGCTGGCATAGGGTTTCTAATGATTAATCATGTAGTAACGAAATAAACACTTTTTTCATTAAAATAATTGAAGATTACCAATATTTATGGAAATTAAATCCGCAAAATTGGCCATTTAATCACGTGACATTAAAATGATTGAACACAAATCAGAGAAGCGTGACGCCACGCCTCGCGAAACGTGAACAGCTTTGTTTCCCGAGGCGTGATATCATTCAAGATGCCATGACAGTCTTGACATTTTGCGATGTCAATTTGGAGTTCATTTCTAAAAACGCAAAATTCTTAGGTAAAATGGCTTATTTTTCCTAAAAATAATATATTTTTGGGGTAAAATAGTTACCAAGCTATATTTTTAAACTCATTTCCAAATTTTGTCAACTAGCCTATTGTCAATGCCTAATTTAGGATCAGAAAGCCGTGTGAGACTGTGAGTTGTCTCACGATATTTATTTAAAAATCTGTTAATCTGTTAATTTATTTAAAAAAACTAAGCTAAGTCTATGGGACTGGGCTAATGGGACACAATAATCACATTTGAAAATATACACATTTTTATTCTTTTTAAAAGGGAATTTACCTACGAGAATTAATAACGAAATATAAAAAATACTAGTGTAGGTACACCATTAGTTACCTAACCATAATTAATTTCTAATTACCTAATCAATTATCTCCACAATAGGTACCTATAAGTAAATTTATTACTCCAAGTTTCTTGTCATGGTTTGGTATAAAATGAAAAGATAATAAATATAAAATGTAATTAAACTTAAATAAACTTATGAAACCTAGCGAACTGGCACGCATACCACCTGATATGTACCTAATAAGTAGGTAACAGTACAAAAGACCTCCAAGGAAAGTACTTTTAATCATTCTTTTCACTCCCATTTTGAGGAGCCCACGATGAATAATTTTCTGAAATTCAGCGAAACCTAGAGAAGCTCGGGTGCTCAATGCCTATAGGGCACCTCATTTACTTTACTTCATCTTACTCGCTAGATATAACGGGCTCTTTTTACTTAAAGACCACATAGTTTGGTTGGTTAACAAATATTAGTAATCTACACTCATATTATAAAGAGGATTTTTTTTATTTGTGTGTGTATGTGTGTATGTAATGAATAAACTCAAAAACAACTTTGCCGATTTCAAAAATTCTTTCACCATTGGAAAGTTACATTCAACTTGAGTAAGTATAGTTCGTACGCTTGACATTTGCGTGGAGTCCGATTGTGTGTGTTTTATATATATACGTACACGGTATAAAAATGTGCGTGCCTGCCACAACAGTCAGTCACGAGGCTTAATTTGTAGTTTACTCGAGTGCCGTTGGGACTTGTGCATTTAGAAGATAAGATGATGAAGAGATTAAAGGCATCTGATAACCCGTTTCCAACAAAGCTAAAAAAAATGAAATGATGTTTTATTATCAGCACAAGACTACAATTTTCACATATTATACCTAATTATTTACATGTATTTAAGCTTAAAAAAATTGCAAACCTATTTTGCGGGTTGCAATTATGTGCCAGGCAACAGCAAAGTTGTCATCGGGATGGTAATTAATAAGCTGCTCCCCACAAGGCTCAAATTTTCCCCATATCTTAATCTGCGCGCTCGAGTAACTCTAAAAATTGGGCTCCCAACCTACATGTTCGAGTTGACAGTGACAGAAAGAAAAGAGAGGATAGGCCCTTATTTACTTATATACATTTTTTGTTATGGAAGTATTACGCAAATATTGGGCATACGGGCACACCTATCCTCAGTGGCGTAGCTACCTAGGGGCTAGGCGGGGCAGTGCCCCGGGGCCCTCGAATCCTTACCAGAAATCCCGATCGAACTGAACTTTTGGAAATTTCTCCCATTTTCAAAATATATATGACGGGTTGCAACCCCACTTTAATCATGACAACTCAGTTGAGAGAAGTTCAAAAGTTATGCCTAGGGAATTCCCCTAAATTCTTTCTCTCTAGGTTGGTAGTGTTGTCATTTTGACGGATATGTGCGTTTTAATATGATTCGAGTTAAGATTTTTTTCGAGAACGAGAAATTAATGCTGTATTAGGAATAAGTAAGCTAATGTAAATAAACTTTTTTGTACTGGTCAATATAGTGATTAAATTTTATTTGATTTTACCACTCATATTGATGTCCGTTAAGTCCATTAATCGTGTCAAATCTATAGATTTCGGCTACAGCTCATTGTATAACGCGAAATATCGTGAAAAAATGCAAGTCACCTGCAGTAGGTACATTAATTCAGGTCCGCGGGCAGGAGATCGGTGGAGACCATCACCGTTAAATGTGGTAACACTAACGGTGATAATTTTTTTCCGGGGATTCCAATTTAATAGTATTTTACTTAGTACAATTTGCGTAACGTTATAAAAAATTTACTTACCCTCATATTAATATGACCCTCTTCAAATTGATTTTAAAATAAAAAGTTTTGGAACCTATCTATTTAATTCAAAACAATTTATCAAACATAGGTACTGTAATAGTTGAACACACACGTAACTGACACAGCAGACACACGGTATTAATACGTATTACGTATACACCACAGATTTGTCTCAACCACATCTAATGATTCGCGCAAGCAGGCATTGTAAGAGCCTATATTTATTTATATTATTATATTATAACATAGGCTACCTATATTTAGGTATTGCTAAAAAAGATTAGGGCCCAAGGTGTAAAAAAAGTGCTCTAAAACGTCTTTCGTCGCAAGCGCTGCGGAAACTATTGATGATAGAACAAAAGTGTGTTCAGTATTAAAGAATATTAAAGAACGAAGAATTAAAGAAAGAATTTTCAAGACTGTTTCAATTCATATAGATTTTGGAATATAGGTTGGCATTCTAAATGTTAAATTAAAATATTGGAATCGAGTGCCGGTTTTTAATTGTTGGCCTTTTTCATTGTAACTAACGTGTTAAAGTTGTTTAGATTTTCGCAACGGACTTGGTGGTGAAAGTTTGTAACTCAAAAAAACTTTGGATATTAGTCAAATTAATTGGCAGAGCGAAGAATAAATTCATACCAGAGAAAAGTATAAACGTCTGTTGGTGGTACGTTGTACCCTAAGTAGATTTGATTGTACAAAACGTGTGTTCAGATTTAGACAGAGATCAAAGATAGCGTAAGGATTTCTATAGACACACTCGACCTCGTCATTACCTTAGCAAGATAATTTAGTAGATATACAATATTTACGTTTTACTTAGTAGTTAGGCACTTATTACGCATTGTCTTCATGCCTTGTATTTCGGTTGGTAAGGTGTGGTTGCCGGAGATCTACTTTATTTGAGGCGAACATCTTAGTCTTCAGCTTATCTCGCGTCGATCTCAAGTTTCGAATTTCTGTCTTATGTGACAATGGACGTAGGTTTCCATTGTCTACGGTCAACACTTAACATCAGTGCCGCGAGCACGAACACTATCGTCAAAGCATCCGTGCCTAAAACCTGAGACATTATTATGGAATCTGTAGTGAACAGATGCCATACCTACTACCATACATACATCTTTCCGTACTAAAATGCCTTTACTTGACTTACCATGACAGACGTCGCTCCGTTGGCAAGTGGTCCATACACGACATAGGTATGTCCGGTGATCCAGCCGACATCAGCGGTGCACCAGTAGATGTCCCTATCTTGGTAATCGAATACGTAGCGGAACGTGGTTTTGGCGTACATCATGTAGCCAGCTGTGGTATGCAGAACTCCCTTCGGCTTGCCCGTCGAACCACTAGTAGAAGAAACAATAATAATTAAAATAAACTAAAAACACGCTTTTGAAGAACATCAAAGTAAAAAGTTAAAAATAATTTTCAAAATAAGTCTTAATCAATAATGAACGAAAAATACTAGTATTATTGTGAATCAGCGTAACGAAAAATATGCCCACGCTTTAAACTTATTTTGAAAAATATTTTAAACTTTTTATTTCGATGTTCTACAAAAGTGTGTTTTTTAGTTTTTTTAAACTATAGTCAATGTCGGGTCGCCTCTCACAATGAGAGGGATGTAGGCCTTAGTCCACCACGCTGGACTACTGCGGATTGGTGGACTAGATCCCTCTCATTGTGAGAGGAGACCCGACCCTGTAGTGGGTCATTAATGGGTACTGACATGACATAGTCAATGTGGGGAAGTCCGTCTGGGCTGGGCTTTTCACAATTTATAACAACTTTACGGCAATGTACCGCACACGAAATTAAACAGTAATCTATGCTTGTTAAAATAAACATAAATTGATCGAGTTATAAAGCGTTTTTTGTATTGAAAATAACCTACAATGTTTTTTGTGTTTTGAGAGTTCATTTTGACCAAACCGACCTCTGGAAAAACAATAATTTTGACGGGTTTTAAAAGTATTTCTCATAAAAATGATATTAAAAAGTCTTTAATAATAACTACTTTAGTGATTTAGTACATATTTATAAAATGAAAACTGGATTAATTTTTGAAATATCTGCAAATGTTTTTTACTGGGTGTACTTCCGTTTAGCCCATACTTCCGATCGATCTGAATTTTGCTACACAATGTATTTTGACTCGCTGATTAAGTGTCACATTAAATGTGATTCAATATCTTTTGTGACAGAGTAAAACATTGCAAATAACAACCAGTGTTTTTTTTTTAATTTTACGTGATAGTATCACGTCATCCATTATAAACCGACTTCATCATTTTCATAGAATTAGCCGTCTTAGCACAGCTCAATTCTATGTTGAGATGAAAATTATGAAAATACATAGATATATTACTCGTGATATAATACGAGTAATATATTGAGGTTTAACTTTGGCTCACATTTTTGTTAAAAAATATTCATACCCCTAAGTGATAAGGGTTGTCCACACCTAACATTTTTATTTTATTTTTTGGAAAATTGTTATTTTTTTTATTTTTCAATAATGTGACATCAAAAAATATATACAACCCTAAATTTTCACCCTTCTATCACAAACCCCTATTTTTTAATAATCGATTTTTAACGCTCGATAACTTATATCGCAAAACAACGTTTGCGGGGTCAGCTAGTGTAGATATGTATATAAATCACTCCAAAATTTCGGACAATTTTTTAAAATTTGGATATGGATGACGTTTTCGGGATATTTTGAAATGAGGATGATGAATAAAATGTTAAAATTGAAATCCAAGATAGCGGACTTGACTTTTTGAATTCTTTGTCATGGGTATCGTTTTCGGTATATTTTGGGATGAGGTTTATGAAAAATATATTGATTTTAATATCCAAGATGGCGGACTCGACTTTTTTTAACACTGTGTCATGGATATAGTTTTCGGGATATGTTGGGATGAGGACAATGAAAAATATATTAATTTTGAAGTCCACGATGGCTGACTTCACTTTTTTGAATTCTTGGTCATGAGTATGGTTTTCGGGATGTTTTGGGATGAGGATTGTGAAAATATATTGCTTTTGAAATCCGAGATGGCTAACTTGACTTTTTTGAATTCTTGGTCATGGCTATGGTTTTCGGGATGTTTTGGAGAGCTAAGCCTGCCGGGTAAGCTGGTCGATCATAAAGCTCGTAATATGTAATGCGACTTTGAAATTTTACTCTCATCGTAAGTTTTACGTTAAAGTAAACAAAATACGACTATAACTCTTTAAACATTTTCATACCTGGTATACAGCATAAACAATGGTTCCTCAGCATCCATCATCTCTGGAATGTGGACACTTGACGTATATAACATTGCTTCATGCCACCACACATCCATGGGCTCATTCCAGCGGTACTAGAACAAATACCATCATAAATATTGATTTTTCAAGTTTTGTTTTATACTTATAGTAAGGTACGTACCGAGCTGTCGCTTCAATATTATAATCTCCCATTTGCCCCTCTCTCAAGGTACTCGTACTTATGACCTGAAGGTACGGCAGTGCTCTCGCCAAGATGAGATTGGGTATTTACAGATAAGCTATTCAAATTCTGCTTTATAAATCCGTGTTTGTAAAGCAACAAAAATTTTCTCACATAATTTTATATTCCTAATATTAAGTAGTAGGAGTGGAATAAAAATGAAGCTTACGAGCGTTGAAATATCATCAGGCAGCGGTCCACAGGGCGTCACCCTTGCGAGGTGGGAGACGACGATGCACTTCTCCAACTTGTGCTTATATTTGGTTTGCGCCTTGAGTATGGCTTCATCACACGTTTTCTTCAGCACTAAGAGCTTCTCCCCGCGCCACGCGCCGTCCGCGGTCACAAGCACGGTGGCCTGACAGTCCGACATACGCTCTGCCAGGGCATCGGATGAAAATCCAGCAAACTAAAACAAATTGTACGCATTAACTTAAGTAATAAAACATATTTTTATGTACTTATTAGTAAAAAACCTAATATAATAATAACCCTAATCTTTATTACAACGAATGAAGAAGAATGAAATAATCGAGTAGAACAATGCCACTTTAGGGGAAAATTGAAGCGCGCATAGCCCCGCTGTTTGAGTAGATCGCAAGCGATCGAAAAAGCAACTTCGGGCGCGGTGAGTACCTGGATGGGTGGACCGCTAGAGGAATTATATGAGTGATTCCGTGCTTCGGAGGGCACGTTAAGCCGTCGTTCCCGGTTGTTATCGCTAAGGAGTCGTTAAAGCTTATTGGAGGCCCTATGGGCGGTTTGTAAACATCCGACACGGGTTGGCCACTAGCATGTTTCTGCACCAATCCGCATTGGAGCGGCGTAGTGAAATATGCTCCAGCCCCCCCTGGTGTGGGGAGAGACCCGTGCCTAACAATGTGCCATAAAAGGGTTGCAGTCAGGCCAAGGGAAAATTTAAAATTTGTGTGAAGTTAAACTTACTACAACAGAATGTATGGCACCGATCCTGGCGCAAGCCAACATGCAGATCGCAGTCTCCAGGATCATGGGCATGTAGATGGAGACTCGATCGCCCCTGCCTACGCCGTAGTAGCTTAGGACGTTGGCGAACTTGCATACTTGTTCCAGTAACTTGTGATATGTTATGCAGTTGTAGTCATCGGGGTGGTTGCCCTCCCTGGAAAAATTGTGTAGGTACATGTAATAGACTGAGACATGTTATTATTATTAAGCAGTTGTAATTACTGAATCATTATATCGATGGTGGAGTATCAATTAATGTAAAGGACAAAACATGACTTTTCACGATGGCCAAAAAACGTTTTTTTTTCTTTATACATATATCTTTTCATGGGAAGTTACGATTTAAATGGTTTCTATGGCAAAGTTTTTTAGATTTTTCTCTTCTTTCATAATATAAACGCCTAATTTGGGAAGACTTGGTAGTTTAAAAGATAGCATGTCCCTTACATTAAAAAAACGAGCTTGACTGAACCTTACAATGCTGGAATTTCGCAATATGGAACGTCCTGTGTATTGTAAGGAACATTAAAGAATAAATACACGATAGTAATATTATTGTAACTGACAATTTTAACAGTGAAACATAATGTAAATCACCAAAATATATTAATAACATTTGTAAATATTGCTAATGTTTTCATTTATATGAATATTTGAATAAAAAATTATGAACCTAATTAGCCAATTACCTAACAATTAAAATTAAACAATTAATTTTTCATAATACAGTCGTTTGTTTAACTTTAAGGTGGCTGAACAGAAAATTAATGTAGATAACAATATAATAATATTAACATTTTGTTAACACAGTTCAAAACAGTAACAGAAAAAATAACTTCTTTATTTAATCAGTCTTGTATTCATTAATTATTATGTTTATTAACTTGACAAATTCTTACAGACAATGGACGTTCGATAAGAGCACCATCCCAGGTATTTTTCCATACAAACTAATATTATATACATTATTCGATTCGAATAAATAAATGTTGTAATTTTCTTTTTCTCTTTATATTTAGACATCTTCGGTTTCTGTAAGTACTAAAACGTTAAATTTTAGGCCACTTGCACAGTGCAGATAAAATTTTAACTCAGAGTTAGTCCTTAACTTTGGGTTTAATCAATAAATTTGCATGTCAAAACAAATTTTTGATTCAATCCAGTGGTATGGTATGGACTAACTTTGAGTGAAAATTTAACTCTGGGCTGTAGAAGTGCCCTTATTCTTGTGTTTTATGTAAACAATATTCATTTCTCATTATTCGATTAGTTAACCAATAGTCTCTAAAGACTTATTTATCACTTTAGAATAATTTGAAAAATTAGTTTATAAATATGAAAAACTGCAGCGGATGGCGCTCTTAATACATCTTAAGGTATGGGCCAAATTGTTTAAATTAAATTATTAAATTATTAGTAAATTGTATTTTTTAAGACTTCTTTACTTTGTAAGAAGTAAAATAAATTTACGTTCTTTAAATCATTTGTATCGCCAAGTCATTTTTAGATGACTAAAAATATGTAAGGGAAGGATCATTTTTTTAAAGATTTCAAAATTTCAAGTATACAATCGATAGAGCCAAAAATTCTGAAATACGGTGGTATGATATAACTCATTTTGGCCAAAATGTCCCTTACATTAATTGATACTTCCACCATCGATATGCAATTATTTTAGATATCTTCACGATAATAAAATTTATTGTTCAAACCTGAACAGTTCAAAAACACAGATTGTCTAATAGGCCAAGCGAATTAGAATCGAAAACACATCGAAAAAATTATAAGTAGAATTTTTCCTTCGAAAAGCGTTAGAGGGGGTCACTGGCAGTCAACATTTTGATTTTCGGGATTCTCAACCTGTTGCGTTAATTGAATAAATTTAAATTTAGTATCAATTTTACGCGAAAAAAGGTAATTACCTACCAAAGTTGTAATCTCGTGTAATGTACAGCTTCCTTAATGACGAAGATAAAATAATTTTAAACAAAAATGTGAACCGACTTCAAACTAAAAAGTAAGAAATAACTTTACAAACAGACTTCAATAATAAGGTATTTTTGGAGTCTGTGCCCAAGTTCATCCTCAGTTTAACCTCAAGTAACCTCATTTTTGCAGACGAGTTTTAAAGTCATGAAGAAATCATGATATGTAGGTACCTTAATATATTTTACTAAAAAAGAATATTTCTTACTTTTTAGTTTGAAGTCGGTTCACATTTTTGTTTAAAATTATTTTATTTAATGCTTTTTAGTTGTCATAGTTTCACTTCCACTCTATTATCTGACACTGGTATCTTAGTTTTAATGCTTCATTATAGGTTGCGGCAACTGGCTACTTAATGGTAACCTTACGAATTACCATTATTAATGTTTAAATATATAATTTGTACAGTTTATTTAAATTAACTTGCTTTAAACACGATTTAATTATTCCTATTTTATAACGAGTTCCGCTACATCATTAGCATCGAAGGTGTTATATGGTTCTATATGTGTCAATGCTTATATAGTTCTGCAAAGGTAATGTGACCAACAATAATAATTTATCAACTTGGTTCCTTAACTCTTATCCGTTGAGGAGTTCCACTCTGTATCTCCGAAACTCTTCATCAGATCAACACCAACTTAATATGGGACCAAATTGAAACTAACATCTTCCGAACTTAAAAGAAAAAAATCAAATCTGGTAACAAATGACGGAATGCGGCGATAACAAATATAAAAAAAAATAGGCAAGTATACTAAAATTCTGATAAACCGGAGGCCGGAGCTATGGCCTGTTTGGAAGTAGGTAACTACTACATTAGATTCGTTTTCGTAGGTACTTGGGAAAATCGTGGATACCCGTCGCTAGTATTTGTTACTACACATAGCAGAGCTATGCGACACTTTTACAGTCTAAAAACCTTATGCTTTATCATAGGAAGTGGCAACTGGCTTCTCAATGGTAACCTTACGGATACCATAATTATAGTTTAAATGTAATTATAATTTGTATGGTTTATTTAAGTGAACTTTTAAATTCCTATCTTATAACGAGTTCCACTCCATCATCAGATTCGAAGGTGGTCAATGTCTATATAGCTCTGCAAAGGTAATGTGACTAACAATAATATTTTTTTAACCCGGTTCCTTAACTCTTATCCGTTGAGGAGTTCTACTCTGTATCTCAGAAACTCTTCATCAGATCATCACCAACTTAATATGGGACCAAATTCAAAGTAACAGCTCCCAAACTAATAAAAAAACAATTAAAATTGGTTAGTAAATGACGGAATACGGCGGTCAGAAATATAAAATAAAAACGAGTTCCACTCCATCATCAGACTCGAAGGTGGTCAATGTCTACATAGTTCTGCAAAGGTAATGTGACCAATAATAATAATTTTTTAACCTGGTTCCTTAACTCTTATCCGTTGAAGAGTTCCACTCTGTATCTCCGAAACTCTTCATCAGATCAACACCTACTTAATATGGGACCAAATTCAAAGTAACATCTTCCCAACCAAATAGAAAAAATTCAAATCGGTTAACAAATGACGGAATGCGGCGATAACAAATATAAAAAAAAATAAAAATAAAAATAAAAATAAAAAAAATAAAAAACATACAGACGAATTGAGAACCTCCTCCTTTTTTTGAAGTCGGTTAAAAAATCGGTTATGATTATCTACGCTCTGTGTTTTTTATTTGTGTAAGATTAAAAATAAACTACTTATTCAACAAACAAAAATGCATCCTTCAATAATTAAGATGGCGGATGGATAATACAACAGGATGTGAGTCTCGAAACGTAGATTGCCAGTGACCCCGCCAAAAGGTTTCCGAAAGAAAATTGCTATTTATAATGTTTTCGATGTCAACCCCGTTTTTGATCTAATTCGACTGACCTATGACAATTCAATTCAATGTAATTTATTTTGAGAATAAATGAATGTAACAAGCTATATCTATCTTGATTAGTGCCTAGGTATCTTGATAAAGATAAGTATCTACCTACATTGATAACAATGCAAGAGTGCGGTAATTTTTCCGATACTTAGTAGGTAGGTAGTTTAGTTATCTTTTAACAATCATAGATACATTTACCTACCCGTAACCTTAGTTAACTACGAACCTAATTAATATATTATGTACCTAGTCCATTTATCCCCGTCTTATTTGGTACCTATGTCAGTAACCCATTAATGACCCACTACAGGGTCGGGTCTCCTTCTCGTAATGAGAGGGATGTAGGCCTTAGTCGCTAGCCTACCGCGGGTTTGCGGGTTGGTGGACTTCACATACCTTTGAGAACATCTTTTTTGTGAACTCTCAGGCATGCAGGTTTCCTCACGATGTTTTCCTTCACCGTAACTGCAGGTGATATTTAATTTTATAAAGCGCACATTACTTTTTTTTCAGTCATTGGTGCGTGCCACTGGGATTCGAACCCGGACCGTGGTCGAATTCTAAGCCACTGGGCTATCACCGTTATTTGGTCAGATTGTATAACTTCTGATCTGCTACATTCTGAGAATTTCAACCTAAGTATTGCATTTTTTTCAAAACAAGCAGTTTTATGTCATTTTAAAAATCCTGACATTTCATTCAAGTCAAGGCTGTAAAATTTCAGTTGTTGTGTAGCTACCAGAGATTTTACAAATTAGGTAGGAATTTAGTTGGCATTCCACCTATGAGATCTGATTTTCGTCATTTTCCGTAACAAAATGAAGCACGATCTTCTGAGTTGTGTATAAAAATATGTATATAATAAATGCCGAAAGAAAGATAGAATAATTTTTATATAGGTATGCTGGCTTGAGTAGTTTTGGAGTTGTAAGTACAGGAAAACATTTGACTCCCTTTAAAATTAATTCCATTCTTTATCTCAATGTAGGTTATGATGAGGAAGGTAAATCGGCGCAGGTTTACATAGTTCCGAGGCGAGCAACACTTTACTGTCTACTTGACCTTTCGATAAGCGCAGGTATTGTAACTACATAAATTAGAACCTGATCAATTGAAGTTTTTATTGCGGTGGTGCACTACATCCTATTTTTATTTGTTCCGTATCGTATCCGTTATTCCGTATTTGTTACCATTCCGTGAAAGTAGTAGATATATGGTATGAAGTAGGTTATTACGTTTGTAAATACTTCAATAAGGCTTTGGTTTGAATTGTGAGAGAGTTTTTAATATTGCCAAGAAAGCTTTATACCTATTAGACAATTATTTTACAACAACGAACTTCGGACCTCGATTAGGTAGGTATGTTGGTACCTGTATAGGATACGATTGCGGTGCGAACCATTCACAAAAGTATATAATTATCTCGTACACAAATTTTCTCGCATTGCAGGATAAAAACTTCTGCCTAGACTAGCCGCTGACGTTTTTAACTGAATTTCAACAAAATATTTATCTTCATCGAGACATCGAGTCACATCATCCAAAGGTAGAAATAATTAGCCCTCTTCGACGATACGATGCTATGTCTATTTTGAAAACGTCCGACATGGCTTGGTACTCGTGGAATAGCAAGATAACCACAATGGTTGTCGATTAGTCAGTAATCTATCTATGCATGTCAACTCCTCTACAAAATCGTATTCGTATATACATACAGGTGATTTGTTATGTGACGTATTCCCGCTTAAGGGCGTGTAGATAAGCTCAAAAGCGATCATTTAAACCATGTGGAGCTCCATAATGGTTCTATTGATATTGAAGCAGTCACTTTTAGGCTTACTAAAATATCATAATAAAAAAACCACTTGATAATATTGGGATTAGTTTCAATAATAAATAAAAAAATGCATAAAAACAACAACAGATTTGATGTTATAGCCTAAGTAAAAAATTCTGAATTTTTTTACTATCATAATTATACAACTAACTGCTGTTTATTAAAAAAGTCTAAGAAATGTGCAAAATACGTTCTTTACTCATTATTGTTGCTTATGTTAATGTTGTTTCAGTTCCTATGATATAACATTACCGGGAGTTTGATGTTGTGTCTAACCAGTTGCTCCTATTGTAGAGTTAGGAGGTAGGTAAATACATATAAGTTAACATAAAACCGTAAGTAGGTACTCGTATATGGAAAAAATAATTCATTCTATAATTGGCGTAAAGCGTAACAAAGGACAAATTTTAGATGCGTAGTAGGTACCAAATTTTATGCATTGCATTCAATTCCATGAAATTTCATAAAAATAGTTCAGATCAAATTTCACGGAGTTGAGACCGCGCCTAAACCTGCGCACCATCATCATCAAATCATTTCAAAGATTTCACGAACCTTTCTAGCTGTTTTTAGCTCATTTTAATTTATTAAAACCTGCTCCTAAAGTATAAAAATATTTAGCCTCCCATTATATTTAGCCAACTTATCTACATATTATGAAGGGTATTTTCCGATCTAAGGACAAGGAATTACAACAAAGCTGCAAACACTTTAAAAATCAAATAGATGAACTATTATGGGAGGAGCGGCATGAAAGAGCCGGTTTACTAAAATATACTATAATTTTTCGCCTCCAAAGTTATTATTTATTAATTAAAGTGGGTAATTTCATACGAAAAGCCTTAAACATGAGAAATCGATTGAAGTTTTCATAGGGATCCCTACATAGAAAAATGTAGCTTATGCATTGTTAAGGGCTTCACTACATAGTATAAAACAAAGTCGCTTTCTCTGTCCCTTTGTATGCTTAAACCTTTAAAACTACGCAACAGATTTTGATGCGTTTTTTTAATAGATAGTGATTGAAGAGGAAGGTTTATGTGTATAATAACATGCATTAAATAGACTGTTATTTTTGAGGTTTCTAATGTGATGTCGTAAATAATTACATATTTTCCGCTTACATTGCAAACGCAGTCTGAACCCTACGAGATTTATCGAAATAATGTACTAAGTATTGTACACATTGAAAAGGTCTACAGAAACTAACAATATTAAGTCAAATGAACGTTTTACTAAACTAATCGACCTAGTTTAAAAACATCTCATGTATTACAGATTGTGTAAATGATTTATATTAGGTAATCATATCTCTGATTCTATCATTTCCCTGTGACACAGACACTTTATACCTAATAATATATACCAAGATCTACAATTTAAAAAATCGTAATTCCTACTCGTTTCTTATAAACAAATTAATGATAGCCATGAAAGGAAGCCATGGAATTACCATAGTAAACAACATGTTAAAACAATAATGACGAAATAAATTTACATTCTTTGCTTCCAATTTAGAGTTGGCCACATAAGTTATCGATTTATTTTTAGGTAGTTACTTAATAATACTTAGTTCAAGAGGATTCGATCGATAGACTCCTCCGTCTGCCGCAATCGGGTAAAAAGTAGTTATGCAACGATGCTCCATACTTACGTAAGAGGGTCAAGGCTTCGTCTCGAATAAGATAAACGGGACACATTCGGCGGTGGGAACAGCCGAAAATCAAATCCAAGTGGGTGAAATTATTTAATCAGTGTTTGAGCATACTTCACTCCACTATCATGATTATTATTTAATGTTTGGAAAGCCTTTTCAACAGACAATCATAGTACAAAAAGAAATGAACAGAATCTCTTAAAAAATTAGACTTTATCACATCTAGTGGAGGGTTCCAGGATCTTCATGTGACCCCCGGAAATGGGAACCTAGGTACATTCATCATTACTTGACATGGAATATCCTGGCCGTAGCTCTCTTTACTTTTTCCTTTTGATTGTTTTGTTTACTCATCTTCGGATGTATGAAATTCTCGCTTGACCGATTTTTATGAAATTTTATACACATATTCAGTAGGTCTGAGAATCGGCTATTTTTCATAATATGTATGTATCACCTTTAAGTGATAAGGGTTGTCAACCCCGAACATTTTAATTTTATTTTTTGGACACATTTTTTAATTTTTATTTTTAATAATGTGACATTAAAAATACATACATACAACCCTAAATTTTCATCCTTCTATAACCATTTCACTAAGCCCTATTTTTTAATAATCATTTTAGTAATTTAACATTTTTTTATCCCGCTCGATAACTTATAATTATGGCAAAACAACGTTTGCGGGGTCAGCTAGTTATTTATAAAATTATTTGAAAAATTAAAAATTATATTTCAAAGTTTACCTACTTTCTGATGAAAATTATTAAGTAATTAGTAACATAATTAATAACTATGTACGATAGGTATTATCTGAAATCTTTGGACTTAATTAAAAGAGAAAAAGGAAAAACCAGAAGTAAAAGGGGTGATAGTTTTGTAGAAACAAAAGTAAAAAGAAATTAAAGTAGCCTTGGTGCGTACCTAAGCTGTTATGAAAAGGTTTTCTTTATAAGAAATGATGGTTCTGAAAAATAGGACTGAGTGATATTTTATCTTCTATTCAAAGAAAATTGGCAAAAAGCACCAGCAGAAATTAAAATATTCAAAAATACACAATAAATATAAAAAATAATTAGTTAAAAAATATAGAGTAAATTAAAATCAATGTTAAAAAGCATTAAAATTAAAAAAAATAAAGCTGTGCAAAAGATGCGCGTATAGTTTTAGATATATGCATAGGCCGTATCACTCATTTCAGTTGATTTAGTTTATCAATGGAGATGAAGGTTGTCTGATGCTGTAAAATTCTATTACGTAATTGGTATATTATATCTAGTTTCAGATGCATCTGGGAAATTCATTTGTATCGTCGGAAAATCAATAAATTCGCGCGCCGTCGTCTGCGTGCGCTGCGGTGCATCGCCAAGCCGCTATCGATTCCGTAACACTTACAGGGATTGAGAAAAGGCTTACCAATAAAAGGCAATGTTTTCCCCGCGACCGTCTTCGACATGACGATCTAAGACATTGTAGCAGACGTTGGTGACCGCTCCTTCCATCCATTTGACAAAAACCGGCCCTTGCGATCTATCGAAATTGTACGAGACGAAATTGCTCGGCGTATAAGGGGTTTGCCAAAAGAATTCCTTGGCTATATCCGACCAAAACTCCTCCGGATTCGTTATAGATTTTTTATGCATCTCTTTGTATTTTTGCAGCGACGTTAGATACGATTTCTCGACGACATGTTGAGATGGTTGAAAAACTCGCGACATTCTTGCTGCGCCTGATAACGCGCTACAATAATGACGACCTCTACACCACAATCGCTTCGCGGCACTGAATTGACTTGACTTGCTATCTGGCTGACTGAATGAACTAAATACTGTATGGATTGGCTTTTTTCGATCGTGTACTCTGTGCCATGGCAGCGCAGACCGCACACGCGCAGAGTGACGCACGCGTGAGCTGGGCATGCGCGCACTTCAAATGCCCGCCAAATTCATCGTAACTTACCTAAGCATGAACCAGCAATCTAGACACGCGGTAGCGTGTCAAGCCAAAGTTCAAGCAAAGGAACTGGCTAGCCAGCGCCAAGTGTAACATTATACGAACCACTTGGTGCCACTTTTGCCCCTTCTATAACTCAAAACCTATTTAACCTAAACACATAAAATTACGTGGGTTTTATTATATCCATAAGGACACCTAGAAGCCCAAATTTAATGAAGCTAGCTCAAACGGTTATTAAGATATGTAGGTCAAAAAGTCGTAAATATTCCACTGACTGACATATAGTACCTAAACCTAACCTACTTCCAGATGACCTAGAAGGATGAAATTTGGAATCCAGGTCGGTAATTGTGTGTAAGCGTAGGAAAAAATCTAAAAATAAAAAAAGTTAAAAAATAGGGGGGTCCCCATACAACATTTTTTTTAATTGTAGTGTTGGAACAGTTTAACGTTACAAGCAGATATTTACTATATAACAGAAATATAAAAATAAAGTTCAGTCAAAAATAAGTGGTGTACCCATACAAAACATTTGTAATACGCGCTAAACAACCGGCCAAACGGTGTGTCTTCGGCGGCGCGCGGCACCACATAATTATGTAATACACAGAATAGAAGTACTCGTAAATATTCATAAAAGCGCTCCCGTATCGGTATTCGGGTTTTAGTTTAATTTAGTTATTTATTGTTTTATTACATTTCTGTTCATCCTGCTTCTTTCTCAACGATGAATTAAATGATTGTCATACTATAACCAAAAACACAAGAAAAAACGTTAAATCTCAATACCTGTCTAGTTTTCTTTACAAAAAGTAATGATATCCCACCAAAAACATAAATGTAAAAAAGGAGCGCCAAGTTCTATACAAAAATTATGCTTGGCTGTGGGCTTTGCCGCAAAAAGAAAGGAGATCTAAATGAGTGCCAAGTTCTATGCAAAATCCAAATATGTATTGTATTTATACGAACAAAATAACATTATGAACAAGTATTAAACTCTATTTCTTTGCTTTATTGGATAACTATAACAATTGCTGTTATTTAAAAATGTGAGATCTTAAAGTAGGTTAGATTTGACTTGGCCAGTTTTTATCAGAATAAAAAAATATATAATTATGTTAAATAACTTAATAAAATGACTGATGTAATGAAAACTTGCGGCGAAGCCAACAGCCAAGCATAATTTTTGTATTGAACTTGGCTCTCCTTTTTTACATTTATGTTTTTGGTGGGATTATATTTTTACAGAATAAATCTTGTTTCTTTAGGTCGTTAAGAATTGTCAAACTTAAAAAGGGATAGATTATGAAACCTTTGGTCACAAGAAAACAACTCCGGTGTGTAAATAAAATGGTTTAATATTCTATTTATCTTAATTATAATAAAATAATAACAATATAAAGTTTCGCCAAACTCATACAGCCAGTCTTTTACAATTATATAAATCATACAAAATAACAGTCAACTAACGTAAAAAAACTACGTTTTCTTTTTAAAACTATAACATTAAAACTGTCAAACCAAACAAGTAATTTTGTTATGATTTCAGTCATCCATGTCATCAGTGTATTACTTAAACACTTGCAGTCATCGTCTTTGATGTAACATACAATATACGTCCATACCGATTCTATATATATAATTATATACGAATGTTTTCAAAATTTATATTTGAGGTTTGGCAAGTACCTACAATAGGTAAAACAAAACGGTTAAACAATCGGTAACTAGTGACATTAACTGATTCATTGTTCACACATTTTTTACCTTAAAACTATTTACCGTTAACACAAGTCGATCTTATCAGATTTAACAGTTTTGTCACAGTGTTGTAACGATATAATACTTACTAATTGTGTTAACATATAATTGCGGTAACATACCTTCCTACATTAATACAGTAAGTATAATGTGAGGACTGTAAATAATCAATAATTTATACGCTATGTTCCTATTGATAAACTTCGTTTTCCCTGAATAGACACCCTAATGGCTTAAATGTCACATTTAATCCTAAAAATTTAATATTGGGATAAGTGTAAATTTAATGCTAGAGCCGCTTTCGACTTTTAAAATATTTACAGTACATTTAATACAAAAGGAAGGTTTATTGAAATACATCGATACCCTACCTAAGCTAGGCGTACCTATCAGTGTCATCCGTCGCACTTTCACGCGAGATGTACTCATTGAGGGATAATAAAACTTCCCGTTTTGTGCCCACAGACTAGGTGAACGACGTCGGAGACCGGGGGTGTTGTCAGCGGCGCGGGCCATTCGGGCGGACGTCAATATCTGGTTCTATCGGGCTCGCACTTGGCGTAGCCCTTGGCCCTATGCTAGGTGGCCAGCGACATGAGTCTCCGGCGGCGCAGCTTGCGCCCCCAGCGCTTCCAGAAGGCGGCGAGGCAGTAGACGACGGCGGCGACGGTGAGCAGCGTGAGGGCGCGGCCGGTGTAGGTGGAGGGCGTGGGGTCGTCGTCCAGGTGCGAGCGGGACGGCGCCGCGCCCGCGCCCCGCCACGCCCTCGGCGCCGGCTCCGTGCCGTCCAGCTCTGGACCACCTACAACATAACGAATAACGAATGCTCTCCGAAACACTTTTTTAACACAAACGATAGGGGAGGGTAAACGACGAACACATTTACAGTGTCTCTTGGAACGATAGGGTAGAGGCCGATTGAACGAAACTTTGTAAACTTTATTCAGAACTCAAATGAGGGAGAACGCGTATCTATGGCATGATATAGGTAAATACTACGCATCTTGGTGTGTGGCGACGCCGCTTTCATCTTTTGTATAACCACCCACATCTCTTCTTTAGGAAGTTGTTGATGTATGTTTACCACTCTCATTGGTTCAAAAACATGAAATTGTCAATGCTAGTTGGTGGACTTTACTTGCCTTTGCGAATATACGGAGAGCGGGTTGCATTCCGAAAAGTTCCTCAGGATATTTGCTTTCAGCTTTCATGTTTACGTAAGGTGATATTTAATTTCATAAAGCGTGAACGTCAATGGTGCGTGACAGGAATTTGAAACCTGACCACTCGAGTAAGGGCACGCTTTCTAAGCTACTGGGCACCGCTTACATATTAACTACCTCTAATTTCGCTCCCATGCCTCGGGTGGAGTCGGGTGGAAGAAGGCGGGAAACTTGTGCACGGTAGGCATCACACTTTTAATTTTGAACAGCGCGTCTAGTTAGACAGAGACGTCGAATCCAGCTATAAAGTAATAGTAAGTTTGTATGGAAAAAAATACTTATTTTATTAAAAAATAGCATCCTTAAGTTTGCTGTGTGTCATTACTTTCCTGAATTCGTTCCTTATTAGTGACACTTTTGAATATAATAACACAGGGCGTGATTTTTTTCAAAATCAATGAGTTCGATTCCTAGCTAGGCGTATTGATTTTTCAAAAATCCAATGATGCAGTTTTAGTTTTCATCAAAATCGGTCTCCAGACTCCTTTCAGCATTTTTCGCTATTCCTCATAGTTTCGGATTTCCCCATCTACGCACAGTTAAAAAAATTACCCCGTATACAGACATAGTGTACCCGTCAAAAATACATACCGATGCTCCTGGGATCGGTGGCGTGGTGGTTGGGCGCGAGGGTGCGTGCTGGCGGCGCGTGCACGGCGCGGGGCGGCAGCGGCGCGGGCGCGCGGCAGGCGGGCGCCGGCCGCGGCCCGCTGCCGTCCGCCGCCAGCACGCGCGAGTACAGGTGCAGCCGCCCGCCCTCCGCGCGCTGGGGGAGCTCTGGCGCACACGATAGTACATCTCAATTAAAAGAGGCACGACCATCGTATTAATATTGAAGTGTTCCAAGGGATGCCTAATATGTATTTTTGAAAATCTTATATAGCCTATGTTACTCAGACTGAACATAGCTTTCAATTGATCAAAATTGTTTTAAGATTGGTAAATTGCTTTCTTATCCTATTCAGTACAAACAAACAAACAAAAATAACAAACATACAAACAGAAAATGAAATCCTTCCTCTTTATAATATTAGTTTAAATGCACCAATAAAACCAGAACTTATCTCGGAATAAAAATCGTATTCGATTTCAATATACAAATGTTGACTGATTTTTTTCAAAATCAATGAGTTCGATTCCTAGCTAGACGTGTGATAGATAGGTTTTACCTATCTAACATCATGCGCCAATCAAATCCAAACCCATCAGTGAAAACTGCATCAAAATTAGACTAGTAGTTTTGGAGATAGGTAGCAACATAGATTTTTGCACAAACATCCTCTCACCCCAAACGCATACCATACCATCGCAGGTAAAAATACGATTACAACAAAGACTTACAGGTGAAGCGATACTATAATAGGGAAAGTTAAGGTGGATTTAACTTTTACGTTAGTCTTTATAAATTAAAAAAGAGGACCAACCATTTTAAAAGAAAATTACTTAAACACTCAGGAAAAATAAATATTGATAGATTTTATGTATCACTAAAATGTGGCATGACAGCAGTTTCCGCCAAAATAAAAGCGACATAATAATAAAAAGACTGAGTTTAAGTGTCCCATTTTTGATATCCTGACTTCTGTCTTTGGTACTTGGGCCCACTACAATATTCGTCCATTCTGGTAGCAACTTACCTGATGGTATGATGTGAACGTCCCGCCTCTTCCTAGGGGCGGCGGCGTCCTTGATGGCGGACGGTAGGTGGCCCACGAGCGCATACTGCAGAGCCGCCAGCAGCAACCAGTGGCACGGACGAGCGGAACCGCCCTCCAGACAGGACGAGTCTCCGTACACTACGAGACGACCCGCCTGCAATTATCGAATAAAATCTACAAGTTGCCAAAATGAAGGTCTTCAGACCGACACAATATCATCAGGTCTAAAATTCGAAAAATTAATGTGATTTCCGAACTTGTTCAGATAGGCGATTTGGACAACCTGGATCTGATCCGCTTCCATATAAACCCTTCTGCCTATATCCAACCTGGATTTCATTTTAATATGACGCTTGTATGCATGAGTTGCTTCCAAAATTACCTTCTACTTTAAAGCCTACAAAATTCTAAATATCGGTGACTTATTTGTAGGTTACCTTTGGCATAGAGTCGATAGTATCATTGGTATAGTCCCGCGTCTCGCCATCGGTCTGAAGCAGGCCAAGAATAGGCACGTCGACGGTTTGGGCTGGTCCGGACGCCCCGCCCCCTCCTCCATTCTGCTTATCGCCTGACATTATCTAAACGAAATATACGTTTACTGTAAAATTTTGTATAACCAGATAAATAAAAAGCCTTCAATTACGGATCCACATACTTATTTTATTCTTCGTCACGCCAATGTCTGTGTTCTATAACAGTCATTAATCTCAATACGTTCATTAGCTTAAAATGACGACATTATAATCGTTCGCCCAATCGTGAGGTGCTCAAAACTCTGGTTAGGCTATAACTACGGAATTTACTAGCTTTTTTGTAGATACCTTTTGATATAGAATATTATTTACGTTAAGTTTTATTCACCTTAAAACACTGTTCAGTGCACAATTGCTAATATGAAATTAATAAACATTTTGTTCATGTTCCCTTAATAATTATGATTTCTTGCAAAACAAGCAGATTTGTTAACGCGCCAGAAAAATCTGTGTGAATTCTAATTCGAATATGTTCATAGAATTTAAAGCTTTCAATTACCTATACAGTATATTCAGCGGTACGTTACTTTGACTGAATTACCTGCTGCCCTTGGTCGCTTAGTTTCGCAGTTACAAGCACGCCGTGCTCGGGGAAGCTGTGAATGTGTGTGCCACTCGCGTAGTACATAGGATGGCCGCCGAGCTTGAACCCGCCCTCGAACACTCGGTCCCCGAGAGCCACCTGCAGTAATAGCATTAATGGCATCTTATGATATTAACGACCTAGGCGTTGTTGATCAGCTGATACAACCAAACAACCAACCAACACGACAAAATTTAAACACATGCCTCTGTATGGAGCTACCGTAATTGAAATAAGCACTGACAAGCGACAAATCTACGCAATGACGGTCCTTAACTTATTAAATAAGAAATAGGTACTTGAACATATTTTAATACTCACTTGATACATACTAAGTAAGTCGTTTAAAGCGGGCACATTACTTCCGCCTGTTTCAGGGATCCACCTATAACACAAATATTTAGATAAGACTTCTATATGTGGATGTCTTGGATCATTTAGATAATGAAACCTACATGACCGTTTGATAAAAACTCACCACTGCCTGGTATTTTCGTCGTAGAACTTGACATGGCGCAGTAGCGACGCATTGTACCAGTCGGCGAACACGATGAGGGAAAGGCCGGAGTCCACCGCGTTCTTCAGAGTCGCCATCTCTTCCGGGAAGTACTCGTCCTCAGGGTCCACGAGCAGCAAAGCGCCGTACAGCGACGTGTTGATGCAGGTGAGGGGGGTACCTGGTGTATGGCAAAATCAAAGCCAAAATGGACCAGGACCAGGATCAGTTGTCTCTTGGGTAAGTAACGATGGGTGCACATTAGCAGTATCACAGTATCCGTTGTTTGTCACGTTAGTACCAGTCCTGGCCTACATTCGAGTGGGATAGTAGTGGGGCCTCACGCGCGAGCTGTGAGTGACGTAGTACGCGTAAAGTTTGTTTCGTTTTTACTTTGATTATATAGGTACTTCATTTGTTCGCAGCATTGTTTAAAAAATGGAGAAAAATATACTGTGCGGTGTTTAATTATCTTAACAAAGATAGCGATTTACATTTATTTATTTTTTAAAAGAACACAACCAACGGCGTTGTGTTCTTCTTTCATCAGAAAAGGTAAGAGTTACGCGCTAGAAAGAGATGCAAGATGTAGGTCTCTATCAGCATACGATAGGTGATAAGCGCTGCGCGATCTGAATTGAACTTAATCGTATCATAGCTAAAGTCTATATTTTTTTAAATAACTTTTCGAAGTGGGCCTTCTGTACTTGTACTATTATGTATTCTGTGTTAGTACGGAAAAGAGATAACATCTGCTGATCAACTCAGGGCACAGGTAGCTTGCATGCCCGTTTGCTACAACAATATTAAATCAAAATGAAAAAAATACTTCTGCCCGGTGCAAAAACGACCACTCCAAAACGCTGTGACTACACTCTCCAGACTCCAGATACCTGTACCCTTAATGGGAGCCAATTTAAAGAACTGATCCCCCAGTGGCTGCCGACAGATAAAGTTTCTAAACCCTATTTAAGGTTGGAAGTTGATGTCTATGGGCTGCAGTGATCCTTTACCATCAGTTTTTTAGCCCGCCCTTTTGATACTAACTAGTACGGTAAATAAGCAAAATGAAATAAAATAAAACCACTGCTTGGTGCAATAACGACCGCTACAAAACGTTGTACCCGCACGAATGCACTACGCAAAACCCTTTTAAAATTAATTTTGTTCACAGCACTCACCCATCACCTCCAAGTAGAAGCCGTGCTCGCGTAGTCTCCGGTACATGTCCCTGAAGTTGGTATGAACGTGGTCGGCGTGCCAGTCGAGCGGGTCGTGCTTGGCGCGCAGGTCGTCCCGCGGGAAGTAGCCGCCGGGGTACCGCAGACTGTGGAACTGATCCCACAGGAGACGCCGGGAACGAACTGGCACCGGGATCACTCGCGCTCTGAACCATTATATCAGTTTCATAGAAAATGTGTTGGATTCAATAAAATAAGGGCGCAATATTTATCTCTAACATAGCCATACAAAATTTTTCTTCAATTGGGTTGTCGATGTTTAGGTTTTCTAAGCTTATTTACTCAATGTGTTAAATCAATCCGCTAGTAAAATAAACAAGTTCTTTAGTTTTCCTCAATATGGTAGACTATTGGGTGATCAGATATTTCAACACAATTTTATGCAGATAACTTTAAGAGGATTTAGTACTTTACGACCAATCACTCAATACTTTAACACTTTCTCGTTTCAAATTATATTTCAACTTGCTACTTCTATAGCAACCCACAAAGTTCCGAATAACTGGTTGTATCATTAATTAGACTCACCGTATGAGCAACATAAGTGTGGAATTCCTCATCGACCCCTCTCCACCTTCTTCGTGGCTCTCAATCGTAATGTTAACGTGGCCCTGCGGTTAAAGCAAGCAACAACCATTAAAATTACGATAACAGTAACAAAATACGACGAAACTTCTCTGAACAACAGCGGGTACCGCATTTAAACTTCGTTTATTGATGTTTACGCGGCAGTCTTAAGTCTACATAAGTTTATTGTGTGAGATTAGTGTCATAATGTTATAAAATATCAAGTACATTTGGGAGCATGAAACCACAAACAGTTAATTTAAAGTATTTTATAATACTATCAAAGTATGATTCTTAAGTCATTCAAACATGACGACTAATATTTTTCATACAATAAAATGCAGATGTTTCATTTGGAGTTATGGTCTTTGTAGGCATGTACCCAACGGAACTTTTAATATCTTTAAAGTTTTAGCGAGAGAATACCTCGACTACTCCGTCGAAATCAGCACCTTCCTCCCTTATCGTGAAGCTGAGGGCCAGCCAGCCGGACCAGGGCCACAGCACCTGACTGTACTCTGCCGTCACAGACAGTATCGTCCCGTGGGGCAAGTGCGGATGCCACGACACTTTTTTCTGAAAGATTAATTGCATTTCAATAGCATGCGCCTAGTAAACAAATGTTCAGATAATAAGGTGGCCATTGCACTACATTTTTTTCTATACAAATATTATAAAGAGGAAAGGTTTGATTTTTTGTTTGTTTGTTTGTTTGTATGAATTGAATAGGCTCCGAAACTACTTGGCAGATTTGAAAAATTCTTTCACTGTTGGAAAGCTACATCATTTCTGAGTGACATAGGCTATATTTCATTTTCAAAAAAAATAGGCATCCTTACTAAAATTACGATAACGTAATCCAAGGTGTGAAAAAAATATCAAAAAACTACCTTACATCGCGTGCGCTGCGAAAACTATTGATGATAGAACAAAATGATATACTACATTTTTTTAGAACACACCATTATCTACAAAAAATCAGCGGCAGCATATCTCTAACTATTACAGTCATGTCACAATAAGCGTTTTTTTATTGAAAAAAAGAAATTAAAATACCACCGCTACAAAAAGCTCTTTATTTGTACCTTGGTATTAACCCTTATCAAAATAAATGATGTATTATTTAAGACTGCTTCAATATCTTTATATTACTTTTTGAATTATTCGATTCTGACAATCCATTCAAAAGATATCACGAGTTAAAAAAAAATTAAAAAATAAACTGTATTCGGCTAGCTATGCGTTGTAGGCGTCACTCGGGCAGGGGTACGGGAGGAACATCCTAACATGTAGGTCTTAGTCCACTACGCTGGCCTACTGCGGGTTGGTGGACTTCACATACCTTTGAGAACATTTGTTTTTGTGAAATCTCAGGCATGCAGGTTTTCTCACGATGTTTTCTTTCACCGTAACAGCAGGTGATATTTAATTTTTTATAAAGCGCACATTACTTTTTTTACAAAGTCATTGGTGTATGCCACTGGGATTCGATCCCGGATCCCTCGATTCGAGGTCGAATTCTAAGCCACTGAGCTATCTGTTACTTTTGTTATTCATACTTTTGCTTAAATCCTTATCCAAATATTTTTCGTTGTAACTAACGTGTTAAAGTTGTTTGGTTTTCGCAATGGACTTGGTGGTGGAAAGTTAACTGTGTTTCAAAAAGCTTTTGATATTAGTCAAATTAATTGGCAGAGCGAAGCCTGCCGGGTCAGCTAGTCGTAGAATAAATCTGATATGGTCACTGTCGGATTAGAGTCTTGATAGTTTGCTACGCCCAACTCCTTCCCGCTTAACCACCGTAGGGTTTCGCATAACACTAATTATATAAGGGGGTATAATAACGTATTTTCGGCGACCCTGTCCTTTACAAGATCCGTTCTCGTTGGTGGCATTAACTGTATACCCAAAAAATCTAATTATCCCAAAGATAAAAAAATCACAGCTTCAATATAACGTTACAATTACATACCTAATTAACAAACACATATAACACTTACCACTTCGCCCGCCACGCCTAGCCCATTGATAACGGTCACATTAGCAATGGTTGGTTGCCCACTGTAGTACATTGGTTGTGTGCAGTACGGCCACATGTACTGGCATTCCGTCAGGTCGATATACGGGGGGCTCAAAGTCACCTGTGGTTCGTATTCCTTCAGGAACTGTGGGAATTAAAGAGCATCAAGCATTAGTTTGAGATATGTTTCAACCAACAGAACTTAGGTATACTCATATTTCAAAAAAACCATCCTGTTTCAATTAACGGGCAAAAATTGAGGTTTGAGTTTGAGTGTGTTGACAGTGCAGATTTCGCTCAGTATATAGCCTACATACCCTAATATATACCCTATGGCTTAAAGATACAAAATGACATCCAAGTCAATACAGCTGTTTTCTTCTTTTTAATGACGAATGTTAATGACGCTGAATGCAACACAATCGAAACGTCGAATCCAGCTATGAATTGGGAACAATGGCCATCATTTTGAAAGTTTAGTAATCAAGTAAGTTTTGTATGAAAAAAACCTATTTGGTTAAAAATAGCTAAGTTTGCCGTATATATATCACAACCTTTCAATATTTGTTACTTATCAGTGTCACTATCGAATGATGTAATAATACAGGATATTATTATTTTTTTTCATAATCAACGGTCGATTCCGGGCTAGGCATATTGATTTTTCCAAAATCCAATGATGCAGTTTTAGTTTTCATCAAAATTGGTTCCCAGTCTCCTTTCAGCATTTTTTCTATCCCTCATAGTTTCGGATTTCCCCATCCACGCATATTTGAAAAATTCACCCTGTATATATAATATCCAACTTAGATTTAAGTTATCACTTATGTCGAGCGTCCCGAGACGCACACGTTTGTTTTATGAAATACCACACTGTACTGTACACGATACAGCAATTCAGGTGTGTTACCTGAAAAGCGCTAATAAGGTCGAGTTTCCCGTGGCCCTGCTCGAACATGTTGAAGGCGGGCAGGCGGCGCGCGGTGACGCACAGCGCCTGCTTCACCGCCGCCGGCGTGAGGTTCCGCCGGGGCACGCCGCTCGCCAGCAACGCTATAGCGCCCGCCACCACCGGAGACGCCACTGATGTGCCTGGACGAGAAATGTTATCAAATGTATCTTTCATCAAGCCGTGGCTAAACTTTTTGAAGTGAAAACTTCTTATGCGAGGGTGAACCGCTACGTAACGTAACGCGTTATGGTGCCACTCTGTCTGATAACTGTGGAAACTGTCAATAGGAAACGGTTTCTTCAAAAGGTTTCTTTTCTTACAGAGAAACTCAATTGTGTTAATTGAACTTTCGTCCAAGTCACCAAGGAAACACAATGCTGGGTTCACAAGCAGTGAGAAGCCTCCATTATAAGTTTTCACTTCTGCCGGCACTCCCGGCGTGCAGCCCGTTTTTTATTTGCTTGTCGATGCGGCAGGCGTCGTCCTGCCCTTATTTTTGACTACATATTCATGGATATTTTTTCAATGGAATATCAATTTACAGCATACGTAACATAGGGATTTTAAAGGTTATTTTTCTACATATTAGAATTTTTGCAAGTTCCCTAATACCTACTAATCAAAATATAGCCCGTCTGAAACTACGTTTACGTTCTTTTCTAGGGAGTGAAAGTAGACGTGGAAGTGGACTAGTTTAGTCTTACCGCCGTACTCAGAGACATTCATTAACGTTAATGGTTCATTAATTAAATAGTGATGACACTTATGTCAATACGAATAAAGACGATTTTATTTGTTTCTGCGTGCATATGGATTTTTGACTGGATGGATTGACATGTTAAAATTTGACGTATAACTTACCACTAAGTGACCTACAACCACCCGTCACGCTGGAGCCCCTCACGCCGCTTCCATATGTGACAACATCCGGCTTCATTCGGCCGTAGCCCTAGCAATAATGAATTTTTATAAATAAAAACGTGATTAAGAATACTAGATTAGTAGTTTTTAATAAATTTCATAAATTATCTGTTGGTTTACAATTTTTGAGGCTATATATTGATATACTAAGGAATAGCTACATTTTTACAAAGTAATATCAAAATGACATGAAACAAGCACAATGATAAACAGCTGCTGTAATTTTTATTGTAACTAATAAGTCATAGAGTTTATAAAAGTGGAATTTGTAGTTTAAACGAAATGTCATCACTAATTTCTTACGTGTGGTAACTCCCAAGTGGTCATGCCTCTCGAGGAGAACTTAGCAATGCGGTCGTCGAAGCCGATTCCACCTACTCCGATGACGTCCATTTGGTCTGCTGGGTTGTTGAGCGTACCATACAGCGGACCATCGTTGCCTATTGCAGATACCATTATCACCTATAACAAAGATGTAAGAAAAATATCACAGTTTCCATTGAATGTCTCGGACCTTTTCAACTTAGTTAAAACATTGTATGTATAACATAAATAAACAGAGAGAATCAATTCTATTCGCTTATCCAAAAGATAATAAGTGCAGTAACGCAATAATGGCGTCACACTACACAATACACTCTGTATTTACATTTCCCACTGTAATGCTATTGTGTAGCTTTAAATAGATTGACTCTGAAGAAAATTAATCAAAACATTACTTTAACAATACATTATCACACAGCTAAGAACAATAACTAAGAAACTGTGTTTTGTAACTGAACTCAATGAGTCTAAGAATAATACTAACCTTGTTGGCACTAAGTTCCCACACTTTATCAACAAACGGGTGATCCATGAAATCTGGTCCACCAATGCTCAAATTGAGAACATCAATTTTCTTCATTATAGCATAGTTGAAAGCATCTAGGAACCATGATGTATAAGATACCTGAAATACACAAACACTAATCAATTTATTGTAAATTGAGTTATCGTCTTTAAAGAAAAACTAAACAAATTTGAAAAGTCAAAAACTACGAAACCAACCTTACTGTTTTCACCAATAGATTAAAAAAAACCTAATGATAGTGGAATGCAGCTTGGAGGGTACACAAAAAATTGGGTATTTGAAAAAAACTTTATTATTCAAAACTTTATCAATAATAATATTGATATTTAATGCAAAAAACTTAAAAAAAATTTTTTTTCAATTAATTATAAAGAATTAAAAATTGGTGAAATTAGGTCACACGGTGTTGGATTAAAAAAATAATTTTTATTTTGAAATACCTTTTGAATTATTGCTTATATAAAAAAAATTGTCATAAAACTTATAAATGATCTTTTCATTTATCACAAAAAAAAAATTGTCAAATACCCAATTAGGACCAAGCAATGCCTGCCAAAACAGCTACATCAAAATATTCTTGGCCCGATTGTAAAGATAAAGGTAAGTTACAATTATATTTCATGGGCATGAAATGTGGAGAGAGTGGAGAGCCTTTGGAGCTTACCTGGTTGTTGGTGAAGACTCTAAAGATATGCAGATCAGCGTCAGGCGCAAAGCCGAGGCAGTCGGCACGGGACGCAATTACCCCGGCCACGAAGGTGCCATGTCCGAGGGCGTCGTCCAAGGTATTCTCACCCGTCCAGTCTGTGCGCTCCTTAACTCGGCCGAAGTGCGGATGGTGGCGCGCCAGGCCTGTGTCGAACACTGCCACTCTTACACCTTCACCTGTTATGCATCAACAAGTGTCAGAAACATAGAATAATATATGTAAAATAAAATAATTTAATAATAAAACGATAAGGTATGCATGCGTCGATAGTCAAGAGTTATAATTTTGACAAACCACCAAAATGTACAAAAGATTTTTCATCCCATCTATTCGAAAAGTAGGACTTGGTTCGCCTTTAAGTGCGCCCAGAGGTGGTGTTTTCTATAAGAAACTTTTAGCGGGCAGGAATGAGTTTTTCCTCCCAGTATAAGTTCCAAATTCAAAAAGCGCGCCGCAATTAACTTTTCCGCACACTTTTTGAATTTAGAAGTACTATAAAGCTCAATTATTTATACTATGAAGTAATCAATATCCCAATTTAAATACAAGTATTCTTGATAAAACATTACACTGACCTGTGACTCCCAGAGACCATAGCAAATCAGCTTTTAGAACCGACGTAATCTGACGCGGGACTGTTCGAAGAAGCTTTCTTGATGTGTAACCATCCTAAAAATAGGACAAGAAAGATATAAACTTTATCAACTGAACTGCGCTTAAACACAAATCCGCACCATTATTAAACATTTGTAAACAGCTAAAATATGTTAACATGTTTACTTTTAAAAACATATGGCAAGATGCCATCCTCTTAAGTAAACACAAGTTTATTTTGTATCAGCAATACTTATAATGAAATAATGATTATTTCGATTATAGGTAGCCATCTCTAAAGAGTATAAACGGTTTTTTTTCATCTTGCCATCATTATAATGCTATAATGTATGTCATAATAAAACTCATTCATTTTTTACCTCCTTTGGTTGCCTAAGAGTTCGTAATGTACGTGAGCGGTGGTTCCTCCAACCAGTGTAGAGGCATCCATTGGGACCACAATCATCCTGAAAATATTAGAACTTGTTTTAGTTTTAGTTCTATCTAAATACCTTGGCCTCTCCTCACCAGAGGTTTGTATACCTCTTCATGCTGTGGGAAACTTTTTGAACTAATTCTTTTACAGGCAAAAGTTAGTGTGTATCATAAGACTGTCATGATTTTTAAGCCTTTTTTTGACTTTATATCCTTAAAAACTTGACATCTACAACATTATACAAGACAGGTATTGGAGTGTCCATACCAAAGATGAGTGTGGCAACACCATTAAAGGTTTTTTATTTTTCTTGTATAGCTATAGTATAGCTAAACTTGTATAGCTAACCTTGAAGCAACAGTACAAAAACGGACTTATGCTTAAACAATTATCTGCCAGTCAAACCTTTGATAGTCGGATCTCTAATACTGAAGTTAGCTAAATTGCTCTAGTGGGATATAAACGGCAGTGTTTCTATTCATAGGATCAAGATGGCAACATAAATTTGTTTCCCTGGCAACTACACTTCCCCAAACAAAACACAAGAAGAAACTTCATTGCTGCCTTCACAAGTTGTAAGGGTGTTCACTAAATACTTTTTTCTGATACTACAGGTGCATATTGGGTACTTCTATCTTTAATGAAAATACATTGTATACCATACCTCACTAACATATTTAATGGTGCGCTGGACTATTCTCTGTGCTGTAACTCTTTTTACTGCAGGGTGGTCATGTAACGCATCTAGAGCTATTCTTCCCTTCTCGCCCAGTATGATGACATCAAAGTCACTCGGGTATTCTTTAGCTGGGTTCTCACGAGGTAAAATTGTCCAATTTAAAACCTAAAAAATATAGGTATTTTTTATAAACATTTCACACTAATAGCCCCTGCTAGGATTGCCTGCGCCAAATAACCGAATACTGAATAATATTAGGTTTAACTTTTACCGAACCGGATATTTGGCTGAATAGGTTCAAAAAGAAATATGTTGACTTAAGGTTTCAAAAATATGTAACCACACAAGTCACATCTTTTTTATCTCATAATAAATGTAGATTTGAAGTTTGATTGCTTTATATTATTAAATAGAGCTATTATTCAAAACATTCTTCACTGCATTGCTTTGACTTATGATATAAATATTCTACAAGAAGTTTTGTCTTAGTTCTATACTATATAGTTATATACCGAAACCGAATAATTCGGCTGAATTCAAATAGTGAAAAAGATGCTGAATACGACAAATACCAAATATGAAATGAATATTCAGCGCATCTCTAATTGTCACTATCCTGAAGATTAACATAAAGATAAAGTCTATAATTATAAATAATTATACTTAAATATAATTACCCCTGCATTGTTCAAGGCTGCAGTAACATAATTTTGACGAGTATCTCTTGTAAAGTATCCCTTGAAAGTTATTATGTGTTCGTTACCAACTGTGTCTGTATTAAATTCGTAGTCAATTAACGCAGGATTAGTTACATTACACAATTTATCAGCGTTGATTCCTTCAATATCTACACTGCCAGACACTAACATACACGTAGGACACAACAACACTGATAATAAATGGGCCAACCCCATAATTTTAGCGACTTGTGACTTTATTTACAATTTACATCATTCTCTTCGTTGTGAGAGCCAGTGAATATATTTTACTCTCTTACTTCTCTTTGCCTCAATGAGTAGGCATATTATTACTTATTTTATAACTCAAAAAAGGTATTTCTAAAGTCATAATTGTATTGTTACTGTATTCATATTGGTATTGAATCCACTTTTAGAAATGTATGTTTACGGCTCAATCAACTCCAAATTCAACCAAAGTAGTCGGTTCTATTCTAATTTCTCTAGACTTCTTAAACTTTCTTTATCTGTTACTTACTTTTTATAGATTTTATTGTTTGACTTTGACTATCATTATGACAGCTGTCAATATAATATGACATTGAAAAAAGACAAATAAAAAAATAAAGTTACACACAGTTTAAACACAGTTTTTTTACCACCTACTAAAAAGGTAAGAGAAAAGGTAGGAAAAACTCACTGCCCGCTAAGTTTCTTCCAGTTCTCTTCAAAATTTGAATCCAGAGCGAAATGAGGGATTCTAAAGAAAAATATATTTTGTCCCGAGTGATACACTCTACTTTTCATCACCCTCTGTGAGAAAATGAGAGGGGCCTCATATTCTATTTTAATATTATTATTCAATAAAACTAAAAAGTTATATTTACATTTTGAGACATATTCGCAATTATGAAAATTTATTGTTAGGTACTTACTTACAGCTTTATTTGGAATACAGATTGTTGTAGATTTTATATTCTGCGTGTTTGAAATAATGTCTGGCTCATTTCATTTCTCACAATCCGTAAAAATTAGCAGAAACGCGGGATGTGGGTAGATCTTTAGTTCTGTCATCTTTATTCAAACAATATTTGCGTTCGATTTCTTTGGCGCGCCCTTTTTCAATTTGGAACTTATGAAGAGCAAGGAAAAGCTCATTCCTGCCCGCAATAAAGTTTCTAATAGAAAACACCAACTTTGGGCGCACTTAAAGGGGAGCAAAGTCGTACTTTTCGAACAGATGGGATAAAAAAAATATTTACCTTAGGTAACGAGCTAGATTTCGAGTTATTTAAGAAAAACTGGAAAATATATCCTACTTTTTGATTGAAATTAATGAAAAAACCTTTTTACGATATTTTACATTTAAAAATTGTCAAAAATTTCTTTTTTTATCAGATATAGGTACTTAACATTAATATCTATCGAACAACACTTTTTTTATCTCAGTGGATTTCATCTCAGACATTCAGATCCAGAGAAATCGAAATTATCTTGGGCACCCAATTTTTTTTAAATAAAACATTCAAATGGCTGCCATTGCAAAGGCCCACGTTAGACCCCCAATTAAGGGGGGGTTTTATCGATGAAAGGTCTATTTTAGGCCAGTAGCACTCGATTTCATACATTTAGGCTAGAAACACATTTACGTGTCGTTGCGTGTCGTGACGCGCCAGTTGCACTCAATTTCATAAAAATCGGTAAAGCCGTTTCGGAGGAGTATGGTGACTAACGTGACACGAGAATTTTATATATAAGATGATACTACTTAAAAAGTTTAAATAAATATATTAAAAAAAAAACAAAAATACGCCTATGTATTTTTCACTTTTTAGTCCGATTTGTATCACTTTTTTGTTTATATAATACAAATAACAGGATATTATGGTATTTAATATAAACTTTGAATATTCTTCTTTACGACGATGTAAATTAAATCTAGTCTTAAATAATGAATCAATTTGTAATTAATTGTCAAAGTTTGTGAAAATCGAGAATTTTCAATTTTATAAAATTTTTAACTCAAAATTTATCAACTTTTGGCAAATTTCACAAGAGTAACTTTCATGTCAAAACTGCCCAAAATATTTACAATAAAAAGAGTGAATTATATTGTTAAAAATTATATAAATTAAAAAATCTTATTTTGCAATTAGACAAATTGAACAATTTTATCAAATTAGTGTGTTGTCATCGGTCCTCGATAAATCTACAAAGTTTGAACGAAATCTGGCCGTTTAAAGTGGGCCAAAATTGCGTCCAAAGGAGTATATAGGTTACAAACAAACATACGTACAGGTGAAGCAGTGATAATAATTTATAGTTAAGTGATTGTTATTAAATTATTAAAGAATTAATGTTATGTGCTGCTTACGGCTTTAAAAGCAGATAAATATTATGAGGAAAAGCAAGAATTTCTTTTCATAGGTAATGATATTTGCCTATACATATTTTCAGAGCCTAATTAAACAAGATAATTATTATAATAAAATTATGGAATCCATGGAAATAATAAGCAAACATTCAGTTAAAATAAGGTTTAAAGTGTTGTACTCTGTAGCGGTTTGGTTGATTATCACAATCGATTTTACGAATGTAGATTAAAAAAAAACGTTTAAGAACGTTAAAGTTTTAAACGGTTATATTAATTTTTACAGTACCAACACTGATCATGAAATTAAAAAGTAAAATTAAAAATTTTGAAAAAAAAAACCACGATGGTTATCGTATAATTGAAAAAGGATAAAATAATTAAAAGACCTCCGACTTGAAAAACAACTCCACTTATCACTCACCGGGCGTAAACCGGCACCGGCAACCGACGCAACCGGCAAGGCCGGTGCCTTGCCGGCTAATGGAAAACCGCCCAATGTCAGTAACTGAATACTGGCACGCTTCAAATCATGCTACGCGGACTTCAGTCACAATCCTCAGGTTTGCAATTTTCTTGGTACCTATGACTTTTTAATATTTTTGCCAATTTTTTTGACATTTTGACATACTTCATTCTTACTGCCTCCAATTATTTGTGTGCATTTTCCGTTGTTTATTCATTATATACTTTTATATTTATATTTAAAAAAATATATCATGATTTAGATACCTACATATTATGAATAACAAAAAAATATAATGGCGTACGATTTCAGTCAAAGGTTTCGGTCACCAACCCTGTATTATAGAATACTCGATCCTGGAGCATATCAAAAAGTTAGCAGTCCGGTAATAGAAACTAACAAAGTTCCATTTCTTTCAAATACTCCCAGACGTTTGCTAACAGCGGGCAAGCTATGGACGCACGCTATATATAATACAGATATTCCAGCAAAAATTGTAGATTGTTCAGTTTTCAAATCGAAAGTGCCACGATTTCCCTATAAAGCTATGACTAAAGCAGATTATGAAGAATTCCTGTGTCAATGTGGTATTCGAGATACGTGTGAATGCTCCACAAGTGATCAAGAAGAAGAAGATGAGGTCATTGTGTGTCAAGGTAAAATTCGAAGGCGTTTATTTAAAGGCCCAACTCCAGAAATTTTACGAGATTCCAGTAAAGGAACTAAACGTAAAGAAACTTTACCTCAACCACCATTTTATGATGCAAGAGTAATTGAATCAACATCCTACTATAGGGGTTGTAAATGGAGCCTAAGAACATCGAAAAGATCAAATTTATTTCTAACGTCAGGGCCAGGCCCAGCTGATTACTGTACGATGCATGAACCACGCAATGAAGAAATGTGTGCTGAAAAAGTTCGCGCTCATAAACGTAAAACGTCTAAGCAATTACGTTACATTGAGTTTGTACAGCAACGAAATATAACAGATGGCTTTCCTGGTCCAGGAAGTTATAATCCAAGGGAATCAAAAGGTACAAATTTAAGTTATTTGGGACCAAAAGCTGATAGATTTTCTCCACTAAACGCATATGAAATTCGCCCAGGCCCAGCAGATCATTTTATTAAAAGATGTTTTGATCCACTTAAAATACCCGATAAACGTTGTCACGCAAATCTTGTAGAGCCAGCTGCGTTTGGAAGTAAAGCTGTAAGATTAAAGCACAAGTTTAAGGAAGGTCCTAGTCCTGCAAGTTACGACGTTAAATTTAAAACATGTAACGTAATAAAATGTTCAAAAGCTCCATTTGGTACTTCAACCGTAAGATTTAAAGAAACTGTAGAGGATGATGATGCAAATGAAGAAGGAGATATAGAAAATGAGAATGAGCCAAAAGATAAATGTTTATGTTTGTTGCCAACGTGGGAATTTAGATCGAAAACTATAAGATTTAAACCATTTTACAAAAGAATGAATGAGCCTAGCCCAGCTGATCTGTCACAGTTCAATAACAAAATCAAACGGTCTACTCAATTACAAAATGCAGCTCCATTTTTCACGTCAGATCCTAGATTTAGGCCATGGTATAATTGGATACCGGTGCATGGTGCTGGTAACACACCAGGTCCTTGTTATTATTCTTTAGAAAAACCCAAATGTTTACCAGCCGTGCGACGAGGTCCTTTATGCAGGTCTCCGCGATTTAAAGCTTTGCAGTCGCTAGTACCTAGCCCAAATCAATACAATGTTGGTGGCGGAATTGAGAATGTATTAGCCACTCACAATGAAAGGTTAAAAGAAAATTTAAGAACGAAATATAAATTTACACGGAAACCTAAAATGGAAACCAGATTGATTAGCGACGAGGAAAAAGAAACTATTTTGCTTAACAAATCCATAGAATTATTAAATGTTTAACATGTTAGAGACAGATATAACAGAGCATGACGAGCTGTATTATATTGATTTTGTGCTGAATTTATTTCTCGTTGATGTTTAAAAATGTTTTTTCTTTAAATAAGGTATTTAAAAATCTACCCAAAAATATATGCAAAGCTAACCCCAAAGATTTTTATCAATAAATATACCTACGCTACAGCGGGACATTCGGGTGGACTAGTCATAGTCACAGCCTCACAGGGAGTCCTCACTCACGCTGGAGCTGTGAGTGACGTAGACCGTACGCGTAAAGTTTGTTCCGTTTTTCTTTTGATTGTAAAGGTACTTCATTTGTTCGTTGCATTGTTTAAAATAATTATGGAGAAAAAGATACTGTGCAGTGTTCAATTTTCTTAACAAAGATAGCGATTTAGATTCATTCATACATTTATTTTTAAAAGAACACAGTCCCGTTTTTCGACAGAAAAGGTAAGATTTACGCGCTAGAAAGATATGCATGATGTAGGTTTCTACAGCGTAGGTGATAAGCGCTGCGCGATCTGAATTGAATTTAATCGAATCGTAGCTAGAGTCTATATTTCTTTAAATGACTTTTCGAAGTGGGCCTTCTGTACAAATGTACTATTATGACAAGAGCAATTTATTAGCAATAATTATTGTAAAGGAATTAGATGGCGCTGGTATAGACATAAGTATGATATGAATGTGTAGCAAGTTGCTACACATTCGTTGCTACTAGCAACGAATTGAAGTATGCCGAGTTAAAAAAAATATTATTGTCGACTAAAGTAGAACTGAAAGTTTCAACTACTTGCGTAGTACAAAATAATGTAGTAAATATAAACTTAGAGTTATTATTCAACTACAATTCAAATACAATTACATACATAAATTTTCAGATATTCAAAATTTGGCGCTTCTTTTAAAATTTATAACTCGCGCTAAAGTGGCGCCACCCTAGTTTAGTGCATTTCGACGGACACTTTTTAATGTAGGTACACAAATGTTCCCATGGACTTAGTATGTTCCTCCTTAGCTCTATTCTACATGATTAAAACCGTTTATAATTTTAATTAAAAAGTATTATAATTTCTCTGTGGATTAGCCAAAATATAAGGGTCTACGCAGACGTACCACAACCACACCACAACTGAACTGCAACCACACCACGTGGTCGGGTGTCAAATAGTATGAAAACTGTCACTTCCATTCACACGATCGTCATTTACCGACGTGCTATTCACACGAGACCATAAACTGACTGTATTTTGTCGCGTGCATGGTCGCGTGGTTGTGGTACGTCTACGTAGACCCTATCACTGTCCGTGTCAGACTAACGATCAGACAGATGTGACTGACACTGACAATACTGACATATCAGAGTATTTATTTAACGGTTTAACCTAATAACCTATGATAATACCTTAAATACCTATAAAAAGTATTAATTGTGGTGTTTTTTTAGACAGTTAATAAATTACATTGTTTTAACTATGTCTAAATTAGGAGTTCACTTAACAAAACATACGGGTCCAAAGCATAGCGGTACAGTTATATTTTTTCACGGATCTGGTAGGTTTATCATGGTAGGATTTGTTGGTGAAGGTGATTAAAGTGTATTATTACCCAGTTTAATATTTCTGTTATAGGTGCTGCAGGCGATCACATGAGAGAATGGGTCAGCTTGATGTCAAAAAACTTCAGTTTTCCACATATAAAAATAGCATATCCTACTGCTCCTCTACAACCCTACACCCCGGCAGGTGGCATGAAGAGCAACGTTTGGTTTGATCGAGCAGACATATCCCCGCACGTTCCAGAAAAAGTGGATTCTTTAAAGATGATACAGACTGATGTCCAAAACTTAATAAAGCTAGAAAATGATTCAGGTATTCCTACCAATAGGATTGTTGTTGGTAAGTATAAAATTAAAGAATGGTTAGTTTAGAATGGTAAGTTTTAAATTAATTAATGTCTGTAAATAAATAAAATAGATAATATTTTTAAGGAAAGCTACCTATGTTAATACATTGCTGAATTGGCAACCAAATTTATAAAATCTAGGATATTTTGAAGGGAAAACTTCTTTAACGGCACTGTGCACTTTTTGGTGTGGGTAAAAATAGTTAAACTCGCGACAGGACAGGTGACCCTTATCGAAAATGTGTAAGACGGAGGGAGAGTGTTTTTTCGTGATCAGCGTGATCTAGCGCAGTCTAGTTCAGAAACGATTACATGTTGTTCATGATAGTTGGTATGGGTAAGGCCCGTCGTACAGAAGGCAAGTCTTCGACACATGACTTTAATCTCCAAGCGACTACCACCATACAAATCCATTAAGGTTCGTACATAAGTCGCATCGCTGACATTTGTCCTGATACTCGCGTAGCGCCAGTCGCACGCTACCTGCCTGTAGAGATCGTCGCTACATAAGTCGCAGCGATTTCCAAGATGATAAGGATTTAGCGTCTGTTTGTTGTAATTCTTTTGCAGCTACAAACAGTTTGCACTTTTTATTTCTCTCTATATACAGTATCTTCTGTCAACCATTTCTTTGTTTCTGATAAAGATAGTACAAAATTATAGCATCATCATCAATTTTGTCGGACATTTTGAAAGTGTGATCTGTTTAGTTGGTATGCCTATAGTGACTGAACAGGAAATTCACGTCTCTTGTGTGTACTAATACTAATGACAGGGACATGTGACCTGATTCGTAAATTCGTAAGAGGGAGGCAGAGTGCATCTATTAATTAAAAGAGTGACAACCACAGAAATGATAGTTTAATGCTTAACTTTTATACTGATAAATAAAGCAATTCGTGTGAAATTATTCCCTAACCATTCCAAAATGTTAAAAAAATGCACAGCATTAATGTTCAAGTTTTCACTTCTGCCGGCACTCCCAGAGTGCAACCCATTGTATTTTTTTCAGCAATACTTGTGGTTGCTTAGATATGATTTGAGATATTATTTCATTTTAATATGTCTCACATTGTTACATGTAATACACATGGGTCAATGTTCGCTGTGCGGCTAGTCGCTTCACAAATCGCCAGGGTGGATTTACACGGGTATAGTCACTTGCCACCTAGCCGAATTGCCATTTAGGCGGTTGATTCTCTAATATTACGTTTGACATGTATAATGTTATATGAATAAATGACTATTCACTATTATTGTTTATATGATAAAGAGAATTTATGGAAGAAGTTATTCTATATAAACCCTAAATCATGAGATGTTAATTAATAATTATTAAATTTGAGGTAACTACAAAAACTGTTAATGATCACATTGACTGCTCTTGTCAAAGTATTTGTATAGTATAGTGTGACTGACAGGTACATAACAATACACATTTAAAAGCATTATCACACAAGTATATCCTTTGTCATGTAGAAAGACAATGAAATTACCTAAATAACAGCTATTTTATTACCGACTTCAAAAAAGAAGGTTGACAATTCAACACGTATATATGTAATATTAACGGAACTGCATAATATTTACACATTATGTTGGTGTATTACTGCTTCCAAACAAGCATACCAAATTTCATGGGTGTATGTAGATATGTTTGTCCTCGCATATCTCCGAAACTAATTGACGGATCATGTTCGTTCTTTTTTTGTTTGTTTGCATTTTGTTCAACTTAGGGAATGGTAAAAGTTTCACCAAAATCGGTCAAGCAGTTTCCGTGATATGTAGTTAAAACTAAAAACTTCGAAAAATAGGCCTAAAGTATGTATATAACAAATTTTATTTCATACCTACTTTTATGATGTCAGTTTAATTTTTTTAAATTATTTTTTTCTTATATAGACTTAATAACAATATTGCCAAAATAAATGAAAAATCAAGCATACAAATACTACTAAATTAGTTTGAAAAATTTAAAAATCATACTTTATTAACATTAGAACGAAATTTTGTTTACTCATTATAAATTATGTCTGTGGAAGGTAGCAAAGTTCTCATATTTTCTTTTACTGTAGGTGGATTCTCAATGGGAGGCGCTCTAGCACTGCATACAGCCTATCGTTGGGAGCGAAATGTTGCAGGAGTGTTTGCATTTAGCTCATTTCTGAACGATAAGTCTTTGGTTTATCAAGAACTGCAGCACACTTCTGATAATTGTAAGTTGTATATGTGTATAATTAATTTTGTAGTATAGAAATTACTAATTATTTTAGTACAAGTCAAATCTAAACAAGACTGATTTAGAAAGTGAATTAATTGTGACTCCTGTGCCAAGAAACCATCTCAATGGTCTCTAATCTGTCTCTTCAGTGCTACCACATAGAAATTGTAAAATACTTTTTGGCATCAAATACAAAGGATTTAAATATGTTTACTGCTTATATTTGTGTGGTAGTGGACATTATACTGATCTACCTATGGCTGTCATTAGAAGAATTGAGTCATTGACTACCAAAGTGGCGCAGTCGTTAAGACACCTGTGCACTGCACGGAGGGTTCTGGGTTTGATTCCCAGAAGTGATTTGAATATTGAATTTGAATTTCTGTTTCTGGTCTGGGTGTGTTGTATTCTTCTCTTGTGTGTGTCCATGGCATCCACGACACAGGGAATCCTAGTGTGGGCCAAGAGTGTAAAGCATTATTTTTATTATTTATTTAATGATCAATTGATTTTGGTGTAGGAATGTTTGTAAACATGTGTTTCAATTCCAGAATACGTGTGTGGATTTGTGAGTGTGATATAAGATCTCAAACTCATTTTATATAATAATATTTAGAATCATGTTGATTGAAAATAATTGAAAAGTCAACCTATTTGTATCTATTCAAATATTGTATATCTATTCAAATAAAGTATTGTACTCATTCTTTTAAAATGTATTAAATCAGAAATTATTACATGTTTTTCAGTGCCACCACTTCTTCAAATTCATGGTGATATTGATGACCTAGTTGACTTGTCGTGGGGACAAGCAACATATAATGAACTGAAAGCATGTGGCGTAAAAGGAGAGTTCCATATCATGGAGAGGCTGGGCCACTCTATTAACAAAAAAGGAATGCATATCATCAAGGAGTGGCTAGAGAGAATTTTGCCAGACTCATAATTTACTTTTACAAATCCATACTTGTGCTGTGTCTCTAGATTTAAGGTCCTGTGTTCTGTATGTTGGAAATAGGAGAGCTGCCAAACCATTATCTTTGTTTCTAAGCGTAATAGTTAACATTATGTTATGGCATGTTTATACTATGTTTGTAAAGTACTAGGTAGTGTCCTCAGCTTGGAATGTATGGTTGTCAGTTTGTGACTACTATGCAGGTATGGTGGAGAAATCTTTCTCGTACAAAGCAGGCAAATAAATTTTTAAAGATGATGATGATTGTATGGTAACTTGTGTAAATAATGTGAAAGAGACAGTTTTATTTACAATATCTTTTCTGACTTTAAGCTGAATTTAAACAATAGTGGTTTAGTTTTGTGTTGAATATAGTAGTTAAATAGTTTGGTAAATCTAAAATTGCATACCTCACTAGGTAGTTTCTTTTAATCGTGATGAAAATATTTCGATAACGACACCCATGAGCAGATGTTCAAAGTTTCAAACAAGTCATGTCCGCCATCTGATTTCAAAATTAATGTGTTTTTTATATTCAGAAATATATCGAAAACGACAATTTGTCCCAAAAATTCAAAAAAATAGCATTCGTCACCTTGGATGTAAGAATTTAACCATAATTATGTTTCCTAAGCCTCTTCCGAAAAAAAAAATCTCAAATGACTCGCTAACAAACGAAAATGGGAATATTGTAAAAACCATATCATATATTATGATGTTCAATTATAATCGATTCTGGATGTTCGGGATCATAATTTTAACATGAAGTACCTACTTTAGTTGCGCATGCGTAGTCATTTACCTGCTAAGGAAAATTAAGATGTGAAATGGTTTTAAAAGTTAAATTACTATAAACTACGTTGATTTAGACTGTGATTTTTAATAGAGTCTTAATAAATGGAAGTAAACTGACGCGAATGAAAAAGAAATGGACTCAGTAAGTGAAATATTTCGGGCAAATATTCGTTCTCGAAAATAATTCGAAACGGAAAAAAAGTTAACTCGTTTTTTTACTATATTTTTTAGACAATAGGTCTTATCAGACTCAGAGTATCCAATATTATAAAACAATTCTTCTTGATTTAAGTAAATTCACATTACCTCAAAGTGCAATGAACGAAATAAAAGCAATACATACCCCAAGAAAAATTGGCTGATTTGAGATTTCGTGAGTGCAGAACAACATAACACCTTCGGTGTGCAATGCAGGGTTCAAATTTAAGATAACAGGTAGTGAACATAATAAAACGTAGACATGTATTTGTAAAAGCTACTGTTAAATGTTTATGTACCTACCATTACCTGACGTCTCTTCGAGTTAAAAATCAATACCTTCGAGCTTTCCTTGGTTCATTTGCTGACAGATCCAATTATGTTCAAATTAAAATGACATAATTTTTTTATGATTATTTGAAACGTTATATTAGGTACGTAATAATATGTATTTCCAGACATGTTCAACATTGTAGCAAAACTGCTTACCTTCTGGTAAATAATTATAATTAATTACCAACATGTTTTAGAAAGTTGCGGGTTTTGAAAGAGTGCTATTTTTAGCATTTACACCAGAAAAATATAACTGCTCTAAACTTGTATACCACCTATTGATCTGCCATAATAGGCATGATGACTAATTTTCAAAAAGTCATCTATGATATTCAGAAGTTTCTATTATGTCTAAAATATATCATATTTTTGTAGAAAATTAACGTTTTTGTGCAATAAAAGTACATTTAAATTTTAAGTTTCAAATTCATTCCAAAACGCTCGCCCGTGTCATGGCGTCTGTCATTGCGCCACAGCTCAGTAAAAAATGCCAGATCGCGTATAATATGCTTACGAAAAAAATGACGTTTACTAAGACGTGACGTAAATTGACGTAATTCGATCTGATGGGTGTTTAAGTTATCATGGCGGATTGTTGTATTTTGTAGATTTATTTTAACAAAAAAATTATTAATCTCTACATTAATAAGAGAATAAATACATGTTTCAAAATCTTTGAATCCTATTTCATTAGTTCAGATAAATATTTTGGCGATACTTGATTACTGTCATCAAGTTTTGTTAACTTTGGGTATAATATTATAGATATTGTTGAGAAAACTTATTGTCTTTTATATTTAAAAGCCCTAGCCACTTTTACCTTTTTAAGATTTTTATTACCTTTATTAAACAGTCGAAGGAGTTTTTCTATAATCTTATGTGACTTCTTTCCACCTTTCTTTGCGTAACTCTCTGGTATTTACCTGTTTACGGCCTATTTTATATTGACACAATTGACATCATAAATAAATACGATTGACAACTTGGTAACGCACAAAGTGTATCTCCATACATATAAATATTTGTCACATTATATTAAAACTTATTTTAGACTACTAGCATAAAAAATTTAATACGATAATGGCTCCAAAAAAGCCAAAGGATGCTACACTTGATGAAAACTATTGGAGAACTAGTATAGAAGAAGCTTCCCTAAATGAAGAAACATGGAATGTAAAGGTGGCTCTTATAGAAGCAGCCGGAAGCGAACAAGATAGAATTTATATGAATAAATTTGAAATATTTGCTGCGGAGGAGAGAAGGTTTGTAATTAAAAATATTTGTAAAACTGAAATAATTTTTATGGTAAATCAACTTGGCGGCGAGAAAAAAAATAAGGATGAAAATTTACGAGTGTTCGAAGAGGGTCAAGCGTTTTTAAAAGAAAAGAAAGATATACCTGCGGATGTTTTGGCATTGATTATAAAGTACTTAATACTTAAAATGAAAGAGGAATACCTATTTATTAAACGTCAGAAGTTAGAAGTAAGGGAAGGCATGAAAAAAGAATCAGCTACTATGATTAATAGAGCAGAAGTTAGAGGGACGGTCCATGTGAATCCACCAGAAGAAGTTAATCCATCTGCTGATCCACCAAAAGAAAAGGGCAAGAAAGATGAACAGGAACCCTTAAAAGAAACTATAGAACTTACAGAAGGAAAAAAATATAATACCTTGCTGAGGGTAAGAGGTGAAGAATGGAGGGATAAAATTTACGTCGATGACTTTCCAACGGATGGACCCAACCTTTACGTAGCAATAACAGGTTTCGTAGAACCATATTTATCAGGATGTTTGATAAAGATAGGCGTGCCTCTCACTGCAGTTGTACAAATCCGTATAGATCCAAGCACTGTACGGGTGCCTTCTAGTCTACTTAGAACTACTAAAAGAGGTCAAAGTCAAACTGAAATATACGCTGCAAAATGTCTTAAATTTTGGGAAGACTTGCAACAACTACGCATACATCGAAATACTTGTGACGACTATAAACAAACAGCATTTATAGTATTTTCACCACCATATTGGGAAACAGAAGATCTTTCTGGGCGTCCTGACAAGATATATGACGAGTTGTGTTTCCTCTTGTATGATATTCAAGATTTAACTAGGCAACACAGTCATTATTTGGAAAATATGCATGTAATAACCATACAAGATGAGATAGGAGACGATTACAGTAAATCAAAATATGATGAACAAATTTCGGAATTACCATTAGAATGTGTAACGATATATTCTGTTGTAGACAGTATTCTACAAGTCGTTTGTATCTCTCCGCCAACAGAAGAGAATAGTAGTAAAACTACTCTGACTTCCACTTTAGCTGTTGAACATGACCTTAGAACATCCAAAGATGAGAGTAATTTAAAGAAGGCTGAAATGTTAGTAAATGATGTTTTTAGAAGTCTTTGTAATGCTGATTCTGCTAAAAAAGCTTATCGTGTAACATATGGGGAAGAATACGAAATACATAAGGATCCAATTGTTATTAATTATGGTGATTTAGCAAAATACAAGACTTTCCATTTAGGCAATATAAATATTGAAAGTATATTATGCTCAATGTTATGTGGCATACCAATTTTTAGATTATGGCAAAACCAACATACTCCAAGTGAAAAACTGGTAGCAAAAGTGAATTTTCACGTTAATGTTTTGCTGTCTTGTTTTGAACGAAATGACATAGAAACTGCAGAATTAAACAGATTAATACATATTCTGGCTTGTAGAAAGATGTATAACAACCGAAGTTCTCTAAAAATTGAGCATTTACCGCCGTCGACACTTACAGAATTTAAGAAAGTTTTTCTGAAACGGACTGTGCTTGCTGAACCGCTTCCTGCATTGTCCTCCTTATACCGATCATGGAGTTCGATATCGGCTCCGTTTGCGTCGAAGGTTGAAAATAATTCATATCATGTGGATAGTGGTAGTTCTGAAGAATGTAGAATCAAATATTTATTTGACTGCCCTGATATTAGCGAACTAGTTTCTGCCGCAGAAATAGCATCTCAGACACCAATAAATCACATGATTGATGATTTTGAATTTTTTGAAGAATTTCGCAATGTTAGCGGACTTCAAACTATGGTTAATGCTTTTAATTCCTTTAACTGCATTGATTATAAGTATTGTGAGGTTACAGACTGTTTAGTACTAATGTTTTATAACAGTCATGATAAAGACGGCGTGGCACGGGATGAATGGCGATGTCACCTTCCTACTCCATTATGCTTGCAAGATTTCTTTGATTTTGTTCTTGAAGAGCATTATGACTGGATAAAGAATGAAGAGGAATTGCATGCTGAGAATAATATTCAAAAAACACAATCTGCATTCTATAATTTCCTCGACCCTTTAGCTGGACAAACCTGCGTTGAAAACACTGACGTTAGTTTTGATCTTCTTATGGAAGGGTCTCTTAAATATAAAGATCTCGCTAATGAAGAAGAAGAAATATCTCAAGAAACTACAGAAATAACAACGAAAACTACAACGATTTCACCTTCGACTGACATGGCTTCAAAAAGTAGTAAGAAAACTAAGTCTGCAGGTTCTACGCCTAAAAATTTTAAACAATCATTTTTAGAACCGAGCACAAGTTCAATGAATATACCCAAGAAACCATTTTCTGGGTATAATTTAAGTGATAGAAGAGTAGAAATATTTGGAAAAGATTCTTGTTTCTTTTCTGCAGATGCTACAAAGATTTTGACCAAGTATAAAATAATGATACCTGGAAATTCTGAATACGTTATGTTAAAAGTTGCACCTGGCAATAATAATATTGAATTCTGGATGCATAGAGCGTTAGGTGATGTTGAATCTCTTGTTATGGATGCTTGTGAATCATTCAGAATAAGCAGTAAGGAGGACCTAGGAATTTATATTGAAAAACAATCGTATTCACTATCTATACCTACATCGTGTACTGTAGCATCAAATGAAAAAGAAAAACCATCCAAATCACCTCCACAGATATATGATGAGCCTTTAAAACAACAACTAATACAAAATGTTCCATATCATTCGCTGAACGTGACATGGCCGAATGGACTCATAATTCAAAGTGTTCATGAAATCAATTCCTCTCAGATTTCTCATATCAAACAGTATTATATAGATTCATTTAAGAAAAACGACGAAGACATGCGATGCATAAGTTTAAATGGCGAAGTGCTTTCTTTCAAATCTTCGGGGCTCATAGAAGTATTACGATCGGATGGGTCGTATATTAAAATAACAAATTGTGAGAAAAGAATTAACCAAGAAATACTTGAAGATATCCAAAGTGATGCTAGTTCCGATAAAAGTAAGAAAGGAAAAGGGAAAGAAAAAAATAAACCAAGCAAAGCTTCGTCAAAATCATCCAGAAATATGATAGACATTGATGAAAAGATATCAGAAATTAAGCTTCCTGAGTATGAACTGTTTATTAATGAATTCGAATTTATAGAAGCTAATGGTCTCAAACAAAAATGGGCGAACGATATGCCGTTAAATGCGGAAAAGTTACTTGTTAGAACTGCGACAGATTATTGTTCAGGTGAAGTATTTTCAAGGAGAATGGATGGCACGAGTGTGTTAATTAACAAAGATGGAATTCACATTGTAACCTTTCCAGATAATACTAGAATTATAACTTCAATTATCGTAGATGATCACGAAGTTTATCCTGAATGGACTGAAGAGGAAATTGAGTACTTTTCTATGTTAGAATCTGATACGGTAGAAACGGATAGCAGAAATTCTAAAAGTTCATCATCTCGACAAAGTTACAAAAAACCCTATAAATGTAGTACAAGCATCTCAGGTTCTATAGAAAAAAATATGGAAGAAGAAGCGAAAGTAAATGAAATAAAAAAGAAAGGTCGAACGGACGGTTACGTTTCCATACATTGTATTTTTACGATTGAACACAAGAATTTTGCAACTGTAACCATTAATAAGTCAGAGGATACAGTTTCTGTAATATCACCGAAAAATGTAAGCGTAACAATAAGTCCAGAAAACAATTATCGTTTCGTATTAGATAACACAACAACAGCTGAATTCAATGGATACGATTTAAACATAAATTATAAAGCATGTCTTCAATGTGAGTCAAATACAACTTGTAAAGTTAAGATTAAATATGATGAACTATCGAGCGCAACAAACTTTCATAGATGTTGGCTTAAAATGGAAGATTCGTTAAATAAAAAAGTTTCTGTAAATGATGAAGGAAATATAAATGTTCTTGATGAAAGTTTTTCTGATTCCGAAACTTGTGAAGATGCTTTAAGAAAAGAACAAGTCACAGAAGAAGAAATGACTAACAATAACGACAAGCTAGGCAAAAAATGTAACCACGCCAAATCTGAAAATTCACTCGGAAAATGTAGAGAACTATATGAAGCCAAAGCTATGAGGTTTTTCATATTACGACGGTAAGATTTTCCTAGATGGGTGTGTAACTGTGTAGTTTAATGTGTGGTTTAATTGCTTGCTAATTCATAATTTCTTATATCAGACAGCTTACATGCTCCGAACTAGTGCATCGAGCGACAGTAGAACAATATAAGCAGAACTGTCGGTGGCAACCGTGGTGTGCTATTAACCAATACGACACCTTTGGTGATAACCGCAGTATTTTATCAATACTCACTCCTGTAAATATAACAGAATCAGAGGTAAGCTATTCATATACCTATTAAAGGTTTGAAACTGAAAAGGTTATTAAAGCAGCTTTTGAAAAAATGTAAAAAAATCATATAGAGCTCCACAGCGCGCCAGATTAAGATAGTGTACGAGTATGTGCAATTGTGCAAACCACACCACGTGAGGCTGATATTGCAGGCAAGATCTTGTTTTGTACGGTGTAGATGCCGGGTGGCTGTACGGAAGAGAAGAAAAATTATTGGTAAAAAGAATGTTGATGGTTATGTTAAACTGACGCGGTCGAGAAATTCAAAAAAATCGTCTTGGGGTCCTATGGGATTAGTATTCAAAAAACGTAGGAAAACTCCATTAGATTACATTAATAAAATAATTTTATAATATTTAAATTAATAAAATAATTTTATTAATGTAATGTAATGTAATCTTATATTTTTTAGTTTGAAGTCCGTTCACATTTTTGTTAAAAATTATTTTATTTTATGCTTTTTAGTTATCATAGATTCACTTCCACTCTATTATCTGACTCTGGCATTTTAATTTTAATGCTACATGATAGGTGGCGGCAACTGGCTTCTTAATGGTAACCTTACAGACACCATTATTATAGTTATTATGTATAATAATCTGTACGGTTTATCTAAGTTAACCTGCTTTAAACATGATTAAATTATTCCTATCTTATAACGAGTTCCACTCCATCATCAGAGTTGAAGGTGGTCAATATAAAGTTCAATATAATGTGACCAACAATAATTTTTTTTTCCTTAACTCTTAACCGTTGAGATTGAGAAGTTCCACTTGGTATCTCCGAAACTATTCATCAGATCATCATCACTTTAATATGGGACCAAATTCAAAGTAACAGTTCCCAAACAAAAAAAAAACATCTCAAATCCGTTATCAAATGACGGAATGCGGCGGTCTGATATATAAATAAAAAACGAGTTCCACTCCATCATCAGACTCGAAGGTGGTAAATGACTATATAGTTCTGCAAAGGTAATGTAACCAATAGTAATATTTTTTTAAACCGGTTCCTTAACTCTTGTCCGTTGAGGAGTTCCACCCTATCTCCGAAACTTTTCCTCAAATCATCATTAACTTAATATGGGACCAAATTCAAAGTAACACCTTCCAAGTTCCAAACCAAAAATAAAAAATTTTAATCGGTTAACAAATGACGGAATGCGGCGGTAACAAGTATAAAAAAATTAAATAAAAACATAAGTACATACCTACCAATTGAAAACCTCCTCCTTTTTTTGAAGTCGGTTAAAACATGTTAAAAACGTAATAAAATTGCGCATAGCACTTTATGTACTTTATAAATCCTTAATATATTTTTTAAATATTTTCAATAGAAATGGCTGATGGAATCACAGTACGCTGACAAACCCAAATATTTAACGTATAAAGATCTTAAGAAAGATTGCGGTAAAGGTTTCTACCACTGGATGCGCCCTTATGAAAGATATCAGCCAACATACATAAAACCTCCATCTGTCATCCCGGATAGATTGCCTAGGGCTTTCGTTCTCAGGTAGGTACCTATAGATATGGATGTAACCCATTAATGACCACCACGCAGTCCACCAAGCAGGTTTAATGCGGGTTGGTGGACTTCAGGTGCCTCCAAGAATATTTTTTGTGAGCTCTCATGCGTGCAGGTTTTCTCACGGTGTTCTTTCACGACTCCTTCATCATCACAGTAAGTGATATTTAATTTAATTTAATTTAATAAAATTTAATAATTTCGTGCGTGCCACTGGGATTCAAAGTCGGACCCTTTGAGTAAGGTGTCGAATTCTAGGCTATCAATCGTCGCTTTTTCATCGCAGGAATAAGTACTACGTCCCTATTCCAAGACTGGAAATATTGTACTCACTTTGGCTATTTTTCATCGAGCTTAAAGATCTCTGTAAAATATCCCTAGAACACAATGCTAACGGAACAAGAGTGTATTGATATTAGTATATATAATAGTATATTGAGAGTAATTTGTCGTTTCCAGAAACCTAGAGCAACAGTGGACTGAGGAAACGAGAGAAAAACTTAAAGGCGGCAAAGAACTTTTAACGGCTATTTTGCGTTATCGAGAAATCATGGAATCCAATAGCGAAACAATTCTGTACATTCCCATCCGCGATCCACGGTCACTGGATGAGCGGCGCATAGACGACATCATACAAGCAATCGCTAACAGGTAGGTACTAGGGCTCCCTAGTCTATCACTGAGACATCAAACCCAGCTGTAAATTGGGAACAACAATCTTTTTGAATGCTTAGTAATCAGTTAAGGTTTATATTGAAAAAATGTTTTGTTAAAATTTACCTCTATTCTTAAGTTTGCCGTATGTCATTACTTTCCAATAGTAGATTGTATGACAAGGGAGCAAAATGATATTTTACGGCGAGGGCGTTTTTTGAATCCTGAGCGAAGTGAGGGATACTAGAGTAGAATCCCGAGCGTAGCGAGGGTTTCTTCAGTAGAATCCTGAACGTAGCGACGGATTCAAAGTACGTCGCCCGAGCCAAAAATGTATTTCGCTATTCCACATAGTTTCTCCATCCACGGACACTTGAAAGATTCTCCCTGTATGATAAATACCTATGTTTAAGAATGAAGCTTGTTTTCTGTAATCCTTTTATTTTATATGTGCTTGTACTACAGATATATAGGACTATAAGTATACATCCATTTCCAGCATCCATCTCTCCTCTTCCCTTTTGAATTCTTTTAGTAAATCTCAATAACTCCTATCGCTATTACACTTTGGTTGTCGAGTTATTCTATTGCTTTGAAATAATAGATGATGAAACGATACCTATGACTATCTATACTGTTTGGTATTATCGTGAGACCAACCTAAAATCCAATGCTGGATATTGGCCTACTATAGTCGACCTCGGTCAAGCGCAAAGACTTCTTTAGCCCGCATACTTAAAGGAATATTTCGGGGCCTTTAGTCCGTCTTACTAATTTTTATTTTCATTTAGAACCTACGAAGACTTAAAAAATCGCCTCGCAGAAGATGTGCAGAAACGAGCAAAACCAACAATCACGACCAGGCCGTTCATTCGATTGGAAGAATTGTCCGTGCATGGAGAATTGGAAGGTAATAATTTTAAAATCGGTCGTTTTACAAATTTCAGGGTTTAATCCCGTTAAGTGTGCAGGTAGTTAACTGTCCGGATTTGTACAATGGTACATAGGTAATACCTACTAGGTATGAATGCTTTAAAGCAGTCAAGTAGAAACTTCTCAAATTCGGGGACAATCAGAAAAACAAGATAGAATAATCTTTTGTTTAAGTATCTAAACTAGCAAGGTAAGCAAGTGAGGATTTGCTTCCCGTTTTTGTCTGCTAGCCTGACATAAACGGAAAATAAATCCTTACATGTTAGAACTTCATACATTCATTCCGTTCTAGAAACATCTGAAGAGTCCGCAACACAGGAAGAGGGGACAGCCAGCACAGTGAAGGATGTGGAAGCGGCAGAGGAACCCAGTCCGAACCTCGCGCGGTATTGGCGACGACGGGCCGAAGAGTACAAGGAAGAACTCTTTTACAAGTAAGTGCGGCGTTTCAAAAATCCATTTCAATGTCTGGTCGCTGTTGCTGTCTCTAGTCAATGTGTCTGTAACCCATTTGTGAGTGACCCACTGTAGGATCAGGTCTCCATAAGAATGAGAATAATTATATATGTTTTTCTCATTCTGAGTAGACCACGGTAGCCAATTGCCTGATGCCCTTGAGAAGGTTATGAAGACTCTCCGTGAACAGCGGACGTTTGGATTTACATGGTATGGACTTGAACGGCTCCAGGCCTCCAGCCGGCTGGACCTTAATGTTTAATGAGGTTTATTTTGTGTATTTTAATGAAACCTAAACAGCGGTGATAGCCCAGTGGCTTAGAATTCGACCTCGAATCGAGGGGTCCGGGTTCGAATCCCAGTGGCACGCACCAATGTCTTTGTTATAAAGTTATGTGCGATTTATAAAATTAAATATATACCTGCTGTTACGGTGAAGGAAAACATCGTGAGGAAACCGGCGTGCCTGAGAGTTCACAAAAAAAAATGTTCTCAAAGGCATGTGAAGTCCACCAACCCGCAGTAGGCCAGCGTGGTGGACTAAGGCCTACATCCCTCTCATTGTGAGAGGAGACCCGACCCTGTAGTGGGTCATTAATGGGTTAAAACAAACAAACAAACAATGAAACCTTTAATTACGTAGTTGCTTTTGTATGACATGCTGTTTTAATTGCGGGAATCACTGATGTTTGTGAAAATTTAGGTATAAAGTCTGAAGTATGACTATGATACTTAACGCCGTCGGCGCGAATTACTACTTACCTACGTTTGATAACAATGCCATGAACATGACGTGTGTAAAGCTAGAAAGGTCAAATGGGCAAAATCACTCGGACCCTATGTCATCTTTTAATTCAAAAAATAAAATTTGAGGCTCTTGTAGTTTCCGAAAAAAAGAGAAAACTGCTAGCTTAACATTAAGCTACCATTGTTCTTCTTAAACAAAGACATCAAGTGTTTAATATCATTAAATAAGCACTAAAAGATGAGATTTATAGTCCGAGTGATTTGGCCCATTTGACCTTTCTAACTTTACATACGTGTGAACATGAACACCATCGGCACAGTAAGTTGTATATGGAATATTAAAATTTAAATAAAAAGAAATGATCGTATTTAAAGTATTTAATTTAGCTTAATTAAGAGCTTTCATTTGTTAGTTTTCCTTAATATTTGCATACCTAAAAATTCAGCTCGACACGATTACTATACGAAATAGTCCAGTCATTTTGTCCAAAATACAAACAAATTCTCGGAATTCAACATAATTAGCTGTAAGTAAAAACTTTATATTGACATCCCAAATCCAAAGTGTCAAAGGTCAAAAAATCGACTTTTTGCATGTTTTTCGTAAATATCTGACTGTGTCAAATTTATTTATTGATATCAACTTCCATGCAAAATAAATTTCTATCCCTAATTATATCTATTTTAATCCCGTGTACAAAGGAATCACGTTTTCCCATACATACTTTGACTCCCTTTTCACCCCCTTAGGGGTAGAATTTCGGAACATCCCGTATCCGATGCCTGCATCATACAAAGAACACACCCTCAAAATTTCGGGTCTCTACGATCAACCAACAGGCTGTGCGTTGATTCTCAGTCATTCAGGACAAAGGATTTTATATAATGATAATTAAAAATATTTAAATTCTTCCAATCATTTCCTCTCCAAGGTACCTGCTGCGAGAGGGCAACGTCCCGCCTTACTTCCGCAATGTCCTCGGTGGCGCCATTTGGTGGGAGATGAACCACGTGGCCGAGGAAGCCGCTGTTGAAGGTGAGCGGAGGAAGATGAAATGTGTCTGCGAGAGACCGGACGAGACCGGCGGAGGTGACGTGGAGAATCCTGCTACGGAATCTTTCAATATTATTATGTGATTGTATTGTTTCCTTCTTAAATTAATAAACTTTTAAACTTTGCTTTCTTTTTATTTTGTTTCGAATGTTAAATAGGTTTATCTTTTTGCCTTATAGTCAGTCGAAGAGCTCTCCATCAAAGCCGAGAACGCAAAGGCGACTTCTTTGGAATTGCCTGTGTCAAAATACAACGGTGATTCCCGTAGAATGCAAATAATATGTAGGTATAAAAAACAAGCACATTTTACGACGCGTTTTGCGGCCACAATGTGCGCGGCTGTATGCGGTTCCCGGCTGTAGTGGCGGGCCGCGGTCTCCCGCAGCCTCGACGGTTTGCGACTATGAATGAAAACTTATGGCAATATAGTTAACTATCTTGAGAGGGTAGAATAATCAGCCGCGAGAAAATGGCATAGCATAAAATTTACTTTTTAAAGATTGCTTTAATCAAGATATTTTACCTGCCTATGGTACCCACAGTAGAACAAGTTAAATAATTTTGTCTTGACCATCTGTCGGTCTTGTTATTATGTTCCCAATGACGAAAGGGTTGAGTAGAGCGCCCCTAGCATTGGGGCGCTTCCCCTATTAGCGACGGCAACCAGTCTATATCCATGAATCGTAAGTCTAAACGATGCGATGTTATTAAAATTTGATGTTGCGTAGGTGTATTTGATGAACAGATTTACCTACGTAGGTATAGAATTAGATAAGTAGGTAATCAATTAAATTTTCTGAAATACAAACGTTCATCTCAATTTTCAATAACTTACTCTCTGAGCCGACTTTTGATTTGGTATTTTAGCTTCATATTTTTGTGCATATATACTGGAGTAACCGAGGGTTGTGATCGGAAAAAAATAGACAACCTAACGTTTGCATATTCTATGGGCATCATACTTTCGATTGGTATAGAATTTGTTTAATACTCAAACCGGTGAAATTTAAAAAAAAAATTGTTTTTAATTATTAATTAGTCGTATCCTGAACTGAAATTTGTTAGGCAACCCATATGCAATATATTTATTGACATATTAAATTGAATATAAAATACGTTTCATCAAATAAACATCTCGGTGAAGGTCGTTGTATGGCGGGATCTTAGACTAAAACGGCTTGACCGATTTTTATGAAATTTTATATGCATATTCAGTAGGTCTGAGAATCGGCTACTGTCTATTTTTCAAACCTCAAACTGATAAGGGTTGTCCACACCAAACATTTTTATTTTATTTTTTGGACAAATTATTTTATTTTTATTATTCAATAATGTGGCATTAAAAATACATACAACCCTAAATTTTCACCTTTCAATCACCAACCCCTATTTTTAATAGTCGATTTTTAACGCTCAATAACTTATATCGCAAAACAACGTTTGCGGGGTCAGCTAGTAATAGTATATAGTAATACCTAAACGTCTGGACCATAGTCATAGCAATAACATTCGTGCGAAGAATATTTATTGAATTTAACTCTTGTTGTAAGCCGAAAGTAATATTAGGCATGCGGTCCACATTTCATTCGTCAGAAAATACGCGACGTCTGGCAGCCCTGGGATCTTGGACTATTGTTTTGCGTATGTGGTTTATATTTGATTCCAATAACAGGGTAATTTGTTCCCTATGACCTATAAAAACCAGAGGTTGCATAAATATTAAATAACAGCAGGTATTTAGTAAGAAGAATATACACTTTCCTAAGCAGTACCTAAGTAGGTACACAAACGCATTCTGTAGTGGATTTCTTTTTCAAGTCATTTGCCTACCTCATCACCTTGACAAAGCGTCACCAACTTAATCTAATGTTTACTCTGACATTAGCATAGAAGGCGTAGGCACAGCTAGGTACCTTTGTATGTTACATGTCAGTGCATCTAGCTTGCCTGTTTTTACAAGTAAGTAATTTGATAGGTAAGTTATAAGTACATATAGTATGTAAAGCGTACAATGTAGAGTAATACAAAAAGTATCTACTGATCCGATGACTAGAAGGGAACTGGATATAGTTATTTAATGAAGAAGGCCATGATCTATTGTGCTCCTTTCCTTCTATAGGTGTTGTTGTTTCTGCCAGCCTGCGCCTGTCTTCAATCGCTAAATTTCTTCTCGAAAAGAAGTAAGTCAAAAGTCCTTGTGCTTCGGAGGGCAATTACTGAACTCGTTTATTATCGACGGATAGCAGTCGTTACATGTACCTCGTTCAGTTCAATACGTGTTGGCCACTAGGCAGTGGCCAACACCAGTACCTTGGCTAGGGTACCCTGTATCACACTATCACCAGCATATCCGGTAATATTCTTGTACCTAAGGCCGCGCTCAGTTTGGACGCAATTTCGTACAAATTCTACTCGTGTCCACTTTAATTAACAAAGTTGACAGCTTTTAATGAGTTTTATGGGTTATAATGAGATGGTCTCTCATTATAACTATTTTATATTAAGTATAAAATAAACAGGTATTTCCACTATATTTAACTTAGTCTTTGAAAGCAATTTTGTTTGTGTTTAGCCTTTTTTTGTAGGTCCATGGTGTGTAGGGGTAGGTTTATACTGAAGATTACACTCAATATACTCGTAATTAGTCGTTTGGAACTTAGTAACGGCTAAGCCGCCTGATCAGAGAAAGGGAGGGATTGCTGTCTTTTCATAGAGCAGTGTGGTCTAGTGTGCCAATTCATGTGTGTGCCGGCAGGCGGGCTAAGTACTAGCTATGAGCATGGGTGAATTCATTTGTAGATTTCCCCACCGCCTTTTCAGTGGTTACGCTGAGCCAGTGGCGAAGGAGCGGATAGAGCGACGCGATTGGTGAGTTGCGCAGCCAATGTCGGCGCTGACAATTCTGCCCTAAGCAGAAAAGGGACCGCATGTACCAGAGCCCGTACTAGCCATGAGCAAAATGTGTCACTTAAAAGAAAAGAACGAAACATATCTTTCCTTCACTGTGAAGTATATCACTCTTTTAGTCCAGTAGTTCAATGTAGTTCACCATTCACAAACGATAGGATATCCTTTCCTATTTCTTACTTCAACACTCCATACTATTTCTTTTACTTCAGTTAGTTCACTTCCTTCACTAGTTCATTACGATATAGTAGTTCTAATGAAATGTTCGATAAATTATTATGAAATACCCCATAATGAACTCGTGTATCGTAACGTTTATCTCTATTAGTCTTTTGAATTTTTTGAGATTATTAGATATAGGATAAAAAGACAAAAAAAATTAAAAGGACTAAAACAATAAAATTAAACTAAGTGCGTTTGTTTTATCAAATATCTAGTAATAAATTATGGTCGCTTTCCAAACGTATAATGACATATAATGTTATTTTTGTTCAATATTTTGAAATACCGTATAATATACCCTCCGTAAAATCGTACCTTAGATTTCTTACGATCCTCAGAGACGTTACCTATTTAAATTTAAAAATGAAAGAAAATATCATTTATATTTATAATCAAGCCAAAATAGTCTGTAAATAGTTAACATAAAACTCATAATATTGAAACGTTTCCTAGAACTTCTAACGACAACGTATTTAGATGTAATAGTGTTCGTATAAGAGTATTTGTAATTTGATCATTGGTGCTTTACTTGATGGTTTAAGATTGTTTTCTCTTTTATGTCTCCGAGCGTGAGTATGTGTATGTGTGCGTGAGTATATGCGCACGCCACGCGTCGTCGACTGTCGAGCTTCTTCGGTTGGTTTCGTTCGCGAAGCAATTGGACTAAATGAACGAGATGAATTGTAACTGAAGTAGTGAAGGAAGGACGGGAAAAAGTGAAGTACTTCAATTGAAGCATTCATTCCTGAACGACACATGACTGGCCCGTACAGTCCGTGTCCGTTCGAGCCTTTGCTAAGATTCAGTCGCTAGCGAGATTTGCATGAGCCCCCAGCTGATAAAATCGACGAATGTTTGTTTTGTTGGTGTGTGCATGTGCAATCTATGGGAATCGCGAATGCGCCACTAGTTAACCGACGTATCATTTTACGTAAGTAGTTAGCGAATAAGATAATTAATGTCACGCCGCGATAACAGATGGCGCTAGTCGTACCGTGGCCGGCCGTTATCCGCGCGGCCGAGTCATTGAACCGAGATAGGTATAATAATATGCGGTCATACTGGATGTCGACCTTCGGCCTTTATCGGGACTCTTTGTTTATTGATTACTCGCAAAAGTGAGTTACGATTTACGAGTTACGATCAGTAGCACTGAATGTGCTGAGTTGAGGTAGGCTTCCTGTGGCCCGTGAACTGGTAATACGATCGCATCGTCAGGGCCGGACATCACGGCGGCATTCCTCGCTCCGACGTGCCTCGGAGCTCGCGGCGGTGGTGGTGGGGATCTAGCGACTACACACGAAGCAACACGTAGATAATGAGTTATGCATTATAAGGACCGGTCTAGTATTAATTGACGATGATGACGTAAGTGCGTGACTGTGGTGATTGATGTAACGTGAAGTCTATAATAGCAAAAGAAGCTATTGAAAGATGAGCAATTAAGGCTAGGATTGTCGAGCGTAGCAGGTATTTAGCGCTACCGTACCTCACTCTCACTCCCCGCGTGGCGCCGCGCCGCGCGCATTCGTAATAGGTCAAATGAACTCTCTGACCTTGCGCCGCAGTCACCGGGATGCGCGAGCGTTCCAGTAAAATACTAACAGTAATGCAACTGTACTAAGTTTTACGTTATTTTAGTTTCTTTCACAATTACATAATCTTTCATAGATTTTTTGGTTGGTTTTTCGATACTGAAGGGACAGTTATATAAAACGCAAAATGTGTTGATTTGAGTGAGGTAAAATCGATTGGATTATTTTATTACATACTTGGAAGCGTATTTATATTACTTATCTAATTTTGACAGTGCATCTCTATAAAATATTAAAGTTGGATATATAAGAAACTCGATATAAAATGGGGAATAAGACCAGAAAAAACGATGTAGTTATGAATTACCGCTTAGAAAAACAATTAGGTTATCTAATCTTAATATCACACAATCTACATTTAGCCATCGTAATAATTTGTTTCCGTCAATGTAACTAGTATACGTATTATTACAGTCCAAAATTCTAATATATTATTATAATTGCTTACTTTCTACTTATAGAAATCATTTTTAGTGAAGTTAAATAAAAGCCAAGATAAATAAAAAAATAAAGGAATAATATTTATTTTTTAAAAATGCAGCTACAGCTATAGACAAATACTAATACTAATAGACAACTTCGGTCACAAGTACATATCATATACTATTTTATAACAAGTGTGACATAAACCCGCCCCGGACTGGAGCATGGGGGTTTCACATTACTATTTTGAAAGTGTAATTTAAAAGAAAAAAATATAATACTATTATAGCAAGTGTCGCCCGCCCCGAACTGGAGCGGGCGGGAAGGGGGGAGCAGGGGTTGGCGCAGCCCCCCCCCCCCCCCCCGCTCGTTTACACTACTATTTTTAAAGTGTATTTTCATCGAAAAATGTGTTTGGTCTAATCAAACACTTGTCGAAAAATGTCTACCAGCTCATAGACTATGTTCGAACACTTCTCAAAAAATGCCTACCAGCTCCTGGATTATGATCGAAAACTTCTCGAAAAATGTCTACCAGCTCTCGGACTATGATCAAACACTTCTCGAAAAATGCCTACCATCTCTCGGACTATGATCGAAAACTTCTTGAAAAATGTCTACCCGGACTATGATCGAACACTTCTCGAAAAATGCCTACCAGCTCTTGGACTATGATCGAACACTTCTCGAAAAATGCCTACCAGCTCTCGGACTATGATCGAACACTTCTCGAAAAATGTCTACTAGCTCTCGGACTATGATCGAACACTTGTCGAAAAATGTCTACCAACTCTCGGACTATGAATCACTTCCAGTTCCAATGTACGTACTGTTTTATTTGTTCTGTGTACGTAACAAAACAATACGATCGCTAGCGGGGGGGAAACGCAGCGAAGAGGCAAAGCGACACAGGTCCTACTATACGTCGATGACGCCTGGCAGGCAACTGAAGGCGCGCGAACCGCTCTATTATATGACATTTATTTGAAAAAGTAACCGTTGAATATACTTCTAAATATCGTAAACTATTTTTCCATGAATTTTTTTACATAAAAAATGGATAATTCAAGTAAAACCAGAAAAATAATCAAAATCTTCATATCTTCGTGATTTTTTTCGATCGAGTGAAGTTAACAAATATCGTTAACAAGTTTCTAATGATCTATGACATATATTTTTCACACAAAAAAAACAATATTACTTTGTTTAAAATTGAATAAAAAACAGGCCGTTTCGACAATTCTGCCCTTAAACCAAAATTTAAATTAATAAACATAATAAGGTGCTGAGAGTTTTTTTCTCCGGTTTTTTCTCTCTCGAACCAATAGGGTGGCACCGATGAGTCCGATGAGGCAAACCAACTAATTAAATGAATTTTATTTTAAACTTTTGATTATGAAATAATCAAATTTAAATCCGCGCGGCGCCATGCGGGGAGTGATGTAGATGACCAATTTTAATCAGGCACTGCTGGGCAATTCACAAACGTAACCATTCGTCGCTGTGCTCGTCAACGAGCTCGCCTTAGCGCCAGCCTTCATTTCGACGTCGAGCTCAGCGCTGTAACAATCCGTATTCGCTTTGACATTTAAGCTCGTCGTCGAACTGTAGGCTGTGGCCTTTCGACGCTGTTCGCTAGGGCGAGTTAGGGCTTGACACAATTTGAATCGGTAAAAACGTACATTTATAGAAAAGTTGAATTATCTTGAAAATACTAAATTGATAAATTTCTTTTTTGCTACGAATGATTAAACTAATATCATATTTACAATTTTATGCATAGAACGCAAATTTACATCACATTCTTTATTTAATTTCTGATAACGTGGCAGAATATAGTAAAAATCTTGCGTATTAAAAATTAAGTGTCAGGCGTGGCGTGACAGACGCCGGCCAAGCGAGCGAAAACTTTTTCTTGTTGGTAAACAAAGGGCCGGGGACCTTTTTTTTACACTTTACCACGTATTTACAAGTGCAAGCAATAAAATAACCCATGCTTGACGTAACATGTGCAAAGTGGCTATTGGGTCCCAAATTCCTAAAAAAATCACGTCTGTTTTGTGTTCAAGTGGAGACCCTCACATATGTTCCACTACTATGGTGCAAAAAGAGTTGTGTTGAATTATTAGTGAGTATCGTATTTCTGGCGCCAAGAGTTTGCTCCCCTCCCTTACAATAGGGAGGCAACCAAAGAACCATATATATTGTGAAGAAATAAATTCATATACCCATTCGTAATGAGCGTTGTGCGCGTCTCAATTAGATACAACATTTTGAAGTTTAGAAAGGCGTCACCAATAAACAGCACATATAATAATAGTAAGTTTTATTAAGTTTACTTAAAAATGTTCATAAGTTCAACTGTGGCTATAAGAACTTTTCAATGTTGGATTGGATAAAGTTGGATTAATAAAAAACCTGCTTCATTTCAGCAACTATGTCCCGTTCAATGGCACCCAGTCAATCCCAAATGGAAAAATTAGTGGATCTGCTAAACAATCAAAGGTTTCTTGTCACAGGATATGCCCGCACAGCACATGCCAGAGACCGTACTCGTGCAGCATGGCAAGAAATTGCTAATGTTTTAAATAGTGAGGGCAATGGCTGCATCAAAACTTGGCAGCAATGGGCTAAGGTTAGTAGATATTTCTTATCAGTGAGATAAAACTATTACTTGCTTACTTTTATTAACATCAACAATAGTACTAAACTACAGTTTCCATATTTGTATATGTTTTAGTATTGGAAAGATAAAAAAGCAGCCCTTAAAAAAAAGGTTAGCCAAATAAATCAGGCAAGACGGCGTACTGGTGGTGGTGCAGCTGAGGAAGTGTTACATTTAACAAGTTTGGAAGAACAATTGCTTGCCTTAGTTGGTGGTGAAGGTTTTGCTATTGGGGACAGAGAGCTAGAAATTAATCCATTTGAAGTATGTTTTGTAAATCTAATTTACTACAATTTACTACTTTTTACTATATATAAAAATAAAATTCTATAATTAATTTCTGTTTAGAATCCACCTGCGGAGCCTGAACCTTTACCACCATCTCCAGCTGTTGCTAGCAACAGTCCACCTATTTTGCTGGTAAGTAGTGTACAAAATAACAGTTTAATATTTGTGAAACAAAATATATCTATGAAATAAATTAAATTATTAAAAATTTTCTTTGTTACAGAATATAAATGATGAACAGCCAAATAATTCTGAGAGTATATTGCAGGTGCAAAATTATATATATAAAAGTCATTTTATTAAGTCCACTTTAATATTGAGAATTTTTAACTTATACTTGCATTCTTTTTTAGGGTTTATCTTTTCCAGCAGAGTCGATGGTGGTTCAGGGAGGCTCAGAAATGATGGTAGGGCTCCACTTACTGTTACAGTGTATTACATGATTTGTAACTGAATAATATAAGCTAACTAATGCAATGTTTTTTATCATTACAGAATGAGGCACAGCAGACAGTGCAAACTGCACCTGTAAGAATTATGAATATTTATTCCCAACTGTTGCTTTATTATTAAATGTTAGAAACAAATTTTAATGAATATTTCACATTATAAAGGAACCTCAAGCTGGACCTTCGAGTACTGCCTCGACATTTCTCTCACCCCAAATTATTGAATTGGTATGTTATTATTGGTAAAAATATTCATCTCTTTATGTTAAACATGATTATGTTGGAAATTTTGACTAAAAGCAAAAAAGCTTAGTATTATTTTTAATATAATTGATATTTAAATAATAATTAATAATTATGTTGATATTACAGAATCAGCGAGCAACAGAGACTGTAGGGCAAAGAAGACAAGCTGTCAGTGCTGCATCGTGTAAGAAAATGATCTTTCTCATTAAAAATGTTACATTAAACAAAAGTACCAATATCATATGTATCTGTTTTTGCAGCTCCTCGCCGCCGTTGTGTGGCGCACGCCCGGCGGCGATTATTACGTACACCTCCAGCACAGCGAAACTCCCAAATGGCCAGTCTGACTGAGAGGTTTATTGCTATAGAAGAACGCAGGGTGAACTTGGAGATGATGCAAGGAAGGAGTAGAGAGGCCATGGCTCAAAGTTTGGAGCGTATCAGCCATGGTTTTCTCCAGCAAAGTCAAGCTATACAGTCTCTAGCTGAGGCACTTAAAATTTTTTTAGAAAATAAATGAAAGCATTATATATTACAGATAAATAAGTGTTGAAACCTGTTTTATTAAATACATTTTAATTTAAAACTCTTCTAATTTTTTATTAAAAACATACACATATTGCTCACATAAATGAACAAATAAATATACTAAAAAAACTTAACACTGAAACATGGGCTCAGGTTATTATGTTCTGTAAAGAATAATCATTTCATATCTATACTGTCTGGCAATATTTACATATTATGATTCGGATGATATGAGTAGAAATAAAACACCAAAATAGTTTAATGTAACTGTGAAACCCCTGCTCGCCCTGGTGACAAGGGAGTGGGCGGTTGACAGCCAATCTTTATTGTACATTCAACAAGTTTGAAAATATATTTTATTTATGAGTTATTTGAAAATATTACTCTTTTTATTTTTTAATTTGATTATTTCTTGTGATTATTTTAGTGGACAACTTCACATCCAAGATTTAGACTTCATGTATTTATTTAGTTGTTTTACCTAATCGAACTCATCGGTTTGGTGCCACCCACCACTGGGTCATTGAGAGAAAACAACCGGAGAATAAAAACTCTCGACACCTATGACTTTGATAATTTTATAATTTAGTTTTACGCACGGAGACACAGTACAGTTTTTAATTCCGTATTTAAATAAGATATCAAGATCCCAGAAAAATATTTTCAATTATTTATTAAACAATGCATTTGTTTATCATTATTAAAGAACTAAAGATATTAAAGAACTAAAGCATGTAAACATTTAAGAACTAAAGCCCCTTTTTTGTTTTTAGTTTGTTGTTTTTAACTTTTGCAATTTCTGCAATCCAAACTATTTTTTTTTGAAACCATCTGCAGGCCATTCTGAATCAATTGACACCTCATTCATATTTTTCTGTCACTGCTGAAAAAGAAAGGTAAAAAGGCTTTAACTGGACTTTACGTAGAAGCTAGCATATGGGTCAGTATCAGACAATATAACGTGTTCATTAATCAAAAAATCAAAAATTATTGCATGGTGTATAGAGACAGCTAGGCAGAGGCAGCTATCAATTATGCAGCCCATTTAATACTTGTATATTATATGTGTTATAATGTGTTATATACCTTAAAACGTTTTATTTAACTTATAAGACATAAAATTTATGAATTACAGAAGTGATTTTTAGTTTCAAAACAATAATGTACCTTAACAAAAATTAAATTGAATTAAAATTATCTTGCTCGGGCACGCCAAAGTTGATCAACCAACCTCTGCCTACATGCTCTGCCAGTCACCAGTTGATCTTGGGTAGATGTTGTATTTCCCCGCAATATCTGGATAACTGTCTCTTCTTCCAAAACTTCTCTTGGAGTGAGAATTGGTATAGGAACACCACCATTGTTACAAATATTATGCAAAACACAACATGCAATTATAATTTTTGCAACCATTTTTGGCTTATAGTGCAATACCCTGTGAACCAAAAGGCATCTGAAACGACCTTTCAGAATACCTATGGTTCTTTCTACACTGTTCCGGGCTGCACAGTGCATAGTGTTATAATAGTCTTCTTTGCTGTTGGGCTCAGGATTGCTATATGGTGTCATAAGATATGATCTTTGGGCATATCCTGAATCACCTGTAAATAATTTAAAAAGAAAAACATAAGTCAATGTGTTGAGGTACAAAAAACTACAGAAAGTAAAAATCAATGTCATAGTAGAATCTGACTTACTTACCAAGTAAGTACACTGATTCCCCATTGGCATTTAATTTTTCCAAGTGGTCTTTGATTATAGAATTATCAAATATTAAGTTGTCATGTGTTGCTCCACCATATGTAACATCCACATGTAAAATATTTAAATTTGCATCTGTTATCTAAAATAAAAATAAAAACTTATTTAACAAAAAGGATCATTATTCATAGTATTATGGTTTTTTTTAACATATCATTACTTACAAGCATTGCATTTCGAGCATGATACCCTTTCCGACAGTAAAACATTTCCTCATTTTCATTGGGTCTAATCATAGCAACTAAAGTCCCATCAATGCAACCAATGACACCAGGGATTTTGAACTTCTCATAAAAGCTAAAAAGCAAAATAAATTGAAAGAAAATATAAGATTATGTTGATTAACATGAATACAAGTCCATTTCAAGTTTTATTGTGCCTTTTTGAAGAATTAATAAAGGTAGAAAGAAGACTTAAAAAATAGCCCCTATTATTTATATTTTCTCCTATTGTCAACCATTTACCCATTAATGACCTGATGTAGGTTTGGATCTCTTCTATCAATTAGACTGAAGGTTGTAGGCCTTAGTCTACCACACTGGCCTAGTGAGGGGTTGGTGAATTTCAAATGCCTTTGATAGCATTTCTTTTTTGTGAATTCTCAGGCATGCAGGTTTCCTCACAATGTTTTCACCTTTACAGCAAGTGATATTTAATTTTAAAAACTGCACATAACTTTTATTAGGAGTTATTGGTGCATGCCGTTGGGATTCAAACCCGGGTACCCCTCAGGTAAGAGGCTAAATTCTTAGCCACTGGACTATCACAGCTTCCAAATTATTTTCTCCTATAAATTTTTTAAGTATTTAAATGCCTTAATAGATATTTTAATAATGTTAGTATAACATTTAATTGAAATTTGAACCAAACAATACAATTAATGCAACAAATACATTTTCATACAGTTAACGAGTGGTGTTTTATATTGTTCAGTTAAAATGTAACTAGATTTCATGTGGTTTAACAATTTGGAAGTCTTGAATAAAAACATTAATTTTACTTCATCAAACCTACCAGTAAACTGAGTAGCACCTTTGTCAGACACAGGGTGCAAATGAGATAAAGTACCAGTCTAAGAACTTTCAATATAGCAAGTTCAATTTAATAAAATATGTTTCTTCACTGACCTTTTCTTGAGAGCCTGCCGTTCACTTTCATTTTGTGGAAATCTAATATACTTTTTTACAATATTAGGGTGGTTAAGAGCATTGACAACTGCATGAATAGCCCTTGAAACGGAAGACTGGGATATATAGCTGTCCATATTTTTAGCAAGTGCTTTCTGGTAACTTCCATGAGCCAGAAAAGATAAGGTACATAAAATCTGAAATAAATAATAGGTTACTTACATAATGTTTTTAAGATTTAGGTAAAACTTAGTCATAATTTGATAATATGTACCTACTCACATTAAAGCTTTTCAGTGAGTCTAAAATGAAACTTGCTTTATCAAAGACACAAAAAACAATAAGAGCTTCTTACCTTTAATCTCTTGGTTAGTCCACTAGATTTATGTCTGGGTATGTATGGGGAAATATCCTGTACAAGAATATTAATAAGGTCCTCGGAGAGCCTATAATTCGATATATATTCCACATCGCGAGAAATTGTTTGTATTTCTCGCAATTCACGAGCTTGGCGACGCTTTCGTAATTCATCAGATTTTTTTGCTTCCTTTAGCAAATACAGTATGCACAAAACACGAGCAGCCATTATAAATTAAATGTAATGCACAAACTGAACTTAAAAACACCAGAAACTATTTTTATCAAAGCGAATTGTTGCGGTTCGCCTCAGTTCGCCTGCAAAATTGAAGCTTTTGATTTTGACAGATAAAGTCGAGGCTGTGGGCGAGGTTGTAGACGAAGGTCGCGGCAATTTTGCATTGTGAATACCGATTTTCATACAAACATGGCCGTATGACAGAAAGAACTGTCAAACGGCTCGACGTAGAGCTTAGCGTCGAGTTCAGCGTCGAGCTCAGCGTCGAGTGGCGTGGTTCTGAATACGAAACTGTATTTCGTCGCTGCGACAGCGTCGAGTTCTAGGCTGTTTTGCTTTGTGAATTGCACTGCTGGGCGTGGGCAGCTTAATTTACAATATTGTAAATTTAGCCTCATTATGATTTTTATTTGTTAAGGTTAGTTTAAATCAATTCATTTATTAATTTTAAATCAATTAGTATTTTATTTTCTATTCTGATAGAAATTCGGCTACAGAGTAATAGGTACGCTTTTTCTGTTAAATAATAATATGTTTTTAGTTCCTTTTCGCTAATTATTTTTTTAGAATTTTCCTTGAAGTACGAGGATGGTTCTTACGGGGAGAAAATCTGAAAACAATGTAAAGAATAGTAGGTACCTAGATTGTATGACAAGGGAGCAAAATGAAATTTTTACGGCGAGGGCGTTTTTTGAATCCTTAGCGAAGTGAGGGATTCTAGAGTAGAATCTACAGCGTAGCGAGGGTTTCTTTAGTAGAATCCTGAACGTAGCGACGGATTCAAAGTATGTTGCCCGAGCCAAAAATATATTTTCATCCCATCTATTCTAAAAGTACGACTTTGCTGCCCTTTAAGTGCGCCCAAAATGTAACAACTAAATTGAAAATAAATAGTATCTGATAATAAAACAACCAAAAAGTTATATTTACATTTGAGACATTTTCGCAATTACGAAAATTTATTGTTACTTACAGTTTTATTAGGAATAGAGATTGTTGTAGATTTTATATTCTGCGTGTATGAAATAATGTCCGAATCTGGCTCATTTCTAACAATCCGTGAAAATTGATAAAAACGCTAGCTGTGTAGTTTTTATTCAAACAATACTTATTTGCGTTCGATTTGTTTGGCGCTGAACACTAAGTTATTCTAAATTCAAAAAATGCGCAGAAAAGTTCATTGCCGCGCACTTTTTGAATTCGGAACTTATGAAGAGGGAGGAAAAACTCATTCCTGCCCGCTAACTTTGGGCGCACTAAAACGGGAGCAAAGTCGTACTTTTCGAATAGATGGGATGAAAAATAATAAAAACAAAAATAATTGTTGTTTTTATTATTTTTGAAATTATTTCATTTTCCCATAATTATTAACTGTTCTATCTGTCAAACATCATTTCAGATTGAATAGGTATTACTTCATATTATGGTGGCAATGTCATGCATTTAGAAACGTCAAGTTTTTCTTTTTTGATGCCTCTTTGATATATTTATAATGGCAAAACGAAGTGTGCTGGGTCAGCTCTTACTTTTAAATATTATAAAGCTGTTTCGTCATCCTCATCCCAACATATCCCGAAAACGATACCCATGACCAAGTGTTCAAAAAAGTGTAGTCCGTCAAAAAAATAGAGCTCCGTAAGAAAATTGAATCGAAAACCTAATTATGCGTGCGCTGCAAAAACTATGATTTATGACTATACAGTCACAATAACCGCTTTTATGTTCATAAAAATATTAAATCGTCTGAAGAAAGAAACTACGGTAAATGCGTAATATTAATCCTTATACAAATTAAGTATTCTGTTATCAAGGGTATTTACGAAGAAGTACTTATAATACTTTTTGTTTTATTTCAATCGGACATTTCGTTGAGAAATTATTACGAGTATAAAACGCAAAGAATTGGTACCTACATAATAATGAGTTATTTGCCAAAGAGTTTTATCAACATAATAATATTCTACTAAGTAGGTACTACTATTATAAATGCGAATGTTTGTGAGTATGGATGGATGTTTGTTACTCTTTTACTTAAAAACGGCTGAATATATTTGGATGAAATTTGGTACACAGATAGATCATAACCAGGATTAACATATTTTATAGGATACTTTTTACCCTTCTCTGCATCAAGTCCTAAAATCCGCGCGGGGGAAGCCGCGGTCACAGTCTAGTGATAAATACGAGTAATAATAACGCTCCACACTCATAGCCCCACACTAGGATTTCCTGTGTCGTGGGTACCATGGACACACACAAAACAAGAACACACACACCCAGACCAGAAACACTTCTAAAAACGTTTTTGTGTGCACAACCACTTCACACACGATTCAACCACAGACCGTGAAGGGTTATATTTTGTTTTCAGCAAAACTTTGTCCGAAACTCTGTAACAAACTGAGCTTTCCAAACGCTTAAGGGATAAATCAAATGAACTCGTATTGAGTACCCCGTAGAGCATAAAATTACGGAGTCCGGGGTCCTAATATAGCCATCAATATTGTCAACGAATTCTGGTTATGCGACGTTGCCACACCTCTAACCCCGACCACGTCAGCAAGTGATAGCGACGCGACGTTGCCAAATCGAAGAACAAACTCCGAATGCCCGTCAATGCCCCCAATCCCCATATTTGAGATCCGATGTTTGACAGGGGACAGCCCAGGGGTCCTTTTTACCTGTTCGACCCGTCAATATTGTTGTCGACTCGACAGTGGTTTTCGAATAAATGCAACATTTTGAAGCAACGTAGGTATCAAAAACTTCGAACAAGAAAGTCAATTGGTTAAAAAAACCTCTTTAAGACTTTAAAGTTTAAGTGCGAGAAACTGTCAGGGTCGTGGCTTTATTAATCGTTTAAATTTGACAAAAAATATTGAAATTAAATTAAAATTAATTTCAATATTTTTTGTCAAATTTAATGTAATCTTAACACAATATATGGAAAGTACTTAAGTAAATTCAAACCCATTTAAATAAATAAATAATAAATGAATGTTATTGTAAAAAATTGTATATGGTCAATGTGGGGAAGACGAATGTGGGGAAGAAGTAGTTTATTTTAATTTTAAGATTTTTATTTTTGAGACTTCATTGTACGAGTCCTATTCTTTATAAGTAACATGGTATTATTTGGAGATGTTGAACAATGGACCTTTGTTTACATTATTAAAAATTCAAAACATTAGTACATGAAATAACTTTACAGATATCGATGATAACTTAAAATATCATCGGGCCATTTAACAGTTAACGTACACCAAATTGACTACAAACTAGAATTTAATAAGCACACCTAAGTAGTAATCAAAAACAAATCGTGTTTTAAATACAAATTAAATCTCTATAATAAAGTATCGATAATATTTTGAAAAATCAAAGAAAAAGTGGCTAATTCGTCATAAAATTGAAGTCAGGGGTTTTTCACATTTTTTTAAGAAACAAGAGAAAGAAAGAAAGAAGAAGTTTCTTTTATCAAATAAGTATAAAGTTGTACGAATTATTTTGAGCAATCTATATTCACCCAATCATACCATGTCGATATCCATCTTGATATGTTAAAAAAAGCCAGCCCATCAAGATATTCATGTCGAAATTTTCAAAAAAGCTGTCTCCACCTAAGATTTAAAAATATATTTTTCATAATCCTCATCCGACACGTCCCGAAAACCATCCCAACCTTGACCAAGAATTCAAAAAAGCCAGGTCTGCCATCTTGGATTCCAAAATTAATAAATGTTTATAATCCTCACTCCAAAATATCCCGAAAATGATACCCATGACCAAGTGTTCAAAAAAGTCGAATCCGCCATCTTGGATTTCAAAATTAATATATTTTTCATCATCCTCATCCCAATATATCCCGAAAACGATACCCATGACCAAGTGTTCAAAAAAATGTAGTCCGCCATCTTGGGTACCAAAATTATTATATTTTTCATCATTCTCATCCCAACATATCCCAAAAACGATTCCCATGACTAAGTATTCAAAAAAGTGTAGTCCGCCATCTTGGATTTCAAAATTAATATATGTTTCGTCATCCTCATCCCAACATATCCCGAAAACGATACCCATGACCAAGTGTTCAAAAAAGTGTAGTCCGCCATCTTGAATACCAAAATTAATATATGTTTCGTCATCCTCATCCCAACATATCCCGAAAACGATACCCATGACCAAGTGTTCAAAAAAGTGTAGTCCGCCATCTTGGATTTCAAATTTAATATTTTGCTCTTCATCCTCATGCCAAAATATCCCAAAAACGTCATCCATATTAAAATTCTAAAAATTTTGTCTGATATCTTGGATCGGTATTTTCATCTCAACATAAAATTGAGAGCTGTGCTAAGACGGCTAATTTTATGAAAATAATGGACGGTGATGCTATTGCGTAAAATTTAAATAAGACACTCTGGTTGTTATTTGGTATGTCTTAGTCTGTCACAAATGTGATTCAAGATTTTGATACAAAAAACAATACAAAGGTAGTCTTTGACTAATCGGGTACGCCATATTGCGCGAGGAAATAATGTACGGTGAAAATAATGTTTCCCAGATATGAAACCTAGATAGATCGATTTCTTGCCCCCAAAAACCCCTACAGTACAAGTTTCATCGGACTCCATCGTGCAATTCTATAGAACGGCATTATAAATACACATAAATAGATTTGTGACTACATATATACATATATGCATAATATATAAATATTGTTCGTTCCATAGAATAGTTAGATTTTTATTAACTCAATCGAATTAATTACATTGGGACTTTCATACCAGAAAAGGTTTATAATTTCTGACTGAGAGAGAGAGACAGTCATATGACGGTCTTACCCCCCCTTCAAGCTTTTCGACTATCAAAAAAATCAAATGCAGATATTTCAAAAACAAAACCAATTTTCGTTTCATAAATGTAGTAAATCATTAAAGTAGTTACTAATTAAGACGTTTTAGTATCATTTTTATGATAAATACTTTTAAAATTATTGTTTCCCCAGAGGTCGATTTGGTCAAAATGAACTCTCAAAACACCAAAAAAATTTAAAGGATATTTTCATTACAAAAGATGCCTTATAACAAGATTAATAATATGTTTATTTCAAAGAGCATTGCCGACTGATTAATTTACGGTGCGACACATTGTCGTAAAGGTGTTATGTTTTGAAAAAAGCCCAGTAGACGGTCTTACCCCCAGACTTCCCCACATTGCACATAATTAAAAAATCTTATTTTGCAAATTGAAAATCGAATAACTTTATCAAATTAATAAATTTACAAATTTTCAACGAAATCTGGCCGTTTAAAGTGGGGAAAATCGCGCCCCTCCTTTGATTTGGCGCGATTTTGACCGGTTAAAAATACAAACAAACATACAGGTGAAGCTGACATAAAGCATGTAAAATTCCATGGGAAACTAGCACCAGGTTTCAAATAACTTTTAGGTAAGTGCCTATTACCACCTAAGGTGCGTCGAGCAAGAAATTATTTTATGGTAGGTCAGGTCGCCGGGGACGGAGCAGACGGTAAGATCGATATCGGGTGTCTGCAAAAAATAATAAACCTACACAGAAAACGTTATTCAAACACGGTGATGGATATACGCTATAGGTACGCAAACATACTCGTACTTTTATTCAAAAGACATGATTTAATTAATAGGAAATATTTATTTTAAAATATACAAATATTACATGTATGTATTTGTATTTTACACCTTGTGCCAATTATGCTGACGGATGAAGACGAAAGCTACAATGAAACACCATTCATGACGATTCATCACAGAGCAAATTTGGCACAGACTCAGACAGACAAGATAACTATTTTATTGAAGTGTATTTTTAACCCCCGATGCAAAAGGATGTGTGTTGTAAGTTTGACGTGTTTGTTTGACTGTCTGTCGTGGCACCGTAGCTCGCGAACCGATGAAGCGATTTCAATTTAGTTTTTTTTGTATAAAAGGCGAGTGTTCTTAGACATTTTTGATGAAAATCGGTTGTCATTTTTTACATTTTAGTGTGTCGGGGTTTTTTAAATTTTAAATTTAATTATTATTGAAAGCTTTTATTTAACTTGCATGTATGTAAGTGTGATTGTTCGGGTGGGTATGTTTGTTCGGGTGGTATCTTTGAATTCAATTTTGAAGTAGATATCTTCAACCGATTGAGCTGAAATTTTGTATTCACGTTTAGTTTGGATGACAATGCACGATATGGTTTATGACGTCATTCTAAATCCAATATGGCGGACCATCCAAGATATCTGAACAGTTATTTTTAATGTATTTCTACAATATGTGTATCAAATGAAAGGGTTTGTTAAGAGTAACTCGAAAAATAAAAGCTTTGTTTAGAATAGTTTTTAACATATAACTTATTAAATTATTTTACTTATGTAAAATTCTCATGTCACAGTTGTAGTTAAGTACCATACTCCTCCAAAACGGCTTGACCGATTTCTATGTAATTTTATATGCATATTTAGTAGGTCTGAGAATCGGCTACTGTCTGTTTTTCATACCCCTAAGTAATAAGGGTTGTCCACACCTAACATTTTTGGAACGAAGTTCCTTATCGCGCGTTGTGAAAGGGGGCTAGACGGAAAAAATTCTTACGAAAAGTTGTCACGACACTTTTTGCTGTCATGACGTAAGTCATGACGTAAATGACAATGACTGAAGTTCATGACTACGTCAGTTACGTCATGAACTTCAGTTACGTCATGAGAGCAAAAAGTGTCGTAAATGACATTATCATTTACGTCATGAACTTCGTTCCTTCCGGGTGTCCCTTGACAACTCTCAAGTTTTTATTTTTATTTTTCAATAATGTGGCTTCAAAAAATACATACAACCCTAAATTTTTTTACTAACCCCTATTTTTTAATAGTGATTTTGTGTGATTTCGTGAAAATGCATAAGTATAAAATTTCATAAAAATCGGTCAAGCCGTTTCGGAGGAGTATGGTAACATTGTGACACGAGAATTTTATATATATCTTACACATATATAAGATAAAACTAACAAATATTTAATTACGGGATGATATGAGTTCGAAATTTTACAGTGCATTATGGCGAATACACGGTTATTATGTTTCACTAATATCATAAAACATTAAAATAGAATGTTAATCTACATCTACACTACCTAATATTATAAAGAGGAAAAATTTGTATTTTGTGTATTTGTTTGTAATGAATAAACTCAAAAACTACTGTGCCGATTTCAAAAATTCTTTCACCATTGGAAAGCTACATTGACCCGATTGATTAGGGAACCTTACTAAAAGTGGTGGTGAAAGTTTATGACTCAAAAAAACTTTGATTATTTTATTTATTAGTCCAATTAATTGGCAGAGCAAAGCCTGCCGGGTCAGCTAGTCAAAAATAAAGTGTTGCACGGATTACGATACTATCCGTCGAAACGTCGAACTTCACTTCTTTTTTTACTTCACTTTCTATATATACATATTAAAATCTAGCATCTAGTATAATTAATTATTTTTTAATTTACATGTAGCTCCGACTGTAAACTGCTCTACGTTTACTAAAGAATTTTGAAAATAACAAATTTTGTCCTTTTTATCAAGATACATGCTTGAGAAAAATAATAAAATAGCAACTACATTGTCATTTTTGTATGGAATTCACTTTTACCATTTTTAAAATTTTGCAGTTTTAAAATCTTAAAACATACCTTTTAAAAAGAATTTGTGACTTTTTGAATTACAACTACAACTAGGGAGGTACCTACACGTACAATTATCGCAATGTTTTATGTTATCTATCATTACATCGATTGAGTAAAATGAAACCTACGTTAGGTACCTCTGCGGACTTTATTGGGTTCCCGGTCTGTGCGCAGAGCGCTGCACAAAGGCTCCCCTTCGAATGCTGCGAATTCAATAATGAAAGAAAATTGCAAAACGGCTAAATGGCAAGGGCGCAGACACGTGTTCCGTGCGACTAATTATATCCCTTCAAAAAATAAAAGCAAAAATGTATAACATTAGTGGGATTGTTACGTTACACTTTAAATTATATGCAGGTACCTACAAGTACAAATATATTTCGTAAAATTCATAAACTGTATTGGATATCGAAATAAATGCCTAACAATATCTGAAGTGTACAGCTTCATCATAAAAAGCTGGAAAAAAATTCTATTTGAAATAAGCAGACCTGTGTACTGTGTGTGTGTGTGTGTGTGTGTGTGTGTGTGTGTGTGTGTGTGTGTGTGTGTGTGTGTGTGTGTGTGTGTGTGTGTGTGTGTGTGTGTGTACTGTATGAAATGTGTATCATGTGTTCTTCCTTCTTTTTTATTAATACATATATGTGTTGTGTTAAATACATACATAAATATTGAAACTTGAAAAACATATAATAATAGGTACCTAAATTCAACAGTTATTCGAAATAGGTCATAAAGCTAAGAATAAAACCTACTATTATTTCTGTCACTTATCACCTTGAAATACCGTCTGCTGGGCTTTTTTCAAAACGTAACATTTTTACGACAATGTGCCGCACAGTTAATTATTTTAAACAGTCGGCAATGCTCTAAAATAAACATAAATTAATAATAGGTTTGGTGAAAAAATTTCATCAGATTATAATAATCATTGTCCATGAAAATTCGGACCTAGCCTAATAAATTATATTATCACTTCGATATTATCATACTAATAGTATATAGGGAAAATAAAATCTATATTATATATCTAAGTTTTTTTGTTTATAATGAAGTGACCATTATAAACAAAAAAAAACTCTGTAATATAATATATGGATATGGATGAATAAATTAAATTATGGATTTTTAGATTTTACCTAACTGGACCCATCTTAAATATTATTTCAGCAATAGGTAGCTTACGAGATGTATTCGATTCGTAACACAGGTATCTATAACAGAGCTTTAAATCTAGAAACAACATTCAATTTTTTGATGACATTGCGTCGCGTCGTCTGGAAGACGATGTAAAATTTTCAGCTTCTCTATCATCACAAGTTCTCCACGTATGTATTAATATTTTGTGCTTATTGCTTTTCATACAAAGAGACTCCCTGATATGCCAACTTAATTAGTCTCATTAGCGCAGCGAAGCGATCATTTGTCCAATTTTCTGATGTTTCTATAAATCGATCTACCTATAAGTAGATAGGTATCTCGCCCTGTTAAAAAGATACCTACGATACGCGTGAAATAATAAGGATAACATCGTTGTACAAAGAGCATCCTGTCAACAAACTAATTAGGCAGCTTTCGATAATCGAAAATAAATTATTTGCGTGCTTCAAGCTGGGATCCTCACCGTTGAAATCTCAATGAAAACGAATTTTGACAATGCTGAAAAATAGTCCTGAAATAATCGTAAATAGTCGTACAAGTAAAAAAAATAGTCGCATTTTAGTTTCGGTGTTATAATTATAGGTTGGTGAGGATTATTGCTTGAACGTCAAGCTGTACTCCTCACCTCTGGTGCAAGCAAACGGTAAAGTCTATCGAATTGGTTTAGGTTCCAACAAATAGTCATGAAAATAGTCGCAACGACATGCCAAATCTCAGAAATAGTCCATAAGATATTCCAGAGATGTAGGTAAAGGTGGTGAGGATTATATATAATATGGTTTGAACAGTCGGGTACAAAATGTTTTACTTCTTCGTCAACTTTTCATATTATTGTGAAATATTCCGCTTAAAATATAATATTAGCTAAAGCTAACTAAAAACGGTCGGCTCGGGTTCAGCTTTCCCCTCACCCTTGAACATCCCTGCATGCTCAAAAATCGATAAGCATACTACACGAACCCTACTTATTTTTGGCGTGTAATCGGAGAGTTATCACCGTTTAAAATGCAATGATGCAAGTAATTAAGAAACATGTTTATGTTTGTGGGTGGTCCGTTATTAATGAAATATTAATTGATATTTATTTTAAGTGTAGGTACGCTGATATATGAAAACATCAGAGTTAAGAGATTTACAGTTATTTAAAGATGAGTAGCAAAGTTCATAAGGCCAATTACTGACAGAATTTTTTCCGAACAATTTTACCTAGCGCAGTGAACTAAAATTCGTCGATATACAAATACTTCACTCATGGACGTGTCACTTTCGCGCCTTGATTTACGATTTAGGAAAGCTACAGTGTAACAAGTTTGGGCCGAAACTTTCAAAGTCGAATTTCGGTCAATGTCCCTTTACGTCATTTTACGATCGAGATCATAATAATTATATATGACGACGTACCACGTTGCTATAGAGCGAATAGGGGATCCTTAAACATCTGTCTAGGTTGGACTGTCCAGGGTTAAAGGTACAAGTCATTCAAAAATTAACTCATACTTGCGCATTAACAAAAGCTTTGATCTTTGTCACAGTGAATTTTTAATTAACGTAAGTTAATACCCAACGCCAAGCAAAGTAAATTATATCTCACTATATTTCCTTTCCTTTTGTCCGGCACTGTAGAGAAGTCAAACAATACGTAAGCACGTAATTTTGAAAATCATGATGAACAATGGATATAAACATTTTCATTGCACATCTGCTTAAATGATTATTCTATAGTCGATTATATTTGCAGACATTCGGTTATTCTTCCCCACTTTCACCCCCCACAACTTTTTAACGACTGCACTGATTTTCATCAAACATATCTAAAAACACTGGCCCGTAACTCACTTTTCATACAAATTGCAATAATATGAAAAAATCCAAACTAAAAAATTGAAAGATAAATTTAATTTGAGAATAGTGTTAGTAAGAAAAAAAAATTTAAAACAATATTTATTTTTCATTTTTTAGTTCGATTTTTTTTATATTATTGCATCGTCATTGGTCCTTGATAAGTTGTATACAATAGGCATGATAACAGTAATCAAGTATCGCCAAAATATTTATCAGATCTAATGAAATAGGATTCAAAGATTTTGAAACATGTATTTATGTATAATGTCGAGATTAATAATTTATTTGTTAAAATAAATCTACAAAATACAACAATCCGCCATGATAGCTTAAACACCCATCAGATCGAATTATTTCAATTTACGTCACGTCTCAGTAAACGTCATTTTTTTCGTTTAAGCGTACACGCGATATCTGCTTTTTTTTCTGAGCCGTGACGTAATGACAGACGATATGACACGGGCGAGCGTTTTGGAATGAATTTGAAACTTAAAATTTAAATGTTAAGTACATTTATTGCACAAAAACCTTAAATTTCTACAAAAATATGATATTTTTTAGACATAATAGAAACTTCTGAATATCATAGAAGAGTTTTTGAAAAGTAGTTATCATGCCTATTGCATAATTTCGAATTTATTCGACGTTTTTAAGTATGTACGTCAAAATCATGTTTAAAGTTTCCGTTACATACATAAGTACGACCGAAACTAATAAAAAACGTGTTAGTAAAAAAGACATGCTAAGATCGTTTATCAAATTGGAAAAGTTTAAAAAAATGGACTAAGTATACATTTAGATATCAGAAATATTTGAAAAGGTGTAATTTAACGTCCGTCCTGTCCGTAATTTATTGGTAATGTAGGTGTTTGTATCGGGAATGGTGGGGTGGGCTGGGGGTGCTATGGGGTCTCGGCCACCCCTCGATCGATCCAGCTGCGTCCCGGGCGACGCTGGAGATCGCTGAATTATCACGAATCTCCGCTCCGTCGCGAATGCCCGCCTCGATAAGAGCTGCCTCGCGTTTCGTATTGATGTAACAGGAAGGTGTCTTAGATAATAAGTAGGTAGTTTGTGTGTGGGATTTACCTAGTTCACCTACTAACCTTATGAATGTTTGTGTTCTGTTCCTAATACTTGTGTGTGCGATCCTGGGATACAGGTACGTACCGATAATACATATGTAATTAATACAGGGTGATTGGACAGGGCAGGACAGGATTTGAACTGGTGTAAAAGCTATGTAAATAATACTCTATCCAAAAACCAATGGTTCTAGAATTATAATTTTTTTAATAATTTTCAATAGAATCCCGATTTTCTAGGAAAAAAATCGATAATTTTTGTTTTCACTTATTTCTACACAATTTGTTTTTACTAAGTTATTGTTTGATCATTGTTTTATTAAATTTAATTAATAGTCATCACTTAGAGTCTAGAGAGTAGACGGATGTTGCTCAGACACAAAGCCCGTCAATGCTGGCGTTGTTCAGGCTCAGTGTTGTCCCCCACGCTATTCATTCTGCATATCAATGATATGCTACAAGATACAAGTAGCATGCATTGCTATGCAGATGACAGCACCGGGGATGCACTATACACCTGCCGCGCTAACGCCTCTCGGACACTTGTGGAAGAAAGCAGAACCCGGCTTGTGTCTGAAATCGAGAGCTCTCTGGAGCGGGTCTCGGAATGGGGTCGACACAATCTTGTCGAATTCAACCCCTCGAAGACACAAGTCTGCGCGTTTACCGCTCAAAAAGCCCCATTCGTCATAACGCCTGAGTTCCAGGGTACCGCTCTCACCATGAGTGAAAGTATAGACATCTAGGGTACTGACATTGAGAGAGACGTGCAGTTTCAGAGTCATCTGGAAAGCAAAGCCAAACTGGCCTCTAAGAAGCTTGGTGTCCTCAACAGAGCGAGGCGGTACTTCACTGCGGGGCAACTCCAGGTGGAGCAGTACCCCACATGGAGTAGTGCTCGCACCTGTGAGCGGGGGCGCCAAAATACCAGCTAAGTCCATTTGACTCCGTCCAGAAACGCGCTATCCGAATCGTCAATGACCCAAGATCGACCAATAGGTTAGAACCACTGAGCCTTCGCCGCGATGTCGGCTCTCTCTGTGTGTTCTACCGACTTTACTTTGGTGAGTGCTCCGCGGAGGTATACGGGATGATGCCGACATCGCCCTTTCTTCACTACACCACCCGCCGGAGACTGAAATTCTACCCTCATCAGCTGGATTCGTGGCGTTCATCCACAGTCCGTTTTTCACGTACGTTTTTGCCTCGTACATGCAAACTTTGGAACAGTCTTCCGGCTGATGTATTCCCGCAGGACTATGACATGGGGTTCTCCTTCGTAGCCGGCAACGCACTGGCGACCCCCCTGGTGTTGCACGTGTGGCGACTAGCGTAGCGTGGCGTGTGGCGAGTAGGCGACGGTGACCACTTACTGGTCCTAAAGGTGGCTCGTATGTCTGTTTTCTTGCTCCATTTATAAAAAAAGTCCAAAAACTTTTATATCAGGTTCTTTGAAAGTCATGAAATTTAAAAAAAGACTTCATACTTTTATTTTTAATTAATTGTAGGATAAAATTTTATTCATAAAATTTTCGTACAAAGCACTTAAATAAGGGCCTGACTTCAATACCTATCCGGGTCCAAGCCCTGGAGGTAGGAGACTCTGCAAGGAGGTTAGACTCCTGCCGCTTTATACTGCATGCAGACACAGAATCTAAACAATCATTTTTCCACAAAAATATTGTGGACTGATGAATCGAAGTTTGACATAAGTTTGGTGTTTCCTGGTACTTGGTTTAAAACCATTACCTGCCAAGTTTTCCTCAATTTTCCAGATTCTTTTACTTATCAGGCCGTATTTAAATAAATCAGCTTATATTTTATTACACTAATTCAGAAGTTCTTTTAAATTTCAGACGCTAAATAACAGGTTTCCAAGCTCAATAAATAATCAACAATAATAAATAATATACCTAATTAAAGCAAAATATTCAGTCACTTAAGAATTCATCACCTCATGGTGATGAGTTATTAAGGTTAATAACTTCCCTAATCAACATTCAACGCCACTACACGCGGCTCTGGGCCCTTTGAATCCAACGGTTCCTCGTTGTCTTCTTCAAATCATCAGTCCACCTGGTCGGAGGGCGGCCTGTAGGTACTCCTGTTGCCGAGACGTAGTCGCCATTCGAGCCCTATTCTTCCCCACCGGTTATCGGTCCTTCGAACTTCGCCAGCCCATTGTCTCTATAGTTTGCTAGCCTTGAAAACTACGTCAGTTACTTCGGCTCTTCTACGGATGATCAAAACCTAAATCCAAATGATATGATCCAGATTTTAGATTAGAGATTTAGATTTAGAGTTTTAGAGATTTAGAACTCTCCTGGGATAACTAGCTTTTGAAAAAAATAACTACATTAATATCGGTACAATCCCTTGGGCTCTAACCGGACCACCCGATAATTATATGTAGGTACACAGGTAGACACGTATAGAGGCGTGAAATTATAACACCCCACTTATATCGGGGTTAAAATCATAATAATTCTCTATAGGTAATATATCGCATATGTAAATTGCATAATAAACCATTTTATTTCTTAAAACCTTTTATAAATCCAGCTGAATATTTAAAAGACAACTACAAGTACTTTTATTTAAAAGTAAAATAGATATTGAGAGTTCAGAATATCCAACTGCTTCAAATGAGACATTTTGCTAAAAAAATTACTCATAGGACCGAAATGTATTGTCCAGAATACTGCATCGACAGGTTAGGGGTCATCAAATCTAATGGGTTCAAATCATAATTTATTATGGTTGCAAAACGGAATACCGTGGTCGGGTCTCTCTTATAGAAATTAATTGTAATATGGATTTCTTTCTCGATTCCTTGTACTAAAATTATTCATTGACTAAAACAGCTGTAATATCGGGTTCACTGGCCGATGAGCTCACACCCACGCTGTAAAGAGCAGGACTGAACCACAGATGTCCATAGGCGTGATAGAGACAGTGAGGAATAATGGATGATGGAATAACAGAAAAAATCTTCTGTTTGGTGCCGAATAATAATGAAATGTAACAGTCGTTGACAGTTTAGTATATAGAACCTGGATGACCGAGCTTTGCTCGGTATTTTAATTTTGTAAATGATGATTATTGGGAAAAATATTTACATATTTAGTGCTGAATAACAACGCCATCTATGTCAAATAGCTGTAGTGTTGCTGCGTCGGTAAATCATAATTTAGTTATATTGTTGTATGCATAGATGGCGTTAGATGGTGCATATTTATATTGTTCGAATGTTCGAAAACACGAATAAAAACAGGTTCTCAACGGTTTTTTAAAAATGAAACATAGCTAGATAATTTTATTGCCCCCGAAACTCCTTAAATACCAAATTTCATGGAAATCGTTGGAGCCGTTTCCGAGATCCAGATTATATATATACAAGAATTTCTCGTTTAAAGATATAAGATGTACTTATAATTTAAGGCAGTGATGGAATATTACTAAGTACTTATATTAAAATTTGAAAATTAGTTAATGTTCAGATCAGTTTCTTTGTGAAGCGATCGATAAAGTAGTAGTCCATGGTTTTTATACCATCGCATTTATTAGACACCTACACCAAACATTTCGATAATTAGGAATATTAAACCATCCCATGAAATCTTATTTCGTAATATGGTTGGTATATGTAATGTAAGCTGCCATAATATTATCCATTATAAATTATACTTGTAGCATTTTTAGTAAATATCATTTTAACCCGGCGTCACGGGGGTTGGGTCTGTGAGACCCGTCACATTTCATTTCGCTTCTAGTTCAGACTATGCATGCCACGTTGCCGTTCTTCTCAATAACTGGAGCTGTTGAGTTGTTCTATGCGTAGCAGGTAACACGTTAGTCGTGCGACAGCCGCAGTGGGAGTTATAAGTGCACAAAATTGAATAAGGTATGCTCACATACCAAGTGTATTAGTGTAACAATTTCGCGCCATTTTGTGTAGACATTATTTTAATTATTATCCATGTATTTATCCTTTTTTTGTTGTTGTTTGCAATTAAAGTTGCTGATATATATGTACTTCAATGTATTTTATTTGTGTTTTTTGTACGTATTTGGTAAAAAATGGATCGAGAAGAGAGATTTTATAAAATTTAATGTCACCTGCTGTTACGGTGAAGGAAAACATCGTGGGGAAACCTGCATGCCTGAGAGTTCACAAAAAAAGTTCTCAAAGGTATGTGAAGTCCACCAACCCGCCGTAGGCCGGCGTGGTAGACTAAGGCCTACACCTACATCCCTCTCATTGTGTGGGTCATTAATGGGTTACTGACAACTGTTTTTTACTTTCAAAGATAATAATAATATAGATTCCTAAAAAAGTACCACAAAACATTAAGACTGATTGTTAATTAATAACAGAATAACATTTAAGTAGAAGAGAAAGATTTTGTTGACATTTTGTCGTTCTTTTTTAAAGCTCTAATAAATATGATTAAAACATAATATAATATGATATTTGTGTTTTATTCATTTACAGAAATACCTAAAACTAAACACGAATAAATATTAACTTAATTATCTTTAAAGTATTAAAAGAAATTTGATGTCTAATGATCGGGTCAGTGAGACCCACTACAACGTCCGCATAACACTGTTCCACCCCCATGACGCCGGGGTAATCTATAGGTAAAGAGTATTTTAGGTCTAGCGTTTGGTTGTATATCAGTGGTCTCTACAGCATACGTGGAGTATGCAAGCTGTACTAATGTGACATGAATAATGTTCTAATGTTCTAAGTAGAAGAGAATCTAGCTGACCCTGCCCTTATTTCTGGCTCTCTCCTAATTCTTTACCCTTCCAAGACCTAGTCTCTCTCCTAAACTTTCTTCCTTGTTTACTAAACTTCCATCTCTTGTATCCACTAGAGTTATAAACACGTATGATCCAAATTTTAGTTTTGAGGACTCTATAGATTTCAGTCAGTCAAGATAAGCCATTTATTTCATACTACAGTCTAGTATGAAATAAATGGCTTATCTTACCTTCGCCCGCGTGGATTTTAGAACTTGCGGTTATTGTGACTGAATTATGATAGTTAAATATGTGCTCTCGCAGACTTTTTTGTAGATCTTAATAAGACCTACAAACTCGTCGTACATCATTTTGTTCTCTTGTAAATAGTTTTTGCAGAGCACGCATAAATAAATTTTCGATTCAACGGATTCTTACGGATCCCTAATTTTCCTCTATAAATGGACTATTTAACACTGAAAGAATTTTTGAAATCGTAGCGCGTTCAAACAAACAAACCCTCTTGTTTAAATTTATTTTGCGTCATAATTTGCGTTTGTAGTAATCCCCCAGGTCTAAACGGTCTACGCAACAATGATGTTATGTTTTAAATTAAAACAAAACATTATTGCTTTATGATGGTTTTAGGAGTTTGTAGTACCTGGTCCCCCTGGTCTACACTCTACGTTGTGCAAAATATGGTTTTTAAATTGATTTATTACTATTTAATTATTAAACTTTTATTTGATAAGGTACAACAATTGAATGAACCTACCTATTTCATATTTTTGGGTTAGTATGTTTAATATTATTTATCCATTGTAGAAGGTACTAATTTTAAGGTGATTTACTTATTAAATTTTGACTTGTTGTCCATATGCGACCTAGGTACTTACATACTTACTTCCACTTCAAGATACCAGTCAATATCTATGGCTGAAGTTTTATTTAGGGTAGCTACAACCCCATCGCTTGTGGTATCGGATTATTAGGGTGGGATAGGGAAGCCATTGGGGCCTATACACTGAAGCACTCTAACTGTTCTCTGTTACTAACACACTACCTACTGCAAAATTGGTATCAAATCAAACAATCAAAACTGGTTATTTTTATTCAAGTAAGTACCAATTTAAACATGTTGCTTGCTGGTAATCTATAAATTTATAGCAACCTTAATAATACAAAGTATCTTTGGGAATTCATGTGACTAAAACTTAAATAGATTCTAAATTCTAAAACTTACAGTACCTACTAAGAACTTTCACTAGTATAACAAAATTGATCGATCGATAGGTATAGGTACCTACAGGATTTTGTTATTAAAAAGAAAAGAAAAGCAACTTTGCAGTGACTAGGTCGGTCACACTCAGTCACTGCACGACACGAAAGACCAGACTGCTGCAGGGTGCAGGTTGCAGGCCCATATTTTCGGCGTACTATTTCAATTTTAAGTATGTGTAATGTGTGAGACAGTGAGAGTGAGTTAGAATGAATAGAATAGCATAATAATCAGAAACGCTAATTTCGTCCCTCGCGCCCTTTCATCATGCCGTTCTTCTTGGCAACCGGTTTTGTTTGTAGAACGGTCGTAAAATGAATCCGCCAATGACAGGCCAGGGTTGGTAGCAGGCGCACCATTGGAGACGGCTGATTGAGAACGTTATAAAGTGAGGGGCGAGGGGTATGGGTGCGTGCGACCACGGTAGCGTGCGCAGCGCACACTAAACAGGCGGCAGTCGTGTTTCGCCACTCGAAAAGGTTATTATTACAATGAGACGGACACCGGACTGTCGATAAAGTGTTTGTATGTCGTTTTCGTCGATAATAAGTGTTGTGTTTACTTTCACCCGTGCGAATGTCTCGATCCTTACCTTTTTATTTGTTTTTTTATTTAATTATTGCCGTATGGGTCGGCGCTTACGTTTCAGTTAACCCTTTATTTTGAAACGATGGAACGTTGTTCTTATGGTTTTTACACTAAAAGGTATTTTATGTTATTTTTTTACTTTACGGTTGATTGCGACGTGTGTGGCTAAATAAAGTGGGCAAGGCAAGGCAAATCTCAATGAGCCGTGTTTGTCAAATCGATACCAGTGAAGCGAAATAAAACATGAATAAAACTAATTTAACATACAAAACAAGTTTCATTTTTTAATAAGTGGATGTATTAATGAATTGGCTAAGTATTTTGTGCGTGGTCTTTTAGCACCTGCTTCTTTATAATCATCGTGTAAAACCGTAAGACCAGGCTTTCTTGTGTGTGTTTCAATGGGGGTTAGTATTATTATAATATTATTGTTAAGCTTTGGGGGAAATGTCGACAATATAAGACCCTCGCAACCGAGGGTCGACAAACGAGGGGAGGGAGGGCTTAGTCTGTCTTTCTGCACACATGCAGAACCGGTTTGCTCTCCATCTCCCCTGTGCGCTATACAAATCTCTTTCTTACGCCACACGCGGCCGCATAAAGCCTTCCCACTCGCACATTTTCAATATTTTTTTCTCCTTGTGAAATAATGCCAGACGGTCTTTTTTTATTTAGATATCTGTCCCAAATAGGCTTTAATACATGTCGTGGTATAGTCCGGCAGTCACGGACTGTTTTTTTCAGTGTTTAATAACAGGTTGAATCTTCGTGAGTTCGTTCGGTTCAACGAGACGACCAGGTTTTTCCTATTTCCAAATTCTCAAATTATCTTAATAACCGTAGGACAAAAAACACATGTTCAATTAGTGCATTCTTTGCATAAATCAAACAGTGTCCTACCAAAAATGGGTATGTATCGCTAATCCTACAGGAATATTGATTTTTAGTGTAATACCGTATGGCTACTGTAATAAGGTTGTTTTTTGCCATTGCGTTATTTTAACTTGCACAGTTAATAAGTTAAGTCAGTTTATAGTTGTTTTAAGTAGGTTATTAATGAAAAAAGTGTTACCGTGGAATCGACAACTTTCAAGCGTAGGACTAGGAAAACCTACCACTACATTTGTAGGATAATGTGGCCATTTATTTATAGCAATATTTACTAAGCTGTATACAAAAAATCGGCTGGTTATTAATAAGTTTTATGACCTCGTTATTTCGACATATTTGGCGTGGAGGATGCACCACTTCAAATCATCGATTTTGTAGGACAATTATTGTTTTTCCTAGTTTATTATCATATTATCTTAAAATTTCAATAAATAATTTACTGTTAGTCAGACAATATTTACACCCTACCAAATCGACATGTTTTACATCTGCGCAATTCATTACCTACCTTTTTGAGAATTTGGAAATAGGAAAAACTTGGCGAACGAACTCACGAAGATTCAGCCTGTTTTTAATCACTGAAAAAAACAGTCAGTGGCTGCCGGATCAGTAGTAGGTATAAGCTAGTGACAAAATCTATGGCATGAACCTCCTGTAAACTAAAAGAAGACCAAAAAATGGTTGTTATACAAATACATAGGCTTATCAACTAATTAAAATTTTATAGAAATAACAGATATTTTATTGCATGTTTAATAATTAAATTTATTTGAAACTAATGGAATTATTTATTTACCCAACCTTAATTTGTTTTTAAGCTAAAATGTATAAGTACATCCATCTTAATGAAGGTTTACTTACACTCATTTTCTTCCATCCTAGTACTACTTTAAATTCATTCATATTTTTATAAAAATGTCATTAGGACTTGGGTAAAACCAAACATGAAGAGACTTGCTTCAAAAAAATAGAACAGATAAATACTAATATAATTATACACGATATGAATATGAAATATAAGATCCTCTATGAATTTTGAATAATACAATAAACGTATCAAATTGACGTCATAGAGTTGATAAAATAAAATAATTAGTATAGTTGAACTTAAAACTGTCATAAATTACATATTTGGGTTGCTACAGTTGACTTAAAAATTCCCTTTTAGTTTAATTACTAATTATTGACCATTAATTCCGTATGTTCTATACTCGTAATAATCACAAATTCGTAAATATGTGGTGATCGGTAATATAAATTGTAACAATAACGGTCAGAAAGACATCAAGATCAATCTAGAAACTAGACTATACCGAATTACCAATGATATTAGGTCAAACTCAACGCAAAATATTAACCATAGATAATTTTCTTAGCCCTTGACATTGACTTATAAAAATGATAATTATGTCAAAACAGAAACGTGCCGCTGCGCTCGTCCATTACTCCATTGCTCGACTCTAGTGTTACTCTATGCTCCCTCTGTCTGATTGTCAGTCTCGACTCTCGGCTTCGTTTTTGTTGCGTTTCTTTGACATGTTTTTGATTAATAATTTACCATTTTTGGAATTCAATGAAATTTTGACATAATTATGTATTTATTGATAGACATGTACATTAATGTACATTGCAGTATTTGTTGTTAAAATAATTTAATATTCATTACCTAGCATTATTAGAAAAATAAGTAAATTTCACGACATGTCTTAAATATTGGCTAGTGTTTGAGTAATGGCAGATATTTACGGGTATGTTGTCCTTTGTATTGAGTGCTAATAAAATTGTAGGTTTAACTAGCTATACGCTTTACATGCATTTGTTCACCTTGCATTTGTTCACCTTGCATTACTTAGATGAATGTTTCTTCTATTGCAGGTCTGAAATATTAGATAATATTCAAAAGAAAAAGGAGCAAGAGAAAGATTCACCACAAAGTCCTGGTTTTCAACAACAACAACTGACAAAGCCCGGAGACAAACAGTTGCTGGGGCCAGAGGCCCAGAACTGCAATGTTCCAGTGAGCCAGCATGTCCCATCACAGCTCCTGTCCCCGCGTCACAGTGCTGGCTCACCAATTCAAAAAGAAGATCCCAAGGACATAACACTAAAAGTTACGAACTCTACAACAATCACACTTATTGACAACGGAACCCTTGGAGGTGAAAAGGAAAAGGACAATACCTATCCAAAAAATTACTTTACTCTAGAGCCAAAAAATGACAAGAAAGATGAAGCCAACAAAAATAGTATAACTATAACACGCACAGCCCCCAAACAGTCACCGGGTGGAAGCCAAATTGATAAACCAAAAGGCCCATTGAAGCCTACTAAGAGGCCTTTGCAGTGTTTGGAGACCCTTGCTGAGAAAGCAGGCATAACATTTGAAGACAAATATGAGGCGGCAAATACTCTGTTAGCATTAGACAAGCAAAATAATACCTTTCGGAGGCCTGACATAAAACCAGTTAAGCCAGAATCGGAAAATCCCACAGAAGAATATAGATATAGAAATCAAAAAGAAGAGGATGATAAACTACAGGTGAGTTAATTAAATAAGTTATGTAGGTACTGTCTGTATTATTACCTACTATTTCTATTTATTATAATATCTTGTCCTTCTATTATTTATAATTATTTGGTCAGACTCATTATACTTTTACCCACTCATAGTTAACTCACTGCAGGGTGGTGCCTCCTCTCACAATGAGAAGGATATAGGCCTTAGTTCATCAACCTGATTTGGTGGAATGCACATGCCTTTATTTTTTGTGAACTCATATGCATGTATGTTTCCTCACTAGTTTTACTTCACTGTTACAGCAACTGATATTAAATCTTAAAAAGTGCACATAACTTTTTTAAGAAAGTTATTTCACTGGGATTTAAACCCAAACTTCTCGAATTAGAGGCTATATTATTAGCCACTGGGCTATTAGCGCTTTTATATATGGTTTAACAATTACCATCAGGCGGCCTGTCTGTCTGTAATGTTTTCCTGATATACTTATAAAAAATATATCTGCTTATATTACTTATATTTTTCTTGATCAGTCATGAAATACCTTTTCAAACGTTAAAAAGAATTATTTAAAAATAAACACAGTCATGACACTATTTAAAGGGAAATATTAAATATTTTGTTTGTAATTGATCCAAATGGATCATTGAAACATTAAGAGAGCAAGAATATTTTTCAAAGTAAACAACATATTATGTCTTATATGAAAAAAAAATTAATTGTAGATTACAAATTTCAATGTATTAATTAAACTTTTCTAGAAACTTAACAGTTCTGTAAAAGAGTTGTGTGATTAAATTTAATTTGATGATAACTGTGACTTCTTTAGTCTGGGCGCCATTGAACTAAACTATTAATTTCAAACTTTTATACCAAACTTTAATTTATTAATTATACAAAATAACACATTATTTTCAGATCATATTTAATGCAAGTGGGAGAATTGGAATACATCAATGTCTAAGACCTACCACGTCACACGTTCAGTTTCATCTGTATGATAAAACTGTGCAGTCAAACTGTACAGATAAGTCATACGTCCCACACGTGGAAAAATCGTAAAAACTGTACAGTTCTATAACACACACATTTCGATTATCGGTGCAGTTTGAACGATACAGTGTGATCGTAACAATTTCTCATAATGTGTGTAGTAGGCTTAATGGACACTAGGTCACTGAATAATAAAATGAATGAGCATAATTTTTTGTTGGGCAGATACAGCAACAAATAATTCAACAGCAGCAGCAACAGCAACAACAACAGCAGCAGCAGTTCCAGCAACTACAGCAGCAACAATTGCAGCAACTTCAGCACCAGCAGCTTCAGCAGTTACAGCAGCAGGCATTACAGCGCCAGCACCACGCGATACAACAACATATAAAAAATCAACAAGATCAACAGGAATTGGTGAGTAAAGAATTTTAAGAAATTTTAAGAATCTTATTTTTTTAAATTGTATATGGTTCTCAATAGCGACTCATGTTCTGTGAATACCTGCTTGCTTGTACTATACAACTGGTAGTACAAATGAGACAACTTAGTACGCAGTAGTACTACTCATCCACCGCAAAATCTGACATTGTCATTCTTTTGATGAATCGTGTAAAGCATAAATAACCAAATATAAGAGTAAAACTCCAGTTTGAAAATTCCACATAGATTGTCGAGATATAAACTTTCAAAATTAATTATTTTTTTCTTTTTAAAAATTGAAAAAACATTCTTACTCGATAGGTATAAGCAGCGGTGATAGCCCAGTGGCTTAGAATTCGACCTCGAATCGAGGGGTCCGGGTTCGAATCCCAGTGGCACGCACCAATGACTTTGTAATAAAAGTTATGTGCGATTTATGAAATTAAATATCACCTGCTGTTACGGTGAAGGAAAACATCGTGATTAAACCTGCATGCCTGAGAGTTCACAAAAAAAAATGTTCTCAAAGGCATGTCAAGTCCACCAACCCGCAGTAGGCCAGCGTGGTGGACTAAGGCCTACATCCTTCTCATTGTGAAAGGAGACCCGACCCTGTAGTGGTTCATTAATGGGTACTGACACACTCGATAGGTAATACCATTTTATTTAGAAACATTGCAGTACTTTATATAACTATTAAAACTACACGTAATAAGCGTTTTAAATACTCCGTAAATGCTTGCAGTTAATTAGGAAAAATGATTTTTGCTAATTTGGTTTTTATGTTTTTTCTCACAATGAGAGGGATGTAGGTTGGTGGACAAATGCACGACAACCCCAAATTTTTACCCTTCTATAACAAACCACTATTTTTAATAGTCATTTTAGAAATTTAATAAATTTTCATCCCACTCGATAACTTATATGGCAAAACAATGTTTGCCAGGTCAGCTAGTATAATATAAATAATTACTAGCCCTATACTTAAGTTTACTGTATTACATGTCATTACTCTAGTATTTGTTCCTTGTTAGTCACACCATCGAATGGTGTAGTAATACAAGATATTTTTTTTTCAAAATCAACAGATTCAATTCCTGGCGAGACATATTGATTTTTCAAAACTACAATATAGCAGTTTTAGTTCTCCCAACGGTGGGCGTCATAAATGCTGGCGAAGAAGAAGAAGAAGAAGTTCTCATTAAAATAGGGCTCGCTTCAGCACTTTTCGCTTTTTCTCATAGTTTCGGATTTCCCCATCCACACACACTTGAAAAATGTACCCTGTGTATTGTTAAATATGATTGTTACGCACATGGTATCCTAATTTTTACAATCTCAATTGTTTATTGCACTGATAAGCTAAGAGTTCCTTATACGGAGGACATCCCGTCTATTCACCGACGATCCGCCGGCAATAATTCAATTTGCAATTCGTCATAGGAGGGTCATCACATGTAAAAACAGTGCTTCTTGTATGCACAACTGTGGAATAAAATGATAATCGAGAATGTTTAGCTATTCTAATTGAAACTAATTTATTAAAGGCAAACCAAATATGAATATATCACTAAGCATTTTCAAAAATAGAATGATGCAGTTTTAGTTTTTTTCAATATCAAAATCCTTTCAACATTTTTTGCTATTCTTCATAGTTTCGGATTTCCCCATCCACACACTCTTGAAAAATTCACCATTTATACTTTGTCTCTCAGGAGTAATGTTGCCCTCTAATGATTGATAAATTGGTTCAGTAGATTCAACAATCAAACAATAATCGTAGAAACAATAATCAACACTTTCAATTAATCAATATAGCTATAATTTCGAAATCATTAGTTGCAGAAGCAGTATCAGCAGCAGCAGCAGCAACATCATCAGCAGCAACATCAACATCAGCAGCAACAACACCAGCAGCAACAGCAACACCAGCAGCAGCAACACCAGCAGCAACACCAGCAGCAACACCAGCAGCAACACCAGCAGCAGCAACACCAGCAGCAACAACACCAGCAGCAGCAACACCAGCAGCATCAGCAACAACAACAACAGCACCAACATCAACAATCACAGCAAACACAACAGCATCAACAAAGTCAACAACAGCAACATCAAAAAACTGAAATACAACAACTTCCTCAGCAAGAAATACCACAGAAATTCGTCCAAGTAAGTAAACTTTGGATTAAACTTTAATAATTATTCCATTTGTGTACTACATGTGACAGTCTCTAGTTTTTTTCTTATTCTTGTGTTACTATCATAAATGTGAAAATTTGTGAGGGTAAATGTATGGTTAGATGGATGTGTGATAGACAACGGGTTTGGATGATGTTTGATATACAGGAGGGCCACTCGCTAACTCCGTTTCCGTTATCTACGAGCCGTCCGTAAGCCGTTCGAAACTTCAGAATGTACCTTACTCTCTAAGAACTTCGGTTGCCATCATTTCAAACGGGATTATAGTCTGTTTTCATGAATGATAGATTCCAAGCCTTGACAGCCCTAGGGACGTTGTTACCCCATGTTACCGAATTATTATCTGTTTTTTATTTCGAAAATATTTCCTGTATAAGCGTGTAAAACTTATTCTTATAATCACAAAACAACCATAAAAAATTAGCCTTCAATTACTTATTTTTTAATCTATTTTGAAGTAAAGCAATATTTAATGGATTTATTGTTATAAAACCTTTGTCTTTAATATTCATAAGGAACAAATTAACATTTTGACATTAAATTTTCAATGGTGCTTGAGTAAATAGGCATGATGACTAATTTTCAAAAACTCTTCTATGATATTCGGAAGTTTCTATTATGTCTAAAATATATCATATTTTTGTAGAAAATTAAGGTTTTTGTGCAATAAAAGTACATTTAAATTTAAAGTTTCAAATTCATTCCAAAACGCTCGCCCGTGTCATGGCGTCTGTCATTGCGCCACGGCTCAGTAAAAAATGCCAGATCGCGTATAGGGACCGTGCACGGCGACACCTATGCCATCTAGTGTCATTTATCGGAACTGCCATATTGCTTTATGGGTAGGATTACTACCGTATGTTAACTTTTTGAAAAGTGTATCACAAATAATTTTGTATATTAAAAGGCTCATTAAAAGTGTATTCTTGTATTGATGGATGCTCCAATACTTCCAAGAATAAAATATATAAGTATATTAGTGTAAATTCTCGTAATTTTCCACTGATAGTACCGACATGCTCTGGCTAAAAACTATACGAAAAGTTGGATAAATGCAGTTAAAAATACACGTGACATGAATTCAAACGGTAAAAAAGAACTATCAAGGTTTTTTAAATGAAACTAAAATATAATTTGTTTTGAGATTAATTTGAAATTCAAGTTATTTTTATTTTCAATGAAAAGGAGAAATTTGTTCCATTTAAACATTTTTATTTATCACACAATATCAAAATACCTGGCATTCATCTTAAAATAGATACTGCTTTATGCGTTGCTCACTTTATTTAAACAATGTTATCTGAAAATCCTCTACACCCTTTTAATACACCAACAAATTTTCTATTGAAAAACACTTGGACCAAATACTTTTAGAATTTGAAAAATATCAACGTTCGCACGACACACACTATTCTTGATATCACTAAAATCGCATTTTATACATTTTACGTAATTTAATCCGTAATTTATAGTGAAATACTGAGTTATTCCTCGTTAAGCGACATTATGAAAACATATGAAAAACAAAGGGACAATATTGCACTTTGTGACAGTTTGTTTCGTTTTAATCCGCTAGGTGGCGTTTTGTCGTTTGTGCACGGTCCCTATAATGTGCTTACGAAAAAAATGACGTTTACCTTAGTAAAGTAAAGTAGTAGACGTGACGTAAATTGACGTAATTCGATCTGATGGGTGTTTAAGCTATCATGGCGGATTGTTGTATTTTGTAGATTTATTTTAACAAATAAATTATTAATCTCGACATTAATAAGAGAATAAATACATGTTTCAAAATCTTTGAATCCTATTTCATTAGATCAGATAAATATTTTGGCGATACTTGATTACTGTCATCATGCCTATTGTAAATTGACATTGACAGTTAGAAAAGTCATAGAGAAATTAAACACTACGTTAGGCCGGCTCCACACGTTGGTCCCAACGGTCGTACCAACGTTGGACTGCAAATACGGTGAGGCGTACATGCCGTTGGCTAATAAACTAGTTCTGTCGTGTCAGGGTCAATGTGAAGATGTTCGATACAGAAATCGAAGAGCGCCCTAATTCTGTTGAATGGTGCGCCATGCATCAGTTAATAAATTTTTATTTTTATGATGCTTTCGAGTTGCGTCCCATATTATTGGATGTGCTTGATAAAGTTCAATAAACTTATAACTTTTTCATTTGTCCATGCCGGTGGTGATTTTGTGGATGAGGAAGTCATTCTCACTCGACGGACGCACTCGCTGCGTATTGCAACAGAACTGAGCAAAGCCAACCAGTGTTGCCAGATTATTTTTTCTCGAATAGCCTAGCAGGAGCGCGTGTGTAGCCCCGAGATAGCCCCATCATGGCAAGGAAATTGATGACCCAAAAAAAGCACACAACCATACGCTTTTTACACGCAATATTCACATTTGTACACATAGTACCTCTTTTTTTCTGCATAAAAATGATTTCTTAATTAAATATTTCTGAAAAAAAATAAACATACCATCGAACACATAATAACAATAACACATTAGTTGACATTAGATTAATTTAGATTTTAGTAAGCGAGTTAGTGACAATGTCACTCGTGACAGTAGTACTCGGATTTGGCATAAAATTATGTACAATACCTATAAATAGACAACATTTTAAAACCCATGCTATAACATACATAAAGACTATTGAAACTGATTGTTGCTATAAAAGTTCTTTTTTTTCTGCTTAAAAATAATTTGTTAATTAAAATAATGTAGCCGCTTGGTAAGGAATATAGCCCCATCGGCGCTAAATAGCCCCATCTGGCAACCCTGGCGCCAACGTATGGACAGATCGCGAGCGTTGGGATAGATTCCTTTGATGAATCCGACACGAGCCGGCCAACTACCAACGCTCGCCCCAACCATTGGGACCAATACAATTTTCTAGATCCACACGTTGGACGAGTAGCTTTGGGCTCCGAGTGTGTAGCCGGCGTTATAAGAAAAGTTATTTTAATTTATTAATTATAATTAGACTTGCTTAGAGCTCAGATTGTAGATATATAATGTAAGTATAGATGTATAACAATCATAATAATAATCTTAGTGTGATGAAAAACGAATAAATCTGTATATTTTTTATTCCATACGAGAGCAAATTTGATGTCGTGTACTTTGACACATTCAACCGACGTATCTCATGTCAAACTTAAATTTACGAACGGGCTTAAAGCCTTACTAGTCCATTGACACTTCAGGTCGCTTATAACTTTTTTATTTATAGTTCTACGACAAAAAGTTACTGGACCAAATTTGTAGAGAAATTAATTTGCAACAAAAAATGTTAACAAATTTTTTTATCAGATAAATATTTTAAAAGATGTATCGTAAAAACCATTTCAACCCCTATTTTCAAGAAGGCGGCCGTGGGACAACGGTGGCGACCCCACAAACTTGGTTTTAGCTTTACACTGAACCCCCTACACATCAAAAAAATAAAATTGCGTCTAAAAACGCAAGGTAAGGCCTACAAAAAGGTAACATTTCAATGGACTATACGTAGTAGGTTTTTGCTGTCACTTGAAAAGTCATTCATTTCTACGGACGAGCCCGTCAGAAATGGGCATTCGTATGTGTTACAGGGTAGGAAATGCCGAAACTTTGGTCGACACTTAGAGTTTAGTGTTTAGAGAGTGGCCCCCCAAATTACAGATTTACAATCAGGAAAGAATATTTTTAATCTGTTATTGGGCCAAGTTAGTCTACATATAAGTGTACATGCTACTTAACTTGTATTCTATGTTACAGTATGTAACTTTTATTGTGAAATGTTTAGAGTTCCAAAGATTTTGATTTCTAAGAAAATTAAAATTATTTCTTAAATGTTAAAACAGACTGATAAAAGTTTCGACACTTCAAATCACGTAAAATTATCGTTTTCAATAAAATGCGACTTCAAGATGATCAAGTGCTTTCGATAAATTATATTTTATTTAAGATTAAAAATCACATTATTCGTATTTCACCTTTGCAATTGGGTACATGATAGTTCAACTTTTAATTAATAGTCTAAACACAAACTATAGCGATTATACCATTAGTAAGGGCTCTATAACAAATCAGATTACTACTAATTACTAGTTTAAAATGAATGAGATCGAATTTAGCGATATTCCTGTTAAATCTTTACTCTTTTTTAAAATTAATTTTTTATGATGTCATTATCCCAATAGGCTTGTTTCCACTAAGAATATGTAAACAATTTCAATAAAATAATTAAATATTACCAATATTTACGGAAAATAAAATCCGTAAAATTGGCCATTTAATCACGTGACATTGAATGATTGAACACAAATCAGAGAAGCGTTACGTCACGCCTCGCGGTTGGTTTTTCTTAAAATAATATATTATTGGGGTAAAATACATACCAAGCTATATTTTTAAACTCATTTCCAAATTTTGTCAACTAGCCTATTGTGGGTGACAGACTGTCACATGTACTTGTACAAAGGTATCTAACACTGGTTTTATTTTCCGTTGATTGACACGCGGTAGATAGAGTGCAATTGCATTCTTAATATCACTTAGTTTTTCAGATAGTACGCATATGCTGTACGCCTGTGACCAACCTGATAATTAGGGAGGTTTCCCAGGTTACAGTCGAGTTACTAATCCCAACTAACATTAATTTATGCACTAACTGAAGGTAGGTTCTCATTACTAATATACTACTGAGATAACTAACGCATGTGTTGAATTCAAAGCAGATATTCAAAGGGTTGTATTATGAAGTTAATTGCTCCTTTTAGATGGTGAACAATCAGCCTCAACTCCATACCCAACAATTTAATGTGCCTGGAATTGGCGAGATTAACCTGAGCTTCTTAGCGCCTCCAGGTTTACTCTATGACAAGAATCAGAAGAGCACAATTAACACAGACGCCAAGTCGCAGCAAGTGAGTGTTATCATCACACTGCGTACGCAGGGAGTATTTCACCATCAGATGTAGATTCAAGCATGGCATATCAATCCTGGTTGGTTGTAATTCTGAATTTATTTCTTTTATTGTTACCTGTCATCACTAGGATTATTAAAAAATAAATAAATATTCGTAAATTTATTGAAAATTGTTTGCAGTGTCAGCTCTTCATGTAAAGAGAGATCCTTCATGAAATTACAGTCGGGTACTGGTTTCTTTAATTGTATGTAGATCCCAGGAATAAAAATGATTGTACACTCAGAGCTGCCGAGAATAGAGAGGATGGTTAGATTTTTTGCCACTCGGCAGTCTTCCATTAATTAGTTTCAACCACAACATGGATTTTGATAAGAGATCGAATCCCCATCTATATCTTTGTAAGAATGAAGTATATATATTGAACTTAATTTTGTTTTTTGACCAAAACATACCCTTTCTTAATATCCCACTACTGGGCACGGGAGCGTCCTTCAAACAGTACCCCGTAGTTGCAGGTCTAGAGTCGTTATGCTACAATGGTATTAACGTCTGTTAAGCGGGCTTTTCATACTGTCTATTGGAGCCTTGCCTTAGTCAACCCCATTCGCAACTTTTTCTCGATGGCCATAGTTGGTGTTAGACTGGAAAAAGCTTGTATATTATTTTTGGATTCTACTGGAAGATCCTCTAATATTCCTAAAAAAACGTATGATGTACGTTATGAACGTAAAAATCCTTCGAAATCGTACCTGTTTACACCTGGCTGCGAAGAGGTGCGGCCAGGTGGGCAACGGCACCTATGATTTTTTAGAATCTTTATATAAATTGCCGTTATGTAGACGATATTTTATTTATTGAATAAACAAGTGAACGAAATCTTTTCCCAAAAGTAAGTTAAAAATAATTTAATTAAAAATACTTGCGGCCAAATTTTTATAGGCAACCAGGTAGATATAATTATATTCTCCTAGTTATAAATAAACATAAAAATTTCGTTTCAAGCAATAAACAGATGAGCGCATCGATCCTGCATTGGGATCTTAGACTATAAATGTTCACCCTTCATTATGTTATCAAGGGTATTTACATAATATGTATTTGTAAAATACTTTTTGTTTTATTCCAATCGGACATTTCTTTTATAAATTATCACGAGTATAAAAACGCAAAGACTTGGTACCTAATAATGAGTTATTTGCCAAAGAGTTTTATCAACATAATAATATCCTACTAAGTACTACTATTATAAATGCGAATGTTTGTGAGTATGGATGGATGTTTGTTACTCTTTCACTTAAAATTTGGTACACAGATAGATCATAACCTGGATTAACATTTATAGGATACTTTTTACCTTTCTCTGCACCAAGTTCTAAAATCCGCGCGGGCGAAGCCGCGGTCACAGTCTAGTTTTACATAATTCTCCATGGACTATTCGGGTTATGTTAACCCTCCAATGTAGATCACGGAACAACGGGAACTCTCATCCACGATTAACACAGATTTTGTCTTCAGAAGTAACAGAGGAAAGTTCTAAAAGACTAATTAAGCATAACGCTGTCTCACGTTGTTAGAAGACATCCAACTGTGTGGAACAGAAACGTTCTGGTTTTATATGAAGTACGACGCGGAAATATCCCACAAGATAAGAATTCAGTTAGAATGTAAAGGAGAAGTTTAACCTTCGATGTCGTCCTAATACCGAAGATCATCTGCAAACAATTAGCTGAAAACCACGATTCACTATAAAATTTCTTGTAAATAATCTTTCTTGGATTTTTTTTTTGTTTGATGGACTGAAAAGATGGTGAATTTTACTGAATTGAGAAGAATACTTATAAGGCAAATACGCCGCCTTAAAATTGTGTCAGCGAGAAATGGACAGTGCTAAAACTACCATATAAACGAAGCTCATGAGAATTTGAAAAGCCACTGTTAGCTTAATTTTAAGTATGCAGTGAGTAAATCCTACATTGATTTACATGTGTGTACCTTGAATTATGTTTAATCCTTCTATTAATTTAGTTGATTTTTTAATATAATTTACGAAAACGGGAGCAGGAAAAGTCTCATTATTTGCTATTTATATTACTAATATTGTGTTGAATGTAAGTGTATTATTTGTATACCCTTTTTTATTCTCTATTCTCTTGAACGCGTTCTTAACGTAGTGTTTCTCTATTAATAGGAAAAGGGCGTATTTTATTGCCACCCATTCAAAAATTTGACCCGAAACTTCCTTCAGCTACGTGTTTCGTTTCTATGAATTAAAACGGTCTTCTTCTACAAGTATATCTGAACCTCTCACCATAACCGACATTCGAATATGCTTCTCGATGGCTTATAACTATAGAAGCGACGGTAAATATGCAACCGGCAATGGTTCTCCCGCCTATCAATCAAATACATACCTAAATTAGTTACTGCTTCTATTTATCTCTGGATCCATACGTTTCAGGCTGTGGGCCATAAAATAACTGTTTGTAGCCTATCCCGAATAGCTTGATAGACTGCTAACATTAACACGGGATGGTGTATAAATCTGTGCTAAAAATTATACATGAAAAGATTGAAGAAAGCAAAACATGTTTGCGGGAATTAGTTATGTTCGCAGGATTTTAAAATCTTTCTCCTATTTCCATTAAACAAAATCAACTCCACAAAATTTACAAACTCATAATTATATCAATTTTCATATTCTTAGATACAAAATGTATCAAATTTACCAAATTAAAACAACGTTTCCATAAACGTTTTCTTCAGAAGGTTTCAGTAATTATTTAAATAAATCAATTCCGCACTCATCAGAATGAGCACCTTCTTGTCGCGTTTGACCACTCAGTCCTAAACTGACATGTACTGTAATAAAAATATAAACTAAACTACCGATTCAAATTCAACGCAATTACGGTAAAAGTTAACTGCCTAATTTGCACTATAGTATTTAATTTCATAGTACTATAGAATGTTCACCTCGGTTATCTTGACGTTTCCTTTTCATAGGTTTCCTAAGCGATGAGTGTCTGCGTAGTAGAAAATTGCAGCAATGCCATTCAGAAACCGAGAAATCAATATGCGGTTGCACTTTTTACGTAAGTACCTAATAAAATTATGATTCATATTATTTTATCTTCTGTTAGCTCAGATATAGGTACTCTCGTAAATTTTATAACTCGCTTCTATAGTGCGTTTAACTTAGGTTTTTTTCTAATTTATTAAGGAGGACATGGCTTTTTTAATATTTTTATATAAAAAATATTTATAGAAATGAAAACTATTTATTAAAAAAATAAACTTCATAAAATACTTATTTTTTCTATTTCAGTTTCCCACGAGAAAAGGATCTTATGGACTCGTGGGTAAATATTGTAAAGCAATGTACCAAAAATAAAGTAGTCGACCCGGCAACTGATCGAATATGCAGCAAACATTTTAATTCTTCAGATATTTTTACCAGTAAAACTGGATATAAAACACTAGTTAATTCGGCGATACCTACTATAGATGCAAGTAAATTTTTGTCGGTTTTAAATACTCAAATATATTTTGATAACTTCTTATAAATATTGTCTATTTTTCAGGACGATGAGTTTTCTTCCATTTCGGAAGATGAATATCAGGAAAATTTAGTGACTACGATATTATCGAGACTTAAATGTTCAGTAAGTTGTAAAATAGTATACGACAATGATATGAATCCCTATAATTTTAAAATAAGAACAAATGTAACTCTTCAAATATTGTTAATCTTTCTTTTTAGGTTGATGAGGATTATCGATCTCAATCTATACCTCTTAACTGTAATATAGTTAACAACAACAAGAAAATCGTAACTAACGACGATGGAACTATTCACATCCCAGAAGATAACAAATCCGACGATGCAACACATAAAGCTATTCACATCTTGGATGTTACTTCTGGCGGTAATGCAGCAGTGGGTACTGCGAATATTAATTATGGTGCTAATACAGCTAATTCTACTGCAGATATTGATTCTGAGGATGCAACACCTTTGCTAATCGTGGAAGTCAATTCTGACGATAAAACACCTTTGAAAATCGTTGAAGTTAATTCTGACGATGAAACTACTTTGCAAATCGTAGAAATTGATTCTGATGATGAAACACCTTTGGAATATATAGAATTGAGTTCTGACGATGATACCGAAGATACATGCATTTCTGTAATTAATGCTGTTGGTGACACAGTAAGGCACGTCTCAGGGGTTAGTACAGCTGACTACGACTCTGAAGCAAATTGTGACCTTGTGATCGCTGTTCCTAATTCTGAAGTTAATTGTATCTCTGACGATACCGTTGTTTTTAACTCGGAAGGTTATTGTGATAATGATGGTACCCCTGTTCCTAGCCCGGAAGCTAATTGTGATTATGATGATACAGCTGCTAGCAGCCCCGGCATTAATTATGATTATAATACCGCTGTTAAGAACCTGGGAGATAATTGTAATTTTGATAATTCCGCTGTTAACAGCCCTGAAGATACTTGTCACTATGATGGTACCGCTATTGACAGCCCGATAGATAGTACCCACTCTGATGATACCACTGTTAACAGCCCGGCAAATATTATTCACTATGATAATATTGCTGTTAACATCCCGGAAAATAGTTGTCACTACGATGATTCCACTTTTAACAGCCCTCAAGATAATTGTGATCAGGATGTTACCCCTATTAACAGCCCGAGAAATATTAGTTATTATGATGAAACCGCTGTTAACATTCCTGAAAATAGTTGTCATTATGATAATAACACTGTTAATAGCCCGGAAAATATTAGTCAATATGATGATACCGCTGTTAATAGTCCGGAAAATATAAGTCACTATGATGGTACCGCTGTTAACACCTCGCAAGATAATTGCGATCAGAATGATTCCCCTGTTGCCAGCCCGCAAGTTATTTGTAGTCAGAATGATCCTCCAGTGAAGAGAATACAAATAAGACGTTACTATTACAAAAACGGTTTCCGTTATCAAATTATATGCGACTGTGACTTTTGTCTTAAGCCCAAAGATTTAAATTCTGGCCATGATAATGTTATTTACCGTTCAGAAGATTATCCTTACTATGATTCAATTATCTACAGCTCGGGAGTTAATAAGACTTCCGATGCTGTGAGTTTTATTTCTTTCTTTATGTCAGTTTGAAAAATTTTACTTTTAAGAACTAGTACCGCTGTGATCCAAAACTGTTTAGTATTAAAATGGAGCGTTTCGAATGAATTTATTCGTTGTTTTTTTATTTTATATCAAATGCTGAAACCCTTTTATGTCCCACTTCTGGGCACGAGTGTCGATTTTTACTTCGAAACTCAACAATTCTAGTCTTAGATAGGTGGCGATAAAAACTGATGTTTCACATTTCTTTCGAACGGTACATACTTCAGATTCTGGTGACTAAGGTAGACTCGAAAATCACAAAGATGTTCGTCATTAATGAAACAATCTCAAAAATTTACTTTGATCTATTTTTTTAATATTAAGTAATAATCTTGTTATGTTAATGATTTAAGAAAGATTCTATAAGCTTTCATTATTTTATCCTTTTTCATGTGTGTGCACATGTCCCGGAAAAGTTTCTGTCTTTCCATATTTCTTTCTTGTTCTTTATACATCCTATGTAACTTAAAATTTCTCCAAACCTCAGTATTTATTTTCAATCTTATTAATCGAGAGGAGAAAAATAGAAGGTTATAGTCATTAAATTGAAATATTCAATTTATTACATGCATCAGATAAATGCACTTAAATTATTTATTATGATTTTTTTTCTATATTCACTAAATAAGGTAAATGAATAAATTTCATTGACATCTGAAATCGATCGATCATTTTCATAAATACCTACCTATGGTGAATATGCCAACCCACTCCTGACATAATAGTTGACCATCTGGCACTAGCCCTTGTCTTCTCATAGAAGAGAGAACGTGCTCAGTTGTGGGTACTTAAAGGGGTACTCTACAATGTAGTAGTAATGTTTATAGTTCTATGTATTCTCGGTTTTCAAAATAGTTCAATTATTTTATATGTTTTATTCAAGCGACATTACAGCATCCAATGTCATAATGATAATAAAAACTGCCTTGTTTTTGAAAAGGCCAGATTAATGGCTAAGTTCTCTTCTTCCTTTATAATTGGTTTTAACTTCTGTTACATAGTCACGTTAATTCTGTCCTACGTAGTAACTTGCAACAAAGAAAGTAAGGAAAAGTTTTGATTGATAAAATCCTTTACTGCGTTAGCACACCTTCGCCGCGAAATTGAAGTAGCGAAACCGTGGAAGTTTCGCCACCGTTTGTCCGTTGTATGACGGGCGAAACATTCGCGAAACTGCCTGTTCTAACGCGTTCATTGGCTATAATTCTGTCTCTTCTCCGCGAAGGATCGCGCGATCGACGTTAGACGCCGCTTACATCTTCGCCTGCGTTCCGCCGCCATTTAGTTCAGTTCCCCAGTGTTGACAACTTAGGGGTTTTTCCCCCAGATTTAGGAGGTAAATAAGTGAGATGGGATTTTTTTAGGAGCCTGAAATTTTTAGAGGTATTTTTAGGGATTTTTAGACAAATATTTTTAAATTGATAATATTAAATATTTATTTCTTGACCTAGCGACTTATAACAACATCTAGGACGTAATGGCGACTGTGTGACTGGCGCCACTGGCGGTCATTTTATTGTCTTTTCATATGGCGGTTTTTGTTGTGTATAAGTATAAGCCTATATTTTCTTAAACTTGAACGTATGTTTGACTGTTGCAAATGTTGCAAAGCATCATGTTGGTCCGATTTACATTAAATCGAAATCGATCTTGTACAACATCTAATTCATCCAATAAAATGTTAAACTTATTCAATGTCAACATGCATGATTTCAAAAAATCTTCAGATGAAGACGAAATATTTTATGTATAAATAACTTATAATAAAAAGACTTGAAACATATTACAGCATATTATTTCTAAATTATTATGAATTTATATTTATATATTTTAGGGGGACAAATAAATAATTAAGGCGATTTTAGGGGTTTTTGGCACAAACTTTAGGGATAAATATTTTTGAGAGTTGGCAACACTCCCGGTTTCGCGCTTTGCGGTTTCGCGGCGGAGGTGTGCTACCAGCGTTATTGTTTTACATTCCAAAATTTCAACCGAATAATCTCGTGGGTCCGTGTTGACTTTTATAACACCATCGGTTTCTTCGACATTGTGACAGGATTCAATAAAATTTAAAATGCTTAGTTTTAAATATAATTTACATCCTAAAATGTTGTCATTGATACCGAGAAAACATTGAATGCTTTTAAATATCTTATTAATAATTTCGGTTTTATTGTTGACGTAAACATTCGTGGCGCAACCATTTCCCTCATGCATGCGTCCCGCAAAATACTTATACATATATCGAAATTTTAGAAAGAGACTCCAAAATTCAAACACGATTTTGTGGAATCGCGAAAAATTTCATACAAACGCAATGAGCTCGAAATATCTTTTACTCTCTCTCTCTCTCTCTCTCTTTTTCTCTCTTGATTGATCCGTGATTGAATTTTATGGGAGTTTTTCGCTTTTCCCGTTGAAAAACGTTATAAATACGAATGCACATAGGAGAGGTAGATGGTAATTCCTAATCATTAGAAAAACATTCGGGACTGTTTTAACAGTTGATGAGTTTACCTATTACCTAATTCTAGAAGGGAAGTTCGGTCAACGTTATTTTGCAATTATTGCAAATTAATTGGTCGAGCACCTAGGTAAATTTTAGGAAAACTGTAAGAAATTTTTGACAGGACGTGAAATTTCAGAGGAGTAATGAAATCTTACACGTATTTATAAATTTTATATCTTTATTTACTGTAATAATAAAATGTAGTCCAGTTCTAACGGCAACGGCATATCAGCTCTTAGCGTACTGAAGGAGAACCAATTATTATAGTGCAAGCTTCTTCAGATCTCATTTTCTTGAGAATTCGGTTGTTTATCATCCGCCTCTCGCGCATTCTTGAAATCATAGATGTTGTGATCCCTGTCGATGAAGCAGTCGCACACTGCAAACATATTATAATTATTACGAATGATTTGTGTTATGTTTCTTACTAGTAGAAATTTGAATATATGCATTATGCGCTGAACCAACCGCATCCCTTATGCGATGCTCGAAATTCCTGCATGTCGTGAGTGTGTAGTTAGAAGCATGAAACTTAGTGTAATGTTGTTAAGCTATAAATTGTGTCTAATATATTCGTGTATTTTGTATTTTAGCAGCTCGATGGTGGTGGTCCAAGCCAAGTGGTTCAGCAACAGATTAATATGTCACAACATGAACCGGCGCAGCCACATCACCAGACGGTTACCGTGGTCTCGTCAATGCCGAGCACTTTAAATCAACATCAGGTATTGTTTGATTTTGAGTTTCAGAAATCATTGTTTGATTCATTTCATTTTTATTTGTCTGTACATAAGTTTTCTATTTTGTTATTTTAATTTTTGTTATTTTAATTGGGTTTCTGTAATAAAATGAAAACCTGGAGTAAGAGTGATACGTAGAGATATTTAGCTCCGTGATAGAATATTAAGGTATGCCCATGGTTATGGTTACGCATATCATGCATATCATCAAAGGTCCCCAATTCTCGTAAAAAGTATATTTTGCAGAAAAAAAAATTAAAGTGTAAAAAAGTGACAATCCAGCGGTTCTGTCAAGTGTTTATAGCTGATACGAAAAGGAATACGTATAACTTAGCACACACGAATAGGCCTTAGATTGAAAATCACCAAAATGTATATGTGCGTTGCCCTTGGATAAATAAAATTGTTCTTTGCAAAACAACGGAAGGTGACATAGAATGTGGGTGTGTGACAGTGTGGGTATATTAGAATTGTAAAGTGGTTTAGTCGGGAGAGATATACATTGTGTGGTTTACTTCAGGTGCAACATCAGGGGACAGCGGGCGGCATCCAGCAGACGGCGGGCGCCGGCCTCACCACTATGCCGTCATTGCAGACGCTACCGCCCAACACTCAACACCCACCGCAGATAAGGTACGTGTCCCCAATTCTGTATAATTTTGTACTTTTTATATTCGATTAAAATGTAATCGAACGATTTTGCTCCAAAAATGATGTGACTTCTATTTCAAATTTAATTGGTTTTTATTAAATTTGAATTAGAGTGTTAGACGTTCTAAACCTCAAATTCAATTTTTTTCAAATTCAAAATAGTTTTCAATTGTTATCAAATTTATTCTTTTTTAATTTATTTAAAGTTTATTCATTGAATTATTTAAAAATATACAGTTAAACTGGTAAACAATTAAACAGACATGTGTCCATGACACCTACAACAAGGAATCCTAATGTTAGGCATGAATGTGATGCGTTTATTTTTTACTAGAGTTACATTTAACTATTGAAAAATTAAAAAAGTATCTTATGGTATTTTATAAGCCGCCCAGTTCAGTTTTTCGACACAAAAATATATCGACCTGTCGTTTTATTAAAACGTTAAAGAAGAACAAAACACATTTTTCCGCAGTAAGAATTATGGCCTAGCTAAAGTATAGCGTTGCTGATTAATGTGGCTTACATAGATACACATTAATAATGTATTTAAATGTAACTGGTAATTCCGAAATCAAATATAGGATGTTATACAAAAGAAATACTTAAACCACAGACAGATTGTTATTCCCATCCGTTTAAAAGATATCTATTAGTTGGTAGAGCCACAGGATTATATTAAATGTGAACGTTTCAATCCTCATGAGTACAAAATCACCTAAAAATACTGCCTCCGATGGGAAAATGAAATTGTTGTTTTTATTATTTACCTTATATTGTTTTCAGATTTTCTCACCGCTTAAAGTTCGAGTTTTAGCGGGCCTAACGAACGACGATTCATTTTTATTATATAGAAGATTTTGATTTATTAAGTGTTTATTCGTGACAGCGCGGATTGGGGGCACGGGCGCGTGCAGGTTATCCAGCAGCCGCTGCAGAACAACGCCTACCTGCAGCAGCTCTACAACCCGCAGGGGCCGCTGCTCATGCCCGGTAACATCGCGCTCCACCCGTCGCAGCAGATACAGGTCAGTACGACTGTACAATCGCAACACGCACGAATCATATTTACATATCACTATTTATTCACTTGTCCAGCACCTGGCCTATCGACTTACCGGCCTGTCGACGAAAACTTGATTGAGCCAAACAAAAATGAACCTAACGCTCGCTGATACAATCAAAACGTTACCGGGCTGTGTATACGCGGATGCCGTAGGTAGATGAATTCATATTACTTATAGGTTCTCAAGGTTTTTATTGCACTAAACATTTATTACTATTACAGTTTGTTAGTTTAATACATTAATATAAAACCGTTAAAAATAATAAAGCTTATTGGAAGTAGCTGGAATTGGCTGCGATGTCCTTTAAACTTTGAGGCCAGTCATCAATAGCAGCACGCATTCTTTCTATGGAATAATTAAATTGTTCACTGCCAATCGTATGGAAACCTGAAACAATAGGTGGAGTCCCTGAAATATCATGGCGTTTAGAGCAAGCCTTACTCTATAACTGACCATAAATAATAATCCATTGGATTTAGATTAGGACTAGATGACGGCCAGTCTTCAGCTCTGATGAAGTCCGGAACGTTAGTTTCTAACCAAGATTGGGCGGATCGAGCTTTGTGACCCGGTGCCGAGTCTTGCTGAAAGGACCATTCTTGGTTATTGAACATGGACATGTTAAGGGGCTTAACTACCTTCTCAAAAATGGTATTTTGATTAACTTGTGCCGATGTTTTGATACCTTTTTTACAAAAATATTACTGAAACAAACCACCAAACCATTACTGAAGTCGGATAATGCCCACCACGATGCACTCTGTTGACTAATTGGGAAGCTTCTCTAGAGCTTTCAGCATAAAGACGGTCATTTTGTTTGTTAAAATATTGCTCAAAGAAAATGAAAGGGGCCTCATATTCTATTGTAATATTATTATTTAATAAAACATAGAGTTACAACTAAATTGAAATTAAATAGCATCTGATAATAAAACAAATTAATCGTCGTTTCGTTCGTTTTAAAAAAGAATTCGTATATCTATCTCGTTCTAACCTACTGTATCCTTAGTCTTTTCTCTTTCACATTGCCAACCTCTGACGTTAGTTAGAATAATACATCTATGCAATGAACGATCATATTTTTTTATAAAAATCACAGATTCCAAATTCAAAAGTAATATTTTATTTATTTTTAATTGTTACATTATTTATAGCCAGACGAAGTACACAGTGACTGGTAAAGCCTCCTCATTCTGTTAAGGGGTTGTTGATTGGCTTAAGAAATCGTTTATGTAATGTTATTTACCTTTGGGTAATTTCCATCAATGTCAATATCACCATAAAATTAGTAATTTAACCTACTTATAAAACAACAGTTTAAAATATAAACGATTCTTCTGTTAACGTTGTCTGTTAAAAATGTCTTAAGTTTTTCTAATTGATTAGGTCATAGCAGCGGGCAAGCCGTTCCAGGGAGGTCAGCTGACGCCGCACATGCTTACCGCACAGGGTAAGGCGCAAGTACTGCAGGGGCAACCTGGTAAGTACCCAAACCGTTACATACAACAATGGCACATCTTTATAAAATTATAATATAAATAATCTTTCATAAATTATAATATAATAAATAGGAAAGTATTGACTTATTGTTTGTTATGAAATTTCTGGACCGGTCTTAAAAAATCTTTTACCAATATGCCATCAAAAACATAATTGTAAAAAAACTAAGCGTCGCAACTCAAGTTCTTCTACTGTAAAAAGTTTTGATATCCATGTATATTCACTTTACTAAGTTGGAAGGTGTACACCACACCATCATACTTCAAACGCGCAGATGTGGGCCAAATAACCTAAATAGAATATGTTTATTAGTACTAATATAATATGATTATTTATAATAATAATTTATTACATTGAATTTTTAACACATTTTATTTACACAATAAAATCATTTTGATTACATTTTATTATCGAGTAATAATGCTTTTCGATTCCTTAACCACTTATTCGCACCTCTTGTAATTTACACAATATCTCATACTAATCTAACATTAAAAAGCTGTGGTACTTAATACTGAATTCAATAATGGGAAAACGTACCATCGATCGAAATAAGGACTTCTACACTATTGAGGTTTGTAGTGAATTTTACAGGTCTCTCGTATCAGGATCAAGGTTTATAAATTTACGAATAAATTAAGCGTTATTTGTTTGGTTCGGGTCTCGTTATTGGTGTAATTAATTGAATGTTTTTGTGTCTGTATTTTTATTTATAAAATTGTAATATTCGTTTTTAATTCGTGTCATGGTCGTTCATTACATCGTCGCATTTCATGTATTAGTGAATGCTGCTTAGGCTTTTAACCACAACTGCTGTCACTTGACTCGTCTGAGTAATTGCAGCTTTATTATTCGCGCCTTTTCACACAAGTTTCACGCACTAAATGATTAAAATATTAAACATACACTTTATAGTCAACATAAAACACGTGAAGAAAGAAAACACTACTCTTAAACTAACACTTTTTGATAAACTACATATATCGAATTATAAAATAGATGAAGAAATTAAAATAATTTGTTTAAGAAACCGACAAAGTTATTAAACTAAGTCTTAACACAAATTTTTAGTTCATACACTAATTATCACATAATATGTTATTCACATAAACTCTGTCTAAAATTAAAAATGATTGCAAGCAAATAGCGTAATAATAGATTTGAACAGTTGGTTACAATTGGTCAGTTTTTCAAAAAAAAAAAATATAATATGTCGCCTCCAGTCGATTTCCCATAAATGTAGCAACGAATTGAAGTACGCCGAGTTAAAAAAAATATTATTGTCGACAAGTAGTTACTTATTGAAAAATTTTCAACTACTTGCGTAGTACAAAACAATGTAGTTAATATAAACTTAAAGAGTTTTTATTCAATTAATATAATTCCATCAATTTTCAGATATTCAAAACTTGGCGCTTCCTTTAAAATTTATACCTCGCGCTAAAGTGCCCCATTTTAGCACTTTAGACATTTTTTCATGTATACAGATGTTCCTCCTTAGCTCTATTCTCCATGGTTTGACGTGGCCTAGAGCTGTGTTTACATAAATGACAATAGACCGACATGTTATTATTACTTTTTCAATTCTAACTCTAAACTTTTTAGTGACGAACAATTTATTGGACGTCTCAAGTAAAAACTAAACACACAGCTTCCGCTTTGACTATGTTTACGTATATTATGTAACAGTTTATTTATCCGTTTATTTATCGATAGTTAAGTAGCTAGTGTAGTGTATGTACATGTACAAAGGCGAATTTACAGTTGAGAGCAGAAGCTCTAGAAGCTGTATTCCTTCGGGGTTTCAGATAAATTGTCTAAATCTGTGTTTCCAGTTCAATACAAACCAAGTTTTAAGATGATTTATGTTAATTATTGTATGCTCAAATCTTGGACGTGTTTGTGACCTCGTGTCGTTGACAAATGCCTAGTTAGCATCAAAGATGATCCGCCTCTGTATATGTGTAGGTTGGATTTAGTGATGAGCAATGTATCTAAGGGTGTTTTTTGGGTTCTGTATAGCTCCGTTCCCGGGGTACACGACGATACCGACGATCCCGACGACGCAGAACCAGACGTTTGTGTTTAGTCCCCTGGGCGTGATCAACTCGCAGCCGAACATCCTGCCCACGCACTCCCAACCCGCGGGCGCCGCCCTCAACCAACAGCAGAAGCCGCAGGACATGCATAAGGTATCATATGTATAATATTATATTGAAGGTACTTACTTCAACTTTTAACATGTTCAGTGCCTTCGACACGTCTAGTGGGATCTTGTAAGATTCATTAGATTTCCCGGCCACCCGCCTGGCGTGTCCAATAAATAGGCTGCCGCTTCTAAAAGTCCACGAAAGTTTAAATTGAATTGAATGTGATCAACGTATTAAGTATCACTTAAAGTTTTAAAATGTTTTGCGTGTTGTTTTTTTTTGCTCTATTCTGTCTTTTTGTTAACGAAGGTTGCACGCAGCATCTTTTTTCTAATAATGGTGTTAATGTCGTAATCTTATACATAATATACATATAAAATTGTCGTGTCACAATGTTAGTTACCATACTCCTCCGAAACGGCTGGACAGATTTAATGAAAATTTATACGTATAGTATAGTAGGTATAAAATTTTATTATTTCAAATATTTTAGAAAAACGGCAAACGATGCTTGAATAATGGGGTCCGTTCAAGTATTACGTAAGCACTATAGGGGGGCGAGGGGGTCTTTGCTTCGCTTATTTTTGATGAGGGGCTGGGGAGGTCGAGATGGTGATTACGTCAGCAGTAGTTTTTTACACATTGGCCACATTGTCTATGATTGAAACCAAAAACATATTCAGGGATTCCCACAAATAATGATTACGTTTAGGTACTCGCTTAGAAGCGAGTGTGGGAATTACCGCGCGCTACTCACTTGTCAAAATTTCTTCCGTCAATCTATCAATGTTTCGTTTCGGTACGATTGACGATTTGACGTGTTGTAAGCAAAGCAAAGCAAGTTAATGTTTGTGTTACCGTTGGTTCTCTTTCGCCAAAGTTTAATTGTTTAAGATGTCATTTCAAATAGACAAATCCAAGTTATAAGAAAAATTCGAAAAAAGTTTGTTTTCGTCCGTAATACTGTATCAATAAAGTTTGTTCAAATGTATATTATGTGCGTTAAAGTCGTCTATCCTCAGCCTATTTAATAATTGCTGCTCATGAATCAATAAAAAATAACAGAATACATTAAAAGAAAAATGCATATAGTTACCAATGTTTACGTAAGCATGGCAGGGGGGTAAGAGCTTTGCTTACTTTTGCTGACAAGGGGGAGGAGGGGGTAAATAATTGTAATCTGCTTACGTAATATTTGAACGGCCCCATGGAACAAATTGTTAACAAGTTTGGAACAAGTTTGTTAAGTACTCTATTTGAGACTATGTGCCCTTTCAGAGTAGATGCTGGCGCGGGCGCGTGTATTTCAACGTAAACGCCGCTTGCGTTCACTCACAGTGCTCCCGCGAGCCGCGCGGCAGCAGGAGACGGGTGCGGGCGCTAAGTGCCCAATCGGACTGCACTAAAGGGTTGAGGGCGCGGGTGCGGGCCACTGCGGGCGCTCGGGTCTTGGCGTCTGCATGTTCACACCACTGCCGAACGGGCCACGAGCCTGATTGCACGTGTGTGCGGTGGTTGTCAAACTTTGTTAGATAGTTAGAAAACATGGATGACAATTTGATTTTATTGAAATGGGAATTGCAATATTTGAAGTTTGGTACACATGGCACTGCAGATATAAATTCATCCGTATCCATGACGCCGCGGGTAAATCAAAAAGGTTTAGAACCAGTCGCGAAAGTCACTTACAGACGCTACACTACTGTGAAAGCTACGGGCAGACTGCAGACTGCAGTAGCCATTAGAAACACCCGCGTCGCCCGCGCCCGCACCCGCCTCGTGCTGACGCGCGGCTCGCGGGAACACTGCGGTGAACGTAAGCGGCGTCTACGTACATTTAAAATACACGCGCCCGCGCCCGCCTCTACTCTGATTTCTGAAAGGGTTCGGCAACATAAGAAGATGTATTCGCATAACAAAACTATTAAAATTAGACAATAAAAACAATGTTACATTCGGGAAATATTGTGGGAAGTCTAGTTTGACCCTCCCTAAAACACAACGAAATCCCAAAAATGTTAAAATATTCAATTTGCATATGAATAAAGCGGTGGTATAGACGGGACCCGAAATTTGAAATTCTATCATTCTAACAATATTTACGTGGTATTGCCGAATTAATAGTCAATAGGGACATTGTTATTTGAATTCGTCAGTCTATCCCGAAGGCTGAAATGGTATTTGAATTTCTATTAAAAGTAACCAAACAGCAGTTCTACAAAATCATCACATATTGTAATGTATTTGAGAAAGTTTAGAATTTTGAAGAGTAGCGGAGACTAGGGCTCGATCGTTGTCGAGCAACTCGAGCATCGTTTATAAATACGAGCCACGCTGAAGTTTTGGACGGGCGTCGTGGTTCCGCGCCCCCAGGTGATAGGCGGCGGCAAGGTGGCGGCGAAAGTGGGCGGCGCGGCTGTCCCCGTACAGGCGCAATGCGTGCAAGTGTCGCAGCCGGCGCTCGGCCAACAGCCCCAGGCGCAGATCATCAGCCCCCTACAGGTCAGCCTCACGCCACCATCGCAGCACTGCATCCCACGAGAACGATTACTAAACCGACCAGTGTCATTGATATTACGATGCTCTGGATATGATAACAACTGATTTACCATTTTTTAAAAGGGTGCAAATAAGATGGGTTGTTTGACGGCATGGTTTCACTAACATTAAAGAAATTATTAATATTTATTACTAACCACACTGACATATAAATATTTTTATTTACCGTTATAGTATCGTCTATGTATTTTACATGAATCATACAGTCATAGGAAGTTACATTCTTAATTTCTTACCGTAATCTTTAAAATACCTCCAAAACACTCATTCTTTTGCTTCGCCCTTATATAAAGGAGCACTTTTTTAAAGTGTATTTGATACAATGTGAATTCGGTTCAAAGTTTTTTTGTCGGAATGTAATAACAAGAAGCATGTCATAAACGTGCGGGTGCAGTCATAATGAAGACTGTGAATAAATAAAGTTCCCCTTTATTCAATCGCAAGGACAATTTGTGGTCGTTTGTTTACAACCGCTCAACGTAAGGAGAGAACTTACGTTGAGCCATCGTGATCCTCATGGCGTAATGCTTGTTTCAAACTTGTGTCGGTAGGTACATTCTTTCGGAAGTTATTTACGAAAAAACAAACGTGCGTAAGAAGAAATCTAAATGGTGTTTTATGGTACTGCTTACTACGAATGTGGCATGCCTACTAACGAAGGGAATATCGTTTATGCTCTGCGAATAATTCTAGGTATCTAAAAATAGTTATGCAAAGCAGATTTGCGATTTAGCGTATTTGAAGAGTTTTGTCTAGATCCAATATTACTACTTCTAGCTTGTACGAAATTATAAACATTTATTATTTTTACGATTAGTTCTAGTAAAAAGTGACAAGTTTAGGTTATTTGATATTTAGGGTCGATTTGACTCATAATATCCTCTAAAGAGGATGAGGAAATACGAAGAGGTAAAAATACAGTGTGTCCCAGGATAAAGTGCAACCCCGAAAGAGGTGAAACTAGACCAAAAATTATCGACGAAAAAAAATAGAAAAAAAATTTAAAAAGCGATTTCTTTCAAAGTAGTGGGTCGATTTCGTTGAAATAAAAAACAATAATACGTTAAATACTTGGCAGTAAGTATAGAGTTACACGTAGCTCTCAAAACAACATCTATCAAGGCCTAAACTATGACTTTTGTAACAAAAATGAATTTTTTTTGGCAATAATTTTCAGTAATTTTAATTTTTTTTCAAAATTATCCCTTTAACATATAACTTTTCTTTTGTGGCTTATTATTATTCTACTTAAAAATTAAAATTAATATCCAGTCAAACTATTATGTGCTTTTTAACTAATAAAACTCAAACTCAATGCACGGAGCATTAATAATAATCAAATAAGATTCACGTGCCTTTGCTGTTTTCCATTTAAAAAAAATGTGCTTTTATATCAATGAAAGTAAGAATTACATACTTTTTTTATTTCATATGGTATTGGAAGACAAAAGACGACGATTTAAACTACTACTATACTACATTATTATACTTACATAACAGTTCTATAAGATCTTTATGTAGTCAATATTATAACATTGTGAATATATTATGTATTATTACAATAATTAAGGTAAAATTTAAATACTGATTTATTTATACTTAGCGTCCGTTATACTAACAACTTACCTGTGTACCTACTTTATTTTTTCAGTAAGCTTTGCTTTTCAGCTTTTATAACATTTCAGAGTGAAGCATGTACTTACATATATATTCCTGTAGGGAAATTGTTGCTTTTTTAAATATTCGTTTATCGACTGCAGCTTGTAGCACTGTGGAAAATAACGGTTAATATTCTGAATCTGAATTAGAATTTTCAGCTTTGGCGTTAATTCTTCAACAAAACAGCATTTTGAATTTACTTTACTACACTGTACCTAGTTGCCCTAAGTACCTACTTGTATTTGACTATTAAAATTTTCAAAGTCCTCAATCAATCAAACAAAAATTTTATAATTTTTCTTAGCAATCAATCAAAAACAGATAACGAGTGATACACTCTATCAACGTCAGAAGCAGTGCCACAGGCTCGGTCGGCGGGCGAACTAATGACTAATATAGATTTAAGATTGGATTTAAACACAATATAGAGAATACCTGTCCTTGCTTGTAAGTGTCGAATGGTCATTTATATAGAGAAAGGAATTAAACAGAACGACAATAATTGCATAATTATATTTGTTTCGAATCAACTATAGGTAGCTCAGGTAGTGTTCACGCCCCATGCTCATTCTATCATTCACACTCTCAGTCACGATGAGAGTCGTAGAAAGAGCTAATTAACATGCGCTCAGTTTAAAAGAATGTAAGGGACGCCCATATAGCCGTTCTATCTACTTCCTATTTCTATTACTCCAGGCAACACAGCAGCTACAGGTTTGGGCGGCGGGCTAACTGATGTTTAATACATATTTAAGACTATCTGTATATCTAATTTTAATCTGTCCTTTTTTTTTAAATAAGTGACCTAATTTGGGTCCGTTAGTGTGTACACTTCACTTATTAAATATTGAGCATATCCTACAGAATAATACCTAGTATTAAAATGTGTAAGAAGTGTGCAAGTATCGAATGGTCATAATAATATAGCGAGGTATCGAATTGCAGCCCGGAGGTCAGCCGATGCAGTTCGCGCCGTGGCAGATATCGGGCGCGCTGCCGCAGGTGTGGGCGACGGGCGGGCTGCAGGCGGGCGGCATCCCCGCGAGCGGGCTGCTGGCACCCAACCCCATCTTCATCCGCGGCGGGCAGCCCGAGGCAACCCCCTCCATGTTCATCCAGCACTCCCCGCAAAACAACGTTCAGCATGCTAACGGTTGGTATTTAATACGCTGCTACTATTTAATTATCGAGTGCACATGAGTGCACATGACATATTAATTTTAAGGGTTGTTTTATTTTAATAAGGTACTATAATAATAATGTGTGTAATTATATTCTGTTCTTTTAATGTGACTTATGACCGATGTGGTGCAATGCGCTAATGCGGATTCTTAACGACTCTCGCTCGTGGCGACTTTTTAAAATGAATTGCTAAGCTCTGTTTTGTATTTTAATTTAACACGTGTACTTAAGCGGTATGATTTATAAATCCAATTAGAAGTGCACCGTGGGTGTGCTTGTTAACATTACCTGTTTAATTTAGGCGTTGGCGTGAATGTGTCGGTGGCGCCGGCTACGACGACGAAGCCCCGATCCTGCGAAGCGCAGACGAAGCCGCCGCGCATGCCCAACATCTTGCCTTCCACTGCCTCCATCAGACCGGCCTCCTCCGTCTCGACGCAAACCAACGCCAATGCACAGGTTTCTTTTTACTTACCCTACCACCGTACATGTACCTACCACAACATATCTATAAAACTGACAGTTCTTAACCCAAACTTTATGTGTATAGAAGCTGCGAAGCAAACCAGGGGTGCGGTCGCCGGCGCCGACTACGAAGCAGGATGCCGCGAACCAAACCAACAAAATGCAAATTCAGCAAGCCAAACAACAGTAAGATGATCCTTTTACAATTGTTTCTCCTAAAATTACCCATGTTCGATGTTCGAGTTTAAACAATTCGTACTTTCTTTTTCAGAATCCTTTTGATGAACCCTAACGGCCAAGTTACGCAGGTCACGACGCCCATCCCTGACAAACCGAAAATTAGCTCACAGCAACCCGTTCAGCAGCAAGTAGTACAGGTGAATTTATGTAACGCTCGGTTCTGCTTAATTCTATCGCTAAATCAAACATGTACTTTTTAGTTAATTCGAAAAGGTCACAGGTGACCTCAGTATGCGCCACACCAGCAAGCATGCTCTGATACCTGGTGGCGGAGCGAGGTTGCCGGGCTACAGGCCACAATCTTAGTCCTCTCGAGCTCTGCCAAACAAAACCTTCTCCGGCTCTGCTTTTCATTACACCGTATATATTCTGCCATTACGACTTCGCATTGGGTGGCCCTATGCTTGTTTGCTACTACTTAAATATAAATTATGTAGTATTAGTATAACGGCATACTATTTAGCGTTATAATGACATGAGTGTTAGTTGTTTGGAAAAAAATACTTGAAATATTATCTTTATGCTGCAGAACTTACAATTTGCTAACAAGTAGTATCAAAAGTTTGCATTATTTTTAAATATCTAATGTAGCCGTCAAAAAATAAGTTACGACATCAAAGAACTTATATTTATATTGCTGTTATTTGTATTTTGAACTTGATTGAGCTAATTGCTTTTGATAATATTTATATATATGTATGTATAATATAGCATCAATATATATTTATAAAATTCGAAAACTAATACATTTACTCATTAAAAATTTATTTTTTTGAGATGGCTAAGCTTCTTAAGGGATACCGAGACACGGTTAGTTCACATCCATAATAATTTTAAATGAAATATTAATGTTATGATTTATGTGATGACGCGGTTCACCTAATGGGGGGACCTGTTTTCCTTTTACCTGTATTCACATACGATTGTTCACTTGCAGCAACAACAACAACAACAACAACAACACTCGCAGCAGCAGATGATGCAGCAGCAATCCACTGGCATGCAGCACTACCAGCAAGGTAAATAATCTGCATACACTAGAGAGAGCTAACTATCAACAAAATGTGATTAAATGCATAATTATTCATCAACATCTTCATCTCAGTCTTTCATAGTCCTCTACAAGACATGATTTTTGTGCAAAAAATGGCCCCTTAATAAATTTGAAGTATCAACATTTTCCAGTATTAAATAATATTTCTTTGCGTTTGAACCTTGCTACTATTCCATCTGCATTCATAACCCAGTAAACTCTGTTTTAAACATGATCTATTTGCGTGTTATCAAGAACTGATTATTTTGGTTTGTGTAGGAATGTCGATGGGGATGTCTCAGGGCTCCACTTCAGCCATGTCGCAGTCTCACTCCGGTGGACTTTCGATGGTACAACAACTCCACCCGGTAAGAAATACTTTTTCATCCCATCTATTCGAAAAGTACGACTTCGCTCCCCATAAGTGCGCCCAAAGTTGGTGTTTTCTATAAGTAACTTTTTAGCGCGCAGGAATGAGTTTTTCCTCTCTCTTCATAACTTCCAAATTCGCGTTATTTAAAAAGTGCGCGGCAATGAACTCTTCCGCGCACTTTTTGAATTTGGCATATCTTAGTGTTCAGCACCAAAGAAATCGAACGCGAATATTGTTTGAATAAAGACGACGAAACTACAGAACTACAGCCCGCGTTTTTGTCAATTTTCACGGATTGTTAGAAATGAGCCAGATTCGGACATTATTTCAAACACGCAGAATATAAAATCCATAACAATCTCTATTCCTAATAAAACTGTAAAAAAATAAAGAAATAATGTTTGTTCATTATCACCTGAAGGTAAATCGACGACAAACAATTTCCAATTTGGTAAACTTGAAGAACTTAATTAATTTCGCTTGTAGATATCCCCATCTGAAATTTTATTTTGTCAGCTGTCCGCTAAATTCAGGGTCATGTTTGTGTGTCATTTAATTAATGGAAATTGAGGTGTGAAATGGTTTTAAAAGTTAAATTACTATTAAACTACGTTGAATAAGACTGTGATTTTCAATAGCGTCTTATTTCGAAGTAAACTGAAGCAAATGAAAAAGATATGGAACTAGTAAGTGAAATATTTCGGACAAATAGCTGTTCTCAAATGTAATTCGCCACGGAAAAAAAACGTTTACTTTTTTAGAAAAGAGCGTTTATCTGAGTATCTCATATTATTAAACAGCTATTCTTCTTCTTTATAGGAAATTCACATAATCATACCGATCCATTATCCTATATATATCAGCGCTAAATGCTTTATTTTAATGAATACTGTTGCTCATAAAGACGCTGGTAGGCGGCAATCTAGTGCAGACTTCGGTAGCGATGGGTGTTCAGCCGCAGTCTGTAACGCACACAACCCCCATGCAGACGGTAAGTAGGACGATTTGGCCGAATGTCACGCTCATCATCATTCCAGTTAACACAGCCATGCGATACACTTTTGAATGGTATATGCTGTAATATTAAAAAACATCGACTTCTTCATTCCAGCACCGGGAAAGCGGAAAAGTTTGGTTATTTTACAACATTTACAAAAAACAAAATCTTTGACTTTATTTGATGTTTATAATTGATGTTTAATCGTTATTTGATGAGGTAATTAAATTATTAAATAATACATACATTCAAATGTGTATCGAACTGCTTTGTGCAAACTAACACGAAGGATAAAGCTGTACTAACAATTAAGTTAAGTAAAAACAAAAGCAATAACAATAGTTCTAATACTTTCCTGTTGTCATATCTACATTCTATACAGGTATTCTTAATGAACTTATCTAATGTTTTAAAAACCTAATTGAACCTAAAGCTGACGATGGGTGACCAAGGAAGATGAAATAGATTCAACGTTAGCGATACGAACCGCGAAAAAATTCACAGATGCATTTAAGTTTCATGCCACTAAAATACCCTAAGAATTTTTAGAGTAATTTCTTATAAATAGAAGCACAATTCACATACTAAAACCATTGCCTTTATTTATAAATTGTTGGCATGATAGTCATGTCAACAATTTATAAAATTTACTTTAAATTTATATTATAATTTATATTTTATAGTGTGCTTAGAGATGGCTGGACTGGGGTGTGGCGTGGTGTGGTTTCTGGCATTGTGAATGGTGGAAACATCCCCATTATCATATGCTATAGGATCAAATACTTTTCCTAAATAAACTTACATACTTTAATCAAATCAAATTTTAATGGAATATACTACGAGTAGTAGAGAAGCATGTTCAGTGTATTATATACTAATATTGTGAAAATTTCGGTAAATTGGATATATGGAGATAAAATTTGATTAATAATTTTGATCCCAAATAACTGTTTTCTTTCAAAACGCTTTGGTAGAGGACTTGGTGGAGGTTTTCGAAATTTATGGCTGGATGTTGGTAGCTTTTCTATCTGACTATTTTGGCTTACATTAAAATAACGACTTATGTTAAAATAATTTTAACAGTCATTAACATTAGCACATGAAATCGTTAAAGTAATGTGTCGAAAAAAGTAATTGAAAGCATCGGGGTGAATGTGATACAAATAAAATTAGACGTCGTTTAGAAATAACAACGGAGGTTTATTCAGTAATAAACATTTAACATTTATAGTTTACGAATGTGTAAATGTATAAACCTCTAATAATAAATAATAAATGGCAACTTATTTATTATAACCGACTTCAAAAAAGAATGAAATAAAGTTTGTTACATAGTTTAGGCCTACTATTTTAAGGTTATATAGAGATTTTGACACTTAAACATATGTAAATTATAACAGTTAAAATTGTAGTCTTGTGGGAGCAGGTTTGAAAATAATATTAAAAAATATTATATTTAAAAATTATTATATTATAATATATTAAATTATTATAATTAAAAATTTAAGGAATAACACCTAATGTCGCAACCGCCAGGTTCCTGCCAGAATGGTACTTTCTTAGTTGGCTAATAATAAAACATCATTTAATTTTTTTTAGCTTTGTGGGAAGCGGGTTAGTCCGATGGTTCAGTGTAGCTCTTATCTCTTCATCATCTAATCTTTTAAATTCACTAAGTCCCAACGGCGCTTGAGATACTAATAATTTAGCCTCGCGAGCTCCCGTACTAAAGAGCGAACGCGCGCTGACAACTGACCAAGGGCCTAATGTCAAGTCGGGTGTAAGAACTATAACAAACTTTATTTCATTCTTTTTTGAAGTCGGTTTAATTTTTTTTTAAATGAAAAATGTTTGGTACACTGAAATTCATGAATACCAATCACAATCATATAAACAGATTCAAGCATTACAGTCCAATCTGTAACTATACCAATGCGTATAATTGGTATTGTTAGGATCATAGAAAAAGGAAGTAAACAGAACGGCGATAATACCTAATTGGGGGCATTCTCGCCCCAAACTCATTCTATCACTCTCAGTTATAGTCAGAGGACAGTGATATAAGCTACTATGCGCTGAGTGTAACAGAATCTAGGGGTATAACCACCACAAACTGCTTATGCGCTCGAACATACAAATTGATTGACATTCAAAACATGTCATATCGATATCGGGTGCATAAAAGTTGACAACCCCGTTCACCAATCGACGCGGTGCGTCGTCATCGAAATGGCAGCCAGGCGCATTAACAATTTGCATGTGCGCTGCCTCTCATGGCCGCTGTATCCACTTCCTTCTTCTTACGATAGTTGTATTGACAATGGCAATACCCAGGTGACGGCGAGCACGTTGAACTCACCGCAGTTGTCGCTGCAGTCGCAGAACACGGTGGGGCTGCTGACGGCGTCGGTGCCGGGCTCCGTGATGCCGCTGCACGCGCAGGCCGCCATCATCGAACAACTCAAGAACGAGGAGGAGAAGCCCCAGCCCGCCGTAAGTGATCTGCGAACACTTAACTAACCTGAGAGCGTCATTATACTAGTGGTAAAGCAAGAGTGAGCTAGAGTGTTTTAAGAGTGAGCCAAAACCAACCTATATGATTAATTTTAAAATGCAATTTCCATACAACAGTACATTTAGGGACGTCTGTAAACTTGTGCGGCTTACATTCTTGTCTTCTGCTCTTGACTAAATCTACATAATTATATGTCCGGTGGGTTACATGTGACCGTTGTTTGACTATTGTGTCTTGTTACCGATCAGGCACAGTGGTAATTTCATTTTACATATTCGCAGACTATAACTATGCAGTCGATGCCGTCGCTGATGGACGACGACGTACTCAGCTGCCCAGAGAGCCCGCCGATGCCGGCCGTCATCACCACCGCCGATGCGCCCTTGTACTCCATGACTAGCAGCCGTACGATACTTATTTTACTTTGATCATCTTGAGCTTTTATGTAAAAACTATCCAGTAGTACTCACTATCGATTAAGCTTTTCAAATATAGAAGAATGTTCGTCGCATCAACTTCTGGCGTTGCTCGTGTCAACAGGCGACGATGCCCAAAAACGATTGGATGGCATGTATGTCTCGTTAAAAGTACCTAATGATTTCCAACTGATTGAAAGGTCTAGCAAAACGTTAACTTGTGATAATATTTTTATATCTATTTTTTTATATCTTACTGCTAATAAAACATTAAAGTACTTCACGGAATGTTTAAGTATATTATGTGAATCTAATTGTCTTTTATCCAAACACTAGTGTACGTCACGGGTAAAGAGGATTCCCCGACGCCGACTCCCGAGCCGGTGCGGGCGAGTCCCTCGCGGACGGACAGCTCGGCGAGCACCGGCGACGCGCTGACCATCGTCATCAGCACCGGCAATGCTAACTCCACCACCATCACCAGCGTCAGCCGCGCGTCCAGCTTGGCTTACAGTGGCTCCGTCGCCACCAGCGCGCCTAGTGCCCTCACCTCGCTCGGTGCCAGTAAAACGACCAAGTCCACCAGCGCCACCATCCCTACAGTCAGCGCCCCGCCCGCGACCAGCATCGCACATCGCATTACCCTCCCGGCTCCGCAGGTACGTTTCTATACCATGATGCCTTTACGACTCCGCAAAGCAGCACCTACCGGCGTTAGGACCCGGAGGGTCGGGCAGGAATATTGCGGCGCCTCCTTAGGGGGGTCCCTTCTCATTATGACGCATCCATTGCGCCTGCTTTTTAATATGGAAGTATGACAGTCGCGCGGCAGCGGAGCTTGCCACATAATGAGAAGGCACCCGTAAGGAAATTAATATCGAGTGCTGCAATTCTTTGCTGAGCCTCTAATTGTCTTCGATTTTCATCCTTATCATCAGTGTAGCATCTAGAGGCTCATAGAACACAGTATTATGTGTAAATAGCAAGGGAAACAGGAGATCTCAGAACTCGGCGTCCCCCTAATTTCGTCACAGGGTCATTGCTCCTCCAAATGCCGGCACTGTTGTAAAGCAAAGCTATCGAGATTTAAGCCAGTACACACGAGGCTTTCTGTTCTTATACGGTATCCTTCGGACGTTGCGAGTTCCTAAGTCCACAGGAGATAATTAGCATCACTCAATTTAAGAAAAAACGTAGTAGATAAATATTATTATATGTATATGACGCTGTTTCGTGTTACATACATAGTTGCTAAGAGCAATATAAATCTTATTGTGCCAAAACTTACCATAACTGCTTTTTGAGGTCTTAATGTAAATTTGCTGTAGATGAGGCATTCAATTATTCCATGCTGTTAACAGTTGTTTTGTAAATATACATGGCATTCAACCTAGAGCACATCAATATTTTTGTTTTGAGAGTGAATATAAGAAGCTGTCTAAATAATATACATGTGTGTACCTAGTTGGCAATGGCCAACGAATCCCACCTAAATTGACAATATAATCGGTCATGAAGCCACATATCGGTTTTATTAACAGAACTGCTTGAAGCATATCATTTTGCTCCGATATTTTTATGCAATTTACGAAAATCTGCAAAACCAAATTTAATCATTCAGCCCTCTTCCAGATGTTCAAATTCTTAGCCAACCCATTTCTTAATCTTCTTATGCTATTAGTTGGCGCCTGGCAAACACAAATCCAAAAACAAGTCTAAAAAATCAACGAGCAAAAGCTCTCGGGATCGACGCGAGTCCATCTCTCGGGAGCGACGCGAGTCCATCTCTCAGGAGCTCTGCGAGCCCGACTTCTGGGATCTACACGAGTCCAGCACTCGGGAGCTCCGCGAATCCACGACTCGGGAGCGTCGCGAATCCACCACTCGGGAGCGTCGCGAGTCCACCTCTCGGGAGCAGCAACGCGAGTCCAGCTCTCGGGAGCAGCAACGCGAGACCAGCTCTCGGGAAAGCCGCGTATCCCGCTGGGAAAAAAAAGAGTCCCGCTCCTGGACGAAAAGAGAGTCCCGTTCCCGAGAGCCTCGTGAGTCCCGTTCCCGAGAGCCTCGTGAATCCCGTTCCCGCGAGAACCTCAAGTCCCGTTCCCGAGAGACGCGTGAGTCCCGCAGTCGAGAGAAGCAGGGCCGCGCGTCGCGCTCCCGGGACCGCTCGTCCCGCTCCCGGGACCGCAAGCCCCGCAAAGGCCGCGACAATCGCGCCGTAAGTCTCGTCAATAGAATGTTGCGTAACTACAAGTGCGTCCGTTCGGCGCATGTTCAGCTTTTTGTACGTTTGTTTGCATAGTCTATTCCAGTATCTTTTCGTTTTATCGGCGTTATACCTTTTATTTTCTGCTTAAAACACATACAGACATTATCATTTGAAAAACATGGGAGATGGATACGGTTTAAGATAGCTGTTATTCAACTAAAATTTTGCATTGAAAAAATGTCTGCTTCTAGGCAGCTTCCGTAAAAAAGAAATGTATTAAAAACTTTAGGCTTGTGAGTTATGTTGTGAACTACTTATGCCGCAAAATTCGTGGGTCGAGACATTCTGTCACTATGGTAATTACATAAACACATAGTAGCGTGATAATTATGTTTTTGTTCTTTTGTCGATTTTACATACCAAATTTTTTTAGCTTTACTGAGGTGAGTGCTTCATACTTGGGTAGTTTGTTTTCGTGTACGTAGTAGCTCTCAAGATTCCGATTCGCTTTGCGTGACTTGTGATTGTTGTATACTATACCTGTACTTTCCCTGTATAGTTGAACATTGATTTTTTATACTTTATAGTGCTTATCATTGGGTATGTCATAGATATCATTTAGTAAGGACAATTTTTCAAACATAAAAGTACATGTAACTAACAAAATATCACTTGGAGAAACTTACTAAATAACAGGTATTTCGGTAAGTATATTTCGGTAAAAACTACACAGAATATTACATAGGCAGGGACTCATTTTTACACTACTCAGTATATTTTTATGTGTAAAGCAATGGCCTGCGATGCTTAAAGACTTTTACTGTGATATACATGTATGTATAGGTAACAAAGAACTGCATATAATGTATTTTGTTGCTATTTTTAATACTTTGGTAATTGCGAAAAATCCTTGTGCGATCAAATAGATTTTGTTTTGTTTGTAGTTTCTTGTCTGTCTTGTTTATTATTTCAATACTTACCAAAAAAAATTTCGATCGTTCCATTTCAATATTTTGTGTACGTTACCCTGGCGCATGGTTGTGCTTACCGCGTCTTACCGTTACGTATTAAGACGTATTTTTATTCAGTATTTATTGATGTCGTGAGAAATTAGGGGATAATGATAATATATAATTATCAATATTATTACTTACACCGGCAATACACATAAAATGGTGATCATTTCAGGAAATGTTTATATTTTGACGACCTGAGTAGCGCAGTGGTTAAGACACCAGTGCGCTGCGCAGAGGGTCCTGGGTTAGATTCCCAGCAGAGCAGGGATTTGAATGATGAATTTGAATTTCTGTTTCTGGTCTGGGACTGTGTGTTCTTGTCTTGTGTGTGTCCATGGCACCCACAACACAGGGAATCCTAGTGTGGGACTATGAGTGTGAAGCGTTATTTATTATTTATTTATTATTCACGAGTTTGATATTTTAATTTAAAAAAACTACATAAATTTTAAAAAATATTTTTGTACCTATATTATTATTCAATTTAAATATAAATCCCGATCAACTGATCATCAGCAACTCTAGCACACCAGCAGATTGGTGTACATTTTTTAATAGAAATCCATTGTGATGTGTATTGCCGACTGTGTCAATTAAATGTAAATGTGTCAAATATTACACACGTCTGTCGCTCTAGGTAACGACGGGCGCGTCGACGTCGACAACGACGATGACGTCAACGACCACCGCTCCAGTGACGTCCAGCGGGTCGATCTTCAAGAGCACCCACAGCACTCCGCGCCCCAAACGGGAAATCACACAAACGACGCACGGTCTGTGTTATCCTTATAAACAAAATTTGTACGACCCAGTTGGGTCGTATCATTTCTTCGTTTGTTTTACTCTTGAGACATCTTGAACATGTAATGTAGTAGGAAGGAGGTTAGAAGCAACTAAGAAATCTATTCTGTTTCTCTTTTTATCTTGTTGCTTGTGCTGAAAGTTAACGTTTGATTCAAAGTGGAACAACTAGTTTTTTTTACTAAGTTTACAATACATATTAAAGCTTTAAAATATTTTATACGTTCCTAATGTTTTTTTGTTTCTGTTATTACTAAAAAAACATTGGCTACAGATAAGGGACTGCCCAAGGCTATGGTAAAACCGAATATACTTACCCATGTCATCGAAGGCTACGTCATCCAGGAGGCAGGCGAACCATTCGCTGTGAGTATCATGTCCTATACTATTCGTGAATTTGGTGATATCTCCCTAACCATAATTGACAGTTGTTACCATTTACCCTTTGAAATGATTTTATGATGTAAGTAAAGAAATGTTTCAAAAAGGTTAATCGCCCCATGCGGGAGTGGGCGGCGGCCGACAAGGAACAAGAGAACAAGGAGAACAAGCTGCCCACGGAGGAACCACCCCGTAAGATATTAACTAAATTCAAATAAAAAGTTTAAAATTTTGCGTTGACTTATCTATCACACAGCACTTTATACAATCGCTAAGTTAAAATTACAACAATATATTTTTTAAATAAATTAGCGAAGGTTTCCAAGATGTATTCGTAGACATTAGTGCTAGGAAGACGTATTATTTATTGATAAGAAAAACTCATTTAAAAAAAGTAAAATATGACCTCCTAAAACAGTAAAGGAACACATCACTGGAAAACTTGTATTTCCAAGAACTCTCCATAATAAAATGCAGGTAGTCTGCCAACCCGCAATTAGCCAGCGCGGTGGACTGGACTACGGTCTATATCCTTCTCATTCTCAGAGGAGACCTGGTACTGCAGGTGGTACCTAGCGGGTTACGCTAGGGAACTAAGTGAGGTCGCAGGCAAAAATTCTTATACATAAGAACGGTCTCTTCTGTTAAAGGCAAGAAAGCGATGATCGAAGTGACCCCACCGATGACGCGCAGCTCTGCGACGTCGGAGCCGGGGCCGAGTGCGGGGACGAACACGAAGGCGACTGCGGGGCTGAGCGCGGGGACAAATGCGGGCACCGCTGCGGGGACAAGCGCCGGCCCGGTCGCAGGCACGAGCGCTGGCAAACCCTCGGGGGCAGCGCCCGAACCGAGTGCGGGTATTACTGTGCCGCCGGGAATCCCGATGAATGCCGGGACGCTCGCGGGACTAGAGATCGCCCGGGCCTACCGGGCTGCCACCGAAAGCGCAGAGTCGGAAGATTCCCCCAATGCTCACAAGTGGACTGTCAGTATACCATTGTGTTTGTTTTTTTTTAAATGCGTGTAAGCTGCGAATAGTCACTGCATTTCTTCGCCCTTCACGAGGCCCGTCACTCTAAGTGGCGCATCTACTGTACCCTACGAACTTTACTAATGCCTTTACAGATATAATGTATTTGTTAGAAATGACTATGAAAGTAGCTGGCTAATGCTAGGAATGGATTTCTCACTGAGGAATTCGTCTGCCAAACAGATCGATTATAATAAGGTCTAAATAGTGGTGAGAGATTTTTATTGTCTTCGCAACCTAATCTAGTCAATGTCAAGTGGCTTTCCATTGACTAACAATAATAGTTTTGACATTCTGTGTTGGATATTTGAAGATAAATATATAAGCAGAGATTTTTAAAACCATTTATTTGCATGTCAAGATGGATTGTCAGGATATTAAAAATGGGACATCTAAAATTAGGGACCTTTTATTTATAACCCCAGTTGTTGAGCCCGCTTTAACTATTTTTGTTGTTGTATGTGTTATTGCAGATTTCTGAGGTGTGCGAGTTCGTGCGCAACATCCCTGGGTGCGCCGGTTACGCGAACGAGTTCCTCGTGCAGGAGGTGGACGGGGAGGCGCTGCTGCTGATCAGGCCCGAGCATCTCGTGATGGCGCTCTCCATGAAGCTGGGCCCGGCGCTCAAGATTGTCGCCTGCATCGACTCGCTGCGCCCGGAGGGCGAGACCCCGCCCTCCGCAGAGGTCGACTGAGGTGAGCCCACGCCATGTTTTGTAATTTAGCATGCAGGCTACCTGATGCTTAGTGGACACTGAACCCCATGGAGCTCGCATCCAACCTCAAATAGAGAAAAAAATCCTATCTGAGGTTGTATGCGGCTGCTACTTATGAGGACTAAGATGTTCGCCTCAAATAAAGTATCCTCGGAAATCATACTTCCAAAATACAAGACATAAAAAGCATGCTGGTTCATTTCGTTTGTTTACATAAAAAAATCCTAACGAAACTTTGTTATTTTATTTTCAGAACGGCTTTTACTCTGTAGTTGATGCGGCAATGAGCACAGTTAAAGTAATGAACTAGTAGTTACTATGTAGATGGACTCGTGAGGTTTTATATATACATATATATGTATATCCCCATAATTTTAATATAAACCAATGTTTTGATTGAAATTGATCTTTTACATGCGATAATATGTTTTTTATGACGGTGTTAATGCAAACCTTCTGCAAGGTCCTTATCCCATAAAATAATTTATGCGCACTATTTGCCAGTAACACCAAATAGATCAAACTTACCGCATTATAGCGGTGCGATATACTCCAGCCTAGATTATACTACATTTTTTACCCACAATACATCGATTTATATATTGAATATAATAAGAAAGAATAAATATTTATGTATCGTTTTGTGAAAGATTGAACAATCAAAATATCCATTCAGATGCATCCTGATGTTACATGTACTTACGATCGGTACATTTTTGGCCAGATCTATGATTAAGTCCATTTCTATGCTAAATTATTTCATTTTGGAAATAAATAATTTGATATAGAAATAATATAATTAGAGTTAATAATTACTGTTGTATTAGTACTCACGGGACGAGCTTAAAGTATGTATACCTAAGTATGTATAGTCATTTTAATTCTGATTTCAACTACCAATTTACTATAGATGAAATTGTGTCCATATGTCCCACATTTAGTGTAAATAGTTATGGAATGTAAATAGCAGTGTTTCTTAACCTTTTAAAAGCGCAACTCCTAGCGACTCAGAAAATTTGACGACCATGATGTAAGCTATACCTAGTATTATTAACAACTTTAATGTGGGAATTGAGAAAATAAAATCTTAACTATTGAATTTAATTTTTGCTAGTGCATTATTCAGTTGTATTAAGATTGTTTCGTTCACCCCTGGCCCTTGGAGAGTCGCAACGAACAGGTTAAGCATCACTGGCTTAAATCAACTAAATATTATACATTTTTTTACACTTCCGTATCATTCATGAATTATCATCGCTGGATTTTTATACTGATATTTTATCGTACCAATGTTATATGTTGTTCCAAAAATACTCGTAATATATGTAATCGATCTTTTAATTCTTAGTGCACCATATTAAATGTAGAATGTAGTTCGTCATGGCTTAGGATGGAGAGAGTAATATTAGACATAATATGTATTATATCGTGTTACATGGATAATAATGCATAGTTATTAGGCCGGGCAAAAATAAAATTCGTCATGACTGCATTATGGGGACTGCACGAGCGCATCTCGGTATTACAGAAAAATGGTGTGGGCTATACATACCTTATCATATCTAATAAAAATGACAGCAGAGCGTTATTTTCTGTTAGATGGTTTCTTATATAAGGTAACAAATTTTATTGAAGACTACAGTTCTTTATGAATATTTTTACGATAACATAACTCTGAAATCCATGTTGTGTTCGTAAATCTTCCGCCCAAAGGCTTTCTTGACTTTAGATTAGAAGATAGTCAAAGTGACGCATAATATAACTTAAATCAACCAAATACAACGTAGGTGTGTAAATATAGATGTCGAAAATATATAACTAAGACTATTTCATTGCATTGATAAAAAGTCGTTTAGCACCAACATAACTGGACAACTTGAATGAATAAACATGTTTAAAACATGTCACATACGCAAGTTGCTAGATCAGTTTGAAATTAATGTTAACGCTAGAATAGCTCAAGGCGACATATGTTTGCCTTTAGATTTAGGTTATGACGTGAGGAGAATGTACTTGCATTACTAAATTAGCTTAAGTCAAAAGTGCGCCATAAGTCTGTATATATTATGGATCGCAAGAATAGATGTAAGTTATTAGTGATCAGTTGATATTTTTTCGTTAGTAGTCGTTTCGTATAGATTAGAAAAGTCGATTTCAAACTGTCCTGCATCAATAATTATTTTAACGACAAAGTAAATTTAGTTTAATTTTTTGCTTTATCGCTACAGGTACATATCCATAAACATCTTCCATTAGTCCGGTCATGACAGAATGAAATTTCTATTTTATAGTAGGTTTCTTAATATATTGTTGTGGGTATGTCATTCTTTCTAATATCTATGAAATTGCAATAGGGGTGATGGCTACCGTTTTTGGTTCACAGTTGGGGCCACTGTTGAGTAAGGTCCTAAAATTTAGCTTAAATGTTAGTTGCCACGGCCGTGTTCCACGTTTGCGTTTAATAAAATCATATGTCGGTAACTCACATCACGCACATTTAATTAAAAATAAATACTTAACAGTAAACCTCTGTATTAACTGTTCTATCAGTTTAATTTTGCACTTCTTTCTTAGCTCCGCTTGTGAAGCACTGGACTGTGAATCATTGATATGACCTGTAACTCATATTTGCTACAATCATTATTCTGAAGTATTAATATTTATGTGAAAAATCCAGCGCCCTGCCCAAAAACTGCGACATTTGACATTTCGTAAACCTCACGTTACACGAGCGCCTCTAGCGGCGAATTCACACTCAATAGCCTTCATTGATACTGAAGTAAAGTCAGTATGTTGAGTTAAGATTAATTTTTATGCGATGCAGCCAAAGCACGACAAATCTGTGGCTACGGTGTCCCCAGGACAAATGTCGATAGTTCCGCCTAATTAGTTTTAAGTTGCATACGTTTTATTAATTTTGATTATTTTTTATTTAATTTATGTTTAAGCATTTTTTACTTTTACAGGCGTAGGTAGTTCACACTACATGTATTGTGCACTGTGCATTTTTTCCAACTGAAAACAGAAGACGAATAAATTATTTAACCGATTATAAAAATTACCAACTATCTGGCACTTAGCTCTATATCTCCAGTACTTAGCGCTATAGCTCCAAAGGATAATTTATTAATGTAAATATATGTAGTATCGAAAACCTCTACTTTTGACTACTTGACAACCCATAGAAAATCAGAAATCGACTATCTATGTATAATCATTATGTAAGATATGAATAAATTAGGTGTATTATAGAATTATACCACTTTGACATTAATATTTTTTATAAAATCAGCGCATTTCGTCTGGTATGAAGAACATTCTAAGGTATATACTTACCATTATGAAGTTTAACCATTATGGTGTTCAGTTACTGGTGTCAATATAGTAGAGTACTGTTTAGAAACTTTAGAGTAAGTCTTTTATTATGTTAGATACTAATGTTGGTGAGTTTATCAATGTAAAAACTATCTCTCTTATGACCTGCCACATTTAATTATCGAAAGAAAATTCTGAATTTGAAGTTTTTTTAAATCAACACTTGGGTGAAGCATTCAATTAACAGGTCAATGTTTACAAAATATTAATCGAAACAAATAAATTGAAAATCGAAATGCGCGTTAGTAAAACGTGCGATTCCAAGTACCCTGTTTGTACTATGCCTTAAGACTTTGAAGCCACCTGTAACGATTAAACTCAGTAAGTAAAATGTCTGCCAAATTTATTTTGTATTCAGGGGGTTCTAATAAATCGTATGGACCCAGTTATACGAGTAGCTACGTAAATGCTCGCCGGCTCCCTATCTATTATACTCTATTTACAAATGATCAAATTATAAGGTAAAGGCGCACCTTATTGTGGATTCAAATTTCAAACACCTCGCCATGCTGAATTATTGCATTTCCTAGAAAACATCAGACCTAGTGCACAGCAAATCAAATAATCATAAGAACGCGTACATTATTTGTCGATTAGAATTTGTAAATATTATATCTTATTATCTATAATACTACATGTTTTCATTTACTGTGCTGTAAATATTTCCCTTTTCTCTATAATACTTTCTACAGTGGTTATTTACAACATTATAATATATTTATTTAAGCTTTTAAACCTAGAATCATTTTAAGTGTAATGTATCAAATAAATCATAAATGTATGACGAAATAATGGTAAACGAGTGCAATTTATTTTATTTATCAGTTTTGGTATTGGTTATATCTGGAAAATGTATGAATTTGAAAAATTTGGATATTGACTGTTTTTAAAAATTGTAATGTACGTATTTTTTATCAAATATTAATGAAAAAACATGGTGCTAATTATTTTCATCTAATTATGTGACAAAATGATTTTTCTACATTGTTGTTTTGATATTTTATATATTTGTATTAAAATAAAATTTTACGTAAGAAATAAAACTCCGTACCGTACATAAAGTGAAGGAACATTTTATGGTACAATCGTCAATAACCAAGTCTTTTAATTCACAATGGTGTATTCTGATCGCCCTACGTCATCTTAACCTAGGTACTATGCAAACTAGACCTTCCCGAAAATAATTCCATAATAATTTTCTGTTGATGATTTGATAGAAAAGTAGCCAGATACATTTTAATATAGTTTTTTGAACTGAAAGTTTTCAATTTTATTACAATGATGAAATTATAGTCTTAAAAAGTATGAATTTCTCGTAGGATCGACCGACCGAAGATTATTCCTAGATTCTCGTTGATAAGTGATAATGTAATTGATAGTTTCGGAACTGATACAAAGTATATTTGTATGACAAAATAAAACACGATTTTCTTAAGGTTTAACGACCAGGATTTTTTAAGATCCTTTGAATCGTTTCGCATAGCTATAATAGAAACTTGCTTTTTATGAGCAAATCTTTTGGACTAAGTTTACTAGAAATAATATAAAATAATATCGTTTTTCTTTTTATACTATATAATAATATGTAATATGTACATTTACACAACAGCTTGAGCACTGCCAGCGATCGCTGTGTGAGGTGCCGCGTAGTTACTTCACTTGTATAAATGGCGCGGCCGGACAATGTTACGATTATATCGATGTGTATAAAATACTTGTACCTAGTAGTAGTGGAAACTAAATGTAAAACTCGTTTTACGATTTAACCTATTAATATATGTGTTATTAAGGTCCTATTTGGTAAAACTACGTTACTCAACGCATGTTATTGGATGATTATTATGTAGTACTTAGTTATGTGTGTCCAATATACATTGCTCAAACTGTAAAAGATGCTAAAATGATCATGATAATAAAATAAATAAAATGAGACTGATATCTGTTTATTTTATTTTTTCCTTTTTCTCTGTTAAATGCGTTTAAAAATACTTCCTAAAATGAAAAAAGATAATTGAATAACACACATCAGTTAAGTAAATTTTTTTACCTATAATAATGATGCTTTTCTAATTTTTTACCAAACATAAGACTCGACGAAGACGTTTACGTTTTATGTGTTCCTTTTCAGTTTCATTATGTAAGTTATACCTAGTCCGGGGTTGAATCCCATAAACATTCACCACTGAGTTTTCTTAGTTAGGTACTTACTTATGTTTTTCAAACTCAAATGAAATCTGAGATAGGTTGGTAATTAAAATATGACTGATATGGATTTTCAGAAATATATTACACTAAACATAGGTACCTACATTGGTGCTTACATCTAATCCTGTTACCTACTGATTGCCAGTTTACGAAATGCATTGCGAACAAAAAGGTCAGAAACTAAACAAGCCACAAAATTACATGTAGGTGCATATGTATGTATCTATTCACGCATAATTAGGGAAGAAAGCATCGCCACGGGCAATGTCTTCATACCGGTAGGGAGCTCGGCCGTGTGCCCCGTCGTACATGCCTTTCGGTTCTTGCTTGCGATTGGGTTTCTTATCGCTAATCGTTCTAAGCTTTGAAGAATCTAGTTTCTGTAATTAATAATTAGTTTATCCATATTAACGAATTAAGAGAAACATAAGATAACCTAAGGTAAGGTACGTACGTTCAAGTACTAGGAAGCGCTCACAATGCGCGCTAGCTCATGCAGCGTAGCGCGGGAATGCGTGATCTAGCGTTGTATGTAAACAAGTATTGTATTTCCATTTGTATAGAAAACACGCACAGTCCAACACGCATCTGCATGTAAGCGCGTGGATACATTTTTTATACAAGTGGACGCCCACCCACTACAGTTAATTTTTATTCTATTGTCTTATTTGGGCACAATCTTGGCACTACTTTTTATTGAAAAAAAGTTTAAAAATAAAATTGCTTTAAAAAAATTATAGTTTCTAGAAATCTGTTTCTGTATGACAATTTGTTTGTAATTTTTTATAATTTTCAGTCTGCATCATTTTTAATCGCAAATTAAAATAAAAAGACATACTAAGATTGTCGACCAAAATAAGACAAAAGAATATACATGGACTATACGCTGCATGATGCGGGGCAGTGTGATAATCCCCTAAATGAACGTACGTATACGCGCGACTTAATTAGTATGTACGAAAGCGCGTCCAAACTGAGTGCAGCCTAACGACACCGACTCGAATACGTCGATATCAATCGTTACAGCCCCATATTCCGTGGATAGTGAAATTTCATTGGGTCCTAATTTTAGAATTGGTTTTTTTAACTAACCAAACTCTGATACAGTACAGACTTACGCAACGTTACTTCGGTGAGTACTCCGAGGTTCTATATGAAAAAAATCCTTTCATGATTATACCTACCGCCGAAGAAAGAAATTCCAGCCTAAAAACACCTCACACTTTTATAGGCAGGTACACGTTCTTATCTTATACCTACGTGCAATCTTTAAAACAATTTTCCTTGCAATGTATACTGTTATACACAGAAAGATAGATAGATTGTAATTTTGCACGACTATGTTATGAGATTTTTCTAAAGATTAAATAAGTAGGTTCATCAAATCCGGCAACGCACTGCTGCCAATGGCCTCGTGTCGAGGATGTAAACAAGCGATGTTTACATCCCCCGTTCTCTGTAGATATAATATAAAAATAAATTTGTTAATAATATAATCAACGATAGTTAATAAACAACAGTTTGTTTACCTTAACCGAATCAGAGAAATCAATGGGTCTGCTGGCCGGGAGCGGTCTGATCATCATACGAGTCTTAGTGAGCGGCGTGGTCGGACCCTTGAACGAGACCCAGTAGATGGACTGTCCCTGCAGCTCATCCGAACTTGGAGAATATTTCCCATTAAGATTACTGAAGAAAAAAAAGTTCATTAAAAAAGAATATTTCGTGACACTTTATATTATAATATTTTTGACACAACATATTTTTGAATACGCATCCTTTTCACAAATTTTCCTCCATAACATCAGATTTCTTATTATTAAAATACTTACAATTAACAATAAGTACACAACTTTTGTGATTGTGGAAGATTGTTTTGAAAAACCAATATGAAAGGGATGTAGGCCTTAGTCCACCACGCTGGCCTAATGCGGGTTGGTGGACTTCACATGCCTTTGAGAACATTTTTTTTGAACTCTCAGGCATGTAGGTTTCCTCACGATGTTTTCCTTCACCATAACAGCAGGTGATATTTAATTTTTATAAAGCGCACATAACTTTTTTTACACAGTCATTGGTGCGTGCCACTGGGATTCGAACCCGGACCCCTCGGTTAAGAGGGGTAATCAACTAATAGCTTATATCCTGAATTATGATATAGAATATAGAATACGGCATACGGCTGCCTGTAAGTGGAAATGTCCGACACTTAGAAAGAGATATAAGATTATGGTACCCACTCTATCTATCTCTCTACTAACGCGTACGCATTAAAGAACTGTAGTGTATTCGCGCGCTTAACGCATGCGTATTAAACACTTTCAATACCTAAAATAGTTTCTCGCTAATTACACATGCGCGAAAAGAGAAGGTACGGCAATCTTCTCTTTTTCTTTTCAACCGAATGACAGTTGGAAGCCTGGTCTACAATAACATCTCTATGTATAGAAGTCGCGGACAGAAGCCACCTAATACATAGGAGGGCGTCCATTAATTAGGTACGTGAGTTTTTAGGGAAGAAGTGGGGTCAAGATGACCCTTAGGCCTTACTTTTTCTGCAAGTAACACTGTACATATAGTAAAAATTATGCTTAGAAAGAATGCTTAGATAATTTTCTAAAAAGCAGGGTTCAATTTATGTATTTACCTACATTAAAATACACTTTTGTGAAATCTCACGTGAGAATAGGGGGTCGAGCAAAAAGGCGGTCAAAAAATCGATAAAATCCCTTAATTATCACGTAATTAATGGATGCCCCCTAGTATAATATGCCCAGTCTCCGCTGACCTCTTGTCACATTCCTTGTACCACCAGGCGCCACCGTGCTCCATCGCGCAGGACCCGTCCTTCCATTCGTCGTTGTCAACGTCTTGTGTTGAAAACTTTTGGCCCGCGTGATATGAGAGAGAGTCACCTACAAACATTTATTTGATTGAGTTGCATAACTTTATTTAATAATATTATTTTAACTGCTTTTTAACTTCGGATGCGCGAAAATACTAGTGTTATACAAAGACAGTGCTAGTATTGATTGTTTACCTGCTGATCCATGGAATGCCCCAAGTGTACTTATCCTGTACCCCTCGTGTTCAGGCCCAATACTGAACACGGAATAGGCCGCGAAAGCCTCCTGACCCAGCTGACTTTCCAGCTCTATCCTCATTTCGTAAAGTTTCTGATTTGTTAGATAATTGAGTTTTTCCAAACCCAGCCAAAACTCGCCCGCAAGATTGCCAAAGCCATATTTATATTCGGGCCAATTTTTATAGAAATCTTGAGAGCCATCAAAACGATTTTGGAACACCTACAAAACAAAATATGATGTAAGCACTTGTCCAGATACAAGAGCGATGATATGATATTTCGTATATTTTAATAAGCTTCTGCTGGACACTGAAGATAATGGATAACAGCTTCATATAATATATATACCTACGTCCTACATATGAGTGGAAATAGACGAACGATGCTGAGGCAGACCTTCAAGTCTGCCTGAGCATGCATACCTATATCATTATATTCAGGGCTAGATTTAGAGGTCTGGAGGCCTCGGGGCAACAAAGGAGTGGAGACCTCTTGGCCACAAATTATTTTTCAAACATGTAAAATGAACAATTTCTTTCGGTCGAGTTTTCGAATGAATAATTTATTGTGTACTATTTAATGTGTAATATTTATTGTAAACTAAGTACCTAAGGTTGCCCTCCCCTAAATCCGGCCCTGATTATATTTAATGGTCACTGAAATTTTGTAATTGCCTGCCGTAGAAAAATGAGCTACCGTAACCTAACGTAATTCGTGAAAAGCCGCCGAATTCATGAAAAGACAGTTAGTTTCTAGTTGATGTGCTCACCGTCCACCCACCGCCAGCTGTGCTCAAGTCGCAGAGCACGTAAAACGGCTCCATTTCATCTGGTTTAATCTTGTAAATACCGGATACGTTGAATCCTTGTATTTGTATTTCATAGCAATCAGTCGGATATTTTTCCACTCGGTCAACTCTGCCGATTCTGCATAAAAATGTTTTTCCAAATTTTCATATAAGGATTTTTCACAGGAAATGTGAAAAAAGGAAATCAAATCAACAGATTAACCAGCGAGCGGCAGGGCCTATCTTTTACCATTCTATATCATGGTTGTAAATACAATATGTATTCTCGATGACGAAATTAAAATGTTTACTGGCCGGTTTTATTTTGAGTAGGTAGGTACTTATACATACGTTGAGGGAAGAAAGAGTAAAGTGACTTCTGTGCTAAATGGCATACTCGTACCTATATTAAGCCAGATAGACCGGCGGATAGACTTGAATAAGTTTTATATAGGTACGTGTATATACATAAATAAATAAAAATAGAAAATACTGACTTGCAGTCACATTTACGAGTCTTCTGCTCGTGCAAGGCTCTTTTAAACTCACTGATTAGATTCACAGCTTCTAGACCTCCAATGTCGACTCTGATAAAAAGAATGGCAGTTTATTAGCATTAGTTGTACAATCGACAAAATTATACCTTGACCCATCCAACCGAAATTTTGTTTGAATTTTAGAATGAAATCAATTCATTTTCTTCTCAAGCATGCATGTTGCACTTAGGACGTTTTTGATATTAAAATTATTTTTATGTCTAAGAGTCAGATGTCCGTCAGATTTTGTCATATATCAAGGAGTGAATTATAGTTATTATACTTACTCGTAATTATTTAACCTACGATAAAATATTTAAAACTTTTATTAAACTGTATTATTATAATATTTGGTCATAAAAAAACAATACGTTAATCTGCCTGTTATGCCTTGAGACCATAAAAAAAGCAATGAAGTAGAAAAGCAATAATAACATAATATATTGGTTCTTAATCCATTATGGCTAGTAGTGGTATTTACACTTCAAACTAATTCTATCACTCTCACTCACAGTACCTAGCGATGAGAACTGAGTACCTACTGAGTAATAGAATAATAATGCGCAATTAATGCGCTCAGTTGAACTTTACATAAAATAGCCGTTCTACTATTTCTTATTTCAATGCTAATGTAAACTGTCAAAATTATAAAACAATAACAAGATTATTAAATTTTAAATAGCGTAAATATTCGTTACCTTGGAAATATCCAAGGGAACGAATATTTACACGAATTCCAACCAAGTTGATTTTGAATGATTGTAGCAAAATAAGTTTACGGTGGGTCAAGGTATCATCTTGTCGATTGTACATGTGTGAAATAATAAAAAATTTGCACTATAGACACGTGACAATGATAAAAATGTCAAACATAGAAAACAGAAAAAGATCGATGAATTCCATTAGAAATTAGACCCAACTATAGATGGATGAAAATAAAAATTAACAAATTACCAAAAGTCGTAGAACAAAAGTTGTTGCTTATGGTGTTAGCTACCTAGAGCTGCGAGGATGCTAGTGTTTTACGATTTAACCTGTATACCTATGGATCAAGTCAATCTCCATAGATTGACTTGATCCATAGGTATCCATATACATACATGGATCTCACAACTTTTTACGGAGCAAGGACTGAGTTGCGAGACTTGGGTTTCTTTACAAGTCTTGTTTTTGATTATATTATAATTTTATACAAGAATTGCTCGATTAAAGGTATAAGATACGACTTACTTCTGATTATTTCTCGTGTACTGCCTATTTTTCACTTCAGAGATAATACCACTGATAGAATCAACACTGGTTAGTATAGCTTTCACGTGGCTTTCCAAAAATGACAATCGGTTATCCAGAGTTGGGTCAATTCTATATTCTGAACCTTCCACTGCAATCAAAAGAAACAATTACAAAAATTTTATTGCATTAATGAAGCGAGGAAATATGTACGTAAGCAACACTTTTTCGCTTCACTACTACTAGGTACTTAATCATATACTTGTCTTTGTACGATTAACACAGAAGTCTCCCAGACATCCGACGACACTGTCTACTATAGCACTCACACTTTCGTATTGAAACAATGAATCAAGATAATAAGGTATTATTGCAATAACATTTTCCAACAGTCCGCTTTACATCCACACGTTAAAAATACTAATCGTACCATTGCCATTGACTTCGGTTCTAGGTTTGTGCTCAACAATGTTCTTAATATAGCCTATATCAGATTTTATACCATCGATTGCTGATTCTATTTTATTCTCATAAGCATTCGTTTGAATTATTTTTATTACTTCAGTTAACCTTTTCAATATGGCATTTGTTTTTTCATGAACTTCAATATCCAATCGGTTCAATCTAAAATCGACACTGTCCACTTTTTTTAAATATTTTTCACTCGAGGTTATAGAATCCATTAATTTCTCAATGACCATTTCATTATCCGACATCGACGCAGATTGGGCAACTCTAGTTACATTTATTTTTTTCTTAGACGAAAGCATCGCGTCGGTCAGTTCATCTTCATACTCCTTTTTCCACAAAGATTTTTCATCATATTCATTTTTGCGTCTCCCTTTTCTTTCAGAACTAATTTCGTAGCTTAAAGCCGTAAGAGTAAAGAGTAATATGTGGAAAAAGGTGACAGACCTGATCATCTTGATAACTACACAGCGGAAACGGTGGAAAGCGAATGACATTTTCTCCTTGTTTACCAGCACTCGTCAAAGTTTACAAACGGCTAAACAAAAAACAGCCACTTAAATGCCTTGCCAATGATACTCAAACAGCAGATGAATCGCGCAAATTGTTTTGAGGTATGTAGATATGTTTGTATTTGCGCTGGCCATTGTGTTGATAGTAAATACGCAGAGTAGGAAACACAATTAAAACGTCAACAAAAGCAAATCTTAAGCTCTAGGAGACACTTAAATACAAGTACTTAATAGTTCGAAGCAGCAAACTTGGATAAGTATCTAATAAGTAGATTATTCAGTGAACTTTAAAGACGATCTTACAAACTTAACATTTACCTAAATTATAAAACTAATAAAATCTTTTTATTCTTGTAGGTATGTATATAGTATATTTAGGCGTGAATTATCTAAACCACTGGAACTAAATCCGAAGTGAGCAAAGTAAGGACACTTTGTAATCATGACCATACGAGTACCTCTCATGTTCGATGTCCGAATTTCTTCTGCCCGATCCGATAAAGAGAACTTCAATTTATCAAAATCTTTTTTAAGAAGTAACAGAGCATTTTCAAGGCTCTCTGTCGGCGTTGCTCTCACGACCCGAAGGATCTCCGAAAGGTACTTCAGCATCGTGTTTGTTCGGTCGTGAAACGTTGAATCTAAATGATTCACCTTTCTTTCTACTGAATCTATCATTTTCAGGTATTGTTCGCTTGCCATTAGCGTATCCACAAATTTTTCAACGACAGCTTCTCCTTTGATGGATCGACCAGTGGTAGTGGGGACACGCGTTATATTAAAACGCTTAACAACAAATTTTACATCCTCCTCGCCATTATTGTCTTCTTGACTTTCTGTATTTTGCCTTTTAGCAAAAGATATCGACATCAACAAAAATATAATGAAGTTTAAATTCCACATTTCTTCCGAGCCCATTGACATCTATCTGATCAATGAATTGTGAGGGTACCTACTTACAAGGTATGTTTCACTTAAAATTATTATAAAAACATTAACAAACTTACATGTCTCATTACAATTAACTCATTGTCTGCAGCGGTTCTTCGGTGGGAACAAGTGACTTTTATTATCAAACTTCTCTACGTACGGGTGCCTATATTTGTAAAGTAGGTACAGCTTTAAACATATATTATGTATTTACTTTATAGTAGGGGAGCCCACGATGCTAAATGTGGATTTACTCGAGCGTCATAGAGACCTATTGGGTTGCAAAGCTTAGATGATAAGAAGAATAAAATATTATATAATGTATGTAAGTATGTATACCTTTTCATCGGTGGGGGGAGCAGCTATAGACTTTCAAATCTATACATATAATAAAATTATTGAGCTATGGTATATTTTTTATTTAATTTTATACAGAAAATAATTAAAAAGAAACTTAAATAAATCTTAACTATTAAAAATATCTATTTACACAATACAAAAAAAAAAAAAAAACTCATAATAAAAATATTTCATCTAAAGTGCCCATGTGAGGCATCGTTCCCAAGACGCTGGCGGCATTTCCACGCTGAACACACAGGCTCAGCCTTTGAGCGAAATAGCCGCCAGCTCTTGGGTCACCAGAGGCAAGAACCAATCTGGTCGACATTTCCGACATGAACTTTTTCATGTCGGAAGACCACGGACCCATAGTCTCTACTGCAAGCGCCACAAATATATAATTTTCTGATAAATTACTATATTTGCGGCGCTTCAGACATTGGGCCTGGTCGGCAGCGGCCCCAGCACTAACAGCAGTAACACTGATGTGTGATGGGGCCAGTGTATCGACACAAGTCGCGTCCCATACCAAAGATTGGCCCAAACACCACGGCACTAAAGTAGAACCATCTGGTCTCTTGCCATCGCTTCTGGATAAACCCGGAGGTTCTAATATAGCAGGTATAGAAGCGGTGGCAAGAGCCCGACGGATCAAATCATTCATCGTACCGTGGCGATATAGGCGGCCTGCGCTCCTGGTACAGGACAAGCCATGTCGACCAAAGATGTCCACCCCCTGCCCACATGGGCAACGATGAGGCTCGCACACTTTGACACCGAGCCGGAGTCCTACCGCGATTCTCAGCGTTACAGGATCCAGCACGGTGCCTATATTGTCCGATGGAAAATGAAATGAGCTATGAAATGGTTTAAATGGTTTAAAGTATGGTTTAAACTATGGTTTAAAGTACATGTAATATTTTTTAGTAAAATTAAGTTTTTCCAAGTCAGGACACGCTTCTAAGCCCAAAAATATACTTTTTACAATTTTCGTCTGTTTGTCTGTTAGTCTGTTTGTTTGTGCGCGAACATCTCTGTGAACGGATTTGAATGAAATTTGGATTGTTGTATGGAGAAAAACCGTCGTTAACGCATAGGCTATATTTTATTTTATTATATAATAAACATTTTTTCCATTTTTCACGCAATTATGTAGGTCATTGACCTTTGTAGTGAATAACAATGACAACAGCTAGAGACGTTTTTTTTTATTTTTCGAATATAATGACAGACGTGGCGTCATGCCTTACGGCACAGATCTCAACTCGATGATTTTTTTGCAATAAAATAATGGAAAATACCATGTATAAATCCAAGATATCAAAAAATCCAAGAGTGACATAGGCCTATTTTCTAAACAGGTCTTACTTAACAAAACAGTAGTTGGGGGGTTGGATTATGTAATAGACATTTTGTTGGACCAAATTAGTTTTAAAACTCAAACAGGGCAAAAATTGCAGTTATCTACCATCTAGACTTTTAAAATTTTAAGATGGTAAAAGAAACTAAAGACATAAAAAGAGAGAGACATTCTTCACGATTATAATGCTTTCGCGTTAAATCATCGGAATAGATTGGGATATTTTTTATTAATTTTTTAAAAATCGGGATAATGATAATTATGGAATCCTTTATACTTCGCTCTTGACCATATCCTGAAGTGTACGTGGACGAAGTCGTAGGCAAAAGCTAGTGAATAATATGTTAATGACGTAAAGTTTAAATATAGAAAAAGTAAATGTTTTATAAATATTAAAGAGGTTTTGCAAGAACTAACTGGTATGTTAAAAGAAGAGATATTTAAACAGAAACGAAACTTCTAAATTCATTTCTCGTGCAATATTCTGCAATGCTGTTGCACACATTTCTTTATTTCTATAATTTTGTGATTTGTTATCCCACAGGCATTCATTATCGCGGTATTGTTGAATAAGCTTTAAGTTTTCCGTGTCGCTCAGTTTTCCCGTCATTTTGCGACGCAGCGTGGTCATCATACAAAAGAGCGGCAGGACTGACTTCGGCGTCGGCGTCTACTTAACGGCGGCGTCAGTTGCGCTAGTAGCGTGGGTGGCGGGGGCAGCGGACTGACGCCAAAAAATATGAAGCGGGAATATTGAAGTCAGTATTGACGCGACAGTACAGTACTGTACTGAGTTGAAACAAATTTACACGATGACAGTGCTAGATCAGCACTGACTCGGCAGTGGACTGACATGACTGACATCAATTACTGACAATACCACAATACTGACCCTGTGTAAATCGGCCTTAACTCAATGGCTGTCAACAAGTTCTTGACGTTGACAGTTGACACTTGTTAACTAATTATTATTAATAATTATATTTAATTAAATTTGCTAGACTGATGCTGCCTTTCATCGACTTGACAATGACATAACGTTTCAAAGAAATCAAAGACCAATACCAATGTATGTACCATACCTACTTACTATAAATTCTCGAATTGGTGGGAAAACCTTATCAGTGTTAAAATAACCTTATCATTACCCGACGTTGATAAAAGTTTCATACAAAGTTTTATCTGATGTTAAGTCATTTAGAAGAAAAACTCATTAAAACTCCTATTACCTGATAATTAATTTTTAAGTTTTGAAAATATTTCACCTGATTAAGACAGCAAAAAATACGATTACTTTAAATTTATAAAAATGCTAAAGGTAAGTAAATTTTAAATTACCTATTTAAATGTTCGTATACAATGTAGGTACCTAGGTAAAATTATTTTTAATGACTTGCTAGTGTATTTATTCTAAATGTTAATTCTCATAATTCCCAATTTATGATTATAATCATAAAGTTGGTTTCACTTTAAAAATGAAATGTAATCTAGGTATATAACAGATCCATTAGGTAAGTATAGATAGCCGACTACAGTAATACATTTTAGTTGCCAAAATAGGTAATTAAATTGCTTCATGTTGCCTGGTAACCAAACATGTATCCTTAGGTAGGTACTCAAAATGAGGATACTTAGTGAACCTGGCTCTTAGTGAATAGGTACCTATATCAATGAAATAGATAGACACCTGATAGTTATTTACCTATGAAATAAGCACAAGGTTAGGTATGTAGGCAATAACAGATACAATTATCGAATATTGCCCACTTACCTAACCTATACCTATTATATTTTCAAAATACTTTCAATCTTTACTGATGGACAAATAACTTGAAGTGATTTAAGTATCTAATAGGCACTTCATTTGTTTAATTCGATTTTCCAAAAAACAAATACATACATTGCCAATGGCATCTTTTATGCTTTGCTAGAAGTTTGCAGTTTAAAGACTGGTAAACTGTGTGTATTAAAAAAGTTTCTAAACTCTTGTATTTAAAATCATATGTATAACCTTACTGGTTACTAAAACACAAGCTAGTGTTAGTTTGAATCAGAAAGCTGTGTGATTTTTGTCCCACAACCAACCAACATTGCCAACATTGTTGAAATTTCACTAACTACCTAGAGTATATAGTATCTATATAGGTATTGTTTTAAAAGAAATCATATATTATTTCATTGGTAAAAAAATGTAAAAAATTAAACTGACATCAAAAAAGTAAGAAATAAAATTTGTTACTTACATACTTACATTAAGTCCTACTATATTTTGTATCAAGTATTTTGTTTCTATTGTTAAATTTTGTCACCAACCTCAAACAATAGTAGGTTTAAAGTATGTAACAAATTTTATTTCATACTTTTTTGATGTCTGTTTAATTTTAATTATATTTTTTCGTAATTTTACGTTTTAACTCCATATCACTAAAACTACTGAACCAATTTTGATGAAGCTTTTACCATTCCCTAAGTTGAACAAAACGCAAAAAAAAAAGAGTGAACAAGATCCGTCAATTAGTTTGAGACATATGCAAGGACAAACATATCTACATAGATACATAGTTACATTGAAATTTGGTATACATACTTGTTTTGAAGCCGTAATAGACCAAAATATGTCCAAATGATGTGCAGTTCCGTTAATATTACATACATTGCTGAATTGATAATCTCCTTTTTTGAAGTTGGTAATAAAGTGATTGTTACACTAGAAGTAACCAGTGAAATAAAAATTTAAATGTTAAGATGAAATTATTGGTTTAAATGTTCAAACATTCATTATTGGTTTAAATGTTCAAACATGTAGTACATACTTTTAATTATAATTATTCAGGGTATTGTAGGACTTGTGACTGGAGGAGCCTCTGGTCTTGGCCGTGCTACTACAGAGCTACTGTTGAAGCAAGGCGGAAGGGTCATAATCTGTGATCTTCCATCGAGTCCCGGACAGGAAACTGCTAAACAACTTGGAGAAAATGCAGCATTTGTACCAGTTGATGTATGTAATATTTTTATAGAAAAAAGATCTAGAATTTCTATCTTTCTACTTTTTAATATGTTGTCATCAATTGAATATAGACTTTAATACAATTTTGAGGGGTACCTGCCAAAGAGGGTTTTAGTTCTTCAATACTAAGCATAATAAATAATTAAATTTATTAAGCATAATAAAAAGTAATCATATTACTATTCATATCATCATTATATAAAGGCTTTATCCTGAATGACTGAGAACCTAAACTGCTGATCGTAGAGACCTGAAACTTTGAGTGTTGTTCTTTGTATGATGTAGGCATCCGATAAGAAGAAGATTTTCCGAAATTCTATCCCTAAGGGGATGAAAAATGGAGGGAAAAGTTTGTATAGGACAACATAATCTTGTTGTCTAACATCCCATATATCAACATAATCATATGTCAACATAATCCAAGGAATCCCTTGGTCCAATCTGCTTCAAATTTTCCATAACCATTCTTTAACAGAATAAATGAAAGATCTAATTTATTGAAACTGAAATTTATTGAAACTCATCACCTAATGGGGTTAAAAAGAGATATAAATTTATTCTGCATCGAAGTTGATATCAATGTAAGCTAGTACTGTAAATAATAATAGAGAAAGGAAAAAAATCATACAGACGAATTTAATGCAATATTGCTAAAAATTGAGAAGGAAATAAAATTTAATTTTTAATTTAATAATTAATTTAATTTTTGTATCAAGAAAATACACCAAAAAACCGTTAAATAATTATCATTGCCATTTCCCTTGTATTATTCTTATTATTCTATTACTATGCATTTCCATTTCACCTGCTGTTTACAGGTAACTTCAGAGCAAGATGTAAAGAATGCTTTACAAACAACTATAGACAAGTTTGGAAGACTTGATGTAGCAGTTAACTGTGCTGGTATTGCCACTGCTGCACGAATTTACAATTTCAAGAAACATCAACCATGTGGTCTGAAAATGTTCCAAAAAATCATTGAGGTATTTTACGATTCAAATTTGAAGTTGATTCCTGTTAATTTATTTTTAACTAGCTTTTGCCCGCTACTTCGTCCACGTGAACTTTAAGATTTGGTCGTGAGCGAAGTAAAAAGGATTCCATCACAATCCAGATTAATTATTCTATAATATTCTGCTGATTTTGCGCGAAAGTATAACAAATATCTGCATCACTAAATGTCGAACATAGGTACCGTACTGTTATCATGAAGCAGTAGGCTCTTTATGTCTTTAGTTTGTTTTACGGAGTGCTTACTGAAAATTATTCAGAGAACATGAGTTGCTATTGAGAACCTAAGGTATCATCTATTAGCCTAGTCGAGAAGTGAGTTTCCTGCGAAAAATCGTTACAGGGCTCCTAAAAATATGGCGATTATTGCATTGGATGCAGAATTTAATTCCGAAAAAAGTATATATTTTTTATTATCCGCCAATAAAAATTTCATTTGTTATAAACAAAAAACGAAGAGGGAAAATGGAGTCATGGTTTTGTATCTATAACTTCAAAAATATTAAAATTTATCAAAAATATTATCTGAAATTTGAAAAAATATCCTAAAAGAGGAGAAAATTCTAATAAAATAAGTCTCGACTCCCGGAGTTGTAGCTCCATTATTTATAGTTTAAATTTAACGCTGAGAATTGGCCGTCGCGCGGCACTTTCAGGGTTCGGTCGCGGCATCAAATTCGAGTACGTCACGCTCAATAATTGTTTTAAGGTATAAATTATCATTTGAACATTTAAAAAAATATTGTGTATTCGGAACACTTCAAAGAACTTACTGCCGATGGAAATTTATCTTAAAGTAAATTTTTCAACAGGTTAGACGATTGTTAATTACACAATTTTCTGGAACTTCCATTTTCATTGTTAATTAAAGGTTAAAATAATTGTCGTAAATTTGTTTCCCTTCGTGGAGTCCTTCTTATATACATACTTAACGAGATCACGCCATGAAATTTTTACAAATTTGAATACTTTGTTTATATAACTAATATTCAAATTTATAAGTTGAACAATAAATGAAAAATTAAAATAATATCGATTTTTTTTAATTTTATTCTCACATAATCGGTTTTTCGTCAATAAATTTTATTTTATTTTCACATAATCGGTTTTTCGTCAATAAAAGACATTTATTGACGACATTTTTTTTCACAACCTTGCTCCACAAAGTATAATGAAAGGCGTTGCAGTATATCTTGTAAGGATCTCGCAGACCGATTTTGAGAAATATAGGCTCGAATTTTATGTTGTGCAAAAAAAAAATTAAAAAAATAAGTATCGACAATGTCGAAGCATAGCACTATTTTCACCTCATGACCCTACCAGGAGCACCGACACTACTTTTTTTACCTCCTAAGGTACAGTCAAGAGCACTTCAAGCTTGACATCAGACTTTGTACCGTTCGTATTTCAATAGGAGCTAAAGTCACTAAACATAGCCATTTTTACAAATAACGTTCTTATTAAACAAATAAATTATTACCACACCGATGCATGGCGCGTAAAGCTGCTGAACGGCTAAATGAGATCAAAGAAGCCGCAAGTTGGGGCGGCGAAACCAAAGGGTTTGCCGTACACTGCTATGCCAAGTTGATTGACCTAAACAGCTGATCATTAGAGTTGGAAAGTGTATAAAATGTTATCGAAATTTAAATAAATCTTCAATAATAATCATTTTCTGAAGACTGTTTGCACGTACAGCAAAACTAAAAAGCTTAGTCGTCTAGTATAATTCAGTCTTTATGACATTTTCGGCTTTAGGGGTAGGTATTTCTGTAACAAGTTGTAACAAGCTGACCCCGCAAACGTTGTTTTGCCATATAAGTTATCGAGCCGGATGAAAAATTGTTAAATTATTAAAATGACTTAAAAAATAGGGGTTGGTGATAGAGGGTGAAAATTTAGGATTGTACGTTGTATTTATTTTTTGATGCCACGATATTGAAACATAAAAATTAAAAAATTTTGTCCAAAAGTAAAATAAAAATGTTAGGTGTGGACAATCCTTCACTTAGGGAAAAATAGACAGTAGCCGATTTTCAGACCTACTGCATATGCATATAAAATTTCATAAAAATCGGTCAAGCCATTTTGGAGGAGTATGGTAACTAAAACTGTGACATGAGAATTTTTTATATATATATATGTATATATAAGAAAGAACACAAGAAGATATGAAGATATACCAAAACATAAATTTCGCAGGTTAATTTAGTGGGAACGTTCAATGTGACTCGCCTGGCTGCAGGTTTGATTGGCAAGAATGCTCCTGATGCCGATGGGCAGCGAGGAGTTATTATTAACACTGCTAGTGTAGCAGCATTTGATGGTCAGGTGAGTGATAACATGTTTTTATTAGGGATAACTAACAGGCAAGACCACCTTATCTTTTGAAGTCTCGCACATTAAATAACAACTTTCAAGTCACTTTGAGAATAATATCTTTTTCCTATTAGATAGGAAGCTGGCGAGCAAAAAATCTATATGATCGGCTCGTGTGGCAGACTTTATTAATAGCGATAATTATACGATAAGGAATATTAAGGACCGCGTCTGCCACCATGGTAGACGCGGTCCTTAATTTGTCAATTGACGGACCCTTAAAAATTCTTTGGGTTTCCTTGTACTCGAGCGTCAAAGAAACCCAGTTTTGTGAATGTTGAGGGAACACCGCGCCTTAACCCCAGAGGCAGGCACGAGCAAATGATTTAGTACCAATTTTTTTGTACAGTGTTGAAGCCCTGTAGAGAAAGCACAGCAACGTCCGACCTTCATTCATTAAGAAATTTTGTCGTATTGATCCCAACTTTAATGCCTATCAATACGGAGTAGGTACGAGCAAGTCATAATACTTAAATGCTCGCCAGCTCCCTATCTATATGAAACGGGCCATATATTTAATATACAACATTTTTTTTAATAGTAGGCGATTAACACACTCCCTGCGAAATTCTGGCGAAGGCGAAAAAACAGCATAAAATAAATTAGGTTCATTTGCTAACGAATACATTATTATTACTCCTAAAACTTATTAACATATTATGAGTATTACGTTACAGATTGGTCAAGCTGCTTATTCTGCTTCCAAAGCAGGGGTAGTGGGAATGACGCTGCCTATAGCTAGAGACTTGGCGAAGCAAGGAATTCGAGTGGTCACAATTGCACCAGGTATATTACTAGAGTAACCTATTGATTAACCCTTGACGCACGTATATGGTACGTCACCGAAACGGTTTTGCGTTCAAAACTTCAGTTTAACACTTTCGCTGCGGCACCAATTTTTTTTGGAAAGTTTTGAAGATTTTAATTTATTTCTGCAATACGAAAAAGAACCAGTGAGTTTAAGTTTAAGGCGATGGAATAATCTGCAATTTCACAGACTAGCGGTCTATCGAAAGTGTACGGCATTGAGGTACCTTTTATTGAAGATTGTCGTAACTCTAAAGTAGTAATAACCTATGTTATTGCCGTACAGATAAAAGTCACCGGAAAGTCACTTTTTCGTAGGGAATTAATTTACCCCAGCACCTATGTGTTCCACAAAAAATGTACGGCATGCTGGAAAATGTTATCTATTCGTGAAGTAGGTACTCTCAAGATCATATTATTTTATGTTGTTCTATATCATCATCATCCATATGATGTCAGAGATAAGGGTTGCGACCTTTGTCTTTCGACCCCTGCCTTGGAAATATGTACGCTCACGCTGGTAGCACACCTCCGCCGCGAAGTCGCGAAATACGCGCGAAATCGCGAAATGCTTGAATGTTTCACCCGTATTACAACGGACAAACGGTGGCAAAACGGAGGCGTGCTAACGCAGTCATGGGTAAAGTATCTGGATACAAAAGGAATTACACAAATGCCGTACAGTAATAAATGACCTATATTGCTTCTATAATTATCGACGAATTAAAAATTGCTCTGACTGCCGGCACCACTACTTAATACGGCACCATGTTTTTTCTCCATTTATTATTAGTCACCTTTAAATATAAGAAAGCCGTACATTAATAAATAATTAGTCGTAATTCCTCACTTGTACCTGGGAAATTCCATTTACTCACGTACCTACTCACATGTACCGCTCAGAAATGACGGCATAGTGCTCAGAGTTATTTTCTGATTTCGGAACAGCATTGTAAGCGTTTTTCACGTTGGTTCATTTCACAGGTTAATTTTTTCCATGGTCTTGTATTCTATAGGTTACAGTTGCTGTGAGAAGGCTAATATACAGATGAATTTTTCAAGTGTGCGTGGATGGAGAAATCCGAAACTATGAGGAATATCGAAAGGAGTCTGGAGACTGATTTTGATGAAAACTAAAACTGAATTATTGGATTTTTGAAAAATCAGTATGCCAGGAATAGAACCCATTGATTTTGAAAAAAAAATATCACATCCTGTAATTACACCATTTGATAGTATCACTAATAAGGGACATATTCTGGAAAGTAATGACACAATATGGCAAAGTTCCTTAAGTTTAAAAGTTTAAAAATTAGCTCTATCCTTATTTCGTTACCACACACGCAGGCTTCACCAGTTTTGCCTGCACAGGCCGGGTTGTACACGGAACAACGTTCGTGTGGTTGGTAAAACTGTATCACGCGCCAACCCCACGGCGCGGCCTGCGCATTTTTCGACTTGCTTGAAATGTTGCCTTCAAGCCCGGCCTGCGCGTACTTACCTGTGCGTGTGGTTGGCTTGGGCGTTCAGTGTTCAATTGTTCATGCCACACTGCCACAGGCCCACAGTCGAGGCTAGTCGTCTGTTTTTGTGTGAATTAATATAAAATAAAATAGCCTTTATTGCTGCTTTTCCTTACAATTGCAATATACATGGTTACTTACTAAACACTTAATTGATTTAATCTATTCTATTATTTGAACTATCGGCAACTGGATGTTTGTGTAGGACAGCAGTCTGAATTAATAAGTCTATACCTATACCTTTGCCGATATCTATATATCTTTACCTGAATTCTGGAAAATTTTATCGAAGGATTATTCCGACCGAAATAAAAAGAACTATGCCTACAAAAAAAACGATAAATAAAATGATAGAGATAAGAACATTAATATTTTAAGTTGTTTCAAGAATGTGGCTTGCGCGTACTTAACTATGGTGAAGCTCGTGCGTGTGGTAGGCCTTGTGGTGCCGTCCGTGCACAGGTTTTTTATGCGAGAAGCTTGCGCAAACTGAACTGTGGTGAAGCACAGGCTTCACACGCACACACGCACAGGCGTGTGGTAGCAACATTATAGAGCTTATTTTTAACAAAATACGTTTTTCCCATACAAATCTTTCACCAATTACTTATCGATCAAAATAATTATGACCATTCATAGCTGGAATCGACGTCTTCTCTGAAGGAGTTATTAACTATCTGTATACAAATTTCATCCAAATCCTAACAACACTGTGTTCTTTGAATTGACTGCAACACGATCATTGAGACTTTGGATCCGGCTATAAATTGGTAACAATGGCTATATAATTTTAAACGCTAAGTTATCAGTTAAGGTTTGTACCTATGGAAAAAAATATATTTTGTTAAAAAAAAATGAGCTCTATCCTTAAGTTTGCCATATATCATTACTTTCCTGAATTTGTTTCTTATTAGTGACACTATAGAATGGTGTAATTATACAGTGTGATTTTTTTTTCAAAATCAACGGGTTCGATTCCTGGCTAGGCATATTGATGTTTCAAAAATCGAACGATGTAGTTTTAGTTTTCATCAAAATCCCGGTCCCCAGTCTCCTTTCAGCATTTTTCGATATTCCTCATAGTTTCGGATTGCCCCATCCACGCACACTTGAAAAATTCACCTGTATATTTTTAGGTTTTAGTAGTTTCTTAGATATTAAGGATACTAATGGATGTTACAGGATTGTTTCGAACACCAATGATGCAACAACTGCCTGAAGCAGCGATCAAGGAATTGGAGGCAACAGTGCCGTTCCCTTCGCGTCTGGGGCATCCAGAAGAGTATGCGATGCTGGTACAGAGCATCATCCAGAATCCGATGCTCAATGGTGAAACCATCCGCATTGACGGTTCCCTTAGAATGCAACCTTAAATATAAACTTTTAAAAAGTCTGACCCAGTAAGCTATTAGCTGGTAAGCGAAAATATAGAGTTGAAACCATAGATAAATCAAAAAGGGAAGATACGGCACTAGCGTCTCATGAGTGCGCACCTAAAATTAGGTCCATGCACACAATTTCACTTTAGTCGCATTTTGGCTAGCTATTGAACTACATGTGCGCTTAGAACACAATAATCGCGGATTTTCTGTGTTTAAAAAGGTAAACCAATTCCTTCGTGTCCTTTAAAAGGTGCACAAACAGCTCAAAAACGAAAAACAAATTCCACGGCATCTCTTTTCATTCGTAAGTACACTTAAACTTAATTTTTCTTCAAAATCACTGATGGTTTTAAATGTAGTTCGACATTTTTAATTTTTATCAAGAGCGAGTGTGAGCGAGACGGTCGCGCCACTCTCCGGCTCCCTCCCGCTAATGATAAAACTTACCGCTGTCTCGCTCGCCCGATTGACACTTCATTTATAGGCGTACACACACGCCTATAAATGAAGTGTCAATCGGGCGAGTTAGATATGTAGTTGAGTCGGACTAATTTTATGATTGATACAAGTAACCGTATGCCGTATCTTCCCTTTTTGATTAATCTATGGATTAAACAGTTAACTGTATCACTAGTGGGTGTAGGGTAATTACCAAATTCTTAACTAGTAAATGACTAATTCAATTTATACTTTTACTATCTTACTTTAATATTGTAAATAGAAATTGTACTGTACCTCCATAGAAGTATGGAAAATAAAAACTTTTTATTTTCAACTTAAATCAGCTCAAATTTTTTTTCGCTTCATACGACTATTTCATGATTATTTTTTGGCACAAACTTGAAACCGAAAATCGTAGGCGTTTCGGATAAATTTGAAGTTTTCAAATAAAATTAAATGTTCAAGCCATAATCCTCACTAGGGTACCTTTATATTTCTGGAAGCTCTTATGGACTATTTCTGAGATTTGGCATGTCGTTGCGACTATTCTCATGACTATTTTTCGGAACCTAAACCAATTCGATAGACTTTACCGTTTGCTTGCACCAGAGGTGAGGATTACAGCTTGACGTTCAAGCCATAATCCTCACTAACCTATAACGCCGAAACTAAAATACGACTATTTTTTTTTATTTGTACGACTATTTATGACTATTTCAGAACTATTTTTAAGCATTTTTAAATTTTTGTTTTTTATTGAGATTTCAAATGTGAGGATTCCAGCTTGAAGCACACCTAGCCCTCTCCTTTTGATGATGATTCCTCTCAGTTGCATAACTTAGGAGTTTTTGGTTTTTGAACATGAGCCAAACTTCCTGTATAAGTGGGTTCGTGCTATATTTTTTACATTTGACGTTGTATAGAATAAAATGGCATTTTACATCTGGACTTTTTATACCCTGCAGATAAGAGAAGGAATGATATCTGATAATATAAAAAAAACGCAATATTTTAAACGAAAATATTATTTATTTCTACAATAACGAGCGGCGGCGCCTGGGCCCGCCGCCGGCGCGTACGTGCGTCTCACAATAATTATTCGTTATATTATTAATAAATACACGGCGATGCACTGCCCACATATCACACCGCAGTTTATATTATGTATTTAAGTGGTCATCTAAATGTAGATAATTGTGTTTACACTTTTAAACTTAATGACACTTCGACACGACACATCGAAAATAAAAAATTAATGTAAAGAATTAGCGACAACAATAACTATTATTTTAAAATGTATAATAGATGTGAGGTAATGAGACGGTACAAATGTGGCTGTGGTAAGTCGCCTGCTCCACATTTAACTGATCTAAACGTTGTACTATAAATTGAACATTTGTGATACAATAACATCGAGGCTCGACTGTCATCGGTGTAAAGCTTCGTCTATATTCATATTTATTCGGTAACAATGCAACACGGCGAGCGACAGTAGAACCACGATCTATTATTACAATTCGTGTACACGTATTAAATATAACTACTAAGATAATAGTGATGTCGAGATTCATCTACGTCGCGAGTCAGGATGATACTACAGTTATTTTTAACATAGATCAATTAAAAAGGAGCGTTACAAAGCCCTCGTAATGTGTAGTTGTGTATTATAATTTACAATAAGATATAGCGATCACCGATGATGCGACCGAGTTGCGAGGGATGTGTTCCACTGAATGGTGATGGCTAGTAGCCGGAGGAGCCGGAACCGCACGCGTCTGAGTCTGTCCTAGGGCTTAGAGCCTTTATAGTATCAACAGTATCATGTACGAACAATACAGACCTTCGCCTTGACCCGTCGGTCGCCTCCGACCGTTCAAGCAATACAAGTTTCACAATTATTTCTTAGATGTCGATTCATGGAAACGCAAAATCGCATTTTTGTTCTATAAACTCCACATTTCAGATTCAACATTAACCATTTAAAATCGAATGAAAACTTTAATAACCTCGCCCTAGCTATATGTACAATTAATAAAATAGAACTAACACGGCTTGCGAAATAAAGTTAAGTGCAACAAAAATAATCGCTTAGGTACTTAATACTTACAACTAGTATGAACCCTTCAGGCTTAGACCTGTCGATTCGCTCAAATTCACGTCCTCACATATACTTAAACCGAGAAATACTATACACAGACTAAAAAAAACAACATCGACTGATATTAAACCTAACTTATCTTTAATGAACAACAAAGTGGTTAACTTACAAGTTGTAACGCGTCGATCGACGCGCGTCACCTAGCGTTACGATTTAATGTTATTTTGGAATGTGTGTGACGCGTGCAATCCCATCCATTCAAGCGACCGCTCGATTACGTATCGTTAACTACCGTCGAGTGAAGTATGTGATGATGATAAGACTACACGAGGCGCGGTGTGGTTATGTTACTCTGCGGAACGAATCTGAGCGAAGTAACAGTGTCGGCAGCGAGCACGAGCATTGAGCGCCCAAAGGACCGCCTCGCGCCAGCCTCTGCGCAGATGATGCGATTACCTACTCATATAACTAATGCAACTCAAAATGTACATTTACATGCATACAACACTCATCGTGTACCTATTTTAAAATACTTATAATTTTAGTTCATAAATATAGATATTACTTACACAAACGCTAAAATACATTACGCCATATAGTACAACCTAGCCTTAGACGTTAATCATAGATTTAGACGTTAGAAGCATAGATATAAACGTACCTCTACATTAATTAAACAAGTGTTTAAAATCGATGTCAATTCATAAAAGCGAAAGAGGGGACGTTTATGTTACAGCGATTGAACTGAACGACGAATAATAACACGAATGAACACTGGCACCTTGTAAACAATTATTGTCTAAGTAAGATGTCGAATGAGAGAGGGAAACCACGTTCATGTTTCGTTATCGGTTGCAAACAGGCGCGGCGCGCGCGGGCCGCTTCTACGGTCTACGGACCCTGTACGATCTCCTAACTAATGGCACACGACACACGACGCTGCGACACATCACCCGCTGACTTCACTTAACTCTTTACACAATCGTATAATACGCTCTCGTGCATTCTAGATGCAACATAAACTGCATTCATAATTAAAATAACATACAAATAAATATAACTGGGTAACTGTTGATAAAAGAACAGATTTTATTAATGTGGTTAATTGAAAAAAAATACAAAAATATACCTATTTCATTCATGAATTTTTGATGAAAATATTAAAATTTATATAAACGGATTTATTATTGTTATTTACGAAAACAAAGTGACAAATAATTCACTTCATTAAAATTTACCCACTTCATACATTATTTTGTAAAAATTAAAATAATAATTATTGTTTCTCGCATTCATAATCATGAAGAAATTCAATAAACTAAAACATTTAAATCAGAAAATACACACATATAGTATAACGATAAAATAATACTCATATTTTGTATAATTGCAATCATTCATTTAACTCACATTCTATTTCGAGGCATAACTTCGATTCCTTATATTAGTTTTGTAGCAGTTATCGATACAAAATAAAAATAATACTGTATTAGACTCCTTTTAAGAAAATTGCAAACAAAGCTATACAATACTGCAAAAATGGTAACCTGTGAATGGTATTATTCAGTAAGTACCCAACTAATAAAAGGAATCAGTAAAGGAAATAATATATTATGTAGTTATCGAAATTTGTTATACTGTTTGTTTATTCTTAAGGAAATTCTATTGCCAATGGAATCAATCTAAAACTGCGGGGGTCACGTTAGTGTGTATATCAAAATATCTGTCTGTCCTATGCCAGAACGTGTGAGAATCACACAGCCTAATGTACCTAACTATGTCTTACCATCACAGATTAGCTTTGCCTTCCATAAAGCGTCTAACGAGTGAAGCTGCGAGCGACTTCAATCGATAAAGAAACGGCGGTGGAATCGATCGCTCATTATAATGGTTTTAATTATATTCTCACAATGTAATATAATTGTGATGTTTAACAAAATATTTGATATTTTCATTTGTGCAATTGGCGCTCCCGTTGTACTGAATGGACTTATATTTACGCAGCTTCACATACTACGTATTATTTTACATTACATATTTTATATATACAAAAGAACATTAACATGCTACGTTCACAGATTTATGTCGTTAATCCTGAGTCAAAAGAAACATTCACCAGAAATTTAAAGCATAGTAAAAGAAGAGAAGTTCACTTCATACAAACGCACCGCGCGCGGCTTCTATGTGTGCGCGCCTGTACGTATGCGTCGTCGCACGCACACACTAACAAAATATCCCGGCGCTTCACGGCGCGCGGCGGTGCGAGCGCCAGTCGTGGCTAGCTACGGACGATACAAACCGCCCGTGTCTACGCACTGACGCGCCGCTGCGCTGGCGATTGATAGTTTTTATACTCACCTACCTCCTGTAGCTTGACAAGATGGCTACAAATTCAGTGAAATATAGAAAAAGAAAATATTGTAGTGTCTACGGATGTCTCAATAACAGTTGTATGTAGATCGGAACTCGGAAGCATAGTCGCGGGTCCTCTTGAATCCTTGATTTCATAAATTATATCTATTTTTAGTTTGGATTTGAATAAAGAAACTAAATTTGAATTTAAATTTTGAATAAAAATAACTGAATAAAAAAAAGAAAAAAAAACAATAGATAAAACGTAGGGTAGGTACCTAGATAAGTGATGTTATTTCGTCATGAGTATTATAATTTTTGACGATTGAGTATAAGCAGCAGCCCTATGAGTTTAGGCTATTATCGCTCGCTCGGGCCTCAAGTCGGCCTACTTCTCTTCTTTTACTATGTTTAAAGCCAAAACAAGAAAAGTCTCGAATTGAGATAACCTATTCGTAATGAAACATTATTTGATTTTGATTCGTAACATAACGAGTTTTACATGAACTACTTTTAAGGAACTTTGTTAAGAGTCAATATAACATTATAAAATAATTGTGTAGATAACATTTTTAATCCTAATAACAGGTACGAATTTTAAAACTCAATTGATAAACTGGCGGGGAATAGTTTAAGATATTAATGGTCGTTTATTTCACTGCGTTTTCTGTCGCGCCAACAATATATAAAAAAATATAACAGATAAAGAAAACGAGAAATGACAAATTTTAAAGCCTGCAACAAGAACTAATAGAAGCAACGAATTGTATGCATGATGAAATAATATTCACTGGACGGTATTATAGACAAAACGTGGTGCAATAACTTTTACTTCATAAATATAAAGCCCGTGTAGGAGCCGCTACGCCAAAAAATTGTAAATATTAAACTGTAACATCAATAACATACTCGTTGATGCGGCCTACTATACAGTTGCACTTGGTGCAATGACACTACGATAATTAAAATTTAATAGTATATAAACATTCACCTATAACACAAAACATCAATCACATTTCCGATTAAATAAGATGATCCGTACCGTATCGTACGCAAGTGTGGAGCGGAACCATTGCACCTACTTGTAGTGTTCATGTAGTAGAAAACCAAATCGTTCTCAAATTAAATTTGTAACGCGTAATAATATAGGCAGGTATCACAAGATGCCGAAATAATTTTATTACAATTTCTCCATGATAAAACTTGATTTTCACACTTGATCACGTACGCTACTACATTTAGAAAAATACGAAATCATGTACTTTCAGTTAACATATTATATATGTTAATAAAGAACAATATGTTTTATAAAAATACATCGTCTACCTCGGCCATCGGCTCGTAGACGCTAGTACCCATATTTTTTTAAAAATCTATGATTTTTAAGGCTTCTTGCACGTATGTTGAGAAATATTTTACATAATTACATAAGTAGCATAAATCACTGTAATGTGCTATAATATATAATATTTACAACAACTATAGTTTTTTGTACTGGTACGGCCGATAAAATTATTGATAAATTTAATACAACATTTAGATAAATATATTAAAGAACAACTGTAAGTTTTAAACACGATTCAATGATTATTTATAATAATTGTTCATCTTACTTAGTAATGATATAAATAGAGAATTCTACATTTCAAATATCAACTTTCGATAAAATTTAAAATATTTTAGCCTTTTAACTATATTACTTATTTGCAACTCGTAACACAATATGTATCAACAAACGATTCACGAACATCGAACAAGATATGGGTAGACAGACAGTTGATGCATAAGATCGTGAGGTGCTTCCCTTACAAACAAGATGAAACATATAATAATATATTAATATAAGTAACGCGAACTGATAAATACGAGCATCGCCGAACACTCGCGATTAGAACCCGCCACAACATACTTTACTGCATTACTAACTAACATTACATACATTACAATGATAAACGTTTCAACTAATATTAAAACAGTTTTCATCAATTTTTCGTTTAAAATCACAGACGCTTTCCTAAAATATGTATTGTAACATTTATTTTTGCTACGCACCGGAGTTAGACAAGCTTATTTAACAAAGGAAGTATTAAGTATCTAATTTAATTTTGAAGTTACAACATAGACAGTTCAATAAATAACCGTAGCTACACAAGACTGTATTTTTGTATAATATTATTATTATGTTATAGAGATTAGGCAGATAAATAGTTATTTTATCTGTAATGGGACTAGGCGCGCGAGGCGCAATAACTTATTACATTTAATACACACACCAATATAAAGTAAACCTTATCAACATAAGCAATATTTTGTAGTATAACAAGTATCTGATGTGGATCGGTGACGCTTGGCGCCTCTGCGGACCGTTCGCCTGCTCACTGGGCTTCCATTACTTCAGGACCTGCAAACAAGCAACAGTCTCATCAACGCAACGCCAGGCCTCTCCACCCGTCCATCCTTCCGCCGTCCGTTCTGTGTGTTTGGCTTCGAACTAGCGATAATTTAAGGGGATAAAATAGACCAAATTTCATCGACAAAACACATCCCATATATGGGGGAGTGTTTTGTGAAGCACAACACCTGTATACGACACCTACATTAAAAGACTTTTTAAGTATGTATTGTATAAACTTAAATTCTAAAATTATTTACATGTGTGCAGTACTGAGCTTCTGTGCAGTATAGGAGTATTGAAATGTATCAAAATCAAAATGAGGCTTGAAAGTGGAACAACGAAATGATTGTCAGTTTAAAGATAATTTAGCAATGTTATTATTATTCATTTCATTAGGCTCAGTTGAGAACGACTATTTTAACTTTACTTATTTGTACTTAGCATTTTTTAAATCCTGTCGAATTGGAATTGGTAGAAGACTTCGATCTTAGCAATCGTATATTATTATTTAAGTATTTATTAATTTATTATTGCTTCTGTTAATTTTATTAAAATAAAGCCTTCTAGTCACAAACGTGCCGATAAAATGTGTATCATCACTTCAGTGTATAAAACCTAAACCATAATCCTGTATTTTATTTCAGATCAAATTATTTTGGCACCTTATTAAAATTTCAGCTTAGTTTAAATGTAATTTCTTGTTTTACTCACATTGTTACCAGGTGTGTTGTTTATATAAACAAGATTCGATTCTGCAAGGAAATAAACATTCGATAAAGTCACGATTTTATTTTTGGAAGCGATGACATTATTTTTTTAGTATTAAGTAAGTATTATTACGTGGTATTCATTTTCCTACTATTTAGTGTTTTAGAAACATAAAATGAAAACATTGAATTTGTAGAAATATAAATTATTTAACTTATTCTTGACTGTTTCGACATATTACGGTCAGGATTATTGTGTTGGAATTTTAAACTTTAAATATTGCAACATACTGCATGAATTTATTACCTTCAGTATAACGTTAGGTCTAATAAAGATATAATTATTCTGTACCTTAAACTAAATCTTAGTAAGTTAATATAAAAATTTGGCTGAAAGGCAGGAAGGAATGATATAGTGACAAACAAAAGATATATACTTCAAAAGTAAGACCGTGCGCGTGCACTTCTTTGCAAAATGCAGTTCAAAATCATGAAATCAGGCGTGTTTCAAGCATAATAAAATTTAGTATTAAAAATATCCATCCAAGATAAAACAGTAGATTTTTGATTGTAAATATGATGATATAATACTAAAAGTATTAAAGAGATAGAGTATTGTTCAGGTCTCAGCGAACTTCAGGACAGTCAAGCCGCATTCTACAATAATAAATTCATTCATAGTCCGGCAGCCACCGACTGTTTTTTTCAGTGATTAATAACAGGCTGAATCTTCGTGAGTTCGATCGGTTCCATCAGACGGCCAAGTTTTTCTTATTTCCAAATTCTCAAAGAGGTAGGTAAGGAACTCCGCAGATTTAAAACATGTCGATTTGATAGGGTGACGAAATTGTCTGACTAACAGTCAATTTTTTATAGAAATTTTAAGATAATATGATAAAATACTCGGAAAAACAATTGTCTTGTAGGACAATGTCAATGGTTTTGTGTTGGAGCGTCCTCCATGCTGAATATGTCGAAATAACGAAGTCATAAAAATTATTAATAACCAGCTGTTTTTTTGTATGTAGCTTTGTTTAATATTAGTATAATTGAATGGCCACAAAGTCCTACAAATGTAGTGGTAGATTTTTCTAGTCCTACGCTTGTAAGTTGTCTATTCCACGGCAACACTTTTGTAAAAGACAGTTGGTGGCTGCCGGACTATCACTGATCATTATAGAAAAGTGAGTACATAGTTACACTTCGTTAATATTATTATTGTTGTTTCATCAACCGCGTGCATATATTTATACAGGTGCTGGAGGTGAGATTCCAGAGCTAAGTGTGGGACGAAAGTGCAAGGAAGGCTTTTCAAGTACAGTATGTTTATAAATGCTTACGCAATTCTAGATGGGCGAATGCGGCTCAATCGTGTCACTCGGCAGGAATCCGCACCTGACACAAGAGAGTATACCTCTAGAAATATTATTTAATCTTCTATGGCAAGGTATATTGCTTAACAGAAAGACGGTGTAATTAATGCCTTCAGTGATAATATTATACCTCTAGAAATATTATTTAATCTTCTATGGCAAGGTATATTGCTTAACAGAAAGACGGTGTAATTACTGCCTTCAGTGATAATATTATACCTCTAGAAATATTATTTAATCTTCTATGGCAAGGTATATTGCTTAACAGAAAGACGGTGTATTGATGCTTTCAGTGATAATATTATATTACTTAGTGAGTTTTAACTAACTAGAAATTTACTAAATTTGCCATGGAGATCTGTTATTTCGGTGATTTATTACGTGTTATGTACGGGTTAGACCAGTGTTTCCCAACGTGGGGCCCACGGCCCACAGGGTGCCCCCTTTGATAATTAAGGGGGGCAATTTAAAAATGGACTCGACACGACTCTTTCGCTTTGGGTTATTTAAATGCAATGCTAGCATTTGTCAAATTTAACAAAAAGACAATTTTTTAAAATTGCTATAAATAATTATTATTAGGTAATATAAAATCTCTGTGCAGCAAGCACCAAGCACATGGATCGCACTAAATGAACATAGAAAAGTCAATATTAAAATTATTTTGAGTTTCAGTCTTTCATTTTTGTTTTGAAATTTTACTCACAATGTTTTGATAACAATTTCATAGTAATTTCTTTCCAAAACTTATAATTTATATTTTTAAGGGAACAAAACAAAAACTGTTAAGGTAGGGCATGGCCTAAATAAGGTTGGGAAACACTGGGTTAGACCATTCTAAACGCTTTGCTCGTGCGGGCCGGTCCTCACGTGTCATCTATCTTATAACGTTCAACTATGTAATAGTATTGTTGTAGGTAATCAAAAGACATAATATTATATAATATAATTAGCATGTTTAAAGGACATTTATTATATCTATAAACTATAATGAACTGCTTTCTAAACAAAGCATTCGAAATTAAGCTTTAAATAGTTTAACATAAAACAGGGTGAATTATTTAAGTGTGCGTGAATGGGGAAATCCGAAACTATGAGTAATAGCAAAAAAAGCTGAAATGAGTCTGGGGCCCAATTTTGATGAAAACTAAAACTGCACCATTGGATTTCTTAAAAATCAATATGCCTATCCAGGAAACGAAATTGGCAATGCGTAAAATTGACAAAATGATATGCTAAAATGATTCCAGAACTTTACTGATAACCACAATTATATTTATTTATTTGCCTAGTAGATGCAGTTCGAAGTCTGGACCGAAATCAGATAATTTTTATTCATAAAAATATTATACTATAATAGGCATGATGACTAATTTTCAAAAACTCTTCTATGATATTCAGAAGTTTCTATTATGTCTAAAATATATCATATTTTTGTAGAAAATTAAGGTTTTTGTGTAATAAAATTACATTTAAATTTTAAATTTCAAATTCATTCCAAAACGCTCGCCCGTGTCATGGCGTCTGTCATTGCGCCACGGCTCAGTAAAAAATGACGTTAACTAAGGCGTGACGTAATTTGACGTAATTCGATCTGATGGGTGTTTTAGCTATCATGGCGGATTGTTGTATTTTGTAGATTTATTTTAACAAATAAATTATTAATCTCGACATTAATAAGAGAATAAATACATTTTTCAAAATCTTTGAATCCTATTTCATTAGATCAGATAAATATTTTGGCGATACTTGATTACTGTCATCATGCCTATTTAAGAGCATTTATTAGTCGGTGGTATTTTTGATACAGACTTCAGGTTATTGTGTGGCATGAGCTTTTTTAATGTATGTATTTAAATTATAGAGATTTTTTTAAACTATGGAGGACTGATCTGACAAGTCTTAATGATGGGGCGACTCAGGGGATTGCATGACTTCTATCACTACAAATTCTCTATGTGGCCTGCCCAGTGACGGCGAAAGGAACAGAGTTGTAGGGTTGCAAAAGGCTGACCGACCGAAGCTGTACAAGGTTGTGTGTTTGCTGAACTAACTCTCATTCAAACCTCCGTAAAGTCCAATAATTGAGACACAGAAAGGCAGGGGAAGTACTTCAGGAATACGCAGTTACACCACCGTAACGATACAGTGTAAAGATTTTCGTCACATAAGTCATCAGGAATTTTATGATCGGTAATTTTAACTGACATACGTTGAGCAGCTTTTGATTAGATTAGTTTTAGACTATAAAACTCTAAAATTATCAGGTTTTAAATACAAAACAATATGTAAATATAATGTGGTTGGAATGATTTGTTTGTTAGCGATAGCCTGAAATGTAATGGTGAGCGTAGTTTTAAAGCTAGATATAATATAAGGTAGATCGACTGCCAAATGAAAGAAGCGAGACCAAAAATGTTCACATCAAGTAGTGATTTCCACGCTCAATTTCGATATTGTTGACTAAATTTGTAAGAAAACTGGTATAATTAATCGATTCTACAGGTCGGTTATGTTTGATTGTAATGCTTGAGATTAAAATAAACAACAACTAAACAAACATTATTAAATTTTATTTTTTCTCAAGTCATGTCAGTACCCATTAATGACCCACTACAGGGTCGGGTCCCCTCTCACAATGAGAGGGATGTAGGCTTTAGTCCACCACGCTGGCCTACTGCGGGTTGGTGGACTACATGTGGAGTACATATTTGTTATTATCCTACAATGAATTCTTACGCATTGCAAATATTAATGTGATCAAAAACCATACTTTTTTTGATATATCGGTGCAATAAATCTTTTGAATTAACTTTCAAAACTCGCAGTATAAATCAAACATACATGTGGGCACAATGGATAATAATGTGAGTTTTGCGGTTACAATTTTTTCTTACTTAAAACTATTTATTTTATAACAACGGGAAGATTTGTTACTGCAATGCAACTAAGAATTGTTTAAAAGGCGTTACGTGTTACGAACACGATTCGTATATCTATCTTATTCTAACATACTGTATTCTTAGTATTTCTTAGCCATTTCTCTTCCATATTGCCAATCTCTAACGTTAGTTAGTTATAATACATCTATGTGTTAAAGATATACACATAACTTACAATAAATTAAAACTAATATGACAAGTGTAATATCGTCGTGTAAAAAAATAAATGAAAAGCGTTGATAAAATGTGGTCGATACGAGATTTGAAGCGAGTGATAATATAGCGAGGTAGTACAGGAGGAATCTGCGCATGAGTACCGAAAACGATTGCACCTCCATTTTTTCATTCGATCCCCTTCAAATTGCTTTACTGAGATGATATAAATGCATGTTGCCATGGGGCAACCCCGTGCCATATTATTTAAACCGAAATTTTTAAACAATTGCAAGGAATTGTTATTTTTCAACCGGACATTTTTTTATATTTAGTAAAAAGCGAATAAAAAAGGTTCTATGACTTTTCAAAATAAAGTAAATATTTTTAGAAATATGAATATTTAAAGGTTCGAAAAATCTCAAATTTGTTACGTATTCCCGATAATATTGGGATTTTTATATTTTATTTTAGAGTACTTAACATTTGTAGCTTCAATAATCATTCAAAAAATGCATAAAAACTACAACAGGTTGGATATTAAAGCCTTAGAAGTAAAAAATTCTATAAATTAAACATAAAAGTAAATATCTCTAAAAATATTAACTTTATCGTGAAGTTACAAAACCTTTTTATTCATATTTTAATAAATATTTAAAAAAGTCCGGTTGAAAAATAACAATTCCTTGCAACTGTTTAAAAATTTCGATTTAAACAATATGGCACGTGGTTGCCCCATGGCAACAAGCATTTATACCATTAACCCCCGATGCCAAAGGAGGGTTGATAATTATCAGTAAAGCATTTTGAAAAGGATCACATAAAAAATTGAGGTGGAATAGTTTTCGGTACTCATGCGCCGAATCCTCCTGTAATAAGGCTAGAGTTGCCAGTTTTGTAATTGGTTGTAAAGCAATTTAGAATTCATAGCAAACTTAAAAAAATATTTATTATTCAATAATTGAATATCATGTCAATTAACAAAATTTACTGCAGGACTGCAAACTGACCTTCTCAACAAAGAGCTGGTAACTCTATCAAGCAGCTGTGTTAATTATAAAAGTACAATGTATGTTCACTAATTTATTCAGATTATGTCTTATTAGTGATATTTAATATAATAACGTACAATCTGTCTAGAGTCGAGGTGTGCTCAGCATTCCGGTTAACCATTTCGCCTCCGTTCGGCCTAGAACGAGACACATTACTGCACTTTACCTTTTTGTTGGCCTTAATATATTAATTACAAACAATTGTAACTTTTAACTTCAGTGTTGTTTTTTTTTTAAATAACACTACCTAACCCATAATTCAAAACCATTTAAAGATAGCTTTGTGTCAGTTTTTAATGGTTTACTTAAAATAATAATTAATAATAATAAATAATTAAATATTAGATATATTACGAATATGTAATACTAATAAAACTAAAAAACTTATAAAACTCATATTCTATCACGCAAATGTTATATCAAATTGTGTACTAAAGACAAAATATTTTGATTTTATTATGGTTTTGGCGACTTTGGGACCTCGTCGATACGATTCCCACCAAAACATATGTATATTTATTTATGGAAGAAGCATGAGGATCCTTTTTGTTTTGGATGTTGAGTCGTTTGGATACTAAATCCTTGCTGTTGTTTGTAATATGTATATGTTTATTCAAGTCTATCGTTTGCCTGGATAAGAACTGTGTGAGACTGTGAGTAGGTACTTATACAGTAAATGTTTCATAATAAATAAATAACATATACATGTATATCAATCTTGTGTGTAAGGATTCCAGACAAATTAGAGATTACTTTTGTGTAACAACCAATGAAATGTGGTTTTAAATTTTAAACATTAATTTCTTCCGTGTAATATGAGGTGGCCTGCACATTTGTCTATTATTTGTTACTAATTTGTTTAGTATTTCACTCCCTAATTCTTTTTTTCCGATTTCAATAACATACCGTCAAATGTAAATAGCCTTACAAATTTGGTAGTTGTAGTTAAGTTTGGTAGTGGTAGTTGATAAGATATCCTTATTGAATGCTTCGAAATAACAGATGTTTCCAAATAATTGTGGGATAATTCGACCGGAGCTTATGTGTGTCTCGCCTTGTGGAAAAATTATGAACTAATTTCTTGTGCTGTAGGTACTTGTACGGCAATAGAGCCAATGAACGCGCAAAAACTTGAATTCGTCAACGTTAAAGAAAATAGATAGTGTTCAAGATATATATATCAAACAACTAGACAGTGCGAGCGGCTTCGCCCGCTTGGATTTTAAAATTTGGTTCAGAGAAGGGTAAAAAGTATCCTATATGTTAATCCAGGTTATGATCTATCTGTGTAAAAAAAATCATCCAAATCTGTTCAGCCATTTTTCAATGAAAGAGTAACAAACATCCATCCATACTCACAAACATTCGCATTTATAATAGTAGTACTTAGTAGGATATTATTATGTTGATAAAACTCTTTGGCAAATAACTCATTATTAGGTAAGTACCCAATTCCTTGCGTTTTTATACTCGTCATAATTTCTCAACGAAATACCCTTGATAACGTAATGCTTAATTTGGATAATGATTAATATTTCGATACACATTTTAATTAACGTAGTTTCTTTCTTCAGACGATTTCATATTTTTTATGAACATATAAGCGGTTATAGTGACTAAACTATGATAGTTGGATATGTGTTCTCGCGGACATTTTTATAGATCTTAGTAAGATCTAGTACATCGTATGTCTCTTGTCAATAGTTTTTGCAGCGCACGCATAAATAGGTTTTCGATTCAATTTTTTAATTAAATTTAGTCTATACATTGCTGTTACCTTCCTCTATAAATGGACTATCCAAAACTGAAAGAATTTTTGAAATCGATCCCGAAGTTCCTGAGATTAGCGCGTTCAAACAAACAAACAAATTCTTCAGCTTTACAATATTATAAGTACAGTTCATTACATGCTTTTTTTAATTATTATCTTGTCTTATTTGGTCAACAATCTTGGCACTAATTTTTAATGAAAAAAAGTTTAAAATTGGTTTAAAAATAAATTACAGTTTCTAGAAATCTGTTTCTGTATTAAATGACAATTTGTTTTTAATTTTTTATAATTTTGTGTCTGCATTATTTTATCATCGCAAATTAAAATAAAAAGACATGTTAAGATTGTTTACCAATATATGACAAGAGCACAATAAAAATGGACTACATATATAGATTAATGGTTTGCGTTTTTCCTGGTATACTTAGCTATAAGTAGTAATATAACGGGTATGTTATCCATACCCGACGGTATGTTATCGAAACTGGCCATTAATATCGTTTTTACAAGGATTTTGATTAAATGAGGTTTAAAGAAATTTTTATATCTCTTGTGACCGAATCCCAAAATAAAATGAGATGAGGTCACGGGAAATGGAAAACTTTCGTACAAATAATATGTTATAATGAAAAGAGAGACTTATAACGCGTACAGATTTCAAGACATTCACAATAGGTATCTTCCTCGTTTGGATAAACTGTGAGTGATTGTGAGACTCAAAGGAAGGTAGACGTGTGCGTTTGTAGACATTTATATTACATGTAAGGTACTTTATTGGTTTGAAATAACTCGTCGGGAGCTAGCTTGTATCGTGTTATTAAAATAGTGTTTCATGTTAGTGTCTTAATTGCCAAGTTGTTCGACGACAAAATCGATCGCTAAGTTGCTAACTTACCCGGGATTAACTAACGACCAACTAACGGGACAAAATTTAAACACAGTGAAATAGCTTTCGTAATTGACAACTCGCAGGGATATGCGACTTTGATCGATTTTGTCGGCAGCCGAAATTTCAATTAGGACACGGCCTAGTAGCTGCACTGTTTGCACTATTATGTAGTGAAGGACCCACTCCTTGACTACACTACACAACTAGGAGAGTGTAGACAGTGTAGACAGTGTAGGCGGTATAGATACTTGATACTGACTTGCGCTTGGCGTGCAGCATCTCCATGAGCAGCGTCTGCGTGGGCGCCTGGCCCGCGCAGTGCCGCTGGTACAGGTGCTCCTCGCCGCGCGCCGCCAGCCCGTGTATCTCGGGCACCACCATTACGAGTTTGCCGAACTTGTCCTGGAAACACCACCGCCGAACCGTTAAGAACACACGACTAGTAAGGAAATAGAACGTCAATGGGACATTGGGTGGGAGAAAACTATTCAGATACGTGTGGCTCAAGTAGCCTTTTATTGCTAGGCATGAAAATAGCTTCCGTGTGAAGCGAGAGTGCTAAAATCGTGCTATAATCGGCTAACTTGATGTACCATTTTATACACGAGTGACTTCAATCCGCCAAAAAGACTGTGTAAGAAACCGTAATATAATTATGTAGATACTTGTTCCGAATGCACTGTAGCTACTCAACTAGCGGCATTCAGGCCCCAAACTCGTTACATCACTCTCACTCACAGTCGCGACGAGAGGGATAGGACAAGCAAAATTAGGGTACAACTGCCCCGCCCACATAGGCGATCTATTTACTCCGTATACGACATCAAAAAACACTTTTGTATGAAACGAGGCATCAACCGTCCCCCAGTTATAAATTTTCGTTTATTTTAATTTTTATTCAGTAGCAAGATTTGTTAAGGTCCCTTTTTGCCGTCACACTCGATGTGCCCCAATTTTCTTAATTAACGGTCTTAAAAGTCGTTCGTTAGTGGATTTATCAAGAAGAAGCATAATAATATGTTACACCTAATTCATCATTCTATCTCTCTTTCCGATATGCGGCTGTGCCTGTGCAATAATTACTTTGAAATAGCGCCAATACTACTACAGCTTGATAGATAACATCGAGCCGTATTAGGTACTTACCTGTATCGAGGGATAACAGGTAAGTGTGTAGTCGAGAAGCGCGGCTTGCACCGTCTGGTAGCCGTCCCGGACGCACTTCACGTTCACGATGCCTCTCACCTCTGAAAACGCCAAAACGATCCTTCAAAATTAAGCAGGGCCACATCGGCACAGCATTGTCCACAAACACAACGGCCAAAAAATCATTATAACATTGCGTAAAATAATTTACAACAAACAATAACATGCGCAATAAAAGACATTCGCGTGGAGCCTTTATTTCGTAACATTAATTAAAAACGTCGGTCAAGATACTGACCCGGATTCAACAGAAGCAAGAACTTGACGCAGATGTAATCGGAAACGTCGAACTTGAGCTCGGCCAGCTTGTTCTGGAGCTCATTGAAGTGTTCGGCGAGGGACGGCACGCCCAGGAGGCCTAGGCAGAGGAGGTCGAACTTCTGCCCGTTGTGTAGCGTGGTCTCGTCTGGCAGCCCGTTGTGCATCCTCTGATGGAGGTGGTCGAGCACCAGCATGTCCGACCACGAGTTTTGCAGAAGTTTCATTTGATCGTCGACCTACAACAAAGTAAATCCGCATTGCAACAAATACAGAGGTTGCACAATTGTGTCGAGATATGCCAGAGGGAGACATCGACCGCCGATAGAGCAACTTTGAGTAACGAAATAGTTTTTTTAGAGCTTATTGTATCGATAGCATTAGCATTAGCATAAAATAATTGAGTAGGTATAATTCGCAGGCGACGAGTTTAATATCGACAATTTAGTATTTACTATCTCGTTACTCGACAGTTATATTCACTTTAGTAAGTTAAAAATTTAATCAAAAGCTCTACGGACGGTTACAATGGAAGTAAGAGGTGAACGTGTGAGTAGTGGGACGTAATGCGAGCGATTCGTAGGTCCATTCCATATTTTTTAATAAATATATTGTACGTTCGTGCGTAGTATATGTGAGTGCGTGAGAGTGAGATATAAAGTTGTATTAAGTACCCAAAAAGTATCGTTCAAAATAAACGTATTATCTCGACGTGAACAGCTATCTGACAAGACGCGGGCGACGCGGGCGACTCACGGCGTCGTTCCGTGACCCACATTCTACCGAGTTGCATTAGAATACACGGGGCGGTGCGCGAGCGCGTTAAATTTGCCGTTTACGAAACGTTACCTACAACTGAATTTTAGAGCTCCGAGTTATTGCCACACCGCAAGCCGCTTGCTCAACGATGAATCGAGATCAAAATCCAACATGTCTGTAAAACTTGTACAAATCAATCAACTAGAGGTACCTACTGGTGACCACTAAGTAATGCAGAGACAGTAGAGTTTTTGAAGATCTATCTTAAGGACAGCAATTTGTCTACATTAAGATTTTTAGAAATGTTTACTTGTACCTTCATGTTAAGGTTTCTATATTATGACTTTCAATTTTAAGATTATTTTAATTTGTAATAAGCACTTAATTATAATATTCTTATTAATAAATTATTACTGCCAGTAAAGAGGTTGTCCTTCTATTATTATTTAATAAAACGATTATTGTTTAGAAAAGAAAAAGAAATAATCTAGTAGGTAGATAGAAAGCAATAAAATAAGTATGTAGTTCTAGAAAAAATATATTTTTGAATAATGAATGAATAAAGCTCACTAGAATTAGGAAGCGATAGGTCATATTTAATAATATAAAATAAGTGACTATCTCCTGAGATTATAGTGATGAATTGAAGTGAAAATTTATAAGATGTGTTTTCTTAGTGATTCGGACGACAGTTCAATCAAAACATAATTGAGTTTCTATGTATGAAAAGAAACGAAATTTAATGCTAATAATCGCAATGTCAATTCCAAAATCACAATTACAATAATTAACATTTTTTCTATAACATTACACTTATTATTAATTATGAACGTTTCCTTTTGATAGTATGACAGTCAGGGTCACGTGTCCTGTCGCGAGTTTAACCATTTTTACCCATACCAAAAAGTGCTCAGAGCCGCTAAAGAAGTTCTCACTTCAAAAATTAACACAAATAGATTAGCGGTACGATACCGAGCATTACATTGAACGTGGCTCGCGTGGCTAATGCTGAGGACATGATAACTTTGAAACGGGGCAGGCAGTAGTTAGCATTCCTTTGGGGCGGCCATCTTGGCTCGAGATGTCGGCACTCGGCTACACTGAATCTGGGTCAAAGTCGCGTGCCAGATAACATACGATAACATGTGAAATAAATATGGCGGCTACATACCACGAAACTACACATATCACGGCTGTCCGCAGATATTAATGTTTACAGAATAAATAAATAAGCACTATGTATGTCGTTTTGTTTTTTATTACGCGACGGGGTTACGTATAATAACTATCCTAAATATCCGGTTTGTAGCTGGAAAATTAGCTGTAAGATTTAATGAGATATACATTTAGACGCATATCGAGCATTTTTATCACAATGATTGTAAAATAACATCAGGTTCTACAGCGGGCAGTCAAGTGCCCAATCAGAGTGCACTAGCGGGTGCGGGTGCTCGGGTCTTGGCGTCTGCATGTTCACAGTGCCGAACAAGCCGCGAGCGTGTGTACGGTGTTTGTCAAACTTTGTTAGCTAGTTAGAAAACATGGATGACGATTTGATTTTATTAATGGAAAACTCGTACTTGAAATGGGAATCGCAATATGTGAAGTTTGGTACACATGGCAGTGCGATGTTGCACTGCAGATATAAATTCATCCGTATTCATGACGCCGCGGGTAAATCCAAAATAGGGTTTAGAACCAGACGCGCAAGTCACTTACAGACGCTACACTACACTGTGAATGCTACGGGCGGACCGAGCCATTAGAAATAGAAACACTCGCGTCGCCCGCACCCGCGCACCCGCGTCCTGTTGACGCGCGGCTCGCGTACATTTGAATGAAATACACGCGCCCGCGCTAACACCCGCGCCCGCCTCTACTCTGAATGGGCACTAAGCCTTATACGTAGTCTCAATAACAGGATCTTCATGGAGATTAATGAAGAATGCCTTCTTACTATTATATATTTATATAATTAGGCTGTTAAATTAATATTTCCGATTCAGAAGTGGAGTTAGCAGGCTAATTTATGTCTGACTAAAAATTGGCGAATTCGGATACAGTTACTATATTGCTAAACTACCTGTCTGAGCAATGTTTCGCCTTTTCTAACCAATAAAACACTTATTCGTTTGAATGTCCTAACTGCATTTAACCGGTTTATAATGTAATTTAATATTATATCTGAAGCTGATCTGATCTTAATGAAAGCCTCGCGTTAGATAACTTTAAAATGTAGGTCGAACTGCCGGTCAAGACAAAATTGTCGAATGTGTACAAGTTATGTAGAGCAGCAAATTTACCCAACGACTTGTTACTCACCACTGATCTTTACTAATTTCAAAAGGTATCGTTAGTTAAAATATAAAACGAAAGAGGTCGAAAATAAATCAGTAGAAACTTTGCTTTTTATAGAAAATACAAATTAGGGTCTCTATAAATCGTATCTTTTTATTTATAAACTCATTGATTATTATAAAGAAAGCATTCAAGACCGCCATCTGCATAGTGGATAATACGCAATCCCAAGGTTCCTCATAAAAACTACCAAAGTTCATCTTCCCGAGACTCACAATACGATTCATAAAAGACTCCTCTCCTTCAATAAACCCGTTTAATAAATACATCTCAAAAAGAAGATGCACAAAGACGTTCAATAAAAAATAAACATGTTGGACGTTCCGAGCCACGATGTACAATCACAGCAGCGTCATCGACCGCTCAAGTTCATTGTTGTTATGCGACTAATCGTAACTGGTAACATTATGACGTAAGAGAAAGCGAAGAAAGGCCGCTCAACTAGTTGCGTCTCCGTTACCGGCTGTTACGCGCGTGGTAAAAAGTACTTTCTCGCGGCAAGTCGGCCATGGGCACTGTGTCAAGTGCGCCGGCCGCCGACGAAAGTGCAGCGTTGCCGCCCCGCTCGCCCGCTCTCCTGCTCCCGCGCGCCGCTTCATTACCTATAAATCCCCGTTACATCACAATCACATCCGTCTGGAGAAAGCGTAGGTCATCAACACCGCTCTGAGCGCACATCTCGCGGTACCGTTTTCCTTCTTTAGGACTACTTAGGTTTCGACCACATATCATTCCGTGCTTCTTTCCCTATGTACCTACATTCCAATTCATCACACGCAGAACGCAAAATCGGAAGGGAAATAATTTTGGAAAGAGTTTCCGTAAACATTTTTTAAAGATGGAACGAAATACACGTACGACGTCCTAATTCTGAGAATAGACCGTAAACGAACCGCGTAATTTAGCACAAATAAGACAAAAAATGCTAGTAAGAACACTATTTCGGTAGAAAGAGACGAGGCGAAGTGTACTGAGCGGCAACATCGCGTGACCACGTGACTGGTTACGGGTCTTGCGTAAGCGTACGACGACCACACCAGTGCACAGTACAGTAGTGCACAGTACGATTACGGTGGCCGCAACCTCTGGACACCGGCGGCGACCACTATGCTTGTTCCTAGGGCTCGTTCCCGGTCATGTCCCTACACTTTCAGAACTATTAACATTACCTTTGGTTTAACACGGCATACTTTAGCCTGTTTCTATCAACTTCTCGGATTTATAAAATCTTGAGCGTGAACGTCTTGCGAATAAGTAAATCCTGACGTTTATTTATAACAATGCGCCATCAATGCGCCTGCACAGTTTGTCATCAGGAAACGAATCCATGTCGCGAACGCGCCTAACAGGTTTGCGTGGAACTGGAATACGGACATATTTTATAATTTGTATAGGTGAATCGAAAACCTCAATTAGATTACGTAAGACACCGTAGTGTTAGTATAGTAAAGCACGTTTGCGCACGCGAGTAGAATAGAAACGCGCCGACGACGGCGAGCAGCACTGCAGCACCACGGCACGCTTGTCGTGGGAACTTGACCCAATTGTGAGGCGCGGCGAGGCGCGGGCGGCGCGGCGCGGCGCGGCCGGATCGATCGCGCCGTCCGATGCGTCACATCGCCCCTACTCACACACACGCTTCTCACTTCTGCCCGCACGCACAAATTACAATAGTCATTCGCAATGCTCGATTATGAGCTAGGCGCATGGCGACGCAATCAGCACATTCGCTAGCAGTATTGGTGTACACCGGAACGAGGTCGGGGAATGTGGGTGGGATGCATACTTATCTGGAAATTCACCTTTAGATACTTAAAAAACACGGTGTTTCGTGCCCAATCCACTTGAGAGAACAAGTTCTGGTCCAGCACTTTGCACATTAACTCGAAGAGATCGACTTCACACTGGTTGTACGTTTGGCTCTGCAAGAGTCCGAATAATGAATTCTGCCACTCTCGATCGTCTATGGTCTGAACGAACTCGCGAATCATCGGGGAGACCCGAAGCGTCTCGGTGCTAGTGGGTTCCGCGGTACTGGAGGGAGTCGCGGCGGTGGTAGCGGGCGCGTCGAAGGCGAAGCCGTCGGGCGACGCCGAATGCGGCGAGTGGGTCTCCCACTTGTCGTGGGCGGGCGGGGGCTGCTGCGGCTGTTGCGGCGGCGGCTGCGCGGCCAGCAGCGCCGGTCCCGGCGACGACTCAGGCGAGGACGTCAGCGAGGACACCTGCGGTATTTGGATCTCTTGCTTCACAGGAACGGTGGCGTACGGCGAGCCGAACCCGAGAACGAGCCCGCCGTCGCCCAGGGACCCTCGCAGCGTCTGCACGGCTATTTGCCGCTGTCGCATCATCTGCAGCTTCCTGGCTCGGTCTCGTTTGTACATGGGTCCGAACTTGTTGCGACCGCCCCGCATACGGTCCGCTCGTACAGCTGAAATAATAAACAAAACATGTAATTCCTTAAATATAAATATAAACAAAGTAAGACTTATAATTTATATATCTCCTAAACTACTGAACTCACGAATGATTAGTTACAGTAAAGTTTCAATATACTAGGCGCAGAGAATATTCATCATCCGACCAACAACGAGGCAGCTGATATACTTTATTAAAATTACACTATTCCATAAATTTCATTCAGATTATACAAAATATAATATCATGTTTAATGTAGAATCACTTTCTCTTTAACTTCTGTTAAATCTGTTATCGCTAGACATTTCTTGGATTGTTAGCTTTAACTTTAACAGGTCGAGGATATTGACCAATTGTTCATGATGTACAATTGATATGGAAATGTATAAAACCTCTCTTTATAGCGTAGACAACCGTTAAGACAGGATTTGCAGATATTTTAACTTTAACTATTTGGGGTCTGGTGGTTATCGTTATCAGCCATTTCTGCTTTCTTTATTTGGTATTATCCATTTTTAATATTTGCTTATATTATTATTATTATTATCTTTTGGCAAAATTAGTGGCGGATAAATTCGTTCGCAAGTTTATATATTTTAACAATTTTTTTCATGGTCAATAATTGTAATCTAATATGAGGGATCAATTTAGATACAGCTCTTACACTGCCCGGCAGCGACGAGCTTTTAGATGTGGTTGAAAGTGAGACAAATCTGTATAGGTATTAATACTGTGTGCCTGCTGTGTCAGTTACGTGTGTGTTCAACTTCCATATACAGTATGTTTGATAAATTGTTTTAAATTAAATAGATAGGTTCCAAAACTTTTTTTATTTTATTAAAATCAATTCAAAGAGGGTCAAATTAATATGAGGGTAAATTATTGATAACTCACGATAACTTTACGCAAAATTGTACTACGTAAAATACTATTAAATTGTTGTTTTATTACAAAATATTTTCTTGAATTGTTAAATCTACATGTTTAAACATCAAGCTGTATTTTTTTAATCGGCAAAACAAAACAATAGTTATCTTTGTCGCGCTCATAATACTCAACGTGTGGGACAGAGGCAAATATGTAGATGTTTTCTGGATACATAGGGCGCGTTCCACTTGACGTTCACAACGATCATGCTCACGCCCGCAGTTTTTTGGATTGCGAGGTGTTATACCGAAGTAATGGCGGTGCGATATTTTTTTTCTGATAAATTTTTTCTCCATGATAAACGATTCAACTGTCACACTTTACGCCATTGACATCGACAGCTGTCAGGACTGAAGTAAAATCTTTGTAATTAAATCTTTTTCACTAACTTACCGACTAATAACAAAATAGGAATACTAAGTAAATGTATTTGATGCCCCCGACTGCGTTTGTGAATGCTGTCGATCATGATCATTAAAAATATTAAAGTATAATATAAAAATATTTATTTATCCACTTGTTTTTATCTTTTTTGTTCTTCACGCAGACGGGATTTTGTTTTTGTATTTTTTTTTTGTTTGTATGCCTTTTGTTCAACTTAGGGAATGGTAAAAGTTTCATCAAAATCGGTCCAGTAGTTTTGGTGATGTGGACTTAAAACTAAAAATTAAGAAATAAAAATAATTAAATAAAATTAAACCGACATAAAAAAAAGTATGAAATAAAATTTCTTACATAGTTTAGACCTATTTTTGAGGTTGGTGCCAAAATTTGACAATATAAACAAAAGCACTTGATATTAAAGACACCAACCTATTGTTAATTATTTTTATTTTCTCACTGTTCGGTATTTATTCGAAATAGACCTGGCAACCCTGCTTGTGAGCGTTACTGTCATTAACTCGTTGTTACTGTCATAGAGCTGTACGTCAAGATTGGCATGCTTTATTTAAAAGAGCCTCAAGGTTATAAATTATTAATTTGATTAACAATTGAATTGACAACTAATTGACAACGATCACTTGAACCCACGTTTTTAAATGGGACGTGGTGAGCGTTAGTCATGACGTCATAAGTGACAAATTGATTTGATTGACAATTGAAATGACAACTAGTTGACAACGATCACTTCAACCCACCGTAGATCGTCGCGGTGAGCTACGCGTCACAGCGTCAGTTATGACGTCATAAGTGACGTTTTCGCCACGACCACCACGACCGCGAGAGATAATTCCACTACTAAATGAGCATTTTGATCGTTTTGAACGTCATCTGGAACGCAGCAATAATATATAAATTATGCAGTCGACGCCAATGAAACGTCACTTTGATAAAAGAAAGTAAGAGAATATGCGCAATATTTGCGTAATACTTCCATAACAAAAATGTATATAAGAAAATGAGGGCCTATCCTCTCTTTTTCTTTTAGTCACTGTCAACTCGAACATGTAGGTTGGGAGCCCAAGAGGAGATTTTTAGAGTAACTCGAGCGCGCAGATTAATATATGGGGGATAATTATCTTACACCCTATGTTCCCTCAAAAGTTGAGCCTTGTGGGGAGCAGGTTATGAATTACCATCCCGATGACAACTTTGCTATCGTCTGGCACATAATTGCAACCCTCAAAATAGGTTGGCAATTTTTTTACACTTAAACATAATATCTCAATTACAACATATTAAAATTGTAGTCTTGTGGGAGCAGGTTAAAAAATATTTCCTTTTTGCATTTTCAAAAATTTAAGGAATGATGACGCAACCGCCTAATGCGTGCCAGCACTGTACTTTCTTAGTTGGCAAAAATATAAAACATCATTTAATTTTTTTTATTGGTTCAACAGTTGTTAGTTCGTCAGTGTGCGTCGTCTATTGGTCCAGCACGTTTTTTCGGCTGCTGTACATTGGCCGAAAGTATTCAATATCCCTACCACTGATAATCTGTGCTCACGACTCATGACGGATACTATAAATAGCTATAACATTATGACGTCACAACTATGGTGACCAATCAAGGCGCGTTTATAGTAACGGCGTTTTTAGTTTTTTGGATTAAATATCAATATTATTAATAATACAGTTTTAAAACACATAAAAAATTCAATTTTTTTTTGGAATACCCAATTAAATTTAATATAATTAAATTAGCCTTCTTTGGACTTCGAGCGAGTTTTGTCATCCATAAGGAGAACGTAGGTAGTAATTTATTTATAACGTTAGTACATTTGGGTCTACTAAAAAAATCTTCGATTTCCATTCTTTAACATATACATTACACATATATATAAGCATTTACTTATTCAAATAAATTGAATTTACTGAATATTTACAAGCCATTTGCGTATGTAAATGTAATGACGACCGTGGTGGGTTCAATCAAGTTGAATGGGAGTAATTATGATGTAGGTCATAATTATGAATTTCTTCTAACCTAATTTACCTAATCGTAAATACTTTTAACGGTCAATACAAAATTAAAACAGAGAGACGTCCAACGGCCATTAACAGACGACCTGAGCCAACCCTTTCTGTATGTAAGACCGTTAGATAACAGGGTTGCATATGAATAGAAAATACCAGTTAAGATTAAGAGGCTGTACGTTATTCAATAAATATAATTATAATACTGTAGGTTCGAAATTGAGGACACGAGCCTCATAACACACACGGACTACACCGCTCTGTATGATTCTGGCTGAATTCCAAATTTCCAACAGCCGTTCATCGCGATACCACGGATTTATGTAGTTACGCTTCGATCCCTCCGCGGCACATGGCAAAGCCATTTTAGTTTTACTTAATTTATGTTTATCATGTCTACATTATATACCAGATTTACTAGTGCGCATTTAATTAAGAATGTAGGTGTTCCAATTGAAACCCAAATTAGTCTTTATTTCTAATTAGATATTTTTTGACACGTATAAGCAATGCTATTTTCGAGAAGTAGGTCATTGAAAACATTTTTATGCAAATATGCAAGGAGTATCAACAAACAAGAAAAGCTGCATGCGACGATTAATTTAACCCTTTGTTATCTCAATTATACGAATTATTATACTTATGTGAATATCATAATCAATTAGTTGTTTATAAAAAGTTTTTTTAATCTCATGGTTTTTATTTTATTTAATGTAAAGATTTCATTAAATTCTTCAACTATAGGTATTATTTGTACGTCAAATGTATCGTAGAAATTAAAAATTCATACAGATATTTGTACTTTTTATCTGTATGTCAACTTCCTTTGCATGCGAGTTATTGCCGACTATGTTTATACTTCACGAAGATTAAGTTAGTACAGGAGGAATCGGCGCATGAGTACCTACTTGAGCAGTTTGAAGAGGATCGCATAAAAAATTGAGGAGGAATAGTTTTCGGTACTCATGCGCCAATTCCTCCTGTACTATGTACAATGTTACAAAATTTTATTGACTTTAAGATTAAGTGACATCTTAAACCTTTCCACATGTAATCATGAGTACCTACCTAATATCAAACAAATTATTTGGATACAAAAAAAAAAGATTTTAATTGTAAAAAATTATATAAATTAAAAAAATATTTTGCAAATTGAAAAAATGGAATAATTTTATCAAATGTGTATTGTCATCGGATTTTTTTAAATCGGCACAGTAGTTTTTGAGTTTATTCATAACAAATATACACACAAAAATACAAATTTTTCCTCTTTATAATAATATTAATAATATGGTGTAGATTTAAATTAAAATACACACAAAAGAAAATCAAATATTTAAATAGGTACATGGTTTAGACTAGTATTGATATTGGATGAAAATATATCCGTTTTGAAACTCTTGTGTCTCACTCTCACAAAGTACCTTTGCCACTCTCATTCCAGGAACATTTTTTTTCTTTATTAGGAAAACATACATATATATATACATATAACTTATTATAAAACTAACTATTTATGCATATTTGCATGTAGGTACATGCTTGCTTACGATTTTTACCTAATTATAAAACAGCAATACAATTTTTATTTTTAACTACCTTAATATAAAGAATTTTTTATTTTACTTAATACTATGTACTTTACTTACTCTTTGTATCTGCATTTAACCATTTTTTGGTTATGCTATTTTATACATATTAGGGGAAGAGTTCCAAAGATCTAATAGAGGAAAGTCATCCATAACATACCTCCCATTTTAGGAAATCGTACAGAAAGTATGCGGACCGTTTTTTTAATAAAAGTTCCGTAAGCATAAACACTTTCGTCAGTCATTAGTATGTCAAAATGTCAATGTGTCTGACATCTTAACATACTAATGGCACACGTTAACTATACGAATACGTATAATATAGCTGGATTGTTTGTATTTGAATTGCTTTCGCGTAATGGCGTGCTATTATTGTCTGTTCACTACATACACACTTTAACAGCAGTAGGCTCTAGTCTCTAAAATTTAAATGTGCAAAAATATCTTTCCCCGCTTATGCGTGTTTGTATTAAGATTGGTAGGTAGATAGGTAAGGTTCCATGTGAAAATTGCAATATTTTGCGCACGAAACATATTACATTGCTACAAGCCGGAAACTTATCTACCGATGTATATTTGAACAGACAACTTATTTATGAAATGGTATGGTATATGAATTTAGAATATTACTCTGCAATAGTCTAATTTTAAAACTTTTCATATAGTTTATGTTTAGTGCATATGGAAAACGTATTTAAGTTATTATTAAGTAGTGTAAGCTGGCGTAATTTATAAACCGAACGAACAAATTATCTTTTCGTAAGCTTTCTTGACAAACTCGGCTTTTTATTTTGACCTTTCTTGTAATTGTAATTTGAGAGCTCGAGCCACATCATAGAGCTACGACTTTTGCTACCAACAATATTCGCGATCCAAATCGGTTTCACCCAATCGGTAGCGTACACTTGAACAGTTTATTTAAGTGTGGCATGGTATGTTTAGGTACATAAATTGTTTGATGAAGCAGAGTGCAATACGAAACTGGTGGAATTGCACACAGCAATGTTCAAATCCGTTACGCTCGGCGTCTCTCTCCGGTGCCTGACAAAGCACTATGACGGCATCCTTATCGCACCGCAGCGCGTTGGCTACAATAAAAACTGGTTGTTATTTTTAACTCGTGGGCTGGGCGAACCGGCAACATACTGAAAGCCCTTCCGTTCCAGGTTCAGTGTTATTTATTTACAGTACCTAGGTAATCTAAATCGATAACTACAATCGATACCTTTTATATACTATTTAAATAAGTTTATGTTTAAAATTTAAAACTAAATCTCGACCCATTTAAATATTATAAACTCACCAGAAAGATGTGAATCAGACCAGTAATTTTCTTTGTTCGGTCCTTGACGTTCAGGATTTCTTTTAGACTGTTATACGCACAACTCTCTCCAGTTTGGTTTTCTTTTATGTAACGTTACGCAGGTTATATTCTTTCTGTGCGATCTCGGGGATCTAGTGGTAACGGAAAGTCCTCTTGTTCAAAGTTCCGTATGCTTATTATTATACATAAGACAAAGCCTTTACATTACAAATCCTTAAAGATAAAAAAATAACTTCTACCGTTTCGAAGGCAAGTAGTAATCCTATTTGACTTAAAACTTTAATTTAAAATTATTTTATCGTCCTCAAATTACATAAGCTTGTACGGTGTACCGTCTTCAGCCATCTTGTACTCAGACTTTCCCTTTTCGTAATAAAGGATTTTAAAAAGAAAGGCTTTTTGTGAGTTCGCGTTTGGTTACCCTGATTTTTAACGCTTGTATGGATAGCCAGTAGCCACCGAATAAAGTGGATTGAGAAAGATTTCAAGCAATTTTATTAGTTAGCAACAATATTCAAAGCTAAACAAGTCTGCTTACATTAGTCTCTTTACATTTAAACTTTGTACTGAAATCAGACGACACCTTCGTTATCAGGGCGAGTTTATCAAAACAATAATTGTTGGTAAAACTTATAAAATTATGATTATTTGTAGTTTCGTTTTTACACGCTTTATATTAGCTTCACCTGTATGTTTGTTTGAAACTCCTTTGGGCGCGATTTTGACCCACTTTAAAGTGTCATAATTCCTTCAAACTGTGTTGATTTATCCGATTTCACCATTGGAAAGCTACATTCACCCTGAGTAACATAGGGTACCGTGGGGTGAATAGAAACAATTTGAATCTTTGTTTCAAATTTTTTCTACTTAATCAGTTTTCACAGAACCAGTTTTTGGTTAATTATATTGTCCGAGATCATAAACTTATTAATACAGCTGTTTATTATTAATTAAAATAACTGGTTTTCTTTAAATTATTAAAAAAGTTACAGTTCCCTCTACACCCCGCTGTTGGGGGGAATAGAAATGGAAAAATTGGCTAGGGCTGTCACTTTTGTAAAGTAAATTTAGGTAGGCTAGATATGAGCGCCACGCCGACGGCCCCCGCGGTCGGCGCGCCGACTGAACGAGTCAGTTCAGAAACTGAACTTCAGTTTGAACAATGGTGCTGATCGGACGCACCTTCACACGTTCACGTAGTCAAAATGGCGGCATCATCAGACATAAACATGTTCTTAGACCAACACGAGATGCAAGTGATGCAACACCTAGACCTGGAATGAGTTCCATGTCTACGCCTTCTAACTTTTTGATGGACTTTGCTAAGAAGCACAGCAGTTCGCACAGTGATTTGGAGAACATCTCAAGAGTGCAGACGAAGTTGGACTTACCCATTCGGATCGTTTGTAAACGTATTCGTCTCCAACTTCGAGAGCAGTGCCGTCAACAACCACCGGTACGGGTGTGACATGGACATTAGACATGATTTTTGTCTAATGTACGAGTCGCACAACTGGTTGGCCGACAAGTGGCACGACTGGTTGGCCGACAAGTGGCACGAATGGTTGGCCGACAAGTTGCACGACTGGTTAGCCGACAAGTTGCACGACTGGTTGGCCGACAAGTCGCACAACTGTTTAGCCGACAAGTCGCACAACTGGTTGGCCGATAAGTTGCACGACGGGTTGGCCGACGAGTCGAACGACTGGTTGGCGGACAAGTTGCACGACTAGTTGCACAACTGGTTGGCCGACAAGTTGCACGACTGGTTGCACAACTGTTTTGCCAAGTTGCACGACGGGTTGGACCATGAGTCGCACGACTGGTTGGCCGACAAGTTGCACGACTAGTTGCACACTGGTTGGCCGACAAGTTGCACGGCTGGTTGCTCAACCGTTTGGCCAAGTTGCACGACGGGTTGGCCGACGAGTCGCACAACTAGTTGGCCGACAAGTTGCACGACTAGTTGCACAACTGTTTGGCCTACGAGTCGCACAACTGTCGCACAACTGTTCGGCCGACAAGTTGCACGACTAGTCGCACAACTGTTTGGCCAAGTTGCACGACGGGTTGGCCGACAAGTTATGAGTGATTTTCGATTTTGATGTTATGAGTAATTTTTGATGTTATTTTGGTTTGGTATTTTGAGGTATTTTATATCTTCCCTTATTAAGGTAGTTTTATCAAGGTCACGCCGCCAAAAAGCCGCCGCCGCCGACCTCCAAAAGTCGGCGCGCCGCCGCCGACTGATTGGCCACCGGCGCTCATATCTAAGGTAGGTACCTATGTACTTATTAGATAAGTAGGTACCTACGTATTTTTCGCTTAATATATTCTTACTATATGCAGTAAATGTTGAAAAGTAAAATTATTTGCTTGACATACCTTCTTGCCAATACAGGACTTGAAATAATACAATGGATTAAGTAAGAACATAACAATTTGAACATAACACAACAAAAAGAAACAGTGGCGTCTATTATTGTCACTTAAATAAGGCGCAGTACCTACATATAATTAGTATAAGTAAATATTTAATCAATTTAAATTGAAATTAAACTCTTACTCATTAAATGATACAGCATCAATCATAATATTCATCGTCTCTAATTAATACTTTCTTTTGATTAGTAGGTTTAGGAACATAAGTAGGTACCTGTATTGAAAATTGACAACCTTTTGACAACCCTGGATACCCAAATCTTTTCACCCCAAAGGTGTTTCTATACACCCCTTTCTTCGTTTCTATTAACCCTTTTACTGATTCGATTCACCCCGTTTCTTACATTTATGAGCAACGTATTTATAGTGACATTACTTATTTTAAGCGCTTGTAACTTACCTTTTATATATTGATATATTTTAAGATATAAGTTGCACTAGGAAATGGTTTAATTTAATAAAAAGTATTAAGGACCATAAAAAAATGAAAGTTTTTGGAGCAAAGTAAAATCTCACATCTAACGACCTACAACTTTTAACGTCCGTTTTTACAAAATTGTGGCATTCATGATATAAGTGTATCATCGTATAAGTGACAAGATTTCTTTATTTAAAATTACAATTTCAAGGCACATATGATATATGGTAGACTGGAGTCGAAATAATTCCGCATATTTATTGGCAGAGCGAAGCCTGCGTGGTCAGCTAGTACGATATATTCAGCATTTTATCAAAATGCGTTAAACTACTTTTTAGTAATAACATTAATAATGTGTGCTCAGTGTTTGAGAAAACAAGGGTTACTTACTTATAATATTACTGTGGATTAAGTTAAGGAATTGCATGAGCTTGTCCGGACAGGTGATAGCAATAAATAGGACACCAGTAGTGCCTAATACGGTCATCGTGGAAACCTAAAAAAGGTATTATGTGGGTGCAAAGAAACCTTCATACGGTTTCCGCATAGCGACACACGGTAAAGGTGTGTATAATATTGTATATCACACGTTTATTAGCAATATGTCCAGGTCACTTTCAGGTCAATAGTTTTTACTCTTATTACATCTACTGTGCAGCAATGGTTAGTGCCACGCGCTTCATAAGTTGCGCAATAATCTCAGCGGAAAATATGAGTTCGGCTCATTAAGCATACAATATTTTAAGTCAACTCTGAAATTGCCAAAATTCCAAGAATTCAAGTAGAACATTACGTTCACGTTGCTACCTACTTCTTTCTTCAATGGCTTCGTCGTTTTTACATAATATGTCACAGAGCTTTAATGAAATAATGCTGATAACATGTACGAGTACAACATGTCGGCAAGGAAAAAAATTTGAAAATAAGAAGTCGGATTAAAGGAAAGTGTGATTCAGTGGCCAATCCTAGAAAAACAAAACAGCCTCATAGATTTTGTACAAATAAAAATAAAATACTTACTTAAATAAAATAAAATAAAAAATATAAATAATAATTTTGACAAAAAGTACAGTCAATGAAAAGCGACAGTGCCAACTTGCGCTTTTGCCCTGGGGGTGGATGCCACCCCTTCTCGGGGTGAAAATTATTTTAATAAAAATAACCCCAGGAATCGATAGAGAGACAAATTCTATGCAAATTTGTTATAATATTATATAAAGCTTTTGGAAGTGACTCCACTAAAACGCAACTTATGGGGGCATGGATGATTTTGCAAGAAAAGAAAAGTTATTTACTAATAATAAGTCACACTTAACTTTAATTAAAAGGTTTTAATTAGACACAGGCTTAAAAGTTTCATCCTCTTTAAAAAATTACGTTTTTAACCCCCGATGCAAAAGGAGGGGTGTTATAAGTTTGACGTGTCTGTCTGTCTGCATTGTCTGTGGCACCGAAGCTTGCGAACGGATGAAGCGATTTCAATTTAGTTTTTTTTTGTATGAAAGGTGAGTTACGTGAGTGTTCTTAGACATGTTTGATGATAAAATAATCTACCCTTTTTAGAGCCTTAGCAAAACTTTAGTGACTTGTTTTATTTGCAATTTATTGCTCCAAGTTACTAAGAAAAAATGAATAATGCGTAATACACGTAGACATTATCCATCATAACTGTATTTACTCGTATTTACCGCAGAGCTGATATTGAACACAGTAAAACAAGTCGGTTTTATTTAAAACAATAAGACAATCTTTTTATTCAAATAAGCGTCTAGGATGATGAAATCATCAATATTAAAATAGGAATCGAGAACACTTCCAATGCAGTTAATCATCTAATATATTATAATGAGCACGCGATAGTAGTCGATAATGCGGTAAACGAGGTCAGCTGTTTATTACACTACTAAACTAGATCAAGGTCAAGGTCATTTTTACAAATCAAGAACATATGTCTCTGTGACAAACAACCGGTGTGCAGAAATAGATACGTACGTGTGAGTTCATCTCACATTCTATAGCTATTTGTAGCGGTGGCCCACTTGCCGGAGATGGGTCAAGGTCGACCTTCACTGCGTGCTACGGGTAAACGGAAACCTATGCATTTTCTTCCCGTAGTATCATGTAGAAACGTCTCGGACATTCTCCGAAAAAAGAGCTTTTTACCGACCTTGGCAGAACGAGACCGTCAAATGTAGGAATTGTGTCAACGAGATAAAAATTAGTAATATTCCGAAAGGACGGGAAGAGGTGGGGAACGTTCCATGTACCGACGAGTCGGTGAAACTTGGTCAAGGCTGTCGACGGCCCCCACCGCTCCTCTCCCTTCGATCCGATCGGCGCCGGAGGTGGCCGAACGCGTCCGAACGCCTGCACTGACTGACTCGATCGCACGCCCAGTTAATAGCGGGCGCGATCGTTACACAACACAATACCACAGATAAATCATCACCCGCGATCATCTATCGAAGTACCGAACTGTGTCAAGATCTCACGGCCCTACCGACATGCGTCCACTAAAATCTAACAAGATTCCGATTCGACCTACATTTACATTTTTGTATTTTAATACATAATGTCATTCGGGTCAATTTGAGCGGAAAGTTCATCGTCACCAAAGTATTATTTATACGGTCTCGTGAACGTCGACGAGAGCGGTATACTAGATTTTACGTACCGAAACCGGTTCTCGCGGCACGAGGGCCGAGCTGAAGCGCCCGAGCACCAAAATCCTTGCAAGATGGCGCCCCTAGAACTGTCGTAATAATAAGACAGGTAATACCTAAAAAATAGAAAGGCCCGGTGTGCGAGGCCGTTCTGTCGAAACACTCGATTCGGGTCAAGGCAGCGCGCCGAAATAGTCGAGTGGCGCGCGCGTTTTTATTGTGGTCTAACATCTGTCGCTGGTCCCTGCACCGCCCAGAATCGGCAACACACTATTCTACCAAGCTTTCAGTCAAACATAAATTCCAGCATACGATCAAAATACATAGTATTTTTTTAAGTCGAAGCATAAACAAGATGTCAAATTAAAATATTTAGTGCGTGCTGTCAAAATTTTCTAAATTCGACAACCGCAATTCGGGACTGATTTTTCGCAGACAACCTAACGTTTGCATATTCTATGGGCATCATACCTTCGGTTGGTATAGAATTTGTTTAACAATCAAACCGGTGAAATGTTAAATTTTTTTTTTTTAAATTATTAATTAATCGTATCCTGGACTGAAATTTGTTTCGCAACCCATATGCAATATATTTATTGACATATTAAATTGAATATAAAATACGTTTCATCAAATAAACATCTCGGTGAAGGTCGTTGTATACCGGGTTCTTAGACTATAGAGGAAACGCGGCTTTAAACGTCAAAGTTTTTATACTTCAAAAGAGAGACCGTAGTTAAAATATTTTTCATATCATACAGAATTCAATAGAGTACGCGACGTAAACACGAAGCAAACGGTGAATAATAATAAAGCACCAATCGATTACGTAATAATATAACCTGCACATACTGCATAAACTACCTTAATTTGATTAAAAATCTCGCACCGCAACGTTTCCATGGTCACTGTGTCAAATAGAGGAATTTTATTTAACTGTAATTAATAGATAGGGACCTGGCGTGCAAAAAATCTATATGATCGGCTCGTGTGGCAGACTTCATTAATAACGATAATTATACGATAAGAAATATTAAGGACCGCGTCTGCCACCATGGTAGCGCTGCGTTGTCAATTGACGGACCCTTAAAATGTAAAAAAAAAACAGCTATGCTATATCATTTGCTCGTGTTTGCCTATGATAAAAAAAATGAATGAATGATGCACGCTAAGCAGACCTGCAGTGTTCGTTTAAAAAAACCAGTGAACGATCGCAGAAATATAGTCTGCCACCATCGCAGCGCTGCGTTTTCAATTAAATGCGCTTCCAAAATGTCGTAAAAAAACTGTTCTATATCATTTGCTCGTGTCTGCCTCTTTGACTATTGTTTATATTGCTTATAAAAGAAAGAAAAAAGAATGAGGCAGACACCCAGGTCACTGTTATTCCGAAAGCAGACCATTTGAATTTATTTAAATCAACGCTTGGGTTTACAAAATATTAATCGAAACAAACAAATTGAAAATCGAAATGCGCGTTAGCAAAACGTGTATGAATTGCTATGTATATGCTATGTATGTATATGTATTCAAAGTACCCTGTTATACTATGCCTTAAGACTTAAGACTTTGAAACCACCTGTAACGGTTAAAGTCAGTAAGTAAAATGTCTGCCAATTTTTTTTTGTATTCAGGGAGTTCTAATAAATCGTATGGACCCAGTTATAGCTCCGAGCAAATGATTTGAGTTTTTTTTTTCAACATTTTTGCATCCATCTCCTGTGATAATGCAGAACCCTGGATGTCTGCCTCATAGATTTTCTTCGTTATCAAAATGGTATTAACCATTAACCCCAGAGGCAGACACGAGCAAATGATTTAGTAGTACCAATCTTTTTTTACAGATTTGAAGCCCTGTAGGAAAAAAACGCAGCAACGAACGACCTTCATTCATTAAGAAATTTTGTCGTATTGATCCCAACTTTAATGCCTACGGATACTGCCTAATGTATACGGACTACGAGCAAATCATATTATATCCAAATGCTCGCCAGCTCCCTATCTATAAGAAATATAATCTTTCTTAATACTTCAAAAATGGGGGTAACTATAATAATTATAATGAGTAGTTAAGGAGAGAAAGGACTACCTAATATGTGGCGATGAAAAAAGAGAGCTGGTTGATGTTTTCTACTCCTCTTCAGAGTCTTGCTAGGTACCCAATTGTTTCAAGCAAATGGTTTCCCAAAGTTAACGATTTTTAAGTGATTACATACGATTGCTAGTAAAACGGCACGCATACTTGTGGACGTGCTATGTGATACGTGTTCATGTCACATTTGGGTAGTATACATTGCGACAGGTTGAGCGAGTCGTCTTATGAAATGGCGCTTGCGCAGCTCACTAACCCCACCGACGGCGGGCGGCCGATTATGTCGAAAGGTGCGACACAGTCGCCTGCGCACACCCGATTTGCAACAACCACCCTTGCCTATGCCACTACACCCAATAAATACTTAATTTCCATTAATTTCCTTATCGTGTAGGCAGTTAAATAAAGAACTATTTTGTGTCGGCGAGTAACGTCAATCATTTACAATTTAAGATGAGAACATCAGGTTACAGTATATAATAACAGTAACAACTATAACTATAACAATAACAATAATTTGATTACAAAACAGACGCACCTTTAGGTAGCATATTAGGCAAAAGTAACGTTACTACGTACGTAAATATAGCAAAACAGGCTGCCGTTGCAGCGGTGAGTTGGCGGTGTCGGCGGTGTCGGCGGTGTCGGCGGTGTCGGCAGTGTCGGCGCGGCACAGCGGCTCGGTGGTTGCTGCCATTACACATTACACAAGGCACGGCGCGGCGCGCGGGTCGTTTCTCTCGCAACACTTATTCGGGTCGGCTAACGATTTGTGAGAATTGTGTCATCTGACGTAGACTCTTACTACGGTATAGTGCACAGTATGCGGTTCAACAATGTTCGCAAAAAAAAACTGGCCAGTGACTGAATAAACATATTACATTTGAATGAATTAGGGCTGAGCAAAGGTTCTTTTTAATAGTTGACAATCTACAGTAATCTACATCTACTCCAATATTATAAAAATTTAATCTAAAATTAAAAAAACCCCGACACAATAACCTGAGTTCCCTTTAAAAAAGTAAAAAATAATGAAAGAAACTCTTATAGTAGTACTGAAGTAAATCTTATAGTACTTAAGTATGTACGAATAACTATTAATAATTCTAAAAAAATACATCGCGTTGGGGTACAGTAAAAACGCCTTCTTGACGCCATTCCGAATCGAATGAGCTATCGCACATATTTTTAGGAGCTTTTTTTTTCTATTTAACACGTTTTTGAACTTGTTGACTAGACTAATAGGTATGTCGTTTCTTTTCTTACAGAGAAACTCAATTGTGTTTTAATTGAACTGTCGTTTAAATCACCAAGTAAACATATCTTATAAGTTTTCACTTCTGCCGGCACTCCCGGAGTGCAACCCGTTGTTTTTTATTTCTAAGACCTTTAATTTTCAGACAAGATGAAAATACCTATCAGTCTCTGCAAATACCTATCAGTTTCTCCGTACCGTGCAAGTGTAATGCGGGTAAGTAACACAAATTGTCTTTGAAATTACTTCTACTACTAGTCTTTGAAGTTACTTAAATTCTACAGTATATTTTGGTAATATGTAATTATGTTGTTGGGGCTGTTTATATTCAGATTTGAGTGTAAGTAGTAGATGTTGCAAACATCGCAGCATCTGGCGAAACGCGTAATGGCGAGCGGTTCACGCACACAGCGGCAACCTCGCGTTGAGTACATGCACGCATAAGCGGGTGGCGCGCGCGCCGCATCGCGGATCGCGGCCCCGCTCGCAAGTAGGTCAGGGCGCTCTGTGGCCGCGCGCGTTTTAAATTTAGAACGATCTGCGCTTCAAACTCCGCCCCACGCGATCGCCCATCTACAAGTTAACGTTTACCTTCAAATTTTCCACCTGCGACATCTGTCTCCCCGCAACTAATGTCCAGCGGAAGAAGACTGAGTTCTCAAAACTATAGCCTCTATATTTATTTTCAGCTGCGCGTGATTAAACCACATGTAGTTTACAAGTCAAAGGGCAGCACTAAAGGACATTGGAAGTTGTAGTAAAGTTGAGTAAACTATGATGTAATTTCTGCCTCAATACAAAATTGTGTATACAATGTCCTAAGTGGATTGAACATCCTTTTAAAATATTCCGGGATAAACTTCCGTTTAGCCCACACCTCCGATCGATCTGAATTTTGGTACACATGGATTTTGACTCGCTGATTAAGAATCATACTCAGGATACCCGCAAATTATATTTTGAAGGTCAAATTGCTGAAAAATGCTTTTTTAAATAGTTTTTCGCGTTTATTGCAACAAACATGTTTCAGACTAAAGTTGTAGACGATGAAAAGATAAACACTTTTTGTTGTTTGGGAGAAAAATGGAAAAAAACATTAGAAATTTGTATTCTTTTGTGTATGTTTTGCCAAAACTCCCATTAGTTTACCTAACCAACGAAGGGATTTCTGAGTTAAATTGAACTGCTGTCACTGACCCTCGATCCGCTTCGCTTCGCGCGGGGAAAAAATTTAACCTAACCCATTGAAGGGATGTCTGAAATAAATTTAGACTTCTGTCACTGACCCTCGCTCCGCTTCGCTCGGGAAAAAAAAAATTTACCGAACCTAACACATTGAAGGAATTTCCGAGATAAATTTAGACTTCTGTCACTGACCCTCGCACCGCTTCGCTTCGCTCGGGGAAAAAAATGTAACCTAACCTAACCCATTGATGGGTTTTCTGTGTTAAATTTCGACTTGTGATACTGACCCTCGCTCCGCTTCGCTTCGCTTCGCTCGGGGAATTTTTTTTTACCTAAACTAACCTATTGAAAGGAGTTCTGTGTTAAATTTAGACTGTGGAAAGGGTTATAAGTTGACAAAAACAACCTAACGCATTGAATGGAGTTCTGTGTTAAATTTAGACTGTAGAGTGAAAAGTACCAATTTCGGATGATTTTAGCATTTTTTAAGGTGCATTAGAAATACACGAAATTCTTTAAAAAAACACGCCACGCACATTACCATAATTAGTTTGATTAACTACCTACTTTGATATGAATAGTTGTACACATAAACTAACATGACGTGTACGTGTACACACCGGTTACGTGTCAAATTCAAATTTCAATTAATTTTAGTCAAATCTCGAGCACTTGGCGATCTCTAGTATTAATGAGCATAAAACTGTACCTTTGATTACCTTTTATTATTAATCAAAACAAATAAAAACAATAACAAGTACTGGTTACCATAGTAACCATGGAAAAACTTTAGCTCGTAGCTAAAACTCAATAATATCATAGTCATAATACCTTTTCAATGATAAGAAAGGAAAGGAGTTGAAACTCAAAAATATTAATAGACCAAGATCCCAGATCTGACGCAACTTATTTTCACATGGATGAAAACTTAGGTTCTCAATAGCGACTCATGTGTTGTGAATACCTGCGTGCTTGTGGAGCCCGCACCTGTGACACAAAATATATGGTTGGTGTCGTTGCCATGAGGTTTCTGTCAGGCGCTTGTTTATTTAATTTATAATTTCGTATTTGACTCAAAGATATTAAATTAAATTCACATGGCTGATTTTTATAATGTTTTGTAGAATATTATTCTAAAACAGTATCATAAGTGTCAGACACTTTCCATGGGCCAAAAGTACAACATGGAACATGGAACAACAGTAGATTGTATGAGAAGGGAGCAAAATATATTTATGGCTCGGCGACGTACTTTGAATCCGTCGCTACGTTCAGGATTCTACTAAAGAAACCCTCGCTACGCTGTAGATTCTACTCTAGAATCCCTCACTTCGCCCTGGATTCAAAAAACGCCCTCGCCGTAAAATTATCATTTTGCACCCTTGTCATACAATCTACTATTGTTCCATCATCAATAGTTTCCGCAGCGCATGTGACGAAAGACGTTGTAGGGCACTATTTTACACCTTGGGTTACGTTACTTAAGTTTTAGTAAGGATTCCTTATTTTTTCTAGCAATAAATATAGCCTATGTTACTCAGGCTGAATGTAGCTTTAGAATGGTGAAATAATTTTTGAAATCGGCACAGTAGTTTTTGAGTTTATTCAATACAAACATACACACAAAAATACAAAATTTTCCTCTCTATAATATTAGTGTAGAAGTGTAGATATAACTGATCAAACAATATTATAGGTCATAAATGTTCTATTTGCTATAAGGTTGACTGCAAAGACGATTTTTCTTTTTCTACATTGTGGTAATCATATCAGTAAGAAAACACAGGTAAGGTTTTCGTGGGTCTAATGTCACAATGGTATTAACTGAAGTAAGGGGACTTTTTAGGTTACTAGCGGGAACTGTTGTTATGTTATTATTAGCGAAAAATATCTACTTTCAACATATTTTTAGTGTTAGAGATCAATTTAATGTTAGGGTTATTTTCTTACAATTGTATTATTGTAAAAGCTAAAAAAGTTGAGCCTACTTTTTTCTCTGGAATAGTATCACTCCATCTGATCATTAAAAGTCTTTGGAATTAATTATGTTTTACCGACTTCAGTGGCCCTGGCATTCGCCGGTCCTTCCTGCGGTAAAGCCACGTATCGCGCTCGCTTTGCTCATGCGACTTCGCACACAATTTTGTATTCAATACTAATTTAGGAAGGCCAAAGGTTTGTGATGGTTTTTCTTCTACTATTCAGAATTTTATTTATTTGGTACTAATTTAATAACTTACTACTTCATTACGAAAGTTTGTGAGGATCGATGTCATCGATGGCTGGCTAGATAATATTATCTAGCCGTTAATATACTGGATAGTAGATATAGGTACTAGATAGTAGATATACAACCATCCATATATGTATTATATTATATGTTATGCATGGACATTGTTACCCTTTTAAGAGCTCACGGATTAGGATAATAAAAATTAAATTAAAAATTTAAAAAACCCCCGGCACAATGGCCTGATTTCCCTTTAAAAAGTAATAAATAATGAAAGAAACTCAATCTTAAAGTACCTTAGTCAATAACCCATTAATGACCCACTACAGGGTCGGGTCTCCTCACACAATGAGAGGGATGTAGGCCTTAGTCCACCACGCTGGCCTAATCCGGGTTGGTGGACTTCACAAGCCTTTGAGAACATTTTTTTTTGAATTCTCAGGCATGCATGTTTCCTCACGATTTTTTCCTTCACCGTAGTAACAGCAGGTGATATTTAATTTTTTAAAGCGCACAAAACTTTTTTACAAAGTCATTGGGATTCGAACCCGGACCCCTCGATTCGAGGTCGAATTCTAAGCAACTGGGCTATCACCGCTTAAGTAAGTACCTTAGTATGTACGAGTAAGTATTAATAATTCTGAAAAAATACATCGCGTTGGGGTACCGCTCCTACTTATTCGTCTATGTTGCTTAGTCAGGTTAGGTTAGCTGTTTAGACTATCGTATTTTGTAATTGAATTGTTAGGTTAGAAAATACGTCGCATACGACGTATTTTTTTAGAATTATTAATACTTACTCGTACATACTTAAGTACTTTAAGATTGAGTTTCTTTCATTATTTTTTACTTTTTAGGGGGCAACCAGGTTATTGTGTCGGGGAATTTTTAAATTTTTAATTTAATTTTTATTTTACACTTATTAACGTGGGTTTTGTTAAGTTGTTAATACATAGATTAAGAAATTAAGAAAAAAATTCAATCTCTGTTTCATGCAAACTGCTACACTTAACGTGAAATCGCGTATAGAATCTACGTTTTTAAAATTACGGTATTGCGGTTTTGATTTGAGGCATTATACTGGATACGTAAGAATGTTCTACATAATAAAAATTAATGTCATTTTAAATATCAATTTCGTAATTAGTTGAAGATTATATTAATTACGTTGGATGAATACTCGAAGGACTGAAAAGTATGTCTATATCTATAAGAAACATAGTTGGATTTTACTGCATAATATGTTGACCTGAAATGTTGCAACGTTAAACAATTATTTATCATTTCAACAGTATACAGTTTTTTAAGACATAGTTATTATTTTGTCATATTTTTAGAAAAGTTACAGGTTTATTTACGTTTCAGTCCGAAAATTCATAAAGTACCTATGTTGGAGATATGCGCCATCGAATAGTGTTGCTTTGTTACATTTATTGGCAATTTGTTACAAAGATTTTTAGAGATTTCGATTTGCAATGTTAGGTTACGTAATAGTTAAATTCTAAATTCTTTGTGAACATTACGCCACATCAGCTCGAAGCAGACGCAGTTAGCCGAACGTCGCAAAGTAGGTGAAGGTCGACGATGAAGCACAAACATTTTGTGCTCTGCTGCTGATACCTAGTGTTTAACGATATCTTGTCTGTTTTAAACTTAATATCTAAATTATTATTTAATAAGATCGAAATATTAATAAGATCGGAAAAAATAATGCCGCGATATGTAAAGTTTTGCATAGGTATACTTTTCAAGTATTAATTGAATATAACTTTTGGCAACTATTGCCTTATAAAAATCATTCATAACCTAATTTAATTACATTTATAAAATTATTGATGGGACTCACCTTCGAGTTTCATGCCGACGTCCAGACATTTTTGAAAGCGACAGAATGGGCATCGCTTCCGTTGGGTTTTATCAATGTGACAAGCCCGTTCGGCGACACACGTGTATACTTTTTTGTTCTGAACAGTCCGCTTGAAGAAGCCCTTGCAAGACTCGCAGGTGAGGAGGCCATAATGGTAGCCGCTCACTTTGTCCCCGCAGACGGGACACAGCTCCTCTATCACATCCTTGGTGTCGGTCTGGTCGCACACGGTGCCGGCTGCGGGTAAGTAAGCTCCTGGTTCTGCTCCGGCACCTGTTGGGAACAGATATGATGCATCCAAATTGGCGTATCCGAACGGCTGCTGGTCGGGAGGACACTGATAAGCGGCACCTTGGGGCACGTATTGCTGAGAGGCGCCGGACGGTCCGCCGCCGGAGCCGGAACCCTCCGGGCCCGGACTCAGATCGAACGGGGACATGTTAAGGGACATAAGGCCTGTCTGCTGGTCCATCGTCATGCTCGGCCGCACGATGCGGCTGCTCGTTACGAATCCCTACGGCGGCGTTCAACCGCGACAACGTTCACACAGTCACCGAGTTCACTGGCGGTCTAACCGCAACACTATCTGCCGCTCGTGGGCTGCACCTGTTCGAGCACTATCGTAAGAGGCACATTAATCCAGGACATTTTGTCCCTATTGTGAGTAGAGAAGGTCGCGATCGGGCACCGAGCTCCGGGGACAAGCCGCAAAGTGGCGGTGCGGCGATCGTCCGTAGTTTGTTGACGGCTCGCGTTGTTACGATCGCGTTAAATAATAGCGAGGAGGGCGGCACGCGTGCCGCTCAAAAGACGTTCCGCGATCGACTGGCGGCCGGCCGGCGACAACGGCGCGCGTGCCGGCGCCTCCCGCATGCGCGCCCCGCCGCCACCCGCGAACCCCCGCCCGCTCGCACAATGGAAAACGATTAGGAGCCCATGTAATAAGTGAAAGTGAGTCGGTGACCCACTTTCCCGCGATCCAGGTCTATGTTAGTGCGCGTTCGCGCGGTTGCGCCACCGCGCGGGCGGAGGGAGGCGCGGGGGGCGGCCCACTGACCTAGTTGCGCGCGGTGCCGCAGCAGGGCAGGGTTGCCGCGAACAACGAGCTTATGTTTACATTCGCACACCAATGGTTGCCGTGCGGTGAGCCTTCGCTGCCTTCACGCAAGCCTACCCGTACCCATACGCAATATCATTTACTGCGTTGGCGCAGCCTTGTGTTATCGGATGATACAATTTTGGCACACTGAGTACATACTATGTCATGGAGATAATAAAGAACACAACGATGATACTATTTTAATGTTTCATGATAATTCTAACTTAATGTTCTCATACTACAGCAACATATAGTTACCTATAATTCATAATAATATATTATGCTATTAAGATAGGGTATCCTAGTAGCTAAGAACTGGCCGTGAGTCAAGAGTTTGAACTACACTGTGGAAAAAAAACTATGTATAAATAAGATAAGGATTACATACATTCATAACTAAAGGGTGTGTAGCTTTATATTAAGTTGTTTATCTTTTTTAATCTACACTGTATGTTTTCCAAAAATAAATTAAAAAAAAATAACAACATAAAGCAATAAGGTAAGTATCGTTAAATACAGTAGAATGAAATGACTATGTATTTCTACAGGGTAACTATACGATTGCCTTTCCTCAGAGGCTTTGTGAGTATATTAGGTATATTATTATATCAGTTAAATCAAACTATCTATTACTTTTAATTGTTCTTACACATTTAATTGTTCTTACATAGGTCATAGAGCGTATCAGTCATACAAATTAGTATACATACTAGACATATCACTGTTGATTATTTATGTAAAAAGATAGGCCGTATGTACAATTCATAGTGGCGGTCGCACAAAACTCCACACCAATCTATAATTATTATTGTATTTCAGCTTTTTTCGGCTGTAGCTGTCTAATAGAGTAAGCAAGTACTGGTATAAATATTAAATTAAAAATTAAAAACAAACCACCGACATAATAATGTATTTGCAGATATTGGGTATTTTCCCCACTTTTACTCCCAGTTTTTTCGGGGCTCAACCGTTTTTCATTGAACATATTATTTTGTGATAGCGGTGATAGCCCAGTGGCTTAGAATTCGACCTCGAATCGAGGGGTCCGGGTTCGAATCCCAGTGGCACGCACCAATGACTTTGTAATAAAAGTTATGGGCGATTTATGAAATTCAATATCACCTGCTGTTACGGTGAAGGAAAACATCGTGAGGAAACCTGCATACCTAAGAGTTCACAAAAAAAAATGTTCTCAAAGGCATGTGAAGTCCACCAACCCGCAGTAGGCCAGCGTGGTGGACTAAGGTCTACATCCTTCTCATTGTGAGAGGAGACCCGACCCTGTAGTGGGTCATTAATGGGTACTGACATGACATATTATTTTGTAATGTGCACGTGATGCGCTTTCATTTGAGACCCCAGTCGATTATATTTGCAGTCATTCGGTTATTCTTCCCCACTTTCCCCCGACACAGGGTTATGCCGGACTCCTACCGACTAAAACCCCACTGTGTTCCAGTCTCCGCCGCCTAAAGTCGGGACCACGGGTACACTTTCGCATACTTCCGCGACCCCGACAGCGATGACCTTCAAGGGGCCACTCCACATATTGGGATGGAGCTGGAGTTTCTCCATCCCTTCTACTTTGAGTGGCGCGCGGGAACACCGCGTGCGTCTACTCGAGGCCTAGGTCCCCACTTTCCTCCCCCACAACTTTTAAACGACTCAACTGATTTTCATCAAACATGTCTTAACTAAGAACACTCGGCCGTAACTCAACTTTCATACAAAAAAAAACAAAATTGAAATCGCTTCATCCGTTCGCGAGCTACGGTGCAGACAGACAAACAGACAGACAGACACGTCAAACTTATAACACCCCTCCTTTTGCATCGTGGGTTAAAAAGAAACAACGAAGGGCTTTTGATGTAGCAAAGCGCCAAACGATCGCTACGAATTTTCAACAGGCTTCGTTTCGGTGTAAGTCAAGACAGTACCTATAATATTTTTAAGTGTTCTTAAAAATATTTAATCATTGTGATCTCGAGGTACAAGTAAATAAGAGGCATTCAGTATCAAAAGAGAAATAAATTAAAGATCTTGACCTAGTTTTGGTTAAAATCAGTCAACAGGTCACGAACAAGTGACTGCCTGTGACAGCCTTGTGCTCGCCGTGTAACTTAACTCTACTGCGACTCTACGTGTCCTCATGAACTAAACAAATTGCACACTACACGCACACGTGAACAACATAGAAAATAACCGTACTGGTTCAAAAGGAAAACACATCATCTATCTTTATCTTCCCTGGGTTATCATGCAGTCTTCTTTGGTCTTCACAGCAGAACTATGACAAGCAAAAAATTTTGTTTGCGTTAGCATCAAGCTCTAGACGGCTGTTTTTGTTCTTTTAATACATTATTATGATGCAATCACATAAATCCACAAAACTGCCCGCGGATATAAAAATCTTATTATCAAGGTGATACAAAGAAACTGGATAAGCATGTTAAGTTTGAAACATCGAGTACAGAGTACGGAGCGCTGTACAAACGTGACTTGACTGAAGAAGCATATAATAAGCTACAATGACTCAATAAGTTTCGATTTCATAATCAAGACCTGAATACCGGATGAAAAAGCGACAGTAGATGTAGGTATACAAAGTATGTCGTTTTCGCTATCGCGCAGACGCCGCGACCTCATGCGAAAGCAAGAGTGCTCAGCCGCAGCGTCGCACGCGCACGCTGCTTTCTTCGTTTGCGCACGCTCACACTGACGTCACACTTTCTCTGCGTCCGGTGACGAGCATTCATGTAACACATTATTATTTTATTCGTAATCGTGCGGTAATAGCCTAGCCCCGTCTACTACAATAATGAACGATCAATGTAAATTTTGTTAAAACGAATTACGAGTAAATTATTTTTTTACGTTAAGCAGTTTGTATTAGTTAGTATGCTCAATTGGTGATGAACCGATTGAACATAACGAAATAGTACACGCCCTTTTCTAAATCGAATACGAATTGTTATGGTGGACGACAAGACTGAATAGCTATGTGAATCGAATTCTCGTTGACTTAGAATTTGACATTATGATTACGTGATTCCACGGGGTAATACCTACGTCAACATCGGCACACGGTAAACCTATGCATGCGTGCTTATAAAAGGTTTAACATTCACTCTATTGAACTTCAACACGAACAGTGTATGTGACCTAGATTATTTTATTAAATGTTAGGGTTACAAAATGTAATCGATGAGCAGCGGCACGGCGAGGTAGCTTAACCTGCGTGAAGGGTGGTGGTACGAGTCCTTCGTCGGGCGCTGCGTGTGGGAGGCGCCGCCGATGGCCGAGGGGTGACGGCTCCGTTACGGAGCCAAGTGCATTAGGTCACTGGGTCAACGATAGAATTTCGCACTCTCAACTTTTGGATAATTAACATTGTTGTGTCTAGCATCGTTCATACTTTGTAATTTTTCCATTTGTTCGTTTTTTTTTATCAGCAAATTAGATAAATATTTTAATTGATGGTCCTCAAACATACAATGCATTTTAAAAGTAGTTATACTCGTAGGTTATACATATTTAATTTATTCTATTTATGGGATTTTATGGGTCGTAGATATGTTAATATTACTTTTATTATCGTTTGGCTTTAATATTTAAAAAAACACGTGTTTGACAACAAAAAGTAAAAACTGTTGTCTGTTGGATTTGAGCATGATTGTTTATCGTGTAAAATTAATAATTGATAATTATTTAATTTTAATTGTTTTCGATATTACTAGTGTTCGCCTAGTAATCGAAATTCGACTATAATTTTTTAAAACTATTCTACTTCTATGTACTTTTCCGAATTTTAAAACGAAAGATTTATAAGGTGAAATTAATCTACCTGTTGCTGACTCGTTGCACTCGCTGTTATAACTTTGAATTGATTGGTAAAATGTATATGATTTGAATTCAAAAACGATGAATTACTATAAAAGTAAGCCAATTTTAACGTCGTTTATGGGTTAAAGTAAAAACACGCAAAATCGCATTTGCGGACTTATTATATTCTATATAGCGGGCACTCGTTCCTTTTTTAAAAACATGAATTTGTGTGAATTTCGCGCGCTTCCATATCTTCAGCCTATAATTATTTCAATAAACTCTTTTTTTTAATTTACATAATATATTGACATATTATCTCAATATACGTAATATTCTCAGATTTAATATCGTATTGAAAAAATATTACAGTAATAAAAAATGCATTCATAGAAACCAACAACAATTTCTACAACAATATGTTTAATAAAAACAGAACATTGTAAGTTTAGTATGGCATAGCAAATACACGCAAACGTTTAATTGTACACTTTCAATAATTACGTGATCTTCACTTTTCCAAATTTACCTTCATAAATATCATTATTTATCTATTATTATCCTTTCTTCTCATACTTCTCGAAAAATGTCTACCGGCTCTTGGCTATGATCGAACACTTCTTGAAAAACTTCTCCCAACTCTTGGACTATCATCAAACACTCCTTGATTTTTTATTACTCAAATTTTTTATTATGCACTTTTATTGATTTATATCTTCATTATTTCGTGATTTTAACTTTTCCAAATGTAGCCTTTATTATCATAATTATTTTCTTTAACTTCAACTTCTCATTGGCTGAACAACATTTAATCTGTGGGCTGAACGTGAATGCGCCAACAATATTGTATTTAATCTGTGGGCCCTGTGGGCTGAACGTGAATGCGCCCTCGCCGTTACCAAAAGAAAAAGAATAAATGTCATTTTTGTGTATCTATGTGTGAGTTTGAATATTGTGTGTAAAAAACGTATGATTGTGTGCTTGCTGTGTTTTACTTAATTTTATGGACCGTCTGAACTAAAACACGTCAATATCTACCAAACAAAACAAAAATGAGGAAAATCGGTTCTATAACGAGAAAATGAGAAAATTGTTCTGAACTGATTCGCCTTCGCCTATTTATATATGTATATGATACTTAACTATACCTATGTATGAAATGAAATAACAAATGAAAAAAAATTAAAATACATTAAACATAACTTGATTCTTAGTTATAGCATTGTAAATATATATTGTACTAACTTTCATTTCATTTATTATATCATCATAACATCTATATCATTGCTTATTCTTCTTTTATATACCTTGTTTTTTTTCTATGTTCTTTCTTATATACTTGGTGTCGTTTTCTTTCCATTTTATTCCACAAATTTATTGTATTGAATTTTGACTGAAATTAGATATTGTTATTTTGATGTTCGTGGACTACTTTAAAAGTTTATAATATGGGTCTAGCTATAATTATTACCTTGTTTTCTGTATTCTAAATTACCTTTTTCCATTGAAAGCATGTTATTATTTACTTAGTAAATCTGTATTGTAAATTTTATTCTTTGACATAATCAATGTTTTGATTTATATAATGACATTTCTTTTAAATTTCCATAGAGTACTCAAACATTGTCTTTTTAATATAGTTTTAAATATTGTCCATTCTGTGAATTAATACTGGTTCAGGATAATCTACTTTTAAAGTCCAGAAAAATAATTTAATATTTGAAAGTTGAAAATAGTTTGACATTCTACTAGATGGAAGTCGAGAGTGCTGTGGAAGAGGATTCTGTTCGGGGTGTTGAAGCTAATAACATCTCTGGAAAGAGAAAGGGATTCTGTTCGGGGTCTTCAAGCTAATAACATCTCTGGTAAGAGAAAGGGGATTCTGGTTCGGGTCGACGGCCAACTAACATCTCTCTTAAGAAAATTCTGGTCTGGGTCCTCAAACAAACATCTATAGAAGAATTCTAGTCCTGGTCGTGAGACAAACTGCATCTCCGAAGGGGATTCTACTCCTGGTGTGGTGTCAAGTGGTGTGTTCCGTGCCGTGACTTCTGATCCTGGCAACTTCTCCGGTGTCTCCGCGGCGGGTCTATTGGAGGGACTGCCGCCACGCCACGAGCCTTCTGTATAGCAGAGCCGGAGCGACCTGACTTGGACGAACGAACGCTAAGAACTCTCGACTACATCTTACTTCTCAATTGGACTCGGTAGGCAACCTTTCTCTTACTTTACTTAGCTTACTTTTTTTACTGTTCTTGTATTTTTAATATATTTGTAAAACCAAGAGTATTAAATTTCTAGACCTTTTACTAACCCTTTCATTTCACTACAAAGTGTATATATAATATGAAATAAAATTATGCAAGAACAGATTCATTGGTGGTATTTTTATGTATTTGTACCAGCACCTCATATACAAACGGAAATCAACAGACCGAGAAGATTATTGGTTATGTTTAAAATAAAGCAACGTATAATACATTAGCAACAGCAGACAATAATGTAATTTTATATGTGCTTCAAGGGAATAAAGTTAGGCAAAATTGCATGTTAAATTCTTATTAGATCTGACTTCAATAGATAAACAGGGCACGTTATATATATGCCATCAAATACATAAATGTCCTGTAAAAAACCCAAGTCTCGCAACTCAGTTCTTGCACCGGAAAAAGTTGTGAGATCCATGTATGTATCCATAGATTGACTTGACCATCTCAGAAAGCACAATGTATCTCATACATATTACAGAAATATTAAATTAGATTGTTAACTGCGATTGCCAAGTGCAAGAACTGAGTTGCGAGACTCTAGTCTACTCTAGTAGAAACGGAGCTGGCGAGCAAAAAATCTATATGATCGGCTCGCAGACTTTATTAATAGCGATAATTATACGATAAGAAATATTAAGGACCACGTCTGCCACCATGGGTTGTCAAATGATAGCCCCTTAAAAATGGTAAAAAAAACATCTCTACTATATCATTTGCTCGTGTCTGCCTGTAAGGCTGATGTTTATAAACCTTGTCAAAATGAAGAAAATCAAAAAGGCAGACATCTAGGGCTCTAATTTTTGAAGTTATGAATTTTTGGAACGAAGTAATAATAATAATAATAACCCCGCAGGGGGGCTTGTGGCGAGCCTTTGGTGAGTAGCGACACCACGGACCTGAGTGCTCCCGGGGGAGGTCCCCTGTTCCTCATCTCCGGTAGGCGGAGTGGAGACCGAGAGGAACAGGCCCCCACCTCTGGCTTGCCTTAACTGGCCGGCAAGAGTGGAGCCGCTAGAGCTATATGCTCGGGGGTGGAAGTGTAATGTAAGTAATGGCGTAATAACGAGGAAACCCGCTCACGGTTGGTTAATGCCCCCGGGATGGTGAAATCCACTCTCGGTTGGCTAACACCCCCGTCATGGTGAAATCGGTGCCGCTCCTCTCGACACCCCCCAGCCGCTCACAACGATGTTGCCCTCCGGCATGCGCCACTTAGTGGGGGCCCGTCCAGTGGGCGGCGAGTCACCACCTGCCTAACGTTAGATTATTCTTCTAATTATCTAAACGGCAGGTGACCCCATAGTCCGCAATAGCCCATCTACCAGTCCCTCTATATCCCATCACAATAGTTCCAGGAAATTTTTCTATTCCTTTCTATAGTTCCTGTCCATATGGCGGGGACCATCTTCGGAACAATCTTTTAGATAGATTGTGCGGCCGAGGATGGTATCCGTCATATGTACCCCATCACAACATTAAATTGTGTCAAAAGGCCTCTACGTGTTGGACCTGTGTCCCCACGCAAGCTTACTGCCCAGGTCCAATTTTCTTGGACCTGTGAATGTGCAGACACTACAATAATAATAATAGACATTTATTTCGGACATAGTTACATCCATATAATTATATCGTTAGTACGTTAGTAACAATTATTCTTAAACTATGTTAATTACAACACAACATACAGCACAACATAACGATACAACATAACTACACATAAATTATTTCAGCCCTATTTAAGTATTTAAGTTCCTTATTTTAGATTTTTTGATATAAAAAAAATTTGCCCGCTTGGCAGACCTGTAGTATTCGTTTAAAAATCACGTGAACGATCGCAGAAAAATAGTCTGCCACCATCGCAGCGCTGCGTTTTCAATTAATAGAGCGTTAAAAATATCGTCAAAAAACTGTGCTATATCATTTGCTCGTGTCTGCCTCTTTGACTGTTGTTTATATTGCTTATAAAAGAAAGAAAAAAGAATGAGGCAGAAACCCAGGGCACTGATATTACGAAAGCAGACCATTTGAAGTATTTTTTAAATCAACGCTTGGATGAAGCATTCAGTTAACAGCTCTATGTTTACAGAATATTAATCGAAACAAATAAATTGAAAACCGAAGTGCGCCTTAGCAAAACGTGCGATTCAAAGTACCCTGTTTGTACTATGCCTTAAGACTTTGAAACCACCTGTAACGGTTAAAGTCAGTAAATAAAATGTCTGCCAAACTTTTTTTTGTATTCAGGGATTTCCAATAAATCGTATGGGCCCAGTTATAGCTACGAGCAAATGATTTAGTAGTTTTTTTTTCAACATTTTTGCATCCATCTCCTGTGATAATGCAGAACCCTGGATGTCTGCCTCATAGATTTTCTTCGTTATCAAAATGGTATTAACCATTAACCCCAGAGGCAGACACGAGCAATTGATTTAGTACCAATTTTTTTTACAGATTTGAAGCCCTGTAGAAAAAAAACGCAGCGTACAACCTTAACCTATCAATACGGAGTACGAGCAAATCATATACCTAAATGCTCGCTAGCTCCCTATCTATAGTCTAGTATTGAAGTGTTCCGAATATACCATATTTTTTTTAAATATTCAAATAATAATTTATACCTTAAAATAATTATTGAGCGTGACGTACTCGAATTTGATGCCGAGACCGAACCCTGAAAGTGCCGCGCGGAGGCCCATTTTCAGCGTTAAATTTAAACTATAAATAATGGAGCTACAACTCCGGGAGTCGAGACTTATTGTATTAGAATTTTCTCCTCTTTTAGGATTTTTTTTTTAATTTCAGATAACTTTAATATTTTCGAAGTTATGGATAAAAAACCAAGACGCCCTTTTTTCCTCTTTGTTTTTTGTTTATAACAAATAAAATTTTTAGTGGCGGATAAATAAAAAAAAATTACTTTTTTCAGAATTAAATTCTGCATCCAATGCAATAAGCGCCATATTTTTAAGAGCCCTGTAACGATTTTTCGCAGGAAACTCACTTCTCGACTAGACTACTCGGGTCTTTTTTATGTAAAGTTACTTTGTAATTCTACACATTTGTATGGGTTTACAAAGTTATTTATGCAGTTGGTGTATCTAGAAAACTGGACTGAAATTGAGTTTTTTTTAAGTTTCTAAGTCCTTTCTCGGACTGTTTTATTTGTTCTGTGTACGTAATAAAATAATACGATTGCTAGCGGGGGGGAAACGCAGCGAGGAAGCGACACAGGTCCTACGACGATGACGCCTGGCAGGCAACTGAAGCAAGGCGCGCGGACCGCTCTATTATATAATATGATACTAAGAAAAAGAATTACATTTATTTGAAAAAGTAACCATTGAATATACTTCTAAATGTCGTAAACTATTTTTCCATGTAATTTTTTTACCTAAAAAACTGATAATCTTCAAGTAAAACCAGAAAAATAATCAAAATCTTCGTAACTTCGTGATTTATTACGATCGAGTGAAGTTACAAATATCGTATTTTGAACCATAAAATAATCAATAAAGTTTTTCTAACTATGACATATATTTTTCACAGATAAAAAAAACAATATAACTATGTTTAAAATTGAATAAAAAAACAGGCCGTTTCGAGAATCCTGCCCTTACCTACTGGCTCAAATTGAATGAAATATACCGTGTTCAATAGTGTTTATTTATACAATACCCGCCTGGCTACTAAAAATTCAGGCTCCTAGTTTTATCCACAATGGAGTTATAGGGGGTTGAAAATGGCCTGAATTGCTTCGAGAAAAGTATGGGACGGCAATGCCGCTTTTTTACTCGACTTGGCGAAGGCACTGCCGTGCAAGAACATGATACGTGATATGTACGAACATACATAAATACCATTAATCAGACATGTGAAAGTATTGTTGCTATGATACACGTATAACCTACTTAAAGCAGTAGTGGTGGCTTTATAACTTGCTCTAATATAGAGATGATTGGAATAACAAAGCAGCGCTTGCCCAACCCGATAGTTGCAAAGAAACAGGCGACCTGATTCCGAGAAACACCGATTTCACTCACTCTTGAAATCAGTATCTTAACCGATTTGACCGTTTTCTGACGGACAGAATATAGTTAGAGAGAGCTTATGTGCCCAACAACGCTACTGATAATACGTACGTATGTTTCAATTTTCTTTAAGAAAATTTATTTTGTTAGGCTCAAAGTAATATTAAGACATTTCTTTAGTTGCATTATTTTTTACAGTTTGAAAAAAATATATGATCATAATATTACTGGTTAATTAACCAGAATAAACACAATATTCCAATATCCGGGACTACTAATAAATTACACAGTACGTTCACATTTGTACGTTCTATACTAATTTCTGAAACTATAATTTGGATTTGTTCATGAGGAAAGCTATGGGTAACTTTTCATTGCGTAAAATTTGCTTTTATTTGCTTAGAAATCAACATTCTTTTTTCTTTCACTTAGAAAGACGGGTTGATGTAATTTTTGACAGGCTAGAGGGTGGATAATCTACACATGTTACATGTGTCTTTGTCCTGAATGACTGAGGGATCAACGAACAATCTAAACCGCTAAACTTAGAGACCTGAAACTTGGAGGGTGTGTTCTTTTTACGTTAATAATAAGTTTGGATAGATATGCAAAATTTTTTTTGCAGAGCGAAGTCTGCCGGCTAAGCTAGTAAGTATTAAATGCGAGGGCTGTTGTCGTAAAACTAGTTCTTAAAGCTTCATCACTATATATCTAATTTAGTGAAATGTCATTTATTGAGGCGTTGTTACATAGACACAGAGGATACGGGATATCATTATCAAGATAGTCATCGGATAACCACCATACCCTACCATTGTCACAGTTATGTAATAATATCAGTTCAAAGAGTTCATGAAGGGCGTAAATCCAACGATAAAGTCGGCGCAAGTTCGGCGCGATCAGTAGGTAGTAGGTACTTGGATAGTTGGGACAGCTGGATACACGCTTCGGAGGCACATTTACTCGCCGCCCTTTTTTGTTACTGATAGATTACAGTCGTTATACCTTTTAACGAAGAACTGACTGTTTCTCCTTTAAAGGTTGCTCTGCAAGGATCTCCACTCACAACATGGGTAGGGCTGGTAGCATACCGCACCTCGATGTTTCGTTGCAAATAAGCAAAGAAGCAGCTAATTGCAATAATTTATTTTATTCTGTACTCATTAATATTTCTTATTATGTAGAATTACCAGTAAATATATTAAGTTTTACACATACTAACATACATATTTTAAATATTAAAAACCTAATGAAAAATTAGCGAACGTACACGTACCACGCATTACGTAACAAAACGTATAGCGCCAAGGATCGAATATTTTACGAAAAGGACGATTGTTCTTATTTGTTCCCGCACGACCCACTTTCAATGTCCGGAACTCCGGACTGACCCACATGTAAGAATCGCGTTATTACGCTTTTGGTTACTTATTTAGGGCGGACCGCAACCCCTTTCACTTTTTAACTATAAGTTCATACGAAGACCTATTTTTTATATCAGAGCCTTAGCCTAGTCGAGAAGCCTGCGAAAAAGCGTAACAGGGCTCTTAAAAATTTGGCGATAATTGCATTGGACGCAGAATTTAATTCTGAAAAAAGTATATGTTTTAATTTATCCGCCAATAAAAATATCATTTTATTATAAACAAAAAACACAGAGGAAAAAAGAGTCTTGGTTTTTTATCTATAAATTCAAAAATGTTAGAGTTATCTGAAATTTGAAAAAAGATCCTAAAAGAGGAGAAAATTCTAGTAAAATAAGTCTTGACTCCCGGAGTTGTAGCTTCATTCAACACAATTCACAATTAATAATTGTTTTAAGGTATAAATTTTAATTTTTGAACATTTAAAGAAAATATGGTATACTGGAACACTTCAAAGAACTTACTGCCGATGGAAATTTATCTTAAAGTAAATTTTTCAACAGGTTAGACGATTGTTAATTACACAATTATCTGGAATTTCCATTTTCATTGTTAGTTAAAAAAAAGGTTTAAATAATTGTCGTAAAATTTTTTCCCTTCGTGGAGTCCTTATATATACATACTTAACGAGATCACCCCATAAAAGTTTAACAAATTTGAATACTTTGTTTATAATAACTTTATAAGTTGAACAAAAAATGAAAAATCCAAATAATATTATCGATTTTTTTTTTCATTTTATTAGTTAAAAATTTTAGTTAAATTTTTTTTATAAATAAATGGACTATTTCAATACTTTCAAAAAAATTTTTCACGACCTTACTCTACAAAATAATATGTAGGTACTTATAATATTATATTAAATTTAAAAAAAAATTTCAATTGTTTATAATCGTTTTTTCAACATTTCTATTTAAATTATAAGGTAAGAAATTTTTTTTCTTAAAAATCATAATTGACTATTCTCAATAATGGTTTATGGTACACTAAAAATGTTATCAACAATTTCTTTGTTCGTTAACTTAACAATTTGTTAGAAACAAATTCTCGACTTTTTTTATACTTTTTTTCTAAAACTCCTAAAAAATACAAAAACAACGATGTATTACAAAGTACAGAAAATTTACCTTAACCTTACCTGAACCAGAAATAGCTAGACTCTGAGACTATTACTTTTAAAGTTTTTTAAAATATGTAATTCTGAATTTTTGCAAAAAAATCGGTGTAGCTTTCTTTTTAAGATTACTTCTATTTTTTGTGCATAATCCGGTAGCTGACATTTCAGAATATTCTAAAAGTAACATTAACCTAAATTAAACGTACAACATAATTAGACACCAACATCTCACTAACATGAAACCCAACAACACGATATTTTCGCGGCGGTGGTCTAGTCAAACTATGGATACATATGTACATGGATCTCACAACTTTTTACGGTGCAAGAACTGAGTTGCGAGACTTGAGATTTTTTACAAGTAATGTTTTTGATAGCATTATGCATCTCGGGGCACGGCAGTGCCCCCGCCAAGTCGAGCAAAAAAGTGGCACGGCCGTACTATACAAGCAACTCAGGCCATTTTCTATCCCCTGTAACACCACTGCGGATAAAACTAGGAGTCTGAAACTCTGAATTTTTAGTAGCCGGGCAGGTATTGTATATACATGGTATTTCAAATTTCGGATTCGGATTCTTTTCTATTTACCCCGCGATTTCTATTCATTAAAAAAGAAATTTAATTTTTTTTAACTGTCAGATTAGGCGAATCCCTCTAGATAATCGTCAGATTATTATATTATATTATTATAATTATTATATTACGTCTATGACATAAATTATGAACCATATAATATATCTTAACCTTACGCACTTGAGTATGTCAAAATGACAATTTTTTTTGCATATTCTAATAATGGCCACGAGTTTTCGTCACATCGAAATCAAATTATTGAATGAGGGCTTTTTTTAGGTTCACTTAACATCCCCTTAGTAAATCTGACGCGCTCGAGAAATTTTTTTTTTCTTCATTTTCAACCCTTAAGTACGACCACATCCACCGTGCAAATGGTCAGATTAACATACGTACGTAATTAAATAAACGTAGGACATACTCGTAGATGCTATCAATATCTGACGCGCTCGAGTATGTCCATGCAACAGTTTTTTTTACATATTTGAAAGTCTATAGCCGCTCCCCCCCCGATGAAAAGGTATACATTACATAAAAAATGTCTTCTTATCATCTAAGCTTTGCAACCCAATAGGTCTCTATGAAGCTCGAGTAAATCGTGGGCTCCCCTACTATAAGATATACGACTGACTACAAGTTAGTCACTCTAACTTTCTCCGAAAGTTTCCTATCTCACCCTAAAAATCAAAACTAACTAAGGCATGGGCCTTAGCGCTCCATAACGCACACGACTTGCGATGTCTTAATTTACCATTAAAAAAAGTTTTACTAATACCCCCACAGAATGATAATACGTACGCTAATTGGCTTTTAAATTATAATTTTGTTATTATCTTTGTAAGTGATTGTTATGTAATCTTTAAAGAAAATAAATGATTTCAATTCAATTCATTTAGGTAGGCTTCCGCTGCCTATAAGAATGATAATTAAATGTATAACTTTAACCCTCGTACAAAGATACCTCTACTCTGTATATCCCCTTAAAATTAAAATTCTGTTTTAGTGGATAAAAAGATAATAAAAATCATATATATTCCAAAATTCCTATATTCCAAAATTTTGCCTTTGAGACTCAGTAGGTATGGTTTGGCGTATAGTTAGGATGATAATTTAATTGTAATAATATTAATATAATACTCAGATTTTTTATTACTCGTACCTATTATCTTTTGAATGGAAAGTCTAATTTTAATAATTCAAAACTATTATACATAGGTGTTTTCACACCCCTAATTATTAAGTCCTTTATTTTGATAAGAATTAATACCTAAGTACTAATAAAGTGGTCAACATTTTAATCACAGTATTTTTTAAGCTTTTTTTTACTGAGAATGTGTCTATTGTGACGTAATTCTACAATATTTAGACATAATATGCTATCGCGGTCTTTTTTGTACATTTTAATGTGTTCTACGTGTGTAGAACATCGTTTTGTTACATCTTCAATAGTTTTCGCAGCGTTCGAGGAATTTCAAGTCATTTTACTCTACCGTGGTTGATATTATTGAAGTTTTCGAAGGGACTCCTAATATTTTTGAAAATCTAATACAGCCTATGTTACTCAGACTGAACATAGCGTTCTATTGGTGAATTATTTTTTTCACCAGTCCAGTACTTTTGTGTGAAAACATTACAAACATACATACAAAAACACAAATGTTTCCTCTTAAAAATATTAGTTTACTTATGAACGTATCTTCGTAGGTAATAATTAAAGGATAAAACATTTAATTTAACTGTAACAGTTACCAAGGATATAATTTCAAGCGCTCTACTTACATACAAATGAAAACGATAATAAATAAATTTATTTTAAGGCAGTGCGTCAGTAATACTCTACCATATCCAATCGAATTTACTGAAAATTACTAACAGGGACAAAATTTGGTGTACTCAAATTTTAAAGTTTTAAATTTTAAAATTAATAAAGTAAGAAAATAAAATACTATTAATAAAAATGCTTTTCATAACTGTCTGGTATATGGTATTCGAAAAAAAATAGTTATACATCCATATAGTGTGTTTGGCTTCGAACTACAGATAATAGACTACAAGCCCATGAACAAAATTTACCTGTGAAATAAACCAACGTCGATAACGCTTAGAAGGCTGTTACTATATCAGAAAATAACTCTGAGCACTATGCCGTCATTTCTGAGCGGTACAGGTGAGTACGGGAATAAATGGAATTTCCCAGGTACAAGTGAGGAGTTACGACTAATTGTTTATATACGGCTTTCTTGAATATGATTAAATGTCGAAAAAATATGTCATAGTAAGATAAACTTTATTGATTATTTTATGGTTCAAAACACGATATTTGTAACTTCACTCGATCGAAAAAAGTCACGCAGATACGAAGATTTTGATTATTTTTCTGGTTTTATTTGAAGATTATCAGTTTCTTAGGTAAAACAATTACATGGAACAATCGACATTTAGAAGTATATTCAACGGTTACTTTTTCAAATGTCATTTTTTTTTAGTATCATATTATAATTATGATAGAGCGGTCCGAGGCAAGGCGTAGAGGCAAGGCGTCATCGACGTAGGACCTGTGTCGCTTTGCTTCCTCGCTGCGTTTCCCCTCGCTAGCGATCGTATTGTTTTATTACGTACACAGAACAAATGAAACAGTACGTACATTGGATGTGATTATATTACTTTATAACACAGTGTTTACGCATTATAGAAAAATAGAAATAAAAAAAAATGTCCAAAAATTAAATAAAAATGTTTGGTGTGGACATTTGGACAACCCTTATCACTTAGGGGTATGAAAAATAGATAGTAGCCGATTCTCAGACCTACTGAATATGCATATAAAATTTCATAAAAATCGGTCAAGCCGTTTTGGAGGAGTATGGTAACTAAAACTGTGACATGAGAATTTTATATACAGGGTGAATTTTTCAAGTGTGCGTGGATGGGGATATCCGAAACTATGAGAAATAGCGAAAAATGCTGAAAAGGAGTCTGTAGGCCGATTTTGATGAAAATTAAAACTGCGTTATTGTATTTTCGATAAATCAATATTTATGCCTAACTAGGAGTCGCACCCCTTGATTGAAAAAAAGTATCACACCCTATATTATTTATTACACTAGCGCTCGGAGTTGCGTCAGAACGGGAAAACGTCAAATGGCATTCATTTGCGTTCCACTCACTCTATGATTTATGGAAGCGCTGTCAAGCTCATTATTTTTATATAAACAGAAAACTACTAACTAGTAGTCGAAATTTGACAACAACATGTCCCAGAAAAAATGGATAATCCTGAAACCTGTTATAGTAGGCCTCTTTGAAATGAAATATGTATATATATGGATGCGGATGGAAGCGCGCGAATTTCACACAAATTAATATTTTAAATAAAGAACGAGTGCCCGCAAACTGGAATAGAATAAGTCCACCTGCAAATACGATTTCGCGTGTTTATATTTACTCCTGGCTTGAAACCAACGTTCCGAACTTGATAAGAGTTGGATACTAGCCCTCATCTAGACCAGCCCTTTAGACTTCAAATTATGGTCAGTTTTAGAGGACATGGCCTGCTCTAAACGACACGGTGACATTGAGTCTCTTAAAAATCTTTGGAGCAAGCAGTGGCGAAATTTCCCTTGGAAACAGTGCGTAAATCCATAGATTCGTGGCCAAACAGACTAAAGGCTAAAGGTGTATGTATGGCTGTATAAAAGCTAAAGGTGGCCAGTCTGAGACGTCAGTAAATATGTAGGTATAAATTTTAATAATATTACATTACTCCATTAAAAAAAAGCGTTTTCATTTGTAACAGAACTTATGGCTGGACTAGGTATAATTACATTTTTTCCATTTTTCATGCAATTATGTAGGTTAGTTAATAAAAATGGCAACTAGAGACGTTTTTTTAAATTTTTCGAATATAATGACAGACGCGTGGCATCAACTCGATGATTTTTTTTGCAATAATATATGGAAAATACCACGTATAAATCCTATATGGCGGACACATTTTTAATGAAATAAAAATATAATAAAATATTTATTGAATTATAAATAAATTGCTTATTAAATTCAAGATGATGAATTCAGTTTTTTTTAATAATTGATGACATGATATTTTAATAGAATATTTTGGAATGAGAAATATACTATATATTTTTTTTTATTTCAAGATGGAGGATACGACTTTTTAAACGGTTTTATTTAGCTTGCGCTGCCTTAGTTGTATATTTGGGTCAAATTTAGGCATTGGAATTTGACCCCTTCCTGGTGACAGATTGATCTGATATTTGGTAAAAACTCTTAATCTTGATGACAATACAATATAATACATTCTTTATGATTGCAAATCCAAGATGGCCGCCGATACAAAATGGCGGATTATATATTAGGTACCAATACTTCACAACAACCTCAATATGGGTATCAAATAAAAGGGCTTGAGTGGTAGAATACAGCTCACTTTGAAAAAATGAAAATCCAAGATGGTCGCCGCAACATAATGGTGGATTACATATTTTCCACAACTGCCTCAATATGGGTATCAAATGAAAGGGCTTGATTAGTAGAATAGAGCTCACTATGAATAAAAGGAAAATTTAAGATAGCCGCCGCAACAAGATGGCGGATTCCATTGTTTCTACAACTGCCTCATTACAGGTATCAAATGAAAGGGATTGATTTGTAGAATAGAGCTCACTATGAAAAAAATGAAAATCCAAGATAAACGCCGCAACAAAATGGTGGATTACATATTTTCCACAACTGCCTCAATATGGGTATCAAATAAAATGGCTTGATTAGTAGAATAGAGCTCATTCTGAGAAAATTAAAAAATTAACTCAATAGAATGAGAAGTATCAACTAACAACAAAACTAAAAACTTGCAAATATAAATTAAATGAATAAAAAAAGTTTTTATGTTAATTAACAGTAAAAGGAGGACATTACAGACCACTCCTCCCCATCAGCAAGGAACTCAGACAGACCCCGAAAACCAACATAAAACGTCCTCTAAGTATCAAACAGCCAAGAAATATAAAATTAAGAAAACCACCCCTAAGAAAGTGCAAAATTCCTTCTTCAACAAACAGACTGACACACCAAACTACACTGCTCACACACCAAACTATGCTTCAGCTCTCTCTTCAGAGGTATCATCGGAAGAATAGCACAACCATCGCAACCCCTCCAGCGGAACAAAAATACAATTATTATTAAAACATCGGAAATTAGAAATAAGAATTTTTATATACCTCCCCAGAATGGTCAAACGAAAGGTGAAAAAGGAGTTGGTTTTCTTATGAGAAAGCGACCTACCATTACAGTCACCGATTTTATAGCAATATCTGAGAGTTGTGCTGTTAAATACAAAATAGAAAACAAAATGTACTCAATTATACAGGTATATGCACCTACTGAACTTGCGAATGAGTCAGAAGTTGATCTAATCTATAAAAGTATTGACTTAGCGATGGACAAAATGTTTAAAAAATATTATACTGATGGGTGAACAATTAGGCATGGCCGAGCATGGTGAACAAATGGTATAATTTACGTTTCACGTTATTATAATATGTAGGTATCTTTTGTTTTTTTGTTGTTAAATAATCAGCCGTTTGTTTAGTAGTTGTAGCAGAAGTCAGAATCAACACCTATTTAATTCATACTAGCGTAGTACCATTTTGCGAAATACATAAATAAATTTGAATGTGTTTTATGTTACTCCTGCTTTCACGTCGCCAAACTGAGCGATCGATAGACGTCATTTTGTGAAGATATTTGAATGACTGGAGAGTGACATATGTTCGTCATTTAGTGATGCAGATATTTATTATGCTTTCGCGTAAAATTATCAGGATAGATTGGGATTTTTTAATATTTTTTTTTAAATCTGGATTGTGATATGGACTTCGCTCTTGATCAAATCCTAAACTTCACGTGGACGAAGTCACGGGCAAAAGCTAGTACATTAATAAACCGTGCGAAGCCGTAATCAGAAAAACATCTTTCTTATACTTAGCCTGCGTCTTTGTACTTTGTATTTTATGCGACCTTTTTCGGACCAGTAATCTTATTTTTTTCAGAAAAAAAAATTTTATACCAAGATAAACAAAAACCTTCATTAGCGGCTCCACATTCTTTAATGGCTACACTAATATCAGTCTTCTTTGACGTTGACAATGTCAAGTTTTTGCACGCTCATTGGCTCTTAGCCCGGCAAAGACAGATATTAATACTAACATAACTGCAAAAAAAATCTGAAAATTTACATAAAAATTAGGGAGATATCATTATAATGAAATTGAAAAGACCGCATCGATCCTATGTGTGCAAAAAAAATTCAAGATCAAACAACAAAGTAACAAAACCAGTGGATAAATTCGACTTTAATCAATTATTTTTCTTTAGAAAGGGAGCATAAATGTAGTGTGCACGTCTTTTCAATAAGTACCTCAGTTGTTGTACAACGTTACTACATGTGCCAATTTTACTATTTGTTGTTAAAGAACTGAGAAAGTATAGCGTTTGAACTATTTGATACGATAGCGCCATCAAGAAAAGTGTCGCACGCTAAGAGTGATTAAGTATAAACAATATATCAGCAGATTTTTGGAATAATATAACTTGCGAGTTGTATAGAGCGCGGAACAGCAGCATGTTGCACGATCGCATGCTTTCAGAGATCAAACAGTGCTGAGAGACGCACTGGTAATATTGCTCTAGGAAATGTAAGTAAGGTTGAGAGTAGAATATTATTAAGATCTGAACAATATGAACAGGCGATTATAATTGAAGAAGTTGAAAAATAAGGCTGATTTTTTTATTGATGACACTTATAATGACCCTTACTGACGACATTAACGAGTAGTGATACACCGATTAACCCTACTTACATGACAGGGCACCCAACGATATGTTTCGTCATCAGTGTTGTGTTGAAATCTGAAATCAACGAAATGTACATAAGTTTCGACAGAAACTCAATAGTACATAGATACATTTCGCGGCAACGAACCCACCCACTGGGATAAATGTGTCGCTTAGGAGAAAGTGTTTATTTAGTTAAGGTTGTTTAAGTAAATGACCTTGCCTACACTACTTCGAAACAATTAAAAAGATTACGGAAACGTAGTAAACTAAAACTATAAAATGCCTGTAGATACATTTAAATACAAATTTAGAAAATAACATAATCGATTTAAATATTTTAAAATAATAAATGTAATTATTAATTTTATGTTACTACTAGCTGACCCGGCAAGTTATCGAGCGTTAAAAATCGACTATTAGAAAATAGGGGTTGGTGATAGAAGGGTGAAAATTTAGGGTTGTAGGTATGTATATATTTGATGCCACTTCATAGAAAAATAAAAATAAAAAAAATTGTCCAAAAGATAAAATAAAAGGGTTAAGTGTGGACAACCATTTACACATTAGGGGTATGAAAAATATACAGTAGCCGATTCTCAGACCTACTGAATATGCATATAAAATTTCATAAAATTCGGTCAAGCCGTTTTGGAGGAGTATGGTAACTAGAACTGTGACATGAGGATTTTATATATAAAATAAGGTCGATGGGATTCGAAGATCGTTCGAAAGCCGGAAAACATTTAAAAAGGTATTAGGGACACGCTGAAATTTTTTTCAACTGAATACCTATTTTTGCGAATTTTTCGAGCCCCCTCGCCCCTTGGTGAGATATCGTAAGATTTCCCTCAACTCCCTCCCCCCTCCCCTAATCTCACGTGAGATTCTTCAAAATGTATGTTTTGGCTGTAAACGTGTTGGATTATTGAGAAAAAGAACACACAACTTGTTCTAGTAATTTCAATCACAATCATAAAATTAAATATTGAAAGAATTTAGAATAAATAATTTTACACCGTTTTCTGCTAAAAAATAATTGCGTGACAGGTCATTTCGGTGGGACTTTCTACCTGCCAGGTGATCTAACAAATAAATTTTATTATATATAGTCCATACTAAGTGATTAATGGGGGCTTAATATATAATGCCCGGGCATTATGAATAATGTCTATCTAATGTCTGTCTGTCTATACGACATTATGTATTATTACTCTGCCCAGAAGGTGATGTGCATTATGTATATATAATGCCCAGACAATTTGATTATTTGAATAATTATTATTAAATTACCCTCTCATATTGGGCATTTTTATTATTGTCTTATATTGCCCGGCATAGGGTCTTTTTTTTCCCCGGGCAATATGCATAATGCTCGATTTATTATTTGGTCCATAACATATACGGACCCTGAATATGGAACTTGAGTCGCGGTGGCTTCGGCAGTTAAAAGGTGGTAAAGGTGAGTAAAATTGTGCCTCAATTTCCTTATAGTATAAGGGTCAGTTTTTATATAAAATATTTTATTTGTAATAATGTTAAAAACTGCCGTGTTCATTGCCAGACACCTAGGATGGTGCAAACCCCCTCCTAGACATCCTAAAGTTTACTGAATTATAATTATACTTTCGTCACAGTATCGTCAGTCTCTTTTTCTTTCATTTATTTATTAGTCACAATTGCACTAGGACTTTTAAATTCAATTTTAGTCAATAAAAAATAAAAATATTTTTTTATATTTAATTTTTAATACGTAAGCAACATTCTTTTAAAAAGTTAAATTAAAAATATCCATATTTGCTAGTGATCTCAAACTTTTTTTGATGTGTGATAGCTCAGCCTGTATACTATGACTAAAGTATAATTATAATTCAGTAAACTTTAGGGTGTCTGGGAGGGGGTTTCCACCGTCCTAGGTGTCTGGCAATGAAGGAGGCAGTTTTTAACATTATTACAAATAAAATATATAAAAAAATACCTTTATTCTATTAGATAACGAATTTGAGGCACAATTTTACTCACCTTTACCACCTGTTAACTGCCGAACCCACCGCGACCCAAGTTCCATATTCAGGGTCCGTTCATATCTATATTGTGGGTATACATAGAACAATTTTCAGCTTTTATAATATAACGAAGGTCTGGGAGCCACGGGCTCTTGAGCTAAAACGTCTTAATTATGTTGGTTTATTGTATATGTAACGGATTTAAACGGAATTGTTTCATTAAAAATAAATTTAGCTACAGAGATTTCAGTAGACATAAAAACTATAACAAATGCACTATTATAAGAGTAATTCTCACGTACATGTAAATAAGCAAAGCCTTGGCCTCGTTACCACGATTTTAGCGGTATTACAAAATGCCCGAGTGATGCGGCTACCTCGCATTGAGTGGGGACTGCCCACACACATGCTGCACATATTTTATTATGCTTATATGTTTGTTTATATGAAAGAAAAGAAATTTATTGTGGCCGATTTTTAGACTACTTCAGATTTTTTAAATAATCGATTGAATACTTTTTTAAAAACAGGTGCCTGCCCGTACGCATTGCAACCAAAGCATACTGCAACTTATACAGTTATAATAGCTCTCCAAAATAAGGCGGCTATCAGAATTTACAATTTAAAAAATAAATTGTAAGCCAGTGATATAAACATACAATACAAAACACGCGGCTAATCAGCGGGCATATTATAATTTATTACTGTTTTAATAAGTTCAGCTTATTTTCTATTAGTGTATTGATGAAACATCTACTGCTTCTCTTCTTTATAAAATGTAAGATATGGATCTGACTAACGCCTTTCGGCAAACCCTAAAATAGGCTCCAATTTTCTGTTAGTCATCAAAACAAAATAAAACCTGGCTTTGCCCCTTTATAAAGTCTGTCTTAGAAACGTAGGAAGTATCGGCCAGTTTAGCAACCAAAGAATCTGGGTTAGTTGAAGTTACACGGCTTTGATTTAATGCAAAAAAGTATGACAGACTTTTTTCTTTAAAAACTGAGAATTTAAATAGTCTAAAAAGCTGAGAATGAATTTCTATTAGTTATGACCGGTAAGAAAGAACTATGAAAGTTAAGAAAATTTTCGTAATTTACCACCGTGTCTTACTTACGATCGAGAAGATTCGACAAAACGCTTCATACTGATTATGCACTGCGTAGCGAGCAGACACACATACAAATATACGGCATATGTGGAAGTGGCACAAGGCTGTTTGTAGAAACCGCGCTCGGACCAAAGGAAACAACGGAAACCAATCATTTGCCTGAAAGTAATAGATACGGTACAAATCACTAAACTATTTTCAGTTTCGTTTAGCTCTATACTAATTGTTACGTTTTTCGAGTGTTATTTCTTAAAAGCACCCTCCCTAATCCAAACGGCTAATGGATGATGTAATCGGTTTTGATTAAAAAAAAAACGGTATAACTAATAGGCCAATAAATTTTTATGTCAAAAGCAGACGCTATTGACTTCACGTGGTGTGACGTCAGCTTTTGTAAAATAAGATAAAAAAAATCGACTTCAAAAAAGTATGAAATCAAATTTGTTCCATCCTTTAGGCTCAGTATTTTTGAGGTTGGTGCCAAATGTACCAACAGAAACAAAGTGATAGATACAAAAGACAACTTCAAAAAATAGCAAGCCTAAAGTATGTAACAAATTTTATTCTTTGAAGTCGGTTTATTTTTAATAGCTTTTATTTAAAAGCTCATTATTTTTCGAGTTACTCTTAGCAAACCCTTTCATATGATACCCATATTGTAGAAATGCATTAAAAATAACTATTCCGATATCTTGGATGGTCCGCCATATTGAATTTAGAATGACGTCACAAACAGAACAGATCATTCGGTTGAAGATATCTACTTCAAAATTGAGTTCAAAGATTCCACCCGAACAAACATACTAACATAAATTGGAAGTTAAATAAAAGTTTTTAAGTAATAATCAATTTTTATAAAAGCTCTTCATATAATTTGTGTATACCTACACATTAATTAGTAACATTAAGTAAAGCTATAGCTGAGCTACATTCAGCCTGAGTAACATAGGCTATATTTATTGCTAGAAAAAATTAGGGATCTTTACCACAACTAAAGTAATGTAACCCAAAGTGTAAAAAGTGCCCTTAAACGTCTTTCGTCGCATACGCTTCGGAAACTATTGATGATAGAAAAAAGTATGTTCTACAATATTAAAGAACATAATATCAATATCTACAAAAAATTTCGCGATACCATATGTCCAACTATTATCGTTATGTCACAATAACCACTAGACCAGAACAGTAATTTAGATACAGCTTTTAAGATATTTAGTTTTTTAGTTTTAATAAGGTTTTTTTAAGTAATAAATAAAGATTTTGTTGTGAATTAGATATTGTTAAGATTTTATACTTATTATTTTCTCAAAAAACATCAAATTTATATATTTTCACCGTTTGTTGCTAAAATATTTAATATGTAGTCCTAAACTGAATTTCATTCAAATATATTCATAGACATACAAAAGTATGTACAACCTTTGCATACAAATTGATGTTTTTCAAAGTTTCGCAAACAATACAAAAATATTACGTAAATGTGTGTCTTTGTTGGCTGGTAGCCTGGAGATAATTTTTCACGTCGAGCCGTATAATGTCTCCGCGAAACATGTTCATTGGTACGCGTATTGCGACATGCGCGATGTCCCACTTACCAAGATAAATTGAAATTCAATTTCGCCAAAGGGCAACCAGACCAAACACCGAATACTAAATATGATTTCAGAGCTCATGCCTATGTTGGTTGCTTTGTCTGAGAATAAGTTACTTAGAATATAAAATAATAATATAGGCGCTATATGTTCTCTTTGATATTCGGGACACAGTGCCAGGTTAACGATTGCACAACTAACGTAACCTTCGAAATGGAAAAGAAACGCACTCGCAACCCACGCTCCGCCATATTGGATATGAGAGTCGTCAATGTTTTGTACCATTTTTATAATATACAATTATGGTATCGCGAAGTTTTTAGTAGATATTGATAATTATGATCTACAAAAAACTTCGCGATACCATATGTCCAACTGTCGTTAAGTCACAATAATCACTTTTTACAGTTTAAAAGTTAATAAAAACACCGACCAATATTAGACCATGGCCCTACAAAAAAAGGCGGACGGGGTTTCGTTAATAAACACGTGAAGCACCATAATGGCGGCGGCTTAACTGTGTGAGTTTGTAAAGGATTGCCAGATGAATGAATGAAAATTACCCATTTTTTAATAGGCATGATGACAATCAATCAATCAATCAAGTAGGTATCGCCAAAATATTTATCTGATCGAATAAAATAGGATTCAAAGATTTTGAAACATGTATTTGATATTGAAACATGTATTCTCTATTTAATGTCGAGATTAATAATTTATTTGTTAAAATAAATCTACAAAATACAACAATCCGCCATGATAGCTTAAACACCTATCAGAACGAATTATGTCAATTTACGTCACGTCTCAGTAAACGTCATTTTTTCCATTTAAGCGTATAGTAATTGTCTATATTCTCGTCTCTGAAAACGTATGAAAATGTAGTCATAACACCTGATATTCTTGAGGATACACCAGAATCAGTTATTTATTTCTCCAATAATTAAAATACACGTTACTCATAAATAAACCACATATTATTATTGTAAAACATTTTAATGATTTCTTGTTACTGATACGCAATCTGAGGTTGAAATCGAGCTAGAAGAGAAAGATGAACGTACACTTTTTATTTGCATGAGCTTGCATCCTGAGCTCTTCTAGTATTTAAGTTCAATAATTAAAAAAAAATTTTTTTAACTGTCAGATTAGGCGAATCCCTCTAGATAATCGTCAGATTATTATACAGCACGTCTATGACAATTATGAACCACATATATCTTAATCTGACGCGCTTGAAAATGTCAAAATGGCGATTTTTTTTGCATTTTCTAATAATGGCCACGAGTTTCCGTCACATCGAAATCGTCAGATTATTGAATGAGGTATTTTTTTAGGTTCACTTAACATCCTCTTAGAAAATCTGAAGCACTCGAGAAAAAATTTTTTCTTCATTTTCAACCGTTACGTACGACCACATCCACCGTGGAAATGGTCAGATTAACATACGTACGTAATTAAATAAACGTAGGACATAGATGCTGTCAATATCTGACGCGCTCGAGTATGTCCATGCAACAGTTTTTTTTAACATATAATTTGAGTCTATAGCCGCTCCCCCCAACGATTTTTTTCTTCTTGTCATCTAAGCTTTTCAACCTAAATAAATAAATAAAAAAATAAAGGTATCTATGAAGCTCGAGTAAATCCACATTTAGCATCGTGGGCTCCCCTACTATTATCTACTCCGTTCGCACCACGACGAATTTGTACCTGCTCTTACAAAACAATACCCCTGCGACTCTTCGCATTCATTTTGTAACACTAATTTGTTGGGTACATTTTTAGCTATCCATCAAAACTTGAAAAATTAAAATGGCTGCCATTTCCATAAAGTTGATTAAAAAAAATTTAAAAAATTGATTTGTCCATAAAATTGGGTCCGACATCGGTAACCAGGCACACTGTATAAGAAGGGGCATCCATTAATTACGTGAGGCATTTTTGCGAGTTTTTCCCCCTTGGTGAGATATCGTAAGATTTTCCTCACCGAATCTCACGTGAGATTCTTTAAAATTTATGTTTTGGCTGTAAACGTGTTGGATTATTTATTGAGAAAAAAAACACAACTTGTTCAAGATCTTTTATTGAAGACTAGCAAAGACTAGTATAAAAGAATAATTGAGAGACGAGGTTCGGACGAATGCGACACATAATCAGGCCTGGCCCACTCCCCGTGTAGGTATCAAAAATGTACCTACGCTACAGCGGCCCCGCTACGGGGGATAAACGGATAGTCAGTGGGGCCGCACGCGCGAGGTACGCGTAAGGTTTGTTCCGTTTTCCTTTGATTATATAGGTACTTCATTTGTGCATTGCATTGTTTAAAACATGGAGAAAAAGATACTGTGCTGTGTTTAATTGTCTTAACAAAGATAGCGACTTAGATTCATTTATTTTTAAAAGAACACAACCCCGTTTTTCTTCAGAAAAGGTAATAGTTGCGCGTTAGAAAGAGATGCAAGATGTAGGTATCTATGAGCGTAGGTGATAAGTGCTGCGCGAGATGAATGGAACTTAATCGTATCGTAGCTACAGTCTATATTTCTTTAAATTAATGACTTCGAAGTGGGCCTTCTGTACTTGTACTATTATGTATTTCTGTGACATAGTATTGTGTCAGATTCGGCCATACATTTTTCATGCAATTCTACACCCACCCATATCCACTAAAAAATAATTACGTGATATTTGCCAAGACTCCACCTACCCCTAAGTGAGATTTGGAAAGATTAAGCTCGACCCCCCCCCCCCCAAGAACACCTTACGTAATTAATGGACGCCCCCTAAGTTATCGATTATTAAAAATGACTAGGGTGAAAATTTAGGGTTGTATGTATTTTTTGACGCCTAATTATTGAATAATAAAAAAAATGTCCAAAATTAAATTAAAATGTTAGGTGTGGACAACCCTTATCACTTAGGGGTATGAAAAATAGACAGTAGCCGATTCTCAGACCTACTGAATATGCATAAAAATTTCATAAAAATAGGTCAAGCCGTTTAGGAGGAGTATGGTAACTAAAACTGTGACATGAGAATTTTATATACAGGTGTTCCAGATTGAATGGATAATCCTGAAACCTCTTATAGTAGGCCTCTTGAGGACCTAGAATATGGAATTAAGAAAAATATGTTCCAGGTAGTACCAAAGTTACGTAATTTTTTAAAAAAAGATCGATATTTTTCATACTAATGTGTATTTCTGTGTACCACAACTACAAAGAAATATAATCTGTTGGGTTTTTATGTTATAATATTGTTCATACTACTCCAATGAATATGTATTAAAAATGTGTATAGCTGTTTTTGGAAAATAATGTCGGAAGTTGAATTTTAGTTATAAAATTTGCTATTTTTCACTTTATCTTGAAGTTGAAACACACTTGGAGAAAACGTATAAATGTAACTGTTTCAAAAATATAGGTTTTAAAATGGTACAATACTTTCTTTTAGCTCAAGTAAATACGAAGTCATTGCTATTAATATACAAAGGGAGCAATTTCGACTAAAAAGTTAAATTTTGGAAAATTCATTAATTCCATGTCTAAACTGAATGTCATGATAAGGGTCACATTAAAAATAACTTTACATTGTTAATTACCTGTATTTGTTTTGTTTACATGAACCAACCAATGAAAGTTGTGCTCACCACTCGTGACGGTAACTATAGCTCTGCTAAATTCAAATTAAGATTGAAGTAAACCTCACCTTTATGTAACTGGAATAGGTCCGGGACATCGAATCTACAAATTGGGCCGCAATTATACATTAATTGTGGGACATCCTGTATAATATATGATTAACGTTAAATTTTCAGGTAAAAAAAATTGGTTAACCTGAAAATATGCTCAAGCAATCAGACATACGGGCCACCATGGCTTGGTATGGTAAGTGGTCACCGTCGCCTTCGACTGACCGTCGATTGAAACGCACCAGGTGGGTCGCCAGTATGTTGTCGGCTATGAAAGAGAGCTTTTTTATGCCCTTCTTGAAGAACCCCATGTCATAGTCCTGTGAAAATACATCAGCCGGAAGACCGTTCCAAAGTTTGCATGTACGAGGCAAGAACGTGCGTGAAAAACGGACTGTGGAGGAACGCCACGTATCCAGGGGATGAGGGTGGAATTTCAGTCTCCTGCGGGTGGTGTAGTGATGAAAGGATGTCGGCATTATTTTGAACAGCTCCGCGAAGCACTCACCAAAGTAAAGTCGGTATAACACGGATATCGCGGCGAAGGCTCAGTGGTTCTAATCTATCGATCGACCTTGGGTCATTGACGATTCGGATAGCGCGTTTCTGGACGGAGTCAAATGGACTAAGTTGGTATTTTGGCGCCCCCGCTCACAGGTGCGAGCAGCAGGTACTCTATGTGAGGTCTTACACACATTAAGGTATGCAAATTATATCAAGTAAAATTGGTAAAGTTTTATTAGACCTTGACTACTGTTTTTATCTGGCGCTTTGAAGATAAACTGAATTAAGTATTTTTAATTCATTTATCCCTTTCTTTTCTATAAATATCTCAAGTACTACTAATTAATGTTATTTTCATCTAAATACTCTATGTGATTGAACTTACCAAAAGTGGCTGCGGTAGTTGGTGGAACATAACGCTACTGGTGTTTCGGTGTGACCAGCTCGTTCTGTTTAACAGTTTCAGGACAAGATAATTCGCTTGACATGAAGACGGGCTATTAAGGTAGCGGTTACTTTGTCCTATTAAGAAAATGTAGATTTGCTGAGTAAACTCGAGTGCAATCTCTCGGGACCTTGGTGTGGCGGGAGAGGGCGGTGGGGTGGCGGGAGGGAGGCATGGCCGCGGATGACGCGCGCCCCACTGACACACTGACACACTTACCCAGTGACAGTGGTACTGCTTTTGGTCCGTCGAGGCCGTTCTGTACGTCCTACGTACATAAGCTTCTGTACACGGACCTCCTAACTAAACCTAAATTAGTCCAGCTTACAGCTGGAACCTAGCTAGAGCCCAAGGTAGCTCAAGACAACTAAATGTTTTGGTCGTTTTATAGGGTATGTCTTAGGGTAGTTGTGGCAGGCACAAACGAAGTCTTTTAAGAAAATGATGCAGTGTTTTTTAAATTTAAGGCGAGCCGAATGCTTAATGTGTGCATTAAGAAATAAGTCAATGTAAATGCTAGAACAACAAGTACAAAAATAAAGTAAAGCTTAATCGATAAATATACATAGAGGGTACTTGATAATTCGGTGCATTTCTTTCGGGGGTTGAAAGTAGACTTTATTTGAATGTCATCTTGTCAGGTAACACCCTAGTGAGAAATTATGTGGCTACTGTTACATTAATTTAAAATATTGAAATACTATCTACAGATTCCATTATTTCCTTTGATTTATTAACGGATACAAATTTAAATTAACGCGAAACATTGTCTAAATACATATTATACATATAAGCGCATATTCTGCGTCATCTTTTTAGTCAGGGCCTTGACTGCGTCATCTTCTTACTCAGGTTCATGTTGCACCTCTAGAGGGGTGCCACATGAACCAATGTATGGAATCGGGCGTGTTTTGCAAAATGAAGTGAGCAATGAATCGGTTAAGTGGAAAGACATTATTGAGTTATTTTTCTTACAAAATTATGGGCGGTAAAAATTGTTAAACACAGTATCTGGTCGGATACATAATCCCGACGTCAAATAAAATACCTGCCAGTAAAAAAATAAAAATTATATTTACAAAAATAATATAGGCCAGGAAAACGCACGCATCATCATTTATTTATATCTTTATTTATGAATCTTATGATTTTTCATCCAGAAGTACGTATGTATGCTGTCAATACAATGTTTTTTACGAATGTTAAGTAATTTATTTAACGTGAACAGTTAAGGTTTCCGAAGTCAAATAAATGCATGCATATTCACGTTTTCTACAAGTCAATTGACGAAATATTTTTGTGTCAAGGTTTACAAAGTTGCGTAGAGATGAAAGGAAAAATCTACATAGTCTTACAACCTTGCTAAATATTTAGTAATCAAATAATTTAATGAAACAAATTTAATTGCAAAGGCGTACGTTATTAATACTTGCCAGAAAAATCAGATTATGATGATAGCATATTATGAGCTTCACGATTAGATTATGCTGTTATCAGAAGATTAGTTTCTTCCAAAGGCTTCTAATTTACCTTGTAATCAACAACGCTAGAGCCCCAGGGAGGAGGATCATTACAAGCAAATAACCCTGATAAAGTAGAAACTATATCATGAATTCCCAGCTGTGAGTATATACGCGCTGAATGTCCTTGACCTTTCTGGGAAAATAACGAAATAGTTGGTGTATGCATTGGTGTGTTAAAGAAAAACTTTCATAATAAAACCAACGCAAGGTACGAGTACCTATACCTAACTGACCATTTCTTTGAAAACGGAATACATTGAAACATCAACAATATTATCCGGTCACCTAAGTGATCGCCATGAGGCTTTGGTATAAAATTAAAGAGAAATCTCTTAGCACTTTAAGACTTTAAAGATCAATAATTTTGCCGATTAACATATTATGTTGGCAATATTTGATAAAATCTTGTCACCGATTATTGTACGCGCTCATTTATATTTGCAGGAAATCAAGACTGATTATTGCTTTTATTTCATTAATATTGCACTTTGAGGATATGTAAGTTTACATATATGAAGAAGAATAGCTGTTTAATAATATGAGATACTCAGATAAACGCTATTTTGAAAAACCATTTCGCGCCTCGATTTCCCTTAATAATTACAAAATTTGCAGAAAGCGGAAGAAAGTCTTAAAAAGTCTACTTCATGATACTCTATTCCGAAACAAATCGAAGAAATTAAGACGTTTGATGACTATCATAACCCACATTGTGCCCATACATAAATAAATAAAAATAAAAACAAATATATTTTTAGTTTTTTTGATTTCTCTTGGCTTTTATTTCTTCAAAACTTGGATCTTAGGAGGATTTCAGATAAGCGTCTAGCAACACTAATCATTTATTGACTGACAAACTGTTGCTATGGTTGATTGATCACAACTCAGTCAGTCTATATTATTATGATTATGACATTTCTTTAATAAATTCATATCATTTATCATGTTTTATTTTCGTTTTTATAAGTTTGAGTAACGAAAGATTTTTGTATAATTGCATCGTGAAAAAAGTCGTAACACGGAAAATTACACAATAGCCAAACAGATTCTGATGGCAAGACGAGAGTGAAGCCCTGAAGCCTGAATGCTTGCCATTGAAATTTGTGGAATAACTGTACAGAATTAAACTGCACTTTTACAGCCTCGTTAAGCTATAAGCAAAAGGTAACCTATGGGATTATTATATGACAGGATACATTTGCCTAAAACTTAATATGCAGGTATCATCAGACATGAATAGGCATGAATGAAAAGTAATAGGGGTGAGAAAAAATAAACCCTTTTCAGTACTTAATAGTATAGTAAATAAATTTCATCTGTGGTAGGCACTATCATTAAGAAAATACATAAATATTATGTTTTAATGAATATTGTGATTGCCACAGGTCTTAGTGTACTACTAAAAAGGAAGAGTAAATAGTACCACAAATGAGAATTGGAACATTACCTTTAAAAATCACAAAGTTTAAAGTTGAATTAACAAGGTTTTGGGACAAAAATACTTAGTTTTGGATGCTATAGGTACTGGTATTATCAAAACTACGTAACTATTAAAACTAGTATATCAAAGGAATATACAATAACATGTAAAGCTTCACACAGAACACATTATGTTTAAAAAATTAGATAAATAGAATTTGGCATGTCTGACCCATAAAGAAAGTGTTTTTTATTCCGTTTATCCTTAAAATAGCATTGCCTTCAGACATAAGTACCATAATATTTATCAATTATATCACACATTATAAAGTGGTGATAGCCCAGTGGCTTAGAATTCGACCTCGAATCGAGAGGTCCGGGTTCGAATTCCAGTGGCAAGCACCAATGACTTTGTAAAAAAGTTATGTGCTATTTATTAAATTAAATATCACCTGCTGTTACGGTGAAGGAAAACATCGTGAGGAAACCTAAATGCCTGAGAGTTCAAAAAAAAATGTTCTCAAAGGCATGTGAAGTCCACCAACCCGCAGTAGGCCAGCGTGGTGGACTAAGGCCTTCATCCCTCTCATTGTGAGAGGAGACCCGACCCTGTAGTGGGTCATTAAGGCGTTAAAACAACAACACATTATAAATACCGTATCAACAAAACCAAGTTAGTTTAAGAATACATAACTAGAGAGTTATGGAGATATTTGCTCGCATTCTGCACCTAATAGTTAAAACGACATTGTTAAAACTGCTCATATAATGTATCAACTTTACCATAATTTTAAGTTATATTAGTTTATTTGTAAAAGCTAGATTTTTTATTATATGTGTAGCAAACAATCCTTCTGATGTTAAGTGGGCACAGCAGCCCATGGTAAACAAAAAACATGTAGTTTTAACAAATCAAGATCATATTTTGTAATAAAACAACAATTTAATAGTTGTTTACGTAGTAGAATTTGCGTAACGATATCAATAATTTACCCTTATATTAAGTTGACTCTCTTTCAATTGATTTTAATGAAATAATAAAGTTTTGGAACCTATTTATTTAATTCAAAACAATTTATGAAACATACTGTATATGGACGTTGAACACACACGTAACTGACACAGCAGTTACGCATTATTACAGCATTAATACGTACCTATACATATTTGTCTCGCCCACATCTAAAAACTCGTCGCAGGCGGGCAGTGTAAGAGCTATATCATATATGATAACGGAAAGCCAAAAACGTTTTGTCTTATACTTTCTTCAATACACACCTTTCGAGTAAAACATTAACATATTAAAATTCACCTTCATGTCCGAAAATAGCTAGATATTATGAAATTTGCCTTATTTGTAATCTTAAAATTGGGCCACTGTAGGTGGCACGATCTATTTTCAAGAACGCAGTAACCTCGACACAATTAACGTTTATGCAGTATCTGCATTTTCCTTATAAATATTTTGCTATGACTGTCAATGTGAAGTTCTTGGAAACATGAAAAACAACAAAAACGCTCCGTGCGATGAAGCAGTAGTGACCATTGGTGTTTTTATCCAGAAAATTGACCAGATCAAAGATGCTTCCATACCATATATTTTTATCAGAATTATATTTAATGATTTCTTCAGGAAATCGCGCATCTAAAAACGGACCCACGGCCCCTTAGTGTTTTTGTAAATGTATTGTTTAATATAGATCTTTGTAAAACAAGGTTAATTTGTTACCTCTCTCATTTTGCACAGTAAAATATAATTTCCTCAAGAGCTTTCCTTGAATTCCGTTAAGTATTCATCAATACTGTGTCAGGGTCAAAACAATAATTAATTAAATTCTCGTAGGGTAAAATCACAAGCACGCAAAATTGTTGAATTGTATTAAATTGCCTTTACAGTCGCGACCTTTCAAGGCTCATTGATGATAATGAGTACAATCATTTATGGCTCCCGTACATTTTTTCTACTGTGCTTATTTCAATGAATGACTGTCAGTAACCCATTAATGACCCACTACAGGATCGGGTCTCCTTTCAAGGATGTAGGCCTTAGTCCACCACGCTGGCCTACTTCGGGTTGGTGGACTTCACATACCTTTGAGAACATTTTTTGTGAACTCTCAGGCATGCAGGTTTCCTCACGATGTTTTCCTTCACCGTAACAGCAGGCGATATTAATTTCAGAATGATTAAACACAATCAATTATTAAAAAACAACTCGCCTTTAAAATACCTTTATTTATTAATTACCTAATTATGCAACAATAATTATTTTTTATATTACAACGAAAATAGTTAAATGCGGATGGAGATATTCAAAAATGTTAGTATTGAATACTTAGTTACTCCACTGATATTATAAATTTATTTATCCAGAGAAATGTGAAAAATAAGGAGAATGTTATCTGAACTAGTGAGTATGTAGTTTCAGATTGGACGTCAGCAGTAGTACGTGACAAATATAGTGAGGAGCTCTCCTAATTGAAATTCGTACCTATTGACATGCGACAAAATGTATGCAATGATGTTGTCGAACGAGCAACTTTTGCGTGCGGCATTGCAATTGGGGCTCAGGGGATATAAAGGGAATTCTTTAAGCCATTTAAGTGTCACTGTGCGAATTTCTAAATACTTTCGATTAAGTCTCGAAAAAGTTAAATTACCATTGGAAATTTAAAACTGTGACAGGCCATCCAGAGTAGAACCTCAGAAGCTAGGAATTTGTTTGAGACATCTAGCGGTCGTCGACCAGTTCTGCAATTCAACTATGTCAAGTAACCTCCTCTTAACACAGAGATCTGCGCATCAGCAAAGCGGTCAAGACGTTTGAAGCACCCACTACTTGCCTGCTTACGGATATAACCTGAAACGATGGACTGAAAAATAACACGTTTCTAACATTCAACGAGAATTTAGGTGAAAAAATATACATATATGTAGTGTAAGATGGAGTTTGGAGGTCGTAAACTCTAGCTGCCGATGGCTGAAACAACGGCCTTCACGGTCAATACAAGAGTCCTGGCTGGCGCAGAGGAAAAAAAAGAAGAACAACGATATTGATAGAAAAGATTTATAAGTTGTATAATTCCGTTTTATTAATTATTTTAGATTCCCCTAAAGAGGGTGGTTTAAATATATTGTTTAATACAAATACTAGTCATATTATGTTATTTTTACCTTTCATATCTCATTAATATTTGTATAAACAAAACTTCTTTGGAAAACAAGCATAAACCGCGCTTACGACGCTAACACACGATGATAAGATGGCAGCTAGCACCTAAACAAACTTCGGTATATTTAAGATTGTCTAGAGTTAGGATGAATACAGGCCAAGTTCAAAAAAGTAGGTCAGGGGAATTCGGAATGACCGGGACTTTAAATCGTTCCTGAACGGATATTTCTGGAGTATGCGACTGCCATTGAATTGCTCGAGTGTACTGTACCAAACAATAACGCAAATTTACGGCCGGATACGTGTTTGTGTACCATTGACACTGGACATTTAATGGTGGAAGTAAATAAGTAGGTCAATCTTAAGAAATAATAGGAATCAGCGTTACCCAAGATCGTAATTGCGGTAAAAGAGTAGTTTCAGAGTAGCAGATATTTATAATGGCACATAAATACAAAAGAATGTAGGGCACTCAGGTCAAGATCAAGATAGAAATTAGATCACAAGGAATATCCTCGTCGCACCGCGGTGAGGAAGGGGGTCTGGAGTGTGAGTAACGTAAACCGTGGCCTTGCGAAAATGGAAAAAAGGTAAATAATTAAAAAAATAAAACGACCCATAAATATATGTTCTATACGCCATTTAACAGTAAACTACCTAAATCAGATGAAAGCCTAATTTGTTTCATAAAGTTATTTCTTTCAACTAGATGGTGTCTTCTTTTTAACCGACTTAATTGTAAACCATTTACTATAACTTGTAAATATTTAAAAAAGTCAAAATAACAATATAGTATCTAAGCAATAAGCTAGAAATGGTAACAATTAGGCATACTGGTCTTAAAAATACGCGCGATAGTTCATTCTGTCCTAAAAGATGTCTAGAAAAATGTATCGGAAGCGTTTATTAAGCACATAAAAAATTGCAAAAGTTATTAACAAATTAAGTTGCAAAAAAAGGTATTTCTTTTTTTGTTAATAACTCCGAAACTATTAGTATTAAAGAAATGTAATAAAAAGATTCATAAAGAGGAAATTTCCAAAAAATAACTCCTGGCTCCCGGAACTGTATCTCTATTATTTATAGTTTTAATTTAACGCTGAAAATGGGCCTACGCGCGGCATTTTCAGGGTTTGGTCGCGGCATCAAATTCGAGTACGTCACGTTCAATAATTGTTTTAAGGTATAAATTTAAACATTTAAAAAATATGGTATATTCGGAACACTTCAAAGAATTTGCTGTCGGTGGAAATTATTTATCTTAATGGTCTACGATCCGAACTTAATTCAATCTGCAGCGGGCTGATAATAGAATAAAACTTATTTTATTAAGTGTATTAGAAAATATATTAAAAATGGGTTTTCCAAAAAAAACATTGACAGAATATTTTTAAATTCAAATTTAAATATTTTAAATTTTCAAACCTCTATTCCTTCCTTCCTTCCTTTCAGCCCTTAGAAGTCCACTGCTGGACATTGGCCTCCCCTAATCGCGAACACTCCGCCGGTCATGGGCCCTCTGAATCCAATCGTTTCCCGTTGTCTTCTTCAGGTCATCAGTCCACCTGGTCGGAGGGCGGCCTGTGCTCCTTTTGCCTAAACGTGGTCGCCATTCGAGGACCTTTTTTCCCCATCGGTTGTCAGCCCTGCGAACGATGTGGCCAGCCCATTGCCACTTTAATTTGCAAACCTCTATTAGGACCGAACTTTTTGCAGATAACCCTATATCAACATGTTACAATAAAAGAGCTCTTATGCTGATATAAAAAAAAAATCTATTATCATAATACAGTAGAACCTCGATAACTCAAACCTCAGTAACTTAAAAACCTTGAAGTTATATTCAAAAAATAACATGTTCCCTTTCCATCAGAGCCCAAAACATCTTTAAATTAAAATTCGCAACCCTATAACTTAAATAAAAAATCTCTGTATTGGCCCTCAGTAACTTAAAGAAATTTTTCCACAACCTCTATATCATAAAATTATTTGTCAATGAGTCATTTTGAAAGAGTGTGCAAAACAAAAGGTTTCAGTATTTATAATTTTGTAGCTGGCACGTGTTCACTAGTTAAATTGTTAACGTAAACAATACATATGTCACCTATTGTTTGCTTATACGAAATTCTTTATAGCTTTGAGGCGGTTAGGCTTACTTGGATCATAAGTTTTTGATCATTGTCCTGGAAACATCGCTTTACCTACTGTGTAATAAAACTGGCTTAAAATGAGTTCAAAAAGAAAACTATCAACACTCATTTGCTGATACGCTGATAAATTAAAAGCTATAGAAGCAGTGAAAATTGAATTGAAAAGGAAAGAAGTTGCGGCTCATTTTGCTCCCTAACATGGACCCTTGATAACTTAAAACCTCTAAGTATAACTTAAAATATTTTGTGTTTCCCTTGGACTTTAACTTATCGAGATTCTACTGTATAGTGAAAGTGACTGGCTGTAACTGGCATCGACATACCTGTTTATACCTGGCAGCCTTCTCCAGAAATAATGGACGATTTTTTTTATTTTTATTTTTCAATAATGTGGCATCAAAAATTACATACAACCCTGATTTTTCACTCTTCTATCACCAACCCCTTTTAATAGTCAATTTTAACGCTCAATAACTTAAAAAAACGTTTGCGGGGTCAGCTAGTTTATTATAAAATAAGTTTTATTCTATTATCAGCCCCTTACAGATTGATTTCAGTTCGGATCTTCGACTATAAAGTTAATTTTTCAAAAGGTTAGACGATTGTTAATTAACAGAATTTTTTTGAACTTCCAATTTCACTGTTAATTAAAATAAAGGTTTAAATAATGTCGTAAATTTTTTTGCCTTCGTGGAGCCCTTCTTATATACTCGTCACGTACATACTTAACGAGATCACGCCATAAAGTGTTACAAATTTTAAATTTTTGTTTATAATAACTTCATAAGTTGAACAAAAAATGAAAATACAATTAATAATATTGTCAAATTTTTTTTCATTTTATTCTCACGTAAGTTACCGTTTTTACGTCAATAAAAGAAAGGTTTGAGCTATAAGATTTTCAAAAATATTAGGGATACCTACGAAAACTTCAATAAGGTGTAGAAAAATTAACTTAAACTGTGATATTTTGTGACTTATTATTACTGTACAGCATATTAGCTTTAAAACAGAAAAAAACGTATGTTATAACTCAATAAAATTGCTAGGTAAGAGCTGTTATGTCTGCTTTTGACTATGGGATGTAATATAAATTACATCTTGAATGATCTTGAACTATATATTACATCCCGCGATTGTTGTTCACACTGTAAAATATATATTTTGGAACAGTTTAGCTTCGGCCACTACCAAACCATTCAAACTGCGATTGCGGGCGACGCAGAGGCGCGGGGTCCGGGGACGTGAGGTAAAACATACTCCTTCAAATATCGCTCTAAAAAAAATTGTAGTTTGGGATGTAATATATATTATAGCACAGTGTTGAACGGTCACGTACAAAATGTATGAGAGCGGTAAAATGTTATATCTCAAGATGTAATTTAAATTATATTATATCCCGTAGTCAAAAGCTGGCTTTAAAGTCTCTACCTGAGTGATGACGTAATCAATGGCCAACTTGTTTTCTTGAATTATTAAAAATCAGACATTCCATTCGAAAGAAATTACGATTATAAAAGTATGAGTATTGTAAAAATTGCTCTTTAAAAGGCTTGAGATAAAAACCAAAATTGAAATATTTTGAAAAACCCCACGACGGTTAAAATGTTATTGAAAAAGTATAAAATAATTAAAAACCCCCAACAAGAAATTGAACAAGATTAGTATAGATTATTCATGTTACTATAAATAATGTTTGTTTTAAATAATGACTAATTAACTCATTGACTGCGTCTTTTGAAACAAATTTTCCTCACGCTCTATGTTTACGTCGGTTAAGTACGCGCAGTCAGTACAGCAGTCGTAGTAGAAATTGTAAAAAAGTATTATTCATGTAGCTATTTGTAGAAATTAGGTATTCATCCATCCATATACAGCCGCAAGTGGGTCAAGTTCAATAAATCTAGGGCAGAGGATAACAGAAGTGCAGTTGACATTATTTTATGTAGGTCACTGGCGTATTATATTACCGCGCAGGCGCTTATTAATTTGTTTAACTTTATTGTGATTCGAAAGACAATTTTAATTTCGCGCCGGTGGCTTGTTTATTTGATATAATAGCAGATATATTATATGTACAATGTACATAATACCATCAAAAACATAACTTGTATCATTCATCATCATACATAAATATGCGAAGGCGAACAATTCAGAACAATTTTCTCTTTCGTTTCTCAACCGATTTTCCTCATTTTTGTTTTGTTTGGTAGATATTGACGTGTTTAAGTGCAGACCGTCAATAAATTTAATTAAAATGCATTAGAAATACACAAAATTTTTGACAACACATCAAGCGCACAACACACACACACATTTTCTTGGGTTCAATTTCTTATTTTTTATGTCGGGGTTCTTACTCCTAGTGGATACTAATAAAACGTTAAATAAACGTATACTCATTACGTAGCGTTAACCCTCATCCAAAACTTTTTAAAATACTCATACTTTTAAAATCGAAATGTTTTGAATGCAATTTTCGATTTTAATAATTCAAAGTGTACTATAGTTGTTTGAAATAACACTAACTACGCAGTTATTTATTTTGATAGGGATCAATATATGGGTACTAAAAAAGGTCTACATTCCATCGAAGGTATTGTTAACTTTTTTACTAAAAAAAAGTGTATATTGTGACGTAATTATAATAGCTTTTTAGGCATATACCATCGCGGACTTTACTGTAGATATTAATGTACTCTACAAAAGAGTAGTACATTATTTCGTTCCATCATTTTAATAGTTTTCGCAGCGTACGCGATCTATGGAATTTTAAGAAAAATTTTCTACACATTGGGTTACATTATTAAAGTTTTCGTAGGGATCCCTAATATTTTTGAAAATTTTATATAGCCTATGTTACTCAGACTGAACATAGCTTTCTATTGATTGGTCATTTTTTTAAAGATCGGTCTCGTAGTTTCCTAGCCTATTCTCTACAAACAAACAAAAAAAATATCCATTTTTTCCTCTTAATAAATTTAAATGCACCAATCAAACTAGAACCCATCTCTGAATGAAAGCAGCATCCGATTTGAATAAACAAAAGTATACTGCGGCATCCCCTGGTGAGTTGCCATTGTAACACCTATCTAACAACATGCACCAATCAAATCCGAATCCATCACTGAAAACTGCATCAAAATCGGTAGTTTTGTCGCATATACCGTCTTCGTATCGTCGCGGGTAAAAAATGGAATGTGTGCACGCGAACTGGAATAGAATACGTTAAAATTTGGGTTACTTTTATAGTAATTCATTGTTTTTAAATTCATATAATATACATTTTACCAATGAATTCAAAAGTATTAACAACGAGTGCAAGCCGTAAGCAACAGATACCTTAATTTATAAAACTTTCGTTTTAATATTATCGTACTTAGAAGTATATAGAAGTAGAAAGTTTTATTAAAATATAGTCAAATTTCGACTTCTGGGCGACAACTCGTTAAAGATACATAATTTAAAAAATTTACCGACTTCAAAAAGTATGAAATAATTTTTTTTTAATTTTACTTTGACTTACTATTTGTATTTTGTTTGTATTTATACAGTTGGTTGTCACCAAAATAATTTTAGTTTTTAGTCGATATCACGAAAAAAGGTTTAGAAAAATGCAAACAAACAAAAAATATAATAATAAATATAATTTATTCGTTTCAATTTTTTTTTATTAGAATGAATCGGATGATTGGCTGGTTATTTTTTAATTTTTTTTAATATAGGTATTTAAATTAATAAAATAAACGAAGTGACTATTATTCCAGCCACTGTATGAATAATATAAGTGAGTATTAATCCAGCCACTAATAATATATAATTAATAATCCTGCCTATGATTGTTTTTTTTTATGTTTTATTTTATAATTGGACAATTAGCCCCAATATTTTTTTAAATTTTCTATATTAATAATTTCGTTCAGACTCGATCGAAACCTTACCTAAATAATAAAACATTAAAAATATTGATATTTGATCTGGCGTAGTTTGCAACACTGTCGGTATCCTGAAACCTGCGCAATAAAAATTAGCTAAAAAGCAAGTAAAGTGCAGCGTAGGTATTTTGAAAAGATTTACCGAGAGGCTCGATTCGAACGAGCGAACAAGTAGGCGAAGGTCGGTCGCCATTGTAGTCGTGAGCTGACGTTACACCTATAGATAGGCAGATGCAGAGGCAGCGGCGTTAACTGCGTAAAGCACCGACTGGTATTCCATTATGTTTGTCATGCTTCCAGACCTCGTTGTATAACATTTAAGATGATTACTAACAAAACCTAATGTATCTATCAGGTCCCAAAATGGCAACTTCCTCATGATCTATCGACATGTTTAAAGACTGATTTAGATTTAGAGAAATTGCTAGAAATAAATTAAATATAGGTACGTAAAATTACAAATGCGAAAACTGTTAAATGGCCTTTAGATACCTAAGTTAATAATATATATATATAATATTTTTGTTAGAGCTGTAAGTTTTCCTAACAAAATAAAATAAATAACCTACCCTTTTTGAAATTTTGTTTCAAATTCTATACACTTGAATTAATTTTATGGAGTTTTAAACTTCATCAAATTCATACAGTTTTTACAAGGGATAACTTTAATAAATTGATAAAATCACTGATCGCACGAATACAATTGCCTTGCTTTTGGAAGTCATTTAAAAATAGTACAATAATAATGTCCTTTCCTTGTGCACTTGCGATTGAATGCTAATCACATAATAGTCACCTTGTCCCATTTAAATTAAATTACTTTTTACCCGCGACGATACGTAGACGATATAATGCATTTGGGGCGAGAGGGTGTTTGTGCAAAAATCAATGTTGCCACTTATCTAAAAAACTAAACGATTAACGATAAAACGATTTTGATGCAGTTTTCAGTTATGTGTTTGGATTTGATCGGTGTATGTTGTTAGATAGGTATTACGATGATAACTCACCAGGGGGCCTACGAGAGGCCTAGATCCCTACGAGAACTTCAAAAATGTAAACCAAGGTGTAGAAAAAATTGCCTTAAAAATCCTTACTTCGCGTATAATTTGTTTTTTTACAATAACTTCGTTAATTTTTAAGATATCAGGTTCATCCAAAAACCATTTGAAAGGTAATTTTAAGAACTATAAGATCGTCTTAAATAAGATTTTTTAAAGCCCTATTAAAGTTATTTTTTTAAAAGGTAAAGGCTCAAGTTAGGGTTGATATTGCGATGGAACCTTGTCACAATAACAACTGCAAAATAAATGAAAAACCAAAATCTTTGTTAAAAAGGAACTCAAATTTCGTTCTTTGTAATTTTTTACGAATACGTTTTTTAATTATTTTATAGTTTTCAATTACATTTTAACCCTCGTGTGGTTTTTCAAAATTTTTAATTTTGCTTTTTATTAGTGATGGGGTGAAAGTGGGGAAGAATAACCGAATGGCTGCAAATATAATCGAGTGGGGTCTCAAATGAAAGCGCATCACGTGCACATTACAAAATGATATGTTCAATGAAATTTGTCGTTATTGTGTCGGGGGTTCTTTTTAATTTTCAATTTTATTAATTATTATACACATAGTTAAAATTGTATAATAAATTTATTGGAATAGTTAATTATGTTTTTAAAATATAGGAGTGTAACTCATTTCTTGAAGAGTATTTTATAAAACCGTAAATCAGTATGTGTAAAGCTCTCCATGCCAGTGCTAATCCTAAGATACATGTACACAAACCATGGTCTATTGACTAATCTGCATAATATGAACCCACATGTTTCTATTGCAACATGATTGTGAACCGAAGGCACACTCATTGTACCACAGTTCACCGGCATAAATCGTGACTCGATGTTTGTAGCATGTAATTTTGGGCAGGTACCTTGAGACATAAGGCCACTCGTGCAACAACAAACTGATCAAACAGTACTTATCCATATGTATGCAATACATATATGGTTGACCACAAGACACCCGTTACCAACAAGCAAAGCGGATAGACGGAAAAAAGGGTTTTTAAAAAAATACACATCCATGTCTGCTTTGGACCGAGAGAAGAAAATACGAATGGAGCAAAAGGAGTACTGGATAATAAATATTGACTACGAACGCAGAACCGAACACGTTATAGCACTGACATCGTAGTTGTTTTCCTCGACCTAGTCTGCTGCTGAGCCATCTAAGGAGAGCTATCGAGAGCAGGGCCACTGAGTTGTTAAGTTAAGGGGATACCGGTGGACCTCTGATAATAATTATTTAAACTTCGAGAAAACGCATTTTTTCCTTGATAGTCTATTCCATTGAGAATTTTAAAAAAAATATAGATACAATTATAATTATTGGTTTCGTTTTAAGGAATTGTTGTGTTGTTTGTTATTACTTGTAGGTAAACTGTTATAATATCTATGTTTTGGTTTAATTTCGTTTTCCGTCCTATTCTGCTCGTGTTAATGTTAGCTATATTTACTTGTTATTGATTGCCCATTTCTTAAATACCCGAAAAAATGAAGGTCACTGTAGTTGACTGCAACTACAGTAGGTACACTAGGTACATCAAATCTATGTTTGAATAATCCATACATCGATAAAATACTGATATTTAATCTACATGCTAACAAATATATTTAAATAAAATACATTAAAACTACAGCAAGTATCGTTTGTTGCGACACTCCGAATCGAATTAATTACCTTGCAACCGAGCGTAGTATTAAAAAAACGGTTTGCGCAAGAGTCGATCCGCACCTTGACACAGATAGTACTCAAACTGTCGTTTTGAATACACAAAAACCGGACGGACGCTGCCTTCACTATTTTAATTCGACTCTTAAGGAACTGAACGGCTACAAGCAAATAAAAATAATATTAAGCACATGTGCGCTCCAAACATAATAATAAAAGTATTTATACATATTTATAAATTATCGAAACATCAAAATACAATGTAGGTTTCGCAATATCAGTTTGAGACTGGGTGTTCGTACTCGAGAGGAACCCAATGGTGTACCATTTATGTATATCAAGTTGTATAAGGGTTAAGTAGAGCTCCCTGTTACAAGCTTTTTTGATTTATTGGCAAGCATTATTGGGTCTATTGGTAGGTGATAATTGATTATATAATTTATGTAGGTACCTACTAAGTAACTACGCCATCTAATGTATAAATATAAAAATAAAATATATTCTGAATAACGAAATATGAATAAATAATAGCTTCCCATGGAATAGTGTCGAGTTAATCAGTACAAATTTTTATAATGAAGTGTCTTTTATTACCCGCGACGCGCGACGGTACGGAGACGGTATATGCGTTTGGGGTGACAGGGTGTTTGTGCACAAATCTATATTGCCACCTATATCCAAAACTAGGTACTAGTCACATTTTGACGCAGTTTCCAGTGATGTCTTTGGATTTGATTGGTGTATGTTGTTAGATAGGTGTTACGGTGACAACTCACCAGGGGGCGCTGCAGTAAAAAAAATGTTTTTTCAAATCGGATGCGGTTTCCATTCAGGGATGGGTTCTGGTTTTATTAGTGCAGCTTTACTAATATTACAAAGAGGAAAGGTTTGATTTTTTGTTTGTAAGTTTTGTTTATTTGTAGTGAATAGGATCGGAAACTACAGAGTTCAGCATTAGTTCAGCATTACGCCCCGATAGTAAGTAGGCATCCAATTTCTATACGTAAAATAGGCTGGTGTGGGGCGGGTACCGCACAATTATTTAGTTATTTTAAGGTGTGTGCAGATGTGTGCTGGCGGGATCTCATCACAGAGTAAAGAACCACATAATGAAGGTCTACACGGTAGAAGGTAAGGCGTCTATATTGAGGTTCTGTTTTGGACAAAATAATGGGCCGCACTTACGATTTCACATCAGGGGACATGCACCGTCGTTTACTTATTTCGTATAAATTAAAAAATAAAAAAGCTGGAATAACAATATTATACATGATATCATGCTAAGAATGTCTCACGGAGCTTCTGTTAAAAATTGGGTCAGTCTAATCTGTAAGTTATTTTAACAGCATAGTAAAATAATCTCGACGACACGAAAATTTAGGAAACTAGAAGAAATCTGCCATGATCGACCAATTTTCAGCAGCAAAAACATCTTAAAATTTATTCACATCGGGATGGACCAATAAAAATAATTCGGATGACGCTCAGCCCCAGTGACCTGACATACATATGGACCTAACAACTGCGACATACTTTCATGCTGAAAATTGCCTAATTTACTGCAACACCGAATTACCACACTTTAAAAATAAAATACATATATTTTTTTGAAAACAAAGGCGCATAAAGGAAGTCTCATTTACATATAATAGTTGACATTATTAAAAGTGCCCTGGAGTGTAGGTAAGTGTGAGCTAATTGAGCAGCAGTCGGTTATCTAGATCTGATTTATCCGCAATAAAAAAAATGTGTGCACGTGTATATTTTTGTAATTTTAACAAAGTTTGGAGATGTGACGGAACACAGGCACCGACTGAAACAATTTAGGCCGAATATAAATAAAAGCGGTCAAGTGCGGAATATGCAGTACGGACTACTGAGGATTTAATGAACGATGTAGACGCTTGCAGTTCTGGTTTATTTGTCAGAGCCATATTCACGAAACATTGGATGTTCTCATCAATTTTATGAAGAACATAATCTTTATGAAGAACAAGTGCGTGATATTAAGTAAGCGATATACATCAATAAATATAAAAACTGGTGTTTGCAAGGCAAGGCCTCATGCAACATGAAGCCTTGTCTGTCGCAAACAGACAGGACCGACCGACCATCCAACGCTTCAAAATTTAAATATAGGTAGGTCTTCAAATGAATCTGTCCTTACTGGCAATACGCACTGAGATGCGACAAAGGTAGACGTACGACAAATATGACGCGAGGGACCGATTTAATTACCGCAATCAGGACAAAGGGCACTGATTTGTGCAATGGTGTAATTCTAATTCCCTATTCAAAGTATCATGAAAAATTTATAATACGAGTATACGGGTCTTATCGAGCAGCCGAGGCCTTTGAATTTCCATTTGACATCGCGGCATTACAAAGATTGAATACGGTAGTATAGTAGTAAGCAATTAATTTGTTTGAGAAAAAATATTATAAAATTAAGATCCAGGAATTATAAGATAATGATAAGGAATATTAAGATATTGCAAATAGCCAGAATCAAGAATAGCTAAAAATCAGTTAATAATCTTTAAATATTTGTATATTACGTGGTATAAGAACTGGAAAGACACGACGAAATTAAAAAGTACCTACCGTCAAATCCTTCATTTTTGCCCATGCGTCCTAATTTTGCCCAACGACAAAAAACAACTATAATTCGATTTTTCTAAAAATAATTATATCACAACTAACAAAATTTTTACGCTTTTACGTAGGAATATACAGTTTATACAGTAATTATATTTACGAACAGCACGGGTCTATCAAAAGTTTCTAACTCTATTTTGTTCCGAAAAACTTCTCCGCTGGAGCCATAACTATAAAAGATACGGGATTATAATTAATACATAATAAAACCATCTGAAATTCTGTTTTTAAAGAAACTACGCATAATTCGACATTTTTAACCACTTAAATCAATTCCCACACGGTAATTGCATCGAAGCATAATGTTATATTATGTTTTTGTTACTTCAAATGTCTTGACAGTGGTCCAAAAAATGTAAAATCAGGCAATGATGTCACACTTGGGATGTTGTTTTGTTTGGATTTTCAACTTGATAATGAATGTTCTTGTCTAATAACCATTAAATTGAAAATTGAAAAAAAAAACGACACAATAACTACAATTTTCATTGAACATATTATTTTGTAATGTGCTTTCATTTGAGACCCCACTCGAATATATTTGCAGACATTCGGTTATTCTTCCCCACTTTTACCCCCCACAACTTTTAAACGACTCAACCGATTTTTATCGAACATGTCTAAGAACACTCGGCCGGTCGGCCGTAACTCACCTTTCATTTCATACCAAAAAAAACTAAATTGAAATCGCTTCATCCGTTCGCGAGCTACGGTACCACGAAAGACAGACAAACAAACAGACAGACACATCAAGCTTATAACACCCCTTCTTTTGCGTCGGGGCCGGGGGTTAAAAATATCTTAGAAGTTAGAGGCCATCGAAATTAAAGGCTGACAGCTTTACTTTAGGTTAGTTTTTGATATTAGCTACTACATATCCCAATTATGATGTTTATCTCTTTAAAATAAGAACTTAAATTCAATATATTTCTTACAATAAATATTTCATCATTTATCATTGTTTCTTTGTATTTCCCTTTCACAGAAAGAAATAATTGTGTAAATTTTCATAATAGCAGCTTTCGTGGGTACTATATTTTGTAACTTATGCCTACTGATTAACATATTTTTAAATTCTTTTGAACATTTTTATGTCAATAGAGCACAAAAGTAAATACAAAATATATTCCTTAATATTTTTTACAAGTTTATTAATATCACATCATATGCGCTTGAACGACCTAGTATTAACTCTACGTACGCCTGTGGACGATATAAACGATTGCTACTCTGACGCGTAAGTAGGTCAGTGGGTCACAGACGAGGTTCACTGATAGTATTGAGTTGTTTTTTCCCAAACTATACAATATTTTTCACACTAATTAAACTAGTGCACTTTTGTGAAATCGTGAGTAATATGTTCAATTGTTCAGATATCAAATCGTGTAACTTGCATTTTCTTGCATAAGATATTTAAAATGTAAATAAAACAATATTCTATAGAAGTGGCATGAAGGAACCAGATTTTGAAGGAGCCACTTGCATTATTTCCGTAGTTTATGGTCAAATATGATTGGAATAGTAGATTGTATCACACGGAACAAAATGATATTTTTACGGCAAGGGTGCTTTTTTGAATCCAGAGCGAAGTGAGGGATTCTAGAGTTGAATCCCGGCGTAGCGAGCGTTTCTTTAGTAGAATCCTGAACGTAGCTACGAATTCAAAGTACGTCGCCCGAGCCAAAAATATATTTTTCATCACATCTATTCGAAAAGTACAACTTGGTTCGCCTTTAAGTGCGCCCAAAGTTGGTGTTTTCTATAAGAAACTTTTAGCGGGTAGGATTGAGTCTTTCCTCCCACTTTATAAGTTCAAAATTCAAAAAGTGCGCGGCAATTGACTTTTCCGCGCACTTTTTGAATTTGGAATACCTTAGTGTTCACCGCCAAAGAAATCGAACGCAAATAATGTTTGAATAAAGACAACAAATCTACAGAACTACAGTCCGCATTTTTGTCAGTTTTCACGGATTGTAGAAATGAGCCAGATTCAGACATTATTTCAAACACGCAGAATATAAAACAATCTAAAATCTAAAACAATCTCTATTCCTAATAAAACTGTAACAATAAATTTTCATAATTGCGAAAATGTCTCAATGTAAATATATATAACTTGTTTTATTATCAGATACTATTTAACTTCAATTTAGTTGTTACTCTATGTTTTATTAAATAATAATTTTCTCATAGAGGGTGATGAAAAGTAGAGTATATCTCTCGGGACTCTACTTTTCATTACCCTTTATGAGAAAATGAAAGGCGCTTCATATTCTATTTAAATATTATTATTTAATAAAACAGAGTATAGAGAGACAATGTACTTTTCCATTGGACAAAGGGCCTCGCAAAGACCTACCGGCCGGACATGCCCGGAGCCTCGCAATGGGTAAGGCCGCCGCTGCCAACCCATATTTTTAATGACTATTAAGTCATTTTAGTAATTTAATAATTTTTCAGCCCGCTCGATAGCCAGTTAGTTACCATACCATAGTCCTCCAAAACGGCTTGACTGATAAGTTATGAAAGAACCGGATAACATATTTTTTTAAAATGGTAAACGGTTCGTAAAAACATCAGAAATTAAGTTTAGAATCGCGAAAGACGATCGAAAGGTACAGAAAATCGTCGATTAATTAACTCGAAAACTCTGTAAATACTAAACTGTGCGTGCTTTGAGTTATTTCGTTCTATTTTAATGTTAGTCGAACGCACCAACCTTGCTCTACATTCAAGATTACAATAAAATAAAAAAACCGGCGCGGTGTAAATCGGGTTTCACGTGATAAGGTTCGACTCTTCGCATTTTAAACAGTAGTAGGGATTGAGGTAAATGTTATTGCGTAAAATTTAATCATGCTGTTTAAGTGGCTCAACACTAATAATTTAAAAACAAGTGTTTTAAAATATAATTCCTATCTACGGGATAATTAAATTCAATGGCAAAATCGTACGCGATTTTCCCATTAAATTTAATCTTAATATCTTGTCATTGTCATCTTGTCAACAAAATTTTGCAAAAATCAAACGAAAATTTAAGACGCTATAAGGCTACGGCCAAATCAGTCGGAGGTTACGTAATAGCGGGCGACGTCATAATTATGAAACATCACTGCGCAAACGTAGCAATATATTGGGATATTAATAGGCACTGATTTAAAGAGGCAGTTGTAAATAGCGGTTTTGGTAAGTTAAAAATTATAAATGGCACGTTTAAGGGCAGGATTGTCGAAACGGCCTATTTCTTATTCAATTTTAAACCTAGTAATACGTTCACATCAAGTTCCACGTGTGCGGATTGTTGCAAAGAAATATAAATACAACTTAAATAACAATGGATTTCCGCAAAGTAACTCCTGATACAATATATTATAATTTTCACCCCCGAGAAGGGGTGGCATCCACCCCCAGGGCAAAAGCGCAAGTTGGCACTATGTCACTTTTGTCATTCCTGTAGCCTCCCCGTAAGGGGAGCATGTAGGGCCTGCCACGAAAGGCAGGCAGTCGCCGACGATGTTGTGGACGCTTAAGGCTCAGCCGATTTCCAACAACATCGTCACCTTGGCGATGAAGGAGCACACTAGGGTTTAGTGGGTATACCCCTGTCTCGTAGCGGTAGGGGGAGTCCCACACACCTCCCTCTGTCCCCGTGACAGAGGTCGAGACGGTGCATTCCCTACTATAAAATAAAAAGGTTAGAACAATTTTCAGCTTTTATAATATAACGAAGGTCTGGGAGCCACGGGCTCTTACTCTATTACTGTCGCAGTAATTAATCAACCGCCATTAAATTAAATAACTGCTCAAAATACCATCATCCACGCAAGACACCCTGTTCCTGGTCCACACCCAAGCAGAGAAAACATCACTTCGAAACGCGGGCTGTGGATCCAGTGAGAAATCACGTATCCTCACCATACACGAAGCCCAGGGACTGACTTACGAAAATGTAGTAATAGTAAATACAAAGCCTCAAAAAGGAAAGGTGCATGATAGCGTCTCTCATGCAGTCGTCGCTATCACCAGACACACAGGCTCTTGCACTTACTACTCGGATGTCAATGAGGACAAGACGCCATCGCAAACTTCATATAACAGGCTATAGAGGCAAACACAGCTGCCATTGAGGACTACAACCTGGCTACTGCATTCAGCCACAGAGACGCGACAGTCATTGCAGAAACCCTAAAGGAACACCCGGGACGATCCAAGGAGACACCAGGCCAAAATTGACAAAGAACTTTTTCTGGAGCAATAATATTACTAGAAACGTGATGCAAAAAAAGGCACGGCCCTAGAGTCTGTGCAGAATTAAAGATTAAAAAAAAAATAACTGCTCAATATGTTTTTCAACTGATCATAATAACATCTCGAATACTTAAAAGCTCAAAAAGTAGTTCCCATATATTAATATAATCTTACGTAGTTACCATACTAAAGCGTACTAAGTGAAAAGACTTTTTATTATGCTGCCATGACAACTTATGAAACATGTATGGATTTTTTATTTATTATGTAATTTTAAGTTAAATTTGGTTAATAATTTATTTCTTATTATCATCTTATCTTATATACAATATAAAATTCTCATGTCACAGTTTTAGTTACCATACTCCTCCAAAAGGGCTTAACCGATTTTTATGAAATTTTATATGCATATTCAGTAGGTCTGTCTGAGATACCCCTAAATGATAAGGGTTGTCCACACCTAACATTTTTATTATATTTTTTGGAGATTTATTTTTATTTTTCAATAATGTGGCATCAAACAATACATCCACCCCTAAATTTTCACCCTTCTACCACCAACCCCTATTTTTAACAGTCGATTTCTGACGCTCGATAACTTATATGGCAAAACAACGTTTGCGGGGTCTGCTAGTAATTAATAGAATTTGATAAAACTTTTTGACCATTGTTGTGAGAGTGTGACTAATATCAATATTTCATACATTAACGTTCGACATTGTCTCATTATATCATAATGCTCTTTAAGAATTATATACACCAAGGTACATTTAAATTACGGTGGAAATAATTTTTCTTCTACATTTAAATTTCTAAGGGCCGATTTTCCAATATTCAGAATATCAGACAAATAGCGTTTATTCGAACGATAGCAAAATATTGCATTTTTTTCAATAGTGAGATAGGACTTATTTGACGAATAACTGCGATATCTAAGGAATAAATCTATATGCCGCTTTGGGTTTAGATTTAATTCATTTATTCTCAATAAAGACGTACAACAGTTACTTGAGAACAATACATAAGTAGGTACATAATTATTTAAAATAGTTTACAAAAGTCATCCGACAATGACATTAAACAAATACATATGTTGTATATATATTTAGTAATTTATTATCTTTCCATGACGTGTTGTGCAAGTTTTGTTTTAAATACATTTAGTGAAGCTATTTTTTTTAATCTGAAGGTAGTTTATTAAAAATTCTTGAAAATTGTTAAAAATGTTAAAAAAATTAATTTGTTAAAAATCTGAAGTTAATTTGTTCTTATCTTCGGCAATACTAAAAAACTCGCTCGACGCGTAAAGGATAAGTTAGTATGGAGTTGGCTACACAATATTTTTAATTAGTATGCAATGCAAGTATTGTAGATTTACATATAGTTGTTTTATGGTCATTATTCGTCAGATAACTGCTATTCGACTGATAGATTAACGTTGATGACGTACTTCATAAGGTTATTTCTTATATTCTTAACCCCCGATGCAAAAAGAGGGGTGTTATAAGTTTGACGTGTCTGTCTGTCTGTCTGTCTGTGATTCGGTCGTGGCACCGTCGCTCGCGAACGGATGAAGCTATTTCAATTTTAGTTTTTTTGTATGAAAGGTGAGTTACGGGCGAGTGTTCTTAGACATGTTTGATGAAAATCGGTTGAGTTGTTTAAAAGTTGTGGGGAGTGAAAGTGGGGAAGAATAACCGAATGTTTGCAAATATAATCGAGTGGGGTCTTAAATGAAAGCGCATCACCTGCAAATTACAAAATAATATGCTCAATAAAAACTCCGAGGGTATAAGTGGGGAAAATACTCAATATCTGCAAATATATTGCTGTGGTGGGGAGAAAATGTGGAAGAAAATCCGAAATTTCGACAATAATCTATGTATTACCAACTTAACAAAATCTACATTAAAATAAGTATGTGCAATCGACAAAATGATACCTTGACCCACCGTAAACTTATTTTGCTACAATCATTTAAAATCAATTAGGTCGAAATTCGCGTAAATATTCGTTCCCTTGGAAACAACCTTGTCATTGTTTTATAATCTTGACAGTTGACATTAGCATTGAAATAAGAAATAGAAGAGCGGCTATATTATGTAAAGTTCAACTGAGTGCAATTCTATTACTCTCATCCCTACTGTGAGTGAGAGTGATAGAATAAGTTTGAAGCGTAAACGCCACTACTAGCCATAATGGATTAAGAACTAATATGTTATTATTGCCTTTCTACTTCACTGCTTTTTTCTATGGTCTCAAGGCATAACATGCAAATTAACGTATTGTTTTTTTATGACCAAATATTATAATATACAGTCTAATATATGTTCAATAATTACGAGTATAATAACTGTAATTCACTCCTTTAATTATGTATATGACAAAATCTGATTGGCATCTGAATCTTAGACATAAAAATAATTTTAATATCAAAAACGTCCTTAGTGCAACATGCATGCTTGGGAAGAAAAGGATTGATTTCATTCTAAAATTCAAACAAAACTTCAGCTGGGTGGGTCAAGGCATAATTTTGTCGATTGTACCTACCTATAAGTCTAAAAGTTTAAAATAAATATTAAATAAAAAAATAAAAAAGCCCCGACACAATAACCAGAGTTCCCTTTAAAAAGCAAAAATTGTGAAAGAAACGCAATCTTCAAGTACCTAAGTGTGTACGAGTATTAATAATTCTGAAAAAATACATCGCGTTGGGGTACCGCTCCTACTTTGCTATGTAAGCAACATATCGTCTATGTTGCTTAATTAGGTTAGGTTCTGGTCCGGCAGCCACCGACGGTTTTTTTGAGTGATTAATAACAGGCTAAATCTTCGTGAGTTCGTTCGGTTCGACGAGACGCCCAAGTTTTTCCTATTTCCAAATTCTCAAAGAGGTAGATAATGAACTTCGCAAATGTAAAACATGTCGATTTGGTAGGGTGTAAAATTAAATATTGTCTGACTAACAGTAAATTATTTATTGAAATTTTAAGATAATATCATAAAAAACTCTGAAAAACAATTGTCCTACAAAATCGATGGTTTGAAGTGGTGCGTCCTCCACGCCAAATATGTCGAAATAACGAGGTCATAAAACTTATTAATAACCAGCTGATTTTTTTTATACAGCTTAGTAAATATTAGTATAAATGAATGGCCACATTGTCCTACAAATGTAGTGGTAGGTTTTCCTAGTCCTACGCTTGGAAGTTGTCGATTCCACGGAAGGTAACACTTTTTTCATTAATAACAACCTAGGTTTGATTTTGTCCTTTCGGGAAAAAAACAGTCGGTGGCTGCCGGACTATTAGTTTACACTATCGTATTTGTAATTGAAAAGTTAGGTTTGTACACACGTAGGTACTTTAACATTGAGTTTTTTTTATTTTTAATTTTTATTGAAAACTTTACTACTTTTTGTTGTTTAACACTTTGCCTGTCCATACCCACTGGTATGTATCACATGTGACTCACGAGACAGTGAAGTGGTTAAGAAATTATCGAGGCGAGGAGGAATTGTGCGTCAAGTCACTTGGAGGGGCAAGTCTCTAATTTGCCATTATGTCATACCATTCCAATCCTTTTAAAATTATGAAAAACTGTCAACACCAATGTTAACCAAAAATGATGGCAGTTGAACTCTGATGAAACTTCATTGGTCATCCATTGATCATAATAATGGCATTAGTATAGTCCGTTTAGGTACTCTTGCGCGAAGCATTTAGATGTGGTTGAGACAAATCTGTATACGTAATGTTAACACTGTGTGCTGCTGTGTCACTAGTTTGTAAGGTGTAAGCTCAGCTTTGCACAATTATGTGTGCGTATAGATTTCAAAATAGTGCCGCTTCCGTGAACGGGAATGTATGTAGATGGTTTTCGCGCGTTCACGCTCGTTCCTCGATCGGTGTCAGAATTTTGTCCCACGATAAAGGGTCCACGTTACTAAGTCCATACATACATTCTGAATATATGCTAAGGAATTTAAAAAATCAACATTACAAGAATAATAATAAAATGAAAGTAATGATGCGTGGAGGCTGATTAATGAAATGAACACAGATATTATTTGTTGCCAAAGCAAAAAAGTTTTCACACGGCAGGTATTTTACCCCCAAATGCACGACTTATTGCAGAGTTCACTACATACGAGTAGTTTATCGCGTCAATGTAGAACCGCCATTAAATTTTTGATCATCTTTTGTTGAAGTTTTTTGCCGTCACGTCTGCCAAAAGGGGAAATTCAAATTTAGAAATTGATCTTTGTGGTCTGTAAGCCAATGACAAGTTATCGGGATCAATTTTCTCCCGGCTAATAATAGGAAGAATTATTAAGACAGTGGAACTAACAAGCGTGGTGATCGTCAGCTGCGACTCCTGCGATCTTCCACTGACGTCGACTGCATATGTATTCCAAAACATCTATTTGCCTCTCACACACTCGCTGAGTATTATGAGCGTGACAAAGATACCTATTGTTTTGTTTTACCTATTTAAAAAAATACAGGTTGATGTTTTATTTAAATTGAATAACAACTAACATGTAGATTCAAAAATATTTTGTAATAAACCAATGTAATAGTATTTACGTAGTAGGCACTAGTTTGACAATCTATAAGCACACCTATACACACACACACACATATATACAAGCTGAGCTTACGCCTTAAAAACTAGTGACACAGCAGAACACAGTGTAATTAATATAAATACAGATTTGTCTCAACCACATCTAAATGCTTTGCGCAAGCAGGTATTGTACGAGTATGTGCTATACGGTATACAGGGGTAAGCTGGCACGGGATGCATGGATTTCCTTCTGCGAAGGAACGAAAAAGAAGATAATCCATCACACCCTCACTTAACCCCCGTGAATGAGGAGGTATAGGCGGTGGGTGTCATGGAAAAGTGTGCGCGGTATTCCCGTAGTTACGCTTCTCAAAGCAGACGTGACGAAGAATCTCCAGCCTCATCACCTGCAAAGGGTCGTTGCTGTCGGTGTCGCGAAAATATGCGAAAGCTTACTCATACTCATGGCTCCGACAATTAGCATGCATCGAGAGGAACACAATGGGGTTTGACTCGGTAGAATTTGGAAAACTTAACGAAAATTGTATGCATAAACTGTCCCAAGTTGCAAGGGGTAGTCAATGATGACATCGGCGTTACAATAAGAAAGTTTAACGAATTTGAAGTAATCGTAGTGTATTGGATTGATTTCGCATTCAAAAATTGGGTTCGAAAATCGAATAAACCTGACAGGACTAAAAGCTGAATGATATAAAGTTTATTCACATTTCATATGGTTCTTTAACCGATTACGTGTCGTGTCCATTGTGATTTTATTACCATAAATTTATGTAAATTCAATCTAGGTTTTACATTTCTTTTTCCAGAGAGAATGATTAACCTACTTTTCGGGTTGTACGAAAATTTAAATACATATTTTTTAAATTTAGCTCGCATTAGGTGCGTAAAACAAAGCGTTGGCTGCTTTTCCACCAAAGCTGTACTAGGAAAATGTGTGATGCGACTGTGGAAATGTGTGGGCGTTTCCACCAAAGCTGTGGGAGGAAAATGTGACGTACTAGGATGTGGATTCTTTTTCCAATTATCCATATAAAAATGTGCACATCTACTTCCAATTCTTACATTCCTTGCTACGCATCCTCGCACATCTCTGGCGGAAAAGCAGCCTATGGCTCTGGTGGAAACGGCTTAGTGGAGCCAGTTTTATTTACGATAAATCTTTTACGAGGGCTGTGTTGCGAGGAATGTCTTGCGAGGAATGCGTTCCGAGGTTTGCTACCAGTCCATAGACGGTGTTTGTTGGAAGTAGATGAAGTAGATGCGCATTTTTATATGGAATTGGAAAAAGAATCCACATCCTCTTACGACACATTTTCCTCGCACAGCTTTGGTGGAAACGCCCACACATTTCCACATTTCCACCAGAGATGTGCAAGTATGCGTTAGAAGGATTTTGAAGAACCAATACAATTGATTCATTTACCTAGCCTCGCTTAGCACAGCTTTGGTTTAAACGGCTCAGCGGAGCGAGGTCTTTTTACGTTCAAAACAAGCCTCGAGAGTGTGCGAGAAATGTTTTACGAGGGATTTGTTGCGAGGAATGCGTTCTAAGGTTCGCTGGTAGTCCATAGACGTCCATCTTTTACACATTACATAGTTTCGCAACGTATCCTCGCACAGTTCGCACCGCATATTAATGCTTATTTTCACAGCTCCGCTATACATCCTCGTACGACACATTTTCCTCGCACAGTTTTGGTGGAAACGCCCACATATTTCCAGAGGACAGCTATACGTCCTCGCATCACACATTTTCCTAGCGTAGCTTTGGTGGAAATGCAGCCTTATGCTTATTGAACATTTAACTTAGCGATCAATTGTTTTGAGTAGTTTCAAATACTTAGTTAAACTTTGAATTTCTGTGAACCTATTAGATACTACCATCCTTACGACATATTTTTTTGTAAAATCTTAGATCTCATATGAGGTGAAAACTTCATTTCGGTCGCAAAACAATGTGATCATTAAAGCATAGGTTTTTCAAAAATCTTTACCATCTCCATTAAGTGTAAACTTTTATTAAATGCATGAGTAACTTAAAATTATCTACCAAATACCGAGAAAAGCGATATTTCTACTACCTACCTATCTTGAGTATACCTGTCCTATTTTTCAGGGTAACATACAAATCATTCTGTAATATCAAAATATTACGAAAGAGTTTTCTTAAAAGTGATAAATTTCTACTTTCATCGGTTGTAGAGATGATTTTCGTTAATAAAACAGAAAAAAAATCTTACTTTAACTAATACTTATTTTTCAATTCGCATTTAACTCCAGTGACCTATGGTTTTGCGTATTGATTGCCTTACATATTAAAAATGCACGCATGATGCTACGCCGCCGGTTTGTATTAGAATCAGTGCCTCCCTTTCTTTCTGCATTATATGAGTGAAAAGAATGAAGGATAATTATGTACTTATAATAATATATGCATTCCCATACGAACCGTGACTAGTGCCCGACGCGTACCTAGGATACAAAAATTTATCATCTTCATTGAAAGGCGGATAATTTTTCAATTAAATCTCCTTACATTGAAAATTTAAGTGTACTAGCTGACCCCGCAAACGTTGTTTTGCGATATAAGTTATCGAGCGGGATGAAAAATTATTAAATTACTAAAATTACTATTAAAAAATCGGGGTTTTTGATAAAAGGGTGAAATTTAAGGTTGTATGTATTTTTTGATGCCACATTATTGAAAAATAAAAATAAAAAAAATTGTCCATAAAATAAAATAAAATGTTAGGTGTGGACAACCCTTATCACTTAGGGGTATGAAAAAAAGACAGTAGCCGATACTCAGACCTACTGAATATGCATATAAAATTTTATAAAAATCGATCAAACTGTTTTGAAAGAGTATGGTAACTAAAACTGTGTCATGAGAACTTTATATAAGAAAGAAAATTAAAAATTTGTAATATGTACCTTTTTGTATTTTATGCTTCTTTGTACCTATTAATCTCGTTTTCTACTTCATGTACCTAGCTATATGGTAATACCATAATTCCACGGTAAATTACGAATTATCGAAATTTTCAGATTCCTTGAAAACGATATTTACTACAGAAATTAGCAGATCACTGCATGGTACAGTATGGTTTGCGGAATACCAAAACACGCTTTCGAGAGCCTCGTTTCTGTGAACGGACCACGCAACGTTCACGTCATGCCAGAAATTACATCATTATGTGTAACAACAGTATCTCGTAGAAAAACGTACGAAACGTAGCTTCACTGCACTGCAAGCCGCAGCCCGCAGCCGAGTTAACGTGCCCTACTGACACCGAATGAATTCAAAAAGCAAAGCATCGTCGGATGACTCGGATTGAAGCTGCCACCAAAATACCTACCAAAAGCTAAAACATAATTCATAGTCCCGCAAATGCAACACGTTGATTTAAATCGTTTTAAATTTCCTCGTGATTGGTTTCACTTCCGTTATTAACAAAAATTCACACACGCAGCCCGTTCCATGGCAGGATAGCGCGAAAAGACAATGCGACGTTGCCACACTGTGCAGCCGAGCGTTCCAGCAGGTAGCCTGTCTGTAGCCTCTACAATCTCTACATACAATGCACGCAGTGTCTATGTTTTCGTCATTAAATACCTACTTGTCTTATTCGAAAGATTACCCATTTCTCTAGACCTCATGTCCCAAAACAGTTTCAATTGGAAAATCATAGTAAGTCTTATTTGAGCAAATATACATTTTTAAACATGAATCAGTATAAATAAACGTAAAAACACATACTTTTCTTACATCGCGCTAGGTTACAACATCGCGAGGACCTCACAATATCCGCCTCGTATGAATAACCGTGTCGAATTTAGTTTCCGACTACCAAATAATTACCTATCATTACCAATGTAACATTATACAGTCGAAATGTAGGGCTAGTGTGTACGTACCGCTTAAAGGGTCCACATATGCTATTTTTACGTCCATTTCTATAGTTTCGGCGGGCTTCGCCTCTGCAGAGCTAATTTCGTATTCAATCGGAGCTTCTAATAAGATGTCACACTTTGACTGGCTCGAAGAGGCAGCCAGACCCTGCGCAGCACTCATTTTTGTTGAGTCTTCATGCATTTGGTCTTTTAGGCGAAACAATATCGTCGCCCGGAAATTTTGTATATTGTCATTTGCCCCGACTAAATAAATATTTTATTTAACAAAATCTCCATAAAAACCAATAATTCATTGAAAAACACAAAATGTAGGTCTCTAGGCCACTTCACTTACACTTTGATATTCCGACATAACTCGGATTCAATGGAGCTACTGTACTCATGACTGACATTGAAATAAGTCGGTAAAGGGCAGCGAGAAATTAACACAATTTGAAAAAGCGTGTCATGGCCTATTTAAATAAGAAAATATAATTATTGGTAAAATGAAAATGACAAAAAAATTATTATAAATATAAAGTAGCTCAATATAGAACGAATCTTGCGAAAATTCTGAAAATTTCTTTTGTGACATGAAAATGAATTGCTCCTGTTATAGTCTAAAAATCATGTAAATGAAGCAAAATCTTATTTGCTTATGAATACGGTGTGTTGTGTAATAAATGACCGTTTCTATTGCACAATCCTTTCACAAGGGCTTCGAATGTAGGTCAATCTGTCCGCGTATGACTACAAAGTAGATCTATACTGATTCAAGTGGTTTGCGAAAATCTTCAGATATTTATAATTGAAATTTATGTTTTTATTTTATTAACATCGCTTAATCCTTATTAGTTAATATAAATAGTATTTGAATAGTTATTAATAATTGGTTAAATTTTAACATCCGGTGCACAGTATTGCCATCTAGAAATATGTTTATATGAAGGTAATGGTTATATATTATTCCAAAAGATGGCGCTGTATTAATTTAATAAACTTGTGTACCTACACCCTGTGCACTATAAAATTATTATAAGACTAAGTAAGTATTTCATCATTTCATACTGAATATTGTTGTGAAATATTCTTTGATTTCTTTGTTTATAACAGTTACTACAGTTTTTAGTGTTACATATGTGTTCATCTTTCGTATGAATTATAATATCTCATAATTGTTGACATTGCCAGTATTTGTTTAGGTTTAGTAGCATACCTACTTTTTTGAAAGTAATAAAAAGGCTTTTGTTTTATTTTGTTTTACAAACAGTAATAAGCTATTTTTTATTAAATCACCGGAAGTGAAACATTCAGAAAATATTTGATTTCTATATATTGTCGACGTTAAGATTTCCTACGATCATTGTAAGGAGGATCATACGTCCATGTCCATGCTGTCAATGCTGTGTACATGAAAAAGTGTCCGTCGAAATGCATTAAATTGAGGTGGCGCCACCTTAGCATCAGGGTAAATTTGAAAGGAAGCGCCACATTTTGAATATCTGAAAATCATATATTATATAAATAGGCTAAGGCGAATCAGTTCAGAACAATTTTCTCTTTCGTTACTGAACCGATTTTTCTCATTTTTGTTTTGTTTGGTAGATATTGATGTGTTTTAAATAATTATATTAACGAAAAAATACAGCAAGCACACAATCATACGTTTTTGACACACAATATTCACACTCACACATAGATACACAAAAATGACATTTATTCTTTTTCTTCTGGTGGCGGCGATAGCGCATTCACGTTAAGCCCACACGGCCGGCCCACAGATAAAATACAATATTGTTGATGCATTCTCGTTCAGCCCACAGATTAAATATTGTTCAGCCAATGACAAGTTGAAGTTAAAGAAATGATAAAGGCTAAATTTGGAAAAGTTTTAAGATCACGACATAATGAAGATAAAATCAATAAAAGTGCATAATAAAATAAACTGTATTTTCTATGCCGTAGAACTTTCTATTTTTAAAAATATTGTAGAAATTATTGTTGGTTTCTATGAATCCATTTTTTATCTATTACTGTAATATTTTTTCAATACGATATTAAATCTGAGAACATTATATTGAGATAATAATATGTAAATTAAAAAAGAGTTTATTGAAATAAGTATAGGCTGAAGATATGGAAGCGCGCGAAATTCACAAAAATTCATGTTTTTAAAAAACGCGAACTGGAATAGAATAAGCCCATCTGCAAATGCGATTTTGCGTGTTTTTACTTTTAACCATAAACGACATTTAAATTGTTAAAATTGGCTTACTTTTATAGTAATTCATCGTTTTTAAATTCAAATAATATACATTTTACCAATCAATTCAAAGTTTTAAGTAAGTGAACAGTAAGTGAACCAGTCAGCAACAAGTAGATTAATCTTACCTTATAAATCTTTCGTTTTAAAATTATCGGAGATGTACATAGAAGCAGAATAGTTAAAAATTTATACCGCCGACAGAGACGTTGGTCGGCCGACCAGATATAGGCGTGGCCAAACGACATTTGGACGATCTTGGTCGATAGCGCGACTCTCACTACCAAGGACAAATAGAGGTTATCCAGTTGAGTTTGGACCGCGTGGAAGTTTGTTGGCCGACGGCACTGCGTCCATAGTGTTTAATTACTCTATGACTGCGTCATTTGCGAATTCGAAGCGAACATCACAACACGCACGCGCAACATGGAAAAGAACTGTATTGTGTCTTTCCATGTTTATGGGATATCAGTTCTAAATTATATAAAGATAGGAATAAAAAATACCAATGTTGGCAGCATATTGGCTGAGACATTGTGCTTTGCAAATTCAAAGAAAAAAAAATCTTTTTTCTTTGCCTTTTAAGCATAAAATAGTAGATTGAAAAAGCGCGGGAAACGTTGAAATAGGCGGGAGTGTTTTTCGAGCATTTAATTAATTTTATTTATTTTAAGTACTTTTGAAGATCAGTTGGGTAGTTTAGTTTACTTTCCTTTTTTGTAGATTATTGTATATATTTAAATTTGTGTACAATAAGGATTAGGTAAGTTTTTATATGATTTAATTAATGAGGGACGAGGGCGACCCCTTCGACCCTGGGGGACCTGATATTCAGGTTCCCCAAGTCGGAGCCAATGTAACAGTCAATAATGAATCTAGTATGGATACAGATGGTTCATTAAGATCAGATAGAAAGCGTGCTAAAGCTGTTCGTAAAATTTGCAAAAATTGTAATAAAAAAAGGAGGACTGATAAGTCCAGGGGCAATCCAAATAAGAGATGTCTCTGTTTGAAGGAAAGTGAAGATTCAAGCGAAAATGACAAAAAGGTTCATAAGAATGTAAATAGTATTGTTGAGAATGATAATAGTACTACTTTGCAAGTATCTAATAAAAATTTAATTTCTGTAAATCCTACTAAGTCTCCAAACAATCCTAGTGACCAGGATACACCCAATCGTATTCGTAATTATATTTCCACAGACCATGCACCTTTCTTAGTTCATGTACAGAAAACCCTACAGTCCCCATCTGATGGCACCACGCTCCACCCCATCACATTTGGTAATTTTTTAAAGAAAAATAACTCAAGCATCAAAAATATAATCAACGGAAGCTTAAAAAGAATCGGCAGAAATAGAATAAGTTTATCTTTTTCACACTTTGAAGATGCAAATAATTTTGTACAGAACGACATTTTAGGAAAAAATAATTTAAAAGCGTTTATTCCATCATTTAATGTTACCAGAGTAGGTCTAGTAAGAGGGGTTCCTGCTGAATGGTCCCTAGATGAAATTAAAGAAAATGTCTCCGTTCCCTTTGGCTGTGGAGAAATAATAAAGGTACGTAGGATGAACTATAAGGTAATGTCTGAAGGAACACCTGTGTGGAAGCCATCACAAACAGTTGTACTTACTTTTGATGGTCAGATACTTCCCAAAAGAATTTTTGTATGTTACAATGCTTTAAGTGTTGAATTGTATATATATCCTACTATACAGTGTTATAATTGTTGTAAATATGGGCACACTAAATTAAACTGCAGATCAAAACCACGCTGCTACAAGTGTGGCAAAGAACACACAGGGGACACCTGTAGCCAGGAGGAAAATAATGCGTTTTGTTGTTCATGTTCTGGATGTCATTTTGCCATCAACAAGTGTTGTCCAGAGTTTGAAAGACAGAAAAGGATCAAACTTACAATGGCCCAAAGCTGCTTGTCATATCTAGAAGCTTCCAAATTACATCCTCTTATTAGTAAATCATATGTTGATGTCCTAACCTCTGAATCTAATGATATAATACCTGAATCTCTAGCTCCGCCTAAAACTACAACTACTCCTCATAGATCATTTAAAAAAACAGTTTTCCTGAAACCACGTGTTCACAATCAACAAACAGGTGGTTATGACAAATCTGCTCATAACTCACTCATTAGCAATTACAATCCGACTCTATCAGCTTCAAATGGATCTGCATTAAATCACAATTTAAATATCTCTTCTATTAAAGATATAATAAAAGAACTCATCAATTCACTCCTTAACCTTAATATAATGAAACCGGACAACGCTGCCTCTATAATAGACCTAATGAATAATGCGGAAAACCACAATGGATCAAGCCAGATTAATCCAATGGAATTGCCGCAGCATAGTTAGTAAGAAAAGTGATTTAGTATACATTCTCAACCAGTTTAAACCCTTTGTTGTTACACTATCTGAGACATGGTTAAAACCTGGATATCCATTCAGAATACCAGGTTATTCATGTCTCAGAGAAGATAGGCCTGATGGGTATGGCGGTGTAGCCATACTCATTGAAAATACCTATTCTTTTTCTAAAGTACAATTGCCACCACTTAGTGAAGGCATTTGTGCTACTGCCGCTTTTGTAAATAATGTAAATATAATATCTGTATATATTTCTAAACCCAATGTAAATATTTTATTAGAGCTTGATCATTTATTAGGTCAACTGCCAAAACCCTTTTTACTTTTAGGGGATTTTAATTGCCAACATGTTGCATGGGGTAGTTCCAAGTCTACTTGTTATGGTGAATCTTTATTGGAATTACTTGATTCACATAATTTGTGTGTGCTTAATACTGGTACACCTACTCGTCACTCTAGACCTGATGAAGGAAAAAGTGTCCCTGATTTATCCATCTGTTCTCCTAATCTAGCTTCTATCCTTTCATGGCAACCTCTCTCTTCATCATTTGGTAGTGACCACTTTCCTCTTTTGATTTCCTTCCCCTACCCTAAACCCCAACTTTTTAAACAACCTTACCGTTTTAAATATAAATTAAATAATCCAGATTGGGATCTGTTTAAACTAAACGTCGAAAAAAGGGTATCTAGCCTGCCTATATTGTGCCAAGGAAAGGAGCCAGCCTGTGCTGAGGCCTTAGCTAAAGTAATAATTGCAGCTGCAGATGAAACATTCCCAGTTAAAAAAAGAAAATCTGATTATATTCCGTCGCCGCCCTGGTGGGACGAAGAGTGTTCTATTGCTGTAAAAAACAGGAAACAAGCTGAAAAAGATTACTGCAGTTCAATGACGTTTGAGAACTTTGACACTTACTGTCAGGCTGCTCAGACGTCAAAAACATTTTTAAAACAAAAAAAGCAAGAGGGGTGGCTTAAGTTTTGTGCTTCTTTATGCCCTAATGTAAATCCTTCTCTTGTTTGGCAGAATATTAAAAGATTCAGATCAGCCTTTCTGGAAGGCTCCTCATCGCGTAAAATTTCATATTCGGTCGCAAATCATTTTATGGATAAACTAGCCCCGCCTTCGGTTCCAGAAAACATACCATTTCATTTCACATATCAATCAAACCCACGATGATCAGACAATATTAAATTTACCATTTACCTTTACTGAATTGACAGGAGTTCTTTCTCATCTTAAGGACTCTACGCCAGGAGAAGATGGTGTACCGTATTCATTTTTATGCAACAATAGTAAACAGCTCCTTAATTATTATTTAAATCTCATAAACTCAGCTATGATAAGTGGACATATCCCTCCATCTTGGAAGTCACAAATTATATTACCCATTTTAAAACCTAACAAACCTGCAACCGAAGCTTCGTCCTATCGCCCCATAGCACTTTCCTCTACTCTAGCAAAAATTGCTGAACATTTAGTTAAGAATAGGTTAGAATGGTTTGTTGAAAGTAATAAGCTTTTGGCCAATAGTCAATATGGATTTAGAAGAGGAAAAGGAACTCTTGATAATTTAAGTATTTTGATAACAGATATACGTTTAGCCTTCTCAACAAATGGAAATGTTGTAGCAGCTTTTTTGGATACTAGTTCTGCATACGACAATGTTAATATTGCAATATTAAAAATGAAATTGGTTCAATTGAATGTCCCTTCTTTGCTTACTAATTTTATTATTGGCATGTTATATGAACGAGTCATAAAATTAAATGTTGACGATAAAGTAATATCACGCCTTGCTTGGAAAGGTTTACCACAAGGTTCTGTATTGAGTCCTATATTATATAACATTTATACATACGATTTAGACAAATATGTAACTAATAAATTGCCTACAAGAGTTCTTCAATACGCCGATGACTTACTTTTATACGTTATTAATCCATCCATTAATTCAGCATGCGAAACATTAAACAGTTCATTATCTCTCCTTAAACAATGGTTAGACTTCAATGGTTTAGAAATATCGGTTCCCAAAAGTGCGGTTGTTCTTTTTTCTCGTAAACGATTCCCTCCACAGATAAATGTAGTCTACGACTCTTCTTATATTTGTACTAAAAATGAAATGAAGTTTTTGGGAGTTATTTTGGACTCAAAATTATCTGGTTTATCACATTGCCAATATGTAGTTGATAAATGTGAAAAAAATCTTAATATTTTAAAGTGCTTGACGGGTGTATGGTGGGGTGCTCACCCTTTTACGATGAAACTTATTTACAATGCGTTAATACGGAGCGTGATTGATTATGGCTCCTTTCTATTAGAACCGTGTAGCGTAGCTGCACTGAAAAAGATAGATGCCGTACAATCGAAGGCTCTTAGAATTATTTCGGGGGCTATGAAGTCTAGTCCAATTAATGCGTTACAAGTTGAATGTGTGGATCCGCCCCTTAATTTAAGACGTCAATATTTAGCTGATAGATTTTATAGTCGGTGTTTGTTATTTGCTGATCATCCTGTTTTAACGAAAGTCCCCCAAATAATCACTCAAGAAAATAAGTCATATTGGACTCACAAAACTTTACCCCGCCTTTTCAATAGTTTTAAATTATATAACACCATAAAAGCTCCCACGCATTCTTGTGATTCCCTCCCTCTATTTAGCAAAAGCTATGAATCTTTACAAACGTATCCCAAGATATGTGATTTTGGCATTTTAAAAACAGATGCAAATTGTAATATTAAATTTAACAATATTATAAACAGCAAATGGCAAGATTGGCATCTCGTTTACTGTGATGCATCAAAACATTCGAAAAATGGACACGTTGGAATAGGAGTATATCATTATCAATATAAAATAGTACAAAAGATTAAACTACCTCCTGAAACCTCTGTGTACACAGGGGAATGTTATGGCATTTATAAAGCCATAGAATATATTTTACTTATGAAACTTAAGAAGACTATAATATTTACAGACTCCAAGAGTGCTTTACAAACACTCGAAAAATTTCCCTTTAAAATAAAATCTCACCTGTCAATAATCTTTGATATCAAAGCTAAATTATTAGAGTGCAACTTAAAAGAATACGACGTTAAATTTTCATGGCTCCCAAGTCACTGTGCAATAAAGGGCAATGAGATTGCAGACAAATTAGCAAATGATGCAGTGGAGTGTGGTGATACATACCCATACCGAAACTTTCCCCCCGACTTAGGATCTCTAGCAAAAGTTTATCTCCATGAAGCATGGACTGATCATTGGAGCTTAAGTTGCGAGACCAAAGGGAAATACTATAGAAACATTCAATTAAGTATACCTACTAAACCTTGGTTTTCTGGACTTAAACACGATAAGCGCTCTACAACCATTCTTATACGAATGCGATTGGGCCACACCTGTACCAAGGACCATCTTTTAAAAATAGGAATTGTGGAAAACTCAAAATGTAAGTGTCTCAACGATACTGAAAATTTAAATCATATCTTTTTTAATTGCAATATGTATGATCACTCCTCCTTTTTAAATGACCTGCTTCGCCATAAAATTCCCTTCCCATCTAACGTATCCACCCTTCTTTCCTCCCTCGATCCTGATATTTATAGAATTTTAGCTGCATTTATTAGGAAAAATGATATAAAAATTTAATTTTTATTTGTATAGTATTTTCTATTGTTACTTTCTTTTTTCTTTGTCTAGTGCAATTTTTCCTTTAATATTTTATGTTTTCCTTTTTATGTTACATATTATTACATACTTTTTTACTGTTAATAATTTGTATATAGATTTGTTTAAATTTGTGTAATTTTATTGATTTATTTCCTTAATACTCTCCTGATCTTTCCTTTTCCAAATTCCGTTGTATAATATCCTTTTTTAATCCTGTCGTTTCCTACGTTTTAATTTTTCAATTACTTGTCTTTGGCTGAGCGTGTATGCGCCGTCGCCACAACTGAAGAAAAAAAAAAAAAAAAAAAAAATAGTAGATTGTATGACAAGCGAGCAAAATGATATTTTTACGGCGAGAGCGTTTTTTGAATCCAGAGCGAAGTGAGGGATTCTAGAGTAGAATCCCGAGCGTAGCGAATAAAAACTTTTTTAGTTCTTTTTTGTATTGATCTATTATCAATACATTACACTCATAATACTACCTCACAATAATTAGATTATTTTTTTCTTTCCATAATCACATTTATTATCTTAAAAAATATACATTACCTAATATATCTTATTTATAAAATTCTCATGACACAATTATAATTACCATACTCCTCCAAAACGGCTTGACAGATTTTTATGAAATTTTAAGTTATATTCAGTAGGTGAGAATCATCTACTGTCTATTTTTGATACCCCTAAGTGATAAGGGTTGTCCATAACTAACATTTTTATTTTATTTTTTGGACAATTTTTTTTATTTTTCAATAATGTGGCATCAAAAATACATACAAACCTAAATTTTCACCCTTCTATCACCAACCCCTATTTTTCAATAGTCTTTTTAGTAATTTAATAATTTTTCATACCGCTCGATAACTTATATGGCAAAACAACGTTTGCGGGGTCAACTAGTACACTAAAATTTTCAATGTAAGGAGATTTAATTGAAAAATTACCCGCCTTTCAATGAAGATGAAAAATTGTTGTATCCTAGGTACCTACGCTAGTTATCTATAAAGCCATAAAATTGGTTCACACAATTCAACAGCAATTAATACGAATACCTACTCATGGACTCAACTATTTTTAAATATAGAACATTCTATGGCATGGCAGATAAATATTTGTATTGATGTGTAGGTGTGCGTGTTTACCAGACGTGAACACGAACTTATGAGCTAAAGAGTGCATGTAATGTACTTAACATAATTTGGTTTCCAACTTGCCAACCTAACACGTGTAAACCAGGCATTAGAAACTAAAACTAAAGACAAAAGATCCTACTGCTTCACGATAACAGTACCTATGTTCTACATTAAAATTTAGTGATGCAGATATTTGTTTTGCTTTCGCAAAATCATTAGACTAAATTGAGATTTTTATACAAAATTTTAAATCTGTTTGTGATATGGAATCTTTTTTACTTCGCACTTGACCAAATGCTAAGGTTCACGTGGACAAAGTCGCGGGCAAAAGCTAGTATATTATTAAATTTTGATTTCTTTTGAGTTATTAAAATCAGACATTTAATTCAAAAGATATTTAGAAATATGAGTATGTATTGAATAAAATTATTTGACTAACGATTGATGCGAAACAAAAACTGTCGAGTCTAGGAAGCTAAAATTTGAAATATAAGTACGTTTATAAGAATAATATATATGTGACAGGATTTTTGGTAATATTAACTTTAAACGGATTAGGAGAGAAAGGAAGTTTTAAGTTACTAACTTGTAATCGTGTATCTAAAGTAAGTTGAACAGATATTTTCTAAATTAAAAGTAGGTATTTGCGAGAATTATAAATTTTAATAAATGTCCGTAACTTCCTAAATAAATGGAACGATACACAGCCATAGTCACAGAAGTATACCTGTGGGTCAGCCAGCACATGTACAAATAACGATAATATTGCTGACCAGATTGTGGATTATTTAGAATCTATGTGAATTTGGCAATGAACATAAATTTTATGTTCATGATACTCGTATATACACTATGATAATGTAGTTTGTCTTAGTTTTTATTACTTGTACAACTATTTACAGTTAAAGTGTACATATAACTATTTCTTCCATATATTTTGTATTATCAACAGAATTTTTGGGACACTTAAATAAACTACAAAATTATTTTAATATTTTTATTATTTTGATAGTTTATCCATAATGCAAATTTATCATTCTTGAAATACTTATTATATAAAATTATGATATAAATCATAACATTGATATCATACCACCAACATTAAAATAGAAATGGCTATAATTACATATATACTCTTCCCATGATTATGTATTAATGTTTATAAAAATATAATAAGTATACCTATACAAATGTTATCTATATGCATAGAAGTTTAAGCAACGCTCTGCTTAGCCTCAGTAAGGAGCTCTCTTGAGATGATAAGCCTTTGGATTTGTGAGGTGCCTTCATAGATTTGATAGATTTTGGCATCTCTCATCAGCTTCTCGACAGGATACTCTGTGTTGAAACCGTTTCCACCAAAGATCTGGACTGCGTCAGTAGCTGCTTTGTTGGCTACATCTGAAGCATGAGACTTTGCTACTGACGCTAGCACAGTGTTCTTCTGGCCTGAAATACATATCCGATACATACTGTTAGACAGAGTTTAGAGCTCGTAAGCGGCTTCTGCAAGCATTTGAAGCCATGGTCCTTGTGTTTAGCACAAGACTCACTAGGCGTTGTTAATTTTTCAGAAGGAACTAACCGTGATCGACCATCCATGCGGCCTTTTGCCAGGCAAGGCGCGCCGTCTCTACACCGATGGCCATATCGGCTAACATGAAGGCCACTGCCTGGTGGTGAGCGATAGGCACGCCGAATGTCTTACGTTCAAGTGCATACTTCGTAGCCTCATGCAGGGCACGTCTCGCCAGACCCGTTGCGCCTGCCCCTACCTGCGAAAAATATCGTGAGGAAACCTACATGCCTGAGAGTTCTCCATTTCTGTACTCAAAGGCATGTGAGGTCCACTACCCGGCATTAGGCCAGTGTACATCTTAGGGTACATCTCATTATTGTGAGAGGAGACATGGCCCTGGAGTGGGTCACTAATGGATCAAAGACAATATTGTCAAAATAACCTAAACTGTGATTCAAAATAAACTACACATATTATGTTGGTATCATGCATCGACACAATTTTGTAATGTGCACGTGATGCGCTTTCATTTGAGACCCCACTCGATTATATTTGCAGACATTCAGATATTCTTCCCCACTTTCACCCCCGCCCACAACTTTTAAACGACTCAACCGATTTTTGTCAAACATGTCTAAGAACAATCGATCGTGACCTTTCAAAAAAAAACAAAATTGAAATCGCTGCAGCGAACTACGGTGCCACAGACAATGCAGACAGACACGTCATACTTATATTACCCCTCCTTTTGCATCGGGGGTCAATTACTAGATTAAAAACTAATTAAGTCATATCTCTAGTGAAGACTTAAAATAGTTCAGGATGGATGGATATCCTTTTCTACCACTATAAATTGCAATACCAGGACTTTTACACACAGTTCATTTGTTATTTTAAATCTAATGAAACTTAGCTTCCGATAGTTGTAATAAATGAGTAAATATTTCTATGCAAGGGTATAGTTTACTGGTGGGCGGGTCTTGTCAAAGGCGCCCATAGCGATCTTGAAGCCGGCTCCCTCTCCAATCAGCACATTCTCTTTAGGGACGCGTACGTCCTCGAACGTGATGCCGCGCGTGTCCGATGCACGTTGGCCCATGTTTTGTTCCTGTCAACAACTAACAATTTTAATATCATAGAAAAAGGGAGATAGGAATAACATTAAAAATCTAAAATAACTTAAGACAGAAGACCCTTAAGTAGGGACTAAATAAATTAACCGACTCGGTATTACATGGATCTCAGAACTTTTAACGGTAGAACTGAGTTGCGAGACTTTATTTTTTTCAAGTTTGTTTTTGATGGCATCTCATTTCTTTTTTTGTTATCAATCTAACAGCAAACATAACTTTGTAATCCTATATATTTGTATGGGATTACAAAATTAATGCATTTGGTGTATCTGTATTTGAAGCTTCTACATCTGGTAGAAGTACCTCAGAATTTTGATGATCTGTCAGTCAGTGAGTGACCAAATCGTGAAACTTTTACCAGTTTTAGTTCTTCAACTCCTGGTTCAAATGAAATGAAATTTAAAATATACCGTATTTATACATTACTTGCCTGGGTACTAAAAATTCATACTTCTATTTTTATCCACAACGAAGTTATAGGTATTATGGAAATAGGATGGTATGGCCGTGCCGCTTTTTTCCTCGACTCGGCGGTAGCACTACCATGCCCCAGATATCAGGTAAATATTTATTATGTATTATTTATTTATTTATTATATATTATATTATATTATTTTTTGTTTAGAAAACAATCTAATAGTTCTTTTGAAGTTAAATTTCTTCAACGGCCATGCAATCCACTTAATGTTAAGAGGATCATAAAAATGTAACAAACCTTGCGTCCAGGAGTGACTCCAGGCCATTCCCTTTCTACGATGAAACCAGTGAAGGCCTTGCTTGCAGGGCACTTGGGATCGGGGTTGGTACGGGCCAGCACGAAATACCTAATAAATTCAAATAGTCATCACAAGCACGATGTTAATCATACGGAATAAGAATATTACTAGTTTTCATTCGCTTATAAAGTATTATATTTTCATAGTGAATGGCCTGTACCACGGTAATATTATCTCTTCATCAGATCTTCATCATTCAGGATTACATGAGGTATTCATTTTACGACACATATTCAATTGGTCGCTATGAACACGGCTTTCTAATTTACTACGATCGAATCTAATAAATTGGTCTACGAATACTATAAGTCCCTTTACTATTTTCTTAGAGCCCGGGCACACAGAGAGCGGTCAGGAGCTCAGAGTTCCGAGTTCCGCGACTTCCGCGTTCGGCATTCATTAGAGTGTACTGAGTCTATAACTGCAAGTAACAACGCACTTAGCGGGCGGTCAGACCGCGGCGGTCAAAGCGGAACGTCGAGAATTCTTTTCCCGCCGAGACAGGGAACTTTCTAGTGACATGTTGCATGTGCCCAAGACCCAAACGAAACTTCTTCTCAGTCGTACACTCCTGGCGGAGTGGTCGTGGTCATGGATCGCCTTTTAGGTTGGAAGCATATTTTGCGAGACTTCTCCATTTCTCTCTATTAGAGGCATTTCGTGAGGGATTGCTTTGTTGATGATCTGATGAGGTCTGTCCATCTGGTGGGGGATCGGCCGTGAGAGCGTTGACCCCACAGAACATTGACCCTGTACCACTAAACGTTCCAAAGAGCTTGCGTTGCGGATGACATGTCCAAACATTGTAAAAATTCGAATTTGCACAATCGACGAAAGTCTTTGTTCGATCCGAAGCTCTTTCAGAATGGAAACGTTAGTGCGGCGAGCGGTCCATTTTATCCTCAACATACGCCTCCAGCACCACATCTCAAGTGCGTCAATCTTTTTGCGATACTTTTGTTGGATCGTCCATGTTTCAGCTCCATAGAGGAAGATTGGAAATATTAGGCATCTCATTAAGCGAACCTTGGTGTTTTTGGTTATGCGGCGGTCTTTCCATATCTTTGTGAGCTTTTCCACAGCTGATCGAGTCATGGCACACCGTCATTTAATTTCTTCCTCGCAACTCCCAGTATTTGTGATAGTGGATCCCAGGTATATGTAATTCTGGACAACTTCGCAGTTACCTATTTTGCATAAGTCAGGTTGATTGTTAGACTTACGATCCACTACCATCATTTTATGTCCAAATTTATTATGTATGTCCAAACGAAAATAGAACACGAGAATTTGAACGCCGCTTGTGTGCGTTGGAACTCTCAACGGTCACTAGAACGCAGAACTCTGACCGCTCTCTGTGTGCTCCTAGTCTTAACGCGAATATGCTATTGTAGAGGCGTGATACCTGCGTATTGTAATATGAGCGCGCACCTCACATTAAATGCTGACCACGGATGACGACGCAAGCAGCGAATGTAGTAAGTAAACAATAGAACACGTCACTCGCGTCATACCGAACTGGCCAATCGGAAGAGGTATCCTCAAACGCGCTATCAAAGTTCCATAGAAACTCAGCATATATATACAAATGGTCCGAAGAACATTCGGACCGCGGCAGTGACATCGCCTGGTGGGAGATCTCCCCTTTTTCTCCAAACTATCCAAACTTAACACACATATAACCATAATCCTTTCCTCACCAGTTTGCAACCCCTCCGTTGGTAATCCACATTTTCTGCCCGTTTAGGATCCATTCGTCACCCTTCTTCTCAGCTCTGGTCTTAACGCCGGCTACATCGGAGCCTGCGCCAGGCTCCGTCACGCAGTATGCCTAGAAGATAATTTTGAAATAAAAATAAATACAGATGCTTCACCTCATATTGGACCAAAGCCTGATTGCACCTGTCAAAAGCGATAAGATCATGTGTTGCGCGGATGACGTCACAATTACATAATTCAATAGGGCCAGGCGCACTCATCACATAATATAACACCGCGCGCTATTAAAACAAGTGAAAGCAACTATCTATACTTGATTTTGATATGAATTCGAGGTTGACGATGGGGTAAGCATATCCGTATTTTCTTACTACCCTTTAATATTACTATGATTCAGGGCTTTGTATACGCTTTACGCCTGTCTTTACGTAAATTATGCGTTGAGAGTCTTATAAACATGTACAGTATTGAACAGTGACTGTTTCTTTTTCTGGTTACATGGAACTACAGAATAAATGTATGTACCTAATCGTATGTCATTATTATTTTACTCGTCGTGCCGTCTTGCACTCTAGGCTGAGGCCGTGGCACCATTATGCATTAGGACAAAAGCCTGTCCGTTAATGACTAAGGTTGTTCGTCGACCTAATGTGTCTTCGTCGGAATCTGTTGTTGGCTATTATTGTTAGGTACTCGTTAATCGTCCAATCCATTTTCGGATCGATCGATCGGAATGCGATACGAACTGAGCATCGATTCTACCATATCTATCATATTCCAAACATTTTATTGCGGTAATGAATTGGTATATTATGGTAATAATGAATTTGGTAAAAATAATGACGTAAATGTAATGAAATGAAAATCATTTATTTGCACGAATATGGGTTAGTTATTGGGTATTACGGGGCATTTTGATCAATCCATATTCACCTTTTCAGGTATGCAAATTCAAAAAGTAAAAATAAACAAATAAAACTACCTAATGTTAGAAGGTACTAATAATAAGTTTTAATATTTTAAAACTTTTAAAACTTTTTAATATTTTAAAACTTTTAAAATATTAAAACTTATTACTAATAAATACTTACACAATTTGATTGATATGTTTTGTACAATTTATTTGTCAATTTAACCAAGTATATTCATTATTTTTATATTATTTAGTTATACTTTTACCTAATCGAACTCATCGGCTGCCTATGTGCCACCCATCGCTGGGTAAAGAGGGAAAAAGCCGGAAAAAACTCTCGACACAGCTTTTGGTACATAATTATACTTTATCTGTTTTAGTGTAATTAGTAATGTAATGTAAATGAATTTCAAACCGTAGATGTAGTAAATGTTCATTATTTTTATAAGTAGTAAGGTATACACATAAAATAAATATTATACTATAATTTATTGATGTTTACAGTACCTATAAAGGTGATAATTGCGTATTGTCGTATATTGTCGCAAGTGTGTAAGCTAAAATCATTATCACTTATTTGTTATTTATAGCTACTACAAGCTCTATAACCCAGCAAACATGTATCTAAGGTCTAGGTCTTCGTATTTAGGGTTGGGGCCTATGCCCAATGGTGGGATATAAAAGATTTATAGACAAAGTTATACTCACAGCAACGAGAGGTTCTTCAATAAGTCTTCCGAGATACTTCTTTTGTTGATTCTTGTTGCCGGCAATAATGACTGGTGTTTGCTGGAAATTTAAAAATGTATTTGTAAGTGTTGTCAATGAACGAACGAAATATTATGTATAGATACATATTATATCGATACCTCCTAAGTATAATGACTTCAGTCAACTGATATTATAGTAATTTTAACGAGAGAATTTTGAAGGCAAACATTTTTACGAAATTAAACAAATTAGAAATCTAACATTATTGTACAAAATACCTAAATTTGTTAAGTGACTCAATATACTTACAGGGTATCGATATGTACAATACTAGGGACATGTAAGTAGGTATTACTAAAAATAAAGTTTGGAAAAATACTATATTTAATTCATATTATGGTCAATGTGGGGAAAACCGTCAACGTTTATTTTAATTTTGAGATTTTTATTTTTGAGACTTCATTGTACAAGTCCTATTTTTTCTACAGCGATGATATTTGGAGATGTTGAACAATGGACCTTTGTTTACATTATTAAAAATTCAAAACATCTGTACATGAAATAACTTTACAGATATCGATGATAATTTAAAATATCCTCGGGTAGACGGTCTTATCCCCTAGTGGGGGGGGGTAAGACCGTCTGGCCAATATATTTTATAGTTAACGTACACCAAATTGACTATAAACTAATTTAATAAGCACACATAAGTAGTAATCAAAAACAAATCGTGTTTATACAAATTGAATCTATGGTCTCGATAATAATATTTCAAAAATCAAAGAAAAAGTGGCGAATTCGTCATAAAATTGAAGTCAGGGGTTTTAACATTTTTTTTTTACGAAATAAGAGAAAGAAAGAAGTTTCTTTTCTAATATATAGGTAATAGGTATGAAGTTGTTACGAATTATTTTGATTGATCTATATTCACCCAATCATACTATGTCGATATCCATCTCGAAATGTGAGTGGTTGACCAAAAAGGGACCTGGGGCCTCTTGAAAAAAATCTCAATTTAATTCTGATTCCGGCCCAATCTGAACTAACACATGATTTAGTACTCTTGAACGCAATTGCGTTAAAATTGGAATTAAGATTTGATTGACCAAGAAAGTCACTATCCAAAGAGATTGGATAAAAACACATAGAGCGCGCGATAATATGTATGAAGGAGAACAATAAACTATTAAACGTTCGTACAAGTTTCGAAAGACCACAAATAAGTATTTAAACCTTAAAACTATAAGGCGACCACTACAAGTAAGATAAATATCGTGATCCGTCAATATAGTCTGATTACGATATTTATCGACGTGTAGGGTACACGGTTATAGTGTAGCACTATGGATCTGACGGATCACGATATTTATCACGATATTTAATTTTATCTTACGTGTAGCGGTCGCCTGAGAAAGCCTCTTTAGTAAAGTGAAATAAATCATCCAAGATCATAATGCTTCGTCTATGTAGTGTAGATTCTTTGGTTAATATTGTTACAAAAGTGTCAAATCATTGTGTGTCAATGTCAATCAAAGTGTCATTCAAATAGATGTCAATCAATTTTTTTTTACTTAGTGTTGCCAACTTAGGTTTCCCCCCAGATTTAGTGGGTAAATAAGTGCGATGGGATTTTTTAGGGTTCTGAAATTTTTAGGGGTATTTTCAGGGATTTTTTGACTCTTTAATATTTTTAAATTGATAATATTAATATTTATTTCTTGACCTAGCGACTTATATACTGGCGCCACTGGCGGTCATTTTATTGTCTGTGCATGTGGCGGTTATTGTTGTGTAAAGTATACGCCTATATTTTTTTAAACTACGTATGTTTGACATTAGCTTATGTAAGATAGGATACTGCCAAAAATAGATTTAGAATATTGAATATTATTCTTCTATCTATTAAAATGTTGCAAAGCATCATGATGGTCCAATTTACATTAAATCGAAATGGTGGATCTTGTACGACATCTAATTCATCCAATAAAATGTTAAACTTATTCAATATCAACATGTATGATTTAAAAAAATCTTCAGATGAAGACGAAATATTTTATGTATTAAATAACTTATAATAAAAAGACAATTGAAACATATTACAGCTTATTATTTCTAAATCATTAAATTATATTTATATATTTTTAGGGGGAAAACTAAATAATTAAGGCGATTTTAGGGGATTTTCACACAAACTTTAGGGATAAATATTTTTGAGAGTTGGTTACACTGAAGGAGTTTTGACAACACAATCGGGCTGTCTCAAAAACTGTGTCAAGAGTAACTTCTCTTTGACTTTCAACGAAATTACACAATTTCATTTAGTTCTGAAATATCCGTTCAATTTTGGCAAATAAGGCGATAATGTGCAACGGATAGGATTGGAATTAATTTCAAGAGTAAGGCCCCTGGATTGGAAACCGTTATTTTGTTGTCTTTTAGTTTTGTTTTGGTCTCATCAAAATATTTTTAGGCGCCGTAGTTTTTTTTTATAAATTTTTTTGTGAGCCGAGGCAGTATTAGAAAAATTACACCTTAAAAAAATTTAATCTTACCTAACCCATTGTGTTGTGTTAAACCGTAGGAGTTGTGTTAAATTTAGACGTTTTGGTCAACCACTCACATATATTCAAAAAAGCCAACCCACCAAGATATTCATGTCGAAATATTCAAAAAAGCTGTCTCCACAGAAGATTTAAAAATATATGTATTTTTCATAATCCTAATTCGAAACATCCCGTAAACCATACGCATGACCAAGATTTCAAAAAAGTCTAGTCAGCCATCTTGGATTTCTCAAAATTAATATATTTTTCATAATCGTCATCCCAACATATCCTGAAAACAATAGCCATGACCAACTGTTCAAAAAAATGTAGTCCGCCATCTTGGATTTCAAAATTAATATACTTTTCATAATCCTCATCCCAACATATCTCGAAAACGATACCCATGACTAAGTGATCAAAAAAATGTAGTCCGCCATCTTGGATTTCAAATTTAATATTTTCTTCATTATCTTCATGCCAAAATATCCCAAAAACGTCATCCACATTAAAATTTTGTCTGAAATCTTGGATTGGTTATACAGGATTACCTGTATAGATAGTATTTTCATTATTTTTCATCTCAACATAAAGTTGAGAGATGTGCTAAGACGGCTAATTTTATGAAAATAATGGATGACGTGATGCTATCGCGTAAAATAAAAAAAAACACTGGTTGTTATTTGCAATGTCTTAAGTCTTTCACAAAATGTGTTTCAAGATTTTGATACAAAAAGCAATACAAAGGTAGTCTTTGACTAATCGGATATTGTGCGGGAAAATATTGTACGGTGAAAATAATGTTTCCCAGATATGAAACCTAGATAGATCGATTTCTTGCCCCCGAAAACCTCTTACAGTGCAAGTTTCATCGAATTGCATCGTGCAATTCTATAGAACGGCATTATAAATGCTATAAATAGATTTATGAGTATATATAATATATATACATTTATGCATAATATACAAATATTGTTCGTTACATAGAATAGTAAGTTTTTATACCAGAAAAGTTTTATAATTTCTGACAGAGAGAGAGAGACAGTCATATGACGGAACCAGACGGTCTTCCCCTTACAAGCTTTTCAAAAACAAAATTTTCGTTTCATAAATTTAGTAAATTACTAATAAAGACGTTTTAGTATCATTTTTATGATAAATACTTTTAAAATACGTCAAAATTATTGCTTTTCCAGAGGTCAATTTGGTCAAAATAAACTCTCAAAACACCAAAAATTTTTGAAGGCTATTTTCATTACAAAAGACGCCTTATAACAAGATCAATTTATGTTTATTTTAAAGAGCATTGCGGGCTGTTTAATTTACTGTGCGACACATTGTCGTATAGTTGTTGTTTTGAAAAAAGCCCAGTAGACGGTCTTACTCCCCAGACGGTCTTCCCCACATTGACCATGTATTATTTCAGTTTTAAAAAACATAGCCACCATTTTCATTGAAAAGTTAAAATAAGTTACACAGGATTTTAGGTATACTTACTTAATTTTACAGATACAAGAAATAGAGAAGAGAAATACAGAAGCAGGACGTTAGAGCACTTACAGATATTGATGAGTTAGCAGTTAGCATGATACATGGAAAGCACAGTTTACTAATTACAACACACACTACAAGTAATAAACACGGTTCTAATCACCCCACTATACTAATGTCAAACACTCGCTGCTCTCGGTGCCATAAATCATCCGTGCGCTAGGGCGACCCGTGCGCGGTGCGTCACTTATCGATAACTGCCCGCATTCTTCCAGGAAATCGTATACTGTTATGTGCGCCGGTGCATGTAATTATTTTGCAATTGCACGCGCGAATGATAACTATTTATTAAAAAAAACCCTCGCAGAAAAAATAGTCACTTACTCAATTTATTCTGTGAGGGTAATTTACAAATTTTTGTAATACATATATAGTATAAATACTTTTCCGAATGTGCTCCTAAAGTCATTTGACATCTGGAAGTAGTACGACGATAATCATTCAATATTCAATTAGGGCTAGGATTGTCGAGCGCAGTAGGTATTTTGCGCTACCTCAGTCCCCGCGTGGCGCCGCGCGGATTCGCAATAGATCAAAATGAACTCTCTGACCTTGCGCCGCAGTCGCCGGGATGCGCGAACGTTCCAGTAAAATTCTAACAGTAGTGCAACTGTACTATGTTTAACGTTATTTTAGTTTATTTCACAATTACATAATCAATGAACATTTTTTGGTTGGTTTTTCAATACTGAAGGCACAGTTATATAAAACGCAAAATATGATTTTGATTCGAGTGAGGCGAAATCGATTGGATATTTTTATTACATACTTGGAAGCGTATAATAATATTACTTATCTGATTTTGAAAGGATTTTGACAGTGCATCTCTATAAAATATTAAAGTTGGTTAAGTTGGATAAGAAACTCGATATAAAATGGGGAATAAAACCAGAAAAAAAGATGTAGTTATGAATTACCGCTTAGAAAAACAATTAGGTTATCTAGTCTTAATATCACACAATCCACATTTAGCCATCATAATTTGTTTCTGTCAATGTAGGTACCTGGTCTAACTAGTATACGTATTATTAGTCCAAAATTCGAATTATATTGTTATTATTGCTTACTTTCTACTTATAGAAATCATTTTTAGTGAAGATAAACCTATATAAATATAGCATATACAATGCTATAACTACGCCTCTCCATTAGACCTTTAAGTTTGAAATAGAGATAAGTAATCGCTGTCGTAGTCCCACATTTTATAGCCCCTCGGGCAGCGAGTGTTTGACATCAGTATAATAATATACGTGTATACTTGAAAATTGTAAAAAAAATAAATTAACTAATTAATTAAATTGATCAGGAAAAATGATTATTTTTCCTGATCAATGCATGCATTATTCCTTTCAAAATTTTTGTGAACTTCCGTTTAGCCCATACCTCCGATCGATCTGAATTTTGGTACACATGGATTTTGACTAGCTGCTTAAGATTATCATACTCAAAATACCCGCAAATTACATTTTCAAGGTCAAACGGACAAAAAAATCGATTTTTTCGTTCGTTTTTCGCATGTATTGCGATAAATATTAGAGAAAAATCTTTCACACAAAAGTTATAGGCCATGAGAAAAATGACATTTTTTGTTCTATACATTTTTCGTGTAAGACCAGTGGTTTCGGAGAAAAATGCTAAAATCATCCGAAATTGGTACTTTTCGCTCTACAGTCTAAATTTAACACAGAACTCCCTTCAATGGGTTGGTTAGGTTAAACTTTTTTCCCTGAGCGAAGCGAAGCGGAGCTAGGGCCAGTGACAGAAGTCTAAATTTAACTCAGAAATCCCTTCGTTGGTTAGGTAAACTAATGGAGTTTTGGTATAATATACACAAAAGAATACAAAATTCTAATGTTTTTTCCATTTTTCTCCCAAACAAATGGGTTTATGCGGAAAACATAAGTGTTTATCTTTTCATCTTCTACAACTTTTGTTTGAAACATTTTTCTCTAACGTTCATCTTTGTTGCAATAAACGCTAAAAACCATTAAATTCATTTTTCAGAAATTTGACCTTGAAAATATAATTTGCGGGTATTTTGAGTATGATATTCTTAATCAGCGAGTCAAAATCCATATGTGTACCAAAATTCAGATCGATTGGAGGTATGGGCTACACGGAAATTTATCCCAAAATGTTATCTATAGTATGTAATTGTATAACTCGATTAAAGATATTTTTTGGGGTATAATTTTTTTCAGTTCCATAATGATTAGGTATAATTAGATGTAGGTATGTAGTAAGTAGTTATTATCATTGTGAAACATAATAAGTTGCAGGAGTTGCGTCAAGTATTGCAAATAAATACTATTAAATAAAGAGTATAATTATTGGGCACGTTACTATCATAATATTTACTCTGAATACACTACGCCCAACGATTTTATATTTAGTCTGATAAATACTGGGGTATTTATAAATTGATGAGAAGATTGGTGTGATCTGGTAGCTTGGACTTAGCGAATTATTCTTTAGCTTTTAGTACATAACCTACATCAATATTTAATTGTAAATAAAACCGTTTAACATAAAAAAACTTTTTTGTTGCGTATTTTAAGATGACTTAGGACTTGTAGCCTATAAATTTAAAAAAGAATATGGTGGTAAAATCAAAACAACTACTTAAGCGGTATACAAAGGGAGGTCACAGAAAAAAATTTTACTGATGGGATTTTTTTACAATTTACAATTGATTTTTTAACAAACCAAATGACCGTATTTATGCCGAAAGCTCTAAAGAAGCTTACCAATTAGTCAACAGAGTACAACGTGGGCATTATCAAGTCGGACAAGTGATGGTTTAGTGGGGTGTTGTGAAACTAGTCTGCCCAAAAAAAATAACACTAACATACGGCAAACTTATAGTTAATTTATTATTCAAACTATAGCCATTTAAAGTTTCAAAACTAGTCTGCCCCAATGTAAACTGCGCGATAATGGTCTGTCATTATTATTTTCCGTTAATAATAATCATGTATTTTCAAATATCAAAAGGGCAGACGTGGTCAAATACATTTAAAATTTGCCAAAAATCGATACCGGTCTTACTTGAGCGCGCGCCGTGTCCACCACTTTGGGCTTAGTGAGTCCCCAACTCATGTACGGTAGGTATAGGGGCCTCTGTGTACAAAAACCCAGGGGCCCGATTCTGTATGACCATTCACACTCGTATCACGGCAATGTCGTGTCTTACGCGTGATAAAAAGTCAATAAAGGCTTTAAAGTCAAATATCGTAACAATCTATTGTGTGCCTTATAGAATAGACATTAAGGTTCCTTCTCGTGCCGAGTTCATGAAATGACATACGGTTGGATGATACAAGATATCGGCACGAAATCTGAATGGTCATACAGAATCAGCCCCCAGGTCTGGTCAAATACATACAGGTTCATTCATTCACTGGCTCTTAGACCATATAACTCTACATTTAAAAAAACACTTGCAAGTGATTAGTTTTTATCTTGTTGTTTTTATAGGTTTTAATTCTTATGTTTACAAACTTAAGAGCATTTACTTAAATAAGTTAATATTAGTCACTTTAGGTTATGCAAGTTGTAAGTATAAAGCATATGTTTTTTTAATATTCAAGTTAAAAAGAATAAAAGTATCAGATCACGAAAAGATTTGAAGTAAAAAATTTACAGGTATAAAAGATAGAAAAAGTATAATACGTAAAAGAACCACACAAAATTAAATTATATGATAATATTATCTCATAGACAAATTAGTTATTGACATTTGTAAGAAAATTAGTAGGTAATGTTGTTAGTAAGAAAAATAAACGTGCAGGTTGAGGTTAACTTTGTTGAAGACGAAAGCCACCATTATCAAGTAACTCACGCCAAGACCACTCGCTTCCATTGCTGTCATGATACCAGTACAACCATAAGCCAGTTCCTCCGCTACTAAGCACCCCTCAAAGACACCCATGTTTAAGCCACCTGTGGATATTGTCATATCAGAAGAAGTGCGAAACATGAGTGATGTGGTCGTATACTGAAAGACTAACTTTAGTTTGTCTTTTAATTTTACCTATAGTCATTTTTAGAGACTACTTTTACAATAATAAATATAATTATAATATACTAGCTAACACGGCGGCACATTTCGTTTTGCCACATATAGAAGTTTCATCTTTTTAAGCCGTTCAAGTTTTCGACACAAAACTATATCAACCTTTCGCCCTCTCAAAATTTGAAAGAAAAACAAACACACAGACACATTTTTCCGCAGTAAGAAATATGGCTTGGGTAAGTACAGCCTTCCTGATTAATGTGGCTATCTTACAATATTTTAACTATCTTCCTCCTTCCTTCCTTTCAGCCCTTAGTAGTCCACTGCTGGACATGGGCCTCCCCTAATCGACGCCACTCCGCCCGGTCCTGGGCCCTTTGAATCCAACGGTTTCCCGCTGTCTTCTTCAGGTCACCAGTCCACCTGGTCAGAGGGCGGCCTGTACTCCTTTTGCCTAAGCGTGGTCGCCATTCGAGGACCTTTTTTCCCCATCGGTTGTCAGTCCTGCGAACGATGTGGCCAGCCCATTGCCACTTTAATTTGCAAATTTTGAGAGCTATGTCGGTCACCTTCGTTCTTCTACGGATTTCATCATTTCTGATTCTGTCTCGTAGAGAAATACCAAGCATAGCTATCTCCATTGCCCTCTGGGCGACTCTGAGCTTGTGGATTAGGCTCACAGTAAAGGACCACGTCTCGGCACCGTAGGTCATCACTGGCAACACACATTGCTCGAAAACTTTCGACTTCAGGCACTGAGGTATATCGGACGTGTCGTCGGTCCTCAGTGTCCTGGTGTTGTATGTTGCCAGGTGCAGAAGTCGTCGTTTGTGGCAGCGCGATCTCTGCCGGAGATTCTTAGCACCCCCTGCCCCGCCGTTTCCGTGGCCGCTGCCAGAGCCAGGAATAGCGGAGCCGCCGGGGTCTGGGGGCCGAGGCTATGTTGTGGTTGTCATGCGGGGGTTGATGCCGTAGTCACCGCGCTTGGCAAGTGCGTGTTGGTGACCGCAGTAGGTGTTTAGTACTCAGGGAGACGCTGCTGCCCATCCCCTGGTAGTAATATCCCTCCGATCGCCTCTTACGATCTCCACGGGTCGACTTGGAGTGGCGCTTTTCTAGGCCGGCAACCACACGGCCAACTATATTTATTTTAACTATCATACAATATAATATAATATCTTATAATAAAGTCAATGTGGGGAAGTCCGTCTGGGGGTAAGTCCGTCTGCTGGGCTTTTTGCAAAATATAACAACTTTACGACAATGTATCGCACACTAAATTAAACAGTCGTCAATGCTCTTTAAAATTTACATAAATTGATCTGGTTATAAGGCGTTTTTGTAATGAAAATAGCTTTCAAAAATTTTTGGTGTTTTGAGAGTTCATTTTGACCAAATCCACCTTCTGGAAAAACAATGATTTTGACGTATTTTAATAGTATATTGTATGACAAGGGAGCAAAATGATATTTTTACGGCAACGGCGTTTTTTTAATCCAGAGGGAAGTGAGGGATTCTAGAGTAGAATCCCGAGCGTAGCGAGGGTTTCTTTAGTAGAATCCTGAATTAGAATTTTCATTACAAAAGACGCCTTATAACCAGATCAATTTATTTTAATTTTAAAGAGCATTTTTTGCCGACTTTTTAATTTACTGTGCGACGCATTGTCGTAAAGTTGTTATGTTTTGAAAAAAGCCCAGTAGACGGTCTTACCTCCCAGACGGTCTTCTCCACATTGACTATAAACATTATATTTTAGACATATTGTGAAATACTGAGGTTCACATCTTTTAGTTTTGACGAATAACAGTACCTAGATATTATTATATTATTACTAGCTGACCCCGCAAATAGGTCCTAATGTCCTATAGGTCATTTATTACTGTACGGCATTTTGTAATTCCTTTCCATATTTCGAAGGCACGGGTTGAAAGCCATGGGTCGCAACCCTTATCTCTGACATCATGGTACCAGGTGTACCGCTCAGAAATGACCGCATAGTGCTCAGAGTTATTTTCTGATATAGTAACAGCATTCTAAGCGTTATCGACGTTGGTTCATTTCACAGGTAATTTTTTTCCATGGTCTTGTAGTCTATTCGAGAACCCGCTGACATTATAATTACAACTTGTAAGTATTACATAGGTATTATAAGACGGTTCAGAATTAAATTTTCAACATGTTATTCAATAGGAAAATTTACTAATTTCAGGCAAGTTACCCCCTGTCATTTGAACGGTAATTTTATTATTATCGTAACTATTATTATGAATTATAAGTATTATTATGCACTATAACACCGGCTAGACCTAGGGGTCCTTCTATGTCACAAGGTTTTATACCATCTATTGAGAAAAACCACGACCGAAGGTTTACCTTGTCACTTGAGAACCGTTCAAGCTTTGTACTTAAGCGCGCTACCCTTTTCCAGTTATTGAATACAAATACCATTTCAGTTCAGCTAGCTTCAAACTATAATTTAAAACTTTATCTACATACTTAAATAAAAGAAGATTATCGGTTGAAGGCGTTTTCTGCCTGAGTGTAAGTAATTTCTTACACTCACAATCGTTTGTCCATTTACATGAAAGCATTTCGAGTTAACGATGCATTCGTTAACTCGCAATATTTTAATTAGTTAATATTTAAACGTTATGGCTGAAGTCTTAAGATTTATTGAATATTTTTTTCAAGAGGTTAATCAAAACTGATTACTGAATAAATATTTCGAGGGTCAAGTTATTATCAAGCAATTAGCCGCAGGTTTCTTGACTATTTCGTCAATTCATTTGCCTTCACACACAATCTTATGGCTTCTAATTTAAGCTCTTACGATATTTTTGTTTTAGAACTGTTTGTTTATTTGTCCTGGGTGGGAATCGAACCATTAAAGTTTGGTATTAAATATACTTGTATATACGTACCTACATAACAGAATTACGTAGTTATGTGAGTGTGATGAGTTTTACAAAAAGTCGACATTGATTACATGAACAACAAAACACACGTACACAACAACAAATGAGTTGGACCCAGACTAAGCTTTTTTTATTCACCTCAGCATTCCCTTGAGACGTACAGCTTAAAGAACAAGTACGAGTATATGTTAGTGAAGTAAAGGAGTTTAAAACTTATAGGATTAGGCTGTCGCCGCTGCCAACAGCATGAAACAACAACAACCTACAAAAAATCTTGATGAAAAATAATTTAATATTTTTTTATCGCTTCAACCCAAGTTTTTTTGTTAACAGTCGCTGTTATTTCCGCTTTTTACAAGTGAGTACAAATTTGGCGTTGAACCTTCCTCTAAGCAAAGACAAAAAACTCACTCCTAGACCAGTACCGCCGACTGCTGTACTGATACCGGTGCAGCCAAACGCAAACTCCTCAGTTATTATGCATTCCTCGAATACTCCCATGTTTCCAATGCCTCCTGCAATATCTCCACATCTTAACATCGAGTTTTACAAAACATTTTAAGAACTCCAATTGATGATGATCAAAAATCTGTACGAACTTCTATAATCCTAATTATTCCTAATATTTGTTTATTCAACTTGTAAGGACGCCAGTTTTTATTTTGTGTCTCTTGTAGTTACTTAATACTTAGATTCTCAAGATACATGCTTACTAAAATGGCGCAAGTACCCTATAATCATTTAGATTTCGGAATTATGGAGACCTAAAAATGCATTAATAAATTGCAATTATCATCGAGAATTTTATAAACTTTTTTCTCCAATGGCACATAATCTTGTAACCACAACTGAGTCATTATTTTGTAAAATTATTTTCGAACTCTTCTGTAGGCTGTGTCTTATGCAAAAAATACTAATGTAAAATGATCTTGTGTAATTTAGTAATGCAATTTGGGATGACCGTCACCGCCTTTGGTTAGATGTGCCTCCTTTAGTAAAAACAGTCCAAATTGCTTTACGATGCGCGGCACCTATGAAAACATACAATAAATGTAGAAGCTAAAAGTCAAATCGGTGGCTCACTCCAACTTCCGTGATAAATATTGCCGCCATTATTCCTGAACAACCGAATGCGGTCTCTTCGCACACGAGGCATGACTCGAAAACTCCTAAACCTAGTCCCCCTGTGAATATTATAATAGCATAAAGGGTTTATTAGTCTATTCGCTCAAATAGATATGAGGTTCAATAAAATATCGAGTCTTAAGCGCTGTACCGTGACACGTGATTCATACCCATTGTTTTATGTCTACTCTCAAAGTGTTAAATATAATAAAATAATGTAGTTATACAGTGTGTCCCAGGATAAAGTGCAACCTCGAAAGAGGGTGAAACTAGACCAAAAATGTTCTACAAAAAAATAGAAAAAAAACAAAAGAAGAATTCTAGTTTTTATTGATAAATTAAGATTTTAATTTTTTTGTGGACCCTCTGTACAAAAATAGCGATTTCTTTCAAAGTAGGGGGTCGATTTCGTTGAAATAAAAAAAAAATACGTCAAATACTTGGCAGTGAGGATAGAATAATACGTAGCTCTCATATCAACGTCTATCATGGCCTAAACTTTGACTTTTGTAACAAAAATGAATTTTTTTGGCAATAATTTTCAGTACTTCAACTGGGATACTATTTTCATCCTCTTTCGGGGTTGCACTTGCGAACTGCACTTTCAAGCTATTAACACTTTATTTATGTTTATGAATTCTCCATTGTGCTAAATAAATGGCAAATTATGAAACATTTAACCTAACAGAAAATAAAGAAACCTATGCCATGTTCAGCTCCTGTAAAAACTAACTTCGTATATTTTCGCAAATACATCAACTTTTAACATTTTCATAAAATATAATTCATAAAGTGCAACTGAGAAACAAAACCAGGATGTACTACTTGTGTTGACGGTATCACCACAATGACAACGGTACTTAAAAATTCTAAACTATGGAATTTAATGTATGGAAATATCACATCGCAACACTAACTATGGACTATCCATTATTTCTTATGTAGTATATTGATTGTATTTCACATGTCGTTATGTTTTATAATGTTCATTCATGTGTTGTCACACTTTGTTGTCATGCTCCATGAAAACGTGTAGCAGTAACGTGTCGTTGCATATTTCCCCTCTCCAAAATTATTAGTTTCACGTATGAAGTTGCAGCAAATTTGTAAATTTTTTAAGACGTTGGATTTTTAAGATCTTACACCTATGGATGTGGTGCACACCGCGGCTTTCATGCCGGCACATCCGAATGCGATTTCTTCATTCACGAGACAAACCTCAAAACCCCTAGTCCTAATCTTCCTGTAAATGTGGCACCAACAATTGGATAAGATTTAGTTATCCTTAAACGTGCCTATGAAAGGTTATCTTTAGAAAAATTTATTCAAAACTTTCAGTCCCAAACTCAATTTCGATTTTAGTAATATTTGTGGACTGTGTAGATTCGTAATACAATGATTTTTTTTTATAATTTTAATATTTTTGTAAGTAGTCTAGTGTAAAATTTACAGAAAGAAAATTTTCAACAACATTACCACAATGCTCAGGAACATGGCCATTCATTAGTCCAACTTCCCATGCTTTCTTGACGATAGGCCATGGATAATCCCCAGTCTTGTCGTATTGGGCTGCTACAGGTATAATCTCTTCTTTTGTGAATTTACGGGCCAAATCTTGAAGTGCTTTTTGTTCATCGTTCAGCTCTGGAAAACAAATGGCATTAGATTTTTAAACTTTTCTCAAACCTCCTCTTTATTACAATTAATTATTACTCTACAATCAATACTCTACAATTATATTTATTTCAATAATTTATCTTCTTATATATAAAATTCTCATGTCACAGTTTTAGTTACCACACTCCTCCAAAACAGTTTGACCTATTTTTATGAAATTTTATATGCATATTCAGTAGGTCTGAGAATCGACTACTGTCTATATAATATCTGTGTCTGTTCATACAACTAAGTGATATGGGTTGTCCACACCTAACATTTTTATTTTATTTTTTGGACAACAAACAAACAATAAATCAAATCTTTTCTTTTTATAGTATTAGTTTAGATGCACCAATCAAACCAGAACTCCTCTGAATGAAAACCCCATCCGATTTGTGACTGGTGAGTTGTCATCATAGCACCTATCTAACAACATACACCAATCAAATCCAAACCCATCACTGAAAACTGCATCAAAATCGGACTAATAGTTTTGGAGATAAGTGGCAACATAGAATTTTGCACAAACACCCTCTCACCCCAAACGCATATACCGTCTCCGTAGGGTCGCGCGTATCAATATTCTCAGATTTAATACTGTACTAAAAAATATTACTTACAGTAATAAAAAGTGGATTCATAAGAACCAACAATAATTTCTACAATATTTTTAATTATAAACGTTCTATGGCATAGCAAATCCACATATCTTTTTAATGTGTATTTTTATTAATTCATTTCTTGAATAATTTCGTGATTTTAACTTTTCCAAATTTAAGTAGGTACTGTCAAAACCTTTATTATCTTATCCCTATCTTTTCCTTTTTTAACCGACTTCATAAAAGGAGGAGGTTCTCAATTCGTCTGTATGTTTTTTTTTAAATATTTTATATTATTATTTCTTTCAACAACTTCATCTAATCGAGAATTTTCAATTTTCAAAAATTCATAACTCAAGAACTATCAACTTTTGGCAAATTTCATAAGAGTAACTTTCATGTCAAAACCAAACAAAATATATTAAATAAAAAAAATGAATTTAATTGTAAAAGATTATATAAATTAAAAAAATATCTTATTTTGCAAAAATATCTTAGTTTTAAGTGGGTCAAAATCGCGCCCAAAGGAGTTCGTTACAAATAAACATAATATGGTTGTGTGCTTGCTGTGTTTTGGATAGATCAGTAGGGAATTAGACAAGTGCAGATTGAAGGTTTAGAGGTTAGGTAATTTCTAATTGCAACTTCAAATCTATACTTTAATATTATAAAGCTGAAGAGTTTGTTTGTTTGTTTGAACGCGTTAATCTCAGGAACTACTGAATCGATTTCAAAAATTCTTTCAGTGTTGGATAGTTCATTTATAGAGGAAGGTTATAGGCTATATTTTATTTTCAAAGAAATTATTATTATATTTTCAAAAAAATGCGTGCGCTGCAAAAACTATTGACAAGAGAACAAAATGATGTACTACGGGTTTGTAGATCTTATTAAGATCTACAAAAAAGTCCGCGAGTGCACATATCTAACTATCATAGTTTAGTCACAATAACCGCAAGTTTTAAAACACACGCGGGCGAAGCCGCGCGCACAGTCTAGTATTTTATATATCTACTGAAACACACTTGATTGCCAAACAACTAGATAAGATATTGCTTATAGTGAGGAATAATATGATTACACTGTAGAATTAAATTATCTTTATGTCGTTCCAATGTACACTTGATAAGCCTAACATAGGGTTATAGTAACCATCATGAATCATGAGCACAGATGGTCGGTGGTAGGGATATTGGACACTTTCTGCCAATGTACAGCAGCCGAAAAAATGTGCTGCACCAATTGACGACGTACGTCGTACACTGACGAAGTGACGAACCAATCGCGTGAACCACAGCGCAGTTAATTTCGAACCGACCAATAAGGATTGTGCTGACGACTTATGCTGACTACTATACAATGTTAACATAAGTACTCTTCTAAATACTATCACATTCTGCCTGATAAACATACTAAGAGGATAATATTTTAAAATCTAATCTTTTACATTTTTAAAGTTTATGGCACCTGAATTAATGTGGAACCAAGGACATCTTTTTGTCACACATAAAAACTTGTTTAAAGTAAATAGTAGTAAATCAGTCAGAGAGGTGACTAAAATCACCTGAACAATTATCATAAACGACTTTTGGGCTACTATAATAATAGTTGTTCAGATGTATGAAAGATTATCATAGTTTAAGTCTTTGTAAGTGACTTTTTATCTTAGAAACATGCTTCAAAATGGAATTTACTTAAACATGATTATGATGTTTTTTAATAATATTTATTAAAAAGGCTAGAATGATAAATTGCATAATTAAAATTAATTTATGAATTGTAAATAAATCAAATACATATAGCCATTCAAAACATTAAATATTTTGAATAAAAAATTAATATTTAATTTTAAGAATAATTATGTAATACCAAAACAAATTCCAGTTGAAGGTATAGGCTTGGCAGCAGTGGCAAATGGAGCAGAACTGGACAATTTTCTGTATATAGGGCGTGTTGCACGAACAACCTGTAATATCAATGGTATCTATAATCTAAAATCTCTAAAAATAATATGGTTATTTTAATGCAATTTTAAAATGAGGAAAAACAGTTGCTTCAATATTTATGGCAGCATTTATAATTAGTACATTTAAAATAACTTTTAAGAGGCTTTATTACTTTTATTCACGAACATCAATCACTAGTCTTAGACAAAAATACCTACTTTTTTACTATTTGCGCCATTATTTGAATTTGAATGAATGTCAAAGTTTTGGTCCTTTTTAAAGGTACCGTCTGCGTTAATTGTAATTTGTAAGTTCAGATGTGATGCCTTAGTGACTATAATTATTTTAGCTTTTAAAGGGACCACCGGGCTTATGAGGTAAAATTAAATAAGAATCAGTAATATCATAGTAGTAAACATCTAAACTAGATAATTAGATTCATTAACATATAAAATGGTTATTAAAGTGTTTATGTGTCTTAATATCGAGAAAACGAATATATGTAATTGGCAATTAAGTAGTAGGGTGTCAATATTCAGTGTATTTGCATTAAGCTTATTTACAAACTATCTACCTACATATTTCAAGAGAAACTTATTTAATTTCAAAGGTCGATGTACAATAATTTTACTCGACACTCATTTACTGAACTTTGGACTTTGGATTATGAATAATCATCTACTTACACTTAATTTCAATAATATGTACTATGAGACTCGATTGGATTTTTTGAATTTTATTCACGTACGCTTTTAATTTTTTATTTTAAAATAACCCAAAAAAGAGAATAAATTTACAAGTGTAAGTTTTTATATTAGCCTAATATGCTACTTACTTGTGCAATTGGATTCATTTTGTTACGAGATAGCTGATAAAACACGTAGAACTTTAGAAAAAGGGCGCAAGCAAATGGCAGCAGCAAATGCAGAGGCCGATAAATATAGGTGTTTTTCTATTAAGCGCAACGTGTATTAACGCGAAAGATGTAGGTAAAAAGTGAATTGGATTGGAGTGGTCAGTGGACTAATGGACTTGTGCACTTGGATTTGGAGCATTAAATTGAATTGTCAATTGTCAAAATTAAATGTCAAGTCATGAATCTAGGGGTGCGTTCCATTTGGCGTTCACAAGGATCACGCTCACAAGTTCACGACCGCAGTTTTTAGGCTTGCCAGGTGTTATACCGAAGTATTGGCGGTATTTTGTTTCTGATAAATTTTTAGATTCTCCTAAACGATTCAACTGTCTGTCAGATTTTACGCCATTGACAATCGACGAACGCACCCCTAGAGGATTGATTCATTGATTGAATGGACATGGGCCATGGCTGAGCATGGATAAAAGGAGTATTAAGTCAGAACACATTTCCGTGTCCTGGCGTGTCGTGACGCGCCAGAAGCATATCGGTTTTATACAATTACTATGTTTAGAGACATATTTGTAGGGCGTGTCGTGTCGTGACGCGCACTGTCGTGGCGCCGACTGCTCGCCTCCGATTGCGCCAGAGTGGTCGTGGGGGGTTATGGTGCGACACGACACGAAACGCAAATGTGTTTCTATACTACGTGGCTTCTGGCGCGTCATTAAACGAACGACGTGTACAACTAGAGGACGTTTGTTTGCAGCGTATTTGTAAATAATGACTGGCGAGCTAATTGAACTTGTACATCAATGAAATGCCATCAAAAACATAAGTTGTAAAAAAACCAAGTCTCGCTACTCAGATCTTGCATCGTAAAAACTTGTGAGATCCATGTATGTATCCATAGATTGACTTGGCAATGATAATCAGGAAGATAAAATGATGATACTGCTACTTAAATTAATTATTTCACATTGATGCGATATCTAAAATGTTGGTTTTATTATATCAAGCTAATTATTTAATGATAAAAGTTTGCTAAACTAGAATCACTAGAATGTTGATTTCATTATGTTAGTTTAATTATTATGTGTATTATGTACAATGATAAATGATTACGAAACTAATTCATACAATATCTTGGTTTGATTACTTGAATGATGATTTAATTATGTTAAACTAATCATTTTAATGATAAATTATTTTTTAACTAATAAAGAAGTAATATAGAACTAAGTAAGTAACAAAAGAAGTAAGTAAGAACTAATAAAGAAGATAGTTAAACTAATTAAGAATCAAAAGAATACCTAAATTATGCACGCTTAAACCCAGCAAAGGATTGATATCTACTGTCCACAAAACCAGGGTGCCAGGGCAGGGCCAGGCGCGCCACTACACGACACACAAGTGTGCACATTTACCGCCACAACAGTAAGCGCCACGACACGCCACACATGTAAATGTGTTTTCGGCATAACGGATAATCCGAAATAATTTCATATCCTTATCCGTATCCGTATCTGGTATAATAATCCTTCCTTTATCCGAAATCTATTCGTATCCGAAATTTCATATCCATAACATCCCTGGTTTAAACCCTGCAAAGGATTGATATCTACTGTCCAGGAAACCAGGGCGCCAGGGCAGGTCGCGTCACGACTCGACACACAAACAAGTGCTCACCGCCACGACTTGACGACTCACGACCGACAGAGCCACGACACGCCATGACACGTAAATGTTCCGCCTAACTAATCGAATCGAATCATCATGGCATGGAATGGACTTTAAGTGCTCTATGGATGGAATGGAAACGGAATTTTATTTAATCCATGATGCCCATTGCCCGTAATGATGAATACTCAAATCTCAAATTTCCTCGCTGATCCTTTGCTTGTCAAATTATATTATATATCTGTGGCAATCTGTGCCTCTGTCTGTAGTCTGTGGTCAATTTTAATAGCGTCCAGCCGTCCAAGACTCCAAGATTTATCAGTATTCTACCTATGATTCTTTTGCATCATTTGAATTTAATTATAAGGAGCGCTCGATCGGGATAATGGGCGAATGGAGTGATACGGGTGCAATATATGTGTTTTGATCGGCGGGAACGTGGAAGCGACGGGACGAGAGACGTGAAGTGTACCAGTAGGTCGGGTGAGCGAAACCAGCGCGAGCGGCTCTGATAGCTATCTTGTCGGAATGTGGCATAGCCAGGCTGTGTTATGAATGAGGAAGCTCTGTTGGCACGGGCCTGCGAGGAGCGGGAGCGCATCTTCCAGAGATACGAGCGTGGCCGAGAAAACCTCGTCGGTCAGATAGACCCTTGGGAGGATCCTGAGTTTGAAGAGTACCACAAAACTGACAGGTATTACAGATAACTATGGACGGTTGCAGATTTTAGTATTAATTGCGTAAAAATTTAGCGTTTGTGTTGCTTCAAGAACATTTTACCTATTTAGTTTTGCTGTAGTGACCTACATTTTACTTGTGTAGTTGTCATTAAAATTAACACGCTACTTTTAGAAAAAATCATGTTTTATGTACAAATATAATTTATTTTTAAAAGTTACAAATAAACATGATTGATTAGCTATTTGATAATATGTAACCGAGATAAAAACCATTACAATACCAATTAAAATTTAACCAAATTCTTCTGAAACATGACACTGGTATTTTATTCTGAAACATACTTGGTTTTTTCATTCATGGATTGCAATCACCACATGACATCAAGTGTTTAAAAAAATGATAACCACCTAAGCTTAGATGCCACTGGTCTAATGTGGTATGATATTCACTATTTTTTTTATTTAGTATCCATAGTAATACTTAAACTTGCAGCTAAACGACCGACGTGATCTAAAAAGTAATTCATACAATGACCTTTTTGCCTACTGTCAGATGTCACAAACATTTTGTTCAAGTGCAAGTATTCAGAAATTTTAAAGTATCTATTAATAAGAAAAAAGAGTTTATTTAGATAATTGAATGATATGACCTACTTTGATTTTATATTGTGTACTTCTCAAAACACTGAATAGTAATGGACAGTGCTACCAACATAAGGGCAGTGAAAGAATTTGTTGAAAACTCGATATTTTTTTAGATCTCATGACAAAAAATTTCAAAGATGAGCGGTTGGGGCCTTACGAGTATCACACATTTTGTAATTGAAAATTTTAGTTTCTGTTATGTTTTATGCTTACTAGAGGCACCGCTTTTTTCTCATATGATATTCTCGCATTTTACTTGATAGATTACCTAGTTACAGAGTTTATTAAATCGTGTCAATTTTCAAATACGGCAGTGTATAACATTATTTAAATTTAAAAATTAATAACATTGATGGCAGCGTGCTGTGGTTGGTTCCAGGAAACAAGTATATAATCCCTTAAGATAGCCATCATAGCTACGAGTGTGACACACTATATTTACATGGAAGTGACAGAGATAGGTAGATAAGGGACAATGTACAAATTTCTTTGTGGACCGCAACCACACAAAATTCGTTCACAAAATTCTTTAATGATCTAAGGGTGCTTTGCTTGAATATTGATTATCATTTTAAGGGTTTCTTAAAAAATTTTGAAAATTTCATTGGCCACCTAATTCTGCCCCACCTTTTATATGTGACAGTGATAACCCAAATAACTTAATACATGTCCCCAATTTTATGGTATCAATTAAAATCCTGTAGTTTCTTTTGGTATTAACATTTTCATGAAAACAAAATTTAAAACGTAAATTATACTTAACCCATTATTGGAACCCATTTGTTAGCCATTGTAGCCACCTCCCCTCACAATGAGAAGTATACAGGACTTCACATTCCTTTGAGAATATTATGGAGAACTCTCACAAATGCAGCTTTTCACACATTTTTTTCCTTCACCATTGTAGCAGGTGACATTTAATTTTGGAAATTGTACATAATTTTTAAGAAAGTCATTGGTGCATTTTTAATAAGAGGCCAAATTCTAAGCCACTATAATCATTGGGCTATAATCTTCATTATTCCTATTAATCCATTATTATCCTTTTTATATTGAATTTTTCATTGGTTGAATATTGGCTGTGCTCTATTGTAAATGAATATGTTATATGCAGCTTAGCTTTAAAAAGGTATTAATAATGCTGTGTGCTTGTGGTAATTTCTTTTTCATCTCTTCTTTGAGAGTAATTTTTTTTAAACTTTATCATTATGAGGTACTCACAGAGTGATGTTTGTAAATATTTGAACATTGAATATGTTGAATATTCAATCAATATATAAACAAACAAACAGCTATGGAATTTCAAAAACTATAATCATCACTGCTGTGTGTTATTATAGTCTAGCAAAGCTTGATATTTGATTTAAATAATTGTTTTTACTTGTGAAATTTAATTTTGTGGTGATTTTATCTTTACATTTTATTGTTTGCAAGTGCTTAGATATATGTGAATAAGTAGCAATTATGGCGAAAGTGATCTTCAGAAATCTTTCTTTCTTCAATCTTATAACTAACCAGATAAGTTAGTAAGCTTGTGTTTTTCAATTAGGTGAAATAATTTAGAGGCAAAAATGTTTGTCCTCAAGTAATATTGCAACCATAGAATTTTTGACCGTAAATAAGTTCTGTTATTGGTTGAATATGCTCATATATGGTGGGCTATCGTGATCCCTCTTAAAGACAAATAGCTTGCACATTCATTTATTAATCCCTAATTATTATACATTTAATTATTATACATATAAAAACAACTTTGTCAGAGCTTAGCTACAAATTATACTCACAATTGTCAATGTTTTGTGTCTCTGTCAATTGTAGATTTTGTCTCAATAACGTTGCCATTGTAGTACTACTTACTATTGCGTGCATTATAGTAAACTTTTTTAGCTAGACATTTTTTGTTTGACATGAGGTAATTATTATTTGCATCATATGATTGTTAATAACATTCTACTGCATGATTTTAAATACCAATACAGAAAAAAGTTTGAATGATACTGAAAATTTTAGATGACATTTATGTACTTTAACAAATATCTCTCACCATGTACCAGATAATTAGACAATTCTAGCAATTATGTGTTTGTTATAAACCTGTTGAAACCTAAATCATATTGTGCCTAGTCTATTTGCGAGTGAACCATTGCTCATTGCTTTTGTGTGACTAATGTAATAGTTACAAATAAATACATTGCCTTTGCTTATACATGTTATCCTTATACTTTAAAAACCATTTTCCCTTCATCCTTAAGGTTAAGTTTATATGAGAGCTGTTGTCTAATCGTAGTCTTAATTGTGTGAAGAGAAGAGAAGGGTACTGACATTTACATCTGTAGAATAGTTTGCAGCACAAAATGCTTATTTGAAGGCTCCCCCAAATTTGATTTTACCGTCTTTTTTAGGGGATAGAATATGATTTCTTGGAAGGAACAAGGCTATGTCTGTGACTATGAGTGATTTGGGCATCTTAGTCCTCAAGAGTAGCAAAATACCCAACCTTAGATAGGATTTCTCTATTTGATGTTGGATGTGGCAATCCTTGGGCTAATTAACTCATCATCACACATGTGATGATCATTTCCATTTGTCAAACTGATACTATTTTGAGAAATTAGCTGTTACCAAGTTAAAAATAATTAGTAGCAAATAAATGGAATTGTAATAAAATAATTTAAATTATACTATGTTTTATATTCTTAAAGAGGTTAAGGTTGACAGGAGCCATACACAAAGTGCTCACTGAACTGAAATTTGATGTCATTTGAATATTTTCTGAAGTTCTGAACATGTAAATATAAAAAATAATAATCCACAGAGATTAATCTACAGACTTGAGCACAATATTTAACATACCCATGAATATTTAATTTTATAAAAGACAGTGGATTCGATATAATACCTAATATATTTCCAGATATGGCTTCATCCACGACGAGCGACTGCCGCAGAAAACGGCGCCGCAAAAAATCAACGTTGAAGTCGAGAGAGAGAAGAAGTGGGTTAAGATGTTAGGATCCTGGGATTCTCCTGCAACCAGAGAAAAGCTGCACAGGAGGATATATAAAGGCATTCCAAATTCTCTGCGAATCAAGATATGGTGCAAGTTGTTGGATGTGAACCGAATAAAGTCTGATAATGTGGGTAAATATCAAGAGATGTTAAAATTGGCCAAGCAGTGGTCAACGGACGTGAGACAAATAGACTCAGATGTAAATAGGCAGTTTCGTGAACACCAGTTTTATCGTGAAAGATATTCAGAAAAGCAATGCTCATTGTTCAACGTTTTATGTGCTTACAGTATGTATAATTCGGAAGTCGGATACTGCCAGGGCATGTCGGGTTTGGCAGGTGTCCTTCTTATGTATATGGATGAAGAAGATGCATTTTGGGCTTTAGCAGTGCTTTTATCAGATAAAAAATATGCCATGCATGGATTGTACATAGAAGGATTTCCAAAGCTCACAAGATTTTTAGAACATCATGATAAGATACTTACAAAATTTATGCCTAAATTGAAACACCACTTTGATAAGTTCGGTTTAGACGCGATCCTTTACTCACTTAAATGGTTTTTTGTCTGCTTTATCGAACGGGTGCCCTTCAGTCTCTGTCTTAGAGTGTGGGACATCTATTTACTCGATGGGGAGAGAGTAGTCACTGCCATGGCCTACACAATACTCAAACTCCACAAGAAAGCTATCATGAAGTTAAATGATATGGATCTTATTGTAAATTTTATTCAGGTAAGAAGATAATATTCATTAATTTTCAAATTTGTATCAATTAACTGCTTGATTTTAAAAATCTACATTCCTGTCCTCGCTGGTGGCAGGTAAAGTTGCATAAGGACTTTGGATATGAAGACGACGTAGTGATCTATCACCTGGAGCGGTCAATGGATGAATTGAAACGTGCCAAGCTCGACTATCCGGGATCTCCGCCGCCCAATGAACTGCCCAAGCGGAAACTCGGCTTGTTTGTTGAGCCCGATAAAAAATCCAAAATTGGGCAACGCGCTGAGAATTTTTCTGAGACTGAGAAACAAGCCAGGGCAACAGTGATACTACGGTGAGTGCATTGATATTACGCTGCACATTTAGTTTAAACGAAACAAATAAATATTAATATTAATTTAGGTATAAAAATATGTCTATCTGCAAATATTTTATTTATTTAAAAGTTATTGTTTATTCTAGATTATTCTAGATGTATTATAACCTGCCATAAAGTAGCATGTTATTCCTTGGTATGGCTGCCGGCGGAACAAAGTTAAGGTATTAGTTCTGTTCTGACAAATAGCGACATGTGAATAGAGAATTTTGTAACTCTAAGCAGTGGCAAGTTTAAGGTTGAACAGAATGAGCTATTGTGACCATTTAACATCAGAGTCCTAATGTTAACTGTATGATCGTTTGATGCTTCTATTTTATATTAATAAATGTTACTTTGCAGCTGATTCATAACAAAGTGTAAATTAAAACGTGATTGTATGGGTTTCAGGCGTGAAAAGGCGGCTCTGGAGCTACAGGAACTTCGCGTGTCGCAGAGCGATACGGTTTCAGGTAATTTGGAGGCCTCACTCCCAACCACGCTCACTTCCTCCGATGAAAGTCTAGACTCCGATCAGTTTACACACCTTTGATTTATCCCAACTGCGATGACACAGTGTTACATGTTGGTATAATTATTTAAATTGAGAATCTCAATTAAGTCAGTGGAGTTTTCTAATGTAATGTTCGAATGATTTTGCTGAATTACTAACATATTATGTTACGCATACTATTTTTATCTTTAAACCGTTCTGGTTTTGCATTAGTATAATTAGGAATACTACTTTTTTAATGTTGCCATGAATAATCCGATAATATTTTTTTAAATTATAAAGCGTTGTGTCATCACAAGGTGATAATAAATTGTACTGTCCGGATTTCCGTAAGTAGAACTATGATGCAAAATGACCATTTTTATTTGAAAACTTAAAAAATGTTAAGTACAATTTTAAAATATGGAATGCGATAATTCTACTTCCTGACCGAACAATACACATAATAAGCATCGATTCTTATCACTTAAAACTATTCATATTCTTTAATTATCGTTTTAAGTGTGTTAAATAGACAAATAATTTATTTTATAGTTCTTTTTAGTATTTAATTTAGATTTAAATGTCAATAATCATGAGATTTAAAGACTCACTTTTGAGTGTAAACCGAATGGGGAACCTTCAAATTGTTAAAACACGATTTTTAAAAAGTTATTAGAAATGTTCCAATGTTATTTTTAAAGCTTTTTATAATGTGTCTATTATTTGTGAAAAAATACAATTTTATACATAGATTAGTTGGTATCGCCGTCACATTATCGAAATAATTTTGATGAACTATAATGTGTTGGTGCTTAAGTGAAATGTGTATTATTTATACTGAAATCATAAGAGATATTTTAAATTATCAATTTTAATTACACCATTTAGTTTCATTACTACTTAACTAACTAACTAACATTCAGAGACATTTCGTATAATTGTATGAAAGATTAGACACAATAGACAGGTCAAAATTTTTAAATATTTTCATGAAACTTTCGTCCCTAATAGCCTTAAATTTATTCTTTAATGAGGCATTTAATTGGGAAGCGCTTGCTGAATTTTAAGTTCATAACGAAGTTACCTATCAGTTTGAATTAAAATGTTGGAAATCGTTTTAGACACAAGTTTCATTATGTAGGTAGATTGAAATGTGTAGGTATAAAGGTGGAATTTTCTTTTAAATTCATGTTCAATAATCGGGTATATTGAAACCTATTGATAAAATTTCTTCATTTTTAACTTTTGCGTGGATATAGTAAACAAATAAACTTTACTGTTTATTTATTAATTTCTAAAGAAACCCAGAAATAATAATTGCTCATAAACAAAAAAGAAATGAAACAGGATCTTAAGTAGAAAATAAAAAGTAACAAACGTTACAAAACGTTAACCTTCTTAAACGTTTTTTTAAAAATCTAATTTCGTAAAACCGAGTATGATAAAATCGATTTAAACGGAATTTATTCGCGTATTATTTCCATTAAAAGGACTATAATTCTAATTTATCTTGTTTAATTATGAAAACGACCTCGCTAAGGTAAATATTTTTTACAAATATTGGTACGCAAGGATGATAGCTACAAAACATGTCACATATTTACTCACAGTTGCATAACTTATGAGTTGTTGATTTTGAAATATGAGCATAACGTAAGCTCTAAAACATATAACAGACGACCTGAGTGGCGCAGTTGTTGGGACATCGGTGCGCTGCGCGGAGAGGTCTGGGTTCGATTCCCAGCAGAGCAGAGATTTGAATGGTAAATTTGAATTTCTGTTTCTGGTCTGGGTGTGTTGTGTTCTTGTCTTGTGTGTGTCCATGGCGCCCACGACACAGGGAATCCTAGTGTGGGGCTATGAGTGCGAAGCGTTATTTATTTATTTATTATTTATATGTTTCAAACATGGTTTATAAAATAAACGAAAAGACTTGTAATTTACTTTAAATAATATGTAGCAGTAGCAAAATGGCCGTTTCTGCTCTGAAGACCGACTATTGTACTGATTGCGCTCATTTTCATAAACCAATAACTCGGAGCAAATAATATCCGACACATTTTGTGGCTATTATCCTTGTGTACCAAAGGCAGCAAGAAAAATATCTACCTCAGCGAGCTAGTTTTTGAGAAAAGAAGAAAAACTGAAAAAAAAAGCAACCAACTTTTTGATTTAAATCAGTGAAAAAACCTTTTACACGACATTGAAAATTTTACAAAATTTCTATTTTATCTGATAGGTGGTAATATTATTTATCAAACAAGACCTTTTTTATTTCCGTGGAACATTCAGGTCCTGAGAGATCTAAATTATCTTGTGTACCCACATTTTTTTTAAAACAAAATTCAAATGGCTGCCATTTCAAAAGGCTAGACCCCTATATGGGGGGTGTTCTGTCGATGGAATTTGGTTTATTTTATGCCTTTAAATTATCGCTAGTTCGAAGCCAAACGCACTATAAAGCTTAAATGATAAAGAGATAAAGATAAAGATCTAGATTTAGAAATCGCTGTGTTTTTGTTGCATTTAATCCGTTTTTATTTTAGTGATAAATTCAATCCATTAACTCTAAATGTCCATAATAAATTTAATGCATTTTACTCAAGTACAAAACAACATCTTAACGCAATATTTCATTTTTAATTATACCTAACTACTCTTGTCAATTCCATTTTTACTTCCAATTAATTTGGCCACAAAAACACAAGAATTATGAATAAAAAAATGTCTCATACGTTTATCAATAAAAATAGTAGGTATTTTTTGCATTATTACCAAAATATCAAGTAGTTTTATTCCAGGTACACTTCAATAACTCTTTGTATTATATTCTTATACAAAACGTTTAGAAACTCTAAATTCATTATCCGCCGAAATACGTACTTTGTTTAATATTAGGATTATTTTCTTAGTTAAAAATAATTACGTAGTTAGTTTGATGATATTAAGCAACGCACGTGTAATTTACTTTAACTCTACTGCAGGGCCTTCCTAGATGTAGATTTTAACCATGGGTCATGTTTACAGAAAGAAATAGGTACCTACAGCCGCTAAATGATTTATAAGAATATCAAGTGAAGATATTACCAATGCTAAAGCGGTGCGTAGAGAATTTGCACCGGTCTCTTCTAGTTTGCCAAACAAACGTTTCAGATAAATATATACATTTACATCATTATTTAATATATAGGGGCAGCACCGGTAGGTACATAAATATAGTTTACTAGCTGACCCCGCAAACTTTATTTTGCGATATAAGTTATCGAGCTCCGAGTCCGATTCTCAGACCTACTGAATATGCATATAAAATTTCATAAAAATCGGTCGAGCCGTTTCGGAGGACTGTGGTAACTGAAGCTGTGACATGAGAATTTTATATATAGTTTAAAAAACTAAAAATTACTAAATAACACGCTTTTATGTGTTTTTATAAACTGAAAGTGAAAAATAAATATAGTTTAAAAAAACTAAAAAACACGCTTTTGAAGAACATAAAACTAAAAAGTTAAAAATAATTTTCAAAATAAGTTTAAAATAATCATGAACGAAAAATACTAGTATTAATGTGAAATAGCGTCGGGCGCTCGATATACGAAAAATATGGCACGCATTTTCTTCAAAAGCGTGATTTTTAGTTTTTTAAACTATATTTATATTCCACTTTTTAGTTCGATTTATATCATTTTTTTGATTATTTAATACGAACTATAACGGTATAGTAGATGTTATGGTTTTAATATAAACTTTGAATATTCTTCTTTACGACCATGTAAATGAAATCTAGTCTTAAAAAATTAATTAATTTGTGATTAATCATCAAAGATGGTGAAAATCGAGAATTTTCAAGTTTCAAAATTTTATAAGTAATTCCTAAACAATCAACTTAGCGAATTTCATAAGAGTAACTTTCTTGTCAAAACCGTCGAAAATATTTTAAATAAAAAAAAAATATATTTTGCAAATTGAAAAATGGAATAATTTTATAAAATTAGTGTATTGTTATCGGTCCTCGATAAACCTACACCATCTTGCCGTTTAAAGTGGGTCTAAATCGCGCCCAAAGGAGTCGGTTACAAACAAACGTACAGGTGAAGCTAATATGCTAATATGCTAGCTAATAAAGTGGATAAAATATTGGCTAATAAGTTTATGCACTCTGAGTAACTTTTGTGCTAAAGCTTGAATGAAGATATTATCTCGATTTATTCGTGCTGTAGCAAAACTTTGAAGCCCAGACCAACATATTTTCGTTTTCACAGATCCCATCTGGTCTACATCCTAGACTTGGAAATAATTTATTTACGAAGAGACTACACTGTATAATATTCAAATTATTGTTAATTTCAAATCAATAATAGCATTAGCTTCAATCTCGCGACTATACACAATTTGAGGTAAATGACGATGTCATTTTTACACCATAATTTGGGTCCACGTATGGTCGCGAGAATAAGCTATACATTTAAATTTAAATATTTTGGTGAAAACGGTCTGTTACCTATACGTATTTTCTATGGTGAACATGAAAATTAAATTACACTGAGTATGTTTTTGAGAGTGTTTTTGAGTTGCATTGGCTGCCGCTGTTAGGTTAATCTCTTAAATTTGTGTGTGATATTATCTTATTCGAGTGTCAAATAAATGGACAGTTTTGCCACTCGGTACTGCTTGCCAATTTTGTTTCTCATTCTGTTTAGTACTCAAAATAGAATAGTTCGTCATTTAGTCTTAATTTTTATTTTATTTGTGCACTCGCATGGTTTTAATGGTGGTAAGGCGGTGGGTTTATGTTTAAATTAACACGATGGCTACGACAGTTTTATTACGCATTTAACACACCCATATCTTAACACCCGAGGATGATTCATATCAACTAATTAATTTTTGAGATTTATACACAGAACAGTATGTATATTCGAAAATTTGTATATACTCGTAAATCCTCGGATTTTAAGATAGCTACTGCTTGACGCATTGTTGTCTCATGGCAGGTAATGCTACATCATCTGTTTAAATGTGAATTACCCACCTATATATATTATACCACCTATATACACATATTATAAATATAATTTTAATGCGTCTTTATTAAGCAAAATCTGGCAGTATTAATTACCATAAGTCCCTTAAGTGATGTTAAGAATCTCTGCTCACTACCTGTTATTTTTAAGTCGCTGTTAATTTTATTTAAGGGCATAAACCCACCCCTATCATCTGTTTTTGTCATCCACAATAATTACTTGGTATATTTGTTTTGTTTTTGTTTTTAATTAGTTTTAAGATGTGAAATCGAGCGTACCTATTTATATATTATATACGAAAGGTTAGACATAATACTGGCCTAAAATAAAAAAAATGCAAATCATTTAGTATTTTATTAGTGTCACTTAATGGAAAGGTTTTACTGCACTGATTATAATAAGTGTGCGATGTTATCGTTAAGAACCTTTTAAATGTTGTGTTCTATTTTTAGTTTTGCCGCCCGTGGTGGTGTGAGGAACACCAATATATTAAAACATACAAATACATATCAGAATCAGTAATGTATGGTACGTTGTATCATCTAGTTGCCACGTACGTTTACTCTTAAAGTGCCATTGGTAGATATAGCACAGCAGTAACGTCGCTTCCTTCAAGTATTTAGTGTTAGCACTTGATTATTGAAACATGTTACAATCCTTTTCCAAGCATTTTATTAAAACTCACGGGTGTTATAATACTATTTAAAAGAATCACACATATGACATTAAAATATTATTAATAACTTTTGTACTTTTTAAATCTCTAGTTAGACTCGCGCAGCTTCGCATAGATTTACAAGTTCTTCCTTTTTTATTAAGTTTCAACGGGGTAAATGAAAAACCTTACAGATTTTCAATTTTCTACTTTTATGTATCAAGATTTTTTTAATCTCCCTAGACCTCGCGATCTGCCTCACTACGGCATTTAGCTACTGGTAGGGTATTTGAAAAATCTGGCATGTTGTATGGTACGCGCCCAGTGGCGCATCCATTAACATATAAATAAAAAATATATTAAAAGAGGTTTAGGCGATAAAATGTCAGTATAATCAAGTAAAATTGATTGATTAATAAATATATTTTTTAATTCCTCCGGTCATGTTAGGAGTGTATTAATTGAGTGAGCGCAGAAAACGCATTGAACTTTATTAGGTATACACTGTTTTAACTGAGTTACTAAATCAATATTTTTTAATTCAGACGAACAACCTCAACCCTGCATACCCCTTCACTCCTCGCAAGCCTCGATGAACATGCTTCGGGAGTCTCACGTCCTAAGCTCCGACCTCGCCTCCACAAGCTTCCCTGAGCCGTATAATTTCCTTATTAAGCCGAATAAAATTAAGAAAGTGCGAAAATAATTATAAAGTAATAACATCTGTAAATATCAATAAATAAGAAGTAACGTAAACCGTGTGCTATTCATTCTTCAGGTATTGAGCAGAGGTTTTCTTGGTTTCGATTTTACTTATAAATTGCATGTGCGCTTTTCGGCACTAGAAAGTTTTTAGCTTGAAATGTGTACGTGTGTTGCATATAGAAAAGTAAGTATGTTATAAATTTAATTTGCATGTATTTAAGGGTTTGTTACGCTTTTCGGTTATGTTTGTTAATAAATCTTACAAAGACTAAGAATGCTTTAAATTAATGTTTTTTATGGAGCCCACACATAGCGTACCGAGATTCGATTGAGCGAGGGATCGAGCCCACGACCCAAAGAGTAACAGCTGTATTCATAGGCTGACCGCCGAAAGCGCGGCTCTCCTATGGTCTTCGGAACGCGGGAGGGCGTGGTCGTCGATATTTTGAATATGAACCCATGCGACTTTGTTTTTATGAGCGGTACAAACAAGCCAGAAGAAACAACATGGGAATACCGACGCAGTTTTGAATCATTAATTTATCTAACAAATAACCTCTTGTTTAAGTCGTTTTTCATATTATTATGTAATAAAAAGTCGTTCATTGTCTTAACACCACCGTATCCGTACATGCTCATCGCCAGGCATCCCGCTAATTTTATTGGGAAGGCAACGCTCTCAACGGTCTCCCTATAGTAAAATTAAGTTAATTGAGGCTACAGAAATGTGCCAACCAGGGGTATAGTTTAAATAAAATATGTCAAAAAGTTTTTCTGTTCTTAATTTTGGACTGTCACAAATATATGGAAAGTATTTTTAGCCATATTTTTAGTAAAAGATTTTCTTGATATTTTACATTTTACATGGTCGTGGGCTACCTAAATTTCTTTTCGATGACGACTTTTGTACAAACCTTTTTCTAACTTAGGGGCGAATCGCATAAGAATAGCTAGATTAATTTCGGTGTAATGAAAGTGCGGGGTGTGGAAGGGCCCTGACATTGATGTCTCAGTGGGGTTGTCGACAGAGCACAGCGGGGTGGCGGGTGGGGCGCGGTGCGAGGACTCGGTGTCTGCGCTGGGGTCGCGGCGCTCGCTGGCGGACACCAGCGTCACCAGCACCGCCGACCTCAGCGTCTTCTCCAGTGGACGCTCCCACGCGCCGGAGAACTCCCTCGACACGCACAGTAACGTCAGCGACGAAGCCACTGGGTCAGATGGGTGAGATGTTTCATAGATTTAGATTGTCCTTGTCCAGAGAACAATTCTACATAAGAAGGCTGCCCGTACCGCTTGCAATTTCAGTTTATCAGTAGATTGCTCCGAAATTAAGTGCCGCATATTTTTACTTCAGACCCTAAAGTATATCAGATAAATAAATATTAACCTAATAATAAATTATTATATTATACTAGCAGTTTCGGCAGGCTTCGCTCTGCCAATTAATTCGACTAATATCAAAGATTTTTTGAGTCACACACTTTTAGTAAGGTACCCTGATCTTTTCTAGCAATAAATATAGCCTATTACTCAGGGTGAATGTGGCTTTCCAATGGTGAAAGAATTTTTGAAATCGGCACAGCAGATTTTGAATTTATTCATTACAAACATACACACAAAAATACAAATTTTTCCTCTTTATAATATTTACCTAATAATATTATACTAGCAGATCCGGCAGGCTTCGCTCTGCCTATTAAGTCGACTAATATCCAAAGATTTTTTGAGTCACACACTTTTAGTAAGGTACCCTCATCTTTTCTAGCAATAAATATAGCCTATGTTACTCAGGGTGAATGTAGCTTTCCAATGGTGAAAGGATTTTTGAAATCGGCACAGTAGTTTTTGGGTTTATTCATTACAAACATACACACAAAAATAGAATTTTTTCCTCTTTATTATATTAACCTAATAACAATTATATTATACTAGCAAATCCGGCACGCTTCGCTCTGCCAATTAATTCGACTAATATCCAAAGATTTTTTGAGTCACACACTATTAGTGAGCTACCCTGATCTTTTCTAGCAATAAATATAGCCTACGTTACTCAAGGTGAATGTAGCTTTCCAATGGTGAAAAAATTTTTGAAATCGGCTCAGTAGTTTTTGAGTTTATTCATTAAAAAAAATACACACAAAAATACAATTTTTTCCTTTTTATAATATTAGTGTAGATTAATATGATACATTATTATGTTGTATTTTGTTAAATGTTTCTCCTATATTTTAACTTCCACGTAACACCATGATTTCGAGAAACATCAGAATGAATTCTTAAACCATAGGTTCTATACTAAGTTTCTATATGCTGCAGTACACAGAATTGATACAAGTACATCTACAAGTAACATATTCAAATAGATGTAACAGAGCGTTTGTCACCATTTTTATTACTTTTATTATAGGTAAGCAGTTTGTTGAGGAAACCTGCATGCCTGAGAGTTCACAAAAAAAATGTTCTTAAAGGCATGTGAAGTCCACCAACCCGCAGAAGGCCAGCGTGGTGGACTAAGGCCTACATCCCTCCCATTGTGAGAGGAGACCCGACCCTGTAGTGGGTCATTAATGGGTTAAAACAACAAGCAGTTTGTGAGCAATATTAAAAATTATGATAGTGTAATGCGGTTTCCTGTTTAATAATGAAGTATAAACGAAAAATTATAGTCCTTAGTAATGATAGGTTGATGGATTAAAAATTGTACTTGCGCGTTTTAGAATCGAATCTAATTGTTGTTATTGAGTAAACTGCATTATTGTGCTGAATTTTTTGAACTTTGGAATTACTTTATAATTCAAAATTCAAAAGTTTCTAGACAAGATTTTATTCCGAGAAATTAATATTAGATACAAATGCAGTAAAAAGTGGTTTTAATTGAATAAGTATACTCACTGCAATAGTATTTGGCATAAGTAAGTGCAGTATAAGCCAATAAACGAATACTGACCTAATATAGACAGTAATAGCAGACTTTTTATTAATATACTCAAATATTGGAATCTCATTATACGTTAATCCATTAACTATTTAGCAATAAAACATTGTTTTAAATATTTTGAGTATATTTTTATACTTTTAAAATTTTAAAGTTAACTTTTAAAATTCTAGTGAACTACCTTATGCATATCAGTCTATCTTAAAATAAAGAATATAGTTTCATTATTTAATATGATACAAAGAAAGAGGAAAATATATAATTTGTATAGATATTTCATTTCTATATTATTATTTGTCAGATTAGTTACTTGCCCTTCTCTTCTGCTTAGTGTTAATCCGGTGTTACGGCAAGGTCCGTATGTCAGCTCAATATCTACAAAGTCCGGCCAATATCACTCTCCGAGGTGAGTCCACTGGCCTTCGAGCGAACCCCCCTTGCGTAGAATCAAATTGTCGCTTGAAAACCCTTCCGTCGCATATAGCGATCCGTCCATCTTACTCATTCAATCCATAATGCGCTTAAAAAATGTATACTAAGCATAGTTAAACGCGCTTGTAGGACGTTGCTTATGTATGTCGTAATTTCGTACACGAAATGAAAATCGAATACACTAAAAACGATATTTCAAGATTTCAGCACATAAACAAGGTTTTTTATTGGTAGGTTTATATATTCAATGCAAATCTTCCAATGAAAATTCTTGTGCACACTTTGATATTTTATGGAAAGTAATTATTAAGTATCTGTTACAAAAATGACGTTATTTAATTACTGAAAATTATTTTTGATTTATTTTGTCAAATAGTTCATTAATCTAACATTTAATAAATTTATAATATTTTGGTATTATGTCATGTTGGTAATTAATAAATAATAACTACTACTACTAGAATGTGCCCGCGGCTTCGTCCGCGTGAATTGTAGACCTTGGTCCAGAGAGGGATAAAAAGTATCCTATACATAATAATAATATGTTAATCCAGGTTCTGATCTATCTAAGCACCAAATTTCATCCAAATCTGTTCAGCCGTTTTTGCGTGAAAGAGTAACAAACATACATCCATACTCACAAAAATTTGCATTTATAATAGTACATAGTAAGATTTAACATAATGTATTCTAATGAAAAAATTATGTATTTAAGAACTGAATTGTTACTGAATTGTTTTTTGTATGATAAATCAAACGCTATTTTTATATTCATTATATATTTTGTTGTTTATTGTTGTTATAAAATGTTATCGTAGTACGACTAAGTGTAATCAAAGGATTTATTTTTTACACTCCTAATTTTTTCCTATGCTATAATTGAGATTATTTATGTATTCATTACATAAATATGTTTCCGTGCATATTTGCTTACCATATCGCGTCCTTGTCTATCCGGTATCCCTCAGAACTCTATATGTTTATTGTTTAATCATAATATATACAACTTCATAATAATAATATTCTTCTAGTGCTATAAAGTTCTGATATTAGGTACATAATTTTTACTACTTATTTTTTACGTTAAGTGCATTTTTGTACATATTTGTGTACAAAAATGTTTATAGTATTTAATTGATGTTGATTATTATCTACAAACATTTTAAAAAGATTGCTGTGCTGACTTGATGTTAAAAATTTTACCGTTGGTTTCAAAATTCTCAAAAAATAGTGACATAAAATTGCTGTGATTAGAAAGTGATTACCGGTAAAAATCTACGAGTTTAAAGTTCTTTATGCTGGGTGTAAATGTAATGTTGGGGTTCCAGGTCCGGTATATGCGGCATGAGCATCCAGATGGCGCCGACGGCCTCGTCCACCCCCAGGGCCACGCCGCACCCGCCCTCCGCGTCGCCGATCTGCGAAGACGTGGTTCGTATCCACGTCACATACAATCCTCTCTCGGCGAGCCCCTCACACCTGCACCCCGTCAGCCCCGCAATATACAAATATGAGGAACATCACAAGCCCGCCTCTCTTGGATTCTATACGACCAATGGAGCTGCTGATCTGCCTTCGGATAACAGAATCAGAATTCAGGTTCCATCCGAGGAACTGCTCACTCCAGTTGTAGACTCCGGCAGGATAATAACGCACCGTTTTATTGAATCTCATCAGGATATTTATGATCTGAAGTAGAATAGGTTTGAGTACTGTCGACGATTATAAGTATTGGCATTTATAACACACATTATTAATTTTGTTTTAATTTATTGACACATGGAATTGATCAGATCATAATAATAAATATTGAAATATATAACTAACAAAATTGTATGTATAAAATTTGTATGTGTTTGTATGTAATAAGAAATGTGATGCAAAGATTTGTCAAAAAATATGCTAGATTTAATATTTTGTAGGTTATAGTTAAGGGTTTATTTTTGAAAAAAGGTGCAAAAGAAACCGGAATAGGTGCGAAAAATTCTAGAGTCATTAACTGTTCGTTTCGATGCGCACCAGTGGATTTATGATGATAATAATATGATATTAACCAATCTGGATTAGCAGCTTCTTAATCTAAATACGATATCTTAAGGAATTAAAGTTAGCAGATCGACACTTACTTTAGCACTAGTAAGTTCGGCTAACAAATTTGTATTAGCTATACAATTCAGGCCTACTACAGTTACTGTTTAAGCTAATGTTATGTAGCATTTTGCAAAAGTTTTACCACAAGTCCTTTAAAGAATTTCTAAACCCTTATACTATGGCCCAAGTATCCAAAAAATAAGCCAGCACTAACAGCAACACTTTTCCTCTGATAAGCAACTGAGCCCTCTTTCGTCCTCTCATATATTTTTCTCTATAATTAAATCTTTTTATTATATTATTATCTTTTTATTACATTATTATCTTTTTATTATCTTTTTAATATATTATTATCTTTTTATTATATAGAGATCAGAATGCCACATGTGAATTTTGTCACTATATAAAAGTGGTTTTTATTGCAAAGGCCTCTTAGATAGGGAGCTGGCGAGCATGTAGGTCTACGAATAATAAAACTATGGAACAGTAACTCGCCTACAATTACAGCTTTGATTTTGGTTCCATTTACGCTCACAAATAAAAGCGAACACAACCAACACTTACACTCTTTCATAAACAAATGCGTGCACGCAATTGGTCGCGCCAAGTTCACGGTCGCAAGCTCCACCCAGAACACCCCTACCCAGCCAGCAGACGCGTGGATGCCTTTATGCAGTAATAATAAATTCGTTATTAAATAATAAAATATATTTTTTCGTTTCTTTTTAAGTGACTTTATTACTACAATAAATGTAATTTATAAGTTAGTACATTAGATGAAAATATGAAAATTAAACTGTTAATCAACAGGGTGTAAGGGTAGCTATACGAAAACTTTAACCATGAAATCAGACCATAATTTTGAGCAACTATTAATGTTTTTTTCAGGAAATAAAAAAATAACCTTTTAACTTCCACTTCCAAGTACGTACATGGCCTCTTTTTGAAAGTGTATACAAATTGTGCTATTTTTGCAAGGCGTCCAGTTTGTCTCATTTCTTTCCAAGCGTACTGTGGCTATCCATTCTTTACGTTGAATTTCATTTGTCGGAAATCTGCAGTAATAAAATCATTTGTTATCGCTGCACAATTTCATCCTTGTTACTTCAATAACATCTTCGCTGTTAAATTATCATAAAGCTTATGTTTTATCTGAGCACTACTGCTGCATAGAAATTGCATAACACCATCCAACATCAATAGTATGAAATTTTACGATGTTTGTATACTTACTTATGAAAGGCAATTCCACTGTTTTTCATATCTGTATGGCTTTTACACCATTTCACGACACACGATGGCATACTTGCAAAATTAAAAAGCGCAAAATAATAATTATATGGTCAACCGAAAACTGACGCAACACAACCGCATGACACGAGTTGCCATAGCGAACTGACGCGCCGTTCTGTAGCTATTTTAAGCCCCGCCCTCGCTGTGGCTATTTGCATGGAACCATTTTTGAAGCGCAATTACATTTCTATAGGTTTATTATTCGTAGATTTTGGTATATGATATGCTCGTACTCCGTATTGATAGGATATAAAGTTGGGATCAATCCGAAAAAAATTCTAAATGAATGAAGGTCGTACGTTGCTGCGTTTTATTTCTACAGGGCATCAAATTTGTAAAAAAAAAATGGTACTCAAGCATTTGCTCGTGTCTGCCTCTGGGGTTAATGGTTACTACCATTTTGATAACGAAGAAAATCTATGAGGCAGACATCCAGGGCTCTGCATTATCACAGGAGGTGGATGCAAAAATGTTGAAAAAGAAACTACTAAATCATTTGTTCGTGCTGTTCGTACATAACTGGGTCCATACGATCTATTTGAATCCTCTGCATACAAAATAAATTTGGCAGACATTTTACTTACTGATTTTAACCGTTACAGGTGGCTTCAAAGTCTTAAGGCATAGTACAAACAGGGTACTTTGAATCGCACGTTTTGCTAACGCGCATTTCGATTTTCAATTTATTTGTTTTGATTATTATTTTGTAAACATAGACCTGTTAATGGAATGCTTCACCCAAGTGTTGATTTAAAAAAATCAAATGGTCTGCTTTCGGAATATCAGTGATGGTGTCTACCTCATTCTTTTTTTTTCTTTTATAAGCAATATAAACAACAGTCAAAGAGGCAAACACGAGTAAATGATATAGCACACTTTTTTTCTCGATATTTTTGAAGCGCTATTAATTGAAAACGACGAAAACTGCTATGATGGTGGCAGACTACCTGCAATCTTTCACGGGATTTTTAAACGAACACTGCAGGTCTGCCAAGCGTGCATTTCATATATTTTTATTTAAATCATAAAAAATCTTTAAAAGATCATAACTTCAAAAATCAGAGTCCTAGATGTCTGCCTTTTTAATTTTCTTCAACAAGCTTTATAAACATCAGCCTTAGAGGCAGACACGAGCAATATATGTATAGCTGTTTTTTTAACATTTTTAAAGGGCTGTCAATTGACAACGCAGCGCTACCATGGTGGTAGACGCGGTCCTTAATATTCCTTATCGTATAATTATCGCTATTAATAAAGTCTGCCACACGAGCCGATCATATAGATTTTTTGCTCGCCAGCTTCCTATCTAAGAAGTTGTATAAAAGATAAAGAAGTGATGTTATTTTCAATTCAATAGATATTTATGGATTTTCGAATACAACTCAAATATTATATTCCTAAGTGGCTATAACAACTGTTCTATATATTACTAGTTGACCCCAAACATTGTTTTGCCATAAAAGTTATCGAGCGGGATAAAAATTATTAAATGACTATTAAAAAAGGGGAAAGAAGGGTGAAATTTAGGGTTGTATGTGTTTCAATGCCACATTGTTATAAAATAAATAAAAAATATTGTCCAAAAACAAAATAAAAATGTTAGGGGTGGACACTTAGGGGTATGGAAAATTGATAGTAGCCGATTCTCAGACCTACTGAATATGTATATAAAATTTCATAAAAATCGGTCAAGCCATGGATGGTTTTTAATACATCAAATTATATGTACATTGTGTACAATATTTTTTATCTATCAAACTTTCCACCTTATTGTGGGTTACTCCATTATTTGTCCTTGTCCGGAGAACAATTCTACATAAGAAGGCTGCCTGTACCGCTTGCAACGTCAGTTTATCAGTAGATTGCTCCGAAAGTATCTATATTATCGGCCCTAAAGTATCTATATTATCAGACAAAAAGTATTAACAAAATAATATATTATATTAACATGACAAATTGTTATGTTGTATTTTACTAAATGTTTTTCCTATATTTTAACTTCCATGTAACAATGATTTCGAGAAACATCAGAATGAATTCTTAAACCATAGATACCTACTAATTTTCTATATTATTATGTTGCAGTACATAGAATAGATACAAGTACGTCTACAAGTATCATATTCAAATAGATGTAACAAAGCATTTGTCACCATTTTTATTACTTTTATTATAGGTAAGCAGTTTGTGAGCAATATTAAAAATTATGATAGTGTAATGCGGTTTCCTGTTTAATAGTGAAGTATAAACGAAAAATTATAGTCCTTAGTAATGATAGGTTGATGGATTAAAAATGTACTCGCGCGTTTTAGAATCGAATCTAATTGTTGTTATTGAGTAAACTGCATTATTGTGCTGAATTTTTTGAACTTTGGAATTGCTCTATAATTCAAAATTCAAAAGTTTCTAGACAAGATTTATTGTAAAAATTAGTATTAGGTACAAATGCAGTTAAAGTGGTTTTAATTGAATATACCGTAATAGTATTTGGCATAAGTAAGTACAGTAATAAGCCAATAAACGAATACTGAACTAATAATATAGACAATAATAGCAGACTTTTTATTGATATACTCAAATATTGGAATCTCATTATACATTTACTCCATTAACTATTTAGCAATAAAACATTGTTTTAAATATTTTAGTCAATATTTTTATAATTGAAGTTAATTTTAAATTATTGAATTAAGTTATTATTATTTATTTTCTTAGGACCCGTTTTTTGAAAAAAAAGGGCTACACTGAAAGTCCTGCCACATGCAATTTGATTGTAGTCTAAAATGGAGGTCGAAATCAAAAATTTAATCAAAAAACAAGATTTTCATCAAACATGTCTAAAACACTCGCCCGTAACTCACCTTTCATACAAAAAAGTAAATTGAAATCGCTTCATCAGTTCGCGAGCTACGGAGCCACAGACAAACAGACACGTCAAACTTATAACACCCCTCCTTTTGCGTGGGGGGTTAAAATATAATGTGGTAGATAGGTACGTTTTAAGTCAAATTTGACACGCTCAACGCAACGTACAACCTACTAAACGAGCACTGCTAGCCCAAGAAAGAAAATTAGTAAGTAGAACTGTGGTTACTGTTATAAGTAGTAGTATCACTGGCAGTGTACATTTTGATTTTCGGGAAACGTAGACCGTGACCGAGACTAAAGGTTTCCGGAGGAAAGTTGCTACTTATATTCTTTTCGCCTTCAACCCCGTTTTTGATCTAATTTGACTGGCCTAAGCCTTGAAATGAAAATACTGAGCATTATACACTCACAAGCAGTTAAACTAATAAGCTTGTCGGTAGAATGAAGTTCGTATTTTACCGCTTCGCTTACTGGGTTAAGGGGTGCACCTAGTAAGACCATAGATACGCGTTTTGGTGCACACAAAGACCGCTATTGAGTAACGCAACACACAACCAACTCACACACCAACACTTAGATATGATGCTTATGCAAAAAGAGTGTAGCTTGAGTGATTAAACCTCGTCATTTTGCAGACTACCTATTCAATTTATATTAGATGAGAGACGTACTAAGCGCATCTCTGAATCGACTGCAAATTGAATGTTGACGGTGTTTTCAATACGTAAGTTAAGTGATAATTGAAAGTGAGTCAAAATAGCCTTATCCATTTAGTACGGTGTTCAAATTCGAAGTAATAATTTCATATATTATTATAGCTGTTAAAATTTGCTAAACAATCAGTGAGAACCGCAATAAAGTCAGTCTAACTGTAGTTGAAACTTTAGATGTAAGATGTATATACTATGTAAATACATATCTGTTACCACCACTGTTTGAAATATTTGCTCTTCGTGTTGTAATTTTAGAACATAGAAGTAGATGAAAAGATTTTTTTTGTCAGTGAAATCCAGTTTCATAATTATGAAAATGCCTTAAAACGATTGGTAAATTTCACTGGTTTGCTTTTAATTAACATGATCTTTGTACAGTACTGTGTGATCTGAAAGAGAATGATTAACGCGAGACATAATTATATCCTTCATAGGTACATAACATTAGCATTTTGTTCCAAATCAGGGTCGTTTAAAGTGAGTTAAAATGCACTATTTATTGTGAATTTATTTGAAGTTTTAGAATTTAATAAAAATGTTTCTTAGACTTGCTATAGAAAATGCTGGGGAGCTTTTTACACTTCTCTGACTTAGTTTCAAGGATTTAATTATGTATAGTATGATGAAAAGTCTGCCCTCGAATATGTTATCTAACGCAAAACAGTGATTAACCAACTATCTCTTCTTATCTTATAATCTTTGAGGTGTAGGCTTAGCTTTAGTGGTTTTAATTACAGGATTTTTGTTACAAAAATCACTATTGAGAATTGCTGTAAGTTCAGAACTACAATACTATTGAAACTTAGATATTGAATTGTAAAATTGTTGAACCTTTTAAATAATAAATAGATCATTTGATGATAGTTGCTACCTTAAAAACCTGTTGTATCCATTTTTCCTTCATGTACAAATTAGTACAGCTATGATGTTTAAATACTTTAGTTTAACGTAATGTGTTATATCTTAACTACTTAAATGCTAGAGTATGCCGATTTCTACGGAGTTGTCTCTGGGGATACTTGGTATAGGTTAAACCGTTGTACAGCGTCCGACAAATCCTTTTTAAACGTAGGTATGCGCGTATGCATTATAAAGTCGAATACCAATTGATATAATAAATATAATAATATGCGTCTTTGATGTGATTTTCGAGAAAAGACAGATTTTTACCGTAATAATTAGGATTTGACTGAACAATCATTACTGTTCTAATCTCAATTTTAATTAGAATTGAATAAATGGCATCCATGTCAAGTTAGAAGATCGTTTCGCATAATAGATCATGTATCGCGGCGGCAGTTGCGCGGCTGCCGCGTAACTCCGCGAGTCGCGGACCGCGACATGAGAAAGCATCCAGATATTTTAGACAAGTGCAAAAATGCAGTCTTCATAAATTTTGTTTGTTAAAAATTGGCTATAATATCATAATTTTGTAAGTCAGTCGACTTCATTGATTAAAAAAAAACAAAAATTGTAATAGTAATTGTATTACTAATAGTCTAAGAGCCAGTGAACGGCTACCTGTATGTATTTGACCAGACCTGGGTTTTTGTACACAGAGGCCCCTATACCTACCGTACATGAGTTGGGGACTCACTAAGCCCAAAGTGGTGGACACGGCGCGCGCTCAAGTAAGACCGGTATCGATTTTTGGCAAATTTTAAATGTATTTGACCACGTTTGCCCTTTTGATATTTGAAAATACATGATTATTATTAACGGAAAATAATAATGACAGACCATTATCGCGCACTTGACATTGGGGCAGACTAGACTTTGAAACTTTAAATGGCTTGGAATGCTAAGTTAACTCTAGGTTTGCCGTATGTCATCACTTTCCAGAATTCGTTTCTTATTAGTGACATTATCGAATGGTGTGTTATTACAGGTGTTATTTTTTTTTCAAAATCAATGGGGTTAGTTCCTGTCTTCCCACGACTTTACTTTTGTACTTCTCCCTTTAACCCATTAGTGACCCACGGGTGGCCGGGTCGCGGCCGTTCACTGGCTCTTAGACTATAAGTAGTATAAAGTTTGCCAACTTTGGTATGCAATGTTTCGCTTCAAAATTTACTGTGTGATATTCCATATTCAAGAGGAGCCGCTTTCTTTAGTTCAGCTAATGATAAATTGGCTTTAGAATGACTAAATCTGACACTATTTATTTATATTATAATATATTTGTCGATAATGTATTTATTATAAATAATAGATTTATTTGTCTTAAAAATCTTCCCTTTTGTGGTTTAAAGCGATAGATTCGAAAAGGGCATAATTCTCGATTATATGTTACTCGTATGACTCGATTTAACAGAGGATAATGTGACCTTTCAAAATTATTTCTGCACACGTTATAACGTTTACACTGGAAGAATATCAGAAATGTGCCGTTTTCGAAAATATTACGCCTTTTACGCCTTCAGCACACTGACGCCGCGAACCGCGATAACTATACTGCGGTAAATTTGTCCCACACTTCGAAACATACCACGTTATGTTATATCTCACTCTATCGTCTGTGACTTCCTATTAATTGCATCTCACTCTGTATAGTAGCACTGTTTCTCGCGATACTCCTTTCACACGGACGCCGCTGTACCGCCAATTAAGTTTCGCTGGGAGAGATTTGTCAGACAGAATATATGGGCGATACAAGATGACGGAGGCAGAAACAGAAAAAAATGTTAATGAAATTCGAAGTTATCCCGAATTATACCTTATGGGACATCCAGATTATAAGAATTCATGTATTCTATTGTATGTAGTTCTTTGCACAATCTATTTTCTCCGAGCTTCTTTCTTTTTTGATTAATTTCATTAACCCATACTCTTCGTCTTTTTTTCAATGTCGATACATGGAGTAATAGTTCTTCTTCTTCAGATTCGGAAAGAAACCAGTCTGACTCAAACGATATGTTGCACTCAAATGAGTAGGAAAATGCGATACTGAAATACGATATTGGCGGGCGACCGTTTTGAAAGCGACCGCTTAAATTTCGCTTGTTAGGGCTTTTGCGTGTTATCGCTATCGCGGTTCGCGGCGTCAGTGTGCTAAAACCGTTAGATAAAGGAAAGCATTAAGAACACAGTGAAATTAAAAAAGGAAATTGTCAAAATATGCTAGATGTACCTGTTCGAAATTGCATATTCAATTTTATTAGAGTATGATTTCTAATTTGTTGACAACCAATACTAGAGGAGTTGACTTACTCAGATATCGCGTAATAATTGAGATTTTATTGCAAAATTTATGTTTTGCCTGTAAGATAAAAGTGTCAAATCTCCATTGACTCGTGGTCACCTTCCCTGTTAACCGTATATGAATAAAAAACATCGTCGGACCGTCTTTGGACCGTCTGTTTTTGGCTGATAACTGTTTGAGTAGAAAACACATAAACGAATTAGACGTCCAAGTTATGTTTGACAAAAATCTGTGCCATTTTAAGTCTGTAAAATATCGCTTATGTAAGTCATTATGTTTTATATTTTTAATTAGTTGTTAATTTTGTATATTATGCTTTGACCATTTTCGTAGTGTTCTATAAATCAGTCCTGATATTTAATTTATGGTTATTACTAATATTTAAAATGGAAAAAAAAAAATTTTTTCTACTTTTGTAGCAAACGTGTATGTATAATATTAATTATTTTTCAATCTGATGTTGGGTGTACTTCCGAAAAGCGCATACCTACCGCCGATCGATCTTAAATTTGGTACAGTTCATTTTTATTGTCTTGTCTTATTTGGTAAACAATCTTGGCACTACTTTTTATTGAAAAATAAAAGTTTAAAATTGCTTTAAAATAAATTATATTTAGTTTCTAGAAATCTATTTCTGTATTAAATTACATTTTGTTTTTAATTTTTTATAATTTATTGTCTGCATTATTTTTTTAATCGCAAATTAAAATAAAAAGACATGCTAAGATTGTTTACCAAATATGACAAGAGAATAAAAATGGACTATATGATAACGTATCTTGACCTCATTACGAATATCATAACGAAAATTGGCGCAAACGCCATTTTGAATATGAAGGACGGAGGAGAACCTCTTTTCGTTCGGTGTGCATAATAGCACATTGCTGACCGATTTGGACGATTTTTGCTTTCCCCAGAAAGGGGGCGTGTGTGTGTACAGCAGAGATTAGGAACTGTAGGGCGTCACTCCCACACTTTTATTGACTCAAAACACTGCTTTAGTAATCAGTCTTCGGGAGTATTTGCCGCTTTAGACGTTAAACTGTGTAACTATTTCCGCCGTAGTAGCTCAATTCAGGTAAAGTTTTTTCTACTAATTTTAGAAACACGTTTGTTCTACTAATCTACTTCGGAACATTTTCCGCTGTAGTAATTCAATTTCGTGAAAATTTTCTGCTTCGATATTATGGTGCCTAACGTGGACACGTTTATCTCCGCTGTACACACACACACACATACCCTTTCTGGGGAAAGCTAAAATAGTCTAAATCGGTTAGGAATGTACGATTATGCACACCGAACGAAAATTGGCGTTTTCGACAATTTTCGTTATGATATTCGTGGTTAGGCGGTTAAAATACGTTATTCTATTCTAGATATATGTACGTTATTTCAGATCTATCGGCGGTATGCGCGTTTCTTAAGTTTATCCCTTATGTTAATGAGTAGTTGTATAAAAATGCTTGTTGGGCTGTCCAAATCTATTAATTTAATTTCTAACTCCAAATCTCAAAGGTTGCATTCACGTTTTGTTATAATCTGTATAATTTTAATACATTAAAAATTTATTGTAACGAATTCCTATGTTGGCTTAGTTTTATAGGAACTGTATGCTTAAAAAGACATTTAGTTTAAGTTCTAATTTTATTTATCGACTCTTATTTTACACACTTTTTAAATTACATTAACGACATAAAATATATTATTTTTTATTTTTCGTGTCTTCCACTGATTTTATCCAAAAGATTCCTATTTGGGCGGGGCATCGATGTACTGATGATTATTAAATACCTACATTTATTTTCGTTTGGAGGTTAAAAAAAATTATCTTTATGGCTTCTTTTATAAATTCAAAGTTCTTCGTTTCAAAATAAGACAAATATATAAGTAATAAATAAATAACGTTTCACACCTATAGCCCCACACTAGGATTCCCTGTGTCGTGGGTACCATGGGTACCAACACACACCCAGACCAGAAACAAATTTAAACTCATCATTCAAATCTGCTCTGCTGGGAATCGAACCCAGGACCCTCCGCGCAGCGCGCCGGTGTCTTAACCACAGCGCCACCCAGTTCGTCGACAATTAATATCAACACAAACATAAAGGAAGGAAGGTAGGTATAGGTAAAACTCGTCTGAGGTTAAAATACACTAAAGTTTACTGTATTGATTTCCTGATTATATTATTAGCTTTTATTGTATATTATAACGGTCTTTTCCTGGTGTACAATACGCGCACCCTTAAATTTGCTTGTTCGTTTAATTGAGATAAGTAACAAAATCGATTTGGAAAAAAACACTCTTAATATTCCTTTAACACTTTATTGTTTAGGATACGGGATTTATATTACACCAGCGAACGTTTGTATTGTATAAAATTTTTACTGTTTGAATATCAATTAAGTAAATCCTTTATTGTACAATCGATTTTCAGGTAGGAATAGCTTTACTGTTCTTGAAGGAATATAGCCCAGGTACATTTTTGCACTTGTTAACTATCAAGCTAATTTTCTGTGACGCTCGAGAATGTCGAGATGACTTTTACAACTTTGAAGCCCTTCCCTTTCTTTACGTCATTCTCAAATTGTAAGATTAGTAGAATATACACTTTTTAACATGTATGTGTGTAGCTTGAGAACGTCTGACTTTTTTTACTAATCTGATCCTTTATCCTTGATGGGCGGCCATTTATATGGGGCTCATACTTGGTGGAGGTACTTAATCGGGTACAAGATATCACCTGTATATTAATTTGCCGCGCTTTAGTAAATCCCGAAATTCCCTCTTGTGCTCTCCTACTATATGAGTAGGGTAGGTACATGTCGAGTTGCATCTGAGATTGGACTAAAGTGGTTGTGCACAGTTTTTTTAAAGTAATATTAATAAAATGCCTCGTTAAAGTTTAGCCCGTTTATTGCATTAAAACTGTACGATATGCTAAATATTTCGCAAAGCATTTGCTTTAAACCTATTACTCCAATTACAGCAACGGCATTAACAATAAAACAATTTAACATAAGTTATTTTATACTTTAGGAACTTATGGTTTTAATACATAAATGTCTTAGGTACTTACTTTTCTAGTATAATGTGTAAATAATGCTTACAAACAATGCTTAAATAAAATACCTCAATATAAAAGGCAACACCGTTTGGTCCCCATTTATAAACAATTTTATGTCATGGAGATTACATACCTGAAGGACCTTTGTAATTTCTGGGAAATATATTATAATATATAAATATATATAATATATAAATTTAATTATGCTAATTCCAAATTACCTCGACAAAGATCATTACGTTTATAGTAGGGTGTACATTCCTTACCTATTAATAAACTACCTATATAAACATAAGGCCCCAATTTGTAAAGCTCATTTGTAGGTTTAATTTCCATGTTAAGTAGTAGGAAACACAACATGTCGATGGAAAATATTAAATCCAATACTTAATTCATTAATAGATGCTTTAATTCATCTTGGCGCGCGGTGGTTTGTGTTTTTATCGCTTTTACAATGATACGCAAACAGCTCAAGATGAGTTTAAGCGTCTACTTATACATACGCCTTGTTTCACAATAAAACAGCTATCGATTGAAATGCGGCTTTGCTCTTATAGCCATACCTCTACAAACTCACAAATATCTAGCCCGTTATACAGGCTGAATTTTTCAAGTATGCGTGGATGGGGAAATCCGAAACTATGAGGGATAGCAAAAAATGCTGAAAGGAGTCTGGGGACCGATTTTGATTAAAACTAAAACTGCATCGTTTGATTTTAGAAAATCAATATGCCTTCTCAACGACCATTCTTGTCCACATGAACAACAGACTTGTATACTAAGAAATAGAAATACTAAGTTGTTAATCGTTATATTGGATGCTCTGTGAAGGTATTTTACATTGACCTTGAATCAGCGAGCAATTAATCCTGCACCATTCCCTAAATTTACCGATGTCCTACATCGGTAAACTTTAATTACCGAAATGGTAAAATTAAGTCAACCTAATTAAAATACTTCCTCAAATAAAATAAAGTTGTTCAAATTTTTATCATTCACCTTTAACGACAATTTCATTTGTGAGGAAAAAAAAACGAAAAGGTACATACATAGGTTTGTGGGTCTATAAGTACCGATCTATATCTATAACTCGCAACTTACCCATATAGACCAGTGTCGATAATTTTTGAGAACAAAAAAAATTATAGTAGGATGAAACCCATTGGAAATGGTAGAATATAACAAAAATGAAAGGAAAAATAAATTAAGGTCGATCTGAGTTTGGGAAGGGGAAGGGGGGGAGGTTTTAAGGGTAAAAAATGGTTTATCTCGATTTCCGGTAAAACTAGAAGTCCTATGAAAAAAATTTGAATGGCAAAATTATAGTTAATAAGAAGATCAACGTTTGTTTCAACACTTTTTTCACATAACCTCAAAATTTATGTGAAAAATTCAAATAACCAAGGTTTTTTATTTTTATCTTTTGCAACAAAATTAATTTTTCCACGAAGTTTGGTGGAACCTTACCTTTTATGTCTCACACAGACAGTATTTTTTTTTATTTAAAATTCACCTTATTAGTGACTAAATATCGAAAAAGCACCCTAATTTTCAATCGAAAATTATCACGTTAAAATATCTGCTTTTTTAAAAAGTCGGTGGGCTTTTTGTTCGTAGAAATCTATACTTTCTGATGGTATAAAAATATACATTACCATGGTAAATTAAAAGTTTTTTTTTTAATCATGTACAATTTCGAGCTATTTCATTTTGCACGCCGGGCGAAGCGTTGCTGTACTCTCACGAAATCTCGTCAGCCATTCTTGTTTTTGTTATATTATTCTCTACCTTTTCCAATGGGTTTCATACTACGATAATTTTCTTTCACTTTTTACCATTTCAAAGCTATCGACACTGGTCTAATAACACAATTTTCACAGTTCCAACAATTATGCCCATACTTTTTATCCTATAGGTACACTTAACACTAAGTACTAATTAAGTAAGTAGGTATTATACGACGGCAACAGTCTATTTACACAACTTTTTTTACTCGGGAATGCAATTGAAATTTCATAATACATTTACATAGAACGAAAGCCTTAATATAGAAAACAATTAGTATCATTCAAAATATCACACGTAATATCTATAATTATAATATGCATTTTGCAAACGGTCTAAAGTCGTAAAATCAACAAATATTGCTATACCTTCTGTGAAACAAACATAAAATTTGTATTTTATCGTAAAAAAATACTTCTAGTTACAATATTTTAGGTATTACGGTGAATATTCTTTTATTATGTTTTCGATAGCATCTTTGGTGCCGAAGACGAGTGCGAAAAGGCCGAACATGAAGACGAGAATATTTTTCCATATTAGGTATTGGTAACGTCCGAAGCCGATGTCCCAGTAGGTGATGATTTCTATGAATGCTGGGGCGATAAGTCCTAGTATAGAGAAGCAAAAGGCGCCGATGACTCCCATGAACGGCGCAATGGTGGGGACCGCTACAGCCAGCATTACACACAGCGTGGTCAGGATGGTGCGCATCACGTATTCTGCCAGGTCGGGCCGTTTAGTATACTTGTCCTTTATACCGTTCCACACAATTTCAACGCACACGAAGAATTGAAGTCCAAAAGTGCAGTACACGGCAATAGAGATGGACACTTTGACGATTTGGGCGAGGCTGTAAGAAAGAAAAATATTTGAAAAAAATATTACACATTTTACACAAGAATTTGTAAAATTCTCGTGGTGTGATGTTTTGAGAGACTATATTATACGGTATCACATTCGTTTTAAGTAGCACAATATCGCCACTCACTTAACCGGTCCCAATTAGCATCTTCTTCATGTCTCGTGTATCGGCTCGCGAGGTGGCCAGCCCATTTCTATTAACTACCTTAATCCATGGAATATTTTTAAGTTACTTCTTAGTACTTAAATATAATTGATGTTTCTGTATCAAGTTTTTTGTTTGTATTTAAGATAAATTTTGTCACCAACTTCAAAAAATAGTACAGTCCGTTCAGATAATGCTTGCATGCAGCATTTAGATGTAGTTGTGACAAATCTGTATACATATTAACACTGTGTGCTGCTGTGTCACTAGTTTGTGAGGCGTTTATGTTTATATATGTGTGCGTATGGATTGTCAAACTAGTGCCGCTTCTACATTGTTCTCGGTGAACAAACGTGAACGGGAATGTATGTAGATGGCTTTCGCGCGTTCACGCTCGTTCCTCGATCGGTGTCAGAATTTTGTTCCACGATGAAGGGTTCACTTTACAAAGTCCATACATACAACCGTAAAATGTTGTTTCGTAGCAATATATGCTAAGGAATTTACAACTCAACATTAAAACAATAATAATAAAATGAAAGTTATGATCCGTGGAGGCTGATTAATGAAATTTTAATGAACATTGAGATATTATTTCGACGGTTCCCGGGCTATTTGTATTAAGCGACATTTTGTAAACTTTACACCAGAGCAGTTTAAAGTTTTGATTTTTGAAAAAAAATTCATAACTTCCGCAATTTGTAAAATTTTAGAAAAAGATGGATATTTATTGATAAGGTTACATAGTCTGCATAATCTGAATAGGTTTTTTTTCTGATATTCCTATTATTAACGAAGTTAGATGTCGTTTAATACAAAATAACCCTTTTATTTTATTTTTTTGTTCCAGGCTAAATGATTTAACCGCCTACAATTAGTATTTTTTGTTCCTGGCTAACTGACTTATCCGCCTAGGTTTATTAATTCTTGCTCCAGGCTAAATGACCTAACCACCTAGAACTGAAAATAATAGCTCCAGGCTAAATGCATTAAATTGAAGATTTGTTTTAAATAATTTGTTTCTAATCGTGCCTGAGTAATGAAGTTTACTGAAATGGGCGGTTAAAACATTGTTGAATTTAAAGGTACCTAGGAATTATTATCTTGTCAACAATCTCCCGGGTGCGCTCAAGGGCCTCTTTCTTTACCATGACGGCTTCACAGAAGGAGACCACAGCCTTCCAGTCTGTCTTCTCCGCCAGCATCTTTGCTACAATTGCAGACGGAGCGAAGTTAACCCCAATTTGGCTAACCAAGGCGGAACGCTCATATTCCCATGCAGGACACGCTTCAAGGGTGTGCTGAGCGTCGTCCTGATCTCCATCACAGTGGTAGCAATGGGGTTTTTCTTCCCGTCCAATCCGACACAAATGCTCACCAAAGCAGCCATGCGCGGTGACAGTCGGAACGTAACACTACCCTCCCATCCAGGCGTCAAAATTGGACAGAATTGTTCCACCAGCTCTTTGACCTGCATGCTTCTCCTCCAGACGTTGGCGCCATTCAGTCCAAGCCCGTCTATGTGCCTGCTTTCGCAGAAGACTTGGCTCATCGTTATTTTCTCGTTGGGAGAATTGCCCGACTTTGCAGGTAAATCTTGTCATCCATGTCCGCCAAGATGTCGAGGGGTGGAAAGCGTGTCAGGATTGTTGCCGCTTCAAAGGATATCTTACTCTCAATCCTGCGATGTGTTCAGACCACCAGTATACTTCTTTTCTATTAGAGGCCCTACATCGGGGCATCGCTACGTCAGATATAGATGTCATTACTTCCCGTACCCAAACTGGTTCATTCTCGGGATCAGAAAAGGGCAGGGTTTCTGCTCAAAATCCAGCGTTGGTAGCAGCGAGTAATAGATCCCTATTAAGCTGTTTAACAGACCATCGTCGTGCTTGACCAACGTGTCTGTTATTAGGGGGTCGCAATGTCACAGCGAACATGATATAGCGATGGTCGGATAGACTTACTAACTCTTCTGCGACTCTCCATCCCGATATCATTTGAAGCCCATGTCAAATCCACAATTGTCTCCCCCTGCCACCGTACGCAGGTACTTATGAATCCAGTGTTGAGAAGCCGAAGGTCCAACCCTGTCGCCCACATTTGGATAACTTCTCCTCTTCTGTTTCCCCTTGTGTCACCCCATGCTTTTGAGCGAGCATTAAAATCACCCAGCACTATAATAGGGCGTGGTAGGCATCTACGGGTAAAAACTGCGAGTCTATCTAGGTATGCTTCATAGGCACCAATTCCACAGTTGGGAGATACGAGTATGTAGCAGCCTACAAATGCGAGAGGTCCCCACTCCACCTGCCTAATCCTGCCCTCCATCAATGAGGGAGTACGAAGGGTATCTCTTTCCACCCCAGTAAATGGCAACAGAGCCTTCGATATCCCCGAACCAAAGAGGATGTTTCGGCACATCGTACGGCTCTGTCACCATTGCCATGGCAATCGACCACTCCGCACAGGACCTTAACAATAAAGCTTAAGCCCCGCGGCAGTGATTCAGATTGCCCTGGAGGACCCGAAATCCTGTGAATTCTGAATCTCCATTGCTTCCTCAGTCGTTATTTGACTTTCTATGTCAATCCTGAGATGGGTTAGAAGAATCCTGAGAACTTCCAGCCAAGCTCTTGCTCTGAGGCGGGGTACATTTTTTACCTCGCATTCGGTGGTCTGCAGGTAGGCCAATGTCAGCACATACGGTACATTTAGGTGACTTAGCTGAGCATTCCCTCGCTTTGTGATCGTCATCTTTTTCACCGCACATTTAGCAGCGAGAACTTCTGTCCACAGAGCTCGTGCATTGTTGTCGCACGTGTCCAAACTCCAAACATCGGAAGCACTGCAGCTTGCGTGGTGCTAGTACTTGAACTCTTGCCCTGATCCAATCAAAACGAATGTACTTTTCACTAGCCAGTTTTTTAACTGGAGTGAGTGGACAACGAGCCCATACCATTCCCAGTGCGGTAGGGTGAAACGAATATCGCCAACTTTGATGTCCTCCAAGGGCAACCGCAGGTCCGCAATCGCTGCCATAATTTCCTGGCGGCTTACGGATTCCACCAAATTCAATATTCTTATTTCTCCGGTTTTAGTGGGATGGGCAATTTTGACATCCTTGTCCCCGAGCGCCCCACGTAACCGTTCCGCTAGAATGTCCGCGTTTTGTAGAATTTCAGACCCCTTAAATTTCTAAAACTAGTCGCCCTGTTATTAGACGCCCGTATTAGATGGACACGCCGCCAGCGCGCCCTCGCTAAAACCAATGTTTTAACCGACGCCTCAATAGTCAATCCATAGTCAAGTTTGATTGTATTAAGTGTATACTGCTATTATTAAATTTGTTTGAAGTACTAAAATTTTGTTTTTGTAGTGACTGTAGCGACAGTGCTAGTTCAATAAAATATTAAGGAACATGGGTTTATTCGCCACATCTAGCAAATTCAAGTATCTAGCTAATTGTATTAAGCGACATTCTTACGTATTTATGAGGTAAAGCTAATTGTATCAAGTGACATTCTAATGTATTTATAAGGTAAAGCTAATTGTATGAAGTGACATTCTTATGTATTTATAAGGTAAAGCTAATTGTATGAAGTGACATTCTTATGTATTTATAAGGTAAAGCTAATTGTATGAAGCGACATTTCAAAATATTTATCAGGTGAGGCTAATTGGTTTAAATAACTCTCTGGTATTTCATAGTATAGCTTAAGTACACAGTTCCTAAATTTGTCAAAATTTTGTGTCGGTTCATACATCGTAGTGCAAAATGGGCTCCAAAAATGCCATTGTATTAAGCGACAAAAAAGTGCTCAGATCGTCACCAAACCCCGCTCAAACGACGCGGAAAAATTCGCTGATTCCGAATATGTATATAAGTCAATTTCGCCCAAAATGTCGCTTAATACAAATAGCCCGGGAACCGTCGATTTGTTGCCAAAGCAAAAAAAGTTTTCTCACGGCAGGTTTTACTCCCGAATGTACGACTCCTTATTGCAGAGTTCATTACATACGAGTAGTTTATCGCGTCAATGTAGAACCGCTATTAAATTTTTGATCATCTTTTGTTGAAGTTTTTCGCCGAATTAAAGCTCATACAACTTCGAGAACAGTGCCGTCAACAGCCACTGGTACGGGTGTGACATGGACTTTAGACATGATGTTCGTCTTGTCCATGTTCATCTTAAGACCCACCCGTTGTGAGGCACTATTGAGGTCGCTGAGCATAATGCCGAGTTCCTCCAGCGACTCCGCCAAGATCACTATGTCATCGGCAAATCGGAGGTGAGAGGTGTTCGCCGTTGATGTTAATACCACGTCCTTTCCACTCTATCAGCTTAAACAGGTCTCCCAGTGCAGCGGTAAAAAGTTTTGGGGAGATGACATCCCCCTGTCGTACGCCGCGCTGCACGTGGATGGGGTTCGTACTGCTGTCGTGTACTCGGACTCTCGTGGTGGCGGCATTGTATACAGACTTCAACGCCTCGATGTACCGATAGTCGATCTGGCATCGCTGAAGAGACTCAAGCACCGCCCAGGTCTCGATAGAATCGAAGGCATTCTCATAGTCCACATACCTATCCATATTATGATAACTTATAATGTATCGATTTTGATAAAACTTTTACCATTCCCTAAGTAAGGAAAATTAAAACAAACAGAAAAAAACGATCACGATCCGTCAATAAGTTTCGGAGATAGGCGAGGACAAAAATATCTAAGTACTGGTATACTTGTTTGGGAAGCCGTAATAGACCAACATAATTATGTAATTATTGTGCAGTTCCGTTAATATTATACATGTATACGTGTGGAATTGACAACCTTCTATTTTGAAGTCGGTTAAAAAGTATCATGCTCACATATTATAGTATGATGGATCGCCCGCTTGTTGTCCCAGATTCAGAGTTATAGAATCCATAACATCGTCGCCGTAGCGCAGATATCCGAGGAAACCGAGCAGAATATACACCAGGGTAACTCCAGACATTCCTCTGTTTAATACTCCACAGAAACCGAGAAGAGCTCGAGGAGTTTTCATGGCATTCTCTAAAGGCATCACGACACCGATGGCTTCCATGGCGAAAATCGTCAGGGAAAAGAATTGGGGCCACTCAGTAAAATGCTTTGCTCCTTGAACTTTATCAAACGAGAGTGTGGCAGTGCCAACCAAAAAGTAAAATGTTATTCCAAGACCCAATCCCATAAAAATATTAGCTATCATGCTGACAGGTGCCAGGTACTTTAGGTTGCGAATCCAGGACATTAATATCAGCGGTATTAGAAGGCCAATTATGTATAACCTGCTGTCAATTTTTCCAACATAAATTTCCACGACCTGCAAAAAAAAATAAGACTTGATTAGTTTTCTGTCCGAGGTTGTTTCGTAGTCGCCATTGTATAAAATATTCGGTCCCGCTACCAATGACGAAATTTTTTACCATTTGGTGTTAAAATTATTGAACCTCAAATAAGATCGAATAGTCTAGTCGAGAAGTGAGTTTCCTGCGAAAAATCGTTACAGGGCTCTTAAAAATATGGCGATTATTGCATTGGATGCAGAATTTAATTTTGAAAAAAGTATATTTTTTTATTTATCCTTTAACAATTTTTATAAACAAATTCTCAACTATCTTATACTTTTTTCTAAAACTCCTAAAAATAACGAAAACAACGATGTATAACAAAGTACAGAATAAAAAATTTTGTTAAATTTTTTGATTTTCCGAAAAAAAAAAATTCTGTACTTATAATTGTATTAAACTGTAATTTTTTTTTAAAAATCATTATATTTTGTAAAGAGTAAGGTTGTCAAAAAAAAATTTTTAAAGCATTGAAATAGTCCATTTGTTTGTATAAAAAAAAATTTTAACCAATGGTGGAAAAAAAATTTTTTTTTACGCTAGTGATACAGTAGTGTCGATGTTGTAGTTCATATTTTTAATGAAATTTAGATAATTTAGGGAAAAGTGTAAGTTTTATCAAAATCGGTTCAGTACTTTTGAAGATATGGACTGTCAAGTGTGTAAAGCATCGCGTAATGTATTTATCACAGTCATATTATGATAATCGTTACTTTACAATCGTTACAAAACCGTTAGATTTTAATACGAAGAGATTGTAAACTGTCAAGAACGTGTGAATTCTACACAGAATATTTTTCCTGGTACTTGCCGGTCGCTGCCGCGACACGCTCGCTCGTTTCGTGCGTTGTGGTAACATAGCGCACTTTTCCTAACCTGTATCTGCGCTAAGCCGCGGAGAGACAGACAGACATGACAAAACTATAAGGGTTCCTTGTTGACTACGGAACCCTAAAAACTGGTCGGGGCCATAATCGTGGAACCTAAAATTATTGACTTTTCAGTAGGTCGAACCTATTATAAAACTTATCGATAAACTCGACTTCCTATTACATCCCATCACTTTTGTCTTCAATATTAGCCCCTCAAAAATTTTGAGCGATGTTTTCTTCAAATTGAACTTTTATTTTGATGATACTAAATTCACAGTACGAAAGAATCTATTTAAATGTTACTTGCAGGGAATTCGATCTCTCATTTTGAAGTCAAAACTATAACTTACATCTTTTAGTTGCATTTACCCCAGAAAGGGGCTATTGCAACTATTCCGTTTTTTTATAAAAACATTATAATTGGCGCTATAAAAAAAGCTTTTTTGGTATGGTGTCGTTTCGAAAGTATTCCCACTTAAATGCTGTAATTCATTAAATTAATTGTTTTAACTACATAGCTTTACAGACGATGTTACACCAGTTGAAACTATTGAAAATATTTTTTTTAGTTGCATTAGCCTCACCGGACCGTTTAAATACTTCAGTTTATTTATATATCATCGCTTGAAAATATTTTTTGGTCACTTCATTCATTTTTTTACACAATTCCCATAGAACGACATGACATGTATAAAATAAGCACACAACACAGTGTGTTTGGCTTCGAACTAACGATATTTTAAGGGCATAAAATAGACCCAATTTAATGGCAAAACACCCCACATGTGGAGTTATTTTTGAAATGGCAGCCATTTGAATTTTGTGTTATTATTTTTGTGGAACGTTCCACAGAGATAAAAAGGTGTTGTTTGAGAGATACCAATTACCATCTATCCGATTAAAAACAAAATTTTGTCAATTTTCAATTATGTAAAATGTCGTAAAAAAGTTTCTTTCACTGATTCAATCAAAGAATTGATTTTTTTTTAGTTTTTCTTACATAACTCGAAAGCTAGCTCGTTAAGATAAATATTTTTGTTACAGATATTGGTACAAAAGGACAATAGCAACAAAACATGTCAAATAATGCTTATTTCTATATTGTATAACACCCTGTAGATATACAACTATGAGCGTTTTTAAATGTTGTAATAATAAATAAAAAAAATACATATGTGAAAAGATAATAGAAAATAAATGTAATAAATACCTCCGCCAGATTTTTGGCTATGAGCACGGTGTACACAGAACAAGTTCCAAAATATGTGGCAAATAAGCTCACAAGGATAAAGATTCTGAAAAAAAGAACAATCTTTACATAGTAACATTATTCCGTGACCCATTTAGTTCATGCGTAACTTATAAAACTTTAAGCTTTTAACAAATACCTATCAAATATACATATAGGTACACTAAAATTCAACCTAGATACATAGGTTGAATTTTGTAAGTGTGTGTGGATGGGGAAACGGGGAATAGCGAAAAATGCTGAAAGGAGTCTGGGAACCGATTTTGATGACAACTAAAACTGCATCATTGGATTTTTGAAAAAAATTACAACCTGTATTTTTACCCCATTCGAGTGTCACCAATAAGGAACAAATTCTGAAAAGTAGTGACATAAGGTAATCTTAAAGATAGAGCTAATTTTTAACAAAATACGTATTTTTTTCCTACAAACCTATATACCTACTAATTACTATGTATTGAAAATGATGGCTATTGTTACACCAATTCATAACTGGATTCGACGTTTTAAGGATTGTGTTGCATTAAGTATTACAATAATTCACATCCAGCATTAATAAGAAGAAAAAATTCATTCTGTATATTACGAAAGTCTTGATAAGGTGAAAAAAAAACTGTTAGTTAAGACAGAAATCTGGTGTACTAATTATAAGCAGCAAGCCTATGTGTTTTCTTTCTCTGACCTTTTTACTCTTTTTCTTGTTGTGTCTCCTTTTATTTCATTAACTGTCCTCACAACAATACTTGAAAGGACTTTTTAAACTCCTTTTGACTTACAGTAAAGGGCCACCTAGAGGCGGTTAGTCGTTACTGCTAATCAATATTACTCGAAGGCTTTATGTAGTACAGGATATAAACTATGAAATGAAAAAATACCTAAAGACATTAGACCAGCCTCGAATCCATTCAGGTCCATTATCTAAAGCAGCTTCTGCTACTTGTGGGAAGCTCATGTTCGTTCTTCTCGTTTTTTTGTACAATACGTGGGCGCATTTGATCTGAAATAAACAGCTAAGTAAAATAAAACAGTGAACTCAATTAACGTTAACATGTTACCTTACTATACCTACATGCCTATAAGAAATTGTTAAAAAAATCTACTGAACGGATGGTAATAAAATCCCGTTTCCCACAAAGCTAATTTTTTTAAATAATGTTTTATTATCAGCCAATAAGGTAAGTACCGTTCTGGCAGGAATCTCGCGGTTGCATCATCATCCCTTAAATTTTTGAAAATGCTTAAAATACATGTTTATTTATCTGCTTCCACAAAGCTACAATTTTAAACCGTTATAATTTTCATATGTTTAGTTGTAAAAAAATGCTGGCCTATATTTTCAAGGGTTGCAAGTACCTACATAATTATGTGCTAGACGATAGCAAAGTTGTCGGGATGGTGGGTAATTTATAACCTGCTCTCCACAAGGCTTAAATTTTGAGGGAAAATTCTGTCAATTGTTTTTAAATAAATATTATGTAACTTATAACGTAATAAAAGTGTAGCCTTGTGGAAGCAGGATAAAAAATAGGTAAGTATTTATTTTTTGCATTATAAAAAAATTAAGGGATGATGACGCAACTCATTTAAAAAAATTCTACCTTTGTGGGAAACGGGATAGTTAGATGGTTCAGTAGCCCTCACACTATAAATAACATATAGGATTTGCTTTATCGTGATACATAAAGGTAGATAATAATTTATTGGTGTACAAAAAGTATATAAGGCAGACACTGGCTAAAGCCATCGGTTACCACTTAAGTTATGAATATTTTTTCCACAAATTTATTATTGCTCAACGTAAACAGCTCGTTCTTTAATAACTTTCTCGCCGGGAAAAGAAAATCAATTAAAATCGCCATATTTCGCTGAGAAGAAAGACATTTAGCAGGTTCATTCGCAACGCAGCGATAAGGTTTTGAAGACATTGAAGAAATATGCTGTAGGTATATACCTACTATCATTAATTTCTTCCACTCAAAAGATATCGAAGACGTATTTGAACACTAGACTGTGCGCGCGGCTTCGCCCGCGTGGATTTTGGAAATTTGTGCAGAGAAGGTTAAAAAGTATCCCATATGTTAATCCAGGTTATGATCTATCTGTGTAAAAAACTTCATCCAAATCTGTTCAGCCGTTTTAAAGTGAAGTGTAACAAACATCCATCCATATGCATAAACATTCGCATTTATCATAGTAGTACTTAGTAGGATATTATTATGTTGATAAAAATCTTTTTTTTAAATAAAATAAAAAGCGTTTTTATACTCGTGATAATTTCTCAACGAAATGTCCGATTGGAATAAAAAAACAAGTATTTTACTCCTACATAAATACCCTTGATAACATAATGCTTTATTTGGATAAGGATTAATATTTCGATACACATTTTAATTAACGTAGTTTCTTTCTTCAGACGATTTAATATTTTTTATGAACATAAAAGCGGTCATTGTGACTAAACTATGATAGTTGGATATCGTGTGCTCTTGCGGACTTTTTTGTAGATCTTAATAAGACCTACAAACCCGTAGTACATCATTTTGTTCTATTGTCAATAGTTTTTGCAGCGCACGCATAAACAGGTTTTCGATTCAATTTTCTTACGGATCCCTAATTTTTTTGAAAATAAAATATAGCCTATAATCTTCCTCCATAAGTGGTCTAACCAACACTGAAAGAATTTTTGAAATCGATCTAGAAGTTCCTGAGATTAGCGCGTTCAAAAAAACAAACAAATTCTTTAAGTTCTAGGTAGGAGCGACACAGCAAAGTAGCCATAGAAATAGGAAATAGATGAAACGGCTATGAGGGTGGAGTAGTCTAGATATTGCTAAACTGAGAGAATATTCACTCATTCTATTTTTGGGGCACAAAAATGTTAATATTGCCGTTCTATTTACTTCCTTATTCTATGAATTTAACATACCTAATGTTTGAAAAAGTAGCATTCTGGCTTGTAATTTAAAAATCGATGTTAGCCTTCACTTGGTTGAGAATATGGTTTCTATAAGAAATATAAATTATGATCTTTACGAATCTATTTTTGATCAGGTTCTTTCCTGTGGATTTTGGAAATTTGTATATTTTTATATCTCATTTTCCGGTCAAAATACAAAAAACGTAATAGAATCATTTAAGGTGACTTATAGATAAATACAGGTGACTCTTACTCCTTCATAGTTACCTACCGTAATTGATTACATAAATTCGCTTTGCTATTTTAATTTATTTAAAAGATAATGATATGAAGCATTAAAGATAAAGATAAGGGAAGCAAACACAATATTTAGGTGTGCAGTACATCTCTTAAAAATACTAACATAATGGCTTTTTTGCAAAAGCGATGAAAAGGGACCCTTATAAACTCTTTGCCCGTCTCGTTGAGTTACATAATTAAAAAAATAAGGGAACGTTTAAAAGTGATAAGACACTTGATTCAATACAATTCTTACTAACATAACTAACGACTAAGGCCCTGTCCTAATTGGCTGTCGCACAACGACACAATCAACCGAGAAATCAACGCGATAAAATACTAAGTCTCTGAATGGGAGTGTCCTGACTCCTAACTGACAATACACTACGTACCTACATAAGACAAACGTTATGCACGCAACAAAAGTGTCGTACGACCAACTTGATGAGCGACTGACTTTGTTGTCGAACAGCTTGGCAATTAGGACAGTTGCACGAAACTATAAAATAAAAATACTTCTCCTAGGCCTACATCCTTCTCACTGTGAGAAGAGCCGAGACCCGACCCTGCAGTGGGTCATTAATGGGTTACAGACATGGATATACTTACAAGAACATAAGCGCAGTGTGTGCAGACGACAGCCACCAGGACAGTAAAGAAGATGCCCAGTATGATTCCAGAGCACTGAAAGGCTTTAGGCATAGCGAGGATCCCGGTGCCGAGAGATGCTTTCAGGAGATGAGTTAAGGTATCATTGTTTCTGAAAGTAATAACATGGCCGTTTTTTATTTTAGCTATCTGTCAATATTCCTTCCTTCCTTTAAGCTATTGGTAATCCACTGCTGGACATGGGCCTCCCGTAATCGAAGCCACTCCACCCGGTCCTGGGCCCTCTGAATACAACGGTTTCCCGCTGTCTTCTTCAGGTCATCCGTCCACCTGGTAGGAGGGCGGCCTGTGCTCCTTTTGCCTAAACGTGGTCGCCATCCGAGGACCTTTCTTCCGCATCGGTTGTCAGTCCTGCGAACGATGTGGCCAGCCCATTGCTAATCAATTTTAGTAAATAATATCGTACTTAAAATTGTCTCTGCTAACGAAGTGTTTACCTTTTATGTATTAGTTTTTGTACATTATGTTTATTTATTGTTTATCAGCATTTCCCTTTTAGATTTTATTCATTAAGGTAGGTATAAATTCAATGTTATTACGGCCAAAGTTACAAAGAATCCAATCTAGCTTTCCAATTTTATTCTATTTAAAATTTACGCAGATTCGAAAACAAGTGTGGTGATATTGTATCGTACTTTATTAACAGGTACTTATGGCTAAATATAATTTATACAACACGTCTGTTATTGTTATCTGCTAAGCAGGCAATTTGCTACGCTACTGGTAAGGGCAGATACATATTATTATTTACTATTAATATAAGTAACTATGTACTAAATCCCTTTGTACTTACGCATCGTAATGGAATAAATACGCCTTAGTTTAAATAAACCTTGAAGAATAAAGCGTTGTAATCTACTACTGGAAAAGTTAACAAAACGTTATTTTGCAATAAAAAAAATTTATATAGTCAATGTCAAAGCAATAAATTAGATCCATTCGGGAACTACTAAGGAAGACTTTGGCAACGAAGTTTGTACACTTTTTTTATTTTTTTACCGGGACTTTGATCTTGTGTCGAGAGACAGAAAGTTATCAAAAGGTAAGAAATAAGAATTACGATCCACAAATGAAATATAAAATATACATATTATTTGTTTATTGCATTATAAACTACCTATACCTACTTCTATCAATAACAAATATGTACCTTTTGCTTATTGCTTTACTCAAGTGTCTACTAATATGAGATTGTACTTACGATGTAGGTTTGTCCAGTTTTCTTTCAGCGAACGGATCGAAATCCGACGCCTCGGCATCTTTGCTCATATTGTATCTGCAAAATGCGCAATTATTTACATTATATACTTAGATGAATCTAGTAAAATATGAGTAAGTACTTACGTAATATAATCCAGTAAAATATGAGTAAGTGCTTACGTAATAATATGTACTACCAATTAACTTTAGTATGCATATGCTAAACAAATATAAGTAAAGTAAATCAAAACTGAAACGCAAAAATTAGTGGTAATAAGGAATCCTAATAATATGTCACTTTCTGTTCTTAACTTTAATCAATGGTTCTTCGCATATGGGTATTTAAATTAATAGGTACACCCACATAAGTAGGTATTCGTGATGTGTAATTACTTTCAGGCGCACCTAATTATTATAATATGCGGCAACAACAATAGTTTTGTTACACTTGCACGATTCTATCGACGTTTCACGGCTAACACAAGAGAGGCCATACGGTTTCGACCCGGGAAACCTATCAATGTTCACAAACATTTAATTACAGGTAAACGCAATAGCTTATGTAATCCAGAGTTTGTTCATACTTTGTAGCGACGAAAGTTAATGCAATAATTATGTGACATTTTAAATTAATACGAAATTGGGGGTAGATAAAAATAATTTGTTATCTTTAACCACCACCCATAAATAAACTATAATTATAGTTCCGTAATAACTAAACATTCGTCGAACGGACTACGCATTAAAACCATGACATTTTCAAAACTATTTATTAATATTAGTACCTAAAATATGAAATGAAAAGATGGTTGTGATACTTATTGACCAAATAGAAACAAAATATCAGCTACAAACTGTTTAAAACAGCATCTGCATATATCAACATTGTGGGGGCCGAAAAATTACCTATATGCATTCCATGCAACAGTGGATCGTCATTCAACGAGCCTTGGAGAGGCAAAGTAAGATTTTTCGCACATTCGACAAAGTAGGAACCGAGGCATCTAAATTGAAGAACCTCTTAGAATATCACGTATGATGATATCGCGCCTCATACTCACTGTACTCGTATGCAAACGCTGCTGCAGCAGCAAAGCATGAAGGGTTGATCTTAAATCTTCAGTACAAAATCGCGCCGATGTAACGATTTTTTTGTTTACGTCATTAGAAAAGTAAACAGCATGGTAATAATAATTACAGAAAGGCTTAGCATGTTATAAAATATAATTAGCCATCTTTTCGTTTGTAGAGACGTTGGAATATATTATTTGGTCAATAGTAGATTTCTGGCTTCCCCGGTGTCTTTGTAGACACAAGGTTGAATAGATTTGTAAATAGGAGAAATATAACTTTATTTAGCCTTCATTTATTCATTATCACCATTGCGTCATAATAACATATCGAAGTACCAATAATGGGAGCCTTAGATTTCTTTATTTTATCATCTCCTAATATATTTCTTTACCGCGCTGCTTTTTTATCTTTTATATTATTTACTATTCATTTAAAAATAAGATACGAATAAAAATAAAAACATCACACATCAGGATGGGGACGCGTAAAAATAGGTAACTCGTAATTACTGGAAAAGCGCGTCGTCGTTTCGATGAATGTTTAGTTATCTAGGGTTAAATACACGTAGTCACCACTAGATGCATAAAAGTCTGTTGCATCTACTGATGTCACATTATGATCTACTGATGGAAGACAAATTCTAAAAAGAGCTGGGATTTTTTTCCGCCCGCTTTTTTCTCCTAGTCTACGTTTTGCCTGATGGGCGATCAAAGCGGGTGTTTGTACAATGTTAAATGTATGACGTTCATTAAGTGTGCATAAATTATTGTATCTAATAATGAATAAAAGCTTTTGAATTTGAATATTTGTAATTCAGGTGTTATATATACTTCACTGTCAATGAACTAAATAATAATAGGTATGTATCAATACAAGTACTTAGGTATTACGCTTCGGATGTCACGAGCAAGTCGATTTATTAGCTACGCATACGTAACAGACTTGACGTGGAAATCATATTTATTGTTACTTAAAGCCATTTAAAACATGAAATAACTAGAAGTACACCGATATACTAAACCATAATTTTATAAAATACTAAAAACAAATTTTTAACTTGTGTGTGTACTCGGTACAACATTTTATTTTTTGCTCAGTGGCTGATGGCTTTTAAACAGATTTTGTTTGCTTGCTGCAAACATATTCTCTATTTAATACCTAGTAGTCCAAGTAAGCAATAACATCGTCAATAGGTAGGTACGGTAAAACAACATACTTGACCTACTAATTATTTAAAGTATTTTTTTTGTAATAAAACTAAAAGTGCGAAATTGTCACGTTATCGAATAAACATGCAAATAGGACTGTACTGTACTAGTAAACAATTACAGATTGTCAATACTGCGTATTTTTTATGATTGTACTCACGTGCTGACAATTTTTGGTTTCGTTTTTTCATCTTGAGGCAGAAAAGTCTCCAACTCTTGAGCCGGAGGTATACTTCCGTTGGAGTCCTGCAAATAAAAGACAATAAAATATTGATGTCTCCTCATAACTATGTCTAAGGTTTGAGAGACAGCGGAGCTGGGAGTCGTAAGGTCGAAGTATCGGGAGCTTAGATAATTTACTGATTTACTAGTTAACTACGAGTAAAAAAAAGATCTAAAGGACTTGACGGAATTTTAAACAGCACAATTGGTAATTTGGTATACTTATATTTTTTATATAAAACATATTGAAGAAAAACTTACATTAACCATTTTGAAGAATTTTCCAAATTAATCCTAAATATCTGTAACAAATAAAAGTTAGTATTAATAATGGTATAATAATATTAAAACTTGAATAACACGTATGTGTTTAATGTCATATAAATTTAACTACAAATGCTGATAAAACTTTGTCTCGGGGGGCCAACTAGATTACTGCAAAGAATTCCTTATTTGATATTATACGGTAAGGATACTAAGGATGTGCTTTTTAAGTACGAATCCATTTTGTGGATCGTACTGGATCATAAAAATCTCGATCCAAAACCCGGATCGCATGTATTCGAAATGCAAACAAATAAGACCCGTTCTGGAATGGAACTGATAAGTCGCTACTAATAGAAAAGTTAGAGGGAATTTATTTCTTATTGAACGTTTATTTATTGTGAACTTTCTACCTGCCGCCGTTGCAAATAGCAAACGAAAAACGTAGTTAAAATGTTAAGTAACGAAACATTGCTAAAATTTGTGAATAACATAAACAAACAAATTTTACGTGGTGCGTGAAAAATATATTTGGATCGCAGATTTCGATCTAATTCGTTCCGATTGGATCGTGGATATTGAACCGATCTCCGAAAAGATATAGGTTTCCGGACATTTTCAACTGGATTCTCTCGAGTACATCACGTTTTTACTATGTACTTTTGCGTTGTGTCTTTGATTGTGTGTGTTTTATATACGTACACGGTATGAAAATGTGCGTTCCTGGCACAACGGTCAGCTGTGAGCACGCGTTCGCTCTTTAGTATGGGAGGCTCACGAGGCTATATGAGTATGTACTCAAGAGCCATTGGGACTTAGTGCATTTAGAAGATAATATGATGAAGTTTCAATAGCTCTGTTTTATTATCAGCCAACTAAGAAAGTACCGTTCTGGCAGGAATATGGCGGTTGCGTCCTCATTCCTTAAATGTTTGAAAATGCGAAAGATAAATATTTTTTAACAATCTTAGAATTTTAATATCTATGTTTTAATTGATATATAAAATAAATTGGCAACCTATTTTAAGGGTTGCAATTATGTGCCAGACGATAGCAAAATTGTCATCGGAATGGTAATTCACAACTTGCTCCCCACGAGGCTCAAATTTTTAGGGAACATAGGGTGTAAGATATACCTTAATCCGCGCGCTCGAGTTACTCCAAAAATCCCTTTTTGGGCTCCCAACCTACATGTTCGAGTTGACGGTGAAAAAGAGAGGATAGGCCCTTATTTATACATTTTTTGGTAAGTATTATGCAAATATTGGGCATATATCCTATTATTTACTTTTATCATTGCTTGTGTGCGTATGTTAATAAGCGTTCTAAGTGAACTTCTAAGTGAGGTTCTTATTTAATAAAATAGTAACAACTAACTTACTTACTTACAAAACACAAATTGCTAATTGCGTTACTGTACTGTTGATTGGGCGAAGAATTCGTAGATTAGTTTATTTTGTTGGGTTTGAGCAATAAAAATAATGTTATGATTGTTTGTTTATTTTTATTTATAATGGATGGATGGATAGAAAAAATGTCCCAAAAGATCAATTATGGATTTTTTCAATAGATTTTTTGGGACTTCGCCCTTATCATGGTACCTATATAGTTAAATTTATTACTTCATTTCATTGTCAGTAACCCATTGATGACCCACTACAGGGTCGGGTCTCCTCTCACAATGAGAAGGATGTAGGCCGCCGTCCACCACGCTGGCCTAGTGCGGGTTGGTGGACTTCACATGCCTTCGAGAACTTTTTTTTCTGAACTCTCAGGCATACAGGTTTCCTCACGATGTTTTCCTTCACCGTAACAGCAGGTGATATTTAATTTTTATAAAGCGCACATAACTTTTTTACAAAGTCATTGGTGCGTGCCACTGGGATTCGAACCCGGACCCCTCGATTCGAGGTCGAATTCTAAGCCACTGGGCTATCACCGCTAACAAACAGCATAAACAATAACGACATAGTTATTACAAAGCGTAATGCACTTATCGAACTCAAGAATGACGCATAATTTAATATAAAAAACTTTAAATGTAGGTTTAGCTTTATTTAATTACGTTGGTTTATGAACCGATATTGATACAGTTGTTGAGATTGTACTAAAGTAAACAATCATCTGCGCACGTATTTCGTTATGTATCTATTGTACATAATATTAGCTTACATTAAATTACGGCGGAAGGTAATTTGAAAGTTTATTGCTGATGAAATCTTTTAAGCTAACTTCTACACACGTTTAAAAAACATGTCATACCTACCTGAGATATATAATTATGTCCCACACACAAGCGAATGGGTGAGCAGAAAGGATATCTTGGACATGGCAATTTTTATTTTACAAGGAGCCGCGTATATTATATAAATATATGTTTTAATAATAAAGACAAAGACGTATCTTTTATTTTAAAAAAGTAGGTAAACCACGAACTAGTGGTTTGGGACAACAGGATGTGTTGCGTTTGCGTTTTACGTTGAAAAGATTACTTACTCCCATGACTTGCAAAAAGTTATCTGCAACTATCATGAATAGCATAATATTTTATTTTAGTTCTTCTGTCCTTACGTAAATCTTAGATATGTATATTTTCTCATAAGTATTTTAGAATTCTTGCAGTATTTTTAAAACACTAACGGTATCACATACATTGTATAATTCTTGTTTATAATTAAGTATTGTATGTATTATTACTAATAATAATTGTCATATTATACATTAATTTATATTTCCTTTTTAATTATAAACATGATGACCATAATACATTATAAACAGGATGACCATATTACCATAGTACCAAAGAAACGATGGTTAATATATTATGTATAATATAGGATATCGTCAATTACATAACAGTACCTGGATGACCGAGCTTTGCTCGGTATTTTAATTTTGTAAATGATGATTATTGGGATTATTTATGGCGTTGTTATTCAGCATTAAATATTTACATATTAAGTGCTGAATAACAACGCCATCTATGTCAAGTAGCCGTAGTGTTGGTGCGTCGGTAAATCATAATTTAGTTATATTGTTGTATGCATAGATGGCGTTAGATGGTGCAAATTTATATTGTTCGAATGTTCGAAAACACGAATAAAAACAGGTTCTCAAAGGTTTTTTAAAAATGAAACCTAGCTAGATAAATTTATTGCCCCCGAAACTCCTTAAATACCAAATTTCATGGAAATCGTTGGAGCCGTTTCCGAGATCCAGATTATATATATTATACATATATATATATATATACAAGAATTGCTCGTTTAAAGATATAAGATATAAGATAAGATAAAAATATTTAGTTACACGAATTTGGGTACACGCTCAGATTTAATTAATTTAATGTCAAGTCGTTAAAAATTGAATAAAATCCATTTTTAACGACTTCAAAAAAGGAAGTTATCAATTCCACAGGTATGTACATAGTAATATTATCGGAACTGCACAATTTTTACGTAAGTATCTACTAGCTGGCCCCGCAAACGTTGTTTTGCCATATAAGTTATCGAGCGATAAAATCGACTATTAAAAAATGTACCCCTAACATTTACATTAATCACTTAGGGGTACTTATGGAAAATAGCTGACAAAGTTCCGAAAAGGTCGTACCGCTTTTTTTCTTGAAATTTCGTACACTTACGTATTTCGACACGCTGATTATGAATATGATACATAAAGTTGGCGCAAATTTCATTTTCGAGGTCATAACTCGAAAAAATGGCCAATTACCTAAACCTTTGAAGGGACATTTTTCTCTAAGATATTTCGTACACTCACGTATTTCGACACGCTGATTACGAAGATGATAAATAAAATTGGCGCAAATTTCATTTTCAAGGTCAAAGCTCGAAAAAATGGCCAATAACCTTATCCATTGAAGGAATTTCTGAGTTAAATTTAGACTTCTGTCACTGGTAGAAAAAAAACATGCACTTTGAAGACTCTAACCTTCCCGCGATAAAGTGCGTAAGTAGTAGATAGGGAGCTGGCGAGCCTTTATGTATAATATTAATGCCTATCAATACGGAGTACGAGCAAATCATATTATATCCAAATGCTCGCCAGCTCCCTACCTATAGACAATGTCGAAACTAATGGAGTTTTGCCATGTTCCTTTACACCGTCCTCATTAAAAAAAAACGGTTTTAGGTAAAAATGTACAGACAGAATATAAAATGCGTTATATTGTGTGATCTATAACTTTTGTACGAAACATTTTTCTTAAAGATTAACCTGTCGAAAATCAATTTCTTGGAAAATCATTTTTTCGAGTTTTGACCTCGAAAATGAAATTTGCGCCAATTTTAATTACCATATTCGTAATCAGCGTGTCGAAATACGTAAGTGTACGAAATTTCAAGGAAAAAGGCGGTACGACCTATTCGGAACTACACCCAAAATAGATAGTAGCCGATTCTCAGACCTACTGAATATGCATATAAAATTTCATAAAAATCGGTCAAGCCCTTTCGGAGGAGTATGATAACTAACAATGTGACACGAGAATTTTATAATAATACTCGTTTAGTAGTTAGTAATAGGATCTCGTAACAACTGCAACTCTGCGAAAGCGTAATTAGGTAGGATAACTACCTATTTCTATGCTGTAATGAATATTAAACTTTTTTGTTACGAGTTGCAATCGGGTAGGTATAGGTCAGCAGATTTTAAATGGTCATCCCAGCCCATGGACTGTGGACATGCGACATGTAAGACTACCTTATTAGACTAGGTACTTAGTTACCACGACGGAAACTTCAACAGCGTTTTAAAACACACGCGTCGCTTCAAACCACTTCCTTCCTTTCAGTCCTTGGCAGTCCTCTGCTGGACATGGGCCTCCCCTAATCGACGCCACTCCGCCCGATCGTGGGCTCTCTGAATCCAACGGTTTCCCGCTGTCTTCTTCAGGTCGGAGGGTGGCCTGTGCTCCTTTTGCCTAAACGTGGTCGCCATTCGAGGACCTTTTTTCCCGATCGGTTGTCAGTCCTGCGAACGTGGCGAATGTGCTAGCCCATTGCCACTTTAATTTGCAAACTTTGAGAGCTATGTCGGTCATCTTCGTTCTTCTACAGATTTCATCATTTCTGATTCTGTCACGTAGAGAAATACCAAGCATAGCTCTCTCTATTGCTCTCTGAGCTTGTGGATTAGGCTCACAGTTAAGGACAACGTCTCGGCACCGTAGGTCATCACTGGCAACACACATTGCTCGAAAACTTTCGAATTCAGGCACTGAGGTATATCGGACGTCAAGACGTATCATTGTTCAAACCACTAATATACCGTAATGTTTTGTTATTCAAACCACGGGTTGCCATCGTCCCGAGTGATAGTGGGCTATTCAAATGCATGCAAAGATTCGATGACGCGTCTCTGGAGTCACCTCATACAATAACCCATGCTCGCCCTCAATACCATGGTAATATTATGACAATGCTAGCGTATCGATAATCGATTCGCCTTTCTCCTTGGACTTCGTTACGTTAACTAAACTATTCACATAAGAAGTGCTATTGTTATCCGAACGCGCAATTGTTTGGAAATAAACACTTTTTTGCATTTTCGTTGGAAACTTACGGACAAGCAAAAATTTTCCATTAAATATATTCATTTATTAATAAATCCGTGCGCCGATTTCAATAGTGAATGCCATTATGAAAAATTATTATGCACACAATTCTTTAGAATTCGACATTGATGCTGTGACATTCATTTTATCGACTTAATAGTTAAAATATAAAGTGAAGTTAAAACGATTATAATATGCAGGCTTCCTAATGTTAAGTGCGAAGTGCATGCTTTGCTATTTCAGATTTACAGGTTGCTTTGATACCGATTGTCGTCTCAAATCTCAAGTCTCAAATCTGTCTAATATATCGGAATACCTTTTTTGTGTGCGTAAATATATAATCTTCCCCACGAAATATTATGATACCTAATCGTACCGATCCCATATCAACATACTTAAGAAATCATTCAAGGAAATAGTGCAATAATATCCATAAAATTAATCACGCCATACATATAACATCACATCGTATACAGTAATATGCTCTGAATTTATTTAAAATGCGTAAACATGATACGGATATCTCGTGCGATGTCTGCACTTAGAGGGAACAACAACTTCTGATGAAGGCATGCATATGTAAATGTATGTATGTCATATTCTTGCATATTATGAAAACAGTTAGATCACGCATTCTCTCTTTATCAGCTGTTATCAGAATATTCTCGCAACGTCTGATAGTGTTGGTATCGTTGGTGACCGCAGAGGCAATGTTAGTACCTAGTAGTATGGAATATGCTATGGAAATATTCCATATTAGATACTTATTTTATATATTTTGGGTAGATCGATCGGACTTTTTCTTAGTGAAAACAGTGGGAAGGTGATTCAAATTTCCAAATAGCAATAAGATGTTCCTGCATTGCACTCTTAATATCTGTACAAACAGCACTCCTAATAGTAAAGGGGATGTGGAAGGTCGACCTTCACCGATTTGATAAATTGATTAAAATTAATTAAATTAAAAATAGCTATGAACACTTTTCGATAGGCAAGTCATCATTTGTTTATAAATTACTAGCTGACCTCGCAAACGTTGTTTTGCCATATAAGTTATCGAGCGGGATGAAAAATGATTAAATTACTAAAATGACTATTAAAAATAGGAGGGTGAAAATTTAGGGTTGTATGTATTTTTAAATGCCACACAATTAAAAAATAAAAATAAAAAAATTTGTTCAAATAATAAAATAAAAATGTTAGGGGTGGACAACACTTATCACTTAGGGGTATGAAAAATAGATAGGTAGTAGCCGTTTCTCAGACCTACTGAATATGTATGTAAAATTTAAAGAAGTGTTAAAGAAAAATAATACGAAAAATCTGCATGCTTGTGACAATGATCTCGAAGGCACGTGCAATCCAGTGCCACATTAGATCAGCCTGGTGCACTATGGCCTAGACCCTCATAAGAGAAGACCCGAAACTGGAGTGGGTCACTAATGGGTTGCAAACATATTATTATTGTTTTTATGTTATCGATGAAGTAGAACGAATAGGAGTGAAAATGATGGTAATTATTTAATACTCAGTAGGTAGCCATCCTACCTGTTTCTCGATGAATTAAATAAATTTTACATTATTATTATACATAAATCTACGTCTTAGTACAGCGTGACGCATGTAATAGCACATGTAATAACACCTAAACATTTTTAAATTGTTTACCAACCAGAATGTATGCGGCGTGAGCTTTACTTTTAAATCTAAACATACTACAGGTTTATTAAATCTATAAATATAATTAGGATCAACCATAAACCGAAAGTAGGCTCACACACTCGCACTTGCAATTAATAACTCTATGCATATCATCGCAACAAAGAGTAGATCAATCAATTGGCAGTGCGGTGCATGTACTATAAATCAATTTTGTTGGTTCAAACAGATGTCCTACTGTGTAACTATTACGTTCTATATTACTTAACTATGTGTGGCATTTATGGGTCGCTATGGTTAGTTTAACATTCTATATGTATAGTCTATTTCACTCGTTACGGCTTCAGATATAATTATGCGGTTTGCGTTAAAGATTGAAAAACTTGACCATCGCATGAAAGCACTATGTACTTATCTCACACGTAATAAATGGCGCTGAGATTCCGACTCCAATTCTGGTCAAGATGTTTAGAGCAAGATTCGCCTGAGGCATCATTCCAGAACCGTGGACTAAGGTCATTGTCATTTATATTCCCAAATTTGGGAAAAAGGACTTCTCGCAGCTTTTCCTTCAGCAAGTCGCAGCCAAGTCCTTCAGACCAATCAGTCTCACATCCACTGAGACAGCACTTGCTGAACCGGCGGATGTAATAGAAAGGAGCTTAAAAGATAAGCAAATTGCCCTGTGTGCCTTCCTAGATATTGAGGGAGGCTCCCTCAATATCTATAAGAAAAGGCGTTGAAGCCCAAACTATTCAATGGATTGAATCGATGCTCGCCAGCAGAGTTATAAAGATAACTCTGCACGGTCGCACGCGAGAGGTACGTAGGTACCACCATGGACTGTCCACAGGGAGGAGTTTTATCACCCCTTCTATGGTCCTTAACGGTAGACCAGCTTTTGGAAGTCTTAAGCAGGAACCACTACGATGTGCAGGGTTACGCCGATGACCTTGTAATAATGGTTAGAGGTTTCTGCCAGGACACTATCGGCTAGGCTCCAAAATGTTCTCAACATTGTGTCAGCGTGGAGTAGGGAAAACCAGCTAACTGTCAACGCCGACAAAAGCACAATAATAAATAATAAACCCTTTAATAGGAAGAGGCTTCTTAATTAGCTAAGACCTATCAAATTAAACGGAAAAACTATAAATCTTTCCAATGAAGTTAAATATCTTGGCGTCACATTTTATTGTTATGTTAGGCCAATCCTGACTTACCCGTGTATAGTATGGTGGAAAAAGCTGAACCTAAAGTCCACTGTCGATAAACTCAACTCCATACAACGCACGGCATGCGTGATATCAACGCCTGGGGCAGCATTAAATGCTCTACTTAACATGCCACCTCTGCACATCTTCCTGCAAATGCAGGCCAGGGCATGGATGTTAAGGATAGGCCCATCTAGAGGCCTAGGCCCATCTAGGCCCACTGCAAAAGTATTTATTGTCAGCGTTAATATTAAATTATCCTTCAACACGCTATAATTATGAAGATAACACACCGTTCTCTCCTTAATCATAATTAATTTCGTAAGATATATGCGGGTGATTACCATTGATAATAAGTAGAATCGATAAAGATGAAATTGCAAGTAAAACCTTTTTATCATTATATTTCATATATTACATTTAATATGGTCTATAACAAATTAAAAAAGAACAACAGAATATACAAACGAAAACAAACGAACTCTAACAAATTATAAAACCTTAACTATAACTACAAAATAAAATACAAAAAAATCATAATAAAAATAATTCATCAAAATTGCCCATGTGAGGCATCGTGCATTTCCATGGCGGCACTGGCGCTGGCAGCATTTCCACGTTGGACCTTACATTAAATCAAAAAGGGAAGATACGGGTAGATAGATACATTTGCGTCTGGGAAAACGTAAAAACTAGGTACTCGAGGCCGTTTACAATGAAATTGACGTGTATAATTACTTACAAACCATTCAATATTACAATACAATATTATTAATTTTTAATCATCATGTGACATTGATTGATAAATTATGTAAAATAATTGCCTACTGATAGAAACAAAATTTTCATTGCGCATTGATTAACAAATTATCTAATCGTCATGGAGTCGAAAATCTCTCGTGAATAATCCATAAAGAAATCCACAATATTCTCCTGGATTCATTTTCTACAGCGCTAGTATTAACTAGGTCATTAGGTCGATTCCCTTTGACACATTCGTAAGAGATGAATAAATGTACGTAGAGTACTGAAGTATTTTTGGCAACGACGCGACGGACGTAAGTAAACGTGTTACGTAGCGTAGCGTAGGTAATTCCTATGGCGGGAAAACGTCAAATACTAGGAAATGAAAATCCTTGTAAACTGTATGTATGCGAGTTGTCTCTGTAATATTATACTGACAGTCTCGTAATTAGAAAGTTATATCAGACGTAAAATACCGTAATGCAATACGTAAATGCTATCATTTTGAAGATGAAAATAATATACACGAGCTCATTTCGTCACAAAAATATGGCGCGTGTTAGCAATCATCGATGTAAACATTAGTAGCGTTGCAGATCTTTACCATAATCATAGATTGGTAGGTGATCAATTATAAATACTTTTTATTTTTGTGTAGGTTCACCAGAATTTTTACAACCGTCACTTGAACTTATTAACAATAATACTAAATAAAAAAATTAAAAAAACCACCAACACAATGATATATTTGCAGATATTGGGTATTTTCCCCACTTTTACCCCCAGAGTTTTTTCAGGGCTCAACCGATTTTCATTGAACATATTATTTTGTAATGTACACGTGATGCGCTTTCATTTGAGACCCCAGTCGATTATATTTGCAGTCATTCGGCTATTCTTCCCCACTTTCACCCCCACAACTCTTAAATGACTCAACCGATTTTCATCTTTCATACAAAAAAAAAAACTAAATTGAAATCGCTTCATCCGTTCGCGAGCTACGGTGCCACGACCGACGGACAGACAGATAGACAGACACGTCAAACTTATAACACCCCTTCTTTTGCGTCGGGGGTTAATAAAAAGCTGTTTAAAAAGGCCACAGAATTTATTAAATTATCCAATTCTTTAACACCAAATTAATGTTTGTTTAGCTGGTTTAGTTTATTAGCTAGCTGACCGGCACACTTCGTTTTGCGATTATAAATCTCAACAAGTCGAGCAAAAAAGCGGCACGGCCGTACCATCCTTTTCTCGAAGCAATTCAGGCCATTTTCAACCCCCTATAACTCCATTGTGGATAAAACTAGGAGCCTGAATTTTTAGTAGCCAAGCAGGTATTGTATAAACAAGGTATATTTAAAATTTCATTCAATTTGAGCCAGTAGTTTAAGAACTATAACTAGTCAAAGTTTCTTAATTTTGTCACTCACTCACTCACTCACCGATCATCAAAATTCTAAGGCACACAAGAAAAAAAACACAAGTCTCTCAACTCAGTTCTTGCACCGTAAAAGAACTGAGTTGCGAGACTTGTGTTTTTTTTTCAAGTATTGTTTTTGATGGTATATATCTTTGCAGTTTGCATAATAGAAGAGGCATCAAAAAAGAAAAAAACTTGACGTTTCTAAATGCGTGACATTGCCATATGAAGTATTCAATCTGAAATTATGTTTGACAGGTACAAAATTTTATGTGGGAAAATGAAAGTGTTGTTTTTATTATTGGAACGAAGTTCCTTATCGCGCGTTGTGAAAAGGGGGTTAGACGGAAAAAATTCTTACGAAAAGTTGTCACGACACTTTTTGCTGTCATGACGTAGTCATGAACTCCAGTCATTGTCATTTACGTCATGACTTACATCATGACAGCAAAAAGTGTCGTAAATGACATTGTCATTTACGTCATGAACTTCGTTCCATCCGGGTGTCCCTTGACACCTCTCAAGTTTTTTTCTTTATATTGTTTTCAGATTTTCTCTCCGTAAGAACCATCCTCGTACTTCAAGGAATATGCTAAAAAAATAATTAGCGAAATCGGTTCAGCTGATCTCCAGATTTGCGCTTAGCAACACATTCAGTGATTCATTGATTGGCCTGTTGGTCTAGCTAGCTAGCTAGTTGGTCACGGCTTGGTAAAAAATGCAGAGATCGCGTATAATATGCTTACGAAAAAAATGACGTTTACTGAGACGTGACGTAAATTGACGTAATTCGATCTTATGGGTGTTAAAGCTATCATGGCGCATTGTTGTATTGTGTAGATTTATTTTAACAAATAAACTGTTAATCTCGACATTAATTAGAGAATAAATACATGTTTCAAAATCTTTGAATCCTATTTCATTAGATCAGATAAATATTTTGGCGATACTTGATTACTGTCATCATGCCTATTATCTTTAGAATAAGACGGATTAGATATAATGATGACGGCATTGCAAAAGAAGTTCAATAAATAAATGAGTTACCTACGATGATGCGATATTCTCCAAAGTAAAATTAAATAGGTAAACAATATTTAACTAACCATTCACGTTTGCTTGTTATATAATATAGAAACTTATGTTCACAGTAAACTTATAATCTAGAAACACCGTTACGTTACCCCATTTTTATGCGATGCTTTATCAAGTTTGTGAAGTCGTATTAAATGTCACTGAGGTCGCGCACTCGCATGGGATTTTATGGTATTTGCATATTTTATTCATTTATTTTATAAATATCTAGATGGACCTAGCAAACATGTTTGCATTCAATCATGTCCCATCTTAAGCCATCTGGGTTTAAGAACGTGCCGTACCGTTTAAGAGAACCGTACGTATTTTCAGTGGCAAGAACCACATGTATCCAACCCACCTGAATACTTCCGTGGTCCATATGCGCGGATTCTTTCAAGTTCTGAAGTAAACAATGAATGTGATAAATGTGATAGTCATAAATGAATGTAAAGAAGCTCCATAAAGTTTTGACAATGTAGGTAGGTTTAGAACATCCTATAGGCGTCCATATTTTTGGACTATAAACAGTTTTGGACAAAAAAAAACAGGAAAAATACCTACCTGTTTAAATCTCTATGTTACTTTTACGAGTACCTATATGAGTTGAGCTTCATGAATGTTTTTGTTATTATGAACAGCTGTTACCTACATATTGTATCCATTTTTTGCAACTTATAAGATGAACTTGATCATTGACTATTTAAATCAGGTTTGTCTTAATGAAAACCTTTATTATGAAGAACTTGTTAATAAGTTTGACGTAAATATTTAATTTACCGTTTTCAGTATATTAAACACAAAAGGTTAACAGTAAACTTATTGAATAGCGTAAAAATATGTGAAAAATGACACAAAATGTTCAAGAACTGTAGAGAAGAACAATTCGTGGAAGTCAATAACTTACTGTTGATTAATTGTACGGCCGTTGTTTGAAAAGTATTGCATCACTGTGCATTTTTACACAGAATAATCGAGACTACAATATGAAGGCACATTTATAAAATTTATATTTACTTCTTCCTCTAGTAAAATGTACCTTTATGCATCTTTTACCTTTTGTATAATAATTGAATAAAATAGCTTTCAATTATTTATCGTATCGACTCAAACTTTTTGGGATGAAATGAATCATAAAGTTCAGAAAACGAAAGACCGTAACGGATATGTCGATCAAGTTTTTGTTTCTCAAGATATAGTAATATATCTATAGTCCATTTTTGTTCTCTTGTAATATTTGGTAAACAATCTTAGAATGTCTTTTTATTTTAATTTGAGATTAAAAATAATGCAGACACAAAATTATAAAAATTTAAAAACAAATTGTTATTTAATACAGAAACAGATTTTGGAAACTATAATTTATTATTTTTAAGCAATTTTAAACTTTTTTTCAATAAAAAGTAGTGCCAAGATTGTTTACCAAATAAGACAAGACAATAAAAATGAATGGATATTTTTATATAGGTACGTATTTTCAGTAGTTACTTACTATATATTTAGTCTTAAACTGTCTTTATCTGAAACTTATTGGGCTTCATGTGCTGTATTATTTATATATATTATTACTTAATAATATATTTTGCAAATAGTGTATTACATATTTATAAGCATATGGTAAAACTAAAGGAAAACACGAAAGATAAATTATACTTAATAAAAGAGTATTATGTATTTACCTCCTACTAGTTATATTATGTATCTAACTACTTACCTAATATTGTGTAGTATCTTATCAATATGATGTATTAATTAATTAATGCTTGCAAAGCGATAATTAAATGTAAGTAATTAAATGTAATTTATTTTAACAAAATAATAAGTACAATAGGGCCAAAATAAAATGAAAGGGACGTGGCAAATTTTTTTTTTCATGTTTGAAACCTATTCGTTGAGCGCAAAGTTTAAAATTAAATACAGGTAGCTTATAATTGCTTAGTGTAATTCATCAGAATAATGACTTAAAGCGACCGAGCTATAATGAAAACTCATCAAGAATTAAATAAAGGTATCCATTTAAAGTAATAATAAACTTTTTTAGCTCCAAATAAAATCAATTCCTTCAAGTAATAACGTCATCATTAACATAAGCGCCGAGAGTTTTGCTAAATAACAATAAGCCGACTTACCTAAAAAAAAGGGCTGCGGGTCGGCAGCTGGTTAGTTGCAGATGTGGCTTGTAGGTTATAATGTTATAAAGGAACCACTGAGCCACGTGCTTTTAAAAATAGGGAGTAGCGTGCGACCAACCCACACGCTGGTTAAAATCGGAATGAATGAACTGGCATGAGGCATGAGCCGGTGTTGTTCCTGACAAATTTAGGGTTGCCGTATTCTAATTCTGAAATTGCCGGAGTTTAAGGGAAAGCTGAGAAAAATGCCACATACAATTTTTTTTATTTAAAACGTTTACATTAAAAAAAAACAAATATGAAATACATGTCATGTAGGTATGTGTGTAATAGTTGTAAACTTTTTTTACCAAGTGTTTTTTAACTTTAAAATACCTACAGATGAAAAATAGCAAATTTCATGACTTCAACTTCCGACATTATTCTCCAAAAACATAAAACATTTTTTAAAACAAATTCATTGGATTTTATTTATTTGTAGCAGTAGTATACAGAAACACACAGTAATATTGCACTTTTTTTAGAAAGTTACGTAACTTTGGTACTACCTGAAAAATATTTTTTTAAATTCCATATCAAGAGGAATGGAATTAAGGTCCTCAAGAGGCCTACTATAAGAGATTTCAGAATTATGCATTCTTTCTGGGACATTCTGTATAATTATATTTTTGTTTACTTTTGTCAGTTACTGTATATTTTAATACGGTAATAAAATAGCTGCCGTATATACCGTATTTTTGATGCCTAAGATACCTAATTGCCGTATATTTCGGCAATTGCCGTATCAAGAACATCGCTCATGAACGTCCGTCCGACTTGCGATTGGTGGGCCGATGGCATTTCATGGCATGGCGTTGGCGGCGCGGCGGCGTGTCAAGTCCAGTGAGTATGTATCTATATAGAAGCCTAGGAGCCGTCTGATCACTCCGATCCGAACACACATGCGCCGCTCCGCTCGCTAATGCCAAGCGAGCCCGATTATTGCATCACTATTTACAACATGAAGGGTATGGTCATTGATAGTACTTACTATTCTTACTATAAACCGGGAAAAATTCGTTTACAGCGCCCTCAGCGCCGGAACAGCAGACGTCAACGTTGAATCAGGTAGAGACGTTGACGCATAATGCGCGGTGTGCACACGGCATTGTTAGTGCGTATAATATACGCACCAACAATGCCGAGTGCGCACTGTACGTTCTTTACTGTACTAATTATCCAAGAAGGTGAGCTGGCTCTTTGAAAGTAAGACTATGATTAGTGTACGACGCATACCTTTACGTATAAGTAGGTACATAAATATAATGAACGTTTTGTATTAACAATATTTAGGTCACGTTACAATTTCGGGAAAGAAAATGACATACGTACCTACTTCCTACTTAAATTACTAACATGTTGTAGGTAACGCCTTTAGCACACTGACGCGCCGCAGTACCGCCATAAGTTTCGCCGCTGGGAAGGATTTGTCTTTTTCGACAGAATATCGCGGCGATACATGGGCTATACAAGACGGCAGAGTCAGAACCAGAAAAAAATTATTAATGAAATTCGAAGTTATCCCGAATTATACATTATGGGACATCCAGATTATAAGAATTCATATAAAAAGAGGATATAAATATAAATAGTGCATATAAATACATATTATAATGAGTAGGAAAATGCGATATTGGCGGGCGGTGTGAAAACGACCGCTAAAATTTCGCTTGTTAGTGCAATCGCGTGTTATCGCTATCGCGGTTCGCGGCGTCAGTGCGCTAAAGGCGTGTATGCTCCGATTAGCTATTTTTTGACACGCGGCTTTTTGGCATTCTTACACACGCTGGAGCCAGTCATTCGATGTTGTTTACGAAATTACGCGTAGGGTTTGTTGACACAATGTTGTTATGGCGATGACACGGTAACAAGTTTATGCACAATGAATGAATCACTGCAAATCACTGTTGGCCCTGTTGGCCCTACTCGTAGGTAATAGATATAAAATTAGAGTGTTAACACTTATATTTATAACAGTAAATATTTACATACATTTTGGATATAGGTAACCCTTGTAATTGCATAAAATATTAACCTGGATATTTAATAACATTATCATTATGAAGGGCAAGAAACATATTTTGAATAGCATTATAAATCAATAATTAAATACACCCGAAATCTATAATATTATAATTATAAATACCTAATACTCCTAATAGCTGATCTCCACCTGTATGACATCGTTTTTTCCAACAACAACATCATAATTGTATACAACGTATTACAGAAATACCCGTAAAGCCGAAAATGTCATTAAGTCTGAATTACACTATGACGACCAAGTTTTTCATTTTTGCTGTACGTGCAAACAGTCTCGATAAATGACTATCGAAGATTAACTAAAATTTCGATAACATTTTATACACTTTCTAACTCTAATGATCAGCTGTTTAGGTAAATCAACCGGAAAATCATAAAAAGTGTAGACTTCCCATGTAGTACACGGCAAACTTTACCCTTTGATTTCGCCGCCGGCCACACGAGCGACTTAGGCAGTGTTCCGAACGCCGACAATGAACGATGAACGAGTAGAACTAGAGACTATAAACGAGTTGGCAATCAGCGAGAAGCGAGTGTGTAGTTTCCCTAGTTTTGTCACCGGGCTATTAAGCGAGTGTGCAAGTGCGACGAGCGATTACTCGCGCCACTCGCTCGCGGTCGCTCAGTCCTGTGCAATCCTTCGCGCGCGTTACACTACTATTACTATTACTACGTAGAAGTGATCAAGCGAGCGAGCATCCCTAAACGAGTATCGCTGAGCGAGTTTATTTTTGAAAGCTCGTCGCTCAGCAACAAAAATAGTAAAGCAAGTCGTCGCCGGCAGTGTGAACAATCAGATGCAACTTTTAATATGCATCTCTTTCGTTTACACGGAATGTACATTTCTTGAAAGAAAATCGCTGATTGTTTTAGTCGTTTTCTCGTCGGAGGTCGGACCACTGTCGTTCATCAGCTTTACGCGCGCTCGGTGTGATAATAATTTATTCGTTTGTAAACTGACGGCGCGAATTTAGCTGTTATGGCTATTGAAATACAAACGGTACACAAAGTCCGATGACAAGCTTGAAGTAGGAGGTAGTGTAGCAGCTCCTGGTAGGGTAATGAACCAAAAATAGTGCTGTCCTTCGATATTGTCGATACTAATTTTTTAATTAATTTTTCTTTTTTATTAATTCGAGCCTATATTTCTCAAAATCTCAAAATCGGTCTGCGAGATCCTTACAAGATAATTATACTGCAACCCATTTCAGTATTTACTGGTATTTTTGTAACACGTTGTATAGGTACTCGTAATTTTCGTTCGTTTTCATCATGTTATAAGCACGAGTAAGTCTTCTTTTTTCATTGGGTACTAAATATTGCGCTATAATCAAATATTAATTTAAACTACATATCTACATTAATTTAATACTAGGTCTTGGTTTAAGTAGTACCTAATGAATAGTGACATCAATAATGTTAAATAATTAAATATCTACGCATAGGAATTATATTATAAGTATATTATATTTACTATATAATCAACGCTTACGCAAGTATTACTGTGTTATGGGAAAATGTTCAATTAATTATTTAGCAGTACCTACCTAAGGTAAATGTGTACATTGTTATGAGCAAATTATAAACCTAAATTATTACCTACTAATAAAATTAATAAGTTATTCCAAAAATAAACAATATATCAATAATAATTCAATAAATCATTGTTGATCAATAAGTAGTTAAGTAGTCGAAGTTAGTCCAACATACTGAATGCGTGCTAAACAATGATGCCTAATTGAGGTCGAAATGTTTATTGTTGTCTAAGAATTCTAAGATTACCCTCAAGAATGATGTGAATGCATATAAGATAAGATGTCACGTGAGTTATGATAATGTAATTTATGATGATTTTAAAAATGGAGTTGTGAGTGGTGGTGTTGGATTTCGAAAACGATAAATAATGGCATTTAGTTGAAATTAAAGTATGTAGAGACATACTCGCAAAATAGATGAGCCACAGGTATAAATATTTTATTTATAGAAAAGATTTAATTTCTCGATCTTTTATCTTCTTTAAGTAGGTATGTATATAGTTTATTATTCTCTAAATTTTATCTTATCTATCTTGATCTTTTTAATTTCTTCTTTTAAATAATTCCACGGGGATCGATATAGATACAGGCTACAGTACACTAAAATATTTTTATAGTTTCGTTGAAGTAATTTAAGACAAAGTGCTAAATACACTTTCACTGCTCCTTTGTTAGGCATCAAGCATTCTCGTATGAAATGTGCCGCGTCAAGGTCGGCTGATGCAATGGGCGTCAAATTTTGCGCGACTATTAGAGGGAAGTCGCGTGCTGTGTGGGCTTGAAAAAAGTTCTGATGTAATATTTTATCGCAGTAGCATCGCATCGTATATTTTTATGGTGCTCAAGGTGTCGACCGTGTATAATTGAATTTATAGCGATTATTATTAGCAATTTATTTCAACCAACCCATACGAATGTAGAGTAAGTACTGGAACAGGCTCGATTTAAGACTTTGCACTTCTCATAAGTTAAAAAGTGTATTCTTCCTGTAGCTGCTTTTTTTTCAACAATTTATCATTAAGCGCCTACCTAAAACTATGTAAACTTAAGTACGAACTACTAGTACGAGTAATAAAGTACGCCAATAAAATAACAGTAGAGTCGTGACATTTTTCTACCAAGAAAATCGGTATGAGGTTCTAAGAGGCGCCGCTACTAATTTTATGCAATGATTGTATCTCACTGTAATACTAACGAGTATGTACGAGTATATTACGAACCATTATTTTTGAATAAGGTAAATACCGACACGTACAGATACGACGTTACGGAAAATTGAAAATACGAAATTTCACGTCTATTATTCAGCAAATATCTTTAGAAAAATAATAATATGTATACGAATTCAGATACAATGCACATTTGTACGGAACACAATGTAACAATGGAAGAAAAGAAAACATTCAAACCGTATTAATTTGTTACATAAATTTTGATAATGTGTTACTTGAGAAGAATACGATATGGATACCGATTAAGTATTTAAGTATGCTACCAAGAGTAGGTATGCTGCTTTGTGATTTGAGATGCATGCTGGTACGTATCTACAGTTATTTTATTTATTTTGTGCCGTTACTAACACAAACACTGAGTAGGATTCGAACTGGACTTAAAGTAGGGGAGCCCAAGAGGGGTTTTCGGGATTTACCAAAGACCGGCAGGTTAAGGTTAATATACAGGGGGATACCTTGCACCCGGTTAACTGAGAGAAGTACATTACTCGATTATTATTACTGCTATGTTGTGTCTTGTTCTATCACACGGACCTCGGACGCTCTACGTTACGTTCTCTCTCACCTATCAATTGGCTAAAATTCTAAAACTTTATAGCTTCGCAATAATATTTTATGGACAATCGACAAAATGATATCTTGACCCACTCAGCCGAATCGAACCGAACTCAGCTAAAAAGAAGAAAATAATTTTTTCCTTAAAATTTTGACTATCAACCTCATTTTGTACAATTTATATGATCATAAAAGCTTGTCGCGAGGTTTTAATTATCAGTATTTAGTTAAATTGTAATTGAAAATAAAATAAACTTAGGTACCTACTCGTTTATTTACAAATCGCGCGACAAGCTCAAACTCAAACTCAAATGAATTGGAAGGGCACACGTTGGCTTCTTTGGGAGTTCCATTGGCATTTGATAATTGGCTAACCAAAAAAATAATTAAATAAAATTAAACCGACATGAAAAAAGTATGAAATAAAATTTGTTACAAATTTTATAGGCCTCCTAAATATATCCTCCTCCTCCTCCTCCTATAGCGGTGATAGCCCAGTGGCTTGGAATTCGACCTCGAATCGAGGGGTCCGGGTTCGAATCCCAGTGGCACGCACCAATGACTTTGTAAAAAAGTTATGTGCGCTTTATAAAATTAAATATCACCTGCTGTTACGGTGAAGGAATACATCGTGAGGAAACCCGCATGCCTGAGAGTTCACAAAAAAAATGTTCTCAAAGGTATGTGAAGTCCACCAACGTGGACGCAGTAGGCCAGCGTGGTGGACTAAGGACTACATCCCTCTCATTACGAGAAGGAGACCCGACCCTGTAGTGGGTCATTAATGGGTTACTGGCATGTGTTTTGTGCTAAAAGAGATAAATATTGATTTATCAGAACAGTTACGAAATTTGATTAGATAGTAAATAGCGAGGATAACCCGCGATAACACAATAACACGATTGCGAATATGCTACAATCTTTGTTGGATTGATTTACTTCGAAAATTTTATAGTACTTTTCAAGTGTCTTACTGAAGCTGGTGCAATGATCAGAAGAAGAAAAAATGGTTGTCAAACACCGGTTTACATTAAAATCTTATAAATCTAATCATAAAACCAAGAAGGGTGTGTAATAGCAGCTCTATGCAATTTCACACAGAGAGAACACGTGCAGTCATCACCAATATATAAAGACCACTGACGGCCAGGGTGGCCAACTCGATATCTCAGATGGGTGCTAAATGACATCTCAAAATTCTCAAATAGTGCTAGACAGGTAAAAAAACACAAAAATAGTGCTATTTTTTTATTTCAACATAAAAAAAAATGATAAAATTGTTCAATAAATTATGAATCAGCTGACGGGAAATCCCCAATAGACACTATAAATAGATATAGGTGCGTTCATGGAATTATTAATTAGTACAACGTGCAACGTTGGCTGTCCCTATTGCGCTAAAATCGATTTTAGTGCTCACGATATTTGTCAAACCCATACTAACCAAGAAATACAAAACGCTTTTGTGAGCGCTTAAATCGATTATAGTGAATTAATTCCATATATTATAATTCCATGGGTGCATTTGTGGTCTAGCATAAACTGTAGCGTTTTGTGACCAGAAATAAATCAGAATAATTGCCGTTTAGTTCTAGATTTGGTGCTAGGTGCTGAATGTTAAATTACAGTACTAAACTTGCGAAAATAGTGCCAAATCTAGCACTGAAAGTGCTAAGTTGGCCACCCTGCTGACGGCCCTTTGACTGACAGGTGACCGACACCGACCGCCCGCCGAATTGTTTTCGATTGTGTACACATGATATAGTGACTCCTATTTCTTTCGAACGAGGTGCAAAATGCAAGTGCACTGGGGCTCTTACGATTCAATGATTCCGGTTGGTATTTCCGGGAATACGACAATTAGCGAAGATCTGCATGCGCATTATTAATTTGGGAGTACTGTACATACATACGTGTCGAATTGACAACCTCCTTCTTTGATGGCGGTACAAAGAGTCTAGTATTTACTCGTACTTCTTTCAATAATTATGATCCAGAGTGATCCAAACCATTGTGGATCCTATGGAACTATGCTGGTAGGTCTTGGATAATCTGCTGAGATTGTCTTCTGCTTTCATTTGTTTTATTCAAATTACGGTAAACTATGACGTGTAATTGGACACAGTTATAGAGCCGTAATACGTTAATTTAATTGGGAAATGGGAGCGTATCCTGATATCAAAGAACTAGATCTTAACAGCTATGTGACCTAAATTCTAGGTCACAGTTTTAAGTTAGTGACCAAAAAAATTAAACAGATTGGTTTGATCGTCTGTCCCTGGCTGATGCATTTCCTACCTATTTTACTAACGGTCTGATCAACGTATGGAAATGTTTTGATTCAACCTATTTTTAACAGTGACCTAAGCACTGGCGTAACTAACCCATCTGGGGCCCGTGGCTACTTCATTGGATGACGCCCCAGTACTTTCTTAATTTCTTTTAGGCTACTTCTGGGCCCCGGGGCCTCTCTGCCGGGGCCCCCTTCAACCCCGAAGCCCGTGGCATTTTGCCAGCCCTGCCACCCTATAATTACGCCACTAGATCTAAGGTAACGGTTTCCACAGTCGAGGTGTTCCGATAAATAAATATAATAAATAACAAGAGTACGTACGAGTAAGTAGCTACTCAATCAAGTTACTTTGAGTGTCGTGATGTTGTCATACTTCCCTACTACTACTAACTCACTACAGGTGAAGCGTGTCATTGTCATATAATAAAATTAAATGTCATGAAAGATTAACATTTTTTATTTTGAATTTTACTATTTTTCTTAAACATCAAAACATGGGAAGTGAAAAATTGGAGCACATTTAGGGAAGTAATAATTTCGAATTATAATTGTTATACTACATGCAGCACTTAGGGCGTTTCGACTTCCTCTTCTTCGGCATCACACCTCGACAGGCCCTGCATGGCATACAGCAAGGGATGTCGTGCTCTTCACATTGGATCTCCTTGCACGAGTGCGACGCTGGCTTCGCTTTGGCTGGAGCACGGGGTGTCACCAACTCGACCTGAATAAGATAAGCAGGAAGTAGACAGTTATGCAGTACCTAGTCTTATTATACGATTGTCAGTTTATCACAGCGGAGACCGACTTTGGTCGACCGATTAAAGAAAGTTCCGGTCGAAAGATTCTTATTTCGGTTGATTAAATCGAATGACTCGTTTTTTATTTATCTTCTTACAACATTCTATAATTTTGTTTACTCTGTAAGCAGATATTGTTAAATCTTTCTGCAATGTAAAAAGTGGAATGCAGTCACCACTAAAGATGACGTAGATCGAAAATTTGTTTGCTATTACTAAATAAATAAAATGTTTGTAGTAAATGAGCATGCTACCTGATAAAGTGAGGTGTAATAAGGTAAGGATAAGGTATCCGCTCCCCATCTTACAATCATCAAATCACATATAAATCGCAATACTAAGAACCTCTATATTTCCGGTGCGGTTTGGTTCATCAGTTTGCTTGCCGATTTTTAACACAAAAACGTCTTTGTCCGGGTGTAGTACTTTCTCGGCCTGGACTCCTTTGGGCGCGTCCTTGGGTGTCACGTTGCACACATTACATAGGTTATCGTGTGCTTCCTTTTTACTATAAACGAGTTCTGAGTTTAGAGCCGTCCGGTTTGTAAATGCCTCGCAAATGTCATCTGGAATCTAATATTATTTTCATTAATACGGCTTGTTTCACACGTACCACAAACACACCGCACCGTCGCGACAAAACGACGGTGTGGTGTGGTAGGACAAGAATAGTGTTGCTGTGGCTTCTTGCGGTTGCATTGTGGTAGGTACCTAAAATGTAGTTGTGTTTACGATGTGGCGGTCGCTAGTTCGGGGTGTCGCTGGTCGCAACCACAATGCAACGTTATATCGGTCGATAAAAACGATGGTCTGTACGAATTCAATTATGAATTTACATAAAAATAAGCGCCCGTCGACGTATTGTTGTTGTGGTGTGGTTTTGGTACGTGTGAAATAAGCCTTGGACAACAGCCTTATATCGTACAACAATTTGAATTTTTATAAAAATAAAAATGAGCATACATAATAATGATTATGTAGGTGCGTACTTCTAACTGTAGGATATTTAGTTAATTTGCATCCGTGATTTTTCGAAGTTATAATTTACCTGAAAATTAAGCCTGTTAGCGGGACCTCCATCCGGTTCCCCTGGAAGGCCACACGTCTCCGAGCATACCGAGCCCTCATCATCGCAGGTGCACTGGTTTTGAAGTTTCAGCTGGGAGGCTGTCAGCTTCGGTGGCTTTGAAGTACTTTTAGGTATTCTTATTTTAACCTACATAAAGAATTTAAATTAATTTTGGTAAAAAACAATAATAATAACTCGACATATAAATAAGAAACAGTTTAGTCTAGACTAACACTAGAAATTATTGCACCGGAAATGAAATCCAGGACCGGACGGCCTTTTCAACATAGCTATTCGTAAATACTGATGACGTCGGTGATCTCAGGATAGAAGCTGATTTGTGACACGACATGTAGGTACCTACCATGGCATGAGTATAACATATCTCCAACTTAAAAACGTCGGACAACAAACGCGGTATAAGCAAGTGATTAATGCCCATAATTTTTCTTTCGTCGTATCTTCTTAACTTCATACTGACTTCAGGCTTGTTAACATGAGATCATTTTGTTCACCATACTTACTTCGTTTCCATTAAAAATTGCGCCGATTTCTTCATATGGCTTTCGAGTCTTCGGTCCTTCGCCGCCCATTGTAGAATATAATTATGAATTTGATACTTTACAATTTAATGATACTTGTCGAATCCATTTATAATTTTTATCTTATGGCATTCACGTCAAATTCGCTCATAGAGTTTTAATTTGCATTTGTTCATATATTAAAATTTATAAGCGAGTAGCACAGATTAATTATTATTAGAATAAGCCCAAAGAGATTTGAAGGCAATGAATCTCAATATTGTCCTGCACCCAGGGGTACCATAATTTACCAATTACCAAAGAGAATGTAAACACTACGTTTTACGTGCTATTACGTGGGCCGTCTTTTAAGTTTTGCGTATAGAGAAGAAATGAAACTGTAGAACGCTTTTGCGAGTTTTATTATATTGTTAAGTATTCTTTAAATTCTTAAAGTATTCTTAAAGAGATTTGAAGGCAATGAATCTCAATATTGTCCTGCACCCAGGGGTACCATAATTTACCAATTACCAAAGAGAATGTAAACACTACGTTTTACGTGCTATTACGTGGGCCGTCTTTTAAGTTTTGCATATAGAGAAGAAATGAAACTGTAGAACGCTTTTGCGAGTTTTATTATATTGTTAAGTATTCTTTAAGAAAATTGATGTAGTTTTTAAGGTGCTCGGATATTTTTTTATTGCATTAATAATATTCCACTTCGTTTTCGATACTGTTAGATTACGTATTGGAAAGAGTCAAGTGCTTCTTCTCGTGGCTCTAACTTTTGACCTAGCAGTCTGTTCGTGATTTGTCGGGCATTAATAGAATATTTAGAGATTTTGACCGATATTGTTTTTCTATGAGCTATGTACTATATATAGAAATGTAATATCATACTAAAAATACCCGCAAATTATATTTTCAAGGTCAAATTGCTGAAAAATGAATTGTTAATGGTGTTTCGCGTTTATTGCAACAAACATGAACGTTAGAGAAAAATGTTTCAGACAAAAGTTGTAGACGATAAAAAGATAAACACTTTTTGTTCTGTATGTTTTCCGCATAAACCCAGTTATTTGGGAGAAAAATGAAAAAAAAAAACACTAGAAATTTGAATTCTTTTGTGTATATTATACCAAAACTCCATTAGTTTACCTAACCAACGAAGGGATTTCTGAGTTAAATTTAAAGTGACTTCTGTCACTGACCTGGACTGTCACGGAAAAAACAATTAACCTAACCTAACCCATTGAAGGGATTTGTGAGTTAAATTTAAGACTTGTCACTGACCCTAGCTCCGCTTAGCTTCGCTCGGGGAAAAAAATTACTCTAACCTAACCCATTGAAGGGATTTCTGTGTTAAATTGTTAAATTTAGACTTCTGACACTGAGGGTCAGTGTCCCGCTCGGGGAAGCTCCGCTTCGCTCGGGGAAAAATTTTTTAACCTAACCTAACCCATTGAAAGGAGTTCTGTGTTAAATTTAGACTGTAGAGCGAAAAGTATCAATTTCGGAAGATTTTAGCATTTTTCTCCGAAACCTCTGGTCCTACACGAAAAATGTATACAACAAAAAACATCAATTTTCTTATGGCCTATACCTATAACTTTTGTTTGAAAGATTTTTCTCTAAAATCTATATTTATCGCAATACATGCGAAAAACGAGCGAAGGAAAATTTCTATGTTTTGTCCTATTGACCTTGAAAATATAATTTGCGGGTATTTTGAGTATGATATTCTTAATCAGCGAGTCAAAATCCATAATTGTGTACCAAAATTCAGATCGATCGGAGGTATGGGCTAAACGGAAGTACACCCGTAAAAACTTCAAATATTTTTTAAAGTGATCAGTGATACAGATATTAAAAAATTATAAGATCATAAACACTATCAAATATAGTAAGATTTTGTAAGCTATTTCCTTTTCTTCTTAGATGTTACACAGCAGCAGGGTGGAGGTTCTGGATCGCATTGGGCTTCCCTCGTGTCAATGCGGAATGGGGGTCTTTTCTCAGGCCCCTTCGGAGTCACCAGTTCCAGTTCCATTTTACATCGTCTGTCACCGTTGGGGCCAACTCTTGCTACCTGTGGAAAATCAAATGTAATCAGTCTAAGGTTAGGTAGTCGCTGCAGCCAATGGACGCACACAATTCACTGCAAATAGCTAAATAGCTTGACGGAGATTGTATGTGGGTAGTTAGTTGGCTACGTTGCTATTCATGAGATCTCCTCAACCGAAACACAAAACATGAAAAATGTTCATCACGACGTGACTAACAGTGAGAGTATTAAACTAACTACTTACTATAAATAAAATTGTTCATGGATCATAGTTTCCTTATATCCATAAAATAATAAGATTAATATCCCGAGTAATAACTTATAAATTAAAATAAAAAAGCCTTTTATTTCATATATTACAATATTTATGTTTATGTTTTATGTAGATTTATTTGCTTAGTTAATTTAGGAAGAGCTGATTGTATCCATTCTGGTCCAGCTATTTTTCTGATGTCATCCTCCCATCGCGTGCAGGGTCTACCTTTTTGATGTTTGCCTTGTGGTCCCCGCCATGATGTCACCGTCTTTGTCCATTTATTGTCTTTTAGCCGCGCTACATGACTGTCCATCCCATTCCCATTTTAGTTTTTGTACCTGCTTATGGGCATCAATTGCTTTCTGTTTTTGCTCCTATATCTGTGTGCTTTCTTTTTTGTATTCTTTTGATGTTCATCATACCTACTATACGCTCCATACCCCTTTGACATGTAGTTATCTTGTTTTGTATTTTGTTTGTGAATTTCCAGGTTTGGCATGCGTAAGTTAAACATGGAATTAGACACGAATCCATTACTTTCTTTTTAATAACTTATATTATATGGTCAATGTGGAGAAGACCGTCTGGGAGGTAAGACCGTCTACTGGGCTTTTTTCAAAACATAACAACTTTACGACAATGTGTCGCACAGTAAATAAATCAGTCGGCAATGCTCTTTAATGTTGTTATAAGGCGTCTTTTGTAATCCTTCAAAAATTTTTGGTGCTTTGAGAGTCCATTTTGACCAAAACGACCTTTGGAAAAACAATTATTTTGACGTATTTTAACAGTATTTATCATAAAAATGATACAAAAGCGTCTTTATTATTAACTAATTAAATGATTTACTACATTTATGAAACAAAAATTGGTTTTGTTTTTGAAATATCTGCGTTTGATTTTTTTGATAGTCGAAAAGCTTGTGGGGGCAAGTCTGGTTGAAGGGGGGTAAGTCATATGACTGTCTCTCGCTCTCTCAGTCAGAAATTATAAACCTTTTCGGGTATGAAAGTCCTAATATAATTAATTCGATTGAGTTAATAAAATTCTTACTATTCTATGGAACGAACAATATTAATTTGTATATTATGATTATAATTATGTATATTATGTACTCATAAATCTATTTATAATTCCGTTCGATAGAATTGCACGATGGAGTTCGATGAAACTTGCACTGTTGGGGTTTTCGGGGGAAAGAAATCGATCTATCTAGGTTTCATATCTGGGAAATATTATTTTCAGGTAGGTACAATATTTTCCCGCGCAATATGGCGTACCTACCCGATTAGTCAAAGACTACCTTTGTATTGCTTTTTGTATCAAAATCTTGAACCACATTTGTGACAGACTAAGACATTGCAAATAACAACCAGAGTGTCTTTTTTAATTTTACGCAATAGCATCACAACGTTATCCATTATTGTCATAAAATGAGCCGTCTTAGCAAAGCTCTCAACTTTATGTTGACATGAAAATAACGAAAATACCAATCCAAGACTTCAGACAAAAATTTTAGAATTTTAATATGGATGACGACTTTGGGATATTTTGGCATGATGGCATTGGGATGAACAAAATATTAAATTTGAAATCCAAGATGGCGGACTACACTTTTTTGAACACTTGGTCATGGGTATCGTTTTCGGGATATGTTGTGATGAGGATGATGAAAAATATATTAATTATGAAATCCAAGATGGCGGACTACACTATTTTAAATTCTTGGTGATGGGTATGGTTTTCGGGATGTTTCGGATGAGGATTATGAAAAATACATATATTTTTAAATCTTAGGTTTAGGTAAGGTTAGGATTAATATCTTGATGGGTTGGCTTTTTTTAATATATCGAGATGGATATCGACGTGGTATGATTGGGTGAATATAGATTGATCAAAATAATTCGTAACAACTTTATACCTGTATATGAGTCTACCCGATGATATTTTAAATTATTTTTAATAATGTAAACAAAGGTCCATTGTTCAACATCTCCAAATATCATCGCTGTAGAAAGAATAGGACTTGTACAATGAAGTCTCAAAAATAAAAATCTCAAAATTACAATAAAATATGTCGGTCTTCCCCACATTGACCATACTTATATAATTTAATAACTTATAGAGATGCAAGAGTTTAGTAATAAAAATAGGTAAATTTAACTGTTATTTAAATTTAATCTGATAATCGACCTACCTTTAAAACAAAAACATCTTTTCTGGGGTGGAGTACCGACTGCGCTGCTCCTGGTTGCGGGACGTTCGTTGGAACCAAGTTGCAAAGCCAAGGGCACGGTTCTGTCTTACTTTTCTTCGGAGTACCCTGAACTTGAGTACCTTTTGTATTACTTTTGTCAGACATGGTGCATATTTTACAAAAATTTAGTCCCCTTGATGAACATCACGCTGTGATGATTTGTTGTAATCAATAATTGTTATGTCATGATAGTCAAAGACAAAATTTTTAAATTTCTTTCTTAGAATAAAAAGGTTTGGTTTGGAAGAAGACGAGCTAGTCTGTGAAAACTAGACTGTAACATCACGAGAGAATAGAAAGTTTTTTAACGTAACAATAATGGACACTTTTTTCAATTTTCTACCATATGAGACCCTCCATATACAAAACTAAATACTTTTCTTCAGTCGTTGCGTTGACGTTTCGCGAAAATATTATTTTTGACATTTTTTATGATATTACTAGCTGGCCCCGCAAACGTTGTTTTGCCATAGAAGTTATCGAGCGTTAAAATCGACTATTAAAAAATAGGGGTTGGTGATAGAAGGGTGAAAATTTAGGATTGTATGTATTTTTTGATGCCCCATTATTGAAAAATAAAAATAATAAGTTGGCAACACTAGTGAGAAACAATTTGAATGGTGTCAAGAATGCGTCAAGGGTAACTTTTCTATGACATTAAGAAGAGACACAATTTCATTTAGTTCTGTATTATCCGTTCAATTTTGGAAGCATTTTGGCAAATAAGGCGCGGCGCTAGTGTGCAACGGATCGGATCGAAATTAATTTCAATGGACCGGGGCTCATAAGTTGTTATTTAAGTCAAATGTCACAAAAATCAGTATTTCACGATTATCTTTGATTTTGTAGCTCCAATGCTATTGTAGAATTGTAGAACATAATGTAGAACATTTGTAGAACGTTTGCGACAAAATATTCTGTTGAAAACATTTCTTCATACGCCCAACCGTTTATGAGATAGAGAGATTTGAAGAAAGATTATTGTACTGGTTGCGCTCACATTACGCTCATGTGCACAAAGCAGTCAAAGCAATTACTCTGGAGCTATGCAACTCGGAGCAACTTTGAGCTCCTTTTGTACATTACATCCTCTATAAACTGATATTCCTCTGATAAACAGCTAGACAATCTTATTCATTAGATAGTTATTTATTTGACTGTTTACTTGAGGATTGAAAAATCGGGTTTCAGACGGCCAATTTCACAATATATTGTAGACAATATGGTCAAAGATAACTCGTCAATACTCCCAGATACCTATTTTCCGTCGTCCGTTATGCTTAACAGATGCTTCAAAGGTCAATGGTTTATAAAATAAACGCCTGGACCATAGTTTATAGCAATAATATTCGTGCGAAGAAGTTTAACACCTGATATTTTTATTTTTTGTAGTGGTGATAGCTAAGTGGCTTAGAATTCGACCTCGAATCGAGGGGTCCGGGTTCGAATCCCAGTGGCACGCACCAATGGCTTTGTAAAAAAAGTTATGTGCGCTTTATAAAAATTAAATATCACCAGCTGTTACGGTGAAGGAAAACGGTGAGGAAACCTGCATGCCTGAGAGTTCAGAAAAAAAAAGTTCTCAAAGGTATGTGAAGTCCATCAACCCGCACTAGACCAGCGTGGTGGACTAAGGCCTACATCCTTCTCATTGTAAGAGGAGACCCGACCCTGTAGTGGGTCATTAATGGGTTACTGACATGACATTTATTTTTAACGAAGTGACTATTTGTACGGGTACTGGACGAATAAATTATATTTATACGTACTGCATACATGTATGAATTCAATTTTTTTTATATTAAGAATAAATCGGATGATTAGCTTGTTTTTTTTATTAATTTTATTTTTATATTTTATGTTTGAAATAGCCCTATGATTGTTTTTTTTTATTTTTTTTAATATACTTATTTTAACTAACAAAAATAAAAAATTATGTCATTCGTTAAACGGACGAATAAATTAACATAGTTGTGCGGTAAACGTCAGGTATTTTTTCGAAGTATCCGGACGAATAAATATAATTTATTCGTACAGTACCCGTACAAATAGATTCGTCCTATTTTTAACCATAGTGTCTAAAATATATTATTATGTACGTGAAAATCAGCTAGGATCATTCTAGGAGTAAATACGTGACGTCATTAATGTTTTTATGTAGGTACTTTGATTACCTGATACCTGGAAATTGGAAATAGGCCGTCTCTCTTAGCAAGCTAACTGGTAGGCATGCAATCTTAGTACATATTAAAACTACTCAATCGATCACATTTTGTGAGTCAAAAAAATACGTGACGTCTGGCGGCCCTGGGATCTGCAATGCCACTGAATCCAAATCTGAATATGCAAAATATAACATTTCATAACAATCGGTCGAGCCGTTTCGGAGGAGTATAGTAACTAACATTGTGACACGAGAATTTTATATACAGGGTTACCTGTAAAACACTAGCAACCTCGCAGCACTAGGTAGCTATCACCATAAGCAACAACCTTTGCTCTATGAGTTCCAACATAAGTCAATACATAAAAAAATAATGGTTAAACAAGTTTTTGTTGCACTGTTGTGACATTTGTAAGTCTACGAAAGTATGTTTCATTCATGAATGCTCGCATGACCGACGGTCGACTGGCGGGCGAATAGGTCAAGTTTCCGCGAAGTTTTTACCCCGTTTGTTTACGTAATCTTTGCGATCAATAATTATCGTAGCGCTGCGTTTTCAATTAATAGCGCTTCAAAAATGTCGACAAAAAAGTGTGCTATAGATATCATTTGCTCGTGTCTGCCTCTTTGACTGTTGTTTATCTACAATTGTTATTCTACAGTGTAGAATCTACACTAATCTACACTAATATTATAAAGAGAAAAAAGTTTTATTTTTGTGTATGTTTCTAATGAATAAACTCAAAAACCACTGTGCCGATTTCAGAATTTCTTTCACCATTGGAAAGCTACATTCAGCCTGAGTAACATAGGCTCTATTTATTGCTAGGAAAGATTAGGGATCCTTACTAAAACTTAAGTAACGTAACCCAAGGTGTAAAAAGTGCCCTAAAACGTCTTTCGTCGCATGCGCTGCGGAAACTATTGATTTTTATGCGGTTTTTTTAATAGATAGAGTGATTGAAGAGGAAGGTTTATTATGTGTATAATAACATCCATTAAATGGTCTGTTATTTTTGAGGTTTCTAATGTGATGTAAATATTTACATTTTTTCCGCTTACATTGCAAACGCAGGCTGAACTCTACGAGATTTATCAAAATAATTTACAAAGTATTGTACACATTGAAAAGGTCTTCAGAAAACTGCGCGATGGTATATGTCTATCTTTTATGGATATTCCAAAATAATTTTTTTTTTGTCATTTACTTTTTACTACAAATAATGGCTAATTTTCGAAGCGATTTTAACCAATACAGCATTAATCCTTATCCAATTAAATACCTGAAACACATTGTTGATTTAATATAGATCTATGTGACCCTTTACAGCAATGATTTAAATGAATATTTTCGAAGATATTGCAGATTAAAAAATTGCGGGACGTAGCGTTTCCAGCGGTACCGGCCGGGGACCTGGTGGTAAAAGTTTGTGGCTCAAAAAAACTTTGGATATTAGTCAACTTAATTGGCAGAGCGAAGCCTGCCGGGTCAGCTGGTTGTTGAAGAATGAGGCAGACACCCAGGTCACTGATATTCCGAAAAAAGACCATTTGATTTTTTTTAAATCAACGCTTGGGTGAAGCATTCAATTACCAGGTCTATGTTTACAAAGTATTAATCGAAACAAATAAATTGAAAATCGAAATGCGCATTAGCAAAACGTGCGATTCAAAGTACCCTGTCTGTACAATGCCTTAAGACTTTGAAACCACCTGTAACGGTTAAAGTCGGTAAGTAAAATGTCTGCCATTTTTTTTGTATTCAGGGGGTTCTAATTAATCGTATGGACCCAGTTATAGCGTCAAGCAAATGATTTAGTACCCATTTTTTTTACAGATTTGAAGCCCTGTAGAAAAAAGAAACACAGCAACGTACGACCTACATTCATTAAGAAATTTTGTCGTATTGATCCCATCTTTAATGCCTATCAATACGGAGTACGAGCAAATCATATGCCTAAATGCTCGCCAGCTCCCTATCTATAGGTCTGTATGAGTTAAGGTTTAAAATAAATATAAATTCAAGAACGGTACGCTTCTAAATATTGCGTATTGCAAAACGTATGGATTAATTAGTATAGAAATAGATTATATAGAATACATAATAAGGATTTTTTAAAGTAAAACACTTCTTGCCTTAGGTTATTATGTATACATTTTATTATATAAATTGGTATGATATTTTATTTCAATTTATCGTTTACATTGGTAACTTAATTTATTTAAATACTCAATAAATTTTCGAGATTAAGGCGACGCATTGTGATCTAATGTGAAGATTTTGCTTAAATGCAGCACACAGAACAACTACTTTTGGAGCATCTTGGCGGCTTACAAGGCGCAACAGAGCAGCATTTCCGTGGTGGGCATGGGGGTAGGCCGCAGCAACCGAAGCAAGGACTTGGCATACTGCGACATCGAACTACTGGGCATGTTTTAGCACGGTTCAGGCACGGAGATGTTCGCTTGCGGTTCATTTTTATCTTAGGCTGACTTCGAGTTTTCCGTGGTCTTTTACGGCCCACTGGGCAAGGTCGGAGACAGGGCGAACTCTTACAAGGAACATTACATGGATTTCCGCCACAAGGAACGCTGCACGGTGGCCCACATGCATTGCATTTCTTGCCGCAACATAAAATCTTACAACATTTTTGGCATCGACTTTTACAAGGACTCAGGCCACATGGCTTTTTACAGCATTTCGGCTTACATGGTGAAGGTTTGCAAATTATAATTTTACATTTTGATGGACGACATGTAGTTGGTACAGCGCATGGGATAGGGCATGGGCCTGCACATGGAGGTGGTCGGGATGGAGGGGGGGTCCATTCCAGCATTAATTCATTTTTTGCTAAAGGTGCTCCCGTCATTCTACGAATAACAAGTTCAAATACTCCTCGACGTGGATTAGTAACAGTTGTTACTTTGACAGCAGCCTGTTCCTCTCCAGAAGACGCAACAATGCATTTAGGTCCTTGGCATGGATCTTTGCCGTGTACCGGGCATGGTTCTTTCGGACCGATGCGGATGTGTGAGACGGTCGCCGCCATGTCGCCTTTTGTTGCTCCCAAGGCTGGACAAGGTTTCTTCGGTTTATCTTCCTTAATAGATACCGCTTTCACAGTGTTTGTTGCTGTTGATGCCCCTCTAGTATTTTTAGTTTGCGCCGAGCATGAACTGCACACGGAAACGGTGGGTTGACAACAGCTCCCTTTCATACATGATCCACTTTTTTCACTTCTAGTTGCTGTGCTCGATGACTGTTTAGTTCTATGTAGTTTAGTATTTGATCCCGTACTTCCCATCCCCGTCGACTTAGGTGCATCTTTTTTTCTTCCGAAAAAGTAAATATCGTGATATCGGGTACTTTCCACAACTCGCCTTCTTGAGTGACCAGATGGAAGCGTAGACATTGTACATGTAGACGCATAATCTGAATCTGTACCAAGGATACTGGCATCGTATCGGCTACCCAAGTCACAGTTTACTTGTAAACATTTGTTTATAAACGCTGTCGCTTGTGTTCCTGAGGCACGACAGTGATACAAATCACTAAACAGCGTCATATATACTTCTATTTCATTCCTTCCAAAAATGCCAGTTTTAAAATCGTCAACAAGTGTACAGATTGAATTTTGACTGCGAGATATTCTAATGGTATTGGCAATGGAGGTGCCATATTTTGAATAATTACTTGTAATTGAGGTATTCGAAGAATGTTGTAGTTTGTCAGGTAGATCTATTTCATTGTTATTACAGTGAACGCATTCCGCGAACATGTCTTTTATTTTTGGATATTGTTCACTGTAGCTTCTGACAAATTCTGATAATATATTGTTATACAAACATTGCAGTGGCTTCTCAGCATCTCTTGCTTTTATTTCAGTCCATCGCTCTGTTTTCGTTTCTTGCCAAATGGGTGCACTCGGTGGGGGACCTACGATCAGTTCAGGACTGTTTATTTTCCATATAAAAATTATCAGCTCAGATGAGTAATTTATTTTCGGGCAAATTCAATTTTAAATAATAAAGTACAATAAACAATTTCTAAACAAATATTTTCAGTAATTAATCTCGGGAATGAGACGATGAGAAGTAAGTTAAAATAATAAGAGAAAAGAAGTGTGCATGGAAATGATCAGTAATATAACGTATGTACACGAAAAACTACAAGATATACGATGCTCGTTTGTAGGAAAGCATTTATTTAATATTAGAAAAAATACATTTAAAACGAAAAAAATATAGCTTTTAACATTTAGGTGAACAACAACCTCGGCAAATAGGCGTGCATTGCGCTGTTCTCGTGTCCTTCACTGGAATTGTCTTCTCATAATTGACAACAGGTGTTATAAATTGATATTCTAGTTTCGACTTGCGGCCCGGCATTTCCACGGTTTTTCCGATACGTAGCTTGATTACTTGCTTTGGAAAATCATATACTACTCCTGGGTAATCCGGGGCCGCGACTGGGGCCAGCTGGCCTGGCTCGTCTCTGGCCACGTCGCCGATTCCGTCCGAGGTGAAGTTAAAGTGGGCCCGTTGTTTGTGACCTGACCCACAGGAGTCTGAAGGCATTTGGAATACAACCTTGTTCCCCGTCGGGCAGCAATCTGCACAACATCAATGTATTTTATGACAAAACTTACTACACTGACGAAATTGGTTTGTATTTATAAATTATGCTTTCTCTTATTTTCTTATTATATTAGTGCTTCTTTTTCCCTTTTTGTTTTTTAAGCCTTCGTACACAACATTCACAATCAAGATCGGACTGCAGTCGCGTATTAACTTTTTGTATGGGAGGTTTTTTATCGGGACCTTTCGGTGCAACGAGCTCTAGTTCTAGTTTACATTTTTTGTCACCTTGCATTGCTGTTTTTGCAACTTTTAAAACGAATACTTCTTTATTAGGGAGTTCCTGTTGCTTGTTGTCCCCGCGGCCGAGAGCGATCTGCTGAGTATGTTTGGAAGTTTGGACGCAGCCCTCTGTCGTACATGTGAATTGAGTCTCGGCTGGTTGTGCCCCCTGACAGCATATAGCTTCACTAGGAAGAGCTAAGCTTATCTGGTTTTTTCCACAAGGTGGCTCACAGGGACCACCATCTTTACCCTTAGTGTAAGGACTTTGCATCGAGCAATGGGTTTGACTTATTTTCTTAATAATGGAAGCACTAGCTGGTACTTTTATTTTTAGCTCGTTACCCCCCAAAACAGTTCCTATTTCTTCAAATTGTTTACTGCGACCTGGTCATCAATAAATATTGCTCATGCATTGACTATTTTACCTATTATTTATTTATGTGAAACACAACTACTTTACTAGGAAGGGACGATATCTGAAATGTTGGAATTTATAAATTAATAAAAATATAATCTTACCCTTTGGTATATGTAGACAATATTGGTCTGTATTTCGACAAACCATGTCATTGTTTGGTTTAGTTGGTGCCATAGGACCAGAACAAAAGCACGGATCATCTGAATCATCGCATGGCATACTATTATATGGATCACGAGCTGAAAATAAAGCTTTTATCATGTAGATATTGACATTACATAAAAATAATTAAAAAAATTAAAAAATAATAAAAAAAATTTATTTCGTAATTTAAGTTTTAAGTCCATATCACACGAATACCACTGGACCGATTTCAATGAAACTTTTACCATTCCCTAAGTCGAACAAAATACAAACAAACTTAAAAAGAACGAACACGCTCCGTCTATTAGTTTCGGAGATATGCGAGGACAAACATATCTACATACATACATACACACAAACATACATACATACATACACCCATGAAATTGGTATTCTTGTTTGGACGCCATAATAGACCAATATATTATTATGTAAAAATTGTGCAGTTCTGAGCTTATTACATACATACGTGTCGAATTGACAACCTCCTTTTTTGAAGTCGGTAATAAAGTTTTATATATATATATATATATATATAGTGAATAAAAATGATGATAAAATAATAATAAATTTCAGTGACGGGCCTTGAGGGAGGCTCATATCCAGCAGTGGATCAATGTAGGCTGAAGAGAGAGTGAGAATTAATAAAATATAAAAATCTAATTCTCTTCATTTAAATCTGATTTCATTACCTGATTGACAAACACCGCCACCTCCAGAAACACAAGTTTGTCTATTAGGTCCAGCAGATCCCGTCTTTCCAGATACAGTTCGTGCTGCACCACAAGCACACGGGTCTTGAGCCGTTTGAAAGTCTCTCTTTTGGGCACATGATCTATCAACTACAGCATTACTGCCACTAGCACCTATATTTGGTGTACCTCCAGCTCCCTGGAATCTCGTAATGATCAATTTTCCGAAACAAGAAATACGCAAAAACATCACTATTTCTCCAGTTTCGGTTCCATCTGGTCCTACAATTCTAAAAGAGTCCTTAAGAGCTTGATAACTGACGTTTGATGGATCTTCCAAAAATTTATTTCGGGTTTGAACAAATTCCTTTGTCATATCAATAGTAGCCTCACCCATCACAATCTTAGTTGGTAAACAGCCGCAAGGAAGTGACTTATATACGGAAACTTTGATTGGAAACTTGTTCATTGCAGCACTTATTTCGACTTCTTTAAGTGAGAATAGGCAAGATTTTCCATTGTTGAACGTTTTGACGAATGGGCCACCGCTCCTAGCGATGCATACTCCAGGATCATCGTCACAGATCTCTAGTGGCTGAACCGCTGGACATTCAATATTGACGCAAGTTTTGAAATCCTTATCTGAGAAGCATGGGCTTTTAACAAAAACGATTTTATCAATCAATACCTCAAGGAGAAATAAGCTATCATCGTTTTTTGCCATCGTTGCTTAATTGACTGGGGATGGGAGTATTTTTAATATTTTTATTGTATTTCAAAATTATCTAATCATACTTGAAATTTTGACGGATAAACAAATGAACATCGCGTTAAATAGATACATATGTCATGTTGTGTTTTCTTCTTTTCTTTTTCTCCTCCTTAATCTTTATCCAAAAAGTATCCTATTAAATAGATTTTTAATGAGTTTTGAATAAAATAATATTGTGAATGTGTGGTATCGTTGTGTTTGGGCCGTCTTGCGGATTAATTTTGAACTCATTTACTTATTACAATTTCATGTTTTTGTGCTGATGAGCCTGGAATAAAGATTGCCGGCCTTGATAAGCGGTGATAGCTTAGAGAAATTATAATAGTAGAAGAGATATTAAACCATTTGACTATCCTGTTTCCCACAAACCTAGAAATTTCTTATATGACATTTTACTATCAGCCAATTAAGAAAACGAGTGGTCGCCCAGTAGTCGATATTCGACTATTAGATACTTTAGTAAAATTTCTACTTCCCTACGTCTACGATAATTTTAAAACGAAAGATTTATAAGGTAAGGTACCGGGTTGCACTCGCTGTTAAAACTATTAAATTGATGGGTTATTTGAATTTAAAATCCATGAATTACTATAAGGTAGGTCAATTTTAAAAATTTAAATGACTTATGGGAGAAAATAAAAACACGTGAAATCTTATAATTGAAGATGAACTTATTCTATTATAATATTAAATTGTGTGAGATTCGCGCGCTTCCATCTCTTCAGCCTATAATAATTTCAAAAAATACTTTTAATAGATACATATCTCAAAATAATTTTCTCAGGTTTAATATCGTATTGAAAAAATTTAGTATTATAACATATAATATTAAATTGAAAATTTTAAAAACCCCCCCGACATAATAACGACAATTTTCACTGAACATACCTATTATTATTTTGTAATGTGCACGTGATGCACTTTTATTTGAGACCCTACTCGATTATGTTTCTAGACATTCGGTTATTCTTCCCCACTTCCACAACTTTTAAACGACTCAATCGATTTTCATCAAACACGTCTAAGAACACTCGGCCGTAACTCACCTTTCATTTTTGAAACCACTAACGGTTAAAGCCAGTAAGTAAAATGTCTGGCAATTTTTTTTTGTATTCAGGGGATTCTAACAAATCGTATGGACCCAAAATAAATAATGATTTAAAAAATAATGATTTAGTAGACTTTTTTTTTCAACATTTTTATATGCACCTCCTGTGATAATGCAGAGCCTGTCTGCCGCATATATTTTCTTCGTTATCAAAATGGTATTAACTATTAACCCCAGAGGCAGACACGAACAAATGATTTAGTACCATTTTTTTTACAGATTTGAAGCCCTGTAGCAAAAAATGCAGCAACCTTCATTCAATAAGAAAATTTTGTCGTATTGATCCCAACTTTAATGCCTATCAATACGGAGTAGGTACGAGCAAGTCATAATACTTAAATGCTCGCCAGCTCCCTATCTAACATCTCCGGTCAGAGTATGGCCACATTTTAATTTTGCATCTAAATAAATAAAAAATAAAACATAAAGAAGATAGTTATGTTTTCTTTGTGTAAATTTAATCCAGAATATTTTTTTAATCTAGAAAATATTAAATAAAAGGAGACAATGTCATTTATTTGGAAAATTTTCGCAAGACACATTTGTACTGCACTGCGGGGAAATTTTTATTGTACCAATTGCACGCTTCATTTCGAAATGGACGCCCAACTCTGTAATGAAAATGACGCATAAAAATTTCGGTTCACGAAAATAGAAAACTAAAAAAGCAGTCAACTTCTTGCATGAAAACAATAAACACTTTACTCGTGTCTTACTTTGATTTAATTCTTTTTTACGGTTGGAACGTAATAGTATGACAAGGGAGCAAAATGATAATATTCTTATGGCGAGGGCGTTTTTTTGAATCCAGAGCGAAGTGAGGGATACTAGAGTAGAATCCCGATCGTAGCGAGGGTTTCTTTAGTAGAATCCTGAACGTAGCGACGGATTCAAAGTACGTCGCCCGAGCCAAAAATATATGTTATTTTGTCCCGAGTGATACACTCTACTTTTCATCGCCCTCAATGAGGAAATGAAAAAGATATATTCTATTGTAATATTATATTATTATTTAATAAAACATAGACTAACAATTAAATTGAAATTAAATAGGGATGCAGTTTGATTACTTTTCCGAAAAACGATGGAATTTTTTTTTTGCATGAAGCTGTTGATTGTATCATAGTAAGTGATATTCCATGGGGGGGAGGCTGAAATTTCCCATAAACTCCATGAGTTATGGGGTTTTGAAGTTGTTATAACCGATTTGGCTCAAACTTGGTGGAGACCTTCTATTCGACGATACAAGCAAGTGTGCCAAAGGATTTCTGGCGCATCTCAATATTTTTCGAAAAATAGATTTTTTTAATAAATATATCTGACCATGCAGTCTTCATATTTAGCCCAAATTAAGATGTGATTTGAAGGTAGAGAGGAGAAAACGCCTACAATTCGGTCCTGGCATAAGCATAAGCGTTTTCTCCTCTCTACCTTCAAATCACATCTTAATTTGGGCTAAATATGAAGACTGCATGGTCAGATATATTTATTAAAAAAATCTATTTTTCGAAAAATATTGAGATGCGCCAGAAATCCTTTGGCACACTTGGAATACCACTTATTGTGTATGTGTGTGTTCCCCCCCCCCCCCCCCCCCTCCCTAGCGCAAACATCAACATATCGAATATTTATGAGAACTTCAAAACCCCATAACTCATGGAGTTTATGGGAAATTTCAGCCTCCCCCCATGGAATATCACTTACTATGATGCAATCAACAGCTTCATGCAAAAAAAAATTCCATCGTTTTTTGGAAAAGTAATCAAACTGCATAAATACCTTAAATAGTATTTGATAATAAAACAACTAAAAAGTTATATTTACATTTGAGACATTTACGCAATTATGAAAATTTATTGTTACAGTTTTATTAGGAATAGAGGTTGTTGTAGATTTTATATTCTGCGTGTTTGAAATAATGTCCGAATTTGGCTCATTTCTAACAGTCCGTGAAAATTGACAAAAACGCGGGCTGTAGTTTTGTAGTTCTGACGTATTTATTCAAACAATATTTGCGTTTCGGTTTCTTTGGCGCTGAACACTTAAGATATTCCAAATTCAAAAAGTGCGCGGAAAAGTTGGGCGCACTCTAAGGGGAGCACAGTCGTACTTTTCGAATAGATAGGATGAAAAATTAATTACCAATCAAAACATTTTTTTTATTTCAATAGAACGTTAAGGTAAGTGTGGATAAATCAAATTGGCTTGAGTAGTTGTGGGCCCACTAAAATTATTTAAAAAATCGTATAAAAGGCTGCCATTTCAACAATAGGCGGGACAGAATCAGGGCCTATAATATTATGGCGTTTTTGTCAATGAAGTTAGGTCTATTTCGTACACTTAAATTGTCGCTCATTGATCGGTAGGTAAGGTAATACAATATCTGTAATTAAAATTAAATTACTCTTTCATCATTAGCCTGATTTCTTCCAGTGGCAATGATGCTGTGAGATCCGGGTAATATTTCCATCTCTTCAGTTTCTCTTCCTCTTTGATTGGTTTTTTAGTTTTCGAAGTTTTTATTTTACGGCAATCACGGCAATGGGTGGCCACCATCTTCTGCATAGTGAAATATCATTTTATCTTTTAAATGATAAATATTTATTCTGCTTTTACCGTAGCAAATAATTAAATACAGGCGGACCTTATTTTAAAGCATCTTTTTTGTGAGTCCACCCAAAATTAAAAAAAATTACTACATTAAAAACTATTAAACCCTGTGGACCAGTAAAAAAAAAAGAAACAAAACAAATTATCTACGTCTTAATTACCTTAATTAGAACTAGTGTAGCTGCTTTAAAGAGATTACCTTTTCACCGGTCGAATTAAATTCATCACAGGCGTGAAGCCTTCGATATTTAATACAGTCGAGGTCGTAATCATAAGAACGAGGAAACACGTCTTGATGAGCTGTGGATTTCAAAATAAAATATATGTAATGTACTTAGTCTCCTAGATCTAATATGCATGTGACTTTATATACAGGTATTTGTTGTGTATGTGACGTATTTTCGTTAAGGGCGTATAGATAAGCACAAATCGTCGGCCTAATTATCAGAATTCGGAACTCCATTTGACCATATTTTACAGGAGAGACATAAAACTGTTTAATTTTGTTACTATTTGAATTATTTCAACGTTTTTTATGAAAGCGAGTATAAAATTGGTCTAGGAATGCATTTTTATGATTTTTTAATATACATTTTGTTTTATTTAGTATGAAAATGGACTTACGAACTTTTCTAGCAATCATGTTTGGAGTTACGTAATATTGCATGTAGTTACAAATTTTTATTATTAAGATTAACGTTGATTTTTCAAATTACGCAGTTTTACTACGGTATGTTTTCAATGGAAAAATAATGAAGAGACTTAAAAAATAATAAATATTATTTATTGATAACAAAATCGCTTCGTAACACATAATAATGTACTTAAGAACGTTTAGTGTACATTTATTTCTTAGAATTCTTAGAATATAAAATCAGTCTCAAATTAAGTACGTACTTATATTTAGTAGAAATTAATACTTTTGGTTTAATTATGCCTCTACGTATTATTAATAAACTTTGAAGACGTCTACCGTAAAAAAACAATAAAGTTAAAAAATATGAAAAAAGTTTAAAATTAAAAGTGAGGCAAGTCATCATAAAATTTGTGATAGTCTTTTTCCATAGTACTCTTCAACGCCTGAAGGTCTAAGTATTTATCTTTTTTAATTTAAATTTTCAGCCTTGAGGAGTATAACTGAGGTATATTATCCCACTGAACGAAGGCTGTTTTCGAGGGTCCTTACTAATCGTCTAGTGCGCAGACTCGACGACTTCCAGCCTTCCGAACAAGCCGGTTTCCGAAAAGGCTATAGTACCATGGATCACATACATACGCTTCGGCAGGTTATACAAAAGACCGAGGAGTATAATCTGCCGCTATGCGTAGCGTATGTGGACTATGAGAAGGCCTTCGATTCTATCGAGACCTGGGCGGTGCTTGAGTCTCTTCAGCGATGCCAGATCGACTATCGGTACATCGAGGCGTTGAAGTGTGTATACAATGCCGCCACCATGAAAGTCCGAGTACACGACATCAGTACGAACCCTATCCACGTGCAGCGCGGCGTACGACAGGGGGATGTCATCTCCCCAAAACTTTTCACCGCTGCACTGGAAGATGCGTTCAAGCTGATGGAGTGGAAAGGACGTGGTATTAACATCAACGGCGAACACCTCTCACACCTCCGATTTGCCGATGACATAGTGATCCTGGCGGAGTCGCTGGAGGAACTCAGCATTATGCTCAGCGACCTTAATAGTGCCTCACAACGGGTGGGTCTTAAGATGAACATGGACAAGACGAAAATCATGTCCATGTCACACCCGTACCGGTGGTTGTTAGGACAAACGATCCGAATGGGTAAGTCCAACTTCGAGAGAGAGGTCACTCGAAGAATCCAACTCGGCTGGGCAGCATTCGGGAATCTACGACACGTCTTGACGTCCGATATACCTCAGTGCCTGAAGTCGAAAGTTTTCGAGCAATGTGTGTTCGAGCACCGTAGGTCACTGGGATGACCTACGGTGCCGAGACGTGGTCCTTTACTGTGAGCCTAATTCACAAGCTCAGAGTCGCCCAGAGGGCAATGGAGAGAGCTATGCTTGGTATTTCTCTACGAGACAGAATCAGAAATGATGAAATCCGTAGAAGAACGAAGGTGACCGACATAGCTCTCAAAATTTGCAAATTAAAGTGGCAATGGGCTGGCCACATCGTTCGCAAGACTGACAACCGATGGGGAAAAAAGGTCCTCGAATGGCGACCACGTGTAGGCAAAAGGAGCACAGGCCGCCCTCCGACCAGGTGGACTGATGACCTGAAGAAGACAGCGGGAAACCGTTGGATTCAGAGGGCCCAGGACCGGGCGGAGTGGCGTCGATTAGGGGAGGCCCATGTCCAGCGGATGTCCATGTCCAGTGGACTACTAAGGGCTGAAAGGAAGGAAGGAAGGAACGAAGGCAAGTTTTTTAACTCTAATTGGTAGTTCTTCCCACACCGTACTTGGATGTCGTAATTTAAACACAATTTTTCCATCTGGAACATATTTCAGAGCTCTTAATCGACCTGAAAATAAAACTTCGTAACTCCATTTTAAACTCACAGCATGTTCATTGACCAACCAACATAAAACTCCGTAACTCCCAAAACACATTTAAGCCTCATATATATCGCATACTGATTCACATTTTAAGTTATATCGTCGTAAATTACTAATTAACATTATTTATTATACCATAATTGACATGCGTTAACAGTATTTTAATGAATTTACGTACCTTTTCTTCATAAAGTGAACTGGACCTCCCCACACTGCGAACGACGCCGTACTGAGCGCGGGAGTTAGGAACATTTCATAGTACAAAATGGCGGCGTGGATATAAGCATTCTTATAATTCACTCTTAGCTCTTTATCCAATTTATTTCAGGAAATAAGAATTATTCTATCCTTTAGATTACAAAAAAGGGCACCAGATGGCATTAAAAGCCAGATTTCGTATTTTTTGGAGTTACGCATTTTGATAATTAGGCCGACGAAATGCAATCATTTAAGCCATGTGAAGCTCCATCCAAAATTCAACGGCTTTCGAGATATTTGAGTTTGATTGAATTTGAAGAATAGTCACTTTTAGACTAACTAAAGTAACGTAATTATTAAAAACCACTTTATAAGATTGGATTTTTTTATTAGTTTTGAGTACTTGACATTTGTATCTTCAATAATAAATAAAAATAATGCATATAAACTACAACAGGTTTGATATTATTTTAAATTAAAAAATTTTGATTTGTTTTACTCACTTTGATACAAATAAGTAACTTCAGTTTATTAAAAAAATAAGCCTTATAAATATCTAGCAAAAAAATAATTCGGTAAGTTGGAAAGATTGATGAGAAGATTGATGCGATCTGGTCTAGCTACCAGATCGCATCAATCTGGGTTATTGATCAGACAAAATATAAAATCGTTGGGCACGTGAAATTTCTATCATAACATTTACTCTGAATACACAACGCCGAACGATTTTATAATATATTTTTGTCTGATCAATACCAATTTGAAGATTGGTGCGATCCGGTAACTAGGATTTTAAGCTTTTAACTAGTACATGACAAACATAATTTTTTTATTGTAAATTAAACCGTTTAACATAATAATCTTTTTATTAAATTTTCAAGTTTTTAGTTTTGTTGTTACTTAATTTAATTTGAAATAAAAATTGATTCGATTGATGAAGAGAAGGTACGGCAATCTTCTCTCTCTTTTTAACCGAAGGACAGTTGTGAGCCTGGTTTCCCTGCTCTTGTATAATACATAACTCTATGGTCCCAACTCGCAATACCATCCAATATAAAGCCAAGACCATCATATCTTTACATCAACCCTTGAGATTGTGTGAACTTTTTAATAAATACATACGTTGTATCGCCTTTTCTGTGGTCATTCCATAATTGTAATACGCATCGTGAAGAGTATATGCGTTGGCTCCGGGCTTGTCCACCCAAAACGCCTTATCTTTCACTACCATCTTTTCAATTACAGCGTCGGGTAGTTCGTCTATTGTTGGCCTATTTAAATAAACTATTTTAATAACATTACGTAAATGTTTTAAAGCCTAAATCGAGATGAAAACATTAAAACCTTTAAGAAAGTGTTTAATTCCGTTTTCAAGATTTTCTTCTAGGTAAATAATAATAATATTGTGATTTGAGACAACGAAGAACTTAACAACTTAAAATGGAAACTAGGTATAAGAGTCTAATAACAAATAGGTAGATATTTATTATATTTATTTATTAACAATTTCCTTTTGTAGTTAATATTATAAAGATTAAAGTATAGGTTATGTCTGTCTATCAAAGCGTAGCTCGGGCTTTTCTGTGACTACTCCATAGATGTTTTTTATTATAATTTATTTCCAAAAAAGATGTAATCGATTAGTGTATTAAGTACCTTGGAGGAATCTCGACTAATTCCCTTGTAAGAGGTTGAAGAAATTTGCCGATCGTTTGTTGAGTAAGACGAGGGGGTTGACCCGGTGCTAGACTTTCATCAGTTCTAACGGTTAATGATACATTGTCGAGAGTATACCTGTTTACATATTATTTGATTATTGAATCTGTTTATATTTCACGCTTAACTGACGGGTTCATTCAGCTGTGATTTTTAAATCCGCATTAAAGTTGTCCAGCGCTTTTTATAATACTTTACTTGTTTTAAGTAATTTAATTAGGTAGGTAACGTTAACTTTAAAAATTAATCAAAGATTTCAACTGGAATTGAAAGTAGGTACCTACTCATCTATTTGGTTCTTGAAATAAAACTAAGGAGATTAAAGGTAAGTACTAACTTATCCGGATGGTAACCAGTAAACATTGAAACATTACTTTGTGGGTGTGAAGGATGAGAAATGTTTTCCATTTTAGAATCTTAACCAAACCAAATGATATCCAAATACCTATTTGTGTTTGTGACACAGTCAAATTTTATTATCAATTCAATCACTTCATACTAGTTCATACTTTTTTATAGTTGTGCTTTTATGGTTGTGTTTTTATCACATGTTACATAATATGAAATTTTTCAGCCATGCAGTCCAATCATAATTTTTTTCCTCGATGGTAGGTTTTTGCACTTTAGGTAATAGGCTCAAAAACCTGACTACTGCTAACTAGTAATTAAAATAAGTTCAGTTTTTTTTCAAAACTCTGGTAAATCTTATTTATAAAATTCTCATGTCACAGTTTTAGTTACCATACTCCTCCAAAAAGGCTTGACCAATTTTATGAAATTTTATATATATACATATTCAGTAGGTCTGAGAATCGGCTACCTACTGTCTATTTTTCATACCCCTAAGTTGTCCACACCTAACATTTTTATTTTATTTTTTGAACAAATATTTTATTTTTTAATAATGTGGCAATAAATGTACATAGAGGTACAACCCTAAATTTTCATCTTTCTATCACCAACCTCTATTTTTTAATAGTCCATTTTTAACGCTCGATAACGTGTATTATGGTAAAACAACGGGGTCAGCAGCATAAATAAATAAAATGGGTCAAACCTCAAACTTATTGAACTGGCGTGTGATAAGGTATTATGTGTCTGTGGCATGACTGGCATGACGGTGTCATGCATCTAATTATTATTTGTGCGGTCTGTGCTCCGAAAAGTGAGTGAAGTGGAGTGAAGGAAGTGAAGCGATCTTGCTCACTCTGCTGTGTACTTATAGTCCTACCTATACTACCTACATAATATATAGACATTTGATCATTTCATTATTATATTTGTAGTATGGCTAAAATCATAGTGGTGTACATAAATAAATTATTTCTGTGACTCATATTTTTAGGATAAGACTAGGCTTGTGATATTACTATGTCTAAAAATATTGTTTTCGAGGGGTGGTTGACAAAATCACCTCCTATAAAAAGAATTTGGAGAACGGTGAGTAGACTTTCAAACAGTTATATTCATCTTTGTTGACAGCAAGATATTTCGTTTAAAAAGTGCTTTATATTAAGTTAAACTTTAATTTAGCGCAACCTTTTTTATTTACTAACACATTATCATGCCTACTCTATTGAATTAAGGGCTATCATTTCTTTCATTAGTTATTTTCTTGATGTTCTAGAAATGGCGGAGAAGGTGGTTTGCCTTGCGGCAGTCGGGCGAGCTCCCTGGCCAATATTTTCTCGACTACTATGCGGACCGGAATTGCAGGCGGCTCAAGGGCACTATCAACTTAGATTTGTGCGAACAGGTAATCAAAGTTCTGTTATGTTTTCGACGTTGTTTATTTTTAAGGCAGCAACTTTTTACTATCCAATGTTGACTCGAAGTATGCGAAATAATTCTGTATGTAAACAGTTTCCTTAAACTGCAAGTAGGTAATTTTTCTGTTAACAAATGCTTACAAAATTGTTGTTCATGACAAATCATTCATTCAGCCGAGTATATTTAAATGAATGCACTTTGGGTTGACAGGTGGATGCAGGATTACATATGGAGAGGAATAGTCATAGCACTTTAGATCCGAAGCTGAGAGGTTCAGTATTCACAATTCAGACGCAGTCGCGGACATACCACTTGGAAGCAGACTGTGAAGCGGACATGGAGAGATGGGTGGATGCAATATGCCGAGTGTGTGGCCTCCGGTCAACTGAAGACCAATCTGATGTAATAGGTACAAATCAATGAATTATTATTTGTGTTTCTATTTAACTACACAGAATCACAATATATTTAAAAAAGAAATTAATTTAATAAAAGCTATGGGTGTATTAGATTTTGTTATGGGGTATTAATTATAGCTTTATAATAAGGTTGTTTAAATTAACTTAGAGTAATTAAATTTCTCAAATGGGATAGAAATTCTATCTGGGGTTTTGTATATTGGTTCATTGCTACTCATGAGAGCTAAGATGTCTCAAACATTTCAAAAAGTATCTTTGGCAGCCAACTCCAGTGAAAGGCAAGACATTAAGGACATTCTGCTTCATGGTGATAAATTACCTCATTGGGCAAGCTGTATAGTATGCTGATGTAAGAATAAACATAAACATTACATGTACCTACACAAGAATTAAGAAGATTTATTTATTTAAATTCAATTAAAATATATATATAACTAGATGACCCTGCAAACATTGTTTTGCTATATAAGTTAACAAGCAGGATGAACAATTATTAGATTACTAAAATGTATTAAAACATAGGGGTTGTTGATAGAAGGGTAAAAATTTAGTGTTGTATGTATTTTTTGATGCCACAGTATTGAAATATAAAAAAAATGTCCAAAAAATAAAATAAAAATGTTAGGTGTGGAGAACCCTTATCACTGAGGTTTATGAAAAATAAACAGTAGCCGATTCTCAGACCTACTGAATATGCATATAAAATTTCATAAAAATCTGTCAAGCCGTTTCGGAGGAGTATGGTAACTATAACTGTGACATGAGAATTTTATATATAAGATATTGTTGTACATCTTCTATTGATAACATAAAATCTGTTGAAGACTAATGTAGCATAATGGTAACTTTGTAAGTTGTGTGGAGTCCTGGTTTCAGTTCCCAACTTAGCACAAATTTTAATGATTGGTATCTGTTCTTGTTTTCCTTCCATCCATTTTGGATGTGAGTCATTGTTTATTTATTGATATTTTTAAATATCATTATATCATCATATCATATGTATACTAATATTATAAAGCTGAAGAGTTTGTTTGTTTCTTTGAATGCGCTAATCTCAGGGACTACTGGATCGATTTAAAAAATTCTTTCAGTGTTGGATAGTCCATTTATCGAGGAAGGTTATATAGGCTATATTTTATTTTCAAAAACAATTAGGGATCCGTAAGAAAATTGTGATGGAAAACCTATTTATCGGTGCACTGCATAAACTATTGACAATAGAACAAAATTATGTACTATGGGTTTGTAGGTCTTATTAAGATGTACAAAAAAGTCTCCGAGAGCACATATCTATGATAGTTTAGTCACGATAACCGCAAGTTCTAATATCCACGCGGGCGAAGCCGCGCGCACAGTCTAGTCATAGAAAATCCTTTGTCCTGAATGAGAATCAACCAGGAGAAACACAGCCTAAACCGCTGATCGTAAAAATCTGAAACTTTGAGGGTGTATTCTTGAGGGCGTGTATGACGTAGGTGTCAGATAAGAGAAGGGATTTTCCGAAATTGTACCCCTAAGGGGGTGAAAAATGGGGCCAAAGTTTGTTTGGCACAACATGTTTCCTTGGTCCGATCTGCTTAAAATTTTGCATAACTATTCTTTAAGAGAATTAATGGAAGATGCATTTCAATTTTATTGAAACTCCAAGTTATTTTGCATCAAAGTTCATAGTTCATAGTTAATTTACTATTCAGGAGATAGCACTGCTTACTTGGCACACAAGAGACAACAACAAATAAAATTTATTATAAAATTTTAGCTATCAATCGAACAAATAACAAGAATTTCCGCAACGGTCTAAATATGAGGAGTGTAACGTAGACAGAACACAGGTTTACTTTATAACCTTAATGTCTGCTAAGATATGACTTTTGAAAAAATATATTGGTGGAGGGTGGGAAGGGGAAAAGTTTCTTAGTTTTTGATAGGTAGGTCTTCTCAATCGTAGCTAAGGAGTTTAAGTTGTTTGGATTTTCGCATTAATAGGGGAGGTAAACAGAATTGGTGGTTCTCTAAAATTAAAATAATTTAAGGTAAATAATAAGTTTGGATAGATAGGCAAAATTATTTTTGCAGAGCGAAGCCGGGTAAATTAGTCAGTTCAAATAATGTTAACATGTACAATATAATATGTAAAAGGGTTATCTGTGACTAGCATATTTGTTGTGATGCAGACTGTCCTATAACAGCAAGATGTGGAAACTATAGATCGGTTAGCATTATTGGCACAGACAGACATGTTATAGGAGTTCCGAACACCGTTGTTTGGTAAAAAAAAACAAAATAAATGATCTAATATTCAACAAAATGATAGGCAAAACAATCTTTGCTAGTGATGCAACTTACCAGAACCTGGCGATCATTTAAAACCCTAAAATAGGAAAAATTAAATTAGGTATCTTAAACTTTTATTCTTGTTCTTTTATACTTGTGTATTTTAAGAATTTTATAACATTAATTCCTATTGCAAAAAATGATGACAAACTCCTAAAACTTTCTTGGAGACACTGAAACAGAAAGGCAAAACAAAAAACAATGCTCTCATTCAAAACTAAACATATTGTGATATTAACTTACCTTCAATAGGTTAATCTTAGTAAATTTAGATCCACACACATGCATGATTACACTAGTGTACTCTATTTTTATTATTTAATATTTTTTAGATACTAAACATTTTTGTGTTGTAACATTTAGCATATCAAATTTGAAATGAGGTAAGAATATAAGCAGTATTTTACACTGCACAACTTCAATCAAAGTGCTGAAGTATGCTCCAGATCTCCCCCATCAATGTAATTTATGATTTAATTTTTTTCAGTTACCTATCAGAATAACATGTCTGATTTATCTGTGGCAAATGAGCAGTATGAATGTGCTGATAGCACTGGCCCATATATACCTATATCAGAATGCATAACAGGAGTTCGTGCTCAGGTATATATCAAGGAGGTAGTGCACAATCTTAATTCTTTGTTTGATTTGCTTTTAGAAGCTTTTGGTAGGAAAAGGGGGCTAGAAGAAGTGTTGCGCAGGTTTGTTTGGTACAATTATAATTTCCATAAAAATAAGAAGATAATATACTTCCTAGAACGGCTATGTGGGCGGGCAAGATTCTGCTAAACTGAGCGAAAATTAGCTCATTTGAACACTCTCATCGCAACTGCGAGTGTGAGTGATATAAGAGTTTGGGGTGTGAATATCGCTAGCTGAGCCAGCTGCAGTGAATTTGCAATAAATTTTATTAATAATAACAAAATATTATTGCCTTTTTTATGTACTTCCTTTTTCTATGGGCTTTTCTTTTTGTTTGAGATACTAATACTTAGTGAGATATGTTTGTTTCTATTGAACCATGATTGTATAATTAAATCATTACTCATTGGGGTTCACAATAATGATGATGAAAGCACCTTCATCATCATTATTGTCATAGCCCGCTTACTATTTATCATCTATAGGTCTTTTATGAATTATTCTATAGATCTTAAACCATATATCATATATATATTTATATATATAAATAGGCGAAGTTGAATCCGTTCTGAATAATTTTATCCTTCGTTTCTCAACCGATTTTCCTCATTTTTGTTTGTTTGGTAGATAATGACGAGTTTTGGTGCAGATGGTCAATAAATTTAATTAAAATGCATTAGAAATACACGAAATTAATTATTAAAAAGCAATAAGCACACAACCATACGTTTTTTTACACACAATATACTCACACACTCACACATATGTAGATACATAAAAATGACATGTATGGTTTTTTTTCTTCTGGTTATGGCGGGGGCCCAAGACAAGTGTTTTTTCATTAATTTCGTGTATTTATAATGCACTTTAATTAATTTTATTGACAGTCTGCACTAAAACTCGTCAATCTACCAAACACAACAAAAATTAGGAAAATCGGTTGGGAAACGAAAGAGAAAATTGTTCTGAACTGGTTCGCCTTATAATGATAATTTGAATATATGTTGCAGGATTCACAGCGAGCATTTACATTTGACCCCAAGAACATCGTGATCAGTACCAGACCTGTTTTTGATAGAGACACAAGAGCACATCAATTGTATATGAGTCAACCTCATATAAGGCCACCAAATAATAATGCGGAGTTTTCAGAAAACGACTCGAACCTCAGTGAGGATGAGAGTAGATCACTGAATGCTAGTCAATCAAACATAAGTATGTGTATTTGAATTATATTATAGAATTATTTAATGTTTTAATATTTCATATTTTATTGTATAATAAAATCCTTATCATTTAATTTGTTTATTTAGATTGAATAAAAACAACACTTTTTTCGTCTTTGTGGAACACTCACATCCAGAGAATTGAAATTATCTTATGGACCCACAAAAAATTTAATACAGAATTCAAATGGCTGCCATTTCAAAAGCAGGGGGGCTATTATTGGGGGCCTTATGGGGGGTGTTTTGTTGATGAAATTTGGTCAGTTTTATACTGAGCCAAACACACTGTATACCCTATTATATATTAACTTAATAATAATATTTGATTTTCAAGGGGACTGGACTGTGGCAAAATCATTTACAAAATCTGCCAAGATTCCCGATAGAAATGGATTTTGTGAAGATGGTATGTTTTTAATATGTTTGTTGACATTCTTTTGGACATAATTATTGAATTATGTAAATTATACTTTTTTTGTAGGCCCTCCTGTGCCTCCAAGACCACCAAAAACGTTTACCATGAGCAGGGATATGCCTCAAAAAGAATCATTCCAAACAATCAGATTTCTGGAGCCCGTTAATGTACATGTCAGGGATTGGGATACTGTAAGTGTTTTTTACAAGTTATGTTTTAGATGGTATAATTAGTTACGAGAAGTTATGTTAGAAGTAAGTAGATAATAATGCAGAAATGCTCAATCCTTCAAATTTGTTAAAAGCCCCAGCAAACCTATTATAACTTATAATAGGTTTTTTCAAATATTTGGAAAATCTCATTTATTCGTGAATATAACTAAATCTATACACTTAATCTATAAAATCTATATTTCTAGTGGTTGCTAGTTATTTCTATTTTGAATTTATTTAAAATTCCAATGTTACTCAAGACTATAGAGTGACTGTTGTTTGACATTTTAGAGGTTATCCGTTGAGGAATGCTTTAACATAAAGGACGCTTGCCATTGCAACTCATGAATTTTAGATTTCATCCTTTTTTGTATTGTTCTCTTGCGTATGGCTATTTTATATGTGGCTGAAATATTTTATATGCATTTCTTATTCGTAAACATTCGGTGCATTATGAATCCCAGAAAAAACATAAATGTACAAAGGGAGAGCCAAGTTCAATACAAAAATTATGCTTGCGAATATTTTTGTAGATATTGATATTATGTTCTTTAATATTGTAAGACTAAACGTTTATTTGCACATATTATATAGGTATAAAGTTGTTGCAAATTATTTAGATCAATCTATGTTTACCATTTTTAGGTATGCAAATATTAAATGAATAAAACTAACAAATTAAATTCATAAATAACTTAATTACATTAAATCAAATACTTTAAATACGATCATTTCTTTTTATTTAAATTTTATTACTTCATGTTACACTACTTGGTATGTAGTGTTAAGAATTCATTTATTAAGTTGTTTACCTAATCGGACTCATCGGTTCAATTGGTAACGTGCCACCCACTATAAGGTCGAGAGAGAAAAAACCGGAGAAAAACATACTGTAGCACATACTTTTGTTCTATCATCAATAGTTCCCGCAGCGCATGCGACGAAAGACGTTTTAGGACACATATAGGCACGGATAATTAATGTTTTAATGAGCGCCGCTAATGGCATACTTTAGTTCGTTCGCGGCGCGGCGCGCGGGCCCGAACGGGAACCCCGCTTGCCCCCGCGTACAAGTGCAAGGCGCGAGCGTGTTCAACCGACATACTTAAATTAGTCAATACATACATCTATCGGTAACAATAAGACATCGCTATTGTTTTGACCTTGGTATAACTACACGTTGGACTTTCTTTTAAGGTACAAAGAGTTCAACTAACAAATTTAGATTAAAATATTAGGTATTTCTTATTTTCAAAAGAAATCAGAGAAACGAACCTTGGGCACTGATCTTTGTTATTTTAGTGAGCCGTGGACTATTTTCTCACTGGAACTAGAACTGATTGAGTGAGACAAAGCTAAACGCGTGACAGTTAACAGCGGCATTGACAGCGGCAAACTTATAGCGAACGGGTCCTATAAAGTATTTATCTATTCATTGAATCTCATGTATGTACTTCACTTTTATACTGTTACTGGTTTAGGCACGAAGAACGTTTGTGGTTATAGTATGACAATCATTTAATTCATCGTTGAGAAAGAAGCAGGATGATCATAAATGTAATAAAACAATAAACAACTAAATCGGTATACACGTAAGCGGTGCCTATGTTGATGTGTTGCTCGGTAGCGCTTTTATGAAGATTTACTTCTGTTCTGTGTATAATTATGTGGTGCCGCGCGGCGCGCCGCCGAAGACACAACACCGTTTGTTTAGCCAGCGGGCCGGTTGTTTACCACGTATTAAGTTTTTTGTATGGGGACAACACTTATTTTTTAACTTTATTTTTATATTCCTGTTATAAGCAAATATAGTAATACATATATTGGGATAGTTTCAAATATCTGCTTGTAACGATGTAACGGTTCCAACGCTAAAATTAAAAAAAAAAATTGTATGGGGACCCCCCTAATTTTTACTTTTTTTATTTTTAGATTTTTTCCTACGCTTACATACATTTACCGAGCTAGATTACAAATTTCATCCTTCTAGGACAGTGCTAAAATTTACTACTTTTTTACTTTCATATCTTTATAAACGTTTGAGCTAGCTTCATGAAATTTGGGCTTCTATATATCCTTATGGATATAATTAAACACACGTACTTTTATGTGTTTACATCAAAGAGGTTTTGGGTTATAGAAGGGTCAAAAGTGGCACCAAATGGTTCGTGTAATATTACACTCGGCGCTGACTAGCCAGTTACTTGCGTGTCTAGATCTTGGCAAGATCCAAACATTGATTTTATCAGCATAAGTTAATCAACATTAGTTAGTGAAGCCAATATACTGAAAATATCATTGTGCACCACTCGCAGGCATGTGATATTGGTCTTATTCTTACTGACCACCCCTCAAATTTCCACTAATAGTTATTTAAATATTGATTTTTTGCTCCAATCGTGGCGTGTCGCAGTATAAAGGTCTTACAGTGGTTATTTCTTGTGAAGAGTGGGCGGACATTGCCGTGGATGCGGGTGCCGCGACGGTCGTCGGGCACCGCGCCGCCGTCCCCGCGCCGTTCTGAGCACGTCGCCTCCCGCCAGCACGACGACGACGACGGATATACGCTCGACCAGCTCGTGAGTAGCATGGACTAGATACAGGCCGACCGCCGTAAACGTGGCCGTAAACGTGGCCGTAAATGTGGTGTGCGGGTTGCGAGAGACAAACGAAACTGACCACCCCACACACTATGGGAGGGTTTACTAGCAGCTAGCGTGTTAAGCATGTAATGTGGCTGACCCTGTCATACAAAAGTATTCACATCACCGGTTACGGTGTGTAAAGCCTGGGATTGGCAGTTGTCGGAAGGAAAACTAGATCGAGTAAAACTAACATATAAGTACTTAACACACACAGACAAAACTGGTGCCATTCTAATAATAGCCTTTGGTCCTTTAACAAAATGATTAAGACCATTTTTAGATATTCACTTCAAATTTTACCAACAAATATTTCCTTAACCAATGGTGCTTACTGATCACTATCACTACATACGTAGTATAAAACAAAGCGCTTCCCGCTGTCTGTCCCCATATATACTTAGATCTTTAAAACTACCCTACGGATTTCGATGTAGTTTTTTTAATAGATAGAGTGATTCAAAAGGAAAGTTTATATCACATGTATATAACATGAATAAAAAGTTTGGATAATAGTCAAAATAACTATTAGCCAGAGCGAAGTCTGCCGGGTCAGCTAGTATAATTACATTAATTGGTTAAGGTTTTAAGGCTAAAACATGTTATTACGTCACATTTATATATCTTGGGAAATTTACAATACTTATTTCAAAAACATTGTGTTGTTTTCAGTATTGAAATGTAAAATTCTACAAGGGTGATGAGATGACCCTTGTAGATATCCACAAATGTGGTAAATGTAAATTTGCATGGCAGATGTTGTTTGTTTTCAACAGTGCATTGGCTTGTCTGATATAGGAAGTAGTATATATCTTTGAATATAAATATATTCCTTCTCCTGCGCATTTGCCATAATTTTTAAAAGTATTTTTTTATTACCGACTTCAAAAAAGGAGGTTATCAATTCGACTCATATGTATGTAATATTCGCAGAACTGCACAATTTTTACATTTGTTGGTCTATTACGGCTTCCAAACAAGAATACCATGTTTCATGGTTGTATGTATGTATATGTATTTATGTATATATGTTTTTCCACGCTCACGCATATCTCCGAAACTAATTGACGGATCGTGTTCGTTCTTCTTTGTTTGTTTGCATTTTGTTCAACTTAGGGAATGGTAAAAGTTTCATCAAAATCGGTCCTGTAGCTTCCGTGATATGGAGGTAAAACTAAAAATTACGATAAAAAATTATTTAAAAAAATTAAACCGACTCAAAAAAGTATGAAATAAAATTTGTAACTGTATACTTTAGTACTATTTTTTGGAGGTTGGTGTCAAAATTTAACAATAGAAACAAAAAACTTGATACTAAAGACACCAAACTCAAAAAATAGAAGGCCTAAAGTATGTAACAAATTTTTCATCCCATCTACTCGAAAAGTACGACTTTGCTCCCCTTTAAGTGCGCCCAAAGTTGGTGTTTTCTATAAGAAACTTTTAGCGGGCAGGAATGAGTTTTCCTCCCTCTTCTATTATAAAGAGGGAGAAATTATTCAGCCGGGAGTGCGAGCGCGAGAGCACTATGCGCATGCATTTCAGAGCGAGTGAGACGTTCACAACAACTTGGTTCCTCTTCTTAAACTCTTTACCACCATGTAAAACTGAACTATTTCAACAATTTCTTCGAGCGAATTACATTTCTAGTATATGGAATAACGCAAATGAAAAACTACCAACCATTTTAACTCCTGAACACAATGGGTGGAGGCTAGAAGAAAACCAATATCACTTTCATTGGTTTGATGGTGACCATATGATAATTTTGTGTTTAGGGGATGTTTGGTCACTCGAATTTGTCTGACTGATGAAATATAACTTTGTAATAGTTACTTGAATAACATATTTAAAAGTCAGACATGATAAAATAAGTAAAGTTCATCAATCATCATTTTGTCGAGCTTTAAAGCGTCTGACAAAAGCTCTGGTCCATGAAAAGTGTCTGACACTTTATAATTCTAGTTTAGAATAATATTCTACAAAATATATATAAAAATCAGCCATACAAATTTAAGTTAGATAACTCATATTTTTAGTCATCTTTCTCACCTGGTACCTGCCCAGGTGTCACAGGGCAAGCTTCACAAGTAGGCAGGTATTTAAAGTATACTAGACGCTACTAAGTCGTGAAGGTTTCATCCATGTAAAAATAAGTTATGTCAGAACGCTCTGGGATCTTGGACTATAAGTTCCAAGAGTGCGCGGCAATCAACTTTTCCGCACACTTTTTGAATTTGGACCATCTCAGTGTTCAACGCCAAAGAAATAGAATGCAAATATTGTTTGAATAAAGACGACGGAACTACAGAACTACAGCCCGCGATTTTGTCAATTTTTACGGATTGTTAGAAATTAGCCAGATTTGGACGTTATTACAAACACGCAGAATATAAAATCTACAACAATCTCTATTTCCTAATAAAACTGTAAGTAACAAAAAATTTCATAATTGCGAAAATGTCTCAAATGTAAATATAACTTTTTAGTTGTTTTAGTATCAGATACAATTTAATTTCAATTTAGTTGTTCCTCTATGTTTTATTAAATAATATTATAATAGAATATGAGGCCCCTTTCATTTTCTCATAGATGGTGATGAGAAGTAGAGTGTATCACTCGGAACAAAATAACATATATTTTTGACTCGGGCGACGTAAAAATATCATTTTGCTGCCTTATCATACAACCTACTGTTATTTCATACTTTTTTGACTTGGTTTAATTTTTTTTATTGTTTGCACATGGTATTAATGTTCAATAACAAATTCAACATGTACCTTCCTTATACATAATATCCAATCTCGAAATGGTGCTCGGACTAAAAATGCATTTAATTGTTTTTGATAGAATTACATTTTATATATTACAGTCGATGCAGTATTGCAATCTGTCCATCATACCACCGACGGTGGACCGCAATCTGAAACCTCGCCATTCCAGTCACAGCATATCACAGTTCAACTTTATGGCTGGACAGGTAATTATATATGGAGATATATATTATTTTTTAAATTTTCAAGCAGCAAAAGGGCATACAGGCCACCTGACACCCATGTTCAACCTCATAAGCAAGATAACCTAGCTCCATTAGCCAAATTATAGCAAACAAATATTGTGCCTGATGCTGTACCTATGTCAGCAGCTACATCCAATCATAAATCAGGATTAAAAATACTATCTGAAGTTTTAAGTGAATGCTTACAGTTCTTAAGAACTAAAGACATTTTTAGTGTGTCTTTGTTCTCTTTGTGCGTAACAAAAACAAGGCACACTTTTTTGTGGCAACTACTTGCTTTATTGCGGGGTTGGAAAACTTTTTTTTTATTGATTGTACTGTACTCGCTTTTTTCACCGTTATAAATGTTTATGTGTTAATAAATCAACAATATAAATCGCTTTTCTTGCTAGGGCATGGTCCACAACTCACATCATGATGACCTGAAGTCCGATGTTTTGCAGTATTTAGACCTTGATCTACAGACATCGAAGCCCATACCTACCCATAAAGTGAGTATATCATATTAGGATAATAATATAATGTTCCATGTGTGAATAAATAAGACTCCAGATGAACCAATAGAGTAAGAGCCCGTGGCTCCCAGACCTTCGTTATATTATAAAAGCTGAAAATTATTCTATGTTTACCCACTATATAGTTATGAACGGACCCTGAATATGGAACTTGGGTCCCGGTGGGTTCGGCAGTTAAAGGGGGTATACAGAGTAAACACATTTTCGTTCATAACTCGCGAACGGTTAGTCGGATTCCGAAAATTCAAGGCATTTTGGTGTACTCCGCGGCGCCTATCCGACCACGTCGCTCGCATCTTCCGAGCGCTTAGCGTTTTCGAGAAATTTCCAAAAATGCTCGCGCCTACTGTTACCTTTAAAGTGTCCGGGAAGATAGAGGAACCATCGAAACCGTCTGGCTAAAAGGGAAACATCATTTTATAGTTGCCCAAATAATATATATATAATAGCTCAGCCTTTATACTATGACGAAAGTATAATTGTATTTCAGCATACTTTAGGGTGTCTGGGAGGGCGTTGTCACCGTCCTAGGTGTCTGGCAATGAACGAGGCAGTTTTTAACATTATATTATACAAATAAAATATATAAAAACTGACCTTTATACTATAACGAATTTGAGGCACTGCCGAACCCACCGCGGCCCAAGTTCCATATTCAGGGTCCGTTCAATCTATATTGTGGGTATACATAGAACAATTTTCAGCTTTTATAATATAACGAAGGTCTGGGAGCCACGGGCTCTTGGGCTACAAAGCATGTGCCTTGGACATGAATATGGATTGAATGGATGGATGAATATGGATAGATCTAGATCTAGAGTTTGGTTGTCGAGATAATTTTATTAATTTTATTAATTGTATATTAATTGTTTAATTATAGGTGTTACTTAGTAACCAAACTAGTTTTTTACAATACCAGTATAATTATTAATTGATACCAATAATTTTGACAGCCACAAGTAGTACCTAGAAAAACGACTGATATACTTCACGGTAAATCAAACTCTGCGGCGGACACCGACAGTGCCTACAAGACCGTGGACTTCTTGAAGACGGAGGCCTTCAACATCACGCGACAAGACGCCGAAGCATCTAGAAGCAACCAGCAATGAGTAATGTTCACTCAATAGGTAAATCTATATCATAAATACTTATGCGATTACAGACTTTAGTCTTACAAAGCTACGTCCGCTATACTTGAACGTTTACCTTGGCCGTTGAATAGCAAGTAGCGTGTATTTTCATCCACATGCAAACATTTTCAAGCGTTGAATCCTGAATAATCTTAAATTCAAATTTTAAAACACAAATTAACCATAAATAAAATTTACATGGAAAACTAGCGTTATTTTGTGAGCTAAAACCGCAATTGTATAAACCACTTCTCTTCTGACAACTTACAGCTCTCTGCGACATTACAAATTAAAATATTGTAATTAGTTATACACCATTATAGCCTAAAGATATTAAAAATAAGAAGACTTGCTGCTGAACGCACATCACTTTATTGAGTTTTGTATAATGTTATTTATATGATATTTAATATTATTGATGTCTCTACTATAATAAAACACAATTGTATTAAACGATAAGATTACTTGCTATTGCAATACCAAATACTGTACTGTGTACTGTGTATTGTCTATAAGTATTAATTTAGACAATGTATTACAATTAACCTCAAGAAAAAGTATTATGGTGCAATTGTTAGGAGCTTCCTCATAAGTATTTATTTCGTATGAAATAAATCGTCGCTAAGACTAGTGATAGAGTAATGCGAACTACTTCAGTATACAAATTGACATTATTACAGATGAAATAAAAGAAAAATGTGATAGTATAATTTTAGTTTATTCTGTTTTATGAATGTTAATTGAAGGTATTTAAATATTTGGCATGTGTAAATAGACTAAATTTGATAAGAATATCTTTAAATTTTGTGCAGGTTACACATTTGCTCATAGCAAGAGAGCCAGTGAACGGCAGACCAAACATATTTTAGGAAAGCCTAAAATTTCCTCAGTGGCTCTGTTATACCTATAGGATTATACCGGTATAATATTCGTTCACACAAAAACACTTTCATACTAGAAACTAGTTGAAGCTGATAGGCATCACAGCTTCAACTACGTGTCATTGTAAGAAACGTAAGTAAATGCGAGAGGACTTCTACAATTGGGCCGAATAAATGGAATAGAAAACGATAAAATGACCTATTTATCGATGATTTTAAAATACATAGGGTACTTCTACATAGATGTTGCATTTCATGAGTACGCGTAGTTTTACCTGTGGTATAATAAAAAGTAATGTAAAGAGGATTGAATGTAACACAAAGGAATTATGTAAATAATGAAGGACCTAAATAAGTGTTTTGTTGTGGTCCAATGGAACCTATGATCATGCATTGAAATATAGATTTTTTAATGACCCAAGTAATTCTGTCTGCTTCGTGATACATAAGACAATTCTAGGTTATTAAAGAATATCTATTATTTCTACACAGCAACAACTAGACATTGTATTGTAAGTACTTATAGTATGAATTGGTTAATCTAAATTGCCACCTGAAGTCCATTTTTTTACCTTTGTCCAATTTGGTAAATATTTTTATTATACTATGTGGCTTAATAAATAATTTAATTTTAAAGATCGTCATTGAATACTGAATCTTTCTTGTAAATTTAATTATTTTTTAAAGAAATTTTAAACTTTTTTTCAATAAAAATTGTCAAAAGATTGTATATCAATTAGGATAAGAGTAAAAAAACGGATTGTACACATGACACCTTAACAAACACGATTTCAATACAGGATGCACGAGTAATCAGTAAATACAAAATCTGTACTATTGTATTGTAATTATACAAGTTTTTGACACGCTGTAATTATAACACTTAGAGTAAATAATGTAAGGTGCGAATTAATATTTAATTATTAAGCATAGCGTTTACGAACTTCCGGTCTAGTAAGAAAATATCAATGGATTTACGACCAGTGGCCTTACTCTTGAAATCAATTTCAATTTCAATTCAGTACCAATCCGATTCCGATCCAATCTGAACTGACATGATTTGGTACTCTTGAACGCAATTGCGTTAAAATTGGAATTAAGATTGGATTGACCAAGAATGTCACTGTTCAAAGAGATTAGACAAAATACACATAGAGCGAGCGATAATATGTATGAAGGAGAACAATAAACTATTAAACTTTCGAATAAATTTCAAAAGACATCAAATATTTAAATCTTAAAACTATAAGAATGCTTCTTTAGTTTAGTAAAGTGAAATAAATCATCCAAGATGCATCCTCTATGTAGATGTAGATTCTTTGGACGTTACAAAAGTGTTAAATCATAGTGTCATTCAAATAGATGTCATTCAATTTGTTTTTTTATATATTAAAGAGTTTTTAATATCTATTCGGTCATAAAAAATAGATGTTTTTATACATTTTGCTTAACTCATGAGAAATATTTTGTATTTGAGGGATTTTTGATGGAAATTTATAATGTTTGGCATAATTTTAACTTTTTTAACTTAGTAGATTTGCATTTAAAATTCCCAAGGAGTTATAGTTTTGTTATTGAGTTTAGGCAACCCAAAACCAATTATTATTCTAATCTCAATATTGGGTTGTTAAAAATTACGTCAAGAGTAGCTTTTCTTTGACATTAAGAAGATTGAAATAAAATTACACAATTTGGTTTTGTTCTGCAATATCCGTTTTATATTGGAAAAATAAGGCGCTGGTGTAGCTTTCAAGAGCACGAAATGCAACAATTCCAATGATGATCGATCGGAATTGATTTCAAGTGTAACTCCACTGATCTGTGAGAAGTTTGCAATAACTGTCAAAAAAGAACTGCCAATACAAAGTACAAATGAATAGTGTATATATGTAGGTACATAACTTCTGTAACATAGTTATAAACATGACAATATTTAAACCGAGTTATGGAGCATGAAACAATTCTTCATGTAGCTTGTATTGTTTATTATTGTCGCGTCGTCGGGATGGTGGGGTTCGTAAAAACACCAGTTGTTTCCGCAAGTACTTTATTCAACGTCCACACAATGAATTACCACTCCTTATATACAGACGAACACGTATAAACACTAACTAAACGCACTTAATTAACTCACTCACTAAGTCGCAGTAGTATCACTGGTTATCGCCTGGATAGTTCGCTTCGATCGCTGATCAAAGAATGAATGAATGAATGCCCGCCACGCATCTATTTGTACCCGCACTACAGATATACTAGAAATTTCTGGAACGATCCCGAACAATATAGACTAGAGTAGAAGGTACCAAAGTTGTAAACATCTATAGACTAGCCATGCTATTTTCAAACCTTTAAATATTAGGCAAAAGGTTGAGATTCCATTACAAAGTCATGTAAAGTTCCATTCAAGGTCATGTATGTAACTGTCAGCGACGGGCGGCCGAACTCGCCGTGTGATTTATTGCCTGTTATGTATTTCTCGATTTTTCCAGCTGTCTTGCGTAACATATTAGTAGTAATTGATGTCAGCAATAATAGAAGAACAGATAAAGAAGGTGGGCAATAAAATGATACCTCATTTTATTAATGATTCATATTTTGATCCGTCTTTGTTGTATAGATGCTCCTCGGCAATGGTTTGTCCATTGTTGAAAAAAGATTTTTTAACAAAAAAGAATCGTGACAGAATTTTACAAAAAACTACATGACTCCGCTACTTTGTTTTGCTATATAAGTTATCGAGCGGGATGAAAATTATTAAATTACTAAAATTACAAGAGGAAAATAGAATTGTAGCGGTGATAGACCGTGGCTTAGAAACTGCCTCAATATGGCTAAAATTAATACTAATATTAATAGATGTTTTTATTAAATTTTTGTATAAGTACCTACAAGAACTAGTTCCTTTCTTAAAACAAATTTTGAAATATTTTCATTCGAACTTATGTATATAGTAACAAATTTAAGTTAAAAGCGCGCTGTGATAATGTTTTTATTAATAAATATATTAAAAATATGGTCTGTTGAGGGTAAAGACAATAGGTATAATAGGAGTGAAGCTTTCCTAAATTTTTAGGTAAATTTTTTGAATTTCTAATATGAATTACAAAAAAATATATATTAAAAATGTTTTCATTTATATTGCCTGCCTTCTTTGTAACTAAATGCCGCGTTTCCACGTTGGTCATGGCTTGCCAAGCGACCACAAGTCCCAAGCGTCCACAAATCTCGCTTGGCGTTTGGAAGCCGTTTACATGCTTGAGACGGCTTGTGAACGCGTCAGCAGTCAGTGTGCTGCGTATATCCAAGCATGTCGGACACCGAAATTGTAGCGACCATTACGTTTGGTTTTACCTACTTTTATATCTGACCCCGCAAACGTTTTTTTGCCATAATTAAGTTATCGAGCGGGATGAAACATTTTAACATTAAATTACTAAAATGACTATTAAAAAATAAGGTTACCAACCCTTATTTTTTGAAGGGTGAAAATTTAGAGTTGTATGTATTTTTTAATGCAAAATTATTAAAAAAATAAAATAAAAAATTGTCCAAAAAATAAATCAAAAATGTTAGGGATGGACAACCCTTATCACTAGGGGTATGAAAAATAGATAGTAGCCGATTCTCATCCAACTGAATATAAAATTTCATAAAAATTGGTCAAGCCGTTTCGGAGGAGTATCGTAACTAACATTTTAAAGACAGAACTAGACATACGTGCGTTCGTCGCGAGATTACAGCGGCTACTAAGCTGTGTCCAAAAACCGACACTAGACCCGATCGGATACAAGCGTCCACAAGCTTACGCAAGCCGAGCCAAACGCCCTCTTTCCACGCTTGCGATTGTGGTCGCTTGGCAAGCCATGCCCAACGTGGAACAAAGACTTACAATATGATATAGTAGAATCTGAACCACTAATCAGTTCTATCTGTACAGTGTAGGTACATTCATAGCTAGATCTGCTTTCTTTTCATTAATTTTCTATCACGAAATTGTTCAACTCAAACCTACAAGATTCCTTCATTTATATTTGAACCAAATTTGCTGTTCAAAGTACTCGGAACAAAAACAGTATTACCATTTATTTATTTTATAAACGAAACTATTTTAGGAAATAAACAATAAAATAATCCTTTTTTCATTTACCACGTTTTGTTATCTGTTGTGCAGCAGTATTATTCCTTCATTTAACAACTTTATCAATAACCATTAAACTGCTCAATCGATAAACTTGCAAGAAAACTTTATGTATATTGTTATGTATTTACTATTGGAAGACACACAATCGTTACCGTAAAAATGATACAATATCATGTTTCAAGTGCGTGTTTTAAAATACGTGGGTTTAGCTATTGGAACTAATATAAGAGTTTTGATGGTAATGATGGTAACAATCACCATTATTCTTTATATTTAATTCTCTTCATACTCGTACTGATGGACTGAAAATTGAAGATTCCAGAAACATGGCCTTAATATTACATACCTATATGTACCTATATACAGCTTTTAAAGAGATAAACTTAAATGTTGCTATGTGTTAGATTTGTAAATTAATCGTATTGTCACGAGAAAATAACCGAATAGAGTGCTTTTATTGTATTAGGTGTACAAATATGTTTCCGCCGTTTTTTACAAAAAAATAGAAGATAATTCTGAAAGAACAGTACATTATGTTTTATTCAAAGTATTGTCCATCATTAGCCACTACTTTTTCCCATCTTTCTGGCAGCATTCGAAAGAACTCTTCATCTTTTGTAGCTATCCACGAATCGACCCAATTTTTAGTATCTTCATATTTATGATGTGAAGTACTGCTCAGACAGGCCATGTGCCATCGACCGGAATAGATGATAATAATCAGACGGGGCAATGTCTGGTGAATAAGGCGGGTGATCTTGACCGGCACCGCAACATGCGGACGAGCATTATCATGTAGGAGAATAATCTTGTCATGTCTAGAGTAGTAGTAACCACTCACGACAACTTCACTCACTCAAAGCAGCTTCACCATAAGCTTCTACAAGTAATCGATGGGCCTCGGCTGCGGTTTTCTTCAAATTAAAGAAGTAAAGTAACATCCCGCAAATGACGCTTATTCGGTACAAAACTTGACATTTTGTCACTTGTTTGTGACAAGAGTCACTAATACTCAGTGTATGTTGTTACTAGATGTCCAAACTCACGATATCACATGTTACATCTGACGATTTTAACGTAACCTTTTAGTGAGGACATCTTTCGTTAAACGGCGGAAACTTATTTGTAGATAAAGCCTATATTATCGACTTTTAAAATCTACTACGATCTAAAAATCTCTATTTTAATGTTTTTAAATAGTTAAAATTTAAGCGCACAAAGCACATATGAAACTATTTTTCTAATCAAAAAAATTGTTTCTTAAGACCTAATTCCACAGCAAAGGTTTCTAATCATATCTAATTTACCAATATTATTTATTGGTCTTATCTTTGCACAAATTACTGACTAAATTATTTATTTTTCCATCATCTTGGCGATTTTTGAGTGTTATATGCATCACATGCGGTAGGTATCAGATATAATTGCATTTTGGTTTGCCTTACGTTTGTAAAATAGGAAATTTTATCTACTTAGATTTTAAAAGTCAGTTGGCCTATTCAATTTTATTTCGTTTGTAAGTAACACATAGACTACAGTTTTTAAACCCTTAAATAATCTCTGAAATCTCTGAAAATTGTTATGTTGTCAGAAAAAGACTTGATTTATCTTGTTAACAATTGAATATTATTGAAATCATTACGATATTTTTTGATCCGTGCAAATTTAATACAGTACAAAATTTTTGTCACATACTTATTTAGTTAAATGTCATATATCTACCTATATAGATAGCAAAATATTGTTTTGCGATTTCGGTGTAGAGACTATTTTTCTTAAGCTTGTTGATGTGTATGTAATGTTGTAAGTATCTCTTAGAAAACGCAATTATTCATAAATAAATAAAAAATATGTTTCATAAATATAAAAACGTAATGTTTTCTAAAAATTGTATAGTAATGATATTCTATGTATTTCTTTGAATTAAATGATTATAACAATAATATGCATGCTTCCTCATGCTTTCTTAAAAGCTAAAGTTAACGGATAATAATATACTACTCATAAAGAAATATTTATAAGAATGAGAACGCTAGTGGTTGTATAAAATGTATTTGATAAGTAACAAAAGAAGTTGCAGTTGCTTAATTTAAAATTTGACCATTGTATATTTAGTGTAATGAAATTAACCTTTCTCAATAGGTATGTATTTATTAATATACAGGTGAATTTTTCAAGTGTGCGTGGATGGGGAAATCCGAAACTATGAGGAATATCGAAAAATGCTGGAAGGAGTCTGGGGACCGATTTTGATGAAAATTAAAACTGCATCGTTCGATTTTTGAAAAATCAATATACCTAGCCAGGAATCGCCAACTTTGATTTTGAAAAAAAAATCACAATCTGTATTATTACACCATACGATAGTGTCACTAATAAGGGACAAATTCTGGAAAGTAATGATATACGGCAAGCTTAAAGATAGAGCTCATTTCTCACAAAATATGTTTTTTCCATACAAACCTTAACATTACTTAGCGTTTAAAATGATAGCCATTGTTACCAATTTATAGCCGGATTCGACGTCTCAAGGATTGTGTTGCATTCAATTTTACAGTAATTCACATTAAGCATTAAAAAGAAGAACACAGTTGTAAGGATTTGGATAATTTTGATCGATAAAGAATCGGTTATTACTTTAGATTAGTGACACTATTGAATGGTGTAATAATATAGGATGTGATATTTTTTTTCAAAATCAATGGGTTCGATTCCTTGCTAGGCATATTGATTTTTGAAAAATCCAACAATGCAGTTTTAGTTTTCATCAAAATCGGTCCTCAGACTCCTTTCAGTATTTTTCGATATTCCTCATAGTTTCGGATTTTCCCATCCACACTTGATAAATTCAACATTTATATATAAATAATGTATAATTTATTTTATTACCGACTTCAAAAAAGGAGGTTATTAATTCGACATGTATGTATGTAATAGTGTCGGAACTGCACAATTTTTTCATAATATGTTGGTTTATTACAGCTTCCAAACAAGTATACCAAATTATATGAGTGTATGTATGTATGTATGTAGTCTATATGTATATTCGTCCTCGCATATCTTCGAAACTAAGTGACTGATTTTGATCGTTCTTTTCTTCTATGCTTTAATTTTTTTCAACTTAGGGAGTGGTAAAAGTTTCATCAAAATCAGTTCAGTAGTTTTCGTGATATGGACTTTTATGAAAATTTACGAAAAAAATAATTAAAAAAAATTAAACCGATCTCAAAAAGCCTGAAATAATATTTGATTCATACTTTAGGCTTAATATTTTTGAGGTTTGCGTCTTTTGTATCAAGTATTTATTTTGTTTCCATTGTTAAATTTTGGAACCAACCTCAAAAATAGTTACCATAATGTATTTACTTAACAAATATTATTTCATGCTTTTTGAGGTTGGTTTAATTTTTTTGAATTATATTTTTTACGTTTAAATCCTAAGTACAACTCTTTATTTGTGTAGGTATATTATAAAATAATTTAATCTCAATATGCATTGCGAATGTATTCATGTGAAATATGATTTTAATATGCAATAAATTGATTTATTTCATTTTATATTGTTTTATTTCAATTGATAATAATAGTACGTTTCTTAAATAGTTGGTACTCTTAATGGTATTAGTCGAAGATCCGAACCTAAATCAACCTGCACCGGGCTGTCTCTCGCCGTGGTTATACGCGGGTCACCTGCAAGAGTGGGAACGTGACGTTGAGCTCGCGATGTACGCGGACGACAGCGCGTATTTCGCCTCGTCCAGAGATGCGAATCTTGCAGCCGCCAGGATGCAGCGCTTGCTAGACTTGCTACCTGAGTGGTTCGACAAGTGGCGTATATCCGTCAATGTCAGTAAGACGGTGTTTAGTCGTAAAATTAACCTACCACCACTGCTTAAGTTCCGGGCTCGTGATATAGTTTGGCAGCCGGCAGTTAAGTATCTTGGATGTCACATCGACCGCACGCTGCGGATGGGTCCCATGGTGGATCACTGTATCCAACAGGGGCGCGCCTCGCGTGCGTAGGCTCCACGAAGGGAAAAAAATACGACAATTATTTAAATCTTTTTTTAATTAACATGAAAATGGAAGTTCGAGAAAATTGTGTTAATTATTAATAATCGTCTAACCTGTTGAAAAATTAACTAAGATAAATTTCCATCGGCAGTAAGTTCTTTGAAGTGTTCCGAATATACCATTTTTTTTTAATGTTCAAATAATAATTTATACCTTAAAACAGTTATTGAGCGTGACGTACTCGAATTTGATGCCGCGACCGAACCCTGAACGTGCCGCGCGGCGGCCCATTTTCAGCGTTAAATTTAAACTATAAATAATGGAGCTAAAACTAGTTTTAGATAATAAGAAAAAGTTATAAATTGTGTTAAATTTTTCTAGAATGCTGTACGTTTAAAAAACTAGACATTTAACTTGGTTCCTATTTTCACATTTCCTTTGGGGTACCTACAATCTATACCTATCACGATATAAGTTAAAGGAAGTAATAACGCATCCTAAATGTATGTAATCGCATACATTTACTAAGTTACATTATTAATTTTTTCCATCTCTAGGTCACCAGAATCAGCGTATCATCGAATTAAAATCAGAAGTAAACATGACACCGGGTTCTGAAAGTGGACAATAGTACCTACATCTCCGAGCGAACTACAATGGTCTGTCAAAGGTCAACTACTGAGGTAAACCTTAGTAAAAAATTAGGTTCAGTGTGTGTTTTAATAATTTCTGCGTTCATGACCCGTCATGAAAATACGAGGGATAGGGTAGGATAGGATAGGAAACCTGAAGAATTTTTGAGTTGTAAATTTGAAATAGTCCGGCCTATCGGCGCGGGCGTCCTCGTTCGTGGGCACGATAACAATGCGTTGCGGCTTTACAGTAAAAAAGTGCGCATGTGCGAAAAGGGTTTATATAACTGCGGGCAGATCCGAATCCAAGTCCGATCCATGGACTAACGTCCGTTAGGAAACTTTACTCATTCATCTTTTCCCCAAAAGAGGGGTGCGGGGTTCGGGCCGGGCTGCGCTACTCGGCGCGTTACATAACCGTGCTGGGGCCGACGGTGACTGCTACTCAAGCCGCCGTCGCGAGCGGTCCTGTGTCCCGTGTGCCGTGACTGCGCGCTCAATTCGAATTCGCACCCTCGCGACTCGACCCGCGCCCGCCGCCGCCGCACGCTCGCCGGCGCCTCGAGTCGCGGCCAACCGCTACCGGCGACACCTCGCCGGAAAATTCATTTCGCGGCTTTTCCAAATTTTTATCACTCGCAAACTTTTTAGTCAGTTCCGATCTCACCGACGGAAGTGGTGAGTACTACTTTGAACTTAATGTATTTCTTATGCTTTATTTTCTTGGCTTTAAAATTATTTGCATTTTTTTTTGTTTTTTGATAATTCATTTTCTTCTGTTTCAGTGCTGCGCGTTGTTTATGTTAATTAAATGTTGTTTTTATTTTAAAATGTGCTTTTTTATTTCATATCATGAAATTTTGTCTTAAAAATTATTTAGGCGGCATCGCGAAGAAAATTATTTTTAACACTAATTTATTTTGGGAAAAACAATCCAAACTATTGCAGTAAGATTGTCCGCAAGAGTGAAAAGAATAGGTAAGGTACATAGTGTTTCCATTTTTGCCGACGCAATTTTTACGGAATTGTGATTCGTAAAGATATTTTAAGACACAGGGTTGGTTTTACTATAAATAGTTTATGAGAGGCTTATGGAGATATTATTTCCTATCTCTAAACTAACTTTGCGGCACTCAAATATTTCACCGCCTTAGCGAACACGTACCAAAAATAAATATATAAGGGTGCTCGCATCTCTCGCTTCGCCATTTATTTCTCATATATCTGAATGACTTTCCAAAAGGGTGGCTTGTTAACACTCGCGACGTTTACAGGTTAATGGAGCAAGTCTTTTTTGCGCCATTTATACAATGGTTTCCTATTGACAGAAATCCCTTATAATTAAAATTTTTATTATTTATTTTCAAATTGCAATTGCAAAAAGATAGGCCTTGATATTAAAGTATTTGTATTACGTGGATTATTATTATTGTATAAAGTATTTGTTTTATGCCAATAAACAAAATTGAAGCAAACGTTAAAGCAGCAAGATCAATAACACATTAAAATAATACAATTATTTAATTATACTTCAAAAACAAGTTAAAACATTGCTTTTTTAAATTACGTAATGAATACCCAAGATCGGTTCGGAATTCAGAACTATTATACGGACTTAGCGGGACACATAATACATAAAATTATTATTATTGTTTGTAGCTATGGAGTGCTTGTAGAAGTCATTATTTACAATAGGTATAGGCGACTGCATACCTAGGATCTTAAATCCATCTTCAAAGTCTTAAATACTCTTAAACACATCTTTTAAAATTTGAGTTTTGTTTTTTTCAAACATTTCTTAACAAACATCACAGTCACATTATTATATCGTGATTAGCTATACGAATATAACAAAAAAATATGTGTATCCAGCCCCCTTAGACAAATGGCACAAACGCTATTAGAATAGAATAGAATAGAATTCTTAATGTATGGGAATGACATTAGCTTACGATATGTAATTTGAGCCAAGGAATAGAATCGACAATTGGTAGCCAAATGTCCATTTAGTCTATTCGTTTAAACGAAACGCTAAAGAAGTACAAAATCTCCTTGAAATCCTAGCCAAGTGGCACTTTTGACAAACGAATACGCCTGCTAGCGTTCGACACCTAGCGAACGCCAACACCTTGTAGATAACGCTACAAAATGGCGGATTTTTGATCAGCTGATCGTGGAAGTGTTGTGATTGTGCTTGTGTAATTAGGTATCGTTTTATTTTTCGCTAAAATTCATAAACTAAGACTATTGTGGGTTGCGCATAATGAAGAAGTATGGTTGAGGCGAAGCCAAGGAAACATCAATCGCCAGTGTTTGGAGAACATTTGTGAAATGCCGGATTTTTGTTTGTCGAAAGATTAAGACTGGACAAAATAATATTTAGGAAGCTTTGTTGGGATTTACGTGTTCATACATCATTGCGAGGAACTAAAGAAATGGCCCTTGGAAATAAAGGTAATTAAATAAATCATTACTAAGTACCGTAGTACTTACAATGTTATGACGAGTAAGATATGTATACATATTAACATGTTTCTTGTTTTTTTATAGGTCCTTTGTACTCTGAGCTTCTTGGCGACAAGGTCGTATCAGAGGATCGTGGGTGTCACACAACATTTAACCCAAAGAACAGCGAGTCGGTATACCAGACAAGTTGTAGAGGCACTCAACAGAAGTTATATGTTGACACAATTTGCCTTTCCCCAAACACCACAAGAAAGGTCGATCATAAGACAAGGTGAGTATCTAATACTTATTCAACGCACCTTTTGCATCCTCTTTTATTTACAATCATTACTATATTTAAATGGGTACCTCAATTATAATAAACTTAATATTTTTTTATCTGGTATGTACCTATCATTTCAATACTAAATAAACTTCAGACTTAAGTGACTGAATAAATTCGAAATTTATTAACTTAATACAAAATGAATTTTCAGGATCCAGAGAAGATTTAATTTACCTGGCACAATAGGCTGTATAGACTGCATCCACATAGCCATATAGCCATTGTCAAACCGGACCATGACGAACATCAGCTGTTTTTAATGGGAAAGGGTACCACTCTTTAACATGATTATTAGGTAAGTGGTACATAAGTGTTGCATAGTTTAGGAGTTAGCAGGTTATACAGATAGACAAAATGTGAAAAGCAACTTTGTTTTATACTATGATGAAAGGATACTATTCATTATAACTAATCAAAATTCACCACTAAATAAATAAAATTATTTAATTTGTTCCAGGTGATTCTGGACATCCTCAGAGAGCATGGTTAATGACACCTATTTTAAATGCTGCACCAGGTTCTCGGCAAAACATTTATATCACCAGTCACATATGTACAAGCAAGAAACTGCATTGAACATTGTTTTGGGTTACATAAAGCACGTTGGAGATGTTTTCTAAAACACAGAACTCTTCATTACCTACCATCCTCATGTTGCTAGCTAAATTGTACTAGCATGTTGTGTATTGCATAACATTGCATTGCAACTATTTCAAGCTCGTCTACCACCACCCGCTGATGCAGTAGCTGGGCCACACGACGGTGGTGATGACAGAACTCGCTGGGTCATCTGTTGCCAGCAGTCAAGAAGAGCTCATGCATGGAAGAGCAATATGTACTTAGTTGCTTAATAAATAGATTGTAAGATGTGCTAATCATATTTTTAATTAAATTTATTATAATATAATAACTTATAACTAACAAGAGCTACTTTCTTTCTTTTTAATTTTAATTGTTTATTGTCAATGTATTAATCAACTCATACCTAAATCGTGAGGAACTACGTAGTAATATGATATTAACATATTAAATATACTTTAAATAATTATTGATATCTTCATTTTAACACCCCATTTATCTGATGATTTTTGAACACCACCACCAAGAGAATTTAACATAACATGTTAGTTGTTGCCACAGCTGATCACCTTTGACCCGTCCTTGAGGACTTGAATGGGGTCTTGACAGATCTTCATGGCTAAAACAAAAAACAAGTACCTGTGTATTATAAGGGGCCCGCCACAGTTAAGTGTTGTGTGAATTGGTGATGTCATTGTTTATATTACGGTGTAGGTGTTGTTACAAGTAATACAAAAATGAAATAACAATAGGTACCTTTTCATGAAGTCTATTAAAACAGAGAATTGTTCCGGACTTGCTCCAAGACTTGGTTCCATCACTAAACAAATAAATACCTAGGTTACTTTAAAGGATGTAGCAAACATTTTGGAAACGTAAAGTAGGTACATTCTTACAATTAAAATAATAAGATTTCATCCAAACTTTTAAATAGTATTTAACTGTACTTACCAAATACATTAAAACTTATTTTACTTAATTTTTCAAATAAACTGAGCGTGGCCTAACCTATGTAAGGTTTATTAAATTATTGTAATTAGTAACTTATAATTATGCTTTATAGTCCTATAACAAAGAAAACACGAAAACCAACTACACTTTTTTAAATTTTAGCGCACTTACAAACGTACTTACAGACGTTTACAAACGAAACCATAGACTACGTCTACTTTTTAGCGTATGATGGAATAGACTGAGCGTTCGACAAGTCCTTGTACGTTTGGCTACCAAATTGTTAGCGATATCGCTAAGGCGTTAGCGTTTTTCGACATAGAATAGATTCGGAGCGTTTGCCACTTGTCTAAGCCAGCAGTTCCGTTCAATCGAATTGATTTCGTAACCTGCTATGGTTCTACGCGCGAATCCCGTAGACATGATCGTAGTGTTCGTAGCCTAATAAACTACGAAGTATATTTTAGGGAGGATTGTATCGAGGAGCGGGGGGTTTGTGATTAATGATTAGAGGGTTCCAATATAAAGATCGATATAACTATATTATACCATTCAGTGAGATGTAAATTAAAAGGGTTGAAAATATTGTTTCGTTACATCGAAATATAATATTTTAATGATGATTAACATTCAATGAATAAAATGAATCATTATTAGCATTTGGTACGAACAAAAATCGATAATATTTGAGTACAGCCAACCCGTGTGAAACTAAAGCAAACTTGAGCGGTTACCACGTCGAGTACACGTTTAAGTCTTTCATATCGCGATTTGGGATTGCAATCGCTTTAGCCCGTTAAAGAAAGAACTAAAATTTATAATAACTTGTTGATATAATTACTGTAAGAGGTTTCAAATGCTTTATTAAATTAATAAGTGAATGATAAACATTGGTGCGTGCGACTGGGATTCGAACCCCTCGATTCGAGGTCGAATTCTAAGCCACTGGGCTATTACCACTGCGTTTGCTGAGTAGAAAACAATAAATAAAATGAAGTCTCTATGCCGATTTGGCAGACTTTCACATTTATTGTTTTAAGTAAGTACATTAAACACAATGGCTTTTTTAGTGTTCCGAACCCAAGGCTTAGGCTGTCCGGCCGTCTGTCCATCACAGCGACATTTTGGGGAAATAAAGGGCTGGTCCCTTAGACATCTTAATTTTCTATAGATTGTATGGATTTATTACTGTTAGTAGTGGGAACTGCCTATAGTAAAAACAATTATAATTACATAATGTTAAAACAAATTATTATCCTTTAAATAAATTATAATGATAAATTGAATGCTTAGGACGCTCACTTACAGGTAGAACCAACAGACGCAAAAAAAAAACAATCCAAATCTGTTATCATTTTTAAAAATAGTATCTACTTAATAGTGAACATTATTTAAATAAGGGCTGACTTGATGCAAGTTTAGAGGTAAAACATGAAGGTTATCATTTTACACGTTTATCTACATTCTGCGCAGTTTACAATTTATCTTTACTTATTCGAAACTGTTCGCTCGGGCCAAAGAGTGTGCTATTTACTGCCCTCAACGGAAAGGTGGTAAACTTCTTACAGTAAATTTTCATTATATTAAACTAGCTGACCCGGCAGACTTCGCTCTTTGAGTCACAAACTATTACCACCAAGTCCCTAGCGAAAATCTAAAGAAATAATAGGTTATAGCGGCCTATGGCAAAAAGCTTTTTATATGAATTCGTAAGTCATAAAAACCCATAAAAAATTGGAAAAAAAAGTTTGCAAACAAATATTATGTAAAAAAGACTTTTCAATTTAAATTTCAAAAATCCCCGCGAAAACACTGTCTCGGCCGTCTCGGCGCTGTCGCCATGCTTGTGACGTCACTCGCAGTGTAAACAAAACGTAAAACAAAATGAGTTACAGTCCTTATCATTGGTGTCTCGTGCCTGAATGCAAGAGTACAAGCATTAAAAAAACTGAGAAAGTCATGGATTAATTACCGACTGACAAAGACTCCATTGTTTATTTACACTGCTAATGACGTCACGCCGATAGCTTTAATGGCGTATAGCGTTATTGACATTTGAAAAACAGATTAACAAACCTGAATTTTAAAATTGAAATAATAAATGTATACTACATTTTTCAGAACAGAAATCATCATTTTTCACTTGCTTTTAACAAAATCTATCAATATTACATAATTTTGGATTTTTCCTTGCATGGTGCGTAATTCCCTATTATAAAAGGCACGCTCCGCCGCGCCGCCCCCCGACTTTGTTTTATATTATGTAGTGATGATGAAGTTTCGGCGAGTGTTGTTCACACTCCCGCATAACAAGGCTGCTTGTCGCCGCTAAAGGCCCATTCTAAATTACCTTAATTTTGCTTCAAAATGTACTGACAAGAATTAGGTACTTTTTAGCCTCATTTCCTTGTTAATTCACCTTTTATGTTACGGGATATCCTTCCTTTCTTTCAGCCTTTAGTAGTCCACTGCTGGACATGGGCCTCCGATTATAATCGACGCCATTTCACCCGGTCCTGGGTCCTCTGAATCAGTCAGGTCATCAGTTCACCTGGTAGGAGGGCGGCTTGTGCTCCTTTTGCCTAAACGTGGTCGCCATTCGAGGACCTTTTTCCCCATCGGTGGTCAGTCCTACGAACGATGTGGCCAACCCGTTGCCACTTTAATTTGCATACTTTGGGAACTAGGTATGTCGGTCACCCTCGTTCTTCTACGGATTTCATCTCTCTCACTCTCGATGTTTTACGGGATATACCTAATTACCTACATACGTTACCCGAATGAAAGGTGACACTTTATTCTTTTTTATACGTAGCACATAACCTTGTAGTTTGTGTAGATAGCATCGTATTCCAATCCCATTGAAAGAACATTAAAAATATTTTACCAGTCTCGGATTGAACTGAAACTATTATTAGCTTTCGATAATTAATAAATAACTGTTCATGTGCTGTACTATGTTAGGTTCTACAGAGTGACTCTGTGGGAACAGTAAAACAAAACCGAATGCAAACTATATTTTATGATGTGAAAAGTGTAAAAAATCTATTATTAACTGCGCTCAAAAGTTTTATAATATAAAACCTGAAGGTTGTGATGTTCAAAAAATCGACTATAAAGAGGTTTGTGGGGGCATAAATACCAGTATTTGTTGAGCGGTAAATACTTCCGCATCTTCATTTAAACGGCTCGCAACTGTGTCACCGACTTCTTTAGTGAGAAAGTTCTTCAAAAGTATTTGCTCTTGAAACATTTCTCATTTATTTTTATGTAGTGCTGGTGTTTTTAGTAACTACCTACAGCAATTTTTAAAAGAGGTTAACTAACTTTCGAGGTAGATTATGGTTTCCTCGATACAGTAATGTGAAATTTTATACGTAAATAAAATACATTCGAGTGATCTATGCCATTGACTGTAATGTTATAACCAAGATTTTAATTTTTACGCTGGTAGCACACCTCCGCCGCGAAACCGGGGAACTGAACTAAATGGCGGAACGCAGGCGGGTTTATTGTTTGTTTTATTAAAGAAAAGGAAATGTAAACGAAAACACCGTGAACTATGGTGCAAAGCATGGTTACTGCAAAGAAACCAGTTCTCTCATGTCAACTTATTATTATTATTTATTTGTGATACTCTTTAGATTTTACACGCCAAAGACATTAGTACTCCGATTTATATATTTCTATAAACTTGCATGACTGAGTTGCGCTTACGAGTCGCCATAATATAGGTACCTATACAATAGAGCGCCGCGTATCCTTCCCCTCTAGCTATCACCGGACAACTGACGCCTGCGCCGGCGACCGCCACACACGTTTAGTTTTACTTGCACAGTTAAACTGTACAAGTATGTGACAGTAACCCATTAATGACCCACTACAGGGTCGGGTCTCCTCTCACAATGAGAGGGATGTAGGCCTTAGTCCACCACGTTGGCCTAATGCGGGTTGGTGGATTTCACGTGCCTTTGAGAACATTTTTTTTTCGAACTCTCAGGCATGCAGGTTTTCTCACGATGTTTTCCTTCACCGTAACAGCAGGTGATATTTAGTTTTATAAAGCGCACATAACTTTTGTACAAAGTCATGCGGTGGGTGCGTGCCACTGGGATTCGCACCCGGACCCCTCGATTAAGAGGTCGAATATTTAGCCACTGGGCTATCACCGTACAAGTATACCCACAGGCAAAAAATATCAAAATTCATATTTTCTTTACTTGCCTGTACAGTCGTGGAAACCTGGACAGTTGTGTGGCATACACGCTCCGGTTTGGCTGTACAGTTAAAATGTACAGGCAAACCTGTCAGGTACGCCCGACTTTATGTCGTATTGTCACAGCCAATTAGGACAAGGCTTTTCGAAACCCAAATCTGTATTTTTACACTAAAATACATTCCATTACAGTAATATTCAATCAAACTAGCTTTATGTTTTGTGATAGACGGGAAAGATAGAATAGAGAATGATGGACGAAAAATTCGTCACAATCTGGCGTTAATTCAATATAAAGTGATAGTTGCCTAATGGGATGTAGAATAGTGTAAAAAGCCGTTTATAAAGTAAAGGACTGAGTGAAGAGGCATCGATTAGGGGTGGCTGCACAGTTGACTGTAAATGGCTAATGTATGATGCCTAACCATCCCATCTGCAGATATGACTTTATAATAAATGTGTCTGCAGCTATTACTGGCAACTATTGATTTCACATTGATTTTAAGCGCAGGTATGCCAAATTGTTGCTTTGTCAATTCAATACTAATATTAGTTCAATAAAATAGATTGGTATTTTAATTTAGAATTTGCAGAATTATCAATTTAGTGCACATATATATATATGGCTAGTCTATGGCTTGCACTAGTCTAATTAATAAAATATTGTGAATTGAAGATTGAAAGGAACTGTTAATCTAAGAAATAGTTGTTTTAATTTATTAAACTGTTAGATGAATAAATAGTAGCATTAGACTTGAAGTATTGTCGTGCGAATTAAAAAGTGGTAAAACGGAATCGAAGTAATACACTGCCATAAGATGGCAGAACAGGTCGTAAAACGGTTGTTATAAAAGTGGGTGTTTTGAGTGTAGGTACGCATTTTCACGGGTCGCGGAAGACCCCACGGTCAGGGGGCAATGCCCCGACACCGCATCACCGCAACCAAGCCTGGGTTGAGAGAGACATCCCCCAGTCTACGGGGCTCATTCTGTTGTGATCTGTAGTGCTGTAAATAAGTACTGTGAGGCAAGTATGGTGGTTAGTACTTCTAAAAATATCCTTTAATACTATATATCGCCAGTTATGATGTGACTCCTACACTATCTATGTATATTGAAAATCATTATAGGTTTCTAATATTCGCTCTAGGAAACATTTAACCTTCTGCAGTGGCTCACGCATGGCTATATTACGGGAACAATAAAATCGTGTATATCTCGCGGTCGCGTCATAAACATTTTTAAGTAATGTAATCTCCGGCACGAGGTGCGCAATTGTGGCATCGAGTTAGCCTTCACGTTGCACCTGCTTCCTGCTTCCACCATAAAGGCAAATTTTACTAAATGTGAACACACATTTGGTATCATTTGGCTCACACAAATGTGAAAACAGAGGGTTTTATACAAAGATATAAGGATATACGACCCTATTGATAAAAATCGCTTATTAAAAGGATGATCCGAAAATGTTTTTAGAGTAGTTAATAGGAAACGGGCGTCCAACTAAGGCACAGAGTCTAAACTTCAAATTTAAAATGTCACTAATAAACATGTAGCGACTTCAAACTAATAATATATTTCTTAAGTTATTTTTGAGTTTCTTAAAACATAGGCAACATTTATCCTTGGGTGTTGCTCACGCATGGCTATATTGCAGGAATAATAAAATCGTGTATAGGTACTCGTATCTCGCGTCATGTAATTTCCGGCACGAATTCAGAATTGTGGCATCGAGTTTGCGTACACGTTGCACCTGCTGTTGCCTATTTCAAATACGAGTACCTAGGTACTAAACCCTTCAATGTAGGGAATGTAATCTCATTCTCGCGAGATCTCGTTTTCGCGAGATTTCGGCCTTTTTTAGCGAGATTAATCTCGGACGAAAAAAGGGACGAGATCAACGAGATTGCACTCCAGCATAAAATCGTCTTTCATTTAATTAAATCTCTAATTTTGTCAGTCAACTCAATTAAGATATTAAGTTTAATCTTTTTTGGCTTCTCATAGTTCTGTTTGTTATAAAAGAACTGTTTCATTACTAAAAGATTTTTGTTTGATATTAGAAGATAACACTTGTTTTTTCTATCATTTTTTATTTCATAAATACGTACCGTAAAAGTTTACTACTTATAGAAAATTATAGACGGATACGTCAAACAATGTGATAAAAATATATTGTAAAAAATCGTGAAAATAAATGATTAGGTATCTTATAATGCCTATAATTTTTTTTATTTTTTTTCATAATTTATTCAAATATTGCGATTATTTGCAAAAAACACAAAACTACCAATCTCGCGAGATCTCTCCCATTTCGAGAGCCCTCTCGCTTGAGCTTCAATCTCGCGAGATTTGCATTCCCTACTTCAATGGGTGCATTGCTGCGCTTACGACCTACATAACGCAGTGGTTGCTATTAGTCGAATCGAAATTTGAATAACGATTAAAATGTACCTACCCGGGCTGAGTATGCGTGATCACGTCTTGTATGCGCATGTATAATACGGTGTCCTAAACATAGTGACTTCTAGTGAGAAGCTGGAAGGTGATGGACAACAGTTTTTCTACTAGGGAACGAAATCCGAATATCTCTTATAAAATACAGACAGACTTATAAAGTAAGCCCACCATTAAACTTTCCATGGTTTCAAAGTAATAAATATATTTAGATGTCAATACTGAAAAAGAAAAATTTATTATGTAAAAAAAAATTAAGAAAGAAACATCATTTAAGTTTTAAATAGAACACAATAGTAGATAAGCTGTATCTAGAGTTCAAGTATCAGGACTGGATCAGAAAGATTAGATCCATGGGCCCATTTTTCATACTTTTTATGCCTTTAATAAAGTTATATTAAAGTTAGCTTGTATATAGTTAGTAGTACGAGTATATAGTTAGCTTGAAGAGAAAATGTGGGAATATGACGTTTGATTCAGTCTCAATTTCAAGGACAGATCGCGTAACGACGTCGCCGCGCCGTCACGTCTGCGACTAAAAGCGTGAGACTAAAGAGAGATTGGTTACTCACGTCGCGTCGCAACTGCGGTAGATAATATATTGCATGCTTAGACTACAAGCCCATGAACAAAATTAACCTGTGAAATGAACCAACGTGAATAACGCTTAGAATGCTGTTATTATATCAGAAAATAACACTATGCGGTCATTTCTGAGCGGTACACCTGGTACCATGATCAGATTTAAGGGTTGCGATCCTTGGTTTTCGAGCCCTACCTTGGAAATATGTACGGCGTTCATGGATAAAGTATCTGTATATGTATACAAAAGGAATTACACAAATGTACGGCTCTTATTGTACGGCATTTGTGACCTAGGTATAGGTCATTTATTACTGTACAGCATTTGTGTCGGTTTTTTTTATTGGTGCCTTTTTTTAATAATGTTTCTCATTTCCATTTTCTCGTCTTTCCAACCAAAAGACGTGGCATTGTTAAATTCAGACGGCGGGCGACGGGGGGCGGCAAGAAGGCACTGCTGTGCTACCTACTGGTACATTATATTTAATCTCGGTTGGTTTGAAGCATCTTAGTTATCAAGGACTGAATATGTTAATGCATAGTTACTTAAAAATTTTGGACAAAGTTGGATAGACCGAACATACCGATACAGAGTTTTTTTTTATATTAGACAGCCTTAGAGTTGGAAAGTGGAATTATGCTAGAGTAATGATATAAAAATAATAATTAGGTAGAGTTCGCAAGTAGAGTACACTAAAATGTATATGTTTCAAGTGAAAAATTAAATAAAAATTGGGCGTGAAATACTAATATTAGACGAGTCTATAAGTATTCAAACACTCGGATGACTGAAAAGGTTTGTAGGTGTAGCGAGTCTAAATTCAATGCCATTGACACTTATATTGTACAAAGATGTACCTCAGTACCGAATTTAAGCCTTCTTGGCCTTTGAAAACATTGAGTGAATAATATATGAATAGAACCTTTTCTTTAACACTCGCGATAAAAGGAGCTGTCAAGGTTTTGTACAGGATCACGTCATTTAAAATAAATTCACCCACTGAATGTCAATATTTATTATGCTCTTCTTTTCAGTGCACAAATCGTTGAACGTCGAATTATAAAATATTCAGAAAGTTTATGCTTAAGCAATTCAGAGTATAACTTATTGTTTTTTGGGGATCTAAAGTCCTGTTGCGTAGGGCGAGACTTTATGAAATATATTCAAACATTATTCTTATGGTACCTAGGTATTCAGTTTTTGAATAAGTTTTTGTTCATGCCAAGCAAATTCTATTAATTCCAATATTCGTATCGATATAAGCCAAGTATAGTGGTCTTCTTTTCTCTTGATATTTTTCAATAAGAAGCTCCATCGTGTGGATATGGTCGATTGTAGAGAATCCCTATCTAAACCCCTTGCTCTAAGGGTTGTCTCCTTTCTAATGTCGAGCTTATTTTTTCGATTATTATTGTGGAAAAAAGCTTATACAACTTCGGCAGTAGGCTTATGGGTCCATAGTTGCCGAAATCTTTAGGATCGCCTTTTTTCTACTTATAACAAAATTATGTTAGATTCGGACCATTGTGAAGGTGTTTCTCCGGGTTCAAGGACGTGGTTAAATAATTTTGTCAAGGGCGAGACCAGGAATGGGGTAGCTAAATGTAGAGTTTCGTTTATTATGTTATCCGAGCCTGCTGTATATGTAGGTATTATATTTTACACTACGATACATAATCGACTGTAGCCAGAGTACATTACGAAGGAGGCACAACAAAATATGTCACGTTTCAATAACTTATTGCAAAGATAAATTATCCCAATTTTGTGAAATATTTGAGGCAATGTCTTAGGGAAGCTATTCGCTACGGCCCGGCGGGCGTGTAAACTTCGGCTGGGCTGAACAAACAGTTTTATTGCCAGCGCGTAAAACCATCTAGCATATTATTATAATTATCAATAGCTGGAACACTCCCTAACTTTTAAATTAAAACCCCACGGAGTATAGCACATTACAGCATTTGCAACGCACATAATTTTAAATGGTATGCGACCTATGTATTCTTATACGAACATTGTACCTACATTAATTACATTTTAAAGGAAAATAGACACCTGATGACATAGTTTCTTTAGTTGTGTGTCCGAGTCTAAGAGTTTAATAATTAAATTCTATATGTTTTTCACTGAATTCGTGGTAAACACGGAATATCTAATAGGTACCGATAAAATGTATAAAAATATTCCCAAAACATTTAAAGTAAAACAACACATTTGGCAGAAAAAAAGTAATTATAATTAATATAAAAAAAATTCAAATATGAAACAAAATTTTCCAGAAATTTATTGCAAAAGGGAATTATTATAAAATGGAGAATAACAATTTTTATTTAAATGCAATTCAATTTCGTGTTCATAGGATTGTGAGGCGAAAATTGAGCTGGTTGGATTAAAAATAAAATTAATCGTATCCCGTTACAGTGGCGGTTACTTGGTTTTTAAACCTCGACGGATTTTCTTGGATTTAATTTCTTGTTTTTTAAGTCGGGGAATATTTTAGTTATTTTATCCTTTTTAAATTTTTCAAAATTTTAAATTTTTCCTTTTTATTTCAAACTTTTTAAAGAGCAAAGATTACTTGTTGGTAACATACATTACACCAAAAAAAAAAACAGTAGTCGTAATTTAGACTGTCTATCCAAAATATTTCTTGGGGTTTACACGGGTGACTAAAGCCGCACGATTTTTGCCGCACGGCTAAAATTGACCGTCTAAATGGCAATTCGGCTAGGTCGCAAGTGACTATACCTACCCGTGTAAATCCCCCCTGGCGATTTGTGAAGCGACTAGCCACACAACGAACATCGACCCGTGTAAGGCCCACTAGGTACAAGTTCAAGTTAGTAACTTTAACTGACTCTAAGTTAGTAGTTTTTACAAATCCTGCTTTAAACCTATATTCCAAAATTTAACTTTGTATAGTCAGTCTGTATAAAAGATTTTATACTCATACTTTTAAAATCGTAATATTTTTTAATGGACTGTCCGATTTTAATAATTCAAAAAGTCTTGTATAGATTTTGAAATAACATTAAATATGCAGTAATTTATTTTGATAGGGATCAATACGGAATAATAAAATACCTGGGTACCAAAAAGAGGTCTACATTCCATCGAAGTAACCCATACATCGAAGTAATGGAACCCATACACTTATTTGACCATATACTTTGCAAGCCTCCGTAATATACACCACACTCTCACCCACATACTCATCTAGTCACCTCGGTCCGACTATCCCTAATATACCACCTGTGTTCCTGTGGAAAACGGTACAAGGTACAACGTATACAATGAAATAATAAAAATCTAAGTGTACAGCAGAAGCAGGCTATGTGATAAGTGTTTTTGGCAAGGAATGCAAAATTATGAATTTTCGAGATAAGGGTAGAAAAGGCCTGATTCGCGGGCGCGCCTTATGGCCCGTGTAATTAGACGGCCGCCACCCTCCGCGCAGCTGCCGCCACGCCGCCACGGCCTGGTATATAGGTGGGTGTGATCAGATGCAATCTAATACCATTTTCAACATCTTCAAATTTAATATTAGTTTTAGAAGCTTTTTCGTTAAGTGAAATATCTACATCAAACGTATTGTAATAGTCTCGATCTGCTCCTTGCCTTCGTAGCATTCACAGGTGCAATTTTGACCATTCTATGTGTTCTTAGTACTTCGTAGGGTTTTAAGTGCTTTGCTTTCCCGATAACTAATTCAGGTCATTATTTCAAGGTTTACAGAAGTATGTACAGTACACAAGTAAGCTTTTAATGCTTAATGAAATCTAAGGCTTAATCTCTAATGGGAGTTCTGATTGTAGATTCAATGAGTAGAGTCTATGCTTGGGCTACATATTACAATTTTGCTACATATCCATATTATCCATACCAAAGGAATATGCGCGGGACGACTTTCCACCGATTAAAGATTCGTATGAGCACAGTAAGTACATAAGTAGACACTTACTTTCTTGAATTGTGGAAGTCTTAGCATTTGAAAAAGCGTTTAGAAATGGAAAATAACGCCACTCGCACAATTTCGGACTAACTCGTACACTGGAAGCGTTCAAGCATTCTGATTGGCTGCGCAGGGGTTTTGTACAGTAATGCGGCTATTCGCATGCAAGTCTGTTTGTTTTCGCAGGCCTCCCTGATCCTACCCCCCATCCCGTAGACTCTTGTTATGCGTAGTAGGTTCGGGAATATTCGATACCATTGATCTGAGACGTGATGCTTAAATGATTCTTAAAATGTTAGTAATTGATTTGTCTATCTTATCTATTCGATACCATTGCCACACGGAGGGTTACATATTATGAGTACCTAGTCAAGTAAGTAGGTATATATAGATGATTGAAATAAGAAATGAACGAGATACATTCAAGTAAATTAAAACTTACGAGTAATTTTGTCCTCACGAGCAAAGTAAATTGTCTCATTTCGGTATACCATCTCGATGGTGTTGGGAATTCCACAAATTCACTTGTTTTTGCGAGCGAGAGAATGCCAAGAATGTCGATGCGTTCTTTGTTCCGAGACAAAAATGTTTGAGGAAAACATTTGGTTATTTATGTATTTCTTTTGTTCTGTGAAAGGGTCGTATTTTTATTAGTCATTCATTTTATTTATTCAATTGGATTCTATTTGTTTGGTCAAGGCAACACAGGAATAGGAGTAACTATGTCAGGTAAAACTATGCGGACAGAGCAATAACATAGACGGGATAGAATAGGAAGTCAATTCCTTTGTTTTCGTTGTTGTCATCCTAGACAATTATTGCAACTAACGAAATTAACTTAACTATACTATAACTGTAATTAAATTATAGTTTAAAAAATCTTATTTTGCAAATTGAAAAATAAAATAATTTTATCAAATTAGTGTTTTGTAATCGGTCCTCGATAAATCTAAAAAATTATATATAAGATATACATATATTATATATTGATTATTATAAATTAGTCGAAGCCAAAGTACACTTGACAGCAAATAAACCGAGCCACCCGCCATCTGTACCTAATACTTAGCAGATTTTCTCAGGAAGTATGAAACTTACAGCGATCATATTTATATCTTCAGAAAGTGCGTTTTATGCTAATTATCGCCTGTAAACTCGTTGCACCGAAGATCTGCTGATTCGAAGTCTGCGAGCGACCTCGCGTTCGAAGCCTGCTTGAAGTAATGGAAGCTTGAGCTGCTTCCTGAGGTGTCAGTTGTATCCATTTTTAACCAGTAAATATGGCATAAGAACACGCGTTTGAGCAAATGATCTAAAGAAATGATTAGAAAATTCGACCACTTTCAATATCACAACTCTAGTACTTTAGATTAAATTCATGGTCATTTTAATTGTTATTAAATACCCTTTCTGTAGGTATGAGTTTGATGGGTGTACGTTTTCTACTTCCTGAGAAAATCGGATTAGTGTTACAAGGTGGCGGGAGGCTTGGTTTATTTGCTGTCCAGTATAGTTAATATGGATACATTTTTTAAAACAAATATCCGGTAAAGTTATCTTACCTGTCGCCAATAAGAGCTATTAATGTGTCGTCAATTATAGTACTCGTTTAGTAAATCGTGTACGGAGGTACAAGTTTGGCAACGGAGATTGTTCGGAAATGACTGTAGTTAACGCGTTCCGGCCGAAAATTTTGGCCCATCTCGAATTTATTCATCCCTCTATAAGTACACACAAATCATTCAACGTGACATTCAATTTAGTAAATACAGATACAGAAACTAGGGTAGATACATTCAATTTTCTCATATGGTTTCATAATCAAATGTTTCACTTTCTGGACCTAACATGTCTGTAAAGATTTTCCTTCAGAGAAACTTTTATATATGCAACCCTAGGAGCCTCCTTTTAAAAGAGGTACAAGTTACCAAGGGAGAAGAAGCGCGTTTAGTTGGGTCTCTACTGCCAAAATCATATCTATTGGTTGTGGGACATCTATAGCTATAGCTTCCACATTGTTCCATACTGTCCACATCTATAGCTTCTGTACTGAAGATCTAGAAAAGACCTCTCAAGAAATCTACCGGTGGGTATTACTACCATAGGCTTAGGATGTCTGTAGATATCTTTATAGTGCGGTCACACATCACCACATATAAACTCTTTTTGGGTACTAGCTGGATGTATAAAAATCTATTATTTTTACCGACTTCAAAAAAGGAGGATATCAATTCAACACGTACCTATGTATGTAATATTAACGGAACTGGAATTCTTCCAAACAAGTACATATAACAAATTTCATAGGTGTATGTATGTATGTAGTAAATATGTTTGTCCTCGCATATCTCCGATACTAATTGATGGAACTCGATCTTTCTTTTTGTGTTTGTTGCATTTTTTTCAACTTAGGAAATGGTAAAAGTCTCATCACACTCAGTTCTTTAGTTTTGTAACTTAAAACTAAAAATAACGAAAAAAAATAATTTAAATTATACTACGAACGAACGTATTTTATACATACATTACTATTTTTGAGGTTGGTGACAAAATTTAACTTAAATAAGTACAAAAAACAAAATACTTGATGCAAAAACACCAACCTCAATCAATAGTACGCCAAAAGTATGAAGAAATATTATTTCATGCTTTTTTGAGGTCGGTTTAATTTTTTTTAATATTTTTTTTATTATAATAGGAGCATACTTCAGCTCTATTTCTGTGAACTCATAAAAATAATGTATATATGTACTAAAACAGATTTTTTAAATAATGACACCTATTAATCGCAAGATTGAATCCCGAAATGAAAAATAATGGAGAATAAGAATATTGCCAAACGGTAGTATTAAACATTTAAGACATAATCTAGCTTGGAGATAAACGGGAATACCGGGAAAGAAAAGGTGTAGCTCTACCCGGGAAGTAATTTGGAAAAGATTTCTGTTGTGCTCAGGGAACGATACCCCTTTGCCCTTTGATCCTGCATTTTAGAACATGAGTAGGTATCTAGTTTAACAAAAAAAAAGGTAATCGGTCTTCAATTTTTTTTGTTTGATATGACCTTATCTTCATCTGCCGATCACACACACAAAGCAACATCAATATTATGCAGAACTACCAATTCTCTATATCCTTACCTATTTCCCCGTAAATTGACATGCTCTGATAAGCTTATAAAACGTTGTTTGTAAGTGGACGATTCAGTCGAGTCTCCCTAACAAAACTAGGAGTATCCGGTATCGATCGGGGTTCAAAATACGCATCTCTCGTATAAAATCACCCCCGTGTTTAGCTTTGTTCAAACTTTCGGCACCTAACGGTATGACGGTATGGTGCGTAACAATTTTAAATAATGAAAGTGGATAGTACAAAATTGCGTTTAGTTAACTGGTTCTTAAATTATTATGCATGATATTCTGTCCGCGATTTCGGGACCGCCGATTTAGGTATTTTCCATATCTATGGTATTTTCTTATTTTGTTCGGGAATGTTTTTCGGTTTTTCGAGAAAATGTATAAGTATAATGCTTAGCTTTACAGTGGTTAATAAGAACTACAACGTTTCAAGCATCTATATTTGGGAACTTATTACTGCCTACATTAACATTAATAGCTTCCGTCTAGACTTCTCTAGAACTATAAGTTCGTGGTCCTAAGTTTGTTGTCGATTTGGAGGTAAGATCAATAAACCCAATAATCAATGCTGGTTCAACTAAATAATGCCTAGATGAAGTTTCGATGATGTCTGCTTTGCTGAGCTTAGCCGGGAATCTAGATGTCTGTAAATCAGTATACATTAGTCGCCGAATATGGTGTCTGGCGACAAGTTCGCAAACAACATACTGTATTTAGATGCCAGTTGTACTGGCCATGAATAACAAGTCATTTTTATAATAAATGTCCCAGTTAATAGTGATCCTTTGCTTAAAATCATTCTGTTCAAGATTATGAGTTAGAATGAAAAAAATCTTCTTTAAAAATTATAATACGTTGGTCTTAACATTCACCATACTGAATGGCACTTAAAAGCAAATAATGTCATGGTGATGGGTAGGTTTACTTCACATTTACAGTGCCGGTACCCACCCTGGTTACCAGACAAAGTACGCGTTAATTCAACTAGTCATTGATTGGTCCAAAAGTGTTATTTAAACAACATCGTAACGATATGACGTTAGTAGTAAAATGGTCCCCACATATTAACTCGGAAACGGATGGGTCCCGTCTTGCCTCATCGCCTCGCCTTCTTCTAGTAGGCTTCAACTGAAGGGAGTCACGTAACCGGAACAGTTCAGCACCATTGGCTGGTTGTCTCGTCTGCCTGATCACTGGACGTAAGCCGCCGTTACACATGACTGCCTTGGAATCAGTTGGTCTGTATGCCCAATACAATATTTCAATAAACTTAATGCCTAATTATTTATAAATGTAGGTTTCTTTTTAAAAGTATTAATCAATGGATTATTAATTAAAACAAATTAATTAGTAGAAAACAGCGCAGAGTTCCGTTTTGCAAATAATAATAAATGAAGACGAGTTAGCACGAGCTGAGCTGTCTCCTTTTAATACTGTAATGCAAGTTATACTCCATGTTAATTTTACCTGTGTTCGTGTTCGTAGCAACAAATGGCTTTTTATCTTAATCATCATGAAATAGAATACTTCCCCTTTTTATAATGATCTAAAAGTATATTATAAAATTTCAGCTTCACATTCTATCTTGACATTTATTCTTAAGTACTTAATACAATGTCATAAATACACCATTAAAATATAATTAGAAAAAATTTAAAACTTATTCTCATTCAGACCCTGCAAAGTATCCTAACCAATCTTATATTTTATCGTTAAGATCGGAAGTTAATGAGGCACATTAGTAATTGAGCCCTTTATTCTAATTGTTAGGATGACTTACCTAATTGGGCCCACTCATCTCCAGCCCTGGAGCTAGGAGGTTGTTAATGGGAAAACGCGGAGGGTGTCGCGTAAGTCGGTCCGCCATCGCGCCATCGCCAGTTATTTACGAGAACGCTCCCCGGCAACGCCTACGTTGTGTAGTATTTCACTTTCAAGGCCAAAGCGCTCACCGCTAAAAGTTAACAAACGCGCGTAAATATCAAGAGTTCAAACTTCTATACTTCCATGAATTAACTTCAAACGATTTATGTGTTTGTAATCGTACTCACAACCTTCAGCAATTACACCGAAACTTAGACGACTCATCATCCCGTGATAGCTTTCAGTACCTCCTTAATTAATTTTGACTCAAATTAGTGTTTACAAACATTTTATTACATCTTTGGCTCTCAGCCCAAATGCGTCAAATTGAACACGTGTACCGTATACTTACAAGTATCTCCCTCACGACGCTAGCCTATAAAGCAATTTTAAAAGGCGCCGTTATAAGTGAGTTACTTATCTAACAGATTATTTATTGACCGTAAAAAAACGATATTTCGATTCCATTACTCACTGATTTCGCAGTCAATTTATTAGAATTACCTTAGCCGACGTCGAAAGAAAATGGGCTGGGTGAATTAAACAGAGGACAGCTCGAGCCTTTTCACTGCGGGAACTCTCGTTCCGCTCTATTTAAGTCCGCGCCAAATCTTTCAATGTCAGAAAAATCGATGGTGTATGCGTAACGATCTGAACTCGGGCCAACATGAAATGCACTAATTAATGGTCATGCTGAGCATGGAGGTGCAGTTGTCAGATCGTAGACAAGTAGTACTGTATCCCGTGATCCTGAAAAAAATTAACCATTTTTAGAGTTTACTCCCAAAGAATCGATTTTCATATAAGACGCCCGGTATGACCAAAATATGGAGAGTAAAACCCACAGAAAACCTACTCACCATAACGTTACTATCCCTGATAGTAACATTTCATTTCTCGCGCACATGTCACTTTTTTTAATTTTATAAAAATAGTATTAAAGATTATCAGTGCTACAGTGTAAATCGCAAAGCTTAAATATTAGTAAACTCCAGTCGTGCGTCGGAGCTGACACACATTTTTTGTTTTTTAATCATAAATGGCAATCGAATTTGTCAAATATACAATTTCCATTTAAATCAAACTTGAATCCAACTATTGAGTCACTTAATCAATCATGTTCAGTAAGTATCACCATGTTAAAACAAATTCCAGTTACTAAATTTTACTCAAATAAACAAACAAATATATAAACAGGGCAAGCTAAATAAAACCGTTTAAAAACAGAATTTATTGTTATCTGGGGGCACGGCACCGGTTTGGACCCCAGAACAATATCGAAGATAAAAAAGGTTAATATTTTACTTGACCTTTTTTACTGACGCTACCATAAGTACCGGCCGCCATTCACAGATTGTTTCTTTATCCGTTCGGGTTATACCAAATTTCAGATTCATCGACGCTTTCGAAAGTTTCTCCCAGAATTGTAAAAACCATGCATTTCCAAAGTTAATTTTCCCTATAATCACCTCGGTAACTGCGTTACAGAAGAACCTACTTACACTCTATTAAAAATTATTTTTTTAGTTGTCGTTTAGGAATCGTTTTAAGTTTAAAAGTCGACTACATTTAATTTCAGTTACGCACAACTTTGCATGTACGCATGTTTGATGATGATAAACAGTTGATTCGACATTAAATTGAAGGTCATAAGTCATTTCATTGGTTTAATAGAAAAATTATGAATAGGCGTGAGTGGCCCTTAATCTTGCAACTATGCTTGAAATGCTATTCATGTGGAAATATGAAAGTTCGAATTGGCGAGGAAGGGTTGCCATTTTATTTGTCTACCCGACAAAAAATCTGCTCCATCGTTCTATCGTATTGTCATCTGACCTTGCCACCCCATCCCCCAACGGATAGCGATAAAGTAACTTATGAGCAAAGCATTGTCGTATAGCCATCGGAAATGGAATCGATTGATACGTGATTTCTTACTTACAACAACATAGATAGGTATTTATTATTTTTGTGATGCTCAACTTGTTGTTAAAGTCCTGTTATACCTACTGTTTTGTTAAAAGTTATTCGTGTTGAAGGTCGTTTAAGGTTAACGAGACATTAAAAAAAATTCAAGGTTCAAATAAAGGCTTTTTTGAGCTTGTTTTACCGCCCTTTCATTCATACGTTACCTACGTACCTTATGGACCTCTAAACCCTATCGTTTTGGAATCATGTTACTGATGAACATAGGACGGTTGTAAATGCTAAAATTGCAACGTAAAATGGTACAATATAAGGATCTCTCCATCTTAAGTAAATGAGGCCGAAGTGATGTTTACTTACTGAACATAGCTCATAAATTAGTTCGTTTCGTTCATTCGACGTAGACCATGCAACTCACTTATGTTTGTTTTGAACAAATGTCAAGCAAGTCGTGTAAAACAAGATCAACATTAGGTACTTAGGTAACTTTTATTTATCTTGTTAGTCTTTCTGTTTTATGTAAGTGACCTCAGTTGGATCTCCTCTCACAATGGATGTAGGCCTTTTTAACCACGTTGCTTTAATGCAGGCTGGTGGACTCACATGCCTTTGAGAATATTATGGGCGGCGAACTCTCAAACAAGCAGATTTCCACACAATGTTTTTCTTCGCCGCTACAGCAGGTGATATTTAAATAGTAGCACTTACGTACGATTAAATATTAATAATAAGTAGGTATCTTACATTTCAAAGTATAGCAGCTAATCTTGTCTGTGCATATCCAATGCTACACGATCTGATGGAGCGTTGGTGTAACTTTTGAGGCAGATCTGTTGATGAAAACAAGTAAGTTCTTGGACTAAAACTTAGTTTTCAAAAGTTGGCAAATTCGCAGTCCTGTACCTATGTGTAAGTTGCTGTGGATGGGCTGTATTAAATGCAGTGATTGTTTTCCATATAAGTTATCTACCTAAGTAACGAAAAGTTTATCATAAATATAAATCTATTAGGTACTCTCAGTTAATCTACCTAGTCACACATGTTCCCTCATAAAGTAGAAGAAATTTTACGATATATGGAATTAGGGGAATTGATTCATTTTCAGTATTGGGTTCCACGATTGTGTTATGAGTAATTGTAAAAAAGGGTCTACATCCATTTTCACTGCCGCGTTTGGAAGCTTTTCATTATGCTTGCCTTTTTAGATGGAGGACATAAACGACACAACGTTCATATTTTTTATATATATTTTCGGTATATTTATTTTGTGAAGGACGTGCATGCATCGCTTTACAGATGGTCACCATTGTAGTTTTCTCGGGAATCGTAAGCCGCTGTAAGTCGAGCGATTTCTGAAGCAAATCGGCAATACTTAATTTCAATTCTCTAAAACTATCGCGACTTTTTAACTTGTGGAAAACTTTACAATTTTATAAAAAAGAACATAATAATTATTATTAAATAATTACTAAAGCATGAGAATCGAAATAAATTGTTTGCATTGTACTCTGTTCTAAATATTTGTAAAGGAACTGTAACTTAAATTTAGAATTTAAAAGCTTACAGCAGCTACCTAAGCCAAATGAAGTACCAACCCTCTCTGCGAAAACATTGGTCACATTAAATTATATTTACCAACCTCTTTGAAATACAAACAGGAATCCCTTAATGAAAAATCGATGACTCGGTCCATTTCAAAAAATCTTCAAAAAGTCCTTTTTTGCCTGATAAGGCTGACACGGAGGTCCAAAAAATAATAATAGGTACTCTAGACTCTAGAGAACTGGTTGTTACCTTACATATTTATATAGGGTAGTTTTATATAATACAATATTTATACATCATATTAGAATATTCATACAATATATTTTTATATAATTTTACATTATTTATTAACTCATATAAAACTTTTTATTGGCGAACCTTAAAGTATATTTATCGATTAGTAGGTAGTTAGTTTTATCGATATCTCATTATTGATTTGATACATGAATGAATTTTTCAATTCAAGAAATAGTGCCTCTCGAAGAAACAAACATTTAAATAGGCAAACTCACAGATCAGGGAAAGTTTTGAATCCAGTGCCATATAATAAAAATTTATAAAATTTACTTTCCGGCTATAACTACAGGCACAAAACTCATTACGATTTTATAGTAATTAACAGAGTAGATAGCACAGCTTGTGTTGTGGTCGGGTACATTAAAACGCCACGAAGCTTTAAACTACTATGTGAGTTTATAAAAACAATATTCCATATTACATAATATTATTATACATGTTTCATTTTCATTTTCTGTATTTAGTTTCTTTCGAACTGCAGATGTTTCTGTAATGACCTAGTAAACATTCAGGGGTTTATCAAAATCCGTATTATGTATCGGCGTTTATCATTAACGATAAAATAGGACTAAATCAAAATCAAAAATCATTTATTTGCACGAATATGGGTTAGTTATTGGTTTTCAGGGCATTTTGATCAATCCATATTCACCTTTTCAGGTATGCAAATTAAAAAGTAAAATCAACAAATAAAACCAATGTTAGTTATACAAAATAGCTACTAATCCACTGCAGTGGAATTTGATGAAAATCCAGCATCCGACCGAGCCGCGGTAGCTTATCGTAAGACGTAGGTAATGGCCAACAGCTTTATCTTTGCCGGTAACAGTATTTACCTACCTTAAATATTCATAAAGGATATCTACTCTTCAGATAGTAGGGATTAATAGACAGTTAGGTTAAATGTTCATGGATGGATAAAGTGATAGAGCAAATGCCTGTGTATAGATAGCGTTTGTTAGCTGGGTGTAGCTATATTTATAGCCTCATTACGCTATCTCATAAGGGGGACGCGGACGCTACGTTAGGCATATGGCGCCAAATCTAGGGCGCTACAGTAGTCCCATTTACTGAGATAAAAATAGATCATTTAGTGCTTATAAGTTACCTAGTATTTTACCTACTAATCAACCTTAAAGCCATTTAAGTAACATTTCATGGTCATAAAAGCTTTAAAATACTGCTTCTTTTTGAAATTTACATACGTAAAAAGTTTTTTATTATAAAATAAAAAATATAATTACTTATAAAAGGCTAAGATTTTTTCCTAGTATATAGGTACAAAATTATTACAAATGACATTTGCGTCAAATGGTAAAATTGATAAGGAGGCGTCCATAAATTACGTATCTTTTGTAGGGGGGAGGGGATCGAGCTAAATCTTTCCAAATCTCACTTAGGAGGGAGGGGGTGTCTTGGCAAATATCACGTAATTATTTTTTAGCAGAAAACAGTGTAAAATTTATTATTCTAAATTCTCTCAATTTTTGTTTGATACTCATTATTTGATTATTATATTCTCATTATTATACTCATGATTGTAATTGAAATTAGAACAAGTTGTGTGTTTTTTTGAAGCACGCAGCAGTAAGCGATGAGTACACAAACTACTCCGTTAGTTATACAGTTATAGATCAGATAGCGTGTCAGGCCAATCCATATAAACGCACTGGATGTGAGCACCAACTTTGCTTTGTTATGATTGGAATTAAACTCTAGTTCACGGCACAAACGTATAATGCTATTGTTCCCACAGAATGTCATTTAGGTACTTTCATTGCGCCGAAGCTAACATGGATACGGGATTTAGTAGTTCAGTAGACTGTTTCCCGTTTGGTCTGGAACCATTTTTGTACTTAGACGACCCGAGTGGCGTAGTGGCAGGGTGCTACCGAAGGTTCATCGATTCGATTCCCAGCGGAACAAAAATTTGAATTATAATTTCTGTTTCTGGTCTGGGAGTGTCACAGTGAATCCTAGTGTGGGGCTATGAGTGTGAAACGTTATTAATTTATTTAATTATTTATAGGTACGAGAACTGACACATTAATAGTTAATTTTTGTAGATTTCGCTTGAAGACGGCCAAATCTCCATTGCTTGTTTTGTACGGTAATTACTGTATAAGTCGTTTAATTTTAAAATGTTAACCGTGTCGTAAAAACAGAAACCTGAATTCCACCACAGTTTAAATACAAATTGTTGAAAAATTTGAAACAAAGAGGGCAAATTAGGGCGATAGCCGAGTGCTGGAAAAACATAAAGTAAGAGATTTTTACTAAAACTCGTTTTATTTTAGTACTAGCTGACCCAGCAGGCTTCGCTCTGCCAATTATTTTTTTTTATTTTAATTTAATAGCCTATGTTACTCAGGCTGAATGTAGCTTTCCAATGGTGAAAGATACAAAAATACAAATGTTTCCTCTTTATAATATTAGTATAGATTAAAACTTCATATCTTAGGTCGTTTCATCTGGGCAAAAGCAAGTTGTAGGTACCTACTTATTTCTCAAAATAATTACCTACCTTTCTCTAGTAATACCCGACGTGCCTGCTGCTTTTCTCGAAATTAGAAAAGTTTACATTAACAGTACTTTCCGGAACCTACGTCAAAGTCAATACAGTTCGTAGGAAAGCCGCCAAAAATTCACGTCAGTTTATGTTACTGTTTGTATTCATAATTAAACACCAAGGGTAAACAGGGGCCGTAGAATTTCACAAATTTCAGGTAAACATCAGGCCTACTACAATTAATTATACAAAGGTCACCAGGACTCTCAAAATAAGCAACAGTATCTACAAGTACAACAACCTAGTAAGTTTTCTGTACGTGGTAGAGCCATTGTAGTTCGCGCGGGGAGGTGACTTATCGCGCTTCCTTTGTCGGCCGGCATAATAGACTACAAGCCCATGAACAAAATTTACGTATAAAGTAGTACGTAATTACGTATTTATTTATGTAGTTCCTTTTGTATACATATATAGATACTTAATCCATGAACGCCGTACATATTTCCAAGGCCGGGCTCGAAAGCCAAGGGTCGCAACCCTAATGCAACCCAGTAATGATCATGGTACCAGGTGTACCGCTCAGAAATGACCGCATAGTGCTCAGAGTTATTTTATGATATAGTAACAGCCTACTAAGCGTTATTCACGTTGGTTCATTTCACAGGTAAATTTTGTTCATGGGCTTGTAGTCTGTAATATTATACTCGTATCTTTATCTATGAAATTATCGTTTTGTATGGAATAAGTGAAAGCACTTATTTTTTAAACTCTTTTATTTCTGTCATTCAAAGTAATCACCCATGCAACCGACGCATCTTTGCCAACGCATTGGCAATTTATTGATGCCCTTCTTGTAAAAATCAGCTGGACGGGAGGCAACAAACTCTTCAAAGGCATTTTGTACTGCCTCTCAGGCATTGAATTTTTTACCCAGTAAAAAGTTTTCTAAATTTTGGAAAAAAGTATGTAGTCGGTAGGTGCAAGGTCGGGTGAGTATGGCGGATGAGGGAGAGCTCCCAACCCCAGCTCTTGCAGCTTGGAGACTGTCTGTTGTGCAGTATAGGGTCGCGCGTTGTCGTGAAGGAGCAGTGGGGACGACCAATTGACCAAAGCTGGTTGCTGATGTGCAAGATTCTCCAACATTGTCTCCAGTTCTTCACAGTATACATCTGCAGTAATGCTCATATAGTTTTGTAAAAAGCTGTGGTGAATCACACCCGCACTAGACCACCAAACGGTGACCATCACCTTTTTAGGGTAATTTTTGGTTGAGGGCATTACTTTAGTGCTAAACCTGGATCTAACCAACTTACTGAGCGCTTTTGGTTGTCGAACAGAATCCACTTTTCATCGCACGTAACAATTCGGTTCAAAATTCCTTTGTTTCTTTGCCTATTGAGCAGCGCGAGGCAGGTCTCGACCCGTACTTTGCACTGGCGATCGTTAAGTTCGTGGGGTACCCATCTATCAAGTTTTTTTACCTTGCCTATTTGTCGCAAATGGATCAAAATTGTTTTGATGCTAACATCAAAAGCTGCTGCTAGCTCAGCAGTAGATTGAGTTTCGTCAGCTTCCACAATCGCCTTTATTTCATCATTGTCGACCAAAGTCTCCGGACGACCACGAGCTTTCATTTTTCAAGTTAAAATTTTCAAAACGGAACCGGGAAAACAAATTACGGGTGTGCGTTCGTTTGTGTTCTCTCCGTCAACGTTTTTGATGTTACATGCCATTTGTGTCGCGTTGTTGCCACGACGGAACTCATATTCCATAAATACACAAATTTTTAAAGTATCCATTATGACGAAAAATGTTCAAATGTAATGAAAATACAACGCTTACATTCTTTTTACAAACTCAGTCTTTTGTTTATTGATTATAATCAAAGAATGTCATGTTTTTAAAACAAAATTAATTTGAATTTAGAATACAAAGCCATTCCAAACTTTTTCTATTTGAAATGACGAGTACTGAAGAACGGCAATTTCATAGGTAAAGACCTATTATTTTGGTATCCCACTGTAATATCTAATAGGCACCAAAAGTGGTGATAGCCAGTGGGGGACCCGACTCTGCAGTGGGTACCCATTAGTGGGCTTACATACTTATAACGATTCAATAAATTAAAACAGTTTGGAAAATCCAAACTAATTGAATTTATAAAAATTGCGTCACAAAGATCCACGGCTCGATCGATTAGTATTATTAGGTATAGTATGACATTCAAAATACCTACCTACTCGTACAAATTTAACAGGTTTTTCCGAAAGTATAAATTTCGTGTAGGTTTGCGTGTAAATAGTGCCATGACGATGCTTACCCACTCGTGTGTATTGCACGTACAAATACGCTTCGGAAAATTTATTTTATCCACCAACATTATTCAATGTGATTTTAATTCATCAATTTAAAGTGATGGATCATATTTTATTTCAGTTTTCTATTTATCAGATTTGAGCTTCCTTCCTTACGCTTACGATTATGTACCTACAGTACCTACACCTACAGTGATAAATAGAACCCGTACCAGCACTATGTAATAGATTGGGCCGGGCGTCATATACATCCATTAGATACCATCTGCATTCGTAAATATCTAAAGATAATTTAAAACTGCACTCAGCAACTTTTACTTACACGTAACTACGAGCGTTGTCGAACAAAAGTATCTATCTTTAACGTCTTTCACACTTCATTCTCAATAACTGAAGTGCACTTGTACGCGGTTTATTCCAATAGCCATTCACGCGAGTTTAGTTAACTTCTCTGATTTAATACCCCCAAATAAATGTAAAAGTCTTGGTAGTTTGTCTAGTTGTTCTTAAGCAAGTACTTCTTCATCTCTTTTTGAGGCATGCAGTTGTCTGTTTATCGGGTCGATCTAGTCCACACGGGGGCACCGCATTGTCGTGTGAAAAACTTGTCTGGGGTCAAGTAGTAACCATAGACGACCGTTTAAAGACCATTTCATGAGTAGAGAAAATGATATTAAGTGGTCTCATATTTTTTAATTTCAAACCCTAAATAAGAAAAAGGAAAAAAACGAACACAATAAGTGTGTGCTTCGGGATCGTTCTTATAAATATGGATGTAGGTAGGCCAAATGCCTATTGCCTACCACTTTGGCCGGGAAAATACGACCTCTTTTTTACGTGCAAGATCGATACCATAAGTGCCCGTCGAGTTTCATGCTCATATCTGTATTAGCTATACCCTAGGTTACCTTAGACCTGGACTTTTTACTATTTAGATTATTAATTACTGTTTTTCGGAATTTAAATTAAAAGTAGCTGGAGTCGCGCGTCGAATAATACAATACATCTATGATTGAATACACTCAAAATACGAGTATACGCATAGGTAACATCAGTCAATCGCCATCTACTTACAAATATTGAACAAGGAACAAATGTCACCTGTAGGCAAGTAATCTGCACTGTTGTATAAATATTTGTACCCACTTAGGCATATTATTATGCAGTGCAAACATAAAATCAAACCTTGATTGCATTAGCATAATGTTATGGCCAGTAGGGCTTGATATGTATTCATTGATCTTTGAATTACGATGTTCGAACAATGCCATTATATTGAAACAGTAAATTAGGCACACGGCTTGCCGTTTGTCATGCCATGCCCTAATTATTCGGGGTGTTATAGTAATAGCTCGCTCAATAAGGGTTCAAAGGAACACCTCACCAAAAATTTTGAAGTGAAAACTTCTTTAGCGGCGCTGAGCACTCTTTGGCATATGGGGTAAGTAGGTATATAAAAATAGTTAAACTCGCGTCAGTATACTCGCGTCGAAAATGCAAGCGAAAAGCGTAAGACGGAGAGTGTTTTTGGTACGGGTAAAAATGTTTAACTCGCGTCAGGACACTCGCGTCGAAAATGCATATGCAATAATAATGTAACTACGAGTGGAACTATGGAAACGGTCAAAAGGAAACATAAAAAATTAGTGTACCTGTTTTTTGTAAAGAAAAGAGCTTAATAGGGCTCTTGGATATTTATAGTGGCGCGGCGTAGTGGCAGATTCAGGCACCACCCGGACGTCAGAGTGCGATAAGCTGAACGTTAGGCATTCAATAAGTTGAAAGCACATTAAAAACGTTAACAAAACGTTAACGTTAGAAAACAGGAAGATCGGGAAAACGCACACAAAAAATGTACACAAACAGAAATTGCAAAAGAAAATATACAGTACTCAATATTCATTACTGTGTTAATGGTATTCGATGTTTTTAGGTAAGTAAATATCAAGTTGCAAGTTATTTTTAATTTTATTGTTTCATTATGTATAATATAATATTATAGATAAAAAACGATGAAATAATAAATAAATAAATAAAATGATTATCGGTTCAATATTTCAGAACAATACTTATTCCTTTAATATATACCTACAAATATTTCTTTGATAAAGAAATACATCTACATTTTCCATTTTTATTTTGCATGTATGATTGAAAAGTTGCTAAAATATATTTATTTAGATTATTCAACTATTAATTCATGTTATGATTAATACATACCTCCACTTTTACGTCGTACGGTCGATTGCATACTCTGGTCTGTGGTACTTTTCCACGGATGATTCGTTCTCGACCATCATGGATTTCGATGACCTCCTGAACATGATGGCTTTGTAATAGTTTGTGCCCTATAATTCTTAATTAGGTGAACATCCTGGTATAGTAATACGACAATCTTACAAACAAATAAATATACAGTAAAAATTATATAGGTACAACAATATTTCATGATTCGTGTATTTACATACCTTTCGACACAGAATCCACACTTAATAATAGTTTGGCTCATAATATTCATTGAATATGTTTTAATTGTATTAAATTAACCAAAAAAGTGCAGTGACTTTTATGCGAATCATATGTTCACTCTGTCAGGCTTCCCTGAGTTTTGTCGCCGTAAACCGAACGTTGGCGCTGCCGTAGCTTTGCAACGATATCCAAGAGCCCTTTATTATAATTAAGTATTGTGATTTTGGATTCGTCATTGCGATTATTAGCATTAAATGTCGTTTCTTTTCTTACAGTCGTTTCTTTTCTTTACTTCAATTGTGTTTTCGTTGAACTGTCGCCAAATCACCAACACAGTCATCTTATAAATTTTCACTTCTGCCGGCACTCCCGGAGTGCAACCCGTTGTTTTTTAACCGAATTAAAAAAAAGGAGGAGTTTCTCAATTAATTCGTCCGTATGTTTTTTTTATATTTGTTACAGCCGCTGCCGCATTCCGTCATTTGTTAATCGATTTGAATTTTTTCTTTTTACTTTGAATTTGGTCCCATATTAAGTTAATGATGATCTGATGAAGAGTTTCGGAAATACAAAGTGGAACTCCTCAACGGATAAGAGTTAAGGAACCGGGTTAAAAAATATTATTATTGGTCACATTACCTTTGCAAAATTTTATAGACATTGACCACCTTCGACTCTGATGATGGAGTGGAAGTGGTTATAAGATAGGAATAATTTAATCGTGTTTAAAGCAAGTTAACTTAAATAAACTGTACAAATCATATATTTAAACTACAATAATGATGTCCGTAAGGTTACCATTAATGATTGATGTTAATTTTAATAATTATTTAACATTTGTTTTGAATGCTGATTCTAGTTAATTAACGGATGCAATTAGTTAAACAAAAATATAATTACTAGAAACGATATCCAGACCACACATTACAATTTATTTTATAAAAGTACCAGAGTAGTAGAAATTGTTAGATTTTTGTTTCGCTCACACAAACCACATCATTTAAGTAATAATATATAACTTTCAAACGATAACCAGATAACTTTATTACTTAATTGTTAATGAAATACTTATTACAAGTAAATTAAAACACCTAAAAAAACATTAAACAAATTCTTATATATAAATGTAAATGCCTTCACTCTACTACAGGGTCGCATCATTCGCAACAATCAGAGCTAAACATCATAAAACCTCCTATAAATACTGACCTTAAATTCTTATTAAATTACTTACGCCTTAGATAAGGAAATCTCGGTTAAAAGTGTGAGTTACATTTAAACAAAAGACCGACGATATTCCTTTATTTTCGGGCAAGTTTATGAACAACAAGTACATAAGTCGCCTGAGGCAACTAAAGGTGGTGGAGTCCTATCATAAATGATAGGTTGTATAAGGGCGACTTTGATAGATTACGGTCTTGCCGGTTGTCACGTGGCCCGAATAGCGACACAGAACTAAATGACCGCGCGAAACATTCTCTGGTTTTTTCAAGACCATTTTGGGCACTTAATATTCTGTAACGCTTGTCTACATAATTTTTGTGTCTCTCCCTCGAAGGGTGAGGAACCAGAAGAACGACAAGGATTTATCAAGAGATGGGGGAGAGGCCAACAAGTACTAAGTGTTCTAATACTGCGCAAGGAGCGTCCTATGACGATTTCTACAAAAAAATACAACACGGTCGAGTTAACTGTGTACCCGGCGGCCGTGACGTCACATCGACGATGTGGTACGGTGTGAAAAAAAGTGAAAATGTTTATTTTTTATTTTAGATCCACATTTTTATATACATATAAAACTAGTTGACCCTGCAATCGTTGTTTGCGATATAATTTTATATATAAGATTCTCATGTCAAAGTTTTACTTACCATACTCCTCCACACCTAACATTATTATTTTATTCTTTGGATTTTTTTAAAATTTTAAAACCCTAAATTTTCACCTTTCTATTACCAACCCCTATTTTTTAAGAGTAAATTTTTAACGCTCTATAAATTATATGTCAAAACAACGTTTGCCGGGTCAGCTAGTTTTTACATAAAAAATGTTGCTGCAATCAAAGTAAAAACGCATACAGCTGCGGTCTAAATTTTCGTAATTTCTTAAATTAAGTTTCGTAAAAAGCGCGAAATGTGTATGAAAAATGAATTCTTAAGAGCGAAAGCAGTAGGTACGTATTAAGTAATAAAGCATCACGCAACATAAAATATTGTTATTCTAATTTGACTGCGGGTCGGCTAGTTTCTATTACCTCCTCGTTCTCATAAAAGCCTACGCGGGGCAATTTTTATACATTTTATTGTTTGTGAATAGCCCCGATGCGGTTATTTTCTTTTGTGCCTCGTGAGTTATGAGACTTTGAGCATGATCGATGAATCGCCATCTTTCAGCAGACTTACTCTTACAACACGTAAACAGTGAAGCGATTATTTTTTAGAGTAGAGACTATTATAATTATTTATATTTTTGTTCTGGTGATGGTACCTACTATGGTCTGCTTATGGTTCTATGATTATCTTTGAGAAATTGTAGTTTAAGAATGAAAGCTTCATGACTATAATTATGGTTCTTTTCAGAACTTAAAAAATGTAGGTACTAATAAAGTTTTAGGTGTAGGATAAGAGTATAGGGTAATCCTACACCTAATATGTAGATAACTTACACTAGGAGCACACAGAGAGCGGTCAGAGTTCTGCGTTCTAGTGACCGTTGACCGCTCAAGAGTTCCAACGCACATAAGCGGCGTTCAAATTCTCGCGTTCTTGTTTCGTTTGGGTCTTTGGACATGCAACATATCACTAGAAAAATCATCATTCGATGACGAATTATTGCTCTTGTGGAGCTTAGCAGCTTCTAAAAAGAAAAGGAAGTATTGGGTGCACCCAATTAACATAACACGACAAGAACATGGCTAATTGAGTAGTATTTTTCAGGATTTACTTAAAGATGAACAACGAGTCTATATTTATTTTCTAATCTTGATTTATAGTTTTAATGAATTGTATAACATCATAAAACCTGATATCGAAAAAGAAAATACTAACTGGAGGAATTGTGTTTCATCAAGTCGCAGTTCTGTGGCAAATTCAAGCCAAATTTTGGCTTTTTTGTCGCGGTTTTTATAGTCTACATCACTTAAATCATATAATAAACTCCTTTCCCTAACCAATTCAATTAACTTTTACGTGTTTGCAACCTCAGACATCGCGGCGTTCAGGCGTTCAGTCACTGATTCAAACGGGAACTTAAGCCTAGTACTTCGAAGTAAGCGCTATCTTACTAGGGAGATTTTCTAATTCCTTGAGTTTATTTCTCCTTAACGGAATAACATCTTGAAATTATTTGTAGACAGTGTCAATATCCTTATCGATACTAGGCTCTATTGTGTTAAGTAGACGTGATTTAATCTGAATCAATACTTATTGAGTGAGACTGAAGTGTTGCTTTGTTTATGTCCATAAGTGACTTGATACGACACATGAGTATGTTTAGGACTGCCTAATGGAATTCTAACGAGAGAAAGTTACTCGGCACTTAGTAACTTTGTTACCTTCTCGGCCCTGGACATCTCGTGGGACGTAAACGTCTTCGTATAATGTTGATGAATTATGAAGTTGCCTCTTATGTCACCTTTTGTAAGTGCTTTTTCAAATAAAGACATGCATTTAACACTTTTATGTCTCATAGACTCCCAGTAACATGTTAACGCGGCTTTTGTGGAGACAAAAGTAAATACCTACAGGTAAATGTTATTTAATTATGTCGACCTCTTACGATTACGACACCACATAAAAAGTAGTGTAAAGGTAATATATATATATTATAAAATTGAACGTCATTTGCCGTAGGTAATGGTAATGAAAAGGTATCACGAAGAGACCTGCATACCTACTAAGAGTTCATGGTTTTAACCACTGCGCCACCCAGGCCGTCAAATAATGTTCTCAAAGACATTTGAAGTTTACCAAACTGTATTAGGCCAGCATGGTGGCCCAAGGCCTACATCTTTCTCGTTGAAAGGAGACCCAACCCACCAGTGTGTAAATGAAGTGTTACATAATTAATAGAGTCAAGTTTTATTAAATATTGATATTCAACCCTCACTTCCGGGATACAGATTTACAGAACTTTACTCCAAGTTTTTTTTCAGACATTGAAAACAATTACGATGTTTTAAAAAATTTTAAAACAACGGAACTTGTATTTTGTATAATAATATTTAAAATTCAAATTAAACTAGCGATCCATAATATTCTAACTTTAATATTTTCTTAAACAGAACGACTAGCTGCCTTTTGTGTCATGTACATACTCGTAATATGAAATAAGGCTTGAGGACATAATGTTTCCGAGGCAAAGTTAAATACATAATGTAGCAGATTGTAGCATAAAGAAGATGCCAGCGTTTGAGAGAATCTAGAAGATTTTGAATAGTTTAGCAGGGATAATTTTATATAGATCAAGCGAAAAGCATGTTTATGACAAAGCTCCAAAAATAATAGTTAGCCTTATTTCAAATATTTTAAAATATTCATAATAGCGCGTAAGGCCTGTTTTTGTCTTTTTTAAAACTTTTATATTCGCAGAACAGTTTATAAATTCGCTGACGTAAACATTGTTACGTCTGGAATCCACAAGCATAAGTATTTTTACAAAACAGGTAATTTAGTATATGGTGTGGATTTAATCATACACCCACACTACGATATTTCTCAGGGGATACCTACTTAGCTTCATGGAACTTTTTAGCTTACAGCTAAAGTTCAACCAAAATCACTAAAATATATTCAGCACATATTAAATCACACGGGAGACAATACAAAGGCTAAATATAGGGTTGTTGAAGGAGCCGTAAGTAGGCAAAGTTCGAGCAACTGTCGTGCCGTAACGTTTTGCGGGAAGCCACCGCATCAGGTACCTAATCGAACTTTTCAAATATCTGTTCAGCGTTCTACGTTGTTGAGATTCTTGCAGTGTAAGTGGAAATCATGTTAGGTATTCCAGAAACCAATGCAGGGCGCGCCAAGCAGTCTTACGTAGTTGCTATTGGCAGGTTAGAATGTGACAATCGTTAAGGTACGTTTGCACTGGAATTCTTGACAACTTCTGTGTTTACAAGTGGTTGCAACTTCCAAAAAATCTTTTGCTTCAATTGTGTCTGCATCAAATCAAAACAAAGCGCCAAAACATGGTTCCCGATAATTGTTTGAAATTTTTATTACTAACACAAGGGAAAAGTAGACATAGCTCGATAGCCATCAAAGAAATTTAAAATGACGACTTTAGTACCGTTATAACGTGTTGGAAAAACAGAAGTTGCCAACATTTTCAGTGGAAACCCACCTTAAGCGGTTCCAATGTCTCATAGCATTTATAACGTAGACTAAATAATTATCGAATAAATATTTCTTATGTAAGTGAGTATGTGAAGCATTAGATTCGATTATTTGCCTTCCTGAAAGTAGCATATTATTTGGGTAGGTATCCCTACCTATAATTATTTTCAGCGATGCAAAATATGTTTGAAGACGTGTACAACGAAGCACAGTCTTTCAGATCTTTGACATAAAAGAAATTCACTAATGATGCCCTTTGCCACGATAAAGAATGAAAATTTTATACATATTTATGGATTCGATTTACGTGAAGGAAAATGCGCCTTGTACTTAAAAGACATGTTACAAATTACGCGCTACAAATAACATTTTTTTCGTCTTTTTGTGCAGAAAACCGAAACTTGGAAAAGTCCTTTCAGTCACGCTTTCGGCGGTTTGGCAAAGATGGCTCTTACGTGTATCTATGTAATGTAATAATTATTGTCAATGTGGGGAAGACTGTCATAGTTTATTTTAATTTTGATATTTTTATTTTTGAGACTATATTGTACGAGTCCTAATTCTTTTTGTCAGTAACCCATTAATGACCCACTACAGGGTCGGGTCTCCTTCTCGTATTGAGAGGGATGTAACCCTTAGTCCACCACGCTGGCCCACTGCGGGTTGGTGGACTTCACATGCCTTTGAAAACATTTTTTTTGTGATCTCTCAGGCATGCAGGTTTCCTCACGATGTTTTCCTTCACCGTAACAGCAGGTGATATTTAATTTTATAAAGCGCACATAACTTTTTCACAGTCATTGGTGCGTGCCACTGGGATTCGAACCCGGACCCCTCGATTCGAGGTCGAATTCTAAGCCACTGGGCTATCACCGCTTCTTAATTCTTTTCACAATGATGTAAATCTCTTGTAATTCTTTTTACAATGATGATATTTGGAGATGTTGAACAATGGACCTTCTGAATTAAAGCAGGCGTAAACCTTTGGATTTTAAAAACTATTAATATCTTGGGGTACCTACATATATAAAATGATTTTTAAAAATATTCGAACTGATATAATAACAGCGGGACACACAAATTCCTTTACTATACCATTGATAATAAAATCTAATAACCCATGTAAGATACGAAGAAGAAGAATGTGGAAATATTTCTATTGATCATATGACAAACTAGCGGCAGTGTGAGCGCTTCCATAGTATTTTGAAGGTCGGTATTGTTCCTGCGTAACGACGCATGTAACACACAAGTTGAATTCGTACGAAACAGGAGTAGGTATAAGAGGGTTTAATGCCTGAAATTAATAATGTTCAGATTATGGTTATTACGATTGATACTGTTTGGTTGCCAAGTTACTCAAAAGCTCAATATATTTTTTAGTTAAAACAAATGTTGCCTGGCAACCAAGTTATTTCGGCTATCTATAATCTGAAGATCGGTTATAAATTTCCGGCGTAAAGTGTAGGTATATTTAGATTGTGATATGGAATCCTTTTTACTTTGCTCTTGATCCAAATCCTAAGATTCACGTGGACGAAATCATGGGCAAAAGCTAGTGTTAAATAAATTGGGAACGTAATTACGAACCTACATTTTTGTCACTTATATCATGTTCTTTCTATTCCGAAAATTATGCCTGTTATGGGAAAAATAAAAAATATTGTCCTAATTCCCTGAAAAAATATTTAATTTTTGTAACATTAGTAGCTTTTGCTGAATTTTATGGCACATAAATATAATTCTATTACTTAGACAGATATGAAAATTAATAAGCGCGTAGCTGAATAAGGAAAAATGACTTGAGTGGTTTTGAATTTTATTGTTCTTCCCTTGTACAAGCCAACCTTAAGTTTTGGTCAACAACTTGAGAAGGAAAAATTGTTCTACATCCCTCATCCCCTTACTTATTATTTCGAGCTTGACTTACAGTTATTGGATTGTACATTTATAAGATTGTGGGCAGGAGAAATAACATGATACTGGTTTGCAAATATTTACGGGCTGAGGCTAATATAGCAGCCAATATCTTTTACGACTGACTTGCCAAATGAAGAAGTTTGTGGTAAACAGTGATTATTTCATATTCCCTAACAAAGTTTCCCGTTCATGTGTTCCGCTACTTATCCCGGAGTGGAGCCTCGACATTCGGAGCTATGTCGGGAAAGTAAACGATATTAAGGCATAAGCACATACTTAGTTAACGAAATTACTTCTGCGGTATCATACATGGCCTGTTTATAAAACACATTTCCGTCCCAAGTGGCTCCATAACAATTAATCTTCATAAAATTTCGCATAATACAAGTGAGGCCTCTGTTGACGTCCCAATTGTGTAAAATATTTTGAGGAAGGACATCGCTTAGTTATATTTTATTTCGGCATTTCGGAGATTTGGTGTACAGTATTAGGTATAATATGGTTGGCGATGCTCTGCTACTATATTTGACATAGCTGACAGGAAGTGAACTTATTAAAATTCGACTATTGCCATGTTTTCCTGAGACAGTGCTTAAAGGACGACCATATTATGTATCTTAAAGCATCAGTATTAGTAGTATTGAAAAATCGCGCTAAAATTCACGGTTGCACTAGTAAACAATTAATCAATAAGTAAACTTTCTTTTAAGTATAGATTTCATGTTCTTAACATGCAGAAAAAAATCACACGTAGTTGCAGAAAAAAATCACACGTAGTCGTCTCTTGACCGTTCGGATATTTCACGAGTTACAAAGTAGCATACTTCTATAAAAGATCCTTTATGGAAACTTTTTGTATGTCTATCATCTATGAGTTATATAATAATAAATATAAATTCAAGACCGGAACGTTTCTAATAATTACGTATTGCAAAACTTAGCTAGTGACCTAGTCTAAATCGATAAATATTGATGCTAGGTAAAAGTTGAAAGGTAACAGAATGTAGGAAATTAAATTCCAAACAACTTTGGTAATAACCTGTTTTCACCTAAAATTTAAAATATAAGATAACAAGTTGATTGAATAATAAATGAACAAAAATTCATCCTCAAAATGCAGACGACGCAACAGTGTGAGAATCCCAAAAATAAATTGTAGACTGCCAGTGACCCCCTCCAAGGAAGGATTCCCGCAGGAAAAATTCAACTTATCATTTTTTCTATATGAAATTCTAATTAGCTTGGGCTATAGTAGCTCATGTTTAAAAAAAACATGATGATAAGAAGTACCCACGGGCGCGACGTAGCGAAACGATTGATGTCCATAGTAATGTTTTTACGACGCGGTTTATCCGATAACATTTTATAGCTGAAGATAAATTGCCTTCCGTGAGCCTACTAGAAGATGATCTTAAATATACTTTATTATCTTTCCATCGATGTAATTATATTAACCCTAGAAACATAGCCTGGGCAAATTAAAAAAAAAAATAGTCTATAAAATACTCCTTGGCCGTTTGTTTCGCGCGTCCATGTTTTTATGCGGCACGGGGTGACGCGTAGGTACTTTGGTCGGGGGGCAGTCCTGCTAGCTTCTGGACGTCACACGTGGCTTGTGGCCTTCACCAGCACCACAGGGTACAACAGTCTCTACAAATAAATATTGGGGACATTCTAGGAAAAAAGCGATCGTGCCAAATGCAAAACCTTCATTTGTAATGAGCATCAAAACAAAATTTGCCAAAATTATTTGAGTTCTTGTTATGTGGCATAATTGTGTGTAATAAGACCAAAATTAATGTAAGAAAGCTTACGTAAGTTGATTTTTAATAAAAGTTGATTATCTTTTAAAAATATTTTTTTTATTGTTTGGGGTATGCCTGTACCCCAGACATTAAAAATTCTTATATGGGTTCTAGACCATAAATTATAAGACCATTAATATTAAAATTAATGGTCTTAAAATTTATGGTCTAATTTTAAACAAATGAATACTTAACCTATGAAGCGTAATTAATCCCCTTCCCAACCACATTTTAATACTCAGAACATCAAACACAAAACTTCTTTAATATATAAAAAGTACAGAACCATAGCAATACTGGAGGTAAAACATAGGTAAAAGCATAAAAAGTCGTCTTATCGCTGATAACAGATCTACTCCAAACAACCTTTGGGTAAAAGCTGAAGAATGAAACAAAAAAACAAAGGGTTGTGTTGGAGGGTGCAAGTTTGAGGAAGTAATAAGAACAGCCCTAACTTTAACGTAGCGCCCCCTGATTAACGTTATTTTGTGTGGACTTATTATTAGTTGGATAGTTGGATTCTAAGGTTTTGTCAGTCATGAAATAATGTTCTTGAAAATCAGATTATTCTGTATAAGTCCCCATTAAATTAAAAAGTAAGTACATCCTACACAGAACCTACTTCAGCTGTATTCTTTTAGATAGGGAGTTGGCGAGCAAAAAAATCGTATATTATATGATCGGCTCATGTGGCAGACTTTATTAGCGATAATTATACGATACCAAATATTAAGGACCGCGTCTGCCACCATGGTAGCGCCGCGTTGTCAATTGACAGCCCCTTAAAAATGTTAAAAAAAACTCTTTGCCTGTTGTTTATATTGCTTATAAAAGAAAGAAAAAAGAATGAGGCAGACACCCAGGTCACTGATATTCCGAGAGCAGACCATTTGATGTTTTTTAAATCAACGTTTGGGTTAAGCATTCAATTAACAGGTCTAGGTTTACAAAATATTAATCGAAACAAATAAATTGAAAATCGAAATGCGCGTTAGCAAAACGTGCGATTCAAAGTACCCTGTTCGTACTATGCCTTAAGACTTTGAAGCCACCTGTAACGATTAAAATTAGTAAGTAAAATGTCTGCCAAATTTTTTTTTGTATTCAGGGGGTTCTAATACCTAAATCGTATGGACCCAGTTATAGCTACGAGCAAATGATTTAGTAGAGTTTTTTTTTCAACATTTTTGCATCTTCCTTGACATGAGCCTCCCCATCTCCCAAGTGCGTCTAATTAGATGGAACTATGGAAACTGTCAAAACGAAACATTCATAAATAATAAGTGTACCTATTTATTCCGTTATAGAAAAAAGCTAAATATTATTATTATTCTGATTTTGGATTCGACATTGCAATAATTAGCATTAAATGTCGTTTCTTTTCTTACAGAGAAACTCAATAATTGTGTTTTAATTGAACCCAAATCCGTCCAAATCACCAAGAAAACACATTTTATAAGTTTTCAATTCTGCCGGCACTCCCGGAGTGCAACCCGTTGCCGCCCATCTGGACTGAAACTCGTCAATATCTACACAACAAAACAAAAATTAGGAAAACCGGTTAAGAAACGAAAGAGAAAATTGTTCTGAACTGATTCGCCTTCGCCTATTTATTAATAATTATGGTGATGAAGATAAAGGTTTAAAATATAGTAGCTATCTGTGCAAAAGTACTTATAGTATAAATTTATTCGTGTGGATAGGTTATTGCAATATTTTTTTAACAGTAGGAACAGGAAGGAACGGTAAGTCAACTGTGTGTCATTGATTGCGTTCATGTATTTAGTATACTGGAAAATAAGGTCACATTGAAGGGTGTGTGTAGTGGAAAAGTGGTATTATTAAAAGCAAACAAGATGTCTTGTAATTAGACCGACGACTCTTTTAAAAAAGACTTAAAAATATTATGTTACGTCACAACCAGGTTCCAAATAATTTAATGGTCATAATATCGATATTTATTTTTTCTAATCTAGGCTAATTTACCAAACGTATCGGATAAAGTTTTATATAAACTGTTGTTAAAACAGCATAACCGAGCAATGAACGACAGTGGTTATACCTCGCGTGACCGACTGCCATAGCTGTCAGTAATGAGCTGCTACACAATTGTTTCGTATGCTAACTACAAAGAATTTTGGATATATTTTCTGGCCAACAAAATAATAAAATTTAAAATTAAAAAAAACCCCTGACACAATAACGACCATTTTCATTGAACATATTATTTCGTAGTGTGCACGTGATGCGCTTTCATTTGAGACCCCGCTAGATTATTTTTGCAGACATTCGGTTATTCTTCGCCACTTTCACCCCCCACAACTTTTAAAAGACTCAACCGATTTTCATCAAACATGTCTAAGAACACTCGCCCGTAACTCACCTTTCATACAAAAAAAAACTAAATTGAAATCGCTTCATCCGTTCGTGAGCTACGGTGCCACGACCGAATCACAGACAGACAGACAAACAGACAGACACGTCAAACTTATAACACCCCTTCTTTTGCGTCGGGGGTTAAACTTCGGACCGCGCCGAGACGTGTAGAGCGGAATGAACGTTACCGATTCCTGTGAAAATACTAGGAGGGTCACTAAAAACTTTATTATTTTTGATTCAATTCTTGGTCTCTTTGAAAATCCCAGAGCTCACGTGGCTTTCGTTTTATTTTCCACATTGACGCCATGCCAGAGAAACAATAAAACGTTCGGAATTAACATATAAACGACAGCGGGTGTTGAAGGGTGCCGGCGGCCGCCCCCGAGGGCTCACCCCCTCAACGCAATGTCACTGACAATAATTGAGCGAAGACTATTTCCTATTGTCTAAGAAATTACTTCGCTCAAAAGATATAATTATTTTCAGACAAGCTACTGAACCATCTCAATGTTTAAGTTGATAAGATAATTAAATCTGAAATTCAGGTTGGCGACCTGTATTATCAACTTGATTTAATCACTGGCAGAAAATTGGTTTGTATTAAGTAAAGTAAACGCTCAAGATCGGAAAATAATTTTCAAGTAAATAGTAAAAGAATATTTTGTTCCGCATTGCCGCAAGTTTAATTAAGTTAATCCTATTCGCAAAGTCATTCCATAACTTGGTCAGTTGGAGTAGTTAGTAGGTACGCATGTACGTGACTTTGAGGAAAGCGGGTGCCGATGTATTCTATGGATTGCGGAGATAACTTCCCACTTGGAAACTGAGGCAACACTTGTATAAATGGATGCATTGAATGCGTTCCACTTGAAAACTAAAGTACCTACTTTCTTGAGAGAACTTCTCGATTGATAGTGCTATACTTCACGAAGCGGAGCGCGGAATAAACAAACATAAGATAGAAAACACACAGAACTTAAAACTGAAACTGTTACAAAATGTTATTTACATCTAGTTTAGAAATCGAAAGCTATGTAGATATTTTTCTAAATCCAAGCTGAAACAGTCCACAGCTATCGCTGGTGTCCGAATACAATTCTCTTCGTTTTTATTGTGCCTGATTGGAGTATTGGTGGCTTTGCTTACGGTGAAACATTTTTGTTCGTGTTATCTCGTTTCACCCAGAATATATAAACTGTGAAACTCCAAAATAATGAAACTCTATATATTACTAGGTCACTATGAAAGTTTCGCAATACAGCCATGTTTATTTAACATAATTTTTGGTGTAGTTTATATACTTAATCAAGTGTAAAAATCAATTACTAATTAAAAATATGAGTAGTAGTGACTTGTAGATTTTTGTTCGTGGGTATCATTTGATCAAAATATGGTGTTAAATGGATTATTTATAGAATACAAATATAAATTTACATTAATGTAATATAAGAAAGTAGAAAGACATTGGAGTTTTTCAATAAAAAAAATCTCTTTATTGTTACATCTCAATTTATAGGAGAAACATCTACTTTTCTATAAAGATCTTTGCACTAAGATGTGCAGCGATACTTTTTTATTTGTTTCAAGATAGTTTCTTAATTGTTTTCTAACTCAAGCCGGCGAGAGAATCGACTGTTATACCGACTTTAATGAAAATTTGGTTTTTTTTTTATCAAAGAAATAACTACACGAGTTGTAATAAATGTAAGGAAATTTATTTCCTCACATCTCGTGCTATTTCCATGAATAACAAGAGACTATTACACAAACAAGAGGAAATATACCCAAAAGAAATCTTTGCTTCTAAGTGGGAAGATGGTTGACTGAGAAGTCTATCACAAACCTAAGGTTCAATGTGTACAAACCTAGATGTACAAATCATCTGTACATGCTTACCCACACTCATTGTGACCAAATAACAAAACATCAAAAAAGATCCACTCATCCCGGTATCTATCTGCGATATTTCCGGCGTATAGGATTTTTGTTTTATTGTAGGTAAAAGTTTCCATTCGCAATTGTGAACCAAATAGTAACAATCGACGCAGTGGTGGCCCATAATAATAGTGATAGCCTTCTGGACCCTGGGTACTTTTGTAACACAAATATTGAAAACAGTTGCACTGTGACTTTTTAATTTTTTGCACGGCAGTCACGTGTTGAGTTTGCATGGGACGCGATGAAAATGATCGCAGACAAAAATCATCATCACGTTTGCTTCGTGAGTGGTTATGAATTAAGGAGCAGATTGTACTGCTCCTAATATTAAACATATTGCTGTAATTCGCATCCACTGAAACCCCTTCGACTGCCCTCACTACATAAGAAGGATTTTGGAATCTAAAATAATTCACCTTTAGTCGTTCCTTTAAATTTTTTGGTGATAACTCTTACCTGAAATCTTGGGACCAAGATCTTGAAGTTCTATAAACTCTTTAAACACGTCTAACCCCATAGTTACAAGAGCCTTAAACTACGGTATTAACACTGGCGTTATCTACTCGGCTTTGCAATATGAAAAAAAAAAATAATGAATCTCACTGCATACTAACTAACATGTAATGGTCTGTCTTTTCGATACAAAATGATACGAAATTCCGGAGTCAGCTTTCAAAATGTCAGTAATTTATTTCTATTTGAGCGTTGCAACGCTTTGCTAAGGGAATGTTCTTTTCGAGTTTTCAGTGTATGTACCTACCTTGGAAAGTGCTAAAGATTTTAATAATTCAAATAATTTTCAACATCGGAAAATATTCCACGTCCACGGGACGGAATGCATTTGTCTTAATTTAGTAGGTACTTAAGAAGGTATTCATCACAGTGGCTTCTTAGTGGTAATTAAACAATTTAAAGAAGGCAGAACAATTGGAGTTCGCCTGGGGAGGTGGGTCCATACCACCAATATTAACTCATCAATATTAAAGTTTCTTGGATTTCATGACTGATAAACAAGCAGAGAAACAAATTTAAGCCATCTTTAGAAAATAGACCAGGCAAAGAGCCGAGCGGGGCACCTGAAGGTATGTTTCATCTTCGCCTTTTGATACGTGCAGTAATAGAGCATCCTACCCAGTAGTAAAGTAGCGAACATCACAATACTCGATCTCAGGCAATCCTCCTTTTTAAGGCTGGACGAGGACTCCCTTACTTCCTTACTACTGCTCCATTATTAAAAAAGGGATATTTACATGCGCCGTATGTACCTACGTTATAAACCATAATAATAAAACATTGACATCCAAGGATATTTCGTGACAGAGTGCTATAAAATTAATTTAGTAACGAAGGTCTTAAATAAGCAAGAAACAAAAACCAAAATTCAGTGCTTTACTAAACCCATTAAAACACCTTATAATTTAAAACCTTAATTTTGTGTCAATGATTATTAACTGCATCAAAAAAATAAGCAAGAAAACTTTATACGGTACCTAACCTACAGTCTATGAATTTACTGTAACAAAAAGGGAAACAAGAAGAAAACACTGATATAATAATTGACAAATTCTAAAAAGATAACTATGCATTATTTAAATATTAAAAGTCGATCGAGTCTTCGACTCAATAGATTAAAGCAATTTTCGCGCAGTTTTATTGACGGAGGCGTCTGATGGAAAATGGCAGTAATGAGCCCAATGAGCCGTAGCGAAGACCGGTTGCGACCATCGCGTGCTGAAACTTTATCGCAGGCCATTAATTTCGCCGATTGATGTCGAAATAATACTCCGATCCCATGAACACACTGCTCCATCAATTTAATATTTCCCTTCAAGCCGATGTTTTCCAACGACAGATTGTTATCGCCGACGCCTTAAACAATTTAATCAAATCGAGGAATATTAATGATCCGGAGTACTGTTTTGGAAGGTACATCTTATCTTTTAGACTCTTAGCGCTCAATCATTTCATCCGTGAATAAATAATTATGCACAGATTATATACCAATTATTGGTAGATTGGCCAAGTCAATGGACGTCTGGAATGATTTCGTAATGCTTTATTTTAAATGTTCACAGTCCTTATAGCGACTGCACATTTTTCTCGGAATACTTCGGTATGCGAGTTCAAATAGCAATAATAATTGTATTATAAGTCGTTCAACTGTAAATGAAAAATCTATACAGAAAAAGAAATATTCGTTTTTATATTTCTAGACAAAATTAATTGCGCAAATGCACTAATTTTATTATCAAAGCGCTAATTTAATTACCTAACTTTAAGACAACGATTTAATTAATATGTAGATTTCGAATTACTTTCACTTATCGTTTCAATTCAGCAAAAAAAAAGTTAAAATGGAATGACATGATATTATAAGCTGCTGAAAAAATTTGTTGCTCATTTACCTACTTGTTACATATAAGTACTAATATTTACATATTACATATATCATGGTAGTGTTCATTTCGTTAATTTATTTAGTTTTACTTTTGATTTCTTAGAACTTATCAGCATCATTGAACAAGATGAAATCCACCAGGATTTGACTCTTAACATTTTTCTTTAGATTTATTGAGTAGAAACAAGAACCATTTTAATATCAAGTTAGACATACTTATATAAACATCATTTTTATACAGGTTGAATTTTTCAAGTGTGCGTGCATGGGGACGAAACAGCGAAACAGCGAAAAATGCTGAAAGGAATCGGGGAACAGATTTTGATGAAAACTAAAACTGCATCATTGAATTATTGAAAAATCAATATGCCTAGCCAGGAATCGAACCCGTTGATTTAAAAAAAAGCACATCCTGTATTATTACACTATTCGATAGTGTTACTAATAAGGAACACATTCTGGAAAGTAATGAGATACGGCAAGTACTACTCACTAGTAGTATAATAATTTATGTTATTTCCTTTCAGTAAATAACATAAATTAAATTATTTCAGCCGTCTGGACATTCCAAACAGCGCTAAAATCATAACCATCCTTTGCAGTCGAGTAAACTCGAGTTTAATGTAGTGAACAATTTCTTAACAAAACAAATCTTTTTAAATTCTTGACAACTTTGTCGGATCTGCGACATTTTGTGAGTTTATATGATTTTCTTCCTTTAAAATGTTTACCATGTCACCTAAATTTATGAAATTTTGGTTTTATTCTTATCTTCAGTTGAAGTGAACTCATTTTTTATTACTTTGAATTTAATACTTGAAAGCGTCTCGTAACCGCGACTTTTGTACTTTGCAGTAGGTATAGTGCGTAATCGTAAATCATGCCATTATTAATTTTTTGGATTTAATGTTGAAATGTAGTATGTTATATCTACCGCGATAGAAGTAGGGAATCAGTTTAATAAAGAAGTTTGTATATACCTACTTCCACTAGCCACTTGAGACAGGTGCGGATAGATTGGCTACTAGACAACTCTCGAGTCTGCCCAATGCTTTTTTTTGAACCTTTACATTTGTTCGCGCATCACTCGACATCGACATTTCAATTCAACCACCCATAACATTCCTTGAATGTAAATTCTTTTGAAACTCGGGCTTCTATACATGTTATGTAACACTTGTATGGTAAATTAGAGGATGTTTCTCATATGGACAAGACGATCACCACAATAAAACAGATGATGTGATATGATAAAAGCTTAAATATTAACTTAGACATAATTGTTTACTAGAAAAAGATCCTATTCCATTGACATCCATTCATAACAAAATTTCATTTTGTCTTGATGTCAATAAAAACATAAAGTTTCCTTTTTGCATGGTGTGCACTAAAAATAATGTTATCCCCAAACACCTTTTATTTATATCAAATAATAATGTATCTACGAAAGGGTCATCAAAGAGTTGGTTATATACCAGCTTTGAACTTTACTTTCAGGATAATGTCTGTCAAAATTATTCCCTCGAGAGATTCGCTCTTGAATTCTTTTACTCGTTGTTTTTAATTAAAGCCGAGATATAAAAAAAGATTATGTTATGAGTCACAGGGGAGGCTAGTAATTAAACAGGTATATTTTGTGGTGTAATTTGAAATGTTCCAAAGAAATGGTATTACAAATTTAATTTAGAAATTTGAATTCTTGAATTATGAATTATTTTTTAGATCAAAAGTAACTCTCAGATATTGTTGCGTTATATCTATAGTGCATAAAAGTAACTATTATTTCTTTTATGCACTATAGATGAAAGCTAAAATTTGTAGGTATAACGTTAATATCGCTATAGGTATGTTTAATATTATGTTTTAGACTTCATGCTACACTAGCAGATTGATACTTAGATTATCTCATTTCTTAAATCTCATAAGATATAGGAATAATGTGCTTCCTTCCTACTCTTATTTCGTAGCTTCCTTAATCTGGAGGTTTTCCTGTGGTAAAACGGCTTTTGCTGAAAAACAAGAAAAAATATCTACAACCTATAGATGAAAGATTATCTAAACCTCCGTTTTAATTTAAGCAAACAGGCAAAGAGTACATCTCATTTTTATCGGCCAAATGTCTGCATCGTATTGCTGACCAACTACAAAGTTGGGTCTCCTCCCAGGATGAAGGATATATTCGTAAGCCTTAGTCTATCACAGCGGCCTACTACAGTTTAATATCCCACTTAAAATAGGTTTGGAATAGTATCTGAGATTGTTAGTAAGATATTCCTCTAAGGGCGAAAGTGATCGGCTTTCATTTATGACTTTTTAAAAGCATAACAAGAATTTGTGCATCAGGCGGGATGATGCACAATACAAAAACTTTACCATATCTGATATAAATAGCTGCTTGCTGCACCAAGGCAGAATTACCATTTACCATGATGTCAGTGACTTGATACCTTTACCATTTCTAACATAACTGGTTATTGGCCAGTGCCGACGCCGACCAATAATGCGATGGATAAGAAAAGTACGGCTCATCATCGCTGTGCTTTCAATCGTTTTTAATGTAGGTACTTGGGTGCGTTCTTTTTAATCATTCCTCCCTCCGACCTCATTTCGCTGCTTCCTCATTTCGTTTGAGGTCCCTCAAACGCAAAAGTTCGCTCTCACTCGCTTATTGACACAATTCGTCTTTTTGCATAACATATACCTCCCAAATAAAAATTTTAATTTATTTTTTAAAAACAAAAAACGTCTTGTTTATCCGTCTTCATTATCGGACTAGTCAGAACCATGAAGCAGTAATAGTCAAGACTTCTGGAGTTCCAAATTTATCGATGGTATCTGATCTACGCAAACTTTAAGCAAATCGGACAGCTAGAAGTGGCTTCAATTAACGGTAATTGAAGCCACTTTTGTTACCACGGTGTTATTAGCCACGGTGTTATTAGCCACGGTGTTATTAGCGTAGATTCTCTAACTTCTCTTAAATAGATTGATACAAGTCAGGACACTAAAAGAGTGTAAAAAAGTAGATGTTTGTCGATTTTCAGCAGTCATCTGCGCAAAAAAAACTTTTAATACTAAATATAAAATAATAGCATAATAACACTGTTACATAAAATTGCTCTACGCGTTCTTAACCTAGAACTTTTCAAATATGCAATGTAATACCTACTCGATTCAGATGGCAAAGAAAATATAATGTGCCTTCATGTGCGCGCTGTTCCGATAAATTTAAATCTCAATAATATCAAAATAGAGACCCACAGCTGGATATAGGCCTTCCGAATAGGTCCTGTGCCTTCTAAATATAACGACTTTCCATTGAATATGTTTCACCCAACATGTAGCGGTGTACATATTAAATCGTTGTTTACTTTAATTTAAAATTAATGCTTAAACCACTATAGAGATTCCACGAATTATTGTGAATTGGGCACATTTATATAAATTTTTGGTATATCATGTACATAATGTAAAATAAGATAAATACATAAAGACATAAAGGAAAATAAGACTTTACTTCCGTGGCTTTATTATTCTAAAGAAATCAACATAAATTTTCAATTCCGTTCGAGTCGTAATTTTATTATCTTAATCTCTTTAAAATGACTACGTAAATTATGTAGATTAGGTACATTTAAAGGCGATGTAATAATCTCTATTCATGGATATTAAGCAGTGTTTAAAAATACCTTTCATTTTCCATTTGTTACTGCGTGGGGCGTGAATACTTTAAATAATAAAGCCGTGTCCAACTCATTACCGTAATTTATCCACGCTCGTCTCTGAAATTGCATTCTGAGGTTTTAACAAACATAATATATTTAACTTACCGGGATACCTACTTTATATTCATTTAATTTTTAAATGAAAACTGGACTGTTTGTTATTCTATGAAGTTCTGTTTAGGTTTGCATGCTTAGCTTATATTTCACGAGTATATAAATATACCTATTGACATGTTTTAAAATTTATAGGCCACTACATCTTATGGGAGTTGACTGTAAATACGAGTACATATACTGTTTTATCAAAAATGTATTTGTGTTCCTGAGGAATAAATTTAGATCTGCATTTTGAATATGAATGGAATTTTGGCAGACACAAAGAGCACACTCTACCACCATTCGCAAAGATAACGAGAAACCACTTATACAAGCACATCGCATACAAGATTTCGTTCTTAAGAACATCTGTAATGAACCTCCTCCGATTAAAGGCCACGATCACGACTTTTAATTAAGTAAAGGTTCTAAAGCAACCAACCCTTCATGAATTCGTTTATTTTCAAGGCAAGCTTTAGAACCGAATAACGAGGCATATTATTAAATTCAAAATTTTTAAATGTTTTTATCCAGTTTTATCACGAATTATATGATGAGCACCGCATTATATTTACGCCAAAATTAAATTCCTTTAAAATCATCCTCAACAATTCTGTATTCACTAAACGTCCTTTGAAATGGAACTGTGTAATCCTTAAAGGTTATGTCTTTTGCAAAGATTAAGGGCTATAAGGGGCATCGGATTGTGGTTTCATCCCAAAGCTGGGGCGTAACATTGAGTTATTTTAAGAACTTTCCAGATTATTAAGTTTGTATCCGTCTATGTCGTCTTATACCTAAAGATATTTTGAGGTCTTTAGCTAAAAGACACATTAAACAATCTAAGCGTATCTTTTTTGCAATTTACTGTATTATAATTATTATAAAAGACACATACACATAAACTTATAACCTAGCATCAGAGTCCTCAGCCAAAAAACTTTTAATTAAGTGTTGTTAATTTCACGGGTTAAAACAAAACGTGTCGAATATTAAGCGATATAATAGCAAAATAATAGTGGTTATATAATAGCGGAGGAATTCGTTTTGTGGATCTATCGCCGAAAGCCATTCATCTGACTCGATTCCGTGGGTCGCATATAAACATGGTTGATCTTGAGACCCAAAACGAACAATAGATGCCGAAAAATTCGCCTGCAAATACAGGTTCGTAGAAACTTTCAAGAGTGCTTTCTACGGGCACAAGGCCGACCTATAGAGTTGTCTAGAACGAAAAGTACGTACCTAACAAAAAATAATTTGTCACTTATTTAAACTGCAAATATATTGTACTTTCGGTATATATAGAAATATATATTTAGAAAATTAACCTGCCTACATAATTATTTAAATCAAATTCAATTCAATTTAAATACATCAAGATACAGGGTGTCCCGTTATCAGTGGACCAATGGAAAACTGGGGGATCCTTAACTATCAAAATCACTAAATTTTATCGTCCTAGGCCTATTGGTTTAAAAGTTATAATGGTTTAAACATTCCTTAAAAGTATGAATTTTACAATTTTTTTTTATTATGGAATTGAGGAACTATCGTATATTTAAAAAAAATCTGCAGTTTACACCAATTCCAAAAAGGTAACATTTACTTAGATTTTATAGTAATAAAAAAGTTATTCATGTTTAATCAGGGACAGTAGATTGCAAATGACTGGACTAAAATAGTTCACGACAACGACGATTCAACAAAATATTTTTTTACTCTTAACTTGTTATTATATAATAATATATTGAACTTTGATTGGGGACTCTTACTTAATCACTTGTGTTGATGTTCTTAACTTTTTCAAAATCTACCTACGTAATCCCATTACCTACTATAATATCCTGCGGAAACTTTAGCAATAGAGGAAAAGTTTTAGCTTGGTTTTAGCATATTACAAAAATCAGTGTGACAGATGTAGATATAACTTGAAGTCCATTTAGTTATTTATTTTGCATCGAAGATCATTACCTACTCCTAACATTTGATTTTGACACAGTCACATGTTTGAAAACTCAATCCGATTAAATGTCAGACGGCTGAATATTAACGCGTTGCTGGAATGAGTCTTGTTAGGATCAAAAAATGAGGATGCCTCTGGGACAACTAAATACCTTACACATTACAGTATGTTAGAACGTACTAATTTCTGAAATCACCATTCGAATTGCTTTATTCATGAGGAAAGCTACGGGTAACTTTTCATTGCGGAAAATTTGCTTTCATTTGCTTAGAAATCACCAATTAATTTATTTCACTTTAAAAAAGAGAGACGAGTTTATGTAATTTTTTATGGAGATGTGTAATCGGCTGGAGGGCGGAGCAACTGTTCGTACAAGCGTGTAGTGGACACGCCTGGGAAATATCTTCACAAAGTTTGACGGTCGTATATTATTTCGAGGATATAATTATTCCAACAATCCGCACGAGACGTTTACTGCGAGCGTTTTATAATTATGTGTGTTTAGTTCTGATTGTGCCTTGCTTCAATTAGCATTGTTATGTCTCATTCTATCTTTGCAAAGCGAATGTGACGTTAACGCTACGCATATCGGTCCATCGCGTGTTAGTTGTAATTTTTAAAAATCACGTTATTCAGATGTTTTTTTTCAACATAAATAGGACGAAGACTCTGAAATCTCATCGAATTTAGTTGTTAAACATCGAATTTAAAAGTGAGATAAATTTTGGTTCATGTGTTAGTTGAATATTGGTGAATTGGAATTTATATTGAAATAATAATGATCTTTAGAACATTTTAGAACCACTCAAGTCTTTTGAGTGGTTCTAAAGTGAAAAAAATATCTTTTTAAAGCGTTACTGTATTTTTAATTATCTGTTTAATTAACGTACAACATGATGACATAGGGAAACAAAATTATGTGAAGTAGGTAGGTACTGCGAATGTTTCAAAATAGTGGAATACCCAATTTGTCAGCAAACAGCCAGCGTCTAGCGTCTATCCGGTCTGGTCTAGCGACATTGCTCCGCGATTCAGAGTTTTTAAATTACAGTTTTTTGAATAGTAAAAAGAGATTTTTCCCTCGTTTCAGATAACGAATACCGTATAAAAGGATAGAATAGACAGTCACAGTGAATCGAAATTGTCTTTAGTGTGATGGCGCACATTTCAGTTGGGTTTTACCGAACGGTACATAGAACCCGATTAAATTAAGGTAACTAAATCAACTCAAATATACAACATATTTCTATTGATAACGATGTGTATTTAATGTAATATGTTTATGTAGCATTTTCCTTATTTATATCCTTCCTTTCCTTAAGTATATGAATATAATATCTATGCTACATGTTCGCCCCATGGATGAAATTCGGTTGTAATTTGACATTTAAATTAGACATTCGATGTCGAAAGTGGAAAATAAAATAAATGGTAGATACGAACTGAATCGAAGTGCATTTCAAGAAGCTGAACCGAAAACGTATATCAAAAGATCTCTAAACTCACTAAACTCACAGAACTCTAAACGGTTACATGAATTACAATGTTCTGATACATGTTAAATTAAAGTTCGATAGTGGCTACTAAAACAAAAAGAAAAGGGTGAAGAGAAGGTACCGAAAGTAAGTACGACTTAGTCAATTTTGGCAATTTTATACTTCCTTGTAGGATTATTTAAAGCCCTTCAACCTGTAAAAAGCGGTGATAGCCCAGTGGCTTAGAGGGGTCCGGGTTCGAATCCCAGTGGAACGCACCAATGACTTTGTAAAAAAAAATATGTGCGCTTTATAAAACATTATATATCACCTGCTGTTAGGGTGAAGGAAAACATCGTGAGGAAACCTGCATGCCTGAGATATCAGAAAAGAAAAGTTCTCAAAGGCATGTGAAGTCCACCAACCCGCACAAGGCCAGCGTGGTGGACTAAGGCCTACATCCTTCTCATTGTGAGAGGAGACCCAACCCTGTTGTGGGTCATTAATGGGTTAGGTACTGACAACCTATAAAAAGAAAACAATTTTAAATGGAACAAATGAAATATTCAAATGAAAGTGGATAAAACAAACATAGTTATAGGTACTGCTCAACAATGTTGTTTGTTCAGTAAAGTTTTGTCCCGTGTTTGCAGTAGTTTAATTTCCTGTTTACTCTACAGGCAACCAAACACAAAATAATATCAACTTGTCTAACCATTTTAAAACGCTTTTACTAGTTGTACCTGTAACTTATCAGCTAATGATTGTTGAAAATCGAATTTAACCAACATAAAACTGCATTATTATCGTAGAACTTTGTAAGGATCTAATGACGGAACGTAGAGGATTCGGATCGAATTGCGTTACGGAGCAGGTCATCCTAACCGTGTTTGTAGAACTTGCAATTGTCTCAACAACTTTCTGAGGATAACTGGTTTATTGAACCTTTAGTCAGACTGATCTAATAAATAAAGAAAAGGCAGACAGTATTACTTTTTGAAGGTAACATAACGTTAAACTTCACAGTTTTATTAAAAAATACCGGCCTGCGTCGTGCTACACTACCTTTTTATGACAACCTACAACTACTACTATACCTACACTATAACTTTGGTGGATATTGAATCTGTTGTAAGCTCAGTATCGATAAACTCTATTCAATCGGGCCTTCGGTCTGATTGTGTGATCATTCGGGCTTTTTGTTAGGGAACAATTTATGCTCACAAGGATTTATAAATACATGAAATATACTTACACTAAAGTGATTTTATCAGAACCGTGTTTTGTGTAATCCTGTTTGGCGCTTTGATATTTCAAATATTCCCCTCTAAAATTATTCAGTGTACCTACGTGAAACATTTCTAAGTAGAATTTGAATTTGGTCACGAAAAAGCAGTAGGTAGGTAACCTGCATGTTAATACTAATTTATTTCTAAGACTAACTGTAAGACAGTAGAGATTAAAGTGTTTGACAAATTCCATACAAATCCGCTTATCCGAAAGTTATAAATATCAAATAGAAATTTCATCACACTAACTTTCGCATTTGTACTAAGAAGTAGAACGCAGTTAATAGGCTGGTACCTTATCCAAGACATGGCCTATACAATTCAATATACTTTTAGCCGTAAATCGCAATTCAACAACATCAAATTTTAATGTTAATATTAGGTAGCCCCTATAGAAAATTACATAACGACATCCCATTATAGGGATAATGTTCAAAGTTCGTATATTATTAAGTTTTCGTGTTAAAATGCTAAGTAAATTCTTGGGGCGCTCAATCGGGCGGGCCTTTACGCAGAATTGAAATTTATTTGTTTTTGTTGATTTAAGGATTTCATTATATCTCTACGTGTAATGGCATTTCCAAACGGGAGAGAAAGGGAGGCTGATTTATCGGCATCTTATAAATGGCTTGTTTTCTATGAAGATATGCCAAAATACGTATTTCGTTTACATCTCGCCCCGTTCACGATCCGCCCTACAATATTCAGGGGGAGGAAAACTGCTATAATTTATACCGAGTGAGATAGCAGTAGCTTGCAATGGTAGTAAGAGTGGTAAGGAAAACGCCAGGGACATTCTTTTGACCTTATAATAAATATTACAGCCAGGTAATGCGACTGCGGCCAACGTTTGGTACCAACATTAGATATACTAACCAATATTTTGTTATTATTATTTAAACATTTCACAAAGTTAATTTTACAAATTATTCTGGGAATTTGTCGAAATAAAAAAAAACCTGTTATTTTAGTGACTTACAAGGAAAAAGGGTATATAAAATTATTGGAATCCATTACTTACAACACAGTGCCAAGTTAACACGTATTGTAATTTTACGTGAGCGAGAAACCGACACAGATTCGATCATTAAAAACCAATAAAATATCTAATAAGTATATAGAGACACTTCACTTCCATTCACTCGTAAAGTAAGTAGGTATGTGCGTATGTAATTAAAGTGTAAACCCTTTTATAAACATTCGCAGGAAAGCCTGCAAGATGAAATTGCTTACGCTATTTCAAGGCGCACCGTTACTGAATGCGTAGAGCCAATTAAAATAGTTGACAACCCTATGCCACATTCTTAGTTGTGGAAAGGTTAATCGTTTTGTTTTTTACAGGTTCCCGCACGAAGAGGTGAATAATATGTGAATAGTCACTCCGGGTGACATCAAGAGACATTTGCTACGCTCGGTCCGGGTGTCGACTACTTTTCTGAACTACACGCGCGAAAATGGGCAAGAAAAACTCCAAACTAAAGCAAGACACCATTGACCGGCTGACCAGTGCCACATACTGTAAGTACAATTTTGTTTTGAACTAGTCTTATTTAATACTTCCTTTCTGATGTGCAAGATAATTTAATTTCTAGACATAGCTCAGATTTTGTTTACCATAACAAAAAAATACGTTTTAATCTGTTGGGAAAAAATGGAGTAGTATATTATTAGTAAAAATAAAAATGAATCATGAAACTAATCAAATCGTCTGACAAGAACCGGTTACCCCGTTTGCGACTAAAAAGAAAGTAGAGACAAAGACCTTTTATTTTTAACCGACTTCAAAAAAAGGAGGAGGTTATCTATTCGCCTGTATGTTTTTTTTAATTTATGAAATTGAAACACTAGTAGGTAAGCGTAAATTTAGGTAATAAAAGTATGGGACTAAAACTTCCGTTAATATTCCTTCATAATAAGAACTAGCCCTATCGGTCGATCTTGGGTAATTCAAGATTCGGATAGCGCGTTTCTTACTAAGATTTAAAAGTAAAAAAAAGGTTATTCATATTTAATCAACACCAGGAAACATATTTTTACAATATTGCAATATTTTTAAAATAAAGTTCCACAGCTACATACATAAATTAACTTAATATTACAAAGAGGAAAAATTTGTCAACAACTACTGGGCCGATTTCAAACATTTTTTCACCATTGGAAGCCTAAATTCAGCCTGAGTAACATAGGCTATATGAAAAAAATGAAAATCTAAGATGGCAGCTTACATATTTTTTCCGCAACAACCTCAATATGGGTATCAAATTAAAGGGCTTGATTAGTAAAATAGAGCTCACTATGAAAAAAATGAAAATTACATATTTTTTCCGCAAATACCTCAATATGGGTATCAAATGAAAGGGCTTGAATGGTATTAATTGGCAGAGCGAAGCCTGCCGAATCAGCTAGTACATAATATAAATGTTGTGCACAAGCTTCTTTAAAACATCATATTTTAGTAATAAGTAATGTTTTAACTATCATATGTTTTAAGTAATGTTTTAACTATATCTTTTAAATCACAAATTGTATGCGGCCAAATTATTCGGTTTTTGGTGCCGACAAAACTTATTTACTTTACATGGTGATATGGTATGGGGGATGGGGTATGGGGGACCAATATCTATCAAAATCACTAAATTTTATCGTCCTAGGCGGTTCTAGGTCCTAGGCTAGTAAATGATGCGGTATACGCCGAATACCGAATACCAACCGAATATTCGGCGCATCTCTAGTAATTAGCTAAGATCGAAGTCTATCGAAATAATTTTTATTTTCATATAAAATATTCTTTAAAAGTATCTACATATGAATGTCTGAATGCACAGTTTATCTCAGTCCTTAATTTATCAAATTACGATTTTTAATTAACGCGAAACAATAGTGGGATCAACCATTAGTCCATTCACCTATAAAATATGATGACTCATGACCCTCGGCACGTCTCACTACATCAAAAACTAAAAAAAACATTGAAATAAAATGATCAAAATATTGTTTAATATTTTTTGTACTTATCTTTCAGTTTTATGAGGATGAAAACTTTAAATTTTAAATTAAACAATTTAAATATATCGATAGAACTACATATACGTATTCAAGAACATATTGGCCTGGTCCCTATGTACCTACCAACATGCCTACCCAAACATGTGGATAACATACCGATGTGGTGGCGATAAATTTTGTCTTCATCCCGTTAATATCTTCCGCGCCACATATAGGGGGTGATGATAAAGTCTTTGAAATTGAAAGGGTTTTTGTCATAGCCCTCGTTTTGAGTTCAAGCGTAGCTTATCATAACTTTTAGGGTTTTCTATAGTATATTTGAATTAAAATGTTTGAATTAAAATGAATATTTGATTAAATTTAAAAGTATACTGCGGAACTAGCGAGTCTCGCTTATCTAAGGTGCAGTGGTATGCTTTGCCTTTATTCGAGCTGTGCTTTGCTGCAGAAATATTTTACGGAAGGCAGATACTACTTCGTGGCTAGTTTTATTACAAAATTCCTCACCGTCGCGACCTGGTTTAACAAAATATACATATATCTACATATTATAATTATAATGGTCAAACACGTGTTATTTATGGTGTTTCTCTGTATGCCAATTAATATAGACGTGACAGCGCTATGATTCATGAATCGACCGTGCGTGTCCGCCGGCAATATGAAAGCCACACCTCGTATTTCTCTACCGAACCAATTCCAAATCCCTTTCATACCTCCAATATTAAGTGCTACGTTCGAATAACCATGAATAACTCTGAAAAGTGTTTCGTTAAATGAAATAGATTTCAGTTCAAAAGACTAACTCGATAGTGCTCCGCTCGTGGATACACCTACAGTGTTACGCTAAGTGAAATTGTGATTTTAGTTTAAATACTTATTTAACGTTCACGTGTAAACACAGCACGCTGCAAACATATCTATTGTTATTAGTGTAGTGTATCAATACGCAGAATAAATAATCTTTGCAAACAAATTTGTATGCATATTGTATGAGTAAATCAAATTACTCGTTTAGTCATTAACGTTTGACCCACAAATCGTTTATACAATACAATGACTGACCGATATTGTATTTAGTTCAGTGAGCCCAAAAAGTAATTTATCGTACAATAATTGATGTCAACGGGGATGGACCATCATCGACCCTCGTCTACGTACCATATCGTAGGTCGGTTAGCTCGTTTCACAATAGGAACCAAAATCAAATTAACACAAAACAAATGTTTTTGAGGTTGCTTTGCCACTCTGTACTTGACTATGATTTCCTTTAAGAGGGAAATGGGTTAGTCGCTTAGCGTTTCCTTCCACACCATGTCGGCTTCATAGAAGGACTGACTGAAAACGGTCGTACTATTCGTCGTACGAACGGTCGTACATACTCGTACGTACGTCGCCGCATGGCGGTAGGGGGTACCTACAGGTCTCGAGGGCTTCCTCTTTACCTGAACATGATTCATAGAAGGAGACAAGACCAAATCATTTCATCATATGTAGGTACCTTTACCGTAAAGAAGTTACTTCGGCATCAAGAGGCCGCAACGTTTCTGTTTCTGAGACGACTAAAATATGAATTTGCTTAAACTACGTCAGAGCACTATAATACACTCACATTCTATAAAATACGTATTTAGGCATTTGACAATAGCTTCAGAGCTTTATTTATGGAAAAAGGAGGAAAAATAACAGACCTAACAATATCACGTCGATTGCCGAGTTTGCGAATAAGTAGCAAAGTTTGCAGCAAAGTGACTGAGTTGCCGGCGCCGGCCGGGCTGTGACTGGCCCCGTCATTCTGGTAACAATACCACAAAAGCTGTATAACATAACAAACGCTTCCTGACATGAATGAAGCTTATTATTAACAATTTAGAAAGAAACATAAGCTTTTGAATGAATGTTATTAATATATTTTATATTTGGTCTTAGAACTGAGATTGATATATCATAAGCCTTAGCATAAACATTCTTATGCTTCTATGTCATAGGCCTTCAGTCCAGTCTGATGATTTTGGTGTTCAATGGATGAGCGCAGTATCGTGCTAGATGACATTTACATACCTCGCAAATGGTGAATTGAAATTATCTCAATGCCTGAAGTCAGTCTCGAGCTATTTATGTTGCCAGTGATGAAAGACGGAACTTTATTGTGAGCCTTTAGTGCACAAGCTCAGATAGAGTGATTCAGCGGTCTATGCTCGATATGTCTTAATTTTATTTGTAATTTTGCCTTTTTTATGCAAAAACATGCTTGCATACCTATGCTATATGCATACTATCATATGGTAAACCATAAGGTAGGTCTAAGATCTAATTAAGTAGATCTACAATGTATCTAATTATATTACCTAATGAGATCACGAACCCCAAGGTGATCAAAATCAAGTATTCTCCTCACATTAATTGGTGAGTCTCGCTAATTGGGTGTCTGTAGAAAATGTGTAGGTAGGTGTTTAATAAAAGTACACATTTATTTATATTTTTCACAGGATATAAATTCATAAACAATGTGTATAACTAAATTAAATTATAGAGCTGAGATGTGGCAATAAATTCCATCTCTATTTCATTGCATGGCATTGCATTCCATGACACCAAATGAACCGAGGAGTACGATTATGTAAAACAACTAAAAACGAATAAATAAATTCTAAGCGCTATACAGCAGTGTACCTATGAGAAAAAAACAAATTTAAATAAAATGATCTTATTTAATGATGTTACTTATAAATATGAATTTGTAATTATCTTCTACAATATTGGCATACCTAAAATGATAACTATAGAATGATCAAAATAATTTGTAACAACTCCTATATTTGTGCAAATAACGTTTTGTCGTTGTTATTCCAATAGGTACCTCCGATTCCAACAAATATCCCAAAAAAATAAACTTGAAACTTTCCAGGTCCAATAAAGCGTAGCATTCCAGATAAACATAAATTCGATGGTTCATAATATTGCAATAGCCGAAACTTTACAAAAAATTTAATCTCGGCTTCGATCATGCTCGGATATTATAGGAAACACAGCGCACCACCTGATATAGTATTCTCTAGATCGTGTTTATTTACATGCATAATAATATGATTAATGTAAACCTATATGTGTGATCTTAAACTGTATTTGTACATTACGTACTGGATTTGTCCTGTTCAAAAAGTGTTTCCTTTTTCTTGAATTGAATAAAACACTGCTGCTCGCAGTGCTACATTTATCACTTTAAAGTGTTAGAAAAAAGTTTTAATATAGAGTGACTTAACGCTAAGGTTTTGTCTAATTGCCATGGACATTGCGGTCGGACGTCGGTTTGCGTGCCCGCAGTAACTCCAACTTAAGTTTCAACAAACTTTCGGTTTACACGCTGATTGCAATGTTTTTTTGAAGTGAAAACTTCTTCAGCAGCGCTGCACTTTTTGGTATGGGTAAAAATGGAAACTCAAAAGGAAACATTCATAAACAAAGTGCGTCTAATTAGATCATTACATGGATCTATAGAAACTGTCAAAAGTGTATTTTGTTATAAAAGAATGCTAAATATTATAATTATTGTGATTTTGGATTCGACATTGCGATTATTAGCAATAAATGCCGTTTCTTTTTTTAAAGAGAAACTCCATTGTGTTTTAATTGCACCGTCGTCCTAATCACTAAGAAAACACATCTTATAAGTTTTCACTTATACCGGCACTCCCAGACTGATATCCGTTGTTTTTATTAATTAGGTACTTAAAGAAGAAGTTAAGCTATAGGTACGCTACATTAACACATGAGTGTCAGAAAATAATTTCCATTTTCTTTCCATTTCCTTTAACCATGGAGAACAAAGAAAATTGTTCTCAATTACTTACAATTTTAAAATTATATTTTTTCATTTACCTATAAGGATTTTTATAAAGATTCCGATCACTTGCCGCCCAGATATTTTATATCACGAATAATGTATTCATCTTCCTTTTAAATGTTCGCCGCAGAAATCTTTGAACGCTTGAACTACGCTTGTGGGCAGAGTAGGGTAGTTAAGTAGAGTACTTCTGTGGAGCATCCTCCGAACTCGATACGTCTTAGGACAGCGTGCCGAAGCAAAACTAAATTTTAAACTAACTTACTGGTAATAAAAAGTTAAAGTTAAAGTTATCTCTAATTATATTGTTTCTCTTTCTACATTTTAATTAGGAAGTTAACTGTTTGGTACTTTTTGAAGGTGTCAGTAAGTAGTTTCAATGTAGCGACTTAAAGCGCTCGCTTTATGTACATAATTGGGTATTTCAAAAAAAAAATTGATTTTTTTATGTATTTTAAAACTTTATTATTTGATATTTAATGTAAAAAACTTTTTCAACTAATTATTTTACAATTAAAAATTGGTGAAATTTAAATAAAGATCGCGTAACTATAAACATTACATAGTAATTGTAGTAGTAACTATAAATATTACATAGTTTGTCATCTTGGGGAACATTTTTCTATCAACTGCAATGAGTGAAAACTAACATTATGACGTCACACGCGCTCGATTTTGTTCGGGAGATGTCGGCGTGCCGGTACTGGATTCAAAACTTAATTTTTATTTTGAAATAACTTTTGAATTATTGCGAAAAAAAAATAAAAAAAAAATACTTTTGTTATAAAACTTATAGTATATGATCTTTTCATTTATCCCAACAAAAAAAATTGTGAAAGACCCAATTACCGTGGACAATGGTCGGATCTCGTCGGCTCACGTGATCGTGATAATTTCAACTCCCAACGTTCCATGGCTTCCTCTATTTTATCGCGCTACTCGGAGCAAAAAAAATTACGAGCATTGTTTTTCAGATTTTTTACAAGGAACTTTCTGTTACACTATTTAACCTAGTAAGAAGTTATAGCTGTTAAACCCACTGTATTTCACTGTGGCAATGGACCCGGAAATCACAGCATTTTCGTGTTTGCCAGTGAAAGAAATTTAAGCGCCATCATTCTTTCACTTTACATAAGTGTTGTTAAATGTGTAAGGGTAACAAATAAATAAATAAACGCTTCGCACTCATAGCCCCACACTAGGATTCCCTGTGTCAGGTATGCCATGGACACACACTAGACTAGAACACATGACATACACCCAGACCAGAAAAAGGAAATTCAAACTCATCATTTAAAGCTCTGCTGGGCATCAAACCCAGGACCGTCCTCGCAAGGCATCGGCATAACACAGGTCGTGAAATATCTAATTATGTTGACAGATTTTAAATAAAAGTGCGATATAGAGTAGTCAAAACAATGTTTACTTAAATTTTTTACTTTTACGGTAAAGCCAATAGTAGGTAATAGCGTTTTTGTATCACACGTCCTCTAATAGTATCGAGTACCTACAAATGACTTCGACAGAAACTAATATTGTAATATTGCATCCGTTCTAATTTGTGTCAGGGGAATGCATGGCAAATGGGAAATTGTGTTGTCCACTAATTGAAACATGCTTTCCAACAGCTCACGCATGTTGAATACATTAAATTTAATGGAAGTGTATTTAGGGATTGATTGCCTACATTCATTGAGCTCGATTCATCGTTTGTCCATACAATACTTTCGTATGCAGAAGCGTACGCATCAATTCAGCTTCTATAGGGCTTAAAATTAAATTAACATTTTTTTATATAAAATATACTTTTTATCTTTGTCATTTTAAACGCATTTAAAATCGTTCCGTCACGTTCAGCGCTAAATAACCTGAATTAGTGGAACGGGAATCGTTCGGCGAAACTCGTACTGAGCTTAACCTTTGAGCCACACAAAAATAATTTTATTGAAATGAATGTGGAAACGCGCATCTAAATAAATATAGTAGAACCAAAACTGTGCTGAGTGTTTTTTCCTCCGGCTTTTTCTCTCTTAACCCAACGGTGAGTGGCACATAGGCAGCCGATGAGTTCGATTAGGTAAAATTATAACTAAAATATATCAAAATAAAGAATATACTTACTTGGCTAAATTTACAAATAAATTGTGTGTTAATAATATGTTTTAATATTTTATAAGTTTTAATCTGTACCCATGACTAACATTAGTTTTATCTGTTTATTTTACTTTTTTATATTTGCATACCTGAAAAGGTGAATATGGATTGATCAAAATACCTTGGCTATAATAATGGGCTATATTAATAAATGTTTCTACGAAGGAAATCTTTATCATTTCTTCATCATAATTATCCTACGAGTATAACCACCGGAGATAAAATCCTAAACAGCTTTAATTTGTCAGTAACCCATTAATGACCCACTGCAGGGTCGGGTCTCCTTCTTGCAATGAGAGGGATGTAGGCCTTAATCCACTACGCTGGCCTACTGCGGGTTGGTGGACTTCACATATCTTTGAGAATATTTTTTTTTGTGAACTCTCAGGCATGCAAGTTTCCTCACGATGTTTTCCTTCACCGTAACAGCAGGTGATATTTAATTTTATAAAGCGCACATAACTTTTTTACAAAGTCATTTGTGCGTGCTACTGGGATTCGAACCCGGACCCCTCGATTCGTGGTCGAATTCTAAGCCACTGGGCTATTACCGCTTTAATTAATAGATTTTATTTTAAGATCTTGAAAATTAAAATCTCATTTTATTTATTTTGTAGTTGAAGTGAACCGTATCAAAGGAATATAAAATCCAATGTTCGTTTCTGCAGTTGCATTGCTAGTTCCTAACTTCCACTCAATTTGCTTTAATCTCTCATTACTCTCCGTTTGCTGGCAATGAAAGCTAGGCTTTGAAAGAATCAAATGTTTATTCGAGTTTGTTCTAATTTAGAGCTCATTAGGACTGGGTCACTTTGTTGGGGATATGTGATTTTTGAACTACTTAGTTAAAAAAGTTTAATAACACAATACCTATCAACCACACGTCCTCACCGTAATCCAAGAAATTGCTTACTTCGTGCCTGATTAAGAGGATTTCAGGATTGGTACCACCTAAATTTGCAAAAATATTTATTGTTTCATGTTATTGTTCCAAAAATGTAGTCAATCTGTTTAAAATATCGCGTTGGCTTTTTAAGGCATTTTAAGCCTTTCGCTGTTAAATTAATGAGCGCATCACATGCACTACCACTCTCAATGCTTTCAGGATTTTAGCGTCAACGTCGCAGTAATTAACAGAGGCTTGCTTTTGTAGCGCATTACTCCGGCGATACATTGATCATAGACTGAGACGTATAGAATCTAATTAATGGAAAAAACTGTGGATATGGGACATCGGGAGCAGCTTGAAAATTGTAATGTTTGTATCATTTGTCTCTTTCATCATTCATCTTTACTGTGGCAAGAGTTAATTTATATCTTGGAAGATGGAAATCTTCTCTGCTCTGCTGAGATTCATCCCAGAAATCAGGACCTGTACGTAAGCTACCAACCTAGTATGGTTGTCTCCTAGTATATCCCAGTACAATTTGACTTACCTTAGAGGCCAGCAAAGCAGCTAAATATTTATTAGTTTACGGATTTGTATCTCCTCTATCCAAATTATTGGTTGTTTCTGTTGGTACTTGAATTAATAGCTGCCTGCAATTTGCTATTATGAGGATCGTAACCCAATCAAAGATATTTTAGTGTTGCATAGAGATTAGAATATTGGAGCTTCTGGTCAAGACAATTGTCAGGGGTTTGCTTAATATACGCTGTAACACTTATTCTGCCGCAACTAGGCCGCAACAGTTTTGACTGTTGAGGACTTTGGTCCTCAAAGTTGGTGTGCCAGATAAAACAAATAATTCTCTACCAATGCAACTGTGCAAATAACCAAAATCCAAAGTTGTCGATCGAACAGGCACGCACACAAATAACACGAGGTTACTCGACGTAGACCCTTGAAAGTTGGTAGGTCATTTGTTTTGATTGCAAAAACCAAAATGTATGCACTTTGCACGGTTCTGCAATAAGCAGCTTCCCTGAGAAATTTCGGCGTATAGCCCCAAGCTAAGAGATCGAATCTACAACATGGGAATGAACATAGCCATTGTGGATCTCTTCAGTAATTTATGGATGAGTCCGGCCAGCTGAATCGAATGCGACCGTGTGTCAGTGCTATCTAGCTCATCTGTCAAGTGATGGAGCCTTCACGTCAGCTGAAGTGACATTGAGTGGCCAAAGTAGGAACCGTACAGCTCATCTGTTACAAGAATGATGTCCTGTGATTCAATTAGTGATCTTTAGACAAATGACGCTTGCTTTATGTTAGAATGAAGCTCACGGCGCAACTGACCGATTAGCTAAAGGATTTTTTTTAATTTACGATGTTAATTAATTAATCTTCGCTTATTTGATTTTTCGGTACAACCTGTAACAATTTTTACTCTTAAATCACGTTCTAATTCATGGCATATAAGATAGGAATAACATTTTCGATGCTGCGGCGCTTTTCTTGTTTCCTTGTGGATCGTAGGCGTCTTGCACAGAATTGCGAACTAGTTAAGGGCAAAGTTAAAGCGGTGTTTATTGTACCTAGCCAAAGTTTCACAAGCAAGCAAACGGCATATATATATACGATAATAATCATAACTTCTGAAGATATGGACCTTGTAAGAAAGTTCATTTATGCGAAATAATGGTCTATATTACTCTAGCTGAGCCTAGCTAATGGGCACATGTGTTCGTAAATCACTATTTTGGATATTATAAAATTTAAAATAAACAATTTGAATTTCTTTTCTTTATATAAAGACAAAAAGTTCATGTGTCATCGTCATATTGATAAAATGGCTATACTTACTATTTCCTTTTTTAACGCTAACTTTTCTGTAATAAGTCGATTTAATCCGCATCCTATTTCACAACCCCTCGATTGTCAGATTTAATATTATTAAAATAAAAGTAAAAAGTAAAAGTAGCCTTTATTCTACCATAAATATGTTTGTATACAATTATCATATTCAATTATCATATTATATTCTTGCATTCAATTATCATTTAATATTATTACCTTCTGCATAAATATCCCCATATCTTCAATGCAATGTAGGAACTCGCATAGTGTTTTTAAATTTATGCTCTCTACTTCCAGTTTCGTCACTACAACCCGCCAGTCTGAGAACTTGTTTACACTGTACTGTAGAAGTTTTCACGTGAGAGTTGCTTGTGTCAAAGATAAACGTAGGCACCTTGCCCTGACCCGCAGGCATTTTGTCTTTTAATACACTCTCTTCTATACAAGAGCTTAGCTGTTTAACATTGAACATATGGGTGCACTATTTATGCCCCGTTTTTCACTTCATTTTTAACCTGCTTCTTAGATTTTCCCCCGTGGCCTTTAGGTTTTGATCCATAAATAAAAGCAACGTATCTAATTCGACTTCAACCAAAATTGTCCCACTATTCGAATAAAAACTTCACTTTTAAAACCTGTAAGCTCTAACTAACCCGATCCAATCATAATGCATTTATCTTACCGTTCAATTAAACTTTATCTACCTAAAGAAGATAGGTAATTATAATTGATCGCAAGCACTCTTAATAACTTGAAGTCTCTATTTATTATATAACGGCTGGATAGCCGGATAGATGGCTTTCATGTGCATTAATATAAACGCTTAAGCAAACTGTGCTTAATGCGACAGAAGGACTTGTGCTAATCTTTGCTAATAAACAAACGCTAAGAAGCAAATATAGTTTTTAGCAAAGCCAGATTAACTACGGGTCGTCTACTTACAGTCTGCATCTCGTCTGTCGTGTTTTCAGATGTTATAAGTTAAATTTGGTTTGTAGCTATCAGGATCGTAATATTTCTAGTAAGGTCATTAATTTTTAGTAAAATATATTGAAATTAATTGTCGTCGATAAAACTCCTTAATTTTTAAAGCTCAAGGATCAAGTGCTCCAGGCTTATTCGAGTTTAAAGTTAGATTCTGCCTTCAAGCAGTTTGAACGTATTTCGTTAGAAGTTTTAAAAAGTTTTGTTGAAAATCTTCGCGTTTTCTAGACTTCCAGATTTGAAATATCAGCAAATATTTAACTTTGCTTGTCGAATTTGATTGATCCATATAATTCTTTTCGAAGAGTGAGCGAACAAAGTAAATGATCCACAAGTATCTATCGTAAATCAGACACCGTTTTGAACTGAAAATATTATAAGATAAGGCCGATATTAAGAACATCGTTTTCTCCTAAATGGAGCGGATTGTAATATTAAGATATCTCTGAAACGCTTCAACTTTGTAACGATATCTACCCATCGGGGACCGTTGTAGCACTTTCATAAAAGAGATTATATTTTGTTGCGGCGAGAGGTCAGTAAGGGTTAAACTCGGTAATTTTTGAAACGAAGTGTTGCAACTTAAGGGTAAATACTTCGTAAGCAGTTTAAAAGTTTTTCGATCTTTGCTATGTAGAACTAATTAAAACTAGTAGGTACAATTCCAAAGTTCGGCACTTTCTCACGCTACATTGTGCCTATTCAGTATTTGTAGTGCGGCACGTTATTTAAACATAGCAGGAGCAATTTTCGCTGCAAGTTGAAGTTACTGGGAACATTGTTGCAATGCAAAGCAGAACACGTTCAGTTGGTAGACCAGGTACGCGCTACGCGGCAGCTATATTACACTTGAAATTAGGTACTTTAAAATGGCACTCCAGGATGTGTGTGTCGAGAAGGTAAATTGCTTATACGAGTAGTTACGAATTTTAGTATTCTCCTTGTTTTTGCGAAAATTTGTCCTTTTTCCTTAGGTACGCTGCCATTTCTGTTAATTCGATAAGGGGTTACTGTGTTGATTTAGGTCCAAGAATTTAGAGGTAGCGCAGATGAGTTTGTAGGGTCTAGATAGGAGGTACATTATTATGTATGTACGAGTACATAATACTCAAATTATCAGGCATAGTTAGCAAATTGCCAAGTTTAATATACCAAAAATTAGATTGCACACAATATATTGTACGAAGTCCATATAAAATATGCTTTTATCGTTGAAAACTATACGAATAAAAAACTACACTCCGCGTGCCTAACGTCTTTTCCACACATAACCTAATTTTGGCGACAAAGTCACAAAGCAATGTTGACATTACACGTACTAGTCGTTTTTATTTATTTTGAAAATGCACCACTAATCCTATGAATAATAATATACACATGTTTAGGGTAGTCGTAATGCTTTCAGGTCACGAACACGACTCTGTCTTGAGGGCTTGTGGGCTCGAACGCGCTTCCCTCCGGACAGTGAAACGAAAATGACGATCAGTAGAATAACAAAATGCGACCCTCTACGCATAAATATTGCTGATTACACTGAGGGAGTGTATTGATAGTCCAATGGCTAAGAGTACGGCCTCTTATTCGAAGGGTCCTGGTTCGAATCATAATATTAGGCAGCTCGGTATACAAATTAAATATCGCACACAAATTTACTTCATATCGAATATAAATAATCCACAGAGCTGATCGTTCCTAGAGTTCAATCCCAATCCCGATACGGACTGCAAGGATAAAATAAATTTTACGATGTCCTCCCTTAAGGCACTAACTCCATGGGCGAGAGAATCGCAACGAGTCCGTATCGAGATTATTGACAACGCCGACATCATCAGGCCTGGAATGGTTGAGTTGAGCGATGGAGCCCAACAAAAATAAACCTAACGCTCGTTGGCACAGACAAAACAGTGGCATGTCTGCGCGGACACGCTCTGCTCACGCGTACGGTAGATTTGAATACAGCCTTAAACATTGTATGAAAGACTGTTTTTTCAACCACGCCACGTGTCCGTCACATTTCATCTTGTAGATCTATATAAATCGCCGTAAATATGAGCTGCCTCAAAATAGCTTAAAAATATAAACTAAAGAATTTCTTGTCTGCCCCGGCCATTGTCTGTCACCCTCCGCGTCTGTAGATATAAATAAAACATGACTGTCGTCGGGACTCGCAACGGAACGCCACGAAACTGTTCTTGGAGACCGCGACCCAGCGACCCAGCGACCCAAGTCGCCGGTCGCGAGGCGACTCCAGCTTTCGGATCTATGCGAACCAGCTCGCCCGTCGCGAGGCGAACGAGTGTTTAATTTAATTTTAATTTTATTTGTTTGATTATTCTATTAAATTTAATAAGTCATGTGTACTTACTTGTTTTATTCAGTGCCGTTACAGTTTGTTACCAAATATTTTTTCTTCCGATAATTGTCTTTGGATGAGATTGGAGCCTAGAATCATATTATATATAGGTGGGTTCTTAGCCACTTATCAGTAACCCATTAATGACCCACTTCAGGGTCGGGACTCACAATGAGAGGGATGTAGGCCTTAGTCCACCACGCTAGCCTAATGCGGGTTGGTGGACCATATCTCGTCTTAATTCGAAGAAAAGGCCGCCATTTTGATGTCTTTCTCGGCTTCGTCGCACGACGCCACTGCTCCCGGCGCGACCGGGTCGCGGTCGCTGGGTCCCTCGCTGGCCACGCCCACCGGTCGCTCGACGCAGTCGCTTGCATTCGTCAGTGTTTTAATTATTAATTCATACAATGCAGTGGGTCGCGGTCGCAATCGCGGGTCGCCGGTAGAGGTCGCGCGTCGCGGTCGCTAAGAATGGAATGCCATCTTAAGGGATCGCCGCGTGGCCCGCCTCACAATAGCTTAAAAATAAAAACAAAAAGTTCAAAAGGGCTAAAGGTACCATCACAAACTCGAGACTGGCAAGCCTTATACGCGCCGCTAGACTCCACGGCGACACCACGTGACTCGACGAACGCGTTCCTTTTCGCTCGTCTTGAGTGACTAGCCCTATAATGACGATTAGGTACGAAACTAGAAAAAAAGGTATATACCTAACGGGAATATATGTGAGCGAGGCAGTAGTCGCTCACATATATTCCCGTTCACATATAGATTCTGCTTAATTGAGCGTATTTTAGCACATTCTATCATGTTCATAAATTCTGTAAGTGAGAGTGATAGAATGAGTTTGGGGTGTGAATGCCGCTAGCTGAGCTAGCTACAGTAGAGTCGGAACGACCATGTTATTGCCTATTAAGGTTTTTTTCCATTCTTGGTCTGAAGAGATTGGTCAGGGCGAGAAAAAAGTTGCGTTTCTCTCTTCCGTGGAGATGGCGCCTAAAACCCAGCCTCCTTATTATTCAACATAAAACTTTTTACGCCCTACGTCAGCCGGATGTACGAATACTACGTAGCGTATTTGTTGCGCAGGTATATATCCTGATATATCGCTGTGATTATAACTAAGATCACAAAAAGAAGAGCTATTAGGAAATAGCGGAAATTATAGCTGTACTAGTAAACTACTACTATTGAATAGAGTCAGAAGAAACAGTAGTTTAACCAATAAAAACGACCTCAGCAATAACCGTGCAAAGTTCTTGACTCATGCCAACTCTGATATCCGCTGAAAATATTCTATCGTTCCTCCGGAAATGATCTTTCCAGTTACCAGTAGGTGAATACTTTCTTTACTTCGTAGAAATTAACACAGAAATGATTTTTAGAAGAGTTAAATTAACATCTAATTAAAATCAGACAAATCGCTATAGTCTATTACATATAAGCTATTAATCTCAACAAATAATTCAGGAATGAGTAAAAGCTTAAGAACATTCGCCACGATCCTGGCTCTATATGTATGTAAGTATACTATGCTGCCAACTTATCGAGGGATTAATCCTTCGTTGATGGAATTCCAGCGGTCGGGGTAGATAATCGTATTGGATGTCAACAATCTATCTAGACGAGCGGTCGCTCAGTAGTCGAAATTCGACTATAAAATTTATTGAAACTTTCTACTTCTATGTACTTCTACGATAATATTAAAACGAAATATTTATAGTGAAATATACCTGTTGCTGACAGGTTGCACTCGCTTTTAAAACTTTTAAATTCAAGAATACTTGAATTTAAAACAACGAATTGTCCAATTTTAATGACCTTTATCGGAGAAAATAAAAACACGCGAAATCGTATTTGCAGATGGACTTATTCTATTCCAGTTCGCGGGCACTCGTTCCTTTTTTTAAAATACCTATTAATTTGTGTAACATTCGCACGCTTCCTTTCAGCCTATAATAATTTCAATAATTATTTTTTTATTTAAATCTTAATTCGTTGTGATTGTTTATGAACATTGATTTTTAAATGTTATAAAATAAGTTACTTGGTCAAATTTAAATTTTGTCCATCCCTAGTGCCTCCAAAATTGAACGATGATTATCTTAAGAAATTAAGCAAAATATGTTTGTTCACTCTCGGTTTAACATCTGGATGAAAATACATAGTGAAAAGCTAAAATTTAAAATATCACTATAAGCGCCGATGGGCTTCCGAAGACTTTTCCACAGATCAAATAGGTACCTGGTACTAGCAACTTACGAGTAAATTTTTAAATCATTACACAATAATTTGTGACTAGGATCTAAGCTTAAAGTAGTAAAGATAGTTTTTTAGAATTTAGCTGAAGTTTATATAAATTGCTAACATCACAAAACTCAGTAATTGCAACTGCAAACAAGTTAAATTCCAGTCTATTCTCTTGGGATCATTTCTAGAAACTTTTTAAACGACCTGCCTTTTATATAGAAATACGCAAATGAACTGCTGGCCGAGATTTCGCAGAATTTTTAATCTATTTAACATTGCTCCTTTTTTCTTTATCTTTAGCAGGAATTGTCTATTATTAGATTACTCAGTAACTCAGTGTCGAAACACCTAACTACCAACAGGAGCGCGTACTACAGTCGCATTTGAGCGCAATTTTATTTATTCGAATAAAGTCCGGTTGTAGTAAGGCGAGGTATTTTAACTTAAATAAACTACAAAATTCTCGATCTTCTGTGGAATTTCAAATATTCAAAATAAAATTGCAAATAGATAAGAAGCTAGTAGGTATACGTAATACATACGTGTATTATCCGCCTGCCTGACTCGCAGCGCAGGCATGCCCCGACGGGAAACGTTGAAACGGAAAAATAAATTAAATTCCATAAACATATTTTTGAATCGCTATTTCGTTTGTATTAGACATAATAGAGACATTTATTTCGTATACTTTTAAATTATCTTATTACCTACCTTAAAATTAATTATGTTACTCGTACCTATCTACTATGACGAACTCTAATTGTTCAAATTCTCGTTACAAAAACATCACTGGTGACAGTTATTAGAATTCCTGGCGCTACGGCAGCTGCCTGCAACAACATGCCATTCAACGGCTTTTGTTTATTTGTGCCAAATTAGAATTTAATTTACTAGGTATTTCACGTACCTACCCCTATAACAAACACCGTATACCTATCAGGTGAAGTTCTGAAGCTACGTTTGATTGTGTGTTAGTGTGTGTGCCTGTGTTACGAGTATGAATTTCATGAGAAGATTTTAAAATCATTTATATTCAACAAATGCATGTAGACGTATCACTGCTTCATGATAGCTGCAAATGATTATCCTTACATTTTTCAAAAGAGCGTACTAAAGAGAGCTCTCCTTTAAATCCGACAACGCGCTAGCTGCTTCATTGGTCTTGCTCGTGTCAATGGGGGACGCTGATGGACCACCTATAATCAGGTACTCTCAGGTTCTATTAAAAAAATTCTTAGTATCACGTTTGGTTTTAGTACAGGACCTACCATTAAATAAAAAAATATGATAATATTCCCACTTTTGACGATAAAACGCAGAGGGCAGAGGCTAGATTTACAATCCTGTAAAGCTGCCGACTTCTAGTGCTTCCTTGTGTTTGTATCAGGGTATAATCAGAGAGAATGCACTATCACGCTAAAGCTAAAGCTAAAATTATAATAAAACTAAAATCAACAAAGCTATTAAAACTAGTTTTAGACTAAATGGAAAGTTCGCAATATATATTAAAATATAATAATATCATATTTATAAACAACTTTAAAAAGGAATGTAGTAACGCGCGCGTAAATAAATAAATAAATTAATTAAAACTGTGTCGAGAGTTTTTTCCTCCGGCTTTTTCTCTCTTTACCCAGAAATGGGTGGCACATTGCATAGCAGATGAGTTCGATTAGGAAAATAATTATAGTATGAAATTAAGCACTTTAAGACATAATTATTGTATGCCCGCATAGGGTAGACTGTTCTTAACTTAATATAATTTTTGTAACATCTTACTCGTGTAACAGTCAACAATAAACGCATTCTTTTCTTTTCTTTTCACTCTTATCGCATTGTAGAGGTTTTCTTCTTAGAATTGAATTGCTTCTTAGCAATCGAGTTTATCAAATAACCTTTGTAGCGAGTAGAATAATGAAGCGCAATATCCATTATCCTTTCCAGTAATAGATAGCAGTAGACTTCACTTGTAGCGTTGTCCAGCAGAAAAATAAATAGCTGTAATGAATTCAATAAATAGCTTCAATAGAAAAGGATTTATTTCCGACCAAAGCACCTTTTATATCTCATGCTAAAGTGCCCCACCCTAATTTAGAGCATTTCGACGGATACTTTTTCATGTATACAGATGTTCCTCCTTAGCTCTATCCTTCATGCTCTTAATCCCGCCGGTTTCAAAGTGGTGGCCGATAGAAATTTTAATTTAAATTTCAAAATTTACTATCTTCATTTAAATTTAATTTTATACCAAACTGTAATTGGAGAGTTTCTTGCTAAGATCAGCAATATGAGCTGAATTTAATACTCCGATATATTTATATATGGAACGAGTCATTTTAGGTCCCGAGAGGAGACCGTTGTATAATTACGGAAATGCATTTAGTTTCCAATTCCAGGCTACGGAATATGAATTCATTCGTGCAGTCTGCTCGGTTTCTGTGGTCGAACGCGCTTCTTACCGAGTTTCAGACTTCAAGATGTCGGTTGCATTTGAAGTTCATCTTTTATGGTAATATGAAACTTATGTTAGTTACGAGTATGTATACCCGCAACTTGCCGCGAGTTCCAAGCGGCATTCCCATAAGAAATTTTCAGTTCGTTACAAGAGAAAATAAATTTAAAGTCGTTAAAATGATTCCGCCTTTTCTCGTCCTCTTTCAGTTTGGATGATAATATATGATATACTGATATGATATACTGATATGATATACTGATATGATATACTGATATGATATACTGATACCATCCAAACGAAATTCTGAAATTTCGTTTAACTCTCTGAATTAAACCGGTTAATTTGGTGACTATCTTAGTTCTAATGAGTAGCTATCAGCAACAAACCAACGCACGGTTCGGTTCATATGCATGTTCTTTCTTATTGATTTGAGCATAGATGTTCATGGATCGCTGTAAAAAAAAAATACTATTTTATTTTAAATGATTCGTCCTTCCGGAAATTTTGGTTCAGTAATCCAATCTTGTCGTTTATTTGAAAAATGACGTCCTTATCCTCCATTAAATAAAAAGCGTTGAGCAAAGCAAATCACTTTCGATTTCTGCAATCAGGTCCCAAGTCACGACCGATGTCGATATTGTCGTCACGTGTCATCGCGACTCCCAATGAAATGTAAATAATACTCGGAAGTTTCCTCGAATTTTGTAACACAAATAGGCCAAAAATAAATTCTTTTGTTACATCAGTTTCGGTGCATCATAACATATCTATACTTCAAACTCCAGAAACTAAGTCCATTAATTTACATATTATTAATAATTATTAAAATGTTTCGATAGTTCATTATTATCCATTTCATGCTCTTAACATTTTACATTGGGCCCATAACGCCTCCGACCCGTTATCGGATGTGAATTTACCGTCAATAGATAATATCTTCCAAACGTACGAAACGAAACGTACAATTAACGTGTCGCCCGAAGCTCGGAAGCGCAAATTAAATTTTCCACTTGCAGTTACTCAATCCCAAACCACACAAGCTTTGACGCGAGGTAAGTACCTATGGTTTATTGTAGTTTCTTGTAATATAATGTAAAATATTTCGGGGATCCCTTGATAATAAAATGATTACTACCATTCAATTTTACTCTTTCATCATCATGGAGAATACTATCTAAAGCTCACACAAATAGCTTAGATTAAGCAAGGAAGTTAAACATGTTACCATAGTTTGTTTCGAATTAAATTAAAATTAATTGTTTAGAAAGATAAACAGTTTATAAATTATTTCAACATGATAGTTATTTAATACAATTAATTAAATTTAAAACTTCAAAGTTTCTCGTCCTACCTAATCTATCATTATGAAAACATCAAGATACCGTCAAAAGTTTTCATTTGATTAGTCGGATAACTCATTTTAACGTGGCTTGAAGTTTACTTTGCAAATATTTTCCTGAAATATGGATCTCACGAATATAGTTCCACTGCTTTTTGAATAAAACTTTTAACCACAACGAAATTAAGTTTACCAATACGTTTACCAAGCAATGAACTGTTCTTTTCTGTAACTTATTATTGACCCACTGTTAGGACGGCCACTGGGCTAGTAGTTACCGTTTTTCTTACATGCAACAAAGGAAAACATCTAAACCTTTTACTTTAAATTATGAAATACGATATAAATGCTCTAAAAAAGCTCGATTATACCTTACGATATTTCATCCATTTCAATTTGTGTAGTTTTGTTAATTATGTACGCTGAATTTAGATAGTTATTTTTTTTGCTATCCACAGACTCTAGGTCCGTTCCTTTTTTTGCATCACGTTACTAGTAATATTATTGCTCCAGAAAAAGTTCTTCGTCAATTTTGGCCCGGTTTCTCCTTGGATCAGCCCGGGCGTAGATAGTTATTTTTAGACTTGATATTATTAATGTTCGCATAAAAGCACAGCCCGTTTCAGTACGCGGTTCTATTCTCAAGGGAGTAAAGTTTTGGGGCTGTTTTTACGTTCATGCTATTTTTAACCGACTTCAAAAAAAGGAGGAGGTTCTCAATCCGTCTGTATGTTTTTTATATTATTATTACCGCCGCATTCCGTCATCTGTTAACCGATTATTTTTTTCTTTTTGGTTCGGAAGCTGTTACTTTGAATTTGGTCCCATATTAAGTTGATGATGATCTGATGAAGAGTTTCAGAGATACAGAGTGGAACGGGTAAAAGTTAAGGAACGAGGTTAATAAATTATTATTGTTTGTTACCTTTGCAGAACTATATAAACATTGACCACCTTCGATGCTTATGATGTAGTGGAACTCGTTATAAGATAGGAATAATTAAATCGTGTTTAAAGAAAGTTAATTTAAATAAACTGTACAAATTCTATATTTTAAACTATAATAATGGTGTCCGTAAGTTTACGATTAAGAAGCCAGTTGCCACAACCTATGATGAAGCATTAAAACTAAGATACCAGAGTCAGATAATAGGCTGGAAATGAAACTAACCGCCGTACTCAGAGACATTCATTAACGTTAATGGTTCATTATGAAAATAACGATGACACTTATGTCAATACGAATAAAGACGATTTTATTTGTTTGTTAATGATCATTACGTTACGAGTGCGGCCGTATGACAACTAAAAAAGCATGAAATAAATTAATAAAAAAAATGTGAACCGACTTGAGGTTACTTGAGGTTAAACAGAGGATGAACTTGGGCACAGACTCCAAAAATACCTTATTATTGAAGTCTGTTTGTAAAGTTATTTCTTAAATTTTAGTATGAAGTCGGTTCACATTTTTGTTAAAAAATAATTTATGGTTGTCTAGAACTCTAGAGTCTACATTGTGACTATTTGTAAATGGATCTAGAAATAGGATGGAGAACTTTTTAGAAGGAATGATGGATTTAGAATATCTACTTTATTCTTCTACAAATATTTTTGTCATGTTGCCTTAAAGTGGCAATTAGCACCAATATTGTGATTTCTAGTAGCCAATGAAGGGCACTGTAACTTTTCTTTTCAAATAGGTACCATATTATACAGAGATTGTCAGAGATCTTGCGATAAGTATACGACTGTGGAAGAAAGATAATTTTTTATTTATTTTAAATTCTACAATTTCTTTACTTAACTGGTATTATTAGAAACATTTTGGAGTGTAAGTTTTCATTGTCAGTAACCCATTAATGACCCACTACAGGGTCGGGTCTCCTCTCACAATGAGAAGGATGTAGGCCTTAGTCCACCACGCTAGCCTACTGCGGGTTGTTGGTCTTCACATACCTTTGAGAACATTTTTTTGAACTTTCAGGTGATATTTAATTTTATAAAGCGCACATAATTTTTTTTTACAAAGTCGTAGGTTCGTGCCACTGGGATTCGATTCGAGGTCGAATTCTAAGCCAATGGGCTATCACCGCTCTTTTAAGTTTTCGTTTATTTTGTTTAATTTCGATTACATTTCAGTATTTCAGTAAAATCAATTTCAAACCGCTAAAGGGCAAAAGAGGTTTACAAAGTTTTGTGAATCTCCAAACTTTTGTATAAATTACAATATAGAATTATACTATTCATTTAAATTTTAGAAATATACACCAATCCTCTAGTCTTTCTCTTCTCTCAGTAATATAATAATGGGCATATACTATATTCGCTATCACCGAAAGTACTATCGAATGTAATAAGATTAATGATTTTTTACTAGTATTACCACAGAATAAATAGTTGTAGTTACTCTTGAATAAAAGTCAAGTATTGAAAGATTTTTTATAAATTATTACTATTATGGAAGAGAATATAAAGCATTTTGAAGTCACGATTCTTAGTTGCGTAAGAATCGACTTCTGACGCGAAGGATATCCACCTGCTTGTGGTGGGTGTAGATTGAAGCAATGTACTTTTCAGTCAAACACCGTTCACTTTTTGATTGCAACTATATCTTTAAAACCTTACATTAAGGTTATTCTGTTACGGCATAAGAATGGTACTTTTTGTATTATAGGTACCTACTGTTTTATTTAGTATATATACACTGTATATAAAAAAGGTACTGTATTAGTTAGAATTATCTGTTTATTTCATATGAGTAGCAATCGGGCAAGCAGACAACCTGGCGTTAATAAGTCACCATTACTGCCCATGGTGCAGCGGTGATAGCCCAGTGTCTTAGAATTCGACCTCGAATCGAGGGGTCCGGGTTCGAATCCCAGCGGCACGCACCAATGACTTTGTTATAAAAGTTATGTGCGATTTATGAAATTAAATATCACCTGCTGTTACAGTGAAGGAAAACATCGTGAGGAAACCTGCATGCCTGAGAGTTCACAAAAAAAATAATCTCTCAAAGGCATGTGAAGTCCACCAACCCGCAGTAGGCTAGCGTGGTGGACTTAGGCCTACATCCCTCTCATTGCGAGAGGAGACCCGACCCTGTAGTGGGTCATTAATGGGTACTGACATGACATGACACTGCCCATGGATACCCACATCTAGCCTCAAGTCAGGTAGAAACCCTATCTGTACGTAGCTGCGTAGGTGGGTTGTTACTCACGAAGAAAAGATGTTCACCGAAATTCGAGTGTGTCTGACAACCACACCTCCGCAACCGAATCTGCTGCTTCACGGTGGGTTATGAGGGTGGCGGTAAGGGCAAGCTCCTAGGACCTTCATATAAGTATAATATAATTATATAAGTACCTACTATTGGTTGTCACTTCGAGCAATGCATTCTACACTTACATATTTATGATGTGACGTCTTCCTTCCGGTTAAGTTGCTGCAATCCACTATTCATGTGAGCGACTAACTTTTACAGTTATGTTGGTAACTTTTGTGTGTATTCTCAGATAAACTTTATTCTATTTCAACGATCCTTAAATCATTGCGGTGAAACCAACAATGCGTTAGAAGTTTTGATATGACATTGACTTTGCAGTTGAGATTAAGTAAAGGAGAGCATTACGTAAGGCTTATTTGCTCATAACTGAGTAACATTTTATGTTGCGACGTTCACTAGTGGAATCTATAAACCGAGCAATAAGTATCTACTCGCTGGTAATAAAAATACGCGGTATTTGCTAAGAGATGTGCGCAAATTGAGGAAACCGTTTACTGCCGCTTTCATACTCGTATGTATCAAAATTCATTGCCATTAGTAAAACATCTACTTACAATTTAAAATTTATTTACTATGTTACAATTTTGTTTTTATTGTATGTGAAAAAATCGGGATATAAAAAACTTAAGGCGGAGAATACGCGCATTATACCTCTCACATGTTTTTAGTCACTTAATCTATTCTATTAGATACGAGTACATACTAGCTGACCCCGCAAACGTTGTTTTGCGAAGGATATAAGTTATCGAACGTTAAAAATCGACTATTAATAAATAGGGGTTGTTGATAGAAGGGTGAAAATTTACGGTTGTATGTATTTTTTGATGCCACATTATTGAAAATTAAAAATAAAAAAAATGTCCAAAAAATAAAATAGAGATGTTAGGTGTGGACAACCCTTGTAGTGAAATAAAAGAGTTAGTTAGAGGTCTAGTAATTTAATACTCTTGGTGTACAAATTGATTTTAAAAAAAAAATACATGTAAAGTAAAAAAGAAGTAAGCTAAGTAAAGTGAGAGAGGTTGCCTGTCGAGTCCAGATGAGATGTGAGATGTAGTCGAGAGTTTTTTTAGAGGTCTGTTCGTCCAAGTCGTTCGCTCGTAGCGTTGCGGCAGTCCCTCCAACAGACCCGCCGCGGAGACACCGGAGAAGTTGCCCGGATCAGAAGTCACGGCACGGAACCACACCACTTGACACCACACCAGGAGCAGAATGATCTTCGGCAGCTTGTCTCACGACCAGGACTGGAATTCTTCTATAGATGTTTGTTTGAGAACCCAGAGTAGAATTCTCACAGAGAGATGTTAGTTGCTTCAAGACCTCGAACCGAATCTTCTTAAGAGAGATGTTGATCGTTCAAAGACCCCGAAGCCCGAACAGAATTTTCTTAAGAGAGATGTTGATAGTTAGAAGACCACGAACAGAATCCTTTTCCACACCACTCTCGACTTCCATCTTGCAGAATGTCAAACTATTTCAAATTTAAAATATTAAATTATTTTTCGGACTTTAGAAGGAATTATCCTGAACCAGTATTAATTTACACAGAATTACAATATTTAAAACTAAATTAAAAAAGACAATGTTTGAGTACTCTATGGAAATTTAAAAGAAAACTAATAATGTCATTATACAAGTCAAAACATTGATTATGTCAAAGAATAAATTTACAACACAGATTTACTAAGTAAATAATAACATGTTTTCAATAGAAAAAGGTAATTTAGAATAAAGAAAAGGTAATACTCATAGCTAGACCCAAATAATAAACTTTTAAGTAGCCATCCTAACATCGAAATAACAATATTTAATTTCAGTGAAGATTCAACCCATACAATATAGTCCAAGATCCCAGAGCGTTCTGACATAACTTATTTTTACATGGATGAAACCTTCACGACTTAGTAGCGTAGTAGTATACTTTAAATACCTGCCTACTTGTGGAGCTTGCCCTGTGACACCTGGGCAGGTACCAGGTGAGAAAGATGACTAAAAATATTAGTTATCTAACTTAAATTTGTATGGCTGATTTTCATATATATTTTGTAGAATATTATTCTAAACTAGAATTATAAAGTGTCAGGCACTTTTCATGGACCAGAGCTTTTGTCAGACGCTTTAAAGCTCGACAAAAAATTAATGAACTTTACTTATTTTATCATGTCTGACTTTTAAATATGTTATTCAAGTAACTATTACAAAGTTATATTTCATCAGTCAGACAAATTCGAGTGACCAAACATCCCCTAAACACAAAATTATCCCAGCCGGGAGTGCGAGCGCTCGTTATCAGATGCTCTGATACTGATATCGCGGTAATTATGCTAGGACATATGCATAACTTGAAAAATGACGACTCGAATGTATGGTTAAACGCAGGCACCGGAAATAACCAAAGATATATTAATTTGACAAAAGTTTACGAGCATTTAGGACCATCTTTGTGTAGAAGTTTGCCAGGATTTCATGCATTGACTGGATGTAACTTCAATCCCGCGATGATTAAAAGATAAACAAATATTTGCTGTAATCAATCATAGTTATATATTTTTTGGTAAAATAACAATTCTAACAGGTATCTTTTTTACAATAAAATAAAGATAATTCCTTATAAAACAAAATGGCTCCTCATATATTCACTATCCCAAATACATGCAATAAATAAATTCACTTTAGTATTTATTAATTCACAACTTAATATTGAAGCTCATCCCTGATTAGAAAAAAAGATTTGAAAAGATTCGAAATGGCTCAAAGAGATTAAAAAAAGATTCAACTTGACAAATATATAGATATACATTTTGCATGGGTTGAATCTTTTTAAATCTTTTTTTTTAATAAGAGATCTTATTGAAGTAAGGATGCAAAAATCTTGGATTGAAATTAGAAAGTATTTTCAATACATTTCAATTTTTTACTCTAAGACGCATATCATAGTGCTCTCGCGCTCGCACTCCCGGCTGGATAATTTTGTGTTTAGGGGATGTTTGGTCACTCGAATTTGTCTGACTGATGAAATATAACTTTGTAATAGTTACTTGAATAACATATTTAAAAGTCAGACATGATAAAATAAGTAAAGTTCATTAATTTTTTGTCGAGCTTTAAAGCGTCTGACAAAAGCTCTGGTCCATGAAAAGTGTCTGACACTTTATAATTCTAGTTTAGAATAATATTCTACAAAATATATATAAAATTCAGCCATACAAATTTAAGTTAGATAACTCATATTTTTAGTCATCTTTCTCACCTGGTACCTGCCCAGGTGTCACAGGGCAAGCTCCACAAGTAGGCAGGTATTTAAAGTATACTAGGCGCTACTAAGTCGTGAAGGTTTCATCCATGTAAAAATAAGTTATGTCAGAACGCTCTGGGATCTTGGACTAATACATTTGTGGAATAAAATGGAAAGTAAACAACACCAAGTATATAAGAAAGAATATAGAAAAAGCACAAAGTAAATAAAAGAAGAATAAGCAATGATATAGATGTTATGATGATATAATAAATGAAATGAAAAGAATGTTAGTACAATATATATTTACAATGCTATACCCTTATTTACCCTTGGAGGAGTATGGTAACTAAAACTGTGACATGAGAATTTTATATGAGATAAAATTGTTGAGGCTCTATGAATTTTGTACCTACATGTGAAATTAACCGATTTTCAGGTTATGGATTGAGATTGATACTCAAAAACTCTGTATAATTTCTTAGTAAAAACAAATGTTGCCTGGCAATCAAATGTAATTTCGGCGGTCCATAATCTGAAGATCGGTTATTAATTTCCAGCGTTAATTGTATTTTAAATTTTAGGTATCAATAATATCGTAATAATAATTACAATTTACGTTTCACGTTATTATTTTATATGTAGGTACCTTTTCTTTTGTTTTTATTAGTCTTTTGTTGTATTTATCTTTTGTTGTAAATCAGTCAGACGTTTGTTTGAATGGTGTAATAGTAGAATTCAGAATCAACACTTATTTAATTTATACTAACATAAGTACAACCATTTTCCGAAATAAATAAGGGGGTCCGATTATACAATAGACAAAACCCTGTGGACTACCAAATTTATATAAAATCTCAAACAGGGCAAAAATTGCAGAACTTGATATGGAATCCTTTTTACTTCTTGAGCAAAGCCTAAGACGAAGTCGCGGGCGAAACCTAGTGAAGAATATTTTTTAGATACGACTAGGTACAAAGGAAAAAAATATTAAAAATTACAATAAATAAATGTTACTTTAAGAGTAACTTCATTTTTTTCGCAATAACGCAATGGTTTAGTTTTGAAATCCACGTAGGTAACGTAACGGGGTTGAAATAATTCGAAGGTGACTAACCCCAAAAAATCTGTATCAAAGCATCGATTGGTAAATTAAGGGACGTTGTTATCGGGCTTTCACAAAAGCCGGCAGAATTTTGTTTTCATTTCCATATTTTCTATGAATCATATTTATTTTGCAAAAACATATTGTTCCGAAGTCCAGTATTGTGTGCCGCGGTGAATCATTCATTTTGTAATAACGATATAAAGTACTTCAATAATAGCAATGGATTGAAAATATAAAATTTTAGTGCATGCATCTGTTAAAATGTAGGAATTGCTTTTTAACGATATGTAAATTGGATTTATTATAAAATGTAGACGAAATTATTGGCTTCAAAGAAATTGGGAAAACGAAAATATTAAGTACCTACCTATGCATTTTAGTATTCAGCTTTTTACAAATCGCTCAATGATTTAGAAATTCTATGAATATAATCAGTCACTTGCACATCCTTCTTAAGCTACTTAGTAGTGTAAATAATAAATAATTGGAAGTGGGAGAGATGTACCTATGTCATAATATTATTGTACCTACAAATTGGGCGAAAACTTAGCATTGTGATTCTATACTAATATATTATATTGCAAAATATTTCGTAGTTTATCTCCAAGATAATCAGAGGACTATTTCAATAATCTCCCCCTCTGAGATTCCTAATTTATTAGGATGGGTACTTTTGTCGCAGTCATTTTTCATTACAAAGGTTTTGTTTTGTTTTCTTTCAAAGAAGATGAGTAATAAAAAGCAGGCTGGCTGACTCTCAATATCATCATAATTTATTGTCATCAAAGCGTAACGAAGCAGCACGAACGTAGTGTGTAATTGATGTCCACGGGCAATAAATATTTTACTTTGATCTTGCAAAAATTTCTTTGGGTAAAGGAGTTTCGCAATGTCAAAATCTTGGGCATACTCATTCCCTTTTCAACCTTCGACGCAAAAGAAGGAGTGTTATAAGTTTGACGTGTCTGTTTGTCTGTCTGTCTGTCGGTCGTGGCACCGTAGCACGCGAACGGATGAAGCGATTTCAATTTAGTTTTTTTTGTATGAAAGGTGAGTTTCGGGCTAGTGTTCTTTGACATGTTTGATGAAAATCGGTTGAGTCGTTTAAAAGTTGTGGGGGGCGAAAATGGGGCATAATAACCGAATGTCTGCAAATATACTCGAGTGGGGTCTCAAATGAAAGCGCATCACGTGTATACATTACAAAATAATATGTTCAATGAAAATCGGTTGAGCCGTGAAAAAACTCTGGGTGTAAAAGTGGGGAAAATACCCAATATGTGCAAATAAATTGTTGTGTCGGTGGTTTTTTTTAATTTTTAATTTAATATTATTACTCTTTTAATCGAGACACGAGCGAAAAAAATCCGCAGTGTCACTATAAAATTTATTTTTCTACATTATGTCTACTTATGTTTGTATCAACTATATATTATATCATTGTTATGGTAACTATGTGGCATGTAATAGAACGTAAGTGAATTTATTTTATTGATTTATAGTAGATGTAATTATTAGGTATTGTTAAGCGTTTAAGTAAAGAAAAAAAACATTTAATTGCACAATAATAGGTATAAAGTTATAACAAATTATTGTGATCAATATTACTATACTGATCACAATAATTTGTTATAACTATATTACTGAAGTCATCAATCATCATCTGCCGCATTTTTAATCTAATTTCCCAAATTGTTTGCAGGTCAGATGATGGAGGGTAATTTATAATAATCTAAGTACCACCTATTATTCTAGTTATGCCTCGCATAAAGGCTATATTGTAATTTATTTATTAACACTTAGCTTAGCAGAGTTTAATGCTATATAGTATTTTCTGCAAGATAACCTTCAGGATATGCAGATAAATAAAAATTAGAAGACCTATTTTTTAAGAAGCTTCTCACTCCGTACTCGTCGCTCGCTACTTTATATCAAGCATGCACACAATGCCATTTACACGTCGCGAAGAACCAAAGTAACCCTAATCGAATTTTAGAATAGGTTGGATGCAATTCCTACGTGGCATGCTTCTAGCAGATTGAATTAAAATCACTTACTTAATCGAAGTAATCTTCCACTGTCACTACTTACTTGAATTGCTTCTGTGAGAAAGGTCTAAATGTGAACTCAAAATGAAAAACGTCACTAAACACCAACCTATATAATTAACATGACGTAACACGAATTTCCTTGGAGCGCACAAACAAGTATCTCAGAGTGTATGTAGGTGTAATAGCTGGAGAGCTGGCACACATATTTCGGGAAGTTATTGAGGCATCATAAAATCATGTTGAATAGATTATTTGTTATACCTATCTAAACACAATAATGCAGACCTGGCTGGCGGGTTATGAAAGTAATTAGTTAGCAAAAAAATTAGCAAAACTAAAAATAAAAAAATCCCGCCAAATGACTTGTCTCGTTGAAAATACAAGTAAATTGAATTATTAACTCTATTTTTAAAAATGTTCGGATACTAATAAGATAAGCTATCGTAATTGAAGATGCCTCAAAAACTTCTCGAAAATTGTCTGACAGCTCTTGGGCTATAATTGGGTGGAGTGGGGACAAGTCGAACAACCGGCAACGGTTCTCCAGGGTGCGAGGCTGCGAGCCTCTCCCCGCCTTTTCGGCACGGTGCCAACATCAAAGGACAATTCTTCACAGTTACTGCAAAGATAGTCACAAGTTCGGGAAATCTGCGCAAATTTGTAATAGAACCTGCGTTCGTCTAGACACCGTCTCCGTTATGGCGCAACTTCCAAGGATTTCGTTCTGGCTCTGAACGTTATTGCAATAATATATTATAGGTTTATTAATTTATGTTATCGCTTAAGTATCTTCCGAAAACACTGTCTTCGCATATCATTTTTTAAATGTAAGTGGTCGCTGCATCGCACGGAGAGCCGCATCCAAAATAGGCACAATAACATGTCCATAATTTGTATATCTATGGAGGCGATTCTACTAATAGGTACTTGGTAGAAACAGCAGATCACAAGGTCTCGCTATATCCCAGGCGGATTATAAGGGCGGCTTTAGAGTATTCTTTTGCCTAGAATGATTCTTTTATCCATCTGTTAAAAATTATTTCGAAGAAACTTCGCTTAAGTTGCGATTGTGGCTATTTTGAAATGAAAATATGTGATAGAAAAGTTTAACTGTTTCATACTCTTTGTCGAATAGTGTTTCCCCTCAGCTGAATATCATGCTTTCCAGAACTTCAAACGTCTCGGCGAGACCATTGTTTCGCCAACACAATAGGTGGCGGTTTTCCCCTTCCCTTCCCTATTTCATACACGAAGACGGAGACGTAGACGTGCTATGATTTATTTTGTGGTGTTTACCTCGATGAATGGTGCACGGAAATTAATATTAATGTGAGATAGATACGTAGTAGTAGTTGAGGTACAGGCACTTGATAATTAAATTTACAATTATTTTATACACAGTATTTAAATGCTTCAGTCACTATACATACGAGTACATGTTAGGCTACTAACTACTAAACTTCCTTACTGATTTCATTACAATTTAGTACTTTCTGTGTAATTTGGTCCTACTTAGAAGATAGGGTGTCATTCTTCCTGTAAAACAGTTAACATCTGACTGCGATCAGAACAAATCTCCATGTTACTCGTAACAAAATAAGCAATATTTAACAGCCAGGTTCGCTAAGTAGAAACAATATTGATATGCATATTATAAATTATAAAATTGATGCCAAACCTTGTACTATGTATTCTGTGGCCAAACCCACTACATAATACCTACTGTTATATAATTTATAACTATAACCATTAAAATGACTTTCATTTGATAAGTATAATTTTGTTATGATGTTAAACTGTTGCGCGACAAAATAGCTTTTTTAAGTTAACAAAGCGGGTAAGCCTAGTTCAACCTAACATCTCTTAACGAAGGGCCGACATCCATACTCGATCCAAGGTGGGATAAAAGTTATCATGATTAGACCGCCGACTCGAGTCGAGAACTACCTACTATTTACTGCGAATAATGAGGGAGCTACGAATATAATATTTACTTCACTTATCTTTATACATTTAAGCACTAAAAATAATGACAAAATTATAACAGTATAAAAATCGTCCTGGTCACGGCACACGACCTGCCTGATGGTAAGTAAGTGGTCACCGTCGTCGTCATCCTACCACTGTATCATCTTTATACCGATATTTAATCAATTTAGAATTGCGGATTAAATAGAAATGGTAGTAATGTATAAGAATAAGTTCCATAAGAAGGTGTGTATGCTTCTACGATTTGGTATTTTTACGGTAACAATTTTTATGTAATTGCTCCAAAAACCACTTAATCAAACGAAAGTGTGGTCCATTAAAGCGAACACGATACGGTAGCGGCACCTTCGACGCGTCGAGTTACCGCCCGCGCCAGAGCACACCGCGCCGCTCTCCATTCGCCGCTCGGGCCATCTCGTCCACTGCGTTACGCAACTATGCACTACTCCAATAATACGATTGTTAACCATTTCAATATTAAGCCGAAGCTAATCGTAGTGGTCACCTGCGAGAAAGGAGCTCGCCGGCCGCCGCCACTGACCGCCCTCGGACGCCGAGTCCGGACAACCTTTCACGACTACTTTCTGTTATGTAGTGATGCAACGATCGTTCGGGCCACCCGCTCCCCGGTGGGTATTTCCAATAAACAACGTTGCGTCATATTTATATTTTATTATAAAAATAAAAAGCTAATTATAATACATAAACGTAACAGTCGCAATAAAATATCTTCTTTCGAACAACATTAACACTGTGCACTAATAACAAGTAAAGATGAGCTACGTTGATATGAAAATCAAAGACTCGATTGATGCCGCGTGAATCAAGGGTTTGTACGACGTAGCGTGCGGGCGAACACTGAAGGATGACTATGTACAATGCGTTCGGCCGCAGGCTGCAGGTGGCGGAAACGGGAAGCTTTCGGAGATTTTCGATCACGACGGTTGGAGTGTGGTCTCGTCCGCATCACCGTGATCGTTTTCGCTCAGCAATAAATATGTTCAAATTTCATACTCTCCATCCACCCAAACGTATCATTATATTTAGTGAAGGGGTCCAGCTACGTGGCCGGGGGGTCCGTATTGGGTGCTGGTGGCGCCGCCGTGACCGCTCACCGCTCCACTGTCGTCACCGCCGCTCGTTCCGAAGTCCGCACCGATGTCGGCACCACCGTGGCCTGAGGCACCGCCGATATCTGCGCCTTCGATTCCTGAACCACCGCTGAGGCTGACCGCAGCCAAGTCACCGCCGCCGATAGAGCCACCGCCGATAGCACCTCCACCGATAGCACCGCCGCCGATAGCGCCGCCGCCGATGCCGCTCTCCTTGCGGGTCTCGTACTTGATGAAGTAAACTTCGGGTTTAGAAGGCTGAGTGGGGGCGGGGGTGGGGACGATGATGTCGGGTTGCTCTTCGGGTCTCTTGTGCAAGACGTAGACGAGGGTCTTCTCTTCGTTCTGGGGCTGGACGGGGATGATGGGAGCGACGGGGGTAGGGGGAGTCGGGGCCTTGATGAAGATGATCTTGTAGTGTTTCTGGGGAGGAGCTACGAGGGGAATGTTAGGAACTCTCTGTTCCTGGGGTTCCGGTGGGGGGACGTGGACGTAAATATGCTTTTGAACGATCGGAGCTCCAGAGAATCCACCGGCGTAGCCACCGCCGAATCCAGCATCACCGCCGAATCCAGCATCACCGCCGAAGCTCACGCCTCCGCCGATGCCGCTGTCACCAAAAGAGAGTCCGCCAGAAGAATGTCCACTGCCGAGAGATATTCCACCAGAAGAGTGTCCGCCGCCGATAGCGATGCTTCCCAAAGAGTGGCCACCGGAAGAGATCACTCTATGACCTCCGAAAGCAGGAGCGCCATAGCTGCTCGATGGTGCGGAGTATCTGTATCCGACGGGGGGCTCGGGGCGGCCGTAAGCCAGTGCCACACAGGCGAGTACCTGAAAAACGGAGAAATAGTTAAATCTCACTATCGCAACAGAATTTTTTATTTCGCAAATTAATAATAATGTACTCAGCAATTAAATATTTTGGCAACCAATAATACTTTACCAAATTAATTGAGTAGCTAATGAATCAACAATACGTTACAATTATTATATGTTGTGATAAATAATGCATTCGAATATTACATGAAAACTAAGTGCAAGATTATGCATTTGTAACACGGGTAATTTCGTAAACATATTAAAATGTGCAGTAAAATTATGTAAGTATTATTATAAATTCGCTAGGCCACACACCATGAAGTAACTCATCGTGTTTATATTTCGTTTTGCAATAGTCTTAATAGAAGATGAAACCAGATCGGCGGAAACCTCAATATTAGGAGATTATATTCACACAACAAGATAAAGTGATTTCGTAAGTTAAGTCGTACTTACACGGCCGTGTTAAACAATTTGGAATGATCGAAATTATGCAATAGCCGAATAAACACTTAGAATGTTGGTCGTGGTTGATTTGTAACTATTTGTAACGTTACCCGGAATACAGATATGCGACTTACTTATCGTTACTTTAGAGTCGCGATGTGTGGAAACGGTCTGGGTGAAATGGAATGTGCACCCGCTCTGAATAACGATCGAGTGTTGCATTTAAGATTTGCGATCCACAAAATTTCGAACAACATTTAATTTTGCTGATTTAACGATACCTACTCTTTTTACGGCTTTTAAATCTTTATAATTTCATACAATGTTGCTGAACTAAAAAAAAACATTGCTCTATTTTTCAGCAACTGTTTTAATCGCAGCATATCTTTAAGTATATCAGACCAGTGATATATAAATTACAATTCTATATTACGAGTAAGTGAATACTGGCAATGATCGAATATAGAACATAATATGTTCACCACTTTTTCAGTAAATCCACTAAGCACGTCACAAATCACACGATAAATGTGAATTGCCTTTCCCGCACTATTTGGCACAGTGAGTCCTTATTTTATTTCTTCACATCACTTAACACTTCACTTAAAGTCCCCCGAGTCGGTACTCTCTGAAATTTTAATCCTTATTTATTTTTTCACTGATTTTATTTGGGTCAAAATTTAATAAAATCGCATGTGCCAAACAGTACAAGATCATATCCACTTTGAAATGTAGCAAAAATCCGCAAGCGAACTTACCACGAATGCACGCATGTTGTTCGTGGGGTGACGACTGGGTATCGTTGCTTACTGCTACTGCTTCAACTTATTAGAACAACTCCGCTTTTGGAGATGTTCTTGTCGTTGTGAGCTTGTGTTAACTGATGACATTCGCCATGCCGACCCGCTCTTAAATACCAAAGTGCTCATCTCGTCTGAACACTCCATCCCTACGAACATTTCACTCAGTAACGTGCAACTATCGCCATTATTATTTAACAAATATACGGTCCTTTCTTTTCGGCGAGGTCCATGGTTGGCTCGGTGCACATTCGATACGCAGCCTTAGCGACCAGCACTCGCCTGCGCACGCACTCGGCTCCACTCCCGACTCATACGGTCTAAATTCCTCTAACTTTTACCGCTACTATTTTATAATACTGTCAAAACATGTGGTGCATTTTGTAGTTTAGACTTTTGCATTACAGATACACTCTATTTTTTAATAATACAATTCAACTTTTAATCTGATTTTTAATTTGTACATTGCAGCAGATTATTATCGTTTCAATTTGCGTTGTTTAAAAGTTCAGTACATACAATATCATAACTTACAATACGTAATATTACGTATTACTGAAAAGCATCGACCTATCTCGATCAACTACCAGTTTAGGTTTAACTGCTCTATCAATGATTAAAGTAGCTAATCTACTCGTATTTACAATTTTCTTTTTTTTAATTTTCCTCCTTATCAAGCCACAAGGCGATCCAATTTTGAATCGTTTGAATCGTTTTTCAAAAAGGGAATCTCAAAATACATTTGAAAATATTTATAATAAACTAGCTGACCCAGCAGACTTCGCTCTGCCAATTATTCTGACTATTATCCAAACTTTTTTATGGATGTATGTAACATTTCTCTTGAATCACTCTATCAACTTATATAGAATACTGCATCAAAATCCGTTGAGTAGTTTTAAAGATCTAAGCATAAATACCAGATAGCGGAAAGCGACTTTGTTTAACACTATGTAGTGATAGTTATATAATTTATCTAGCATTGATTAATATTACAATGAAGTTTATTGTTAAATTTTATTCATTTTGTTACTGAAATATCATAAAACGAAAAAAATATCGAGGTAGACGTTACAGTTTCCATTGGATTAGGCTTGCTAAACTGAATAAATAGTAGAGGCTATAGTTTTTAAAGAAAAGCTCTTAAATATATGCACACTTTCAACGAAGTTCAGACTGACTTCTTTACCTAAGAGGTAAAGAAGTTTCCTTCAGGTAAAATGTGGCGATTAGACTGCAAGGACTGCCCTAACCTCCGATGACGTGTAGACTTCTTATCATTCATTCTTTGTACCCTATTAATTTATCTTAGTAAGAGTATGGTATATTTGTGGCTAACTTTTACTTTTAGACAATTTAAGACCTCGGATTATCTTGAAATCTTGTTCTAGAATCGAGAAGCAATGACACAATAATTTTATGACCATGACCTGATACAGTAGTCAGTTCTATTAGTTTTAATAATTAAATCTGTCAGTGGATTTGGAGGCTGCGTATAATTTTGCAAAATACTTATACCTACTTATAAAACTTTAAGGCGGTGCCCTTGTTTTAATTTGGATGCTGTTTCTGAAACAATGTTTCTTAGCAACAAATGTGCATGATAACCATCTTGGTAAGTGCTGCACTTAGTTTTCAACCCTCAAGACAAAAAGTGGGGTTACTTTAACAAGTACTCGTACGTATATTTCACATTCTATAATCTGTATGTGGCTTCGAGTGAACCGATAAGTACTTATTAATAATATGTTTTTTTCTGTTTGAAAGCTTAACAAATTAAGAAATCTTGACATTATTGTTGGATATTATTTTTAAGATATTGGAAGATATTTTTGTTTATTACAAGAAATAAATGTTTATTTTAAAGATAGAAAGCCTTTTTCGAGGCCAATTACTGCCATGTTGAACAATGACAACCCTACCTAAAATGGCACCAATACCACTGAACTAAAAATACATTTCATTTTCGTAACTACGAACCTGAAATATTTCGAAATACATACCTATAAGTTTAGTATAGCCCGTTTTAAAATTACGTGGATTCTTATTTGTAGATACAAAGCTACAGAACCTATCTGCTACCCACATCATGACTGGGATTCAAACCTAGACCTCACGGACGAAGAATTTCTAAGTGGGGTGGTGAATGGTGATAGTCCGCTTTGCTTCTGTAAATGTAATTCAAGAAAATGTTTGCCCTTTTTAATATATCGATAACAATACCCTACATTGCGGAATAGAATAAAAGTAATAAAAACACTCATTGTTGTTGTTGTTGATTGGATTGTTCTTACTGAAACAGTTTGTCCCTGACATGAATCATTGCGAAAAATGTTCAAAATTTCAAACTGCGTTATTTATCTTTTTAACGCGCTTTTCCTGTATTCACGCTCCAGCTGCAAGTGAAACATTGTTACTTTTACTCATTTTTAGTCATCGGATTAAAAATATATGGGAAAAAATGGCTGATTTGAGATTTCGCGAGAGTAGAGCAATACCTCGACGTAGCGCGCCTCGGCGTGCAGTATTCAGATATCAAGAGGTGATATAGCTATTGAATGTATCATCCTCTTTTCATTGTTCTTTATTCACTTGTTTCGGTTATTGATGTTCGGTTGGGGATTATTTGAGTTGAATTATTGGCCTGCGGGACGAGCACAACTTGTAAGTAATGATGAATTATTTCTTTTTACAATAAAGCTTCCATCGCACAAAGCGACATATCTGGATGCTATCACAGAAATGATACTTAACTTTACTTGAGCCTTATGTGGTGTCTTTGAAAATCGTGAGTTTGCACAAGTTATAAGTATACTGGTACGTGTGATGGTGAGTCATCAGTTAAGACAATATTTTTTCGGCAACGAATACTCCCCAACCAAGAGGATACAATAACTTACCTCACAGCAGGTGAAAAGAGAATGGTGGGTGAATTATTACTTACCATTCCGAGATATTATGATCTCCCGGGAAAGTATCTAGAGTATCTGCGGTCTCACCGCCTACCGCCACAATATCTAACCTGAAAAATACTTCGCCAATCGCGTATCTTTACGGAATAGTGGTGGTGAAGATTTTAAGGTGAATTTTTCCAGTAAGCGTTTTCGTAGTCCCTTTTTTCGGACCCTGTGTCGAGATCCTGGGCACGGGCTCTGGCTACACTAATGGCGTAAACCCGTTATGGTACTGCTAATAAACTTTAACTATAACAATACAATTAGCTCTTAGTTGTTTCCTTGGGCGACCATTGCAAGTTTTATGTGGAATTACCCACGTCTGTATTAGGTTACCTCTCGCTCTGAATACGTCGACCGTAATCGTCCCAATCGTAACTCGAATAAACTTCTTACGTTATATTTCCGTAATATAAGGTTGTTAAAGACAAATCTTATGTAAAAACCGGAAACAAGTAATTTTTTAAAGAATTTCGATCCATTCGATATTTTTGTGAAATGACACAGAATCCGTTGTAGACGGTCGCTGTATAAATTTGGGTAGGGTGTACTTAAAGTAAGGCTTAGGGTCGCCCAAATAATTGACAGGGGTCTGAAGTTATGAAGGTCGGGGCTAATGTTAATATAGTGGATGTATGACATGTAGGCATAGGATATGTATTCGAAGAACTAGAACTAAATTACTTGTAAGAACATTTAATATGTTAATAACAATCTATTTATTTGGTGTCCACGAATTCCTATATTTCAAAAATGAGCTTAAAAGTCCGATCAATGTTACGACCGTATTCATTTTAATGTAAGTAATCTTAAATCTCACTACTGTAATTGCTGATTTTTATTAACAATTAATAATTATAATAAATGTGTAATCATATTCATTCAACTTTTTTGAATATTTTTCTGTTAATGGAAAGTGTATATGGGCTGAAGCAAAATTCCCAACTTTCTAAATAAAAAGGAATCCTTGCAAAAGGTTAGTACTTAGGTATCTAACTACTGATTCAACGGTGCGTAAATAAACGCCTATCTACATATGAAATGTTCTTCAATATACCAAAGATAATCTTCCAAAGGCTGACAGAATCGTAAACCATGCATTGTTATGGCTGACGTAGAAAAAACAAAATGTAATATCGTAATCCAGAAAATATGCGTACGTAAGTACTCAAGCGCGAAGACAAGCGTTAAAGCAATAAATCAGTCAGAGCAGGGCTCACCAAACGTAAACTTCTGCGACAATTTCAATACAAACAATACAGCCGCGTCGTAGTTTTAAGCTCCTCAATTTTTATTGCTTCTGCTTCAGACATTTTGTATTAATTTAAGGACCTTAGAATTACACCTACAATACTTACTGTAGTGTATTAAATAAAAGACGGACGATCGCAGAATGATGTATGAAGGGGGGAAAATGATGAGAGTACTATTTTTAGGATGCGCGTGCACACCGTCACGCAAAACAGACACCCTGAAGTAGGGACGGCGATCTGAGATCGATTAATGGAAGAACCGATTTTAAAATCGATATATAACACTGAATCGGTTCAGTGAATCGATTCTTTACCCTAGAAAGATTCTCTCTACTACCCAAAAAGAAACACCAGGTAACTTTAACTTTTTGGGATGTTTCAGTGTCATAAAACTTGTTATTGGTGAGATTTTACAAGCGTTTAAATTAAACGATCCGCAAAATATATATCACCCTCAGGGCAATTCGTTTTAACCAGATCGCTTCAATCTCCTGGTCGGAAATGAAACGTTTTCAATGTTTGTCTCCGAGTTACATAAAACAGCTCAATAACGTCCTTTGAGCAAATTAAATTAGATGTTTAAGTATATGGTTTTCATGTTCTTTTTTTGTGGTTTAATTTTCTGATTCCTTATTGTGACATAAAATTATATCTTATTTTTGAAATCAAATAAAATAGAATAGAATAAAAAAGAAGTCCCTGCATAACTTGGCAAGTTGTGGTTTCCGAGGAAACTTTGAGAGGAGATTGTTTTTTGCTTTTATGTCATATAAAAAGTCAAGAAAAACTGAAGCATTAATCCCCTTAAAGAACAGAGTGAACTTTTGTGGTACATAGTAAATTATTTATTAATTTTTGCTCAGCAGACAATCTACGTGTACGGTGTCACTAGATTTAATCCTTTGTTTGTCTTGACGTCGCGTTTTCGCAAAGCTTTGTGGATCCCAATCAATTATTCATTCATCGTATTCATATTCTAATCAAGGCCATGTTGGTAGGACATGTGAGTAGCAGATAAAGGCAACTCCATTATTAGCGAACAAATTAAAATCAAGATTTAAAAAGCTCCTTTTAAGTATTAATAAATAGTACCAACTAATTGAAGTTCACCTAGATAGTGGACCTGTAGCCGAACATTGCTTTGGAGCGGTCCTTCATTCGAAGTACTTGTATTTTCGCAGAAATATGACATGTTCTTCTTCAAGAGCCTAAAATGAACTCTTCTTCAAAACCAGCACTGCTGCTGGCGACAACTCTGGTGTTGCCCATGGATGTCAAAAGGCTACCGTCAACACTTATTACCGAATGGCACAGGCGCTTTGCTTTGTCTTTTTATTTTAATTTTTTTCTTCAGAATTACAACTTATAACTTAGCTCTTTTCGCCGATATTTACAATTAACTAAAAACAAGGATAAAATAATAAATGAACAGACTTTAAATGTAATTAATTAATGAACAGTAACAAGTAACAAAAGAGGACACTTTGTATCTACTTAATTAGTTTTTTTATAAATAGTTTGTGGAAGCAGTTAAGGAATTTTACCTTTGAAGAATTAATTCACTTTAGGGACAGAATATACTCGTAAAATAACATACCTAGTAGGGGTTGTAGAGATATGTTCTATGATCTCTCAATCATGGTCAATGGCATCGTAAAAGAAATTCTAATAGTGCCCGGCTTCAGTAATCGATCTTTGGATCGATCTTTGGTTTTTTAAGTTGCCACGCAACATGTATTATTTCAAAGTAATTTAAAAGAATATCTTGGCAACCAAACAGTATCTTCTATCTCAATCCAAATCCGAAGATCGATTGAGAACTGTTTAAAGTTTCAACTAAATCTGACATCTCAATATGAGTAAAATTAACATTCACAGATTAGACTTAGCAACTATACTCGCAGGTCAAGCAAGCTACTCGTAATATTGAAGGCGTGCGAAAAATCTACTTTTCACCAATTTTTCGTAGAACGAACTTTGCGCGCTAATTTACTCGTGTTTGTTTTCTATTCCCACCCTCAGAGATTCGGCCTGAAGAACTTTTTTTAAATTTAACAAAGAAAATAACTCAAATACCTCTTTCGCCTCGCTTTACACCGACTCGCTAATATATAAATAACTCTATTCAAGATGTTAAAACTTCTAAGCGCTTAAGTAGTAAAGTCTCTATGAGATCACACTTTTTGAATTTTTTTTACGAACGCTTATAAGAACTTAAATTTAAGACACTAAAATTTTTCATCTGGGGGCACGGTAGTGCACTGCCCCCGCTAAGTCGAGTAAAAAAGCGGCACGGCCGGCTTTTCTCGAAGCAATTCAGGCCATTTTCAACTCCCTATAACTCCATTGTTAATAAAACTAGGAGCCTGAATTTTTAGTAGCCAGGCAGGTATTGTATAAATACGGTATATTTCAAATTTCATTAAATTTGAGCCAATATTTTATTAATTATAACTAGTCAAAGTTTCTTAATTTTGTCACTCACCGATCATCCAAATTCTAAGGCAAAGTGCCTTAGCAAACATAGAAGCTTCAAATTTAGAATACAATTAGTGTTTAGTGTATAAGTCGACGAAAAACTAAAAAAAAGTTGCAATTTCGGTCCAGTTTTCTAGATACACCAACTGCATAAATAACTTTGTAAACCCATCTAAATGTATAGGATTATAAAGTTACATTTGCAGTTAGATTAACAACACAAAAAGAAATGAGATCCCATCAAAAACATACTTGTAAAAAAACTCAAGAAATTTTATGGTGCAAGAACTGAGTTGCGAGCCTTAGGTTTTTTTTACAAATTATTTTTGATGGGATTAATTTTATTGTGAAAGAATAACAAAAATCATTACACTAACCTATTTTTACTTACCTAGGATTTATTCACCAATACAGACCCTTCTGCATAGAATTGGCAGCACATAATTTCCCTACACATACATATATGGAGAAATATTAAACAAATGTTCCACACTTGTTGAAAGTGTAGAAATATTAATTTTAAATGAAACATAGGTTATGCCTCATTTAAGATACGTCGTAGGTAAAATTTGTGAAGAGCTCATTAGCCTTAAACGAGGCTTGCGTCTAAAAATAATTTATAAAACAGCGTACGTGTACATTGCAAAAGTCCGCAAAAAACTCAATGCTTCAAAATTACAACGGCAGCAGTAACATATTTAGTAGTAACACAATACTTTTAAAGTCACTTAAACTAAAAGCTCTTTATAATAATACTATTACAAATGAGCCTGTAGTAAATAATTAGTAAAACTCATGCCTTGACCTAGTAGTTTAGCGTCGAATAAGAGAGTATCTCCATTCATTCTACTCGATTTGGCTTTTGTCCATAGAAAACAACAATTTGCTATGGAAATTACTATGAATTCGTTCGGCCTTTCGTGTCTATCCAGACGGCATGCAAACAAACATAAAATGAAGACATGATTATGTGTTTGTTTTTCTTTTATATTGTGCTGCGTTAAGCGGAATAACCGTGACAAACCGAAACCCGAATACAAGTAAACAAATGTAGGTAGTCCCCATATGAAGTGATTGAATTGTATACCAATAAGTAATTCCCTCATTATCGGGCTGAGGTCATTTTGCTAAACCGAGATAGATATGACTTCGATCGAACCTTGACCGAACTTTTCTAATACATTCTCTCCGACGCGTGCGCACATATCCCCAAAATACCGGTTGTATACCGAATTTCAAACCTAATATAATTTTAAACTTTCTTAAACAACGTTGACACTTATGTATGTCTGTACTTTTAGTACATAAAGTACAATCATTTATTATCTACTATATTCAAAACCATTGTTAAGTATAAATCATTTCAATTTTAGTGACAACAAACGTGCAATTAACCGGCTTAAAAAAACTCGTATCGTAACTAAATCAAGTCTCAATTCATATTTTTATTGATCTCCCTTAGGCCTTAATTCATTTTCTGTACTTCAAAGATCACGCTACAAGTTCGGTCATCTTCGATGCTGAGTTATTATCTTAAGGATGCGCAATTAAATTTAGTAATGCATTCTACATTTTAATTATATTGCTCTTGATATCGCTGTAAAATTATCTACCAAATTTTTAATGCTCATATTATAATGTACGTATAAAGTGTGGCAAGATGCGTGTCTGTGGTCTCAGCCGCGCTCACTAACGATATAATCATTCGATTCATATCTACACATGCCACTGAATAAATAATGCAACTATTACCGAAGCTACATTCTGTTACGGATCAACTTTTAACGAAACCTCTCCCCAAAGCACTACTATTAACTTTCTCTTTGACTCTTTAAGTTCAATATTGTAGGTAGGTACTTTAAAATTATGTTTAGACAGATTCATTCTTACATTTTTAGCCACCATAACAACAAACACGTACGTACACCTTCGGTACCCATTCCAATTTCAGGGAATGAAGAGGGTCGATTTGTTTGAGTGGTTTTAATAGGTCGGTTTTTTTCATGCAAATGATGATTAATAAGGATACTCGTATGTAAATCATTGAATTTACGGTGAATTTTAAACTCGAAATGTTTTTAGTCACAAGAACGACATAGGTATTTAAAAAAATATCTTTTACTTTTAAAGTGTAATCAACATATAATTGTTATACAGCAGTAAAGACAGCCAACAAAGCTCGGTATACTCATGCACTCCTCGTAAGATTGTAAAAAGTTTTAACTACCAGCGAAATCCTTGAACACTGTAGTTAGTTAAAACTTTTCCATGTACACTGTACAGCTAGGAAATATTGAACTTTTATTTTAAAAGGTGCTAAGTAAGCTTTCTGTTACTTAAAACAATGGAGAAAGATAGTGAATATCTGATTATTGTAAGCACCCGATATTTGCATAACAAATTAACAATTTGCACAATTTTTCATTCTAACCTTGCTCATTTGAATACTAAAGACCATTTCCTATTCGTATTTAGTTCAACTTGCAATAATGTAAACAAATTTTGTAATTGTTTACTTACAATTTGTTTTACTTACAATACACTAATACACTACACTACTACTATACAATACACAATACACTTACCTAAAATATACTAATTTGATAAAATTATTCCATTTTTAAATGTGCAAAATAAGATTTTTTTTAATTAATGTATTTTTTACAATAAAATTCATTTTTTTATTTTATTTTGGCCAGTTTCAAGCCAATCGAAAACCGATCAACAATTCAAAGATTGGAAATTTTTGCACCCCACAACACAACATTACCTCCTACCACCCTTTTCTTCTTTTTTCTGAGCACTTTTTAACGTTTTTAACGTGTTTTCCACTGATTGAATAACGTAATCCGTACAGCTGATCGCAATCTGACGTCCGCGCGTTACCTGAATCTGCCACTACGCCACGCCACTATAGATATTCAAGAGCCCTTATACTATAAAATTTATGATAACAGATTTAATAAGTAATAGTTATCTAACCTAATTAACTGTGAAGGATTTTTCTCTTTAAACTAATGCAGTTTCGTTTCATTTCCTCATTCGCGTGAATTGAAGTGTGCCTGGAACACAGCATTTCGCTTCTTGCCTTCAAGCGTTCAAATTTCCGCCCAGCTTGTATGTGAACGACATTGGATTGCTAGTAAATTTATTACTAGATGTTAATCCAGATCGCAAACATATTTTATAGGGCGGTTTGAAATCATCAGGGTTAGCCACTAACCAGTTTCTCCACCAATCCGCATCGGAGCAGCGTAGTGAACCAGGCCTCCCTCTGTCGTGCGGGGAGACCCGTGTCCAACAGTGAGACATTAAAGAGTTGCAGTCAGAAACATTTTCCCTATAGTTTGGGAGCAGATAAGGAGCTACGATTGGTTGAAGTTAAATGACAGCAGTTACCGCCAACATAAGAGATCTAAAGATTCTCCATATTTCAGTTATAGTCTAACGTATAAATTTTTTAAACTTTATTATGTTAAAGCTAATTTTCTCTACTACTATTATTCATTACGTAAAGAAAGCGTGGCAGTAACGTGCAGCCAATATCGTGGAACTAAATTGTGCAATAAACTATAAAATGTATCACTCGTGTCTAAACTAAATGGTTATTGCGAATGTTATTGGGCGAGGACTAAAATAAAAAGAAACTGTTTGTGACGTAGGCCAGTACCTTTTCTATATCACTGACTATGCTATTATTGTATTTTTGATATAGATGTAACAAGTCTTGGTTGCAGAATAAATTAAGAATAAAAAAGTTTTTACTTTAAGATATCCCGCGTAAAAAAATGACATCTAAAGAACTACAAATTGTCCTTCACGTAACTTTGAATTAACTTTATACTCCGACATCCCTCGTAGGTAATACAGGAGCCAAGAAAATTTGCCGACACCATTCCTAAAATTTACCTGTACCTAGATATTCCAAATTTGTTGTTGTATTTTTTTTTGGGTTTTATTTATGTAAAGTTTCTAATTAACTTAATAATTGATAAGATAAATTAATTAGTTAATTAATTAAATAATTCAGTTCAATTATATACGTCATGTGGAAAGATCTTAAAGATAGAAAAATTTTAAATATACCCAAAGGCTCTTTTAATGTCTTTAAATATACATTATGTGTAGTACTTAGGTAAAATGATATTTTCCTCGGTTACAAAACATTCAGAACATTTAATAGCTGACATTATTGAGCTCCCCCGTGGTTTGTTATCGTGTTTCTTTGTGACTTAATCTCAGTATCTAATAGTCGACACTATTTCGAAATTCCATAATTCTATTTTGAATTTGGAAGCGTGCAGTCTTGCGACCTGTAAAGAGCTGTCGCGATGTCGGCCTGTAAAGTGCTCTCAGTCGATGATTTACAAAGGTTATAATTATATGTATTGTGAAATACCGAATATCGATAACAATACCATACCTACCCAGGTAAAGAACGTGCAGCGCTGTCTAGTTCAAGACAGCGGCGAACTTTTTGATATTTTTACTTTTATTTATAACAAAATACTGCCACCAAGATAAATATTATTTCTCTAACTAAAGATGCTCGTACGAAAACGTCATTGGATACATTTTGTCGTAGGTCAATGCGTATTTCAATTAGGACATTTCTATAGCGCTCTTCGTTTAAATTTTGTCGTGTTAGTTGATCGGTCGGTTTGTCAGCCAATTAGAACAAGCCTTGGCAAATGTTCTTGGTTTTTATATTAATCCATCCATATATTGTATAAATTTTCAGATCGTATTTGTGGTGGCGATATATTAGTTAAGGTTGAATTTATTTGAAAATTTTAAGTTGTAAGTAATGTTTGTAAAGTTCTGTAAAAATAAAAATATAACAGATGGAACAGGTCTTAGTTGAAATATTATATTATACAACGCCATGAAACATTACAAACCTAGCCGCATATACAAAAGCGCGGACAGAGCCATGTCTTAATGCCAGTAGGACAAAATTAGGATTTGTGTGTCCTTCACATTGGTATGGAGGTAAAAAGTCCCACATTTGCGTCGTTTTTCAATTTCCTTTTTTGCGCCCGCTTTCGCAATATTTATTACCGGTTTTACACACCTGCCGGCGAGTAATGTGTCACCTAAAAATATTCTGCATACAAAAATATGTATATTTCACACACTGAGTGTGGCGACCGACAAAAACCCCTTTCAAAACAGCCGTGCACTCGGCGAGATCCGTGAGGTGCATCAGAATTATAATTTTTTGATTAGGTAACTCGGTTAGAAATCTGAAGTTTTGATTATTTTTCAACATCGTTGCTCTAGTTTTATCAACTTATGCTGATTTGTTTTGATGTCCTCAAATGACTAGTGTGTGCAAAAGATAATAAGTGTTTCGAACCCAATTAATTCCTACAAGTACCTACCTAACTTAAAACCAATATAGCAAGCACCGAAGCCTGCCGATGATCGAAATTCTCACACTGACAGTACAATTCAGCAACATTTACCTAAGTACATAGGTACAGATAGAATATTGAGTTATCCTATTAGTAGTTACTATGTTATTTCAATAGACAGGTGCCTATACCTAGTAGGCCAGTAGAAACTACGAGTACGTGTGTAGGTAGGTAGGTACAATAAGCATAAATAAAAATTCGAATGCTTTTACAAGTGAGCATGTCATTGTATTGTTCCATTTCGCTACAGAATGCCTACATTTGATTTTAGCCAAACAGTCGAATGTATAATACCTACGGATACATTACATTAAATTTAAAATTGCCGTGTCGGAAGGCAGCGATTTCAAAGCGTGGTTAGCAAAATAGTATTGGCCCGTTACCAAATTCTATGAGAATAAATTTAACCGTTTCTGACGGGGACTTTATTTTGTATGTGCATATTACCTAATATGTTTAATTATGGCTTATGCCTGATAGGTACTTAGTCGATCTTATATTCCACAGATTAAAGTTAGGTAGGTAAGTAAGCCTACTCGTGACAGACATGGTTTACTCTTAAATTACAACTCGAAGTTTTTTTCTGCCTGTACCCATTAGTGGCCTACAACAATGTCGGATCTCCTCTCACAATGAGAAGGATCTAGGCCTTAGTCCACCACGGTATCCCAATGCGGATTGGTTGACCACAAATGTCGATACAATTACCTACGTTATTTTTTAATTTTATAAATCTCACATAATTTTTATAAGAAAGTCGGTGGTGTGTAAACCTGAATATCAGTATATAGAGAATAATCTTTAAAAATCTTCTTAAATACATACAGCCATACATTTCTATTATTTGAAGAGTAGTTTATTCCAGACAAGAATATGGTTTCAAATCATTTGTTACTTGAAATAGAATACTCGTAAGAGGGGGACGGCTTAATTAATTTACTTTTCTTAATTAATATTTTAAAAAGGAAAGGTTATGAATTTTTATGGATGGTTTTAATCTTTCGCGTAAAATGAATGAACGGATTTGGATCAAAGGTATATCAATCCCTTCAAAAAGTTAAAATTAAAGAGGTAATTATGAATATGGCTTATAATAATGGTGAATGTTTAGTAACAAGTTTTGCAAGATGCCTATATACCTATTATTTATTATTAATTTATTCGTACAATATAAAATGTATTAGGTACCAGACACTGCCCACGTATTTATCTATTCATGCTATTTAAGTTTTTAATATCAAAAAGAAAGAATATTCTAGTGATATTTAATACGAAAATAACAGTATCAGACATCAAAATTAAATAAAAATTGTATGGATATAGATTAAATATTTCATCACAATCAGATTGACGGTCTGTCTCCAAGAGCGGGTCTCACTTACTTACTTACTTACTCCCACTCCCTACCTACCCCGCAGTCAGTAATCCCTACCTAATCCCCATAGTTGTTGGCTAAAAAAGATATGTCTCTCTGTAGTCATAAAAGCAACGAATAGGATGTCCTTTTAATTTAAAACATTAGTATTCGTATTAATTACAACTTTCTCTTGGTAATAACCGACGATGTTGAATTTATATTTTTATGTACTCGTACCTCTCACAATATGGAAGGTTAATTTAATGTACGATAAGTGTATGTATAATTTTTATTTATAATCCTTTGTTAAAGAGTGAATTACAGATACAATACAAACAGAAGGTATAAAGTCCAAATTCAGCCATTTCTTTGAAAAAAATAAACAACAGTTATGTATGCATAACACTACCATCACCCTTTCATGGGTTTACTCAAGTAAACACACTGATAAACACCTTTTGTATTCAAATCAGAACACAAACCTACGATAAACGAATACTATATATCGTAAATTCGCAAATCGCAAAAAGTAGTTCGCATGACGTCACCTCGCGTAAAACTGCCCGTATGTAGCAAATCCACTTTCGCTCTTTCCCAGTTGACCAGTGACCACACTAACCCTATTCAGATTTGACTGCATCATTGTATAACGTGACTCAGCTCTTGCGTAAAATAAGGTTATAGTTAGTTAGTGCTTTATTTGCTCGACTAACCTCTCGTATGCTGTTATGTAGACAGCGCGGTCGCGATTGAAGTTAAGTAATTTTATTATGGCAATAATGGAACGATTGGCGTCATATCTTTTAGGCACAGTAAATAGGTATTTCTGGAATAATCCTATCCCACTACGATTATAAATGGAAATTTGTGAGGATGGATGGATAGATAGATGGATGGATGTTTGTTACTCTTTCAGGAAAAAGCGACTGGACAGATTTGGATCAAATTTGGTACACAGGTAGATTATAACCTGGATTTACATAGGTATAGGATACGTGGACGAAGTCACGGGCGGAAACTAGTAACATATAAAATATCAGAATGAACACTTTTTAGCGATTCATACGTAAAGAAAACAAGAATCACCTCGTTTTTTGTCCGTCTGTTTGTCTGCCAAGATCTCTTTATTCTCTAAACATGCACGTTGTGTAATTAAAACTCCGCGTCGAAGGGATATGCATTTATGTATCTTTAAGATAGTCAGCTAAAGTGAGAAAAAACTGACATGGTTGCTTTTCCCTACTCAATAAATCACTTAATTTATCAGCGAATATATCTAATTACAATTGTATATAACAGCTAGTGTCTACTAGCTGTTTGTTGACACGGTCAGTCAAACGATATGTAACCTACGTTACTTTGAACCGATGGGGAAAAAAGGTCCTCGAATTGCGACCACGTTTAGGCAAAAGGAGCACAGGCCGCCCTCCGACCAGTTGGACTGATGACCTGAAGAAGACAGCGGGAAATCGTTGGATTCAGAGGGCCCAGGACCGGGTGGAGTGGCGTCGATTAGGGGAGGCCTATGTCCAGCAGTGGACTGCCAAGGGCTGAAAGGAAGGAAGGAAGGAAGGAAGGAATGCTCTAGCTAGACTATTGCAGGAAGAGAATAATTGCGTGCACAATACTAAAAATTTACCTGTGTATAATTTCTAAATATATTAGTCGCTGCAAGTTGAAAATTCATTCAAGAGCGATTAGTCGAATGAGTTCAATGATTACATATCATTTACAGTTCTTGAACATTTGAAACAACTTGAAGCAGAATAGAAATGGCTAAATATAAATACCGCGTAGCCCGCATAATCTAATGGAGTGTTAGAGGATTGCAAGCTAAAATATCATAAAAGGAATCGTGAGTGTCTATGTAACCTACCTATAACTGTAATAATACGACGCAGCGCGAGTTTCTCTACTTATTTAGTAGGATCCAATAGGTACCTTTTATCTCAACATGTACTAATCGTTTCGAATTTGTTAGATTCTATTACGGTTTTAATATGATGTACCGTTAATATGATGTGACAATGGCTGGCAACATCCTTCGAAACATCCATCGGTGGAGATGAAAGGTCCTTGAATGACGACCATGTCTTAGCAAAAGGAGTAAAGGCCACCCTCCGACCATGGAAACCGTTTTAAAGGCCCCAGAACCGAACGGACTAGTGTCAATTAGGGAAGGCTCAAGTCCCGCAGTGGACTAAGAAGGACACTAAAAAGGACACTAATAATTATGATCTACATTATTTTAAATAACGAATGCCACATAAATAAGTGCGTGGTCTTCTTGCATCTCCGAAAACCGTCAAAAATCGATAAATAAATCAAAAGAATTCCCAAAAAATAAGTATCTTACTACCTATAATCTATATCCTCACCTACTATCCTTATTGTCCTATTATCTATATATATGCATGTACTTATCTGTTTATTTTTTTTCTCGTTTTTTTTTCCTTTTATTATTCTCAATTTTGACACTTATTTATTATTATTCTTATTCGCTATTATGCCGCCTATTGTCATTTCTGCTTAGCCCAAAGGTAGACTGGCAGAGAATGCTAAAAGTAGCATTAAGTCCACCTTTTGTACCTTTATTTTTTATATAGGTATGATAAAGAATAAATAAATAAATATCTGCAATGCGTTTTTGTAACAGTATAAAAGAAAAAGTAGCAAGGTCCGCTCTCCGTTCGACTAATTGTTTTATATAACTCCGCAAATGCATTCTCCTCCGAACGCAGCCCAAGTTCCATGCTGGCCTCGTTCCAATGCGCTTCCAATCAATCATCACTCTACTCTTAATTACATTTGCATCTAATAGATTATATCAGATGTGGTTTTATCTAAACCATCACTAAGATTATACTTCTCATATATTACGCTATCTAGCAGAGCATATCGAACTTTCAAAATCCGATATGTCACCTGCATGAAGCATTTTATTAAAATGAATTTTGACATTGCAGCACGTAGCGTGTTTATATAAGCTGTTATAACTTGTTTAAAACTTACGAATTCTATGGAATCTGGGTAGACAGACATGAGTGTAGCAAACGAATAAACCCTATATGGGCACCAATATTCCATAGCATCTGTATTTCGTGCTTGAATGTAATTCCATTCTAGCAAATAGATGTCTGGTGTATTTACATGATCCTCATGTCTGGCATTATTGTGCTCGTTTTAAGTAGTCAGTCAATTGTCTAGTGTAGTGGACGACGTATTTACAGCAATAATCCGTAGCCTTCGAACGTAAACAGTACCTACAGATTTAGCCAAAATTAAATTCGCTGCTTCAGGCGAGTTTGTCACGCATAAATATTTGGTCCATGTTATCTTCATGTCATTAATTAATCTAAATTCATTCAAAAATTAAAAGTTACGAGTAGTTACACTTTTGTACATTTCTTAAAACATCCATCAAACCTTCTAAATGTTCACCAGCATCTAGCCTGCTCATTTTTTAAAATCCGGATGCGTTATTAACTGTTGATGTCATTCGATAGAACATTGTAGCTCCATTCGGCAAGCGGATTTCTTGAAATCATAATTTTTTCACTCAGCTTCACGACAGGGCTTTAAAACTGGTTTTGATACCGATAAAAAGTGTAAGTAAGAAGACAAGATGATAAATGATCTCGTTAACCTGAGACATAATTGGTACATCGTCACCTAACAAAGCGGACAAGTTTAATTCAATAAACAGACCCGCGTAACCAATCTATACAGTTGACATTATTATACGCTTATTTTGTACCCTGCAAGGATAACCTTCGAATATTTATGGCGTTTCAGTGTTCCAAGGGCACATTAAGCAGTTAGACCCAGATGTAATAGTTAGATAACAGCCCTAGTTATTTCTACTACATTCTGGCAGTAAGACACAACGTTTTAAAAGCTTTCGGACGACACAATTAGGCTAATGTTCCACTCGTAACTGAATCGTTATACACTAAATCTGAATTATGAATATGTACCTACCTACTAAAGCCGTCAATGACGAAGACTCCAAGCTTCGAGTGCAAATATGAATGTTTGATAGGCATATTACCTACTATCGGTACCCTTATAAATACTGTATCTAAATTAATGTAATCGTTTCTGCACTTTTTAATAGATTGCGCTAATCACAAAAAAACACCCTCCATCTTACGCATTTACGCTTACGCATTTTCGATCAGGTTCACGTGTCCTGACGCGAATTAAAACTTTTTTTACCCATACCAAAAAGTGCACAACGCCTCTAAAGAAGTTTTCACTTTAAAAAATTTATTATAAGTTTGCTGTTCTCAATTCTATTTTCAGACTCCAGTTAAACGAATAAAGTAGCCAATAACTCAATTTTTTAAGATAAGAATGCTACAATGACTGATTGTCAGCAACCACAGGGAAACAAACGATAAATTACCGCAATACGATCAAGATTAAGATAAGGACAAGGCGGTAGTTTCACAACGCACCAAAACAGCTAAAAATATTGTCATGTCTGCTATAACCAACATTCAAGCCAAACTTAGCCACAGACTATATAAATGTACACGAACAGAAAAAATTTAAGCATTATTATCTAAGTAAAATATAATATATAAAGCGCGCATCGTATTGACTTGTCTAGACCGCAAACGATAGAAATAGTTAAGCAAAATCATATGCGCGCTTCCGTGCTTCAAGAGGCATGTTTAATCTACGGTACGTTGTACGGTACGTTGAGTCGTGAGCACAGTGATTAATGGTAGTGGTAGGTTATTGTATACTTTGTACACAATGTACAGCAACCGAAAAAACAACGCTTTGCCCTCCGGGAGTGCCAGCAGAAGTGAAAACTTGAACATTAACGTTGTGCATTTTTGAATATTTTGGAATGGTTAGGGAATAATTGCTTTATTTATCAGTATAAAAATACTATCATTTATAATAATATGTGGTCCTCACTTTTTACATTAATAGATGTACTTTGTTCAATTTCCATATTTTGAACACTCTCCTTCCGTCACGAATTTTCGATCAGGAACAAATGTGTGCAACTTGTTTTGCGCCGCTAACTATGCCGACTACTATAATTATATTATACTGTATACTATTATAAATAGCTGTCGCTAGTATCTCGTCGCAGACCCACTTAGTAGTTTCTCCACGAATCCACACTGACTTAGCATAGTGGAGTATGGAGCCGAGGCCTACCTACTCAGGTAGGTATTTTATTTTATATTTTTAACTCCCGACGCAAAAGAAGGTGTGTTAAAAGTTTGACGTGTCTGTTTGTCTGTCTGTCTGTCGGTCGTGGCACCGTAGCTCGCGAACGGATGAAGCGATTTCAACTTAGTTTTTTTTTGTATGAAAGGTGAGTTACGGGCTAGTGTTCTTAGACATTTTTAAAAGTTGTGGGGGGTGAAAGTGGGGAAGAATAACCGAATGTCTGCAAATATAATCGAGTGGGGTCTCAAATGAAAGCGCATCACGTGCACATTACAAAATATTATGTTTAATGAAAATCGATTGAGCCCTGACAAAACTCTGGGGGTAAAAGTGGGGAAAATACCCAATATCTGCAAATATATTATTGTGTCGGTGGTTTTTTTTAATTTTTAATTTAATATTATACTGTATAAATTGGAATCTTCACAAAACCTACATAAAACTACGAAACAATGTAGCTGTCATACAATTACCGACGACTACGTAACAAACGCCTTTACTTCCTCTGAATACGTGGAATCAGGAGGTGCGTGAAAATGAGTCGCGTAGCGTCTTGAATTATTTATTTACGAGAAGGATCGCCCACGCTAACCAATCGTTTCTGTATGTTAGGTACGAGTTCCGCAAACGAACTAGCCATCTACTATAAATAAAATTTTATTTATTTAAGTTCAACTTGTCTTTGCGTTTTAGTTTTTAGTGATTGACATTTTTAATATTCGCGTTAGTTCTATTTTTCTCAGGCCGACTCTGACTTTTGCTTTTGACTTTAACTTTGGCTTTTAATAGCAATATTTAATCTTATAAGAAGTAAGTTAAGGCCCATCAAAGTTCCGCGCTAATGTCATAAAAGGAACTAAAGTACCTGGTAGTTTTTAGTGCAACTCTGGTAGGGAAATAAGTGAGCTGTAATGCAGGAAACTAATCAACTTCGCGAACCTCTAAGTGGCGTGATGACAGAGGGTCGTGACAGGTGTATTTTTTAGTTTTTTACTCTTTTTTTAGTTTCTTGGCAAGGCTACATTTATGCTGTAATTTTAATGACGAACTTTTATAAGGTAATAGTAAGACACGTACTTTATACGGGCTTTGCAGATTCGCGTCATTCTATCGTAGAGGTCCGATTACACAATCAGAGACTGTACGAGCGGAGTACAAATTATCAAATAAGACCATGTTTGGAACAGAACCAAGATTTTGGAGTTGGACGAAACTAGGTTTATCCGTATCAATGTCTAGACGTTGCTTAGGCAAACGTTCGTCGTTCATCAATTAATTTATTTTATTTTCGCTCGGTTTCCTAATTAGTAAAAAAACCGGTCAGAGTTTTAGCAAGATTAATTATAATAGGTACTCCTTACCCAAGTCGCACCTTAACGTATGTAATTAAATTGTAAATTACACCTTACATATTTTTAATTATACTTACCGAATTGTAACAGCGAAGGAACTTTTGTGTTTTCTCGATATTATAGGTACTCGTAGTCTTAATTACTTGCTATTCAAGGTAGGAAATAAATAATAACGTTTCTTGATGAAAAAAACTTTCCTTTTTGTTAGTCATGCGTACCAATAATATTTTCATTTCAAGTTAAAACCGAACACCGGATATTTTTTGCTTTTATTTATGTATGTATAGCGCAGTATTTTATATTATGTACAAAAGTACAGAATTTGAATAGTCTCACTAGTTTTTCATTTTATGAACTTTTGTAGGAACTCTACATGGAAGCGTCCGATGTGGAAGTAAACAAGTATAGGCATGTATTCACACGCCGTATTTTTGTGACTAAAGCAACATTATTTGTGTACATTGGCGCATTTATAACTCTTAAGCCTAGAGTATTTCGCTACAGATGCGCCGAAGGCGCGAGTTTACTGTGTTCACTTTATATACAAACTAAGTACGAATCTGCTACAACCCTTCCAGTATCACACTGTTGGGCGCAGATCTTTCCTTCAGTAGGCCTGGAACATACTCCACCATACAACTCTGATACAGATCGGTGGAGATACAGGATAGTGGCCAACCCGTTTCAGATGTATTAACCTGTTCATAAAGCGTCCGACAAGATTTAACGACTGTTATCTATCGATAGCAACGGGGACCAGTAGCTTCACGAGCATGTTCGCCATTAACGATCACCCATCCAGGTAGCTGACGTTGCTTAAGTTTTTCTATCGCTTGCAATCAACTCAAGCAACAACTTAAATGATTGGAGATAATTATTATCTATGGTGCGAATAGTCCCTAACAGGTATTTAATCGTTTCAAATTTAAGCAATAAAATTCTGTAATTTAACATAAAGCCACCGAACCATAGTAAAATTATTAGTAGGTACACTTAGGTGATAAACACTTGCAGAAATTACTCTTTTACATTTTATTGGTGTTGAGATTTGATAACTGTGATCACAAATTGTAATGGCTTGATCGTGTCGGCCCATTATGCTTCAAGTTAAATCAAATAAGTAAAATATTTAAAGTACTAATTAACTACTTAGTGGTATGGTGCTGGCTTATTTTATAAAATTAGGAAAAAGCAGCATTTATTTTATCTTGTCATCTTCGTACTATTACGAGAGCACATTTGTACATGAAATGCGCCTTTACATAACGAAGACTTACATTTCACAAAACGGTTTTACAAAATCTCTTTGTGTAATCCCAGTCATAATTCAGTTTGAATAAGTTTATGATACACTTAACATCATAAAGCAAACCAAGTTTTTAGTTGAGAAGGTTAATCTGTAGGTATACAGTCGAAACCGTTTATAACGACATCGTTTATAACGACCTATCGCTTATATCGACGAAACTTAGAAGATATCGATATTCATCGTCTATCGACCAACCGCTTCTTGTCCCAGCAAAACTAAACGGGGGGGGGGGGTTACCCGAACCTCTTTCCGGTCATTTGACCTTGCATATTTTACATACACCAATAAATGTTTAGTGATTCGATTAATAAGTGTTGGTTTTGATTAGACCTTACATTTATGCGTTATCGTGTCGCAAAAAAAGGGGAGTGTTTTCCATTGAAGAAAAATCTTATGTCATATGGAGATTAGAAAATGTCGAGACAAATAGTGAAATTGCAAAGGAATGTGGAGTTTCGCACTCTACGATATCAACGATTTGGAAAAATAGAGTTCACATACCTCATAAACCTATACCAGTTAGATACCTATGATAATATAACTATGTACACAACTAATATAACTACTGTACTTGTGTATATATGTATCGCATATAACGACTATCGGATATAACGTCGGCAACTATACGGTCCCTTCAATGTCGCTATATCCGGTTTTGACTGTTATATATTATGTTTTGTTGTTGGGCACGTGCCTTTTCCCACAACAGAGGGAGGCCTGCATCCATGCAGTATGCTGCAGCATACTCCACCACGCTGCTCCAATGCGGATTGGCGGACGCCTCATAAGGCTTATCAGCCTTAATAAGCCTAATTGGACTTACTCGTTAGTCTGTAAACATAATAATATTATACATACAGTGAAGGTCTAAGAACCCTTCCACATACTAAATAAATTTTCACGATAAGACAATATCCTGATCCTAACGGATGACTTATACATAATTATGTTAGCATATATACATAGGCGATATGACGATGGTCATAATTATGATGTCCCACTTTGTAGCTGTGTCAAAGCTGCCAGAGTCCCATGTGGCAAGCCGCCCGACTAAGTCACGTGACCGTCAAACGTATAACCTATAATATACCTATGATAAATTCGTCAATTTGTTGACTCACACTGGAATAAAGCCTCTTGATAAGGCCGAATGGGGTTAGGTTGGATCAGAATTATTTATCTATTTAAACTCATAATAAGAAATTAGAAGGACCAGACTAAATTGGCCCATTCATTCACTGATTTGAATTGAAGCATTCATTCCAACAACATGGACCTTTCGACGGCTTTCGAATGTCACGAGGGCGCCAAAAAAATTATGTCGTCAGTCGCAACGACCGAGAGTGAAGAGGCGAGATGCGCGCGCCAATGTATTTTTTATGAAACTTGCCTTACAATGAATGAAATTGTTCACACTGACGACTGTTATTGAAAGCCAGATAACTAATTACGGTTATAGACAGGATTCTGATAATAAATAATGTTTTGATAATATCCTACAGCCCAATAACCACAAGTCATGGGCTGAAAACGTGTTCGCCGTATGAATTTACAAATTTCTAGAATTAGAAACACTGACGAATAATATACACATCCACTGTTTTCAATAGAATTGAAGGTATTTACAAATTATATACTAAATTCTAATTTGAAAAGTACATAAGATTAGCATAATTCTCCTTTGAGGATAACTTGAAGGTCGACAAATGGTCGACAACTGGCTAGTCCCAGGACCTGATTACTTGGTTTTAGATATTGGAAAGTAATTAACGTAACTAGTACGTAGTAGGCTTAGCATAAAACTGCCTAAATTGCTAAATAGAAGACGGAAATATATTCTAGAGCAAAAATTAAAGGATGTTTAAGCATGGGCGATGTCGCAAATTCGGATGTAGCATTCTGTATGGAATAATAAAACAAATTTTAATAAATGTATAATATATTATAATAATAATTATTATTATATATTAATATATATATATGTCGAATATATTCGACACTAAAACCGAATAATTCGACCGAATACAAATACTGAATAAGATTTCGAATACGCCGAATACCGAATACCAAACGAATATTCGGCGCATCTCTAGTAAATACCCATTCGTGTAGGAAGGTACCTTAACTAAAGGCAAACAAAAATTACGTTTATCGTGCAACGTGAATATCTAAACCGAGATAAGTTGCGAATAATAAATTATTCGTCGTGACAGTAATGAAGAAGATTTATGCGTTTTTCCTAATTAATTAATTAGAAGGGCCGGGGCACTGTGAGTAATGCTAACCTATTTATATCATTACGCAATTTCGTTAATACGACACAGCCAACATTTCTCTCAATAGGTACAATGTCATTACAAGTGTAATAAATTATACGAGTATTATTGAGAAGTTGTCTCAATACAATATGTATTTAGGTGGCAGAACAATTTTCCCAGGAAGGTAGGACACTACTGCCGCCCTTATAATATACCTACCGTATAATTATGATTTGTATTGATTGAATATCAGAACCAACTGTTTTGTCTACAATTTTTTATTTGAGAATTCAATTTGGCTGTCGTGTCCAGAGTTGGCTTTACGGAACTGTCCCATCCGCCCATATTCTTCCCTTAAAAATAAGAATGAAAAACAAAAATTGCAATTGCAAAGTATTTATAGCTTCACATTATTAATACTTTTCGTTGATGGTATGAAAAAAACGTTTATCTAAATGTACCATACATTACGTAAAATAATTTTCCGAAGTAGATACCTAATATGACCTAATGCTAAAGTAAAGTTGAAAATAAATACGGATGTACACTCCGCCGTTTAAATTTGTACAGAATCGTTCAATAGATTTAGACTGATTGAAATGCTATCAACGTTGTGGCCCAGGCATTTAAATCAACTCGCCTAATGATGGAACTACGTATTTAGGTCCATTGATATGGTGTCTACTGGTACTAGTGCTTCGAAATGGTTTATTACCGATTATCAATAGTGAGTACGCTGGATACTGTACCTAGTACTTGTATAATTTGTTATATGATGCTTAGGATAGTGCTATATATTATTATCTATACATATAATAAAATTCTTGAGCTATGAATTCTGTACATGTAATATTTTTTTGTGAAATTAAGTTTTTCCAAATCAGGACACTATTCTAAGCCCAAAAATATACTTTTTAAAATTTTTGTCTGTTTGTCTGTTAGTCTGTTTGTCTGTTAGTCTGTTTGTCTATTAGTGTGTTAGTCTGTTTGTCTGTTTGTTTGTGCGCGAACAACTCTCGAACGGCTGAACGGATTTGAATGAAATTTGGATTGTTGTGTAGAGAAAAACCGTCGGTAACACATAGGCTATATTTTATTTTATTATTTAACAAATATTTTTTTCCATTTTTCACGCAATTATGTACGTCCACTTAGGTCATTGACCTTTGTATTGAGTAACAATGACAACTAGAGACGTTTTTTTTTAATTTTTCGAATACAATGTCAGACGTGGCATCATGCCTTACGGCTAGCTCGATGATTTTTTTGCAATAAAATATATTATGGAAAATACCATGAATAAATCCAAGATGTCGGACACATTTTTTAATGAATTAAAATTATAATAAATAATTTATTGAATTCTCATGTGTTATTATTTAAAATAAATTACTATTAAATTCAAGATCATGAATTCAGTTTCTTTTAATTATTGATGACATGACATTTTAATAGAATATTTTGGAACGAGAAATAAACTATATTTCTAAATTCAAGATGGAGGATACGACTTTTTTAAACGGTTTTATTTAGCTGGCCCTGTTTAGTTGTTTATTTGGGTCAAATTTAGTAATTGGAATTTGACCCCCTTCCTGGTGACAGATTGATCTGATATTTGGTACACACTCTTAATCTTGATGACAATACAATAAAATACATTCTTTATGATTGTAAATCCAAGATGGCCGCCGATACAAAATGGCGGATTAGTTCTTATGCTTATTATTACTTCACAACAACCTCAATATGGGTATCAAATGAAAGGGCTTGATTGGTAGAATAGAGCTCATCATGAAAAAATGAAAATCCAAGATGGCCGCCGCAATAAAATGGCGGATTCCATAGTTTCCACAACTGCCTCATAATGGGTATCAAATGAAAGGGCTTGATTAGTAGAATAGAGCTTACTATGAAAAAAATTAAAAAACCAAGATGGCCGCCGCACTAAAATAGCGGATTCCATAGCCTTCACAACTGCCTCAATATGGGTACCAAATGAAAGGGCTTGATTTGTAGAATAGAGCTCACTATGAAAAAAATGAAAATCCAAGATGGCCGCCGCAATAAAATGGCGGATTCCATAGTTTCCACAACTGCCTCATAATGGGTATCAAATGAAAGCGCTTGATTAGTAGAATAGAGCTTACTATGAAAAAAAATAAAAAACCAAGATGGCCGCCGCACTAAAATAGCGGATTCCATAGCCTTCACAACTGCCTCAATATGGGTACCAAATGAAAGGGCTTGATTTGTAGAATAGAGCTCACTATGAAAAAAATGAAAATCCAAGATGGCCGCCGCAATAAAATGGCGGATTCCATAGTTTCCACAACTGCCTCATAATGGGTATCAAATGAAAGCGCTTGATTAGTAGAATAGAGCTTACTATGAAAAAAATTAAAAAACCAAGATGGCCGCCGCACTAAAATAGCGGATTCCATAGCCTTCACAACTGCCTCAATATGGGTACCAAATGAAAGGGCTTGATTTGTAGAATAGAGCTCACTATGAAAAAAATGAAAATCCAAGATGGCCGCCGCAATAAAATGGCGGATTCCATAGTTTCCACATCTGCCTCAGAATGGGTATCAAATGAAAGCGCTTGATTAGTAGAATAGAGCTTACTATGAAAAAAAATTAAAAAACCAAGATGGCCGCCGCACTAAAATGGCGGATTCCATAGCCGCACAACTGCCTCAATATGGGTACGAAATGAAAGAGCTTCTATAGTAGAATAGAGCTCACTATGAAAAAAATGAAAATCCAAGATGGCCACCGCAACAAAATGGCGGATTCCATAGTTTCCACAACTATCTCAATATGGGTATCAAATGAAAGGGATTGATTTGTAGAATAGAGCTCACTATAAAAAAATGAAAATCAAAGATGGCCGCCGTAATAAAATAGCGGATCCCATAGTTTCCATAACTGCCTCAATATGGATATCAAATGAAAGGGCTTAATTAGTAGAATAGAGCTCCCTATGAAAAAAATGAAAATCCAAGATGGCCGCCGCAACAAAATGGCGGATTTAGTGATGCAGATATTTATTATGCTTTCGCGTAAAATTATCATCATCATCATCATCGCGTAAAATAGATTGGGTATTTTTAATAAAAAAATTTGAATCTGGATTATGATAATTTTTACTTCGCTCTTGACCAAATCCTGAAGTTTACGTGGACGCAGTCGCGGGCAAAAGCTAGTTATATAATATAATTGCGTGTATTACTAGTCTTCCCAAAGTCAATAAAGTTTCTGCTTTTAGGAGCGAGACCATAAAGATTTCATGTCTCTGGCGTCTAAAGTAAAACTAAAGCCTCAACAGGCCAAAAACAAATATTTTCTGATGGAAATCCGGCAAAAGGACTCGTAGACTACAATGGCTTTAGGGGATTCCAGTTTAATCCGACACGGACTATAATCGCTCGCTTTTCGTCTTAGTGTAACCATAATTGCGTTTGTCCCAACGTGGACAAATTTCCGATGGAATGTATCCTGTTTAATGCAACAAAATATATAATACACACGTATGCAGGATGAGTGAAACTAAAAATAATTTCCGTAACAATTACCTATTTTCATCTTAATTGGAAATGTTTCTGGATAAATAGATTCCAATATTCTAACATTCTATGACTAATCCTGTGTTCATTTCTCTATCTTACTCACAGAAATCCAGATTACTCACAGAAATAAAAAAAAATTGTATCAAGATGATTTTCATTAAAATGAAAAGTCAATCACTCTATTTTGTATAAATAAAAAGAGAAATTCAAATGATCATTCCTGATATTACTTTCTAACTTTATGTTATACATACTCTTTCTGGTAACCATGGTATATTTTCGCAACTTATGAATCAAATGAATTGAACCTATGTGAGTGACACGCCAATAAAGACTGCCAATGATTGCATTCATGAACGCTGATAGAATTATAATATTATTATAATGAGTTTGCGCATACAAAATACGAGGTGATTTTTACTTTCTATAAAACCATAGACAGAATGGACTTGGCCCTTTTGAGTGATTTCATGATCGTTAGGCACGGGTTTTTGCCTCAACCAAGAGGAACCTTGAGGCACGGGTTACTATCACATGTAGATGTTTTAATAGATTTGTGGACATTGGCGTTTTATAAATGGGTCACCTTTAATGTATTCTGAAGCGCGACCTATTTATAAATTGGTCTTTTTGAACTTGAAACTTATAAATAGGGAGGAAAACTCATTCCTGCCCGCAAAGTTTCTTATAGAAAACACCACCTTTGGGCGCACTTAAAGGCAAACCAAGTCGTACTTAAGTTATCGAAACATTATTACAAAGTAGGTGCATAAATATTTCCGACTGCGGTTGGTCAACCATTAGTAGGTACTACTATTAATTAACACCAGCCCCGAAGCAGTAGTTTTTAATGAGCTTCTTTTTTAAAAAGCTCTACGAATGTGCCGTTCTTAATTAATGTGTTTTTGAAGTAACTGAAAAATGGTTACTAAGGTAAAATATTTTTCAAAGTTATGAAAGACATTTTTTAACTAATTTCCATGCGAGCCAAGGCTATTAGAAAAATGAAAGAAAATTAAATGTATCACCATTTGGTTTTATTTCACTGATGGTTTTCATGAATATGGGTGTAATAATTATACTTAAGTAATTCCATTTCATTACCATTTCATATTTTAGAATTCAAAGAATACTACTTCTACTAATACTGTACTACTATTGCAAAGGACTAAATTTTATATACCTAAATGAATATACGAAAATATTTTAGGTGTTGTCATTTTTGAACATACTTACTCGTACCTGCATAGCTGTTTTATAGTTAAACCTTCGTCATTATTATAACTAAATGTGACAGAGCTAAACTTGAAATAACGGTAATCTCGTATTACTAATCTTGTTAGTATTCAAACAGCAAAATGAAACCGCAGAACCACTATTATTGGAACGTAAAGTAAGGCTAGTTAGACAATCAAATTACAGACACAATCAAGTTCTAACCAGAAGCCTTTATTGTAAGCCCATTGGAAACACATGGAACGGATCGAGTAATTAGAGTATCTACCTAATTATAAATTGCAATCAGTAACTTTAGTTAACGTATAATTATGTAAAATTTGTAATGAAATTTATGTATTCGTTATATGTATATGTTTTTATTTCACGAGCTAACGCGTTGCACACATAATTTAACTGGCACCTCCAATAAATATGACGACAATTACATCATTGAGGCATTTTAGGTCTCTCTCTCTCTTCTGCTTTCCAAGTCTTATGGTATGGTTTTGACAAAACGATAAATGGAGAAATCAATCATTGAGAGTAAGTATTTACGTTCATTGCCGAAACGTCTTCTATGCATCTATAGATTAGCTTTATACTGTGTAACTACAGATTAGCTAAGCAACAAGTTATAATAAGTAGAAACAGTACGGGGACGAACTAGGACGTGAAGTGAGACGAGGCAGATAATCGAATCACAGACGCAATCAATTTGTACAAAGGGCCCGAGGACCGAGCGTGAGGAGACAAGCGTTATTGTGGATCCACCTGGGGTCCCGGGGCAACATGAGCGATTCATTAGAAACTACAATCTGCAATATAATCCGGTTCCAATTGTAATGCATGAATGTTTAGTTCTACTAAGTTAGTTTCTGTGACGTTCATGTGAGAAAGTTTCATGGATGTAAATCCATGTAACTACGTAATGTGTGTAATCCATGTATCTGTGTAAAGGCATGATACTCGTAGGACTCTAATTACTCGTATATTTATGTATGTTTCTCAACAGAATTTAACTGTCCGCAAACTTTATCTGTGAGCAAAACGAGGAGTTTTTAATACTGAAACCTCATGTAAAAGTAGGAATGAGTAATAAAAACGCGCATTGAGTGAAACGCGCAGTGAGTGTTCCATGCAGCTAGGTTTAGCGGTCAAGCGGGCCGACCGTCTGCCCGCATAACCACATGTTATGCAGTTCTCTGCATCGCATCCCGTGCTTACGTCATACTGATCTTGTTGCGATTACTATCCAAAGATTGTCATTTGTTGAGATTGGAGTGTTAGGATACCAAATTTTATATAGGAAACATAGCCCAAGAGTCCGTGGCTCCCAGACGTTCGTTATATTATAAAAGCTGAAACGGGCTCGAAAACACCAGGCGCTCGGAAGATGCGAGTGTCTGTTTCGCATAGAGACGCCGAGACGCGTAGATTGAGCCTTCGCGTGTCGCCCTCCGAGTGAACGATCCGGAGAAATTCGCGAAATTTCTCCAAATTTTAGGTTTTTTAAAGACTTTCTTTGAAGAACTTTCTCCAAATTTCTCAAAACTTTCTCCATTGTATAGCGGCCGCCGAGACGCGTCTAAAGAGCCCTCGACCGTCCCCGTAGTGCATAAGAAACCCGAGATATTGAAAAGTAACCTGAAAAAGCAGAAAAAAAGTTAAATTGTCAACCTAACAAATTTGTTTATTTTATTCCGACTTCAATTACAAACATTTACTCTTCGAGATGAAATTATATTACTCATAAAAATGAAATTATTTATAAGAAAAAACACGTCATGTGTTATAGCGAGTTCGCACCTCGACCGCGCGTGGTATAGGAAAAATGAATATATTATGATAAACGGATGGCGCCGCAGCGCTGTGTAGCTATTAATTTCTGTGAGCGCCTTATAAAACCCAAACAGTAATGTTGTGTTTATGTGTAAATAGGCTTCAAAGAGAGTCGAATCCGAAAATTTGGAGAAATTTCGCGAATTTCTCCAGATCGGTCACTCGGAGGGCAACATGCGAGGGCTCAATCTACGCGTCTCACAGATATTCGCGAAAAGAAGGGGTGGGAAATTTCCCAAAAAAAGGGGTATAACGAGTTTCGGAAACACATTTACGTTCATAACTCGCGAACGGCTAGTCGGATTCGGAAAATTCAAAAGGCATTTTGGTGTCCTTCGCGGCGCCTATCCGACCACGTCGCATCTTCAGAGCGCCTAGCGTTTTAAATAAATTTCCAAAAATGCTCGCGCCTAGGTTGTCTTTTAAAGTGTCTGGGAAGATAGAGGAACCATCGAAACTGTCTGGCTAAAGAGGAAACATAATTTTATAGTTGCCCAAATAACATATATATATAGCTCAGCGTTTATACTATGACGAAAGTATTATTATATTTCAGCATACTTTAGGGTGTCTGGGAGGGCATCATGAACGAGGCAGAATAAAATATATAAAAACTGACCTTTATCCTATCACGAATTTGAGGCACAATTTTACTCACCTTTACCACCTGTTAACTGCCGAATCCACCGGGACCCAAGTTCCATATTCAGGGTCCGTTCATATCTATATTGTGGGTAAACATAAATCAATTTTCAGCTTTTATAATATAACGAAGGTCTAGGAGCCACGGGCTCTTACTCTCTGATATCACGCCTCGCGAAACAAGCTGTTCACTGTATACGAAAACGACAGCAGCAACATGACGTTTCGCGAGGCGTGACGTCACGCTTCTCTTATTTATGTTCAATCATTTTAATGTCACGTGATTAAACGGCCCGCTCAGTTTTTCCGTATCTATAAGGCCAAATATATGCAAAAACTTAACTTATAATCCTTGTACCTATATTTATTTCGGTTAATGGTTTCGGTGAGCTGCCAAATCTTTGTGGGTGATAGGAAATCAGTGTTGCCACTTAAAAATATAATTTCCAACCAGATTTGACACTAAACTACGGAAATAATGCAAGTGGCTCCTTCAAAACCTGGCTCCTTCATGCTACTTTTCCCTTACTATTTATAGCCTTTCATATTCTTTCATTTCATGACACAATCTCGAAAAGCTCTTCCATGTTTGGCAAAGATTTGGCATTTAAAAATGTATTTCATTCGTGATTCTAGAAAGCGTGTTGTTTATTCTGGAACAATCCCAAATTGATATGATAATAGAACCCATCCAATTTGTTTTCTCTAATTCCTCGCCACTATTACTGACTTGAATTGATATATGTACATAGATCACAACTCAAGGTCTTTGTAAAAATTAAATCTGCCTGTTACTGTTTTCTAATACTTCACTTTAGGTTAGCACTGTACAAGAAGAAGTTGAACATATCGTTTTCAGCTATGCACATTACCTACTAAATAACAGCCAACTTCTCACGTAAGCAAATAAAATGTTTAAATTATAATTTTTTACTATAACGTTTGCGCTATTAAGTCGTTATTTTTCAGCATAGGCATATATTATTTAAACTAGAAGAAAACTGAAACTAAAAACCAATAATTCCAATTACAGCTTGATAAAAGCCATGTTGGATAATAATATCTATACCTACAGTAGAATGAGTTGTGTATTGATTAGTCCGTAGACTCAGAGCATGTTATAAATAACTTTTAAAACACACAATATTTATTTAGCAACGAATAGTAGTATTTTAAACTGAAGAAAATTTCAAAGTTATTCCTAGTATTTTGTATATTATTAAGCATATCAAAGTCAAATTATAAATAACTCACAGAATAGGTACTGCGACAATATTGACCATCAGTTACATTTCCTTCTAGAATAATGTATTTGCGTAATAATAAGCTGACAATTGATTAGGCTGTTAGTGCAAAATGCAATTCAGTTGGTGATTAAGCATTCTTGGAGCGCATAAGCGAGTACAATGTGACGAGTAGTGGTGCCGGAACTTATTAAATTTTAATACAAAATTGAAAGATTTATTGATGGCTGAGAGGTTAGAAATAATCTGTGTTTAAATATTAAATTCGTTTATTGGTTGACTTGACACGACTTTACCCAATATCTCAGCTTTATTTCCTTTATGGAGTTCTAGAGAAAAAAAGGGCAATCATCCGATAATTTAGTTTTTATGAATAAATATTGATATGTTATCTCCAAATAAGAATTTAGATAACTAGATAGATAAAAAAATATTGTTAAGTAAACATAATTAACTAAAAAAAACTATAACTCGACACCTTCGACACAGTAATCACCACCTTACCGCTCACTCACCGCCAAGGAAATTGAATTTGTCTTTAAATTTGACCAATATCGCCTTAGATTAATTTCATTTTTTTATGATGCATAAAATCAATTTTGTTTTGCAATTAATGCAAAAATTAGTAAATTCGATGCATGCAGTAAGATAAATCTAATCTAATGTGACTTCGTATGAAGACGACGCAATTTTAAAACGGTACTCCTACTCAACTACGTAGGGATTCTTCTCACGTCGGTGATAATATCAATCCCACTAGAAAAGCAATTGTATGCAGTGAGCAGATGGACTACGTGATGTCTACTGAAGTGTGGAACATTGCTGTCATCACGATAATAGATACCTACTCAATGTCAACAAATGCGATGGCAGAGAGATTCCATTTCAGCATAAAAATTGACTCAACTAGATTCAAGATTCATGATTCATGAAAAAAATTCATGATATCTTTCATTTAAAGTACTTTTTTCTTTGTTTAGTAAACTGGCTCTTTCATGCCACTTCTCCCATATAGGTAAGTAATAAATTAATAGGTACTTCCTTGACAAAGATAATATCATTATAAAAACAAATTAAAAAGAAAATATACTTCGATTTATTTTATCAACATAATATTTTAAATCGATAATTTTACAGAAGAATACCTATTGGTCTCTAGCATTTTAGCGACTAGTTAATTTACTTTTAAATCTTATAAACTTAACTTCTTTACTTTTGAAACCCGTAACAGTTCTATTGTTATCTATTATTAAAACCGGGTCCACTTTTTCTTTGGATTTCAAATCTAATCTTCCATCTGATCTATTTACAAAGTAAATAGAAGGTATATTTACGGAGTCACTGCTGTCATCCATCGTGAAGACAAGATAAACAAGCATCGGTTTTGCATCACCTTTTCCCAATTTAATGTTGTGCGGCGCGGAAACTACTAATATATTGTATACACTAGCGTCTTGTTTAATTACTGGAACATTTATATGGTCAATTTGTTCGTTAATAACGGTGTCATTAAGCTCATTGAAGGTATCGTGCATAGGAAATAAAATCCTTGCTATTTGGTTGGTACATCCAGCAGCTAGATCGATGGAACGGGGAAAAATCTTTTCGTTGAGAACTACGCGCGCGTCTTGCTTTGGTAAGACGTCTTGTGGTATTTTTGTAAAAAGCACTCCCGTAATTTTTGATGGCGCCTCTTCCTTCACAATTATAGGGTTAAATTTAATACTAAATCCGTTGTTTATTGGAAAAGCCATGGTTATTCCGAAAAAACTTTCAACGATTATTATAATAATCGACAGTACCTAAGAAGAATACAAAAAGATAATTCAATACTAATCTTTAGGTCTTAATTTTGATCACAAGTAAAATAATACAAGTTACTCACATTTTTTTTCGCAAATAAAATCAAGAACATAATGATAAGCTACACCTTATTACTGTTCAGTTGTGACAATGTGCTCAACTGCGCATGCTATGGTTTAGATAACACCGACAATGATTTCAAACTGTAAGCACTTTGAGGATGTTTAGATCTCTTTTTAAAATAGTGGGAATGTAAAGTGATATGGGTATTCACTTTCCATTGTTACCAGATTGCATTGTTTTTTTACAGCAAACGGGTATTTAGGCCACCATATGCGTCTAGTATGCGTATCTAAGCGTTCAGTGCAACCAGCGGTAACTTATCTACAAATAAGTTCAACTTGATAGAAAGCCGATCTCAGATCGTACCCATGTGCATAACTACGAGTACTTATGAAAACTTAATTGCTTGTCTTAAAAAGTATATCTGGTAATCACACCTCTCCATCCGAAAGACAAGATTGATGAAGAACCGTATCACAGTGTTATCAGGGCAGCGGTAAGGGACAATGGCTCTACCTACATTAACAGGTGCCTCGTATGACTGTTTGCTGGTTTAACACATAAAGGAAACATTTCATTATTTTCGGTCTCATAGCAACACCTAGCCTTAGTACGTTCCTCACTTAAAGGCGCCTATGTGAAGTCGCCACAGTACCCTTATAGACAGGTTGCTTGTAATAGTTGTAATATAAGTTACGTTTCGGTACTCAAGTAATACAAAAAAATATTTAGTTTCTGGCATGTTTTGTTTATGCTAGAGCTATCTAGACAGAATTTAAAAGCAATTCAATATAAGTACCTATATAACAACATTACTTAAACTTGTTACTTTTTATTTTTTTATTCTAAAACGATGGTCAATATAAAATTAATAAGAAGTAATTAATGAAGTGTTTGTGGTACCTACTGTTAGTATTGTTTAGTAAAAATAATCATCAGATTTTTGAAAGAACAAAACGCCAAGATGACAGTCGGCAAATCTATGACGGATGATTTTATTGTTGACATCAAAACGTGGCATAGATGGTTACTGAAGAATATATTTCAGAGGGATTAATATACTACGGATGGTAGATACGAGTATACCTATAGATCACAAACCACATCAGCCAGATTAAACGTCGTAGGGTGTCGTTCGTATTTGGGTGAGATCAGTAGCCAATTACGCGTGCTTACAAGCTAAGCCGTCGGCCTTAATAAAATTGATATCGATAGATAGAGGTTGTAGTCGTTGGTCCTACTACATCAGTTTAACCAATTACGAACGATTTTAAACAATTACGAACTTTCTATTTGATTTATACTTATATTGAAAAATGACCGCACTTAACAAAATATAAAAGTAACTAAGAAAAAAACTGCATAAGAAATTGATAAACATTACTTCTTATAGCCATATGAGACTACTTAAAGACACACTTAGCTTATTTTTTAGTATATAATATATATGAAAGAAATACAGCCATCGAAGGCTTCAACGTTACTGCTAATAACGTCAACTCAGCGATATCTCATAACATATTTATAGTCATCCACATACAAACTAAAATGTCATTCATAAAGCTCTCAGGTTCTTCAAAAGATCTTTCTCGATAACGTAAAAGAAAATCACCCAATTACCTAACAACCAATGTTACATGTTTTTTTGATTTGATGAGCTGCAATACCTTTATATATGTATATATATAAGAATATGCATTTACTACTACGTTAATCTTACAATTTTGGGTTACAGACTATAACTTTATTATATACGATGTTATATACTCTAACTTAGAGTATATAACATCAAAACGAATGTTACAATAAGGATTGGCGTATATTGGCGAATTTGAGTTGTGGCCCTTTACAATTTACACCTGCTGCGACCCGTGCACGGAGCATAATTATGTACCTCATCACGCAGTTCTTTTGGGTTGGATGTCTTCGGAGCAGGGAAGCATCCACGCAATCTATTGTTTCAACTCCTCTCGTCAAGCCTAGAACTGACCGCACCTGACGATGCTTATCAAACTTTTTCGAAATCTACTAAAATCTACAAAAGCGTTGGCCATGCACACAATCATTTCCTAAAATTACATCACATTTGCGGTGATATTTAGGTAAAACAAATCAAAATAATTTTATCTAAGTCTGACTTTGCTTTGGTTTAACAATAATGATAAATTAGAGTTTTAGTCAATAATCCCTTTCTGAATTGAGAGCTTCATATCCCTGATGTTAGTAGTTCACTGCTGCTTGCTCGGAAGGTCAAATTTATCACAGCCCCTGGTGGGCGGCCACAGATCACCTTAACCTCTAATTTGTTCTCTGCCAGTGACACTTAATCATTTACGTCGATGCTGAAAATTGCAAAATTCGTTTCGTTATTAAATTTAGTATCTATAATCCATTAGTAGGTACTCCTAAGTAAACAGTAATTATTTTCAATGCATGTCATTCCATTCACCCAGACCTTTTCTTTCCTGAAGAACTCTTTTAATTTCAACGGCATGCAAAATTGCAAACCGGCCTTTGTCTTTTGTCTTGTGCCATTCAGAAACTACCACAAAAGTGTAGACGTGTAGTATTTCTCCAAATAGGCATAACAATACTGTCTTGAATTAATAGGTCTCTCTCTAGGTCTAGCCTAAAATTCGGGTCAACGTACGCAAATAAATTCACTTAGGCACGAACTAATGGCAGCACATTGTTATTGATGACATCGCTCTTCTGCCTGAAACCTGGATACGACTCACTCACCTGGACACAATTCAATAATGCTTGCAAAACCGTTGAAATTCAGACTGAAGATAATTTGCGGTGGGATCAGCAATTGCGCGAATTGCTTTATACCAAGAATAAGCTTTGTACGCAACTTAGTCTGCGCAGTACCAAGCGAAAACCCTGTGTAACACATACAAGGAAGACGGAATCATTTTGTCTCAGTAAGTATATTTAATTTTTAGGCTCTTACAGCTCTATCATTTGAGACAAATTTCACATACCTACATATCTGTATTAATAATAAACCTTCATAGAAGCCCTATAAATGTGAAATTTGTTTTTGCAGCTCAATGGAAACTGGATTGATATCGTGGTTTTGAATATATTTTACGAGACTTGCATGTTAAAATGTCTTACTAATTAGATAATTAATGCAGATTCAGAATAGAATTCTGTATTATATTGCGTGTAGGGAATAAATGTACTGCGTTTAAGAGTACATTTATTCCCTATGTGTAATGTAGAGTCGTTGTTGTGTATGAGTGTAAAATTTTGTCGGCCTCTCATAACTGAGTGGCATACAATCGCAACTACTACCGAAGGATCCTGGATCTTTTTATGGCCATTGATTTACAGTACCTAACTATATATTTACATAATATTATGATACTCCTATAGATACTCCTATATTGCCTGTGTTACGGACGACTAATCTCGTGCTCTAATTTATCAAATGTCAAAATATTATTTATCCGTCATTGTGTAACAAATGTTCTCCTTTACATACGTCTATCCGTCCTCGCAAATTTTAACATTTATTATGTTGGTAAAGTGCACTCTGTGGCCGCAAATTTTATTGCATGCGGTTAAACACGTGGCGCTGCTAGGCAAATTACCGCAGAGGGTAAAAATTACTACTATACTCTCATATTTCTGTTTTATAAATTTCCACTCAGAGAATGCTGAGCAATTCATCGAAATTGACTCAGAAACTTTTAATATACCAATATTGTTTCGCATACGTGTTTCACATTCTCGCTCTACTTGTAGCGGCCGTAGCAATCCCTGCACCCCGCTAAACGTAGTCCGTAGAATAATAAGTGAAAACTCCAATGGTAACGTGTTTCTGTGTTTCTAAAAGCAATCGATTCCTCTGGTCATTGGTAGTATAATATATGAATCTATAATAACTTTAATAACCTTATCGATTTCTCTCCCCTTCCTTCTCGAGGCCTCCCCAGTTAACGACAAAATTATTGCAGCCAACGCCATATTTTTAGTACTTCCCATAGGCCCCTCTGTATTCCCGTGAGGGGTCATTTATTTTCTGAAACTGACTCGTATATGAATATAGTATAGTTACGTGCTGAAAACTACACACCGGACCGTCTACTTTCTCATATTTGCATTTGCCTTTAATCTTCTTTGGTATGTACAAAAACTTAAAATTGCTATGTAAGCGTTGGGGAGATAACACGCGTTTCAAGAACACGCGTCGTCTAGTTTATATGAGAAATATCGCATGCGTAAAGGCGGAACCCTACAATGTCGAGACCTAATTGTGTCTGGTCTAAGTAGTTACGAATGTTTACACTTACTTGCAGTGAACTAATATGCAATTGTGTACGACTAAATTTAATTAATAATTTATTTAATAATGTGATATTAAATAAATGTCTATTGAATTAAATTTAGCTATTCAACATACTTTGCTTTGCTTTTCGAGTGGATGTACATACCTGCTTGTAATAAATATAAAAAATAAAGGACCCGTGAGGAAAGGAGCTCCAATACGGGCGACTCTAAAAAGTAATGTCCCTACTTAAACGGAGATACTTTCTTAACCTGAAGGGAATAAAGTTATTTAACTCCCTCTTTCACGTCACGTTAATCTTGCGCTTAAATCTCATCACGATGTCACCTCCTTTCGGGCCGGAAATTGGAGAATGTTTATGACCTATTGGTTAAAGACGAAAAAAGGAATCTATATAAATTAATTTTTGAAGCTATGTATAGGTACTATTAAGAATATCAAATTCATTTTCGTTTTTATTAGATATTTTGTCTTCGAAAAAATTCCGTTATAATAATTATGTTCTTGGATACATAATAACCTTTCTGTAAAACAACTTTTTTGAAAAAAGAAATCTTTTTTGTTAAGGTTAATTTCTTATACTAAGATTTTTTATACATAATTATACTCGTATATATTTTTTGAAAACACTTGGTGGTCAAACTGTAGTGCACATCTGGCAGCCCAAACAAAGTTTAAATAATGTGTTCGGGTCTTTGTGATCATTTGAACACCGAAGATTCACGAGGAATAATAAAGCATCTTCGAACGGAGTCCAATCGAGCTTGAAATAATCCTTCACTTAGAATTGACGGCAGGCAGAGAGATTATCCGGAGATTCGACATTTCGTAGGTATCTGTCCAATCGCACCCGTTATACTAAAGATACCTTGTTGTTGGATGACACACATAAGGATATAGATTCCTAGTAATTAGTAGGTATGCATTGTCTGGCATACCAGGCCACTGCAGTAATGTAAAAATCTATCTATGGTTACCAAATATCATAAAATAATCTCTTATTCCATCATCATACATGACTACATGAGCCACTCTTCTTTGGACAAACGTGAAAAATTAGTAGTCCTAGGTGTCTTAGTATAAGAATGTATACTAAGACATCTTAGTATACATTACAATGGATTGATCAAAATGCCCTGTAAAACCAATAACTAACCCATATTCGTGCAAATAAATAATTTTCATTTCATTTCATTTCATTTTATCTAGGACTACTCATAATTTTCTCTATCGCAAGCGGCAAGATACCATAGCTTTCAGACACTTTAAGTGCGCAAGAGCAAATAATACCGATACTAAAACAATCTGTCTGTGATATTATGAGAAGTACCTAATACCGATACCTCGACACCATCTGTATCCGTCTGCTTGTGACATGCGAACCTCGTGGGTAAATTGATAAATAAAAATAAAAAAGTTTAATAATAAGTTTTTTTTCATATTTCATTAATTAGACTTAAGTTTCTGTTAGTATTCCTATAATAGAACCTCTAGAACCCGTCATGTGACGTAAATCAGCTTATATTTCGCCGTTTAGGCCTGTAAAAACTATGTCAATTTTTTTTCTTTTTCATTCCTTTCTCACAAAAAGCTCATAACCGTTCGTCCGCAAAAATACCATCCATTCAACGTTAGTGACGAGAACAAGCGAATTAATAAGTTATTTTGACCGCAGTAAGTATACGTTACGCGGAATAGATTTAAATTTCTCCCAAGCTTTTCCACAGCTTATGCCGATACACCGTGGGGGATACCTACGCTACGATTACAACTTTTATACTGTTTCAAAGTTTCGCTGCCTCATTTGTCAGAAATAACAATCTCTTCATTACCCTTCAATATGAGTAAAACATATTGAATTATTTTTAATAAGAAACAACATGTTTCTACGTCGGTTTTCTTGTTTTTTATTCGCTGAACTTAATTTTAAAATCCCACTAATTCAATGTACATATATGACTTTGAGATTTGAGAGACTTTGAGTCCCAGGACTTCGACAGGTTTTTTACGTATCTCCAAGGAACCTTTGATATCTGTGGGATAAAATTAAGCTTTGGTTATTTTCTAAGCATAATCCTTAAAAAGCACATGAAAACGCGTATAAATTATAATTTTTGCGTCATTACGTGTACACTCAAAAACTTTCTATTCAATGTACACTTCTAGTACTTGCCTATTAATATTATGAAAAGAGAAATAGTCCTACGCAAACGAGTTCTAATTTCAAGCTTACCAATTATGCTGCTCGTAATTGTATTATAAGACATTATAGTAATATTTTTTATAGTCTCAAAGGTTGAAGTATTCGAATAAAAAAGACTATTGCATTAGGTAAACTCAAAATTTTACGGAAATTGAATCGGAAATGGTACGAAATTTGAAGGGAAATAGGTACCGATTTTAACGTAAGATTTGGAAGCCTGACCTCATTGGGAAATAATATAATAGATGTAGGAAGCAGAAGGCGTTGCTTTTGACAAATAATATTTCTAGGTAAAAATCCTTTTTAAAGGTAAAAATCATTTTAATAACATTTACGTTAAAAATTTAATTACATGCCTATACAATTACATTAAATAACGATCACTATGAAAAACAAAACGACAACTGAATAGTTTTTAAAATATTTTAGGCAGGTAGTGTAGGTAGGTACTTATTTTATTTGTTGCTCTTAGCACAGTACTCATGATGAGGTAAAATCGCCAATAGTAAGTAGGTTGTCTCTCTCAACACTGTGTTATCCAGCCAGGCCTACCATAACTTCCATAACCCAGGAAGTGATGCTCGCTGTTCGTACTTTTACTTTTGATGCTCGCAACCCCTAGTTCCGCTTTTTACCAAAGATTTCACTATTCCACTACTGAGCTATATGGATGAAAATTTACCTGCCGTCCTATTCTAAATAAGTGGAAAATTACTACTTCACTAGGAACGCAGTCTATAAAATCCCATTAAAACCAACCGCTCGCACTTTACAGTCACCTAAAATATACGACAATTTCCTTTTAAATAAGTTTAAGCTCTATTCTGTTATTTTTCGATTGAATAGCTCATAGTTTATAATTAAGTAATCTGTCGCCTAACACAGTACAGCTACATTCTGTTTTTTACACTTGTCTATTTGGTAAAAAACGGATCTAGGCTTAGGGACCGGCCTAGGTTTAGTATTTCAATTACTTCTCTGGTATTTTACCCTCATGACCCTCATGATACAGACCTACTAACATTTTCGGGTTCTCATAATCTAATAATGTAGGTAAAATAGCTAGGGTAGGGTTTAATCTTATACAATATACGAGTCTCTACATCGGGAAAATCAACGTATGTACGAAATACATGAAATAAATAATAGTTAAAAATTGCATGCATGGTGCCAATAGATATCTTAAAAAGCACCCCACACTTTTTTATAATATTCATATTTTTAATTTTTTAGTTTGGATTTTATAAATTTTGTATGTTTTTGAGTCTTTTAACTATTTTAATTATTTTTAATTTTTTGTTACGCAAAGTTTATTTTACTGTATTAATAATTAATAAATAATACAAATAAATAATAAATAATACAGATGACAATAATTGTCATTAGTTTGAGTCAGTAGTTTGAGTAATGAAACAGAAAGACGCGTGCTTAATAAAGGCCCTAAATTGTTTGTATCATAAACAAGATATTCCGTAGATGGCGTTTGTATCGTATTAAAACAAGATTACTTAGGCTTTTTAAGCTATTGTTTATTCATTTTTATTTAGATTTTTTTATATTATTGCTTTGTCATTGGTCCTAGATAAGTACGCAATGGATTTGACGATTATATTAAGTGCGTCAAAATCATGTTCAAAGTTTCCGTACTCAGTAACATACTAACTTACGACCGAAGCTAATATAATAAAAATAATATAATATCCAAGACCCCAGGGCCGCCAGACGTCACGTATTTTCTGACGAACAAAATGTGGTAGATTGAGTAGTTTTAGTAGGTACTTACTAAGATCGCATGCCTACCAGCAAGCTTGCTTAGACGGCTAATTTCCAGGTATCAGGTAATCAAGGTAAGTACATAAAACATTACTGACGTCACGTATTTTCTCCTAGCTGATTTTCGGGTATATTTTAGTTTAGACAATACGGCTGGACCATAGCTTATAGCAATAATATTGTTACGAAGAAATTTCACCTTCGGATTACAACAACAGGCTCTGGGATCTTGATCTATAATAAAAACGTGATAAAAATACAAAATGACATGTCATTCCGTAATTAAGTAATACGAATATTACTTGTATAGTATTACTTTATTTTGTATAGTATTACTTTGTTCATATAACACGTAGCACAAAAAAAATTAAATACAGTAATACGGCTATGCGTCCCTAAAAACGTACAAATACGAACGTAGAACGTTATGGTTCTACGTTCCTACCTATTCGTACGTTCCTCCCTTAATTTTGCTACGACAACTTTGAGATACGACTGTTTACCGCGAAAGTGTCATGTTTACGTTAGATCCTAAAAGTTATGGTTTTGCTGACACTTTCGTGAGAAGGTGTACCTTGAGTGCCGTACAAACGAGTAGAACATAATGTACGTATATTTATAGATTAACAAAGTTAGAGATTAACAATGTTAGGAAAGGAATCTAAACAAATAAGAGAAGAGGTAAAGTTTGTATATAAATGATAAACCTGAAAATATTCTCTGAAATAAAGGTGACCGGTCTTTGATTATAATATTAGGTAAGTACTTATCAGATCTTATCTTAGCTCTGTAAGGGTCAACAAAGATCACCAAGCACTTTAAATTTCATAATTAGAGTGTAGGTAAATAGGCATAAGGCATAAGGTTCTATTATTTAATTCGCGTCTGACAAAGAGTTATAAACCTTTTATGATTACGAGTTAACTTAAAATTTAAACCTAAAGTATGTAGTCACCGATTCCTCCATTATGTAACAATTATACAATATTAATTCGAAATGGTAGGTAGGTATACTCTTGATTAAAAAGCAGATTATGCAAATGCGCTGAATTATGTTGACCCGATTCATGTCAAGTTGTATAATATAGGAAATCAGATAAGTTATGTCAAAGATCTGTAATAGGTTTAGGTAATTTAGAGAAGATGAGCTATGAGGACATGTTGTTAGTGCTTAGGTATAGGTACTATGCATTTAAAAAAATCATTTGTACCCCCAAATCATTATTACCTTGTAGGAAAGTCTATGAAATTTACAATCTGCTGATAAAATACATCATGATGCAAAATCAATTGAGATTTTATTTGATTTTAGTCAATATTCATAATATCAAGTAATTACTCTGTAAATAAATCTATAAGCAAAGGAACCCGCACAACGACCACTCGTAATAATTATAATTCATAATTGAACTTATTTCACTTTTCTTTAAACTTAATTGTTTATAAATATTATGAGATAAATAAAAAACATGTTCGTCTACTCTTACAAGAACTGTAATTAACTTATCAAAACGTCATGTAGTAAGAATTAAAAATACAATTAAGAAAATAAAAACAGTATCATAAATAGGTATGAATATTTCCGCAAGCTTAATCTTAATCATTCGCATAATAGGTATGTTTTTCTAACAATTCATATGAAAAATTCTTAAGATTTATATTTACACTCATAATAATATACTAATATAAATACATAGACCTTACCAAATTATTCTTAACGTTTCCCATTCACAAGACCTGGTAGTAATCTAGAAGTCGACAGTAACTCGGACTCAGGCTGTTCTATGGTATCGTTGACTTGCTCCGTGGAAATATCTGGATTTCCACTGTACTTCACAAATAATACCTCGTGTTCTGAAGGCACCGGTTTGGGCACAAACAGGTTCTGAGATTCGGGCTTCTTGCTCAACACATAAATAATAGTTTTCTCTTCAATGGGCGCAATGGAGTTCTGTGCATTTATTTGCAACTGTGCGTTGTTTTTCGTCGATTGTGAAGGTGCCTTTATAAAAATTATTTTGTAGATCTTTTTCTTTGGCGCAATGGTATGCACTACAGCGGGCTCCTCAATTTCCGGAGGTGGCACGTGGAAATATATGTGCTTAGTAATTTGGAGAGGTACAGAATTTCGAACGTTTATTAGACCATTCAACTCACTATTCACGTCATGATTTATATGGTGGTGCTGCGTAGTAAATTCCAAATCGCTTTGCTGGTGTATTGAGACGGGTAAATCTACACTCGGTATGTTGAGAGCTGGAACGTTTGTGTGTTGTACTGCATTAATTTCCAAGTTACCTTGTTTTACCGAATGTATGTTCGCAGCCGGTATGTTGTTCGTGGGAATTGTAACTTGAGAAAAGGTGTTACCTACAAAATCACTATGTTGAACTAGAGACTCCGGTGTATCTGTACTTTTTATGGGCAAATTCGGAATATTACTGGTACGAGTATATGGCAATTCACTGTATACGTGGAATCGACTCTCTTGATTAATTGCTGAAGGAATCTTAACAGTTGGTATATTCACCTCGGCGATGTTGCTATGATGCAATAAGTTTACTACAGAGCTACTATGATGCTCTACTGATGCTGGTAGACTAGCAGTGGGTCTAGGTCTAGCCACAGGTACGTTATGGATGGTCGGCTCATTCACCGGTATATTAACATGCTGTAAATTTTCAGCAGGTATGTTAACGACTGGCGGTATATTATTTAAAGTAGATAAAGCAACATTCGGGCCACTAGCTGTATGTGTTGATTGTACTGCGGCACCGAGATTAACAGTTGGACGATGCTCAGTCTTAAATTGATGCAAGTATCTTAGATCTTCGAATGGCACAGAATAGGTTATTACACTTTCATGCGTTTTGTGAATATTTTTTTCCTTTATCGCTTTCTGTCTCAACTCTTCCTGAAAATTCTGTATATTCTTTGGCAGCTCGAATGCAATGTTTGGGCGAGGATAAATGTATCCGGCGTGAACGTTCCTCATAGATACGACGACAGCCACGACCTAGAGTAACACAATAGATTTTTATTACTTGAAAGGTATTTAAATTGTTTATATCAAAAATTACACTCACAAAATTTTACAAACACTACTAACCGCTAACAAAATCTTGGAAGCCGTCACTTCCATAGTGTCACCGTTGATGTTTGAAGATGATTTCGATAGCAAAGCCTATATATAAAATCTCTCCCCATAACAGTTTGTTAATGTTACATAAAATGTACATTTCCAAGTCATCAAACCGCTCCGCTGCCAATTTAATTTCGGTTACTGTCTTAAGATTTAGCGGACGGCGTGGTAAGACTAAAATATGTTTTATCCAGTCTGGTATTTATGTATAATAAACACAGACGACTTATAGGTCTGTGTGTATAAACAAGCATAAGTAAATAGATATAGCTCTTACACAGCCCGACCGCTATGAGCTTTTTGATGTGGTTGAGAAATCTGTATACGAATTAATACTGTGTGCCTGCTATGTCAGTTACGTGTTTATTCAACTTCCAAATATATACAGTATATTTGATAAAATATTTTAAGTTAAATAGATAGGTTCCAAAACTTTTCATTCATTAATATCTATTCAAAGAGGGTCAAATTAATATAAGGATAAATTATTGATAACGTTACGCAAAATTGTGCTATTGTACTACTATTTTATTACTAAATATTTTCAATATTTTGAATTGTAGAATCTACAATTTTACTAATTGTCATTCAATTCAAATAAACATCAAGCTGTATTTTTTTAATTGGAAAACAAAACAATAGTTATCTTTGTCACCCTCATAATACTCAATGTGTGCGAAAGAGGCAAATAGATGTTTTGGTATGCATATGCAATCGATGTCAGTGGAACGTCACTTAAAACGCTTATTGACCATATGTTTGCAGACAAGCAATGATAAAAGAAAGTAATAAAAATATATAAATTAAAACATATTCAAATTGTAGTCTTGTGGGAGCAGGTTAAAAAAATATATTTTTTGCATTTTCAAAAAAATAAGGAATGATGACACAACTGCCAGAACGGTACTTTCTTAGTTGGCTGATAATAAAACATAATTTTAACTTTTTTAGCTTTGTGGAAAACAGGTTAGTTCAGTAGCTCTTAGGCTATAACTTTTATCTCTTCATCATCTTATCTTCTAAATGCACAAGTCCCAACGGCGCTCGAGTAACTACACATTTAGCCGTGGGCTCCCGTACTAAGAGCGAAGGCGCGCTCATAACTGACCGTTGTGACAGGCACGCATATTTTCATACGGTGCACGTTCATACGGTGCACGTACATAAAACACACACAATCAAGGACCCAACGCATTAGTCCTAAGAACTGTAAAAATATTTTAAATTTTAACATCATAAATGTATATGGTAGAATACATACCTGATGACAAAGTAAAGACACGTAGGTACAAAAAATTATAGATTGCACACCTTAAATGCTAAATATATGAATAATAATTTATAGATCATAACAAAAAAGATACTTAATTTAAAACGATAGTTCAAAAATTCTGCTTCTGTATACATATAATTGTAAGTTCAATTCCTACAACACAATTTGCCACAAAACTCAAAACATTTAAGAACAACATTGAAAACAGTATAAACTCATTATATTAAGCAAACCTATTGGTAACTGGATATTACAATTTAATAAAAATATTCAAGAGTTACTTTAAAAATACGCTTTCCGCTGCTTCTGTAAACCTTTTACTATGTCGAACTACATATTTAAATTTAAAATGATTTGATCACTAGTAAAATTTATAACATCTTTCTATTCCATAAACTAAAGGTATACACGCACCAAATGGCACGATTTTACGCATAATTTAAAATCATTCGTAGTCAATGATATAACACTCCGATTTCATTAGCATAATTATTGTAGATAATATTTAGATAAAAGTTAACCCACCATCTTTCATAAATAATATTAATTTCACCTTAAGATAAAAGATAATAATTATTCTAATTACACCAGAGTAGGTAATAAATTTTGTTTATTGTGTATGAAATTAACCAAATTTAATTTGATTTGCTGGAAATATCCATTATAACTAATAAGGTGATGCAAAACACGGTCTACCTAGTTTTAATTTTGTTCACCATCTAATTATTTGAATTTCTTTGTTACAGTTACTGAAAAGGAGATCCGACTTTGGTAAGTTACGTTATAACATCGTACAGAATAGTTATGAAAACAAATTAACCTAAACCTCAGTTAAAAATTAACCTACTAAAAAACTAAAAACGAGTATTTATATTAAGTATAAACTATTGTAGACACATATTTATATACTATAACTATTCTCTGGGAACAGAACCACACATATTATTATCTACACGAAAGCCTTTTAAAGTCAATGATAAAAGAAAAAAAATTATAGTCATAAAAATAAATACATAATTGTATTTTAAGTGATTTAATTGAAAATCGGGCTGTTATGCGGAATTACTGTTAAAATTATACTATTTCAGCAGCTCTCTTCCTGAATATTTTTATTTTTTATTTTAAGGCACAAAGGATTCCTCAAGGACTGCCCGAATGGCCTTCTCACTGAACAGGTGCGTTTTACAAGTTTCTGTATTTACTTTTACACAAAGAAATTGCTACCGATTGACTTACAAAATTAAATTTCGATATTAGGTAGGTTTTTTTTGACATGACAAGATCACAGACTATATTATATAAACAAAGAACACATTGAATAATTTCGATATATTATGAGTTTGTAAAAATTTGGTTACTTACTGACCTAAATACCTAAACTATAGTATCTACATCTATATAGTATACATTTAATAAAATCATAAAATAACCTGTTCATGTATAATATTTTGAAAAAATTCATTGTTTTGACATAAATTATGATAACAGAAACGAAATCGAACACAGTAAAAAAGAAAATCGTGAAAAACAATGAACTTTGAATATTTTATCCCAAAATGTTCTTTCAGTATTTATTGCTATTTATTTTGGGTATTATATTGAATATCGTTCTAACCGATGACCATTAAACGCGTCTATGAATTCCAGGGCTTCATTAAGATCTACAAGCAATTCTTCCCTCAAGGTGACCCGAGCAAATTTGCTTCACTCGTGTTTCGGGTGTTCGATGAAAATAATGTAAGTTATTTTTATACGCTTTTTATTAGCTTCACGTGTATGTATGTTTTTTTGTTTGTTTGTAACTGACTCTTTTGGGCGCGATATTAGTAGATATTAGTAGATTTAACGAGTACCGATGACATAACACTAATTTGATAAAATTATTCCATTTTTCAATTTGCAAAATAAAATTTTTATAGCACTCTCTCGAGCTCTTTACCTACCCTATTATTGGTTTATTTTTTTTTGTATTAGTCTACTAAGCAGTTTAAGATATAATAGTGATCACTATAAAAACTGTTGCTATGCTAAAGATATCGTAGGTATCTGTTTGCAACGTATATTTCCTACGGTAAAATTTTGATAGTAGTTGCAAGAAAGTTTAACCAAACTCGCTTGCCCATGTGTCATTTATTAACCTGTGGTATTAGGTAACATTTGACTAGTGTTTAATATTCATGAGGTAATATCGTTCATGATGTGACTACAGCTCTAGATCTATGTTTAGACCGCGTACTTATAGCTACTCCCAGTATTTATTAAAAAAAAGTGTTGGAGAACTATATAATCACTTTTCTATTAACTTTCTAATGTTAAGGTTTTTTAAAAATCGTACATAAATTTGATGAATAGGTAATTGGTAATTGGTAAGCCATCTCAACGAAAACTCTAAAGAGTATATTGTTGAAATGATACTAAGTATTTTATATTTATTGAATAACTGTATACTATAAGCACTTACGTATTTTTTCAACTTAGAATACTTAGAAAAGTAACTAAGGAACAGCTCGATTTCCAAAATTTACTACTTTAAAGCGATTAGCACACTGCCCCACATCACGCAGCATACTGCGTTGGTGCGCGTCTGTTTGTATAGAAAACGCATACACGCGCGTTCATGCAGATGCATTTTCTGTGTTGGACTGTGCTTGTTTTCTATACAAATGGAAATAGCTTACATACAATGCTAGTCATGCATTCCCGCCCTACGCTGCGTGATGCAGAAGTGTGTTAATTTTCTAATTAGGTAGTTTTAACAATATAAAAATGTTATGCAACATTATGACTGAAAACATTGCATCGTTGTGCGTAAGAAATAAATACTTAAATGAAAAATTCTTTAAACAAATTATGGTATGCAGCTACTTGGTGTGTTAAGTTATTAATATAATATATATCTACAGGACGGGTCGATTGAGTTCGAAGAGTTTATACGGGCCCTATCAGTGACGTCGCGCGGGAATCTAGACGAGAAGTTGCATTGTAAGTAGATTGTGCTTGTTACTTTTAAAGTGACGTTTAGATACCTACTTACAAGACAGTGATCTCTTTGAGGATTAAATCTTAAGTGTAAACTAGTTGCTTGTGTCAATTGACGAAGATAACCACTAAAATACCATCATGTGGCTTGTCTCACGATACCTACCTACGTAGTAGGCATAAAATATATGTACAACCCTACGATAATATAATAAACCCGAAGAAGAAAGAATATTAATTAATTTTTATTTAAGATTAAAAGTTAAACGCTACTTTTAACCGCGCGTAAAAATTGTTTGTTTGTATTTCCGTTCTTCTTTTAATTGATATTTTTGTTTGATTTCAGGGGCGTTCCGTCTGTATGACGTCGACAACGATGGGTATATAACCCGTGACGAAATGTATAATATAGTGGACGCAATTTACCAGATGGTGGTATGTATTTATTTTTTAACTATAGGTTCTTCCTACTTCCTTGAACTTACCCACGTAGTATACCCCACAATAGTGTACCCAAACCAAAAATAAGGAAAGTGCTGTTTTGATCTTAAAGGTTCACTGACAAAGACATTTCCTCTACCTCAAACATTGCTGACGAACTGCTATACCAAGTAGGTCGAAAATCTGGTAAAACCCCAGTCGAATTTGCTTGCCTAACAGTGGGTTACTCAAGGTGGAGCTCCTTAAGCGATATACTTATTATATGTACTTTCATATAAAATACTTTCTTAAAAGTACAATTCACAAAAGAAAATTCTATTGAAAATTGTACCTACTAATATTCTTCCTTCCGTCTGCAACGTTGGCGGTCGCCACAAAAGATGCGGCTGTGAACCAAGCAGGTACTCTACGTTACCTACTACTAAAAGTTTGAAGCTGACTGGAAATAAATCTTTTATCCGAGCTGAAATTTTAATATGGGGAAGCAGTTTAGCAGAGAGAAGTAAAGAGGATCTCCGCAAGGTTTAATTACAGCACCTAGACCTGTAGGTCCAAATCCATACACTTTGACAAACTTTTGCTGTTTGCTGTTTTTATTGCGTGTTGAGATAGGTATGATAGTGGCACAGATTTTACAGTAGGATTTCAAAGATGACGTCCAATACAATATGTTTAAACTTCTCATTTATAGGGTCAAACACCGCAACCGGAGGATGAGAACACTCCGCAGAAACGCGTTGACAAGATCTTTGACCAAATGGACAAGAATCACGACGACCGACTCACCCTGGAGGAGTTCCGTGAGGGAAGCAAGGCCGACCCGCGCATCGTGCAAGCGCTCTCCCTCGGTGGCGATTAATCGACTGTTATTCTCTCGCCGGACTTCTCATTTACTTAAGGAGCCCCAGGCAGAACACCCCCACGTGTTTACGACTACACCACCGCTTATTTATTTTGCTATCATGTTAAGATTAAGATATAATACGCTTCGGCTTTTAATACTTCGTTTCTGAATGACGTTACTAGTAGGTAGGGACCACGAGGCGGGTGTTTGTTTGATTGTCGTATTACATTTGCCAATATGAAGCCCTGGTCAGCGCGAGGCTATTTGTTAGGTCTGTTCCATTTATTCGACGTTAAAAAAGTGTATAATATGAGTTCTGTGTAGGTCGCCGCCGTTTCAGCAACTCAGCGTTGCGTCTGGTTTATGCTTTTCTGTCATATGCGATGCCAGAAACGGGCTTTTCAGATAAATTTGTCACTTTCAACCGTTCCCTAACCGATTTATTCTGACAGCAGACGTAGAATGTAAAATCATCTCTGGTATTGATCTGGTGCGACGAGGCTAAGGCAGTAAAAGTTGCAGATCTCAGTGGGCAGCATGCCAGCACCCGATCGCTACCTACCAGTATACCTCTAACGTTTACGATTGCCCGACCGCCCCCAAATTTACTTCGAGAAATGCTCACCTCCTTTTAATTAAAACAAACGCAATAAAATACATAAGGCTGACGAAATCTGAACCAAATTATTTATATTTGTGTAATGCCATATTGTAATTGTGACTGCGTTACGAGTAAAGGCTGATGATATTTTTGAGTCAGATAATAATCTGAATTTAAATAGGTAATTGGATTGAGAATAATGCATTAGAACATGATAAAATTTGAATCAACATGATGTGGTTATTATTGTAAATATTGTTTCTAAAATAATGTAATAAATAATGTGGAAAACTATAATCTAAAGTTTAACTGGTGTAAAATCCTCGCTGTCCATTTCGTGTTGGCAAATTGTCCTAGCTCTTTTCAAGTAAATGTGATAGAGTGATACTTCGTATACCTCTGTCTGTCTTGGGTTTGCTGCTTCTGGCTACGATTACAATACATAAATCCTATTACACTAATGTCGAGGATGCCAATATTGCCGGCCCTAGACAAAAGGAATTCCTGCGAGAGAATAACAGTTGTAAATTGTTGCCGGAGAAATCTAACTTGTAAAAATTTTCAACTATTTACATCGACTTACCTATTTCAATGACATGAAGTGTATTAAATTTAGACACAAGAAAATTTTTACTGTGTTTCTCTGAAAATCGTTGTTAGGGACTAGTATTACAAACGATACACGGTTACAGTAGTGCCGTAACTAGGGTACTCATAAATAGAGCGTGGAGGCTTTGGAAGGGCACAGAATCCAAGTTGCATCCAAATTTCCCCTTCCAATGCCATCCCTCCGACACTTTCTGAGTTTATTGCTGTTTAATGTAGTGTTTTAATTTTCCCGGGATATCCGACTTTCATTCATTCATATAAATCATACATTCATAAAAAAGTAGGTACCAAACTACAGATTTGGAGTTTAAATCGATTGAACCAGATTTAGAGCCTTTTCAATGATTACGTGAAGTTTAAGCATTTACTACATACAATTCTTATCTACACATTCTGAATAGAATATCTACTAAGTCCTAAATTTGTACTAATTGTAGTAAATTTGTACTAGTTGTACATATTTTTATTAAAACACTTCATGTTTTTGTAAAGGGCTATCTCTATTTCTATGACTTAATTTTCAAAGTATACTATAATAATTATGTACAGGGTGTTTGGCTTCGAACTAGCGATAATTTAAGGGCATAAAATATACCAAATTTCATCGACAATATACTCCCCATATAAGGGTCTAGCCCTCCTTCTTTTGAAATGGCAGCCATTTGAATGTTCTACATAGCAAAGAAAATTAAACCGACATGAAAAAAGTATGAAATAAGATTTTTTACATACTTTAGGCCTAATATTTTTTAGGTTGGTCTTTGGTCTTTAGTGTTAGGTAAGTGTTTTGTTTCTAATTTTGGCACCAACCTCAAAAAAGTAGGCCTAAAATATGTAACAAATCTTATTTCATACTCTTTTTATGTCGGTTTAATTAGATATTATTTACTCACAGTTGCATAACTTATGAGTTACCTATTGGTTTTGGAATATGAGCATAACGTAAGCACCAAAACATATTTTTTAAACATGGCTTACAAAATAAACGAAAAGACTTGTAATTGACTTTTAATAATATTATGCAGTAGTAGCAATTTATTTTTAAAAAATACTTGATATGCCGTTTTTTGTACTGGTTGCGCTTACGATAGGCTCATATGTTCAATAACCAATAACTCATAAGTTATGCAACTGAGAGCAAATTATATCCGCCACCATTTATAGGTATTATCCTTGTGTACCAAAAACAGTAAAAACATATTTACCTTAACGAGTTAGTTTTTAAATTGTGTACGAAAAACTGAAAAAACAATCAACTTTTTGATTAAAATCAGTGTAAAAACCTTTTTATGACATTTTACATTGAAAAATCTAGAAAATTTTCTATTTTATGTGATAGGTGGCAATAATTATTATCTATCAAAAAAGACCTTTTTTATTTCCGTGGAATATTCAGGTGCACCGAAATCGAAATTATCTTGTGTACCCACAAAAAATTAAACTAGAACCCTACATGGGGGGTGTTGTGTCGATGAAATTTGGTATATTTTAATGCCTTTAAATATACCTAAATTATCGCTAGCTCAAAGCCAAACACACTATATAAACATGAATACTCAAACGTTTTCGAAACATATTAGACTCTCACAGACATTGAATAATGCATGATAAAACATTTGTAGTTATTCAAACTGTATTGTATTCTGTATTGTTTAGAAGTAGAACATCCTAATCTAAACTCTGTCAAATACAACATCTATTCATTCTAAATCTCAATCGGTACTGATATAACATTAACTTCTTTAATATTTCGTCTTCGGAATTGTCATCAAAAACATTTTTTAAAAACAATGTTACCACGTATCTGTTATTGTTGATAAATTAGGTTTTTAAGTGTTACGCCCCATTGTCGTTATATTTGCATTTTGGGACAATATAAAGTTTTGGCATAAGTAAATACACGTTTTGGGTTTTTACAGCCCCATAGTTACGAATTAAATTGTATTCTCATATTAATGATGTGCTATGTGGCATGGCCATGAATCGTGTTATAAACTTTTTTATCAAAATCTCTAAAATCAAAAAATAATATTTTTAGCCGATAATTATTGTAATCTAAATTAAAAAGTTAAATTCACCCTTAAATTATGTCTCGTAGAAAATTTAGTCATAAAATTGGTTTGGAAAAATAGACTGTAAAAGGCAAAGAAGCCTGTTGACAGATAATTCTCTGCTGATTAGCGTGTTCACTATCCGTTTCCAACGATAGCTATAATTGAGTGAGTAGGTACTTTGCAGTCATGTGAATTAGGTATTGAACGCAAAACATGCGCAAAACCCATCTCATCTCATTCATGTCAACTAAAATACATTTATGGCAATATCTATTTATTTCGCATCTTTTTTTACGGGAAGCTTTATCCATGTTAATCCACACTTTCCCCTTTTTTGGCTCACTAAAATTTTCGCATTGATTATTTAAAATAGGTACACCAACTTTACAACGCCGTTTTATTATAAATTAAAACGACAGAATTTACAGAATTATGGCAATAAATAATTCATACTACCTACCTACATACCCAAGGCAGCTTAACCTTTTGTCAGGCGTACAACTACCGTACAACTCAGTACAACTACTTATACAATATGAAATGTTTGTCGAAATTATTATAATACGAGTATTATTTAAATAAACTTAAAAATTTTATAAGCCTTGGTGAAACGACTGTTGAGATTGTTAAAGCTATTTTCACATAAGTAGTACACCTACTCCTAAAATTTCCTAAAATGTTAATAAATCTGCTGATACGCGATGTGAATGAAAACATAGCGCGTAGAATTATGAGTATATAAGGTAGGCACTCGTTCTTATACTTACTTTTTATTACGGATAAGTAGGTATTATCTATTATCCATAATGAAAATATTAAGGCACTTGTGAGAAGAGTTTTCCAGATAAGCAGATGCAGTTTCGAGTGTTTTGATGCTAGCTTTATCTGTGTGTTTTGATGCTAGCTTTATCTAATTATCTTGTAAACATACGTAGTAGATACCTACTACATCTTGTAGTAGGTATCTACTACGAACTTAAATCGGAGTACCTACCTACCTACTCCTTAAACTTTTTATGCTGATGTTGCGCGTTTTATGTTGCTCAAATTCTAAGTAGGTAAGTAGAAGGGTTAAATCTGAAATTTGAATTGGAAGTCAATTTGTGTCCTCGGACAAAGTTTTGTAGGCAATAAGGTGTGATTTGATTAACTAGAGTAGAAAATTGTTACGGGCTGTGCATTTCACATAGGTTTAAGTACGACTTCCGGGTGGTTAAGTTGTGTTTCAAGGATGGATCGTTAACGGCTTACCTAACCAAAAGGATATTATAAAATTAGCCACGTCTATATAAGTAATTCTGAAAGAGACGACGAGTGAGTCCACGTTTACGGCACCCATAGCGCGTCGCCGCAACCGGATGATATATCCATCTTTTATCCTATTAATTGTTTAAATGTCCTGACTCCGGATATGACTGCGATCAAGCTTTTTTGAACTAAATAAACCTAGCATTATTTCGACACATCTGAAGAGCAAGAGCGGAAAGTATCATTAAAATTGCTATGTGGATAGGTACGTTATTACCAGATTGTACGTACATACCTACCTATCTTAACGAAGATCGACACATCTTAAGGCGGGTCCAGCTGGCTTAGACAAGTGGCAAACGCTCCGAATCTATTCTATGTCGAAAAACGCTAACGCCTTAGCGATATCGCTAACAATTTGGTAGCCAAACGTACAAGGACTTGTCGAACGCTCAGTCTATTCCATCATACGCTAAAAAGTAGACGTAGTCTATGGTTTCGTTTGTAAACGTCTGTAAGTACGTTTGTAAGTGCGCTAAAATTTAAAAAAGTGTAGTTGGTTTTCGTGTTTTCTTTGTTATAGGACTATAAAGCATAATTATAAGTTACTAATTACAATAATTTGATAAACCTTACATAGGTTAGGCCACGCTCAGTTTATTTGAAAAATTAAGTAAAATAAGTTTTAATGTATTTGGTAAGTACAGTTAAATACTATTTAAAAGTTTGGATGAAATCTTATTATTTTAATTGTAAGGATGTACCTACTTTACGTTTCCAAAATGTTTGCTACATCCTTTAAAGTAACCTAGGTATTTATTTGTTTAGTGATGGAACCAAGGCTTAGAGCAAGTCCGGAACAATTCTCTGTTTTAATAGACTTCATGAAAAGGTACCTATTGTTATTTCATTTTTGTATTACTTGAAACAACACCTACACCGTAATATAAACAATGACATCACCAATTCACACAACACTTAACTGTGGCGGGCCCCTTATAATACACAGGTACTTGTTTTTTGTTTTAGCCATGAAGATCTGTCAAGACCCCATTCAAGTCCTCAAGGACGGGTCAAAGGTGATCAGCTGTGGCAACAACTAACATGTTATGTTAAATTCTCTTGGTAGTGGTGTTCAAAAATCATCAGATAAATGGGGTGTTAAAATGAAGATATCAATAATTATTTAAAGTATATTTAATATGTTAATATCATATTACTACTTAGTTCCTCAAGATTTAGGTATAAGTTGATTATTACATTGACAATAAACAATTAAAATTAAAAAGAAAGAAAGTAGCTCTTATTAGTTATAAGTTATTATATTATAATAAATTAAATTAAAAATATGATTAGCACATCTTACAATCTATTTATTAAGCAACTAAGTACATATTGCTCTTCCATGCATGAGCTCTTCTTGATTGCTGGCAACAGATGACCCAGCGAGCTCTGTCATCACCACCGTCGTGTGGCCCAGCTACTGCATCAGCGGGTGGTGGTGGACGAGCTTGAAATAGTTGCAATGCAATGTTATGCAATACACAACATGCTAGTACAATTTAGCTAGCAACATGAGGGTGGTAGGTAATGAAGAGTTCTGTGTTTTAGAAAACATCTCCAACGTGCTTTATGTAACCCAAAACAATGTTCAATGCAGTTTCTTGCTTGTACATATGTGACTGGTGATATAAATGTCTTGCCGAGAACCTGGTGCAGCATTTAAAATAGGTGTCATTAACCATGCTCTCTGAGGATGTCCAGAATCACCTGGAACAAATTAAATAATTTTATTTATTTAGTGGTGAATTTTGATTAGTTATAATGAATAGTATCCTTTCATCATAGTATAAAACAAAGTTGCTTTTCACATTTTGTATATCTGTATAACCTGCTAACTCCTAAACTATGCAACACTTATGTACCACTTACCTAATAATCATGTTAAAGAGTGGTACCCTTTCCCATTAAAAACAGCTGATGTTCGTCATGGTCCTGTTTGACAATGGCTATATGGCTATGTGGATGCAGTCTATACAGCCTATTGTGCCAGGTAAATTAAATCTTCTCTGGATCCTGAAAATTCATTTTGTATTAAGTTAATAAATTTAGAATTTATTCAGTCACTTAAGTCTGAAGTTTATTTAGTATTGAAATGATACATACCAGATAAAAAAATATTAAGTTTATTATAATTGAGGTACCCATTTAAATATAGTAATGATTGTAAATAAAAGAGGATGCAAAGGGTGCGTTGAATAAGTATTAGATACTCACCTTGTCTTATGATCGACCTTTCTTGTGGTGTTTGGGGAAAGGCAAATTGTGTCAACATATAACTTCTGTTCTACAACTTGTCTGGTATACCGACTCGCTGTTCTTTGGGTTAAATGTTGTGTGACACCCACGATCCTCTGATACGACCTTGTCGCCAAGAAGCTCAGAGTACAAAGGACCTATAAAAAAACAACAAACATGTTAATATGTATACATATCTTACTCGTCATAACATTGTAAGTACCGTACCTAGTAATGATTTATTTAATTACCTTTATTTCCAAGGGCCATTTCTTTAGTTCCTCGCAATGATGTATGAACACGTAAATCCCGACAAAGCTTCCTAAATATTATTTTGTCCAGTCTTAATCTTTCGACAAACAAAAATCCGGCATTTCACAAATGTTCTCCAAACACTGGCGATTGATGTTTCCTTGGCTTCGCCTCAACCATACTTCTTCATTATGCGCAACCCACAATAGTCTTAGTTTATGAATTTTAGCGAAAAATAAAACGATACCTAATTACACAAGCACAATCACAACACAACACTTCCACGATCAGCTGATCAAAAATCCGCCATTTTGTAGCGTTATCTACAAGGTGTTGGCGTTCGCTAGGTGTCGAACGCTAGCAGGCGTATTCGTTTGTCAAAAGTGCCACTTGGCTAGGATTTCTTAAGGAGATTTTTGTACTTCTTTAGCGTTTCGTTTAAACGAATAGACTAAATGGACATTTGGCTACCAATTGTCGATTCTATTCCTTGGCTCAAATTACATATCGTAAGCTAATGTCATTCCCATACATTAAGAATTCTATTCTATTCTATTCTAATAGCGTTTGTGCCATTTGTCTAAGGGGGCAGATCTGTAAGTATCATTTGCCCTATCCGATCACCGTATCCGTATCAGCGTATCACGTATCAAGTTGTAGACGCCTCCATTCGCTCCGTATCCGTATCTTCACCGTATTCTTTGATGATCGGACAAAAACGCCAAAAACGGACGCGTATACGCGTATGTATCGTTACCCGTCCACATATTATGCGATCATGATACGCGTCAGTGATACGGATAGGGTGATCGGATCGGACAAATTATACATATCTGGACCCGCCTCTAGGAGCCTAAACGATACACGTCCTAGGTGTGTACCTACTTATTTCTGAGGCCTTAATGAAGTGTCTCTTGAGATTAATATATAGATACTTAATATACAGTTTTCCTGAGCTATATACATATTTGTATCTTCGTACATACCAAGATACAAGGATCAGCGACAAAAGAGTACATTATGTATCTACTTATAGAAAAATCCTTTGAGCAGCCGGAAACAAACTTTAAACCACGATTATTCTGCTTGTAGCTGGCCAACAATTTATGAAGCATAGGTACTAAAAATATAAATTGAATATTTACTATTTTCATGTCAACTGTTGACCTGAAAATAGTAAACTACCTACAATATTCCGACGGGCCGCTAAACGAAACTGACGAAAACGAAAAGTACCTAGATACCTACATGAGTTCAACTCCACTTATCTATTTTTGTCTTTAGTGTAAGCTTAACTTAAGCATTTGATTCTTGTACTGTTAAGACATGTTATAGGTAAGATATATTTGATAATTCCGATTTAATGTACTTAATGTTATCAGAAATCATATTCGATATTCTTAGAAGCACCCAAATAATATTACTAATATAGGTACTATCTCTTCCCTTCTTTCCTTTCGCATGTAAATGCTCTCTTAAACTTTTTATCTTTTTATATACCTATGGTTTACCTACATAATGGTAGGTATTAAAGGGGAAGTAAGCGCTCTTATACACGAGCGGCAAATTGCCAACGGCAGAGGTAACTGTAGCCGTCGATACCTGTCGGCGGCAGCCGTCAATGTATCGGCAGCAGACGTCGACACTTGCAGTTGTTTGTGTTTGTAGCGTGCCGCGCGCGTCCGCCGTTTTGACAGTCGAGTGCAAATAGTCCAGGAATGGGTACGCGTTGCGGTTTTATAAAATGAGCTCCAGTGACAATGTTGATGTTGAAATGCTAATTGTAGTAGTAAAGAAAAATGCTTGTATTAGGAATTATAAACTACAAGAGTACAGTAACAAAACAATAAAAAAACAGAGCATGGGCAGCTGTATGTGAAGAAGTTGTAAGTGATTTCAAGAATAAATCCATTAATGAAAAAAACATAGTAAGTGTATCTTGAAATTGAATACCATCCCTGTCACGCACGAAACATTCATTTTCCAAGTGGCTCCTGTACAAAAAGAGTCAGCGATGGCTGCCGCAGAGCTTCGATGTTGACATGTCTACGGCCGCCGCCGAAACGTCGACGGCTGCCGCCGGCGGGTGCAGTTGTCTATGCCGTTGACATAGTGCCGTTCGTGTATATGAGCCCTCAGTTCGACATCATCTATAAAATACACAGACAAGACAGTAACAAAGGAAATTATGAAATCAAAATATATTCAAATGCGATAAGTAGGTAATATGCAATCTTAAAATTATACCAAAAACATCCTTGTGATAATTTAGTCGAGTGTGAGGGTTAAGTCTAGAATAGAAGTAAAGAAAATGTAAATTCCAAAAGTGTGAAGTAAATTATTATGGATGATGTAGATGCACTCAAACGCATAGTAGGTACTTAAAATGCCTATCGATGGAAACTTATTACCTATTAACTACGCACATTAAAAATTTTATTTAACTGAATGGAAAGCATTGAGAAGTATCGATAGACGGCGTTATCACATCGCATTATTAACTAAGTATCTACGAGTTAGGGAGTAGGTAATTTTTAATAAATATTTGTGTCTCTATAGAAATGTTGTTTTCTATCCTTGCCACCGCTAGTTAACCACAGCTAGTCTTTGAGTTAACCACAGTTAACTCAAAGACTAGCGATCACAGTTCAACCAACACCAATTCATTAACCTTACCTAATGGCCGTTTTTCCATTATCGGCACGGCGTCGGTGCCGGTGCCGTGCCGGTGCCGGCGAATGGTAAATCCCCTGCTATTGTGATAACGCTGATAACAAAAATCATTACATCGTCGGTGCATAATGATTATTTATTTATATAATAATTGAGTGACAGCTAATCTTTAGCCGGTGATTTCAACAAAAAATGATGTGTCAAGAACTGAAAAAACACCCGCATGGATTGGATTATGTCAGAGGGTGCCCCCTAAGTATAAAACCTAGTTTCTGTCGCCCGAAACCGCGAGCGTTAGCCGCCATCTTGGAAACCGTTTTTTTGCATATATCTCGGAAACGGTAAGTTTTACGTTAAAAACAGAAGAGATCTTTGTTGTAGAGGACAAAATTTCTCATCTTTATATACCAAACCTTTCCCCTTATTGTTGATATTTTCCTATATATTCAGGTAAAAAAATCAAATTTTTTGTTTTTTAATGTTGGAGATCATGAAATTTTCTACAAATTTCTACAAATTTGTATGAAACCTTTTCTTGTAAAATGATAAGTTGCTGAGTTCTAGCGCAATATAAGATCATGGCAAGATTACGATTCTTACGGCGCCACTATTTGAAGGCGGATTCGTATAGATCTCGACAAAACAAAACGAAATGAAAGAATAAAATTTGAAGAATAAAAAATGTAAACTGGTAAATCGAAAAGTGAAACAAAAATTGTTCAATTTTTTACATAATTACCTGCATGTTGTAAGTATTCAATTGAACAATAAAACTTTGGAATATAGATAGATTGTGGCTCGTCAAATAGTAACTGGGGAGCTGGCATTTTTCGGGAAGAATTTGAGACACTAATTATAATCATGTTGAATAGATGACTATTTGTAATATCCGAACACAAATATGCAGACCTGGCTGTGATGGGTACCTACTGGAATTTAGCCAAACGAAAAAAGGTGTGCGAGAGGTTTTAAAATTTTTGTTTAAAATCCCGCCAAAACAGCCTGTCTTTTTGAAAATAGTTATATAGGTAGGTATTTCGAAATATTGACTCGGCGTTACTTTTTTCAATTTCGGTTTTTTGTAATTGTGAAAACGCCTGGACCCGACTCAGCTTAATTTTTTTGGTAAAAAATTCGAAATGGCTTCAACACTTTTTCGCAAAAGAAATCATTATTTCATCATATAAAACTTGGCTTAAATCCATAACTCGCCACCATGATCTGCATTTTGTGTCCTTTTATGATTGCTCAAAAACTTTTCGATAGGTAAATGTAGCAGCTCTTGAGCTACCATTTTCACCGATTCAAATTAAGAATTAAATTTGATCCAAACGGCGACCATGTACGGTCATCTTATACAGGTTGTTTGGCTTCGAACTAGCGATAATTTAAGGGCATAAAATAGACCAAATTTCGTCGACAAAACATCCTTCAAACAGGGATCCCCTCCTTTTGAAATGGCAACCATTTAGATTTTGGATTATTTTTTTGTGGATCCACAAGAAAACTTCAATTTCTCTGGACTTGTTGTTTCACACAGATGAATATTTGATAGATAAAATTACCACCTACCAGACTAAAAAAAATTTGTTAATTTTCCAACGTAAAATGTCGTAAAAAAGGTTTTTTTCATTGATATCAATCAAAAAGTTAATATTTTTTTTGGTTTTTCTTACATAACTCGAAAACTAGCTCCTTAAATCAGGTATTTTTTTACAGATATCTGTTGGTACGCAAGGATGATAGCTACAAAACATCTTTAATATTATTTGCTCTCAAGCGCATTACTTATGATGAGTAATTGGGTTATGAACATGGGCCTATCGCTAACGCAATCAGTACAATAGTCTATATTCCGAGCAAATACCGCCATTTTAAGCATTTTTTCAATAAATTGATACTAATGCTTGTCATTTAAAGTTACTTATACTTGTACAAGTCATTTTGTTTATTTTGTAAGCCATGTTCAAAAAGTATATTAACTCACGTTATAGATACTCATGTTCAAAAACCAATAACTCACAAGTTATGCAACTGAAGACAAATAATACTTCACACATTTTGTAGCTATTATCTATCCTTGCGTGCCTATTAAGTGTAAAACATGGGTGTAAAAAAATATTTGCCTTAACGAGTTAGTTTTCGAATTATGTAAAAAAAACTGAAAATATCTCATTTTTTACATTAGAAAATTCACAAAATTTTCTTTTTCATCAAATCGGTGGTAATATTATCAGAATCTAACAAATATCTTTTTCATCTCTGTGGAACATTTAGGTCCAGAGACATCAAAATTATCTTGTGGAGCCGCACTACAATTTAATACAAAATTCAAATGGCTGCCATTCCAAAAGGAGGGGGGCTAGATCCCTATATAAGGGGGGTGTTTTTTCGACGAACTTTAGTCTATTTTATGCCCTTTAATTATTCGAAGCCAAACACACTGTATAACTGTATAATTATGTTGCTGTCACTAAGTTCCGGCCCACCAATACATACGTACTTAATTTGTCTTGTTTTGTATAACAGGTTTGAAATACTATATAACACTTTTACTATGTAAATAGTAATTTCTATTAGCCTACTTTACTACATAATAATATTCACTTTTAATATAAATGAAAGATTAATAATAAATATGATAAAAACACCATAATTATGTTGTTTTATTTACATAATATTTATTCTGTAATCTCCCGAAAAGGAGGTGCATCAAGGAAACTGTTCTTCGCTTCCCCAATGCATCTTTCTACAGAAAATACATTATTTTTGGTGTCCTGTATTCTGTAGTTGCCCAGAATTGGTTGCCTTTCAAAGACAACAATAATTTGTTTAGGGGTATGAAAAAGCAATTTTCTAAGGGTACAATTTTAATAAAAATCAATTGAGGTAGATACGAATTTATTTTTGTTACATACATATATTGTGTAAGTATCTAATAGTTTGCTACAGATGTTTTTTAAGATAGGAATATCCTCTAAAATTCACAATTTTGGAAACAAATTGCCTAGTTATATTTAGATCGTTTTAAAATTGACACAGGTACTTAGTTTACATAATTTAACAATTATATAACCATTATTGAATATATTGCAATTGGTAGTATTCTTATGTAATACCTAATATTACCTATATGCATCGCACAACGAGTTAACGAATATAATACGGGAAGAATTTATGTACCTACCTCCAGAACAATTTCTCTGATATTGAATATTAGGTATAAAGGTCCATAGTCCTTACATCATAGGCATAGGTATTACAACTGGAATTAAATGTTTATTAAAACATTACATCATTAATAATTTTAATTCAGCTTATATTATACAGACAAAGCTGATCTTGTAATTGTTATATATTTCACTTTAAAAATAACTAGAATAACTAAGTCGTTTGACAAACAGGTAACCAATCCTCAAGAAACATTTATATTATTTGATATACACACACTCTAATAAATACACAAAATCACCAACAAACTAAAAAACTACAAATTAACGATACCTATTTATAATGTATACATTCTAGGATACATTAAGGTGATAAATACATTGGTATTCACAACGGCTTATGTTGCGATATAGGTAGATTAACGAAAGGTGGCACATTGTACAACGCTTTCACACAAACAATTTGTTGTTACAGCATGTAGAACTGTAGACTGTAGACGATACTAACTGGAGATGTCGCACTCATATCGACTGCATATGCAACGCCAAATTATTCGCACAATTGATAGTTGATAAGTTTTTCACAACGTAAAAACACTGGTCATAAATAAATGTCTACTACATTTAATTGAAAACTATTTTCTAAACATACTGTGTTACTGATGTGAGTATAAGTACTAGAACGTGCCGTGCCAGCTCTCATATCGAAGGATGTAAGCACCACAAATTTAATTTATCATAAAATATTCGTTACAATTATAAGATATTTGTGTTAAATGCTTTCACTGCGGATCACCCACAATCAGTTCGACGCGGTGCCACATCCATATCCATGTGCGCACAGGAAAAATAGATCCCTCCCGCTAGTGCGGAGCCTGTTTCATGGGCATTTCTACAAGTATAACAGAGGCAAATATAGTTTTCAATTTGTAGAAATATAGAAATTTATTAACGCGGCAGACCTTTTTCAATCTCCGACGCATAGAACATAAAAAAATAACACCTTAAAAGATAAAAGAGCTTTAATACCACCCAGATGTATCCGGTCGAAAAGGCATGCATGCAAGGCATGCAGCAACCGCACCAGCTGGAAGTCACTATGTTCACACAGTGAACGTGTTAAGAAATAAATAATGACTACATCATTGAAAGAATACCCATCCAAAGCATTCGATTAATGCTAGTTATGGTTAGCGCCCCAGCGAAGCTAACTAGAGTTAACTTCACTCGATATAATAATAACATACTTATGACCCTCGTATTGTAATATATACAGTTTTCATTTTTAATTCTTTGCTTGCTGTTTTTTCGTTAATTTAATGTATTTCAAATGCATTTTACTTAATTTTATAGACCGTCTGCACTAAAACACTTCAATATATACCAAACAAAACAAAAATGAGGAAAATCAGTAACGAAAGAGAAAATTGTTCTGAACTGATTCGCTTTCGCCTATTTATATAATGATGATAAATATTTTTGTATGAAATTAAAAATTAACAAATTACCGTAAACAAAAAACCTAGTACACAAGTTCTAAAGCTTATGGTGTTAGCTACCTAGCGCTGCGACGTTGGTCATGCTTTACGGGTAATCCTGTATATTAAAATAATAATAATTATGTTTGTGACGAAAATCAATCGCTTCCAAACGTATTGCAAGGGTTTACTGGCAAAGAAATGCTACTGAGCATTAAGTTCACCCATTGTTAATTTTTATAACAATTTATGGTGCGTTTCGTGCCCCTCCCACATCCCCCCCATACCATGGGATGCGCGCTTACGGCGGTCGACCTGTAACATACTATTGTCTGCAATCTTAACTGGACACGAGTGCAGCCAAGGGGCAAAATTTATAAATACTTTAATATAATGAATGAAATTAAGACAGTGAAATTTTAATGTTCAATGATTTAAAACATTCTTGGAAACTTTTATGTGGTTCAATATCGAGATCTGTGTCAAAATCGAAAATATGATCGAATGAGCGTATGTTGGCAAAACACTAGTCTTTTTCACAATGACAAAAAGATCTAAATAACACTGTATCACTAAAATTAGTTTTTATATTACAGAGTACACAATAACAAGCGATTTACAACATATAAACTATTTTTAATTGTTTCATATTTATTCGTTGATTTTAGTTTACACACAACCATTTTGCAGAAAAATGTATTTACAGCTAAGGTTATAATTATATAACTTTAGTATAGATTTTACAAAAATCACGTTACAAAACGTCAATATTAAATACAATAAGATTCTCTCAGCTAGCATGTATTAGCTCAAAGTGATATAGAATGTAGAAAAAAGACAGAGCTGTTTTAAAGTTAGATGAAGGCAGTTTACTCCTCAAGTACTTAGTTAAAAAACAATTTCATCCCTAAAAAAACATTCTCGAAAGTGATATTTTGGGATGGATAACAACGAAATATAAAAACTCACATGAATCGAAAGACGTAACATGATTGATGTTCACTCCTCATAAAAATATTAAGGAGTAAACTCCAATAAATGACCAATCATAAAATAATTAAAGTACTTAGTGCTTGAGGGTTAAGTTTCAGAAAGCCTGTGCAAAATTATTGCAGCTCGTATTTCGTATGTGTTTTCCGATATACACATCCAACATTGATATGCTATTGATGCTCCATAGTTAAGATTGTAATTCATTATTTTGTTATATTGCTCAAGCGCTTTTTACCTCCAGAACGCTTATGAAAAGCGACTCTTATAGTGACACACACATACAACATAAATACATATACACGCAATACATTAATTGAAGTGAACAAAATTATGATTAAGCGAATTATGTCTCAACATACATCAATGGCATAACATTAATGTATGATACTTCATGCACTCATAAGTTAAGAAAAGAAGATGACTAATTTATATACATCATAAAGTGCAATTGAAGAAAAAAAAATTGTGCCATAGTTTCAAGTAAGTATACTTTTTGCATACCTTTATTTATTGCTGCAACTTTATTATTACTAATAATGAAATTTAGTATATATGTATGAACACAAAAATGATCAAATATTGTCTATTCTATATCACATTGTCACAATAGGAACAAAAAAACACATTGACTTTTTTTACACACTCCTTAATTTTCATATTCTTCAAATAAATTTGAAGGCACTAGTTTTAGTGATGAGTATAAAAAAACAGAAAAGGCTTTAGGCTGGACATTGTCTGATAAATTCAGAATCGAAGTAAGCAACAATCACAGTCATATCATCTCTGAACATGCGACTAACATCTGATGATAGACTAAGCAAGTGAGCAAGACGCGAATGATCAACTCCATATTCAGTTCCGCCAATAGCATGTCTTATTAAATGTGTGGCAGCATTTCTATCTTTTGGTTTGCTCTTTAAGCTTTCTTTCCTGTGGAGTAACAATTCATTTATATCACCCAGTTGAATGTTCTTACGTGGAAGTTTCAATGGATTAAAAAACACTTTCCCTTTCATATGTTCTCCCACTAATTTAACAGCCTGCAATGGTGTCAACATATCCCACAAACCATCAGAGGCAATAATCAGAAATTTGTCTTTAGGTGTAAGCCTGTGGTAATACACATCTGGCTTTGCTGATAGATAGGGTGGAGTATGGTAATTAGCAGGTATCGCCTTAGGACCCACCATCGGTACAGCTACAGAAGAAAGGGTTTCTGCTGGCCATTTATACCGATAGTCACCCAAGCTCCGCAACGGTGCAAGCTCCCCCAGCAATCTATCTCTTCTTATAACCGTTTTTCTTTCACTGTCAGGATGTTCACTCCATATTCTTTTCAGTTCATCAAAATTTTCAGAATTATGTTCTTTTGTGATCTTTTTGGCAATCCATTCATTGTCATCAGTCTTGGTACCTACGACGGCATTACAGTCACCAACATTGGCAACATACAAATGTGGTCCATCAATATATGATACACAAGCAACTGCCCCTGATAGAGCAACAGATAGAGTCTTTGGATTTACAACACCATCAGCTTTAAAGGGTTCTAAAACTTCTTTGGATAAGTCACTGTCCAACTGTAAAATTCCTTTTTCAAATGATGCTTTCACATCAACTTCAGATTTAGGATTCCTTGATAATTCTTGTAAGTATTCATTGAAACTCTTGTCATAAATAACCTTGAGGTCCTGTATTATGTCAGCCTAGAAACCAAAATAGCTGTGCATTAATAATAATATAAAGTCATCCATTTATCATGTGATGGTATCTATTAAATAAATTTCTTTAAATAAGAAAAACTATACTTAGGACGATCATGTATCTCTGAAAGATCAACACCATAGAAAATGGATGTGCATAAATAGAATCACTATAATAACATAATTATATTATCCACTGCAGCTAGCAGAGGCCAGTGGCAAGCACACCCCAACCTCTTATCACTCTCATTGCAACTGTGAGTGACCTAATATTGTCAGTTTAGCAGAATCTAGAGTACTCCTGGTGATAGCCCAGTGGCACACACCTATGACTTTGTAAAGAATGTTATGTGCGCTTTATAAAATTAAATATCACCTGCTGTTACGGTGAAGAAAAACATCGTAAGGAAACCTAAGAGTTACTAAAAAAATGTTCTCAAAGGCATGTGAAGTGCACCAACCTGCAGTAGGCCAGGGTGGCGGACTGAGGCCTACATCCTTTTGTGAGACCCTGTACTGGGTCATTAATGGGCTAATGACAGAGTACTCCTGCCCCGTCCACATAGCAGTTTATCTACTTCCTACTTCAATAATCAACACATGTACTCGTATACATTTATGATACCTACTTAAAATCAATTCACAGAAATTACAATAAGCAAGTAAATGTTGATATCGGTCATAAATTAACAAAACCATTCAAATTTATATTACTCACCCTATCATTAAAAGTTTCCACAAGTCGGTCCTTATGTTCTTGTTTGATATATTTATTAACTAGGTCCACAGGAAGCAGGGCTGCAGCAATGTAGGTCAACAGACGCTTCGATATCACCTGCGCACAGGCGGGACCTCCATGGCCATCAAATACTCCCATTAACAGACCTGAATTGAACCAGATTAAATTCTTAGGTATTATCTTAGACACTTCTTTATTTTCGGAAAACAATATGAAATCTCCAACACTGTACTAAGATGCCAATATTAGATTGCTACTTTCATAGAGGTCTTAATATTATTGAAGCATTAACCTTTTGGATGCCATAGTCACCTATGCTAGACCACAGAACAGATAAATGATTATCTATTTATCTATTCCGTGTGCTTGACCAGCACTTACGGGCACCGGACGCCAACGACGTCTATAGTTGACAAAAAAACCCAGTCCATAAAAATAAGAAATAAAGACATTGGAAATAATAACTGGTATTTTAATTCTACATTTCTCAAAAAAAGAAAGTCTCAGCAACATGTGAGGGTAAAAAGCAGGAACTTTAGAGCCACAAGTACTGAGAAATATTAAACTAAAACACATGTACTTTTATCTTAGTAAATTCAATTCCATTCCATTCCATTCAGCACGCCAAAGTCGTCTACGTTTAACCGCTAGTGTTATGATGTTACATACATTGGAAACTATTTAAAAATTAACTCAAACTTCTTATTTACTTATAATATTATTGATATTTATATAAAACAGAAGGCACTGTTCCAAAAGTAACGGTAAATATGGTATTGTTATTTTTTAATTAACGATATTTGCATCAAGCCGCTGTATCACAATAATATTTTTACCGGTATTTCAAGCCCTGATTTCAACTCTAGCGCATCCCTAGCGCGAGACCGATAAATCAGTTCACTGGGCGTGGTCAAGAAACTCAAGGATAGACAACAATCATGCTGATGACGTCAATTGACGTCATATGCGAACTGCGAAGTGTTTGAAAAGTACTGTACTTTTGGAAGGCGTCGGTGATTAATTAATAATATGACCAAGATGTTTAATATTTTAAGACTGTAATTAGTGAGTACAATATTTGATTTTAATAATATACGATTACCAATAAAAAAGTGGTCTTTTACTTAAGATATGAAGAGCAAAGATTGTGCGATTTTCTTTCTCATTTTAAGACTTATCTCAGCATCATCTCAAATCCTTGTCATAACATTGTTCTACTACCTATCTGTGTTTAACTTTGCCTATTTCTTCGATAACATCGATTTCGTAATCGTTACTCAACATGCGATAGGGGTACATCTCTATGAAAGTTAAAAAAGGAAAAATATTAGCGGCCCCATTGTCGTCCAGTGACGTCATCACTATGGAAAGTAGTGTTGTGGTTTACTACTATTCTATTGTAATATTTGGTTTTTGTTTATGTACCTACTAAATATATGTACGTACATACAAACAAAGAGAGGGAGACACCACAATATTCAATGAAACAGCCCAGATAATAAGTATCTACTTATTTATTGGACAAAACAACCAACAAAAACAAGTAATTGCCTTTTGGGAACACTATTCTTTTCGTAGGTATTCTTGTTTACTTTTTGCTTTGGCGTACAGGACTCGGAAATGCCATTGTGACGTGGCGCCCAAAAGGTTAAAAACTTGATTTTAATAAAATATTCTATGAATTTAGCAATTTTGCACTGGGCTAGTAACATCTATCATCACATATAATAATGTTGCATATAAGGGTAATAGCAACACAACCACTTACAACATAAGACAGTATTTTGAACTAATTTGAATATCATAATGTGATAATTGTAGGTACATGAGCTGGCTTGCTTTATGGTGTAAATTTAGAGTGCATAAATTTTAATATTTTTAATGGACTTTAATTAACTAATGAATGGGGAAGAGGACTGGAACAAACAAAAGTCCCATTACATATTCCTGTTTTTCCATTCATCCAGCCACCAATGGTTAATGAAAGGAAAAGAAAAGTCATTGTGTGTGCCTGTACATTTGAAAAAATATGGGTATAGTTTATACTATGTAAAAGCCAGCACCACTGACATGTATTTTCATTTGGACCCTATCTTGGCTTTGGCTGGACCTTTCTTATTTTACAACACCTCAAGTTACTTTTTCATTTCACATTATAAAAACAAGAGTGTAAGGCACCTCATGTAACTGAAAAGGCAATCCATGGACTAAGATATCCATCCAATCAACAAGAGCAAAGGATTGTCACAAACTGTAAGTGGATGCACTTCATTCTACTCACGTTTACCTGGTGTCAATTTACATAGTCCTTCACTCCTTGTATCTTCAATGGGGTCGTTGGAAGCCAACTGATTGGAATCATATGATTTGACAGAGCCAGATGTAAATTCTTTATTAAACTCATTTTTTCTCAATATAACTGTAACCTGCACATAAAAAACAAACATTTAAGTATGTACAGATAGCGCGCGAGTTGAATGCAGTCGGGGCCTGAGACGAGGGGCGGGAACATCTCCCGCCGTCAGCACGCCGCGCCTCGCACGCCTGCAGTGTAGTAGTGCTGTGCTGTCCTTGTTGACGGCTATCATACGTTTACTGTGTTATCGCGTTAATACTCAAGTTGCAGCCGCGTGTTATTTTCGTTTTTAATAATGACTGATCCGAGTTCATCAAGTTCTGTTACAAAAAAACGAGTTTTAATTCATCGCCAAGCACGGGAAATGGCGAAAAATGTTATAGACGTGTGTATTGAAGAAAGGCAGAACAACAATTTGACATTCACTTTAAATAATTATTTTCTTGTTTTTTTTTTCTAAACTTAAAATGTTAAACTTAAAACGATTTTGAAATTTATCGACATATCATCATCATTAATTGTAATAAGGTCACAGCACTATCACATTCCTGAGGTCTGCATTCAACTCACGCGCTATCTGTATAATATGTTAATGACTCCAAGGCAATTGCCCTTTTCCATACTAACCTAAACTATCATTAACTTAATAGCAAGGTAAAAGTAAAACTGGGAACAATTAATCTCTTGATTTACAAGGATTTTAAGAGGTAAATACTAAATATTTTTTCATACTTTAGAACACACTAAAAAACTGCATAAATATTCAGACAGTGAAAAAGAAATATAATTACACTGGGCAACAAAATAAAATAAAGTTGTTTTTTTAAGTTGTATTTATGTTTTCAACAATCTTTTGATTTTTTTTGGTTTCTATCTCAAATTGACACATATTTTTTAAATATGTCAACCGTTATTCTCTAACAGCTTTAGTTTTTGAGTTATAGTTATATCGAAGTTCTCCTACTTTTTTCCTTTCAGCCCTTGGCAGTCCACTGCTGGGCATGGGCCTCCCCTAATCGACAACACTCCACCCGGTCCTGGGCCCTCTGAATCCAATCTGGTTTCCCGCTGTCTTCTTCAGGTCATCCGTCCACCTGGAAGGAGGGTGGCCTGTGCTCCTTTTGCCTAAACGTGGTCGCCGTTCGAGGACCTTTTTTCCCCATCAGTTGTCAGTCCTGTGAACGATGTGGCTAGCCCATTGCCACTTTAATTTGCAAACTTTGAGAGCTATGTTGGCACTTTAATTTGCAAACTTTGAGAGGTATGACGGTCACCTTCATTCTTCTACGGATTTCATCATTTCTGATTCTGTCTTGTAGAGAAATACCAAGCATAGCTCTCTCCATTGCCCTTTGAGCAACTCTGAGCTTGTGGATTAGGCTCACAGTAAAGGACCACGTCTCGCCATAGGTCATCACTGGCAACACACATTGCTCGAATACTTTCGACTTCAGGCACTGAGGTATATCGGACATAAAGCTTTGTCGTAGATTCTCGCTGCCCAGCCGAGTTGGATACTTCGAGTGACCTCTCTCTTGAAGTTGGACTTATCCATTGGGATTGTTTGTCCCAGGTAAACATATTCATCTACAACTTCGAGAGCGGTGCCATCAACAACCACTGGTATGGGTGTGACATGGATGTTAAGACATGATTTTCTTCTTGTCCATGTTCATCTAAGACCCACCCGTTGTGAGGCATTATTGAGGTCACTGAGCATAATGCTGAGTTCCTCCCGCGACTCCGCCAGGATCACTATGTCATTGGCAAATGGGAAGTGTGAGAGGTGTTCGCCGTTGATGTTAATACCACATCCTTTCCACTCCATCAGCTTGAACACGTCTCCCAGTGCAGCGGTAAAAAGTTTTGGGGAGATGACATCCCCCTGTTGTACGCTGCGCTGCACGAGGATGGGGGTCGTAATGCTGTTGTGTACTCGGACTTTCATGGTGGCGGCATTATATACATACTTCAATGCCTTGATGTACCGATAGTTGATCTGGCATTGCTGAAGAGACTCAAGCACCGCCCAGGTCTCGATAGAATCGAAGGATATATGGAGGTTAATCAATTTAATTTAATTTATTTTTAATCAGAAAGAACTAAAGACTTAGAAAGAGACCTAAACTTAACGAAAGAAGCTCCTGAAATTTTGGCAACACATTTAAAAGAAAAAAATTGCTTACTCCATAACATCTTATCTACCCGAGAAAAAAACTGTTACCGTATTTTAAACAAAACATGAGCATATAAATCCACTTCCTGCACTTGCATTAAGACCAATTTCCACAAAATTTGGGCGATTTTAGTGAGGAGCAGGGTGAAAGTTTTCATCAGGTGGGACTTACAATGATGACTACTGTTGAAGTTTGCAACGAGATCTACCTAAAGTTGTACATTCATAATAAAAGATCTTTTAAAGGACTGAACCAATTTTCATCAAACATGTCTAAGAACACTCGGCCATAACTCACCTTTCATACAAATAAAACTAAATTGAAATCGCTTCATCCGTTCGCGAGCTACGGTGCCACGACCGACTGACAAACAAACAGACACGTCAAACTTATAACACACCTTCTTTTGCGTCGGGGGTTAATAAAATGAATGCAAACCAGAGGAAACCTCTTAAAATTTTATGTAAAACAAAAACTTGAATACTTACTTCGCGAGGTGACGGCAGCACGGTTGTACTATCTTTTTGAACCTGATTTGACGCCGGTGATGAATGAAACTGGCGAAAATAGTGAATGTTTGCCGAAAATGTCCAATGTTCGAACTTAAAATTTCGGCGACATATGCTGACCAGTTTTTGCTTCGAGTTTGTATCAAGTTTCAATAAAGAACCAAAAAAGAGGCTAAAATTCGAACCTTGCATGATTTTATTAGAGGGTTATCCCGGCATATTATGCAATCACTATTTCTTATTAGTTTCCTTGTATGCTTCAGAAGGAAGACTAGAAAATTTCTTACTTTTTCTGTTTTATCTACTTTTTTACAATAATTCAATGTTTTATCTTTTTATTTTTCCAAAATGTAATTAACATTTTAACCCAAAATAAATAAAACAGAATGTTCTTTTTCATACATACTATTTTATTTTGTCTATTTATTTATTTTATTATCATCATGGACATTGGACAAATGTCAAAATTCTATTCAGCCATGAGTCCAGCCTCCGGTATTAACCAACAATAGAGTAAGGGTGCGTCCACATTAGCAAGTTAGTTAACTATGTGGACACTCCCTAACTAAAGGACTTTCCACATTATGCTTACCATACTGCCTAAAAAATTAGGACGGACTCAACATACTATCCTTACTTTACTTCCTTATATCATATTCACTTATTCACAGATCAAGTATTATTTACTACCAAGACAAAATAATACAAAATGTTAACATCATCTCATTTTTACGCAAATTTGCTCCAGTTTTAGCAAAACCCTATCACTATTAGATCGGACTTCGAAATTATCTGATTTTATGTTCGTTACTTTTAGCGATGGTTATTGTTGTTGGCGATGGGCTGGCCATGTAGCTAGGCTGAAGAACAATCGATGGTCTGTCTTTTAGACTGACATTCTGGAAAGGACCATAAGTGGCAAGGCAAGCTATGCCAGAATCACCTGAACCAGGAGCAATGACGACTCCACCAAACATGCCAGAGTTTCAACCTGAATCTATGAAAAATCGCCGATGCCATGAAGCTAAAGGTGTCGGCGGATCCATGCCGACACGAAAAGGTTAAAGCTTTCTGCCAGTCTTCAAACTACAGCACAGCTATGCATGGCAGTAGAAAGAGAGGCAGACCCGCTACCCGCCAGGGCTTCACCTTCTTACTAATTAATTGTAAAGACTATTTGTAATGTATATATTAAAGATTAAATTGTAGTTTATATAGTAAAGATTAAATATAGTTTTATAATAAAGATGATTTATTATAAAGCTAAAACTGGGTGGACTATGGAGTTACCTGCCGTTTAGATAATCTAACGTTAGGCAGGTGGTGACTCGCCGCCCACTGGACGGGCCCCCACTTAGTGGCGCATGCTGGAGGACAACAAGGTTGTGGGCGGCTGGGGGGTGTCGAGAGGGCACCGATTTCACCATGACCGAGAGTGGATTTCTCCATCCCGGGGGCATTAACCAACCGTGAGCGGGTTTCCTCGTTATTTCGCCATTACTTACATTACACTTCCATCCCCGAGCATATAGCTCTAGCGGCTCCACTCTGGCCGGCCAGTTAAGGCAAGCCAGAGGTGGCGGCCTGTTCCTCTTGGTCTCCACTCCAACTACCGGAGATGAGGAACAGGGGACTTCCCCCAGGAGCTCTCAGGTCCGTGGTGTAGCTACTCACCAAAGGCTCGCCACAAGTCTGTAATTAGTGTAAACTAATTATTATTATTAATAATAATACTATTTCCTGAATATTTAGATTAAACAATCTAAGCTCTTAAATTGTGTACAATTATTACTGTTATGTTTTAAACCCATACTATTACAATATTTCAATTGCCGGATGGCGCACAAATCGAACCTATCCAAGTCAAACTTTTTAGGATGCAGACGACTCTTCCCAGGGGTGACAATTTTTTTCGAAGAACTCGCCGGTGCTCTACTTTTATGATTCTTGTTACAGTTTTCTCTGACAAACCTGCAATTGAATTATGAACAATTTTTAAAATAATAGTAATTTTAATTTTATATTGCTTATTTAAGTTACCTAGATTCATTACGTGTTAATTATTTGTCAAATTTTGTCTCTTAAATAAAAAATGGCAATAATTCATTAGATGGCCGACCTGTCAATTTCGTTCCACAAATCACCGCAGGACTTCTTTCATGAACAGGACTATACCAACGGCAACACTGTATTATGACAGTTAGTCATCTGATTTTTTCATGACATTTAACATCATTTAGGATGGTTGAATAACTTGAATAAGCTCAGCCCTACACATCATGGAGCATAGATAGAAGGAGGAGTGTTTTCCACTGTAAGCTATAAACAATAGTTCCAAAACCTTCTAGAATAGAGCTATTGTAATAGGAGGTATGGTATGAATGAAGCAATTTATTAGGAATTTAAACGAATTAGATGGCGCTGGTGTAGACCTAGGTATGGTATGAATGTAGCAACGAATTGAAGTACGCCGAGTTAAAAAAAATTATTATTATTGTCGACTAAAGTAGTTAGTTATTGAATATTCAACTACTTGCGTAGTACAAAATAATGCAGTAAATATAAACTTAAAAAGTTATTATTCAATTAATTTGGCGCTTCCTTTAAAATGTATGCCTCGCGCTAAAGTGGCGCCACCCTAGTTTAGTGCATTTCGACGGAAGGACACTTTTTCATGTATTATAAATACCTGAAATGTTCCTCCTTAGCTCTATTCTCCATGCTACACATGAACTCTAGTTAGCATAGTGTGAAGAGCGCTTTACGGTAAGGTAAGGTATTTTTCATCCCATCTATTCGAAAAGTACGACTTGGCTCCCCTTTAAGTGCGCCCCCAAAGTTGGTTTTCTGTAAGAAACTTTTTAGCAGGCAGGAATGAGTTTTTCCTCCCCCTTCATAAGTTCCAAATTCAAAAAGTTTGCGGCAATTAAGTTTGCCGCGCACACCGCGCCATAGAAATCGAACGCAAATATTGTTTGAAATTTTGACTAGAGACGACAGAACTACAGAACTACAGCCCGCGTTTTTGTCAATTTTCACTTCACGGATTGTTGGAAATGAGCCAGATTCGGACATTATTAATTCAAACACGCGGAAAATAAAATCTGTACCTATTCCTAATAAACCTAAAAACTTTTTTGTTGTTTTAATTATTATCAGATACGTACTATTTTTATCATATACGTACTATTTAATTTCAATTCAGTTGTTACTCTATGTTTTATTAAATAATAATATTACAGTAGCATATGAGGCCCCTTTCATTTTCTTATAGAGGGTGATGAAAAGTAGAGTGTATCACTCGGGGCAAAATATATTTTTGTATTGGGCAGCGTACTTTGAATCCGTCGCTACGTTCAGGATTCTACTAAAGAAACCCTCGCTACGCTCGGAATTCTACTTTAGAATCCCTCACTTCGCTTTGGATTCAAAAAACGCCCTCGCCGTAAAAATATCATTTTGCTCCCTTGTCATACAATCTACTATTGTATTGTAGTACATTATGCCAAGTGTGGAGTCCTTGAAACTATTATATTAATTTGTGATAAAACTCGGATAAAACCATAATAAATTATTATTGGTCTAACACGAAATTTAAAAAATGATATTCTGCTGATAACATAACAAAATACCAAAATATTAATATTAAAATTACTAAAAAAATTGTATTTATGTTGATCCTGAACTCAGAACCGTAGAGATCGGATCTGGTTTGATGTACTTATTTAATTTATAATAAATGGTATTTGGATATGTTAGAATAAGAAGTATTAGAATCATCCTTTTGGCTGGTGTTACTAATTTCTTGCCGATATGGGAGAAAATAGCAAAAAAGTTAAGCGATTTGGTTAAATGACTATTCATCTACACGATTTTTTGTGAGAGTTATAAAAATAAAAAATATATTGCCTATGATGTATGGTGTTCTGTAACTACTTAGGTAGGTACTTTAAAATTTAATATTAAGGCGAACGCCATGGGCGAACGTTCATCAATGCAAAAGGGTGTCTACATTAACGTATTAACGCGTTAAACAACAAGTTAAAAAACTACATTACTAGTTTATATTATTTGTTATTTAAAATATTAACCATGTCCACATAGTGTTTAAATGTGTAGCTGAAAGCTTTAGGTCGTTAATAAGGACACACTCTATAACTCAATGTAAAGAAAAAACACAATAACTATAATAACAACTGGCAACATAGAAAGAAAAGGATGTATGTTGGAAGAAAAAGAAAGAGTACGCATGCGCATTGCGCATGTCGAAAATTCGTCATTCGTTGAATTTCGTTGTTCGCTGTGGCCGACATCATTGAAAAGTGATTTCTTTGATCAGCTAGTTTTTGCCAACAAGATAACAAAAATAACCATGCCTAACCAAGTGTTAACTATAGAGCCACAGAGTGAACTGAAATTTAAAGGTAAGTAAACTTTGAAATATCTGTCTTAAAGCAAAGAGGACCGCATTAAAACTTAGCAATAGGGTCGTGTTAGCCGCTGACATGACAAATGGAGTTTCTATTTCCAGATAGGTATCGGCGTTTTGTCAGGGTGCGGTTTTTTTCATTATACTTACCAACATCGTTAGAACAGTTTATTGACGAACTTTTCTTGTGGATTCTGTATGAATAACAGGGCCGAAAAGATGTATTTAAACATGTAACTTGCAAAAATGTGGTAACAATTATGTAGGCAGGCGGACGGACGGCTCTCGTTCTTGATTGAAATAATTGATCATTGATATTTGTAGGTATCACAAACGCATTTCTTTGTCTTTTAAAGTATGTTATGATCGTGATTTCCTTGCAGTGGATACAAAAAATCGTTCTTGCCACCAATTTTGGGGTGGGTTTGGGTAGGTCAAATATACTTTTTTTTTTCTTAAGATTTCTTATAGTGAAATTATGTTGCCAATTGATGCAAAGGTGATTTGTGTAAAATATTATTTCTAATAGTGAAATTATGTTGCCAATTGATGCAAAGATGAATTGTGTAAAATATTATACAAATCAGATGTACAGACATAAACATTTAACATAAACATGTAACAGATATCCCATCAAAAACATGAATGTAAAAATGGAGAGCCAAGTTCTATACAAAAATTATGCTTGGGTATGGGCTTCGCCAACAACTACTACTGCATGAAATTGTAATTATAACTTTGCAGGATATAATTATTACATTCTTACTTCTATAAATAAAACTTGTAGGTAGTTACAAAGTGACAAACAATTTAAATTTCTTTAATGGTATCTCAACAAAAAATATTTTTAAACTTAATCTCTTAAGAAAGAAATAGTTATTTTAATAAATCAAGGATATTATTTACAGAACAAGCTCAAAATTGCTTGGAGTTGCATAGCTCCAGAGTAATTGCTTTGTGAACATAAGCGTTGTGTAAGCACAATCAATACAATAATCTATCTTCAAATCCCTCTATATAAAAATGGGGCATTATTATTATGGGCATATAAGAAATATTTTCGACAAAATTTGTCGGATATTTAATGATCTACAATTCATTAATAAGTGTACCTATATGTAAGTGTTAACATCATTGGAGCTACAAAATCAGAGATAATCGCGAAAAACTGACTGTGACATGTGACCTTGAATGACGCCTAGACTTTTTTTTTTTCAATTTATTTAAAGGGACTTTGTCGCTGCGCGACCACATCATCCCGTGAAGGATACACAATGTAATTAAAACAAATAATAGAAACTACGACAGCTAATGTTTTGAGAGCCCTAATACAATCAATTTGCCCAGTACCCTGGCCTCTTCTGACATAGGAGAAGCCATAATACTGTTCAAATGGCCAACCTGCATTGTCTTTGGACAGTGTAGTGTCCTGAGTGATTCCGTGCGAACACACTCCGTCAAAATGTGTTGTATATCTTCAACTCTACAGCAATCAGTACAATTTGGTGATATTACTTTTTTCATTAAATATGCAAGAAAACTCTTAGAACACCAAAATAAAAGTGTTGAGTTTGCATCCTGGTATCCGAACATTCCAAGATTGACACTTGCTCTCTCCTTTTGCTTATCTGACTGGGCTAGTGTGTCATGAATAAAAACAAGCCTAGGAGGATTGATTGACTGGAGAGTGCATAACAGATTTGAAGCGTGCCAGTTTTCAGATGAACCTATGAAAAGAAAACTTGCTTTTCCTCATTTTTCCTTATTTATCTGCTTTTATAGCCGTAAGTCGCACATAAAATTACTTCTTCAATAACAATTACTTAACTTTTAAGTCTATTTAGTAAAGTCAAGAATGAATTTGCTAAGTTACACATTAAGTATGAAAGTTCAGATGGCGGCCGAATTGACTGCTGTAATAATAAAGCGGCCACGCCATTTCTCATATAAACCCAGTGACTTATGAACTCTACCAAAAACAAAGTTTTATAATTTCTCTAAGAAACAACATACTCGTTACCTAGGTAGTATAAATAATAGATGTGAAACTATTAAAAGAAAATAGAACCTGTCTTGCTTGAATTTTTCAAGTGTGTGTGGATGGGGAAATCCATAACCATGAGGAATAGCGAAAAATGCTGAAAGGAGTCTAGGGACCGATTTTGATAAAAACTAAAACTGCTTCAGATTTGTGAAAAATCAAAATGCCTAGCCAGGAATTGAACCTGTTGATTTGGAAAGAAAAATCACATCTATTATTTTTTTTAAATGTCAGTAACCCATTAATGACCCACTACAGGGCCGGGTCTCCTCTCACAATGAGAAGGATGTAGGCCTTAGTCCACCACGCTGGCCTAGTGCGGGTTTTAAATAATATTTATTTATTTCACAATAAATACACATTTGTTTAATCTTATTACAATAGCAGGTTAATAAATAATTAGATATTACATATTAAACATTTTTTTAAAAGAGTTCAAGTACTTATTATTGACAATGATGATGTTGCGAGCTAGTTCCTCTTTGAAAGATCTCGTAGTTTATATAATGTCTCTTAGCTCTGTGTGTCGCTTGACATAGGCCTCCTCCAACTGCTTCCATTGCTCTCTGTCTGCCATTACTCTTGTCCAGTATGGTCCCAGGGTCAGGCGTAGATCATCTTCCCATCCTTTTTGTGGATGTTTGAAATGAAATGAAATGAATCATTTATTTACATGAATATGGGTTAGTAATTGGTTTTACAGGGGATTTTGATCATGTTTCTGTTCTCTTGCATCATCCCTTTGATACCATTACATGATCTGTTGGCTCCACTTGTTTGCTCTGCACCTTAGCATGTGACCTGTCCAGTCCCATTTTAGATGATCGATTTGGGTGGGTCTGTCAGGAAGTTTGGATTTTTGTTGTATCTCTGTTATTGGTGATTTTGTGGCTGAGCTTTATTCCCAACATGCTCCTTTCCATCGAATGTTGGCATTTGGCTAGTTTTTCACGTTGGCTTTGGGTGAGAGATTAAGTTTCACATCCATATGTCAAACATGGAAGGATGCATGTGTTGAAAGTTTTTCGATTAGTAGATATACTCAAGTCTTTTCATTATTTCCTTGAAAGACTAGCACTTCTTCCAACCACAAGCAATTCTTTTGTTTACTTCCTATTCCATCTGGTCCCTGGGTGATATTATTTGTCCTAAATATACGTAGTCGTTGACATATTCGAGCGTTTGCCCTTCTAGTTCCATGTCCATTTCTGTGGAGTTAGTGATTAATTTAGTTTTGTTTGTGTTAATTACAAGACTAGCTTCCTTGCTTTTGTATGCCAGGGTCTCTACCATTTCTTGTAGTATCGCTTTCTAAGATAATGAGATCATCCACAAATCATAGATGGTTTAGTCGGTTGCCATTGATGTTGAGACAGTAATCGTCCCAGTCTAGTCTTCTGAAGATATTTTCAAGCACAGCGGTGAATAGTTTTGGGGAGAGGGGGTCCCCTTGCCCGACGCCTCTCTTTATGGGGAATTTATCTCTGACGATTTCTAGTTTTACACTACTTTTGCTTATTATGTAAATGTTTTAGATCATATTTGTGTAGTGCCAGTCCACTCCTTGCTGTCTTAAAGTTTGCCATTATATACTCATGAGTGAGACAGTCAAATGCCTTTGCGTAGTCAATAAAATATAAGCTATATAAACTGGCTTTTGGTATTCATTACACTTTTCTAGAACTTGCTTTATAGTGTGGATATGATCGATTGTACTGTAGAATTACTTAATTGTGTTTAAAGCAAGTAAACTTAAGTAAACTGTACAAATTATATATTATAAACTTTTAAAATTAAATTAAAATTATATAAACTTTAATAATGGTGTTAGTAAGGATTAAGGAGCCAGTCGGCACAACCTATGATGAAGCATTAAAATTAAGATGCCAGAGTCAGATAATAGAGTGGAAGTAAAACTATGACAACTGACAAGCATGAAATAAAATATTTTTTAACAAATATGTGAACCGACTTCAAACTAAAAAGTAAGAAATAACTTTACAAACAGACTTCAATAATAAGGTATTTTTTATAGAAGTCTGTTTGTAAGTACGGCAAATTAAAGAATAAAGCTATTATAATTTTTAACAAAATACGTTTTTTTATATATTTTTTATGGTATAGTTTTATGTTAACTAAATCAATCATTATAGGAGTTGAGAAAATGATGGTAAATGAATCATTTTTCTCATTACTCATTATTGTTTTATCTTCAGCAAAGATGTAGAAAACTTATCTTGAGTACAATCAAGTTTGCAGCTGAGTGTACCAATAAATACATTTTGTACAAATTTTGTCCTAAGTAACTAAGTAAATTAATATGAAGTGTACTATTTCTTCTATGTTGTAGTTGATGCATCAGGGCTGTTTGAGCCAAGCTGCACTTCATACATGCGGCTTTTTAACCCCACCAATGATACAGTGCTTTTCAAAATTAAGACAACTGCACCCAAGAAGTATTGTGTAAGACCTAATTCTGGAGTACTGGAGCCCAACTGCAAAGTGGACATTGCTAGTAAGTATACTTTTAATCCTGTTTCACCAACAACCTCTAATTACTAATTAATTATGATAAGCTTCATTATTTTTTTAAATATGCAATAATATCAATTTCATGAAATGTGTAACACTGTAAAATGGTTGCTATTATTTCTCTTTTATATAAAAAAATTAACTAATGGAGCATAAGGTAATGTTACGTAGTCACTCCAGTCCCATCAATCTTAAACAGGTTCAAAGGGCTGTTTTAAATAAAATACAAAGTGATATCAGAAGTGTAAGTGACAATACTTCCCTTATCAAAAAACGTAAGTATTTGCCTTGGGCCTTTTATTAGTGGCACTATTCCAATTGCAATGTCAAGCTGACAATTATTTTTTCACCATAAAAATTTTCAAGACCTATTAATCTACTGCACAGTTAAAAGTTACATGTAATGTTTTCGTTTCAGTCACCCCACAACCGGTGTATGTGGATTCCAATGAGAAACACAAACATAAATTCATGGTGCAGAGCGTCATTGCTCCAGCGGGCAAGACAAACATAGATCAAGTGGTAAATACACATTATTTTAGTTTAAATTTCATCTGTTACTATTGCATACATTACAAAAAATATTTTATTTTAATTTCAGTGGAAGGAGATCAGTCCTGATCAACTCATGGACTATAAACTTAAATGCGTGTTTGAAACTCCGCGGGGCACAAACCTCAATGTAAGTTTTTATTTAATATATTTTTTGCATGGAAGCTTAGTAAGAAAACTCATGAAAGAAATAACTGAAGGGATCATAGTGAAATAATCAAAAGAAAATGTGTAGGATTTTTAAAAAATCTGTACTTTTTCATGTCACTACAGAGTTACAGACAGTGTTTATTATTGGCGGTAACTGTCATATCCATGACAAGCAAAGAGGAATAAAAAGGTGCACTCTTGCTATCGTAACACTCGTGTTTTCTCCGAGTCTGTCACAACATTGACAACAAATAGAAAAACAATCAGGGCGCTGTGAAGTACATTTTTATAATATAACTAACTAGGTTTGCGACTGCATTGTTATATAGATGGAAAAATTCTAAAGTTAACTATCGCGTGCATTGCGGCGCTTCCTACTAATGTACCTTGTATTAATCATCAAATTGATTGTGGCACTACTTGGTAATAACTCCAGCTGCAGTTAACCTTTCACTTGTATGACAGCTCTGGTTACGGGAGGGGTCAGGCTGAATCGATTAGTAAGATTGGGCGAGTGACAGCTCATGCTACACCAACAGAGTAGGGGAGGTCAATGAACCCATTTACCACTTTATAGTATAATAGATAGTATGAGCGCTAATAGAGTGATATATTTATTTCTGTAGGATGCTGGGGATAATGCTGCTCAAAACGAAGTAACCAGGAGGCGGGTGGCTGTGGCAGAGGAAGCAAGGCCAAAGGTAATACATGTAGTGGGACCGACTGGGGTTGTATTAGTTTTTTTTGGTGTTTACGCTATTAGAATACCTCCCTGAAATATAGCAATAATACCCCTGTAATTTAGTATAGTTTGAAACTATTCGAGACGCACGAAACATACAGGGTGGACAATTAGAGGTTTACGACTTTTTTAAAAGTACTGCATTTCAAATATTCTTATTACATGAGTGTAATTGACTTGAGTAATGGTAAAAAAATTAATAAAAACAATTTAAATAAAATCTTCAATACAATCACTTAATTTCTCTAGCAACAATTGCATTTTTTACTGCAAATAGTGAACAGCAGTATTTGCACTATTGTCTTTCTAGCAGCGCAGACATTTTAAATCCTGACATTAAGAGTCCCTATCAATTTCACGATCGAAAAACAGAGAATTTCAATTTTTTCAGTGCTTATTTCTCAATAACCTGAAGATACCTGATTTTTTTAATGCAAAGTTATTTGGTTCTTATTTATCTAGTAAGTCTACAAATATAAAATTAGATAACTACTAAATATAAATTACGAAAAATAAAAACCTAAACGCATGTTTTACGTAAGCACGAAATACCAGATTTTTCAATTGTTTTTTTACTTTACTAGTAGCAAATATCAATCTGAGAAAATTCCTAAATACTGGCAATATAGTACACTAGTAAGTCTACAATTTATATTTTTTAATTTTAATGAATTAGTACTTTTAAAAAAATGATATCCGCGCTGAAAACTCCCAATTAAATCACTTTCAAAACCATTGTCTGTACGTAAGAATTTGTTGAAAAAATCAATAATGTGTTAAACATTTGAAAATTTGAGGTATTTATCCACCAAACTCAATTTTTATATAGAATTTTTGATTACTTATTGTAATAAATTATTACATTATTGCCTTATAAATCAATGCACTCGCTTGAGGCATTCAGTCGCGCCCAAGGGCTTTTCGACGTCGGGACCTGTGTCGCCCGTGACGTTCGCCGCTCCCGACGTAACTCGCGAATCGTGCGTAATTTTGACTAAGGTCTACCCAGTTTTGATACTGTGAGTATTTTTTATTTATTTATGCATAGTTTTGATTTGATAATGCTATTCAAACATGTTAATGTTTTGTATTGTACTATTAGTAAAATTTTGTTTAATTTTTAGAAAATGGGTCGAAAAAGTGAACTTTACTATCGCGGAAAAATTAAAGGTAAAAAGAAAAAAGTTGAAAAAACAGGAAAATTATTATTTACCTAAGAGTGCAGTTCTGCCTAAATTCTTTTTACCTAGTAATAATTTTATAGTTACATAAATAACAAAAAAAGTTTCATCATCATCAACAAGTGCCCGTAAGAAATTGAATAGACTTTTTGGTCTCTAGGTACCTACTAACTACCTACTAATAGGCTAGCTATAAATTTTATAGTGAATGTAGGTATTATTTATTATTTTTAGTTACACTAGCAAACAGGATTCACTTGGCTCGTTATTAGGTGAAAAGGGGGAAATAAGGTGTTTTTCAACTATTAATAGCAACACACACTGTTTTGTAATAAATTAATAGTATTTTTATATTCGATCATCCCTATCGAAGGAGAACAAGTCACCTAGAATTTCAGGAACATGGTCACTTACAAAAAGAAACAAAAACACGGAAGTATGTATATTTCAATTACTAGCAAAGACAACGCACACTACGATTGTCAGCGATAGTTTGAACGCACACATAGACACTGCTTTCTGATTCTAGTAGCGCGCCAAAATTGATAGGGACTCTTAAATGGACCTGCATAAATTTCTGAACGACGGTCTATTTCAAGATTTTCAAGTGTTTACATGTACACTTTTAGCAATATATTTTATAACACTTAAAAAGTTGTATGGTTCCAATTTGGCCACCCTGTATATTTATATTTGTAGCGTTATTTGCTTTTTTAATTTTGTTTGCCCACATTCCTGACCGAGTACTTTATTCGATAAATGAAACATAGAAACATGACGTGGCACATGTTTTGAGTTTATGGACTGCGTACTCGCACGGCAAGTTGCCGACGCGGTCACATTGGCCGGTAATAATAAATGGTCAATTACGATCTTGGAGTTCGTCTATCAAAAGTACAGTGGAGCCTTCATTTGTCTCGCTCGTATTTACACGCTTCTAATAGTTATTTCTGAGTGGTTTGATTCTGCGTATTTTTTTATCATTGTTCATTCATTGTCCGAGAATTCCTACTTCACTCGAACTTAAGTCCAAAATTTCAACTACGTGCCCGATCATGACCATACATATTGTCGATCATCTCATTAGTTATTAATTCCTAAGAGATCCTGTGAATGTTTGCTTAACATAAAATTAAGGAGAGTCTGTTTAAAAAAATGTCCAAGCTTGGCATGTTGTTGCGATTATCTTACAGGATGCTGTAGAAGGCTTCATCCAGAATGAAGCAAAGCGGAAGGATGAAGAGCTCACTTCCGGATCTATTAATGCGAAAACGGTACCCCTTTTGAATCCTCTTTATCCATATCTCAAACTGGGATCAACTTCTCTTGCAACACCTTTACAGTTCCTAGAATACAATTACAATAGGTATAGCACATTTTACACGGCGATAGCGATAGTGTAGGTTTAGAATCTAAATAATCTAATATCTAAACTTTAGATATTGCAACTTCGTCACAAGAAACCAAAAAGCAAATTTTTTGTAGTTGGCAATGAGTTTAGATTTTTATAATAGTTAGTCCTAATCCAAAACAGCGTAATAGTTCCACGATAAATCTTGCAACTTACGAGCGCATAATATTTAAATCTGCCGTTACAAGAATTATCACTATCCAGAAAAAAACAGCTTTCTCGAAGAATAAAATGCAACAACGATCGTCCTTTAAAAGAATAATATGACTCAGTGAACAGACAGCCAAGCTATATTATGTGTTTAAGTTTTACTTATTAAAAGCACGAAAATATACAGAAAATTCTCGAATGGTAAAGAAAATATACTGTTTGTGAATTTTTCAAACTTAAGTATTGAGTTATAATATGCAGAGTTCAGCTTAAAGGCTTAAAGATACCATTCCGAGATGGGCTGCCGACCGCAACCGCAGGCGACACCGCGACGCTGCGCTGCACGCTGCAGTGCTGCCACGCTCGAAATAAATTTCATAGAGATTCATAGTAACAAGTGGTGTTGCTTGCAGTTTGCGATCTGCAGCCCGTCTCTGCCTTTACCTTTACGCCTTTAAACTTTTAAACCATAATAATATGAAATCCGTGTAGTTCTTAATTTATTATTTAGTACCTAATTTTGAAAGATCTTCCCCGACCCTATTCACATCCACTTTGCATCAAAGTAACTAGATGAAATATTCTCCACTAACAATACATGTTCATTCACATCATCCATCGCACTATGCATAGGCAGGTATGTAAATCATTTGTATATATCATAAATTGAACTAAATAAAATATATCTTTATACTCGTAATGAAATATAATATCTGTTGCGATAAAAGCGTGTCTCATGAACGTGTCTAGTCCCATAATGTGTGTGTTCATGAGAACTCGAACATTATGGGACTCGAATGCAATTTCTTTAAGTTTCGGTGACCAGCGAGTTGGCGATATTCGTTCTCGCCAACAATTACTTGACAGTGGTTGCGTTCAGTGCCTTTTTTACTAAGGCCCCTTGGCAGTCAGTTATAGTACTGTTTGCGTGGTATGTCCATGTGTCTTCCCACTCGTTTAATTCACGCGCTTCCGCTCGTCTGCTCTAAGAAATTGCGCGTCGGCAGAGGTTTTAAATCATCAATTATTTCATTTCATTGATTCCGTGTTGATTAATCAAATCTGTTTCCAAAACAACTTGTGTCGCAAAATAAGCTCAAAATTTACTGAATCAGTGTCGCAGTTTCCTTTCATGATAGTTTTATGTACGTGCTTCTAATAATAAAATAGTTTTGTAAATCCAAAATTGTACACCTCATTTAATGCATGAATTAGGTAGTTTATTTTATGAATCGCGATGACCATAACTTCAAAAAAGTCATGTCCGCCATCTTGGATTTCAAAATTAATGTGTTTTTCATAATCCTTACCCTTAAATATATTGTCAAAAACGACACCTATGACCAAGAATTCAAAAAAGTCATGTCCGCCACCTTGAATTTCAACATTAATGTGTTTTTCATAATACTCATCCCATAATTTGTGGAAACCGACACCCATGACCAGAAATTCAAAAAAGTCATATCCGACATCTTGAATTTCAAAATTAATGTGTTTACTTTGAGTATACTACGCCCAACGATTTTATATTTTGTCTGATCAATACCCCAGATTGATGAGAAGATTGGTGCTATCTGTTAGCTAGGACTTACCGAATTATTTTTTAGCTTTCAGTATATCAGCTACATCATTTTTTTATTGTAAACTAATTGACCCTGCAAACGTTGTTTTGCTGAATAAGTTATCGAGTGGGATGAAAGATTATTAAATTACCTACTAAAATGACTATTAAAAAATAGGGGTTGTTGATAAAAGGGTGAAAATTTATATGTAGGGTTTTTTACTGTATTTTTTAACAGGCATAGTGTGCGAGCCTGAGTGTGAATGTGTGCCCTGTCACAAGAGTCATTTGATTTCTCTACATGACGTTCCACTGACGTCGACTGCATAATATGTATTCCAAAACATCTATTTGCCTCTCTCACACTCGCTGAGTATTATGAGCGTGACAAAGATTACTATTGTTTTGTTTTTCCGATTTAAATAATACAGTTGCTGTTTTATTTGAATTGAATAACAACTAACATGTAGATTCAACAACAAAATTAAAGAAAATATTTTGCAATAAAACAATTTAATAGTATTTTACGTAGTACAATATTGTGTATCTTTATCAAGGATTGAGTTGAATCGTAAAGATATAATCATAAAGTAAAAAACAGTATATAGAGTATACAAAGATTTCGAGTAGTGTTGCTACAAAAGTATAACACGACCAAACATACAAATTTACAATAGCGCCCCTAGTCGGCGTATTCACAAACTACATGTAGGTCGTGTGGATCTTAAACTGTTTGGTTTATATTTTCCAACAGATTTTAATGAATTAAAAAAGTATAGAAACCTGTCTATTTAATTCAAAACAATTTATCAAACATACTGTATATGGAATTTTCATTAAATTGAAAACTCACGCAGTCACGCATAGTTCTTTTGGTCTAAGCTCAGCTTTGCATTAGTGTGAGTGCTGGTCCCTGAGTCAGGCGCACATATCGTCAATCAAATTATTAGTCCCGGCAATAACCCGTAGATAGACCAGTCAGTTTGAACATTTAATTCACAATAATTCCAAAAGTTTTCAAACTTCGGTCAAGTGAATGGTACATTGGGACGACAATAAATCTCATTTTGCAACCTTGTCCGCAGTCCGGAACATTGCTAAAATTGCAATTAAATTAATTTTTGCTATATGGTCGTGAAAAAAATTCCAAAAGTTCTGCAAACTTGGAGTGGTGTTAAATATATTATTTTACATCACGTGTCAAATTTGCAACCAATTTAAGTGTACGGAACATTCTTTTTTATTAAAATTAATGTTTTTCTTTATTAAACTGAAGGAAAACGTTCCAAAAGTTCTGCAAATTTGACAGATATATCGGAAAAATATACCGAACGATTGTATAAATTTGCAACCTTTTACGTTGACCGGAACATATTTATTTATAATTCTTTTTAATTCGTGGTCATTTTTTCGAGTAAGGTGGTCTCGGAATAATTACAAAAGTTTTGAAACTTGGTTGCAAACTTCGAAAACATCTATTCTGATGCATTTGCAAATTTGCAACCTCATACGCGATCCGGAAATTTATGCAATTTGCAAAAATGTAATAATATTACATGTAATTTAAATTACATTTTTGCAAATTGCATAAAGTTCCGGATCGCGTATGAGGTTGCAAATTTGCAAATGCATCAGAATAGATGTTTTCGAAGTTTGCAACCAAGTTTCAAAACTTTTGTAATTATTCCGAGACCACCTTACTCGAAAAAATGACCACGAATTAAAAAGAATTATAAATGAATATGTTCCGGTCAACGTAAAAGGTTGCAAATTTATACAATCGTTCGGTATATTTTTCCGATATATCTGTCAAATTTGCAGAACTTTTGGAACGTTTTCCTTCAGTTTAATAAAGAAAAACATTAATTTTAATAAAAAAGAATGTTCCGTACACTTAAATTGGTTGCAAATTTGACACGTGATGTAAAATAATATATTTAACACCACTCCAAGTTTGCAGAACTTTTGGAATTTTTTTCACGACCATATAGCAAAAATTAATTTAATTGCAATTTTAGCAATGTTCCGGACTGCGGACAAGGTTGCAAAATGAGATTTATTGTCGTCCCAATGTACCATTCACTTGACCGAAGTTTGAAAACTTTTGGAATTATTGTTAAATTTTCGATTTTTAATGTTCAAAATGACTGGACTATAGAATGCTTAATAGAGTAAAAATAAGAAGCCCAGTGATCGGCTGCGTGGGTGGGTTGAGCAGTGGCAACATACATTACATATTTTCAGTTGGGAGAAAAGCACTTGAATAAAGTATTTTTGTCATATTCGTATTATCAGCATATTATTTTATAATCAGCTGATGATTTATTTTTCGTTTCTATAATGGGCAATATCAAGCTATAATTTCAATAGAAAATGACAAAAAATAATAATTTATTAAACGAAATAAGAAAAACACTGCTTTATTTAATTCTGGAAAATCACTTGTTCAGCGGATTCATTTCTTTTAATTTTTACACGCTTTATATTAGCTTCATCTGTATGTTTGTTTGTTTGTTTGTTTGTATCCGACTCCTTTGGGCGCGATTTTGACCTACTTTAAACGGCCAGATTTCGTTCAAACTTTGTAGATTTATCGAGGACCGATGACAACACAATGGAAAGTAATAACACTAATAACATATGGCAACACTTAAGTTTGCCATATGTTATTAGTGTTATTACTTTCCAGAATTCGTTCCTTACTAGTGACACTATCGAATGGTGTAATAATACAGGGTGTGATATTTTTTCCCAAATCAATGGGTTCGATTCCCGGCAAGGCATATTGATTTTTCAAATATCCAATGATGCAGTGTTAGTTTTCATCAAAATCGGTCCCCAGACTCCTTTCAGCATTTTTCGATATTCCTCATAGTTTCGGATTTCCCCATCCACGCAAACTTGAAAAATTCACTCTGTAGATAGGGGGCTCATATTTGGTGGAGTTACTTAACCGGGTACAAGGTATCCTCCTGTATACTAATCTGCCGCGCCTTAGTAAATCCTAGAAGGGGATCAGCGGATCCCAGGTCATAAGTAGGTACTTTGTAACAAAAAATAGTACCTAGACTGTCTTGTGCAAATAACGATGCACTCGTAAGTTGCAATAAGCAAGTCAAACAATTTCATATTTTTTAAAATTAGGAAACATGACAGCATGAGACTGTGGCTTTATATTAGGTCTAGTAGAATTATATCACTTTTGAACGATTTCTATTTAGGAACTTTTACTAAGAGCTTATTAATTTACACGTTCTGCACATGACTATTCACTTTAAAGTCGTGTCAAATAGGTTCACAGTAGTAGATTTCGCATTCTATCTCACAATAAACAAAAGACGGTATTTCCTTTATTATAAAGGTACGTTATGAAACTCTTTTCCTATATCTTAGAAACGGAAGATGGTGATTTTATAAAGATAAATGGTCAGGTTAATTGATTAAGCAGTTAAAGTTGATATTGCTGACGAGTTCTGAGCGTGTGCTTCCACTTTGTGTATTATTGTATATGTCAATGTTCAAAAAGGAAAACGCGCATTGAGAGGAAATTTAGCCGTTTGTTTGCCTCTAGTGGCTCGTAATCTTAATTTCACAAAGTTCAACTTGAAAGGTTCTTTATTTATTGCGGCGAAATTAGTGTCGTTACTTGTAACATTTTTATGATGAAAAGCAACTCTCAGGTTCACGTTACGTAATATCATAATGTCAAATATTTATGTCTTTATAAAGTTTTTATATCTACTTTAATTCTGATATACTTAGATATAAATGAAAAATTAAAACAAACTTAATAATTAGTAACTTAGTATTTATTTATAAGTATTACTGACATTTTTAAATTTTCACTTATTTTAAGTTTGTTGATAAGTAATAGGGTATTACGGCCTATGTCAAAAAGCTTTTTATATGAATTCGTAGGTCATAAAAACCCATAAAAAAATGGGAAAAAAATTTTGCAAACAAATATTATGTAAAAAAAGACTTTTCAATTTAAATTTCAAAAATCCCCGCAAAATCACGGTCTCGGCAATCTCGGCGCTGCCGCCATGCTTGTGACGTCACTCGCAGTGTAAGCAATACATCTCAGTATAGAAGGAAAGTTATTTTTGCAAAAACAAAATGAGTTACATTCCTTATCGTTGGTGTCTCGTGCCTGAATGCAAGAGTACAAGCATTAAAACGCCGGTAAAGTACTTACATAGATGTCTTTGTCTTAACTTTCCTCAATTCAGATGAGCAGAAATCGGGATTGCATGCGAAAAATTTCGCCACTCACACAAATCACTCACTCACTTCAAATTTCTTCCATGATAAAATTATATTATTATTTCGAATTGTCTGTGGCGGTGTTCAAGAAAACTGAGAAAACGCAAATTATCAATGAAAAATACAGGTCAACAAAGACTCCATTGTTTATTTACACTGCTAATGACGTCCGCCGATAGCTTTCATGGCGTATAGCGTTTTTGACATTTGAAAAACAGATTAACAAACCTGAATTTTAAAATTGAAATAATAAACGTATACTACATATTTCAGAACAGAAATAACCATTTTTCACTTGCTTTTAATAAAATCTATCAATATTACACAATTTTGGATTTTTCCTTGCATGGTGCGAAATACCCTATTGCTTTGTCATTTTTATTAAAGTATAATAAAAGGTATGTCTTCCTATGGAAAAATAATCAAAATTATACGTGTGTGTAAATTTATTGTTGTTGTAGAGTCACCAATCTGTACATAAATTTATGTTTGCAACATGATAGGTTGAACAGGATGACACTATTATTATTCCCATTCAGTAAGTGGTATGATAACCTGACTAGTCTGAGCAGGAAAATAAGACTATTTACTGTGATTTCTGCCACTGAATTGTATACCAATCTTAAACCAGTGTATGTTTAAGATTGGTATTTCACGCAGATTGTGAAATATTTCTTTTGAGTTAATTAAGCTATTCCCCACAACCCATACCATTCTCGATCATTAATAGCTCTCTCGCCTGTTTTTCTGCAGGACATATTAATATTACATAATTTACTACATTATGCCCAAAATAATATTTTAAAAACATAAGCTTACTCTAAATTTTATCAGCTAGATCTTATGTTCTGTTAAGTTATGCTTCTTGCATCGCAAATTTATTGCCAGAATCAATTTTTAGTTTAGTTCAGTTTTCGATTTCGACGGGTTCGATTCCTGGCTAGGATTATTGGTTTTTCAAAAATAGAACGATGCAGTTTTAGTTTTCATCAAAATCGGTTCCCAGACCCCTTTCAGCATTTTTCGCTATTCCTCATAATTTCGGATTCCCCATCCACGCACACTTGAAAAATTCATACTGTATACATAGTACATATGTTCATACATATTCAGGTACCTAAGCAAGGAAAAATGACTACTTGTGTTTCTTTTTGTATACATTATACGAATATAATTACGAAAGGAATTCGGTTTCTTCTTGCTCTTTATGGAGCTCCAAAAAAATTTATTGCATAGATAAGTAGAGATATTTACATTTGTGAAAAATACAATCCGAAACTATGAGAATATCGAAAAATGCTGGACGTAGTCGGGGGATCGATTTTGATGAAAACTAAAACTGCATCGTTCGATTTATGAAAAATCAATATGCCTAGCCAGGAATCGAACCCGTTGATTTTTATAAAAAAATCACATCTTGTATTATTACACCGTTCGATAGTGTCACTAATTAGGAACAAATTCTGGAAAGTAATGACACATGGCTAACTTAAGGATAGAGCTCAACTTAACAAAATACGTTTTTTCCCATACAAATCTTAACCGATTACTTATCGATCAAAACTATGACCATTCATAGCTCGTCATTCTTACAAGCGTAATATCTGGGAAATGGTAGGTCTTAGAGAAAAAATCACAAGGACCATTTTTATAGACCATTTTTATAGACCATTTTTATAATTTTAAGAATTACAACTTGGTTTGAGGTACTTTTTTGATAAAACGTACCGTTTTCGAGAAAAATCCAAAATACTTAAAATTTTTACCTCTGACCCCGAATAACTGTCTTGCACACATGGGATCGATGGGGACTTTTGGCACTTTATTTGTAATGGTAAACCCAAGGTCTCCACGGATATTTGGCTCTATCAGAATTTTTGTTATTTTATTACTAATTTTAAGTCTAAATTGACCGGACTATACCTGTAGCATCATTGTTAGTGGCATAACATGGATTCCTCCTTGTGAATGTTGAACATCGTTCTGTGAAATATATTTTCGCTCAATGAGCGTTTTCCTTTGCGCTTATAATATTGAAAATGATCTCGCAGCGATAAACTGCATAATATTTTTTTTTGCAAAAAAACGTATGCCAAAGGTCAAGTTTGACACCCGCCTTTTGCATTTTTAACCGACTCCAAAAAAGTAGGTTATCTATTCGACACGAATTTATGTTGGTCTATTACGGCTTCCAAACAAATATACGAAATTTTACAAGTGTATGTATGTATGCATGTATGTAGATATGTTGGTCCTCGTATATCTCCGAAACTGATTGACGGATCGTGATCGTTCTTTTTTTGTTTCTTTGCATTTTTATCTACTTAATGAATGGTAACAGTTTCATCAAAATCGGTTCAGTAATTTTCACGACTTAAAACTAAAAATTAGGAAATAAAAATAATTTTAAATAATTAAACCGACGTCAAAAAAGTATGAAATAAAATTTATTACATACTTTAGGCTTACTTTCTTTGAGGTTGGTGACAAAATTTATCTTGAATACAAAACAAAAACACCAACCTAAAAAAAGTAAGCCCAAAGTATGTAACAAATTTTGTTTCATACTTTTTTGAGGTCGGTTGAATTTTTTAAAATTATTTTTATACTTAGTTGTTTCAATAATATTATTTCAGACAACTTTCTCAAAATCTGAAAACTTGGAAAGTGATTTGCAAAAAGCTACCAATGAAGTGATTCATCTAAGAGAGGAGGAGAGCAAACTAAGACATGAAAATCTTCGATTAAAAGTAAGTATAGCATTTGCCTTTTGTAGATTAAAATATGTATCTTATTTATAAATGTTGTGTTGGTGTGACTCGGTCAGGTACTTGTTTAACCACAATTCCTGAAAGAATACATTGAATGTTTATTGATGTCACCTATATTATAATTGTTATTTATTATTATTGCGTTTGCATCATGTATGAACGTAGTAGATCCCTTAGAAGTTACAGCTTAAATTGTTTGATCATATAATGGCGCAAAAGATTTATTGTATAAGTTTATTAATAGCGACATCTTCACGGTAATGTATGATTTATTTTATTCGAATTGTTGTGACAAAAGTGGCAGTCATCAAAATTCCATTGTTTAATTTTCTGACTTACCTATCCATTTACTTTTATTGGTAAGATTTAGTGTCGCTAAGAATAGGTATATCAAAAATTTATATAGAAAATATGTAGAAACATGGTCTAACTTTAATATAATTATTATTACTCTGATGGGCAATTCAATGAAAAGTAAAAATAAGGTCAAATTTAAGGCTTTATCAAAGTGTTCTAAATATAGATAAATGTTTTGTTTAAATATTGTTACTTAAGTCTTCCTGTTTCCCAACAAATTTTTATTTAGTATAAAATATCCTTCTTTTTCTCTTATCTTATTCTTCCAAATAATTGTAAGATGTGATTCCGGAACAAAGATCAGAGACAGGCCAAATAAAAGGTGGACATTCTTGGCTTTGAAGAGTAGCAACATACACCCACTTACTTTACCTCTTATGATCCCATAAGGCTGCGATTCCACCAGCTCTGGGGGAAACGGCTTAGCGGAGCGAGGTTAGGTAAATGCAGCAATTCTATTGGTTCTTCAAAAACGCATCCCTCGCTACGCATCGCGTATCTCGCACATCTCTGGTGGAAAAGCAGCTTAATGTGGCTGCAGGGATCTTAGTATAAGGTATCCTGCACGATCGTTAATTTTTCTATGTTAAAATCAATTATAAATAATATTCAGTTTTCATATCTCATAAAAAATGTTATTACAGTAAAGTTTAAGAGTTTCAGTTTACTGTACTAAAACAACGAAAATAAAGTAATTCTAACAAATTAAAATACTTAACCATTAAATTAGAACTAAGTACCTATTTACAAAAAATAATAATAAAATCATAATAAAAATAATTCATCCATAAAACACAAACAAAAAATACTAAAACATAATTTAAAATTAAAAATTTCCTTTTTCCCCTTTCATCGAAACGGGAAAGAGACTTCACTCCAATATTATTTTTTTACCAAAGTTTCTGATATTTTCCGATAATTCTGATATTTTCCGATAATTAAAAATATTAAACTATATACCATGCCAATCTTTAGTATATATATTCTGTAATAATTTACTACTTATAACGACAGGCACTTAATCTTTGTGCATGCTGACAAGCTTGCTGTCGTGCTATGCGAATATTCATACTTAAGTTTTTTTGCCTTTTTCCTCGTTTTAGATAATAAAATGTTCTATATAATATAACTAATGCTTATATCTACATCTATGCCGGTAGGCTGAATACTTATGTAGGCATTTTTGTTTAATTTCTTTTTATTTATTTAATCAGTTTAATCACAGATGATAGGTTGTTTATTTTGTTCAAATAGTTGTACCCATATGCAACTTAATTGATTGTTATTTTATTATTTAAAAAATATCTACTTAGTAGATACAATAAAAATGTTTGCAACATACGTTCTTTGTGATTTGATACCGCTGGCGTCAATGTTTTTTTTTTTCAGATAATACATTTAAAGTTGTTTCTACCTTTCTAAGGTTGTTCTTTAAATAATATCTGCGCAGCATACCGTTTACCGTGATCTGCTGATTAATTGAACAGCTAATCAGAAATCTTTATAACTTCATTTTCTGCCTTTGCTTTTTTTGTTTGAATTGCCATCGATAAGCTGTTTAACATGGCATGAAGCTGCCGTATCTGCGACCATTGCGATATAACTATGTTCATAATTATACGAAATCCCTAAGGCATGATGAAGAGGATACTATCTCCCATTGGGTACCTACCAAATATTTGGTTAAACTTTAATAAAAAATATATTTTAACTATTAAAGTATTTTTTATGACACATTATACATAAGGGAGCGTTGTGTGTACAGACTTTTCTTTATTATTTTATATTTTTTGTTGTTTTTTGTTAATTGCGACTGCTTCAAATTGAAAGTTTAAGTGCCCAAGTAAAAAGCGACGAGTAAGTTGGCAAAGCATTCAATTGATTTCATATCAATTGAATTAAAATATTGTTATGCTATTTGAGCTGAGCATTACTTTTTAATGTGATTTTACTGGGCGAATGATCATGAAATGAAATGTGTTAATAAACTAGCTGCCCCGGCAAACTTCGTTCTGCCATAACCATAAAATTAAAAATGTAAGAAAACCCCCGACACAATAACGACAATTTTCATTGAACATATTATTTTGTAATGTGCACGTGATGCGCTTTCATTTGAGACCCCACTCGATTATATTTGCATAAATTTTAAACGACTCAGCCGATTTTCATCAAACATGTCTAAGAACACTCGCCCGTAAGTCACCTTTCATACAAAAAAACTAAATTGAAATCGCTTCAACCGTTCGCGAGCTACGATCGAATTACAGACAGACACGTCAATATTATAACACCCGTTCTTTGCGTCGGGGGTTAAAAACAAAACGCCCAACGACTTCATAGCCTAGGAATTATATTGATTTAAATAAGGTTGGCATGATATTATTATATTTAAAATGATGTCAAGTAGTTGAATAATAAATAAGACTGAATGAACTGTATGAATTTATTTAAGTCTGATTTGAGGTTAAAGGAAATTTTATAATATTAATATCGTTAGTAAACCTGTAATGAAAAAATTACAATTGATCACGACATTTTCGTGTAGGTAATTTGTAAAGGAAAACCGTCATTGTTATAATGACATTTCACGGCAAAAGTAGAATTGTTTTGTTGGATGGTCGTTCATGGAGAAAGAAGAGCTGGTTCGCCCAGCATGAAGCATCTATTTGCCATGTTGCTACTGACATATTTAAACTACTTCCGACCAATACGTGCACGGGTCAATGAAGTGGTCGGTAGGTACTAACATAGATTTCGCGCTCTCTGTCCTGAATAATACTTATGTCTAATGTGTTGTCTGAAAGCGTACGCCTATCATGAGACATCTATTTGGTTATGTATTCGTTGGTTATAGGCAACGATGGTGAACTTTGTTCTCGACTGAAAAGATGTAGACACATGTAGGAGCAGGTGCCTATATTGTAATTTTCAAGGGTGCAATGGTTGTGGTCCACTTACAATTCGATTAAAAACTGACCGACATTAAATTGTAATTGAAATATATTTTAAAGAATAGTCTATATGAATAGTTAATTGAGATGGATCAGGATAGTTTGAACGACAAAGCGACGCACCATAACGCCTTCAGTAATGAAAGGGTTGGATAGTGAAGAGTGTTGTGAATACTATACCAGTATTGTGTCGCGCAGGAGGAGTTGTTGCGCCTGCACCAGCAGCAGCAAGGCGAGGGGCACCCGCGCGCCGCCCGCGGCCACTCGTACGGCCCGGAGAAGGCCGCGCAGACGGCCGCGTTACCGTGGATCGTGTGCGCGATAGTGATGGCGCTCATCGGCATCGTCATCGGCAAGTTCCTCATGTGAATGGCCCTCGAGCCCCCCGCGGTGACCCGAAGCCACCTCGCAAATACCGCTGTTGCAACACTCCCGACATCCCACACGAGGCAGCTTAAGGTTTCTACAGTAGCGACCTCCCCGGCTTCCGCTATGCACTTGTGTTCTACACGGAAACGACGGTCACGTACTATCTCCGTTATGACTTATTCGTTCATGGAATTTAAAGTATTGTAAGATTCCTAATAATCGCATGCATAATTACAGCTTCGGCTGATATGTTAACGATGATGAGATCCATTATGTAGGATTCGAATCGCCCACGATTTATTCAGTGAAGCTTTCGTTCTAGGTACTGGTAATGATTTGTTTATTTGGTTTGTAGCATTTAATATTTAAGAAACAAAATCGTTGATACTCGTCATTCAATACTGACTTATTTCATAAAATATTGTTTTCTGTTATTCGTCTGAACTAATAATAATAATAATAATGCTTGTCAAAACGATAGGTTGCATTTTGTAAACATAGTAAATAATATATTTATTTCGATATATAAAATTTAATATTATATTAATAACTTGTGCATTTTAATTTAATTTTTAGAACAGAGAAACGGCGTTGAATCATTCACTGTAGTCAGTGAAATTCAAATTTAAATAAATTAAAGTTTGTTTTAAATATTTTCCTCTTATTACGAAATTTTTATACCACTATAAGAGAAAGCATTATATATATATCGTGTGTTTGGCTTCGAACTAGCGATAATTTAAAGGCATAAAATAGAACAACTTTCCTTACAAATTTCCTTTCTTACTTGTGTATCAAATACTGTAAAAAAATCTACCTTAATCTTCCTTAAATATCTACTAAATATCTACCTTATCGAGCTAGTTTTTTAATTATGTAAGAAAATCTAAAAAAAACCATTTACTTTTTTACTAAAATAATTGAAAACGCATTTTACATTGAAAAACTTACAATATTTTCTATTTTATCTCTATCATACCATTTATAGGATTTTTTTTCGATGAAATTCGGTCTATTTTAAGCCCTTAAATTAATAGCTAGTTCAAAGCCTGTAAGTACATGACAAGAAGTACTATTATTATATTAAATTTTACTTTTATATGGTTACATCGATTTTTAAAAGCAACTTAATTGCTAATCGCTGTTGCTTAGTAGTAAAATAGTATAGTAAGTTTTCATTGGTCCGCTTTTATTCTTTCTTATACTTTAATCTTCTTTTACTTTTCTTATACTTTAATGTTGTTGTTTATGTGAAATTGCTGTTTGGAGTGAAAAATAGAATTCCCTGAAATAACATGTTGTTTTTCCTAGCCTCTAGTTTAGATAGACACATTTACAAAATATATTTATATCAATAAGGTTTTTGAATCACAGACATCACAGTAGACGCAATTGCACTTGCCGGTTGCTTATGTACACTTAAAGAATACACGTGGTTGCTATAGGTAAATTATTATTACACACATGAAGTTATTTCCAGTAGTTCCGCTACCTGTGCATCTTTCCAAGTTGTGTGCCTTAAATTGGCCATGTCCTTCGATTAAAAGAAAATCCGCAACTTACGCTTTCACGTTGAAAAAAAGAATTTACAACGTGAAGGCGTAAGTTATTTCGCTTTCACTTTGATCGAGTTTATTATTGAAAAAAATGCGGCAGAGATATAAATAAAAACGTTTGGTGGTATCTTTCTAAAAATTCTTAATAATTCTGCCAAAAAAGTAGTCTAAGAATGGTCACTAAATGTTTTAATTAAAATCATCACGTCACGGAAATAATGGAAATAACCACATCACCACCATCTTTGGTAACGTCCTAACTTCTTTGTTATGACGCATTACTGCCTAAACTTATTATTGTTCATAATCTGAGTTGTAACATTAGCTACTGTTTATTTGCATCAAACTACATATAAGTTCCACCACAATTACAAAGCGCCTTAACCATGTGTAAGTAATAAGGTAGACCGGACTATTAATTATGCATATTTAGACAATTTTCAGCTGACATTTCATATTTTATGTAAGAGCGCTGAAACAAATTTTTGCTATATTTGCAAGTATTTTTCGTTTCATTTTAATATATGTATTTGCCCTGCCGTTGCCCTACCAAGCATATAATTATGTACTTACACTGTTTCGTATAGTAATTGTAACGAGCAGCCATTAGTATGGGAACATGTCAAGAAAGACTGACATACTAATGATTGACGTTTACCGTACGAATACTTATACGATGGTGTTCATGCTCACGGCACAAATTTTAATGCGGCGGGAGCAAGTTAGCTAATACAATTTGAAAACAGCAGCCAGTACTTTTGAAACATAAGAATATTAACGTTTACTTCACGCAAGAAAAGAAGATGAAAAAAATATTTTTAGTTTTTAAAAAGTGAATTCGTTAATACTTTTATTTAAAATATTAATTTGTCTCGTGTTATGCACATAACTAAAGACATCAAAATATATTTATGTCCACTAATTACCAAAATCACTTCCTGTATTGTAACAGTAAACAGAAAGATGTTACAACTCAGCAGAACCAATGTACACTCACTTGAGCATATCTTGCATTAATATTGATATGGCACAATGTATTGCTGTTCCTTGGTAAATTAACCAATGATTTCTACATATGTATATACGAAACAGCATTGCTGGATCTAGTCACTAATTAACATTTTACAAATAATGTTACAACTTAAATTATACATATATAATTTTTAATGACTTCTACCAATTAGGTTATTAAGATGCAGTGATTTCTTATTCGTAAGCAACAGAGTACATTGCGCCATGCATTGAAATGCTTGGTAGATTGGCTCCTCAAGTTTAGATTAACGTAAAATCAAATTTTATATGATGTTAATATTGAAATTCCATAATTATTTGGAAGTATATATGAATCGTATTTTGAAACTTATATCTTAGGATATTTATAAAATGATGTCTCCTGTCCTTTCGAGTCTTAAGTTCAATTCACTGTTTGCATGTAGGAGGAATAATTATGTGTAACATTGTACTTAATCGAATAATCATTATAGTGTAATATTTGGATTACTGTTTTCAAATACCTAGAGCACTGTGTGGGATTAATAAAAATATACTTTCTATATTCTAGAGTAAGTGGATGTACTGTAAGTATTTATTTGTAACAACGAAATTTATTTGAGAATTCTGAACATTGAAGCATTAATTTGCTCACGAAAAGTCAATACAGGCTGCTTTAACAGACGTATGTTTACTGTGAAGACCTCATTCACAAAATGGGAGTGATAAAACAGCTTCGAGGATATTCGCTTTTAAAATCTAGGGTTTCATGCGGTTGGTCTAATTTTAGTTGAGCTTCTGATAACATTATTAGGAATGTATTGAGTTGTGTTGATTCAAGAGGCGTTAGGAACATACTGAATAATAATAGAGTTGTGTAAGTTCTTAAAAATGGCTAGATCTTGCAGGTAAACGCGCTATTATTAAGGGACTACATCTGCTCCGAACTCCACTGGTGATTTTATTTAACAAGCACTATTCATAGAATTGATTTTATATTTTACTTCGAAAATTCTTTTACTGTTAACAATTTTCGATTACATTAATTGTTTAATAAACCTCTTAACATAGCAATTCTTAAATTTACGATATGATAATGTTGATGTTCTTCAATGAGTATTGTTATGTGTCGTCGTGCAGGATTGTTATACCTTTATGTATAATGTATATCGAAGTGAGTTTTTGCCCGAATCTTGTTATAATCGCGTCAGTGACATTGTCTGTATTGTAATAACGAGATTGGCGCCGTATATTCTGCGCGTTGGTCGTCGGTGCCAGAACTAAGACATTCATTCATGGTGTATAGTTTATATTATATTTATAAACCATTAATTATTATGACCGCTTTTAGTAATCACATGTAAATTTTCTCGGGAGATGTATTGGTATAAGGTATTGTGCATTATTCGTAGTATTATTTTTAACAATAGTAACATTTAAATTTCCGTATCGTATTGTTGTTATATTAAACTATTATGCTATATTGTATCGTTTTCTGAAATAAAAGACTTAATTTATGATTTACATTGGAATGTATTTTTTACATTACTTTCCTATTTCAATCGTTAATAATATACCATTTGATAACATTTCCTCAGCTCATAAGAGGTATCCAATACAGTACCCGTGAATAGGCATGATTACTAATTTTCAAAACTTCTATGATATTCAGAAGTTTCTATTATGTCTAAAATATATCATATTTCTGTAGAAAATTAAGGTTTTTGTGCAATAAAAGTACATTTAAATTTTCAGTTTCAAATTCATTCCAAAACGCTTGCCGGTGTCATGGCGTCTGCCATTACGTCACGGATCAGTGAAAAATGCAGAGATCGCGTATTTGCTTTTTTAAACGAAAAAAATTACGTTTACGTGACGTAAATTGACGTAATTCGTTTTCATGGGTGTTTAAGCTATCATGGCGGATTGTTGTATAACAAATAAATTATTAATCTCGACATTAATAAGAGAATAAATACATGTTTCAAAATCTTTGAATCCTCAGCAGAAACCACTATGAGGTGCAAGGATACGCCGATGACCTTGTAATAATGGTTAGATGTTTCCACCAGGACACTATCGGCCAGGCTTCAAAATGCTCTCAACATTGTGTCAGTGTGGAGTAGGGAAAACCAGCTCTCTGTAAACGCTGACAAAACCGCAATAGTTCCCTTTACTAGGAAGAGGCTTCTCAATAAGCTAAGACCTATCAATTTAAACGGAAAAACTATAAAACTTTCCAATGAAGTTAAATATCTTGGCGTCACATTTGACCTAAAACTCGCGTGGAATACGCATATCGACAAAATTGTCGAGAAGGCAAAAATTACTCTAGGGCTAAGTAGTCGACTGGTGGGCACAAGATGGGAAATGCGGATTGAACCGGCTAAAAAGAAGCCGGCTATTCTAAAAACCGGACTAGTGGCCAACCCGTGTCGGATGTTTTCAAACCGCCAGACAAGCAACATGGAAGCAACGTAAGGCAACATGTTCGTCATGTCTTGTGTTTAGGCTGGGGAGGTAGGTATGGTCGCCGGGAAGTATGTCTCATGAGTAGCAAAGCACCTGCATAAAACCTCAAGTATTTTTTTCTTTATTAGAAGTTGGATGCTGGCTTTCAGTTAGTAAATAAAGATAAGTATCCGCGGATGTTGACACCAAATATCCGTATTCGAATCCGTGCCCGCGCATTTAAATTTTTAACGATCCGTCACATATCACTAATCTAGAACAATGGCTTCTCTTTGGCATGAATGTTTTTTTGAAGTGAAAACTTCTTTAGCGGCGCTGTGCACTTTTTGGGATGGGTAAAAACATAGAGATATTATAGTAGAGCAGGGAAGCCAGGCTTCCAACTGTCCTTCGGTTAAAAAGAGTAAGAGAGAAGATTGTCGTACCTTCTCTTCTCGCGCATGTGCAATTAGCGGGAAACAATTTTAGGTACCTATTGAAAATGTTTAATGCGCATGCGTGAAACGCGCGAATGCACTAAGTTCTTTAATGCGAACGCATTAGTAAAGAGACTTGCCATCATCTTATATCTCTTTCTAAGTGTCGGACATATCATTTTCCTATCCAAATCGTTTTGCTTTTCGTTTTTTTTTTCTAATAGGTATATCAGTCAACTCTTCTTTTAATAGTGCAGTGTAGCTTCTTTTTCAACAGACTGCCACGAATTTATTATTTTAACTTCAAACTTGTGCACACCCGAAGAAAAATCCGAGAATGACTGGCCTCGTCCAAACAACAGAGGCGGCCAGCGCTGGCTTACTGCAGGACTGGCGTTAGCATTACTGGCTTCGTCTAAACTCTTTAATAGACTACAAATAAAATGCAATTTTCGATACAATATTTAATTTGAATCTAAAGTTACATAGACAATTAATAAACAGTAACTTTAACGAATAATTTGCACAACTACATTGACACCTAATTTTAGGTATATTATTATTTATTACACTAAGACTAGACATAGATTATAATTTCACATATTTCAGGAATAAAATGCAAAATTAGTTACATATAACTACAGCAAATTGGAACAAGTGTTGTGAATATTACTTGAAACATTTCTGTACTACCTGAGATAATAATATAATATGGTTTAAATGTATAACAGTAAAAGCCACGCAAAATATATTTTTTCAATAGTTTTATCCACTAGGTAGGCCACAATTTTGATTTATAAGCATAATGGGTGACTTACATCCTAGATAAGATTATGACATAGGTAATCATTTAATATTTCTTTACAATTAGTGCATCATTTTTATTGTTTAGCAATATTCAAACTAGAAGACAATTTCACTATTTCAAGATCTATTCCTGAGTACATGTTAATTCTGAATACTGAAAACTATACATAGTAAATTTACGATAAAAATATTTTGTTAAAAACAATATTAAATTCAATGTAAAGCATTTTTTCGTTCAATTGGTCCAGATTACACTTGCCCCTATACAAGCACCTATCGACTCACCCAATCACTTACCGCAAAACAAAATAAAACGATAAATAGAAGAAAAGTGCGATTTGAAAACAAAAAACATTTACAGGATTATATTTCTACACTTTTCGTATATATTTAATAGAGTTGGTAAAATAAAAAATATATCTTTATTATATAGATGCATAGGCTAAGGGGATAATTGCCTTGATTGTATATTTTTATTAATAGAATGATTCTACATAATAAGATAAAATTAAATAATGATGGTCACGTCGATGGATATAGGGTAGTTGTATCTGAATCTGCGTGCACGTCAAGGCCGTTAATCGATTTGTATCTAACAGTATTGTTGCGGTTTTTTTACTTTTTTAATAACACACAAAGTTGCGAGCAGAAACTAGGATTCATTCATTTTTACCCAGTGAACCTGCACTTAAGTCGAATGACAATTGAACATTAATCATGAGCATGCTACATGCAAACTCAAAAATACGTATAGATCTACAACTTTTGCATTTTAACCGTTTATAATGCTTCAAGCTAACTTAGGATACAGTTAATGTGTCAATATACAAAATAAAACATGACCTTAATTTTATAACTTATAACAATGGCTGATGCAAAACCTTAACATTAAAATTGAATACTGTGCACCATTGAGATCATTTGAAAGTTAAACTTATGAGTACTTACTTTTTTACATTGTTGGTAAGATGATTTAATTGATATATTTAAATATTTCAAATATTTATATTAGGCTTGGTTCTGCAATACCAGCCCTTAGAACATGCATTTAAATGTAAATAATCAATAATCATTAATATTTTAAAATAAATAGTTATGAATATCTTAATCTTAAATTATATGTATTATTCAATATATTAAAAGTACAAAATGACAGATTGCTACTGCAACAAATACATCTAACACATAATACATTTGAGATTCTATTGTGATGATAACTTCATTGATAAATTAAAATGTTTATGTATTATTTTATATTATGTATAATATAACCTTATTTTGTCTAAATATATACTCACTACAAAACATCAAATAAAATGTCTTCAATACATACATAATTTTATTTGACTTGAATTGTAATAAAATATATGGAGCTGATTCTTACGCAGGTCCGTCTATGTCTGTGGCTTTGTCGCTAAACATGGGTTCATCTTTTAAAAAAGTACCTGAGCGTCCCATCACAGGAATATCCATTGGTCTTTCTTTTTCTTCGTGTTTCGTCGCATGCTTTGTCTGTTTCACTGGTTTAGATGATGATTTTGCCGCTTGTGGCTCTTTCACAATTTTTGGTACCATTTTTGCTGAGCTGGATTTTGTAGCGTTCATAAGTGACCCAGGCAGTTTTCTTTCAGTTTTAAGTTTCGATGTTACAGGTCCAACATTCTTGTTGAACGAGTACCTTTTGGTGCCATTATTTTGTTCCTTCGTTTCACTATATTTTTGAGATTGGTTTGAATATATTGGTATTTTTGTTTTACCACTCTTGCCCACTGATGAGGCAAGAGCTGTCAATAAATGAGGCGGGTTTTGGAATTTTGGCGACTTGATAGCTGAAACAATAAAAATAATTTAATTGCAATTTAATTTTTATTTATTTAAATTACACAGTTTCTGAAACATCGCGTAGATGTTTCCAGGAAAAATGTTTCAGAAACTCTGCCGTCCACAGACAGTTGCTTAGGTCATGTCGCCCGAGGAAGTAGTGTTGTACGTGGTGCCTACATTTTTTTCCACAAGTCCATTTCTAGTAAAAAGAAAAGAAAAAGATGGTGGGCCAGGAATTACTTGCTAAGACGTATTAAGTGATTTATGCATGTTTGATGGATTTGTAGACAACATTCCTCTCTCTTGCAAATTGTGACTGCAATATATGCATTCTCAACATCTGTTTTTGGAATTGCCAAAGCATTCGAAATTTCTTCCCAGGCATTCGTTTTGATTTTATTTTTGTAGTCCTTTGTCGAGCAATCCCATAATATTAGGTTTTTCTCAAAGAGTTCTATCAATTTAAAGATAGTCTCATCGTCCCACACTACAGCCATGTTTATAAACAAATGTTTAGACGTGTCCACACTCATACACCTGTTGCGCAACTGATTTGTTTCTGTGCTAGTGGGGAGCACCGAAACATACCGATAAACACGTAGTGTTTACAGAAACAAAATTATAGGTTTCTGAAACAAAATGTATTTAATGTACCTACTGTAGTGGACATTCTAGAGCCAGAAAAAATTGAGTGGTAAGACAGACATCCAAATGTGGATAGAGCAATGCCGGCCAGTTTAGGTTAACTTACCAGGTTATTAAGTTTAGTATAATAAGTTATGCACTGTGGCTGCCTGCCCTGAGCCATGTGGCTAGGAATTCGGTATCTTACTCGAGAGGTCTAGGTTTGACCCCCAGTGGCATGAACGCAATTTAATCATTTACAGGTAAAGAAAAACATAGTGAGGAAACCTGCACGCCTGATACTTTTGCATATTGTTCAAAGGCATGTGAAATCCACCTACCTGCATTAGGTCCATACCTAGCATCCTTACATCCTTCTCATTGTGAGGGGACAGAAAGATGAATTAGAACAATTCGTTTTTTTTATTTCTTAGCAGTTTTGTTCCTGCTTATGTGTTACTATTACAAGTTTTACTTACATTCAACAGATCCTTTGCTCGTATGTTTGGTTTTTGTATATGTTCCATATTTGTTACTCGTTTGAGATTCGCTAAGCGAATCTGTTGATGGCTCAGCAGTGCGTGGACGTGAAGTAGTCGCTAGACTGTCTTGGGAAATCGCGAACGGTTTAGACTTCGTACGACTGGTACGTACATTTCGCGCCAGACCTGGATTGGAATTGCGAGACGAGTCACTCGACGAGAGAAAATGTTCTTTCGGTGGACGTTTTTTCACGACTTCCTTGCAAGGTCGCGGTTCTAAATATCTCGGCTTCGTATTTTCAAAAGTGTTGGTACGTACGGAAGTTTTATTTTTCACCACTCTATCCTGCGATTGATTGGTTTTCGTCTGATTATACTTCGCACGCTCCTCCTGAGCCTTGGTGGTTCTCACCTTGGGAGGATTCACTTTAACGGACTTTTTAAAGTCACGTAATTCGTTGTCGCTTTTTATTTTGTCGACGAGGGCAGCCTGCGGGGTCGGCTTCGGCTTATACGGAACGAACGAGGCGCGGACGCGTTCCATGTCCAAGCTCTGACTCGTCGAGGAGACGCGGGGCTTGCTGGGCTTACTGGCGTAGGTGGATTTACATTTTCTGTCTTGGAACGGCGAGGCGACGGGAACGGCCTGCGCGCCGTACATGATGCAACCGAGTTCCCTCAGCCGCTTGCGAAGGTCCGACGGCAGGTCCTTGAACGCCTGAGTGGTGACAACGCGCGGCGCGGCGCGAACCAGCGCGCCCTCGCACTGCAGCCGCCAGCGGGCCGCATGCAGCCCCAGCAAGCCGTGGCCGGCGGCCGGGTGGGCGCGCAGCTCCTTCATCACGCCGGAGAGGAACGCGTAGGCTCGGCACGTCTCGTCCGGCGGCGCCCACTCGATGGCGGTGGCGAGGCAGTCGTCGAGCGCCTGCGCGGCGGCGGGCGGCGCGTCGGGCGCGGCGGCGCCGGCGGCCCGCAGCGTCGCCGCGAGCCGCGGGGCCGCGAACAGCGCCGCCGCGTTCACGAGCCGCCGGCACATGCGCGCCACGCTCTCCGCCCACCGCGTGTTTTGCAGCGATGACACTGCACCCACAATCGATGCGATTAGACAAACTGACCGGTAACAATGCGATCGATTCCACGTAAACTTATTCATATAACGTACCTGTCAATCCGCATCCGTAAACGGTGTCTATTAAATTATCGATGGTCAAATTTATTATGTGTTCTTGAAAACATTTATCCAGTAACTCCTTGGGTAGGGTGGCGAAGGATTTTGTGGGCCACACTTTAGAGAAATATTTCGTGATCCATCGAAGGCATTTACGATACAGATCGTCCAATCCGTATACGGATGTGAGGGGGAAACATTCCACTACCCCTACGGTGCACACTTGACAAGGCTAAAACATAAATAAAAAATTACCTATTGTCAATTTCTGTAACTCGCGTTTAACGTGAAATGTGAATTCAAAGCACAAACGAAATAACGCTCACCCTGTGAAAGTGGTGACAGTATTTTGCCTTCAAAGTAAACATGATCGCTTCTTTGAGACCCTCCAAACCTAACATATCCGCGATGGTTGCCAGCTCGACGATACTTATCGAATCAGGAATAGTCGACACTCCTGAATAAATGTGGCAGAGTGCAAAATGCACCACATTAAAAGAAAACCTGTTTTGAAAAAATATTTTTGTTATATTTTATAACTGTAATTAAAATTAATTAAGACTTATCAAAACAATAAGTATACATACGGCGGCATAACTATTACATTTCCAGCACTTTCGACCCAACCTCCACTAAGAATACCAGCAAAATATTGACACCTAAAAAGTTACACAAAAACAAAGATGACATACATATGTGTGCATGTATTATTATTTTAATATCTACTTGATATCATACATTGTCACATTAATTTTAAAAAAATATTTACCTCGAGGAAAGAATGCACTTATGAGCTTTTATACGCTTTCCAGAAGCTTCAACTATAACGTCGGGAGCAATTTCTTCTAAGAACATACGCAGCAAGTCTTGTCCCAGACGAGACTGACAATTTCCAATCAAACTAGAAGTTTGACTTGTCTCTGTAGTGCTATTTTCTGAAATATATAAAAAAGCATTAAATTTCGATAAAGCTTAGGAAATTATTATCTACTTATTCAAATAAAGAAATTTTATCTTACCTACGACCGAGCGACAAACACTGCTCTGAACACTGCTCATTTCAGACATATCTGATACTTGTTCCTCAAGTTCTCCGGGACTCGAGGACATTCCCTGCCTCAGAGGTGACCGAGTCCTCCCCGATAGAGAGCCCGGCATACTTTTGCTAAATTCGTTTTTCAAATGTGGGAATAATCTATTCAAACTTAATGCATTTTCTGAATGGAATGAACTTATTACTTCGATAGATCTAGATGACGCTGCATGACTCTGTTCTCCCCAATTATTGTCTGGAATAGATCTGGTCATTCTAACATCTAAACCATCTTTGTGTTCATGAACAAGTACTGGTAAATCGGGCTTATAAATAGGTTTATCTAAATCGGACAACTTCACAAAAAGGTCAGTTGTTTCATTATTTACAGACTCTTCGTGTATTACATTTGTTACAATTGAGTAAGATTTTTCTCCATTTATAGATTGTGAATATTTGAAAGATTTCTCATTTCCTGTTTCTTTTGCTTCTCCACTCTTTTTAGTTTTATTTTTGGACTCTGCTGGAATAGCAATTATTTCTGAAATAGTTAAATTCGGATCGTCACACAGGGATTCATAAGTTTCAAATGAAGGTACTGCTTCGTTAGGGTCGAAAATTTTTGGAAACGTAGGTATTATACATTCGCTCAACGGCGCTTTGGTAACTTTAGGCAGTTTGACGTTACATGTATTGTCGTTGTTAGATTGTTTCTTTGTGTTAAGGGAAGCTGACAATCTAGATGGCATTTCTTTAACTGTGGACTTTTCACCCAAATCAATATACATTGAAAACATATTTTTCTTTTCTGCGACACTGCCTGTATCACTGCTTTTCGGTGAGGCGTCAGGCAAGCTGGAAAGATCTATAAAAAATTTATGACTCGACTTTTCACTACTGTCTGAATCAACGGATCCCCGACTTTTGTTACAATTATCAGATCCGTCGTATTTTGATTCATGTTTTAAGGATTCACATGTTCTGTCTGTAGGTTTCTTACAAGCTACGTTCAAGTTAGGAGCAATTTTATCGTCTTCTTTTGTGCTCGTTGACATGTCTACTACCCAAGCGGAAGAACTAGTCTTCGGGGATTTTCTAGAGTTTATTGTAGGTGATCTCGTGGATTCATATTTAACTTCAATGGAGGCACCCCCAGATACAATTGGCGATGATTCATTATACCTGGTAGCTGTCAGTTTGGTTTGATTTTCTCGGTTACTTGCCTGAATGTCGACTTCACCTTCAGATTCGTACTGCTTGCTAACACATGTCTTTTTTAATGACATGATTGAATTATAGGGTGTCGACGTCTCAATTACAGAACTTTGTGATTTATCTCTATGTTTATTATAGCTAGCCGACTCATTTATGTTCAATTCAGCCTGAGATACATTATAGTTTTGTTCAAATGGATTTGTACTTAGAGAGTCTTCTGTAATGGGAGTCATTTCAAATATAGTAGGCGACATGTCTCGCTGTACAGAATCATGATCCTTATTTTCGTTAGCTTGTTCTAAGGAATCATCATTATCATTACTTTCAGACCAATCAGTAGGACTGATATCCAGTTTGTTAACCATAGAACAAGGAACTGGCTGACTGGGTTCAAATATTGTACTTGGTTTAACCACTTTATTAGTTATTTCTTCATTAGTGGCTATTAAGCCAATACCATTATCCTCTTCATCGATTAAGCTTGCAGCATCAATGAAACATGCTGTTGATATAACACGAGGTTCATTTTTGTCAACTTCTTCCATATTGGAAGATGGCAGAGTAACTGTCACATTATCATCACGTGTTAATGTTTGAGTGACTGTTACGTCGTCAACATATGAGGACTGACGTTCCGCATTTATAAAAATTTCGCATATTTCTTTTTCAGCTAATCTCGGTGGAAAGACTGACTCCCATGAACCAGTCTCTGAGGATACAGACGATGATTCCATAATTACAATTTCTTCGTTTTGCCTCTGCTTTTCTTCCTTAGATGATTTTGTGGTGTCTTTTATTTTATTGGGTGATTGAATTTGTTCATTACAACTTTTCTCTGACGAATTCCCACTTACAGGGGACGTGTCCGAGCGGATCGTTCTGACTTTAAATCTGTTTAGTTGATGTTTATCTGGACTAGAAGTGGATTCATGACTCAAGTTTTCATCTGCTGTTAATTCATGCAGAGTACTCTCAGTCAAAGAAACGTCAGTTAAAGTTACGTCTTTGTGGCTATTTAAACTTTCCAGAAGGCCGGTATTCTCCAATCCTGAATCTGATGATGTGAAAATATTTTCCATCTTTGCGATATTATCTCCAACATTTAACTGAAAAAGACAGCTTGATGATTCTAAACCAGGTGATCCAGCATATGCAGCTGATAGGTAATCCGACGAAGAACTTGGATCGTCTGCAATTAGACTATCTGGCGAATAAGCAAGATCTGTAACTTTTTCCTGCGAACTTTGATAAGTATTAAAATTTTTAATAACGTTATTAGTCTGAGGTTTAGTTATTTCTGTAGTATGGCTAAATAATTTGGTGACCTGATCAGTCACTACGCCAGACTTCTTGATATTAAGTAAACCATTTTTTTCATCTCCATTATATTTAACAATATTATCACAACTACAGGAATGTTTAACGGTTTTAGGTAAATTATTAGAACACAAAGACAGTGAAGTAGGTTTACTCCTCAGCGAAAATTTTAAATTACTGGGGTCTTGTGTTTTTATAATAGATTGGAAAGCATTTGACAAAGCATCCTGTTCGTTTAATTCTTGTTCCAAAAGGTTTCCTTCTATAGGCACTAAAGCATAATATTCTTTGGTTAATTCTGTACTAGGACTTTTGTGCAACCTTCGTTCAGTATATGGGCTTATACATTTGGGTGTTAAAAATACATCAGATTCAATTTTTTCTATAGGATTCGAGAGTAATGTTATATTCGTTTGAAGATATTTAATTATTTCACTTTCTTGATTCTTGATGTCACATTCCGTGTAAGCATCACTGAAAGCAGAAAAAATATTTAATGTTCTTTTACATGGAATACTATTATTGTTCGTCATTTTGACTATTTAATTTACCTTATGAATGAGTATATCTCATCAAACGTATCGCGTCCAATATTCACATGTAAAATTGTTTTTAGTTTTTGGTAAAACTGGTTAGTTCGTGCTTTTAAAATACAACTATGTGTCAGTATCTTTAGTTTCCCACAAGCAACCTCTAGATCTGTATAAATGGATTCGTCGAAAATTCTGTAACGTGAGTAAATATTTATAACATTTGATGACTGTATAGTAAATAATTTATATTAAAACCAACATAATAAACAGTGTATCCAATAAAGAATGGATAGTCTTGAAGCTCTTTAATTAAAATACTGCTACTCTTTAAATTATTTGAGTAGGCCCTCTGGGCTGAATGGAAGGAAGGAAGGCCCTTTAATTAAAATTTAAATTCAAATACTATTTTACAATAAATGAAAATAGCTACTATTTTTCTGCACTTCTAGCTACTGTCCAGAATATTTTAACATCAAAAGTTAATGAATTTTATTTATTTATTTGTTTGTGGTATACAGAAACACAGTAGTATGAAAAAATATGGAATTTATTTTAAAAAGATAGGCACATTTGGTTATGCCTTTATTTACTTTTTTATTTTATTTCATTTTGATGGTTCTCATGAGCTCTCATAGGGCTCTTGAAGATTACCCATTCATTCTGGGACACTCACTCTGTATACAAAATGGTACAATGTGTACAAACACATGTTAAGTTAGTAATTGTTAATATTATTAGCTCAGCCTATTACTGTAAAAAACAAACATTAACAAATGTTAATTACAAGATATGACGCTGTCATCCAGTCCTAGTACTGTTATAAATGTGAATGTTTGTGAGCATGAGTGGACAGGAGGAAGGATGTTTGTTACTCTTTCACACAAAACGGCTGAACAGATTTGGATGAAATTTAATATGCACATAGTTTATAACTAGTATCTTTATACATTGATGATATTACTATGCTATAAGTGTTTTATTAATTGCTTATAGATTTACGGGCTCACTTCAATCAACAACTCATCTTTTAAACAAATAATTTAGTTATGAACTACTTAAATCCTTAAGTAATTAATTAATATATCATTCTAAAATTCGTTTGTGAAGCTTATGATAACTGATTAACAGATAAAAAGCTAAAACATTTTTACTGTGTAAATACTGGAAATGACGACAGCACAAAAAAATTGTTGCAAATTTCATAGATAACATTCAATTATAATCTTAACATTGAAACACTAATGGCCAGTTTAAAATGGTTTCAATTAATGAGAGTAAAATCTTTTTTCAGCTCTCGAGATTTTATTTATTACTTGAAATAACAGATTATAAAAGAACAACACTCGAAAGTTAATCTTGTGTCGCCTTCCGCCATCCTTACCTCTCGTCGCAATCCAATCAATCAATAGAGGATTAAAATAAAAAACATACAAAAGTTTTTAAAAGTAGGTTCATAGTTATGGTGAAAAGAAGCCAACCACAATCTTGTTTTTAGTCATGGCTTGGTAATTTTCTTTTTAGGGTAAACGTGATACCGCAGTTTAAACAAGGGGTCGCAATTTAATAATCTGACAGTTACTTTAATATGTTAACAAAGAACTGATAAAAGTTAAACAAAATTAACGTAAGATGGCTACCAACGTAAGGCCTTTACAGTTAATTGAGTGCCCTCCATCTATGGATGATCACATTTATAAAGTAAAATATAGGAAGATAGTTAATTAATTAGAAGAATATATAGTATTACATATATCAACCACTGGGACTAATTATTATCAGCACTAAAACAAGCTGTATTTATTTTTGTCTACCTGGCCACATCTTCCTCCAACTGTTGTTGTAGATGTGTCTCCAATTTCAATGCTTCATCTGATGGCTCCGAGGACTCGTTCGCCGACACCGGCTTAGCTCTCGTGTACGGCATTAAGCATCTCTTACACCTGCATAAATTAATCATAAAAATTATTATTATTTCAATAACATTTACCTCACGTCATAATGTTATTATCATTATCCTGGCATGGTTGCCGTGTAATGTTAGAATGCCTCTGAGGCATTGCCTCATGTTCTGGTGTATGTAGGTATTTCGATTTTGGTGATCTGGTGATTTCGATTGATAATTTAGAGGTCATTACTAGTTTTCCGTTGATCCACAACTTATGGAACATTCTGTCATAGATTAATGTATCAAAATTGACTTAAATGCATTCATCAAACTATGTGTTTAAAGTGCATTGTTAAGTTGTTTAAGAAATAGAATTGTTCTTTGTTCAAGTTCAAAGTAAATTTTTGTAACATAATACAGGATCTATATTTTTAGCGGTTTTGGTAATTTAATAATCTTATTCTTTATTATAACTACATATTATTTATTATTAGACAAAAACTTTTTATTCAGAGTACATAATATTATGTATTAAATGTATATATCTGACAGGTACAGGTACAGGTACTTTACAATGATTATTTATATGCAAATCATAAAATGTATAATCTATTGTTTCTATTTATTGTCCTATGACTATGACATCATACCATGTCAGTGTTATAGTATTCTCAATTTAATGCTTTATGCATTTTCCAGATTTTACACTAATGATTAAAAGAACAACTAATAGTACAGGAGGAATGGGCGCATTGCATGAGTACCGAAAACTATTCCACCTCAATTTTTTTAAGCGATCCTCTTCAAAATTGTCCTACTGATGATATAAATACATGTTGCCATGGGGCAGCCCCATACCATATTGTTTAAACCGAAATTGCTATAGTTTTTAGTATTTAAAGGTATTTATGTACATTACATTAGTAGTCCACCAACCTGCAGTAGGTCAGGCTAGTGAACAATCAAATCAAATCAAAATAATTTATTTGCACGAATATGGGTTAGTTGGTTTTACAGGGCATTTTGATCAATCCATATTCACCTATTCAGGTATGAAAATTAAAAAAGTAAAATAAAACTAATGTTAGTTATACAAATTAAAACTCATAAAATATTAAAACTTATTACTAATATGTACAACAAAGGCCTACACCCTTCGTTTTCTAAGAGGAGACCCAACCCTGTGGATCACAAACATTTGATGACCCGAGTAGAGCAGTCGTTAAGACACCGGTGCGCTACGCGGAGGGTCCTGCGTTTGATTCCCAGCAGAGCAGAGGTTCGAATGATGAATTTGAATTTCTGTTTTTGGTCTGGGTGTGTTGTGTTCTTATCTTGGCACCCATGACACACGGAATCTTAGTGTGGGGCTGTGAGTGTGAAGCGTTATTTTATTTTTTTATTTATTTTGCAGATAAAAGATATTATAATATATACACTTAGTATAGTGTATAGAGTATGATGTAGTAATAAGTAAGTGTATTTACCTGGGGCAAATGATCCAAATGGGTAAGTAGCATTTCGAGAGAGTGATTGCTCGAAGAATTAAACTTGGCTGGACAACATTCAGGAAATTAGGAAATGTCTTGCCTCATATATCCCAGGACCTGAAATTGAAAAGATTACATAAATAGGGGTTATCAGTGATGACCTACATGTCTGAGATGTGGTCCTTTGCTCACACAGTAATGACATACAATCTTAGACTCACTTAGAGAGCAATTTAAAAAATGTATGCTTGTTATATCAGTAGAAGAATGAAGATAACCATCATAGTTCATGGTATTACTATAATTATGTATGTATATATTTATTATAATTATCATTTTTACTTTTATTCTTGAAGTACACTCTTACCCCTCTCATATTTTATGAACAATCCCATTACTTTTATGGTGCTTATTAAGCAATAAGGCTGCCTGTTATACCAATAATTTGTTTGTTGTACATACTATTTTTCTTGTACCTGTATATTGGTGTTCAATAAAGAGTAATGTTGTGGTTCTCAAAGTTTGCAAATTAAAGTAGCAACAGGTTGACCACATTGTTTGAAAGAATGGCAACAGAAGGGGAAAAAGGGTCCTCTAATGGCAATCTTGTCTATGCAAAAAGCGAATAGGTGGACCAAATGGTGGACTGGTGACTTGAAGATGTCAGGATACTTTTGGATTCAGAATTCCTAGGACAAGGCGGAGTGGTGATGATTAAGAACGGCCATGTCCAACAGTGGATTATGATGGGCTAAAAAGAAGGAAGGATGGGTGGTTGCTATTTTATATTTTAATAAATATAATTCAAACTTTTAGTATCAGGAAGCTGTTGCATTAATTATTAAGAAACAAGTTGTGCCGACTGCTTTGACAATGAAGTTTAAACACTGCCTAAATAAATCAGCCCTGGACCAGCAACTAATTATGTTTTCAAATATATAGTTAATAACTAACTCTACACCATCTGACTTGTATAAGACTAATTTTATTTTATTTTATTTTATTTTACAATTCATAGGAAAACTTACAGCTAACATAACAGACAGTGGTGTAAATAATAACATAACGAAGGCCATTTAAAAGTTTTCACAGATATACATTTCTAACAATCTGCCACTTAATTACTTTACAACAATAGGATATTAAAAGGACATAATGGTGTGCATATGTGGTGAGTGCACGTGCCACATGGCCTGCATTCAATCACATATTGGTGTTTGATGTCGATCAAGGCAACCTTATGTTAAGTTGCCACTAAAGCTTATTTATAACAATATTGAACATAAACAGCTTTTAAACCATCTATAGGGTCTATAGGTATAACTGCTATCTTTTCAATAACAACTGGGCCCAATGGCTTATTGTGCCCCCGAAGACACAGAAGTGAGCATTCAATTTGCCAATAGTGATCACTGATCACCCATCCCATCAAGGTACTGACATTGTTAAAATATTTCAATTATTTGTGATTTACTCAAGTAGTAGAGCTATTTGTGCTTCCGCAAGCTTCATTACATAAATATAGAAACACTTGGAATTAAGATTATATGTTGTATATTGCCCACATCTATTTACAATCTCCAACTATACTTTTTCTTATAAGATTGCATGTAGGTGACCATGGGCTGTAGTCATTGTTAATGAAAAACTTAACTATCAAACATAGTAAATACTCACCCTACTTTTTCTGCATATGAATATTAGGTATCAATAGGTGTATTTTCATTGAGAGTAGCTACATTAACTTTCTTTGAACTGCATAAAAATAAAAACTAGCTATAAAAATTAGCGCTCATAAACCGCAAAAACGCAATGAAGTAGAGACATATTATAAAATCATTAAAAACATTCGTTTATTTTTGTGCAATTATCGTACTACATCACAAAATAAAAGCAGAACTATTTCAATTCTCTTCGCGCACGATTTGATCGATCCCAGAGGCCTTAGGATGGCGCTTTTAGCAATGCCGGAGTTGTGTGAACCGGCGTTTTAGCTATTAGTGCAGTATTTATAATTCGAAAACTAAACTACTGCTTTATCACTGGAATATTAAATTTCTTAAGACATAGCGAATCACCTTCTGATCAATGCACTGCACTGCAATGTCTGCAATACACTAGAGACACTACAAACATAAAATCTCAAACTATTGTGGATGGGCTGGCTGAGCTGACTGACTGATTGATTGAGCCGATTTGAGCCTTTTTTCTGTCTATTTTAGGCCGGTAACACATTTACGTGTCGTGGCGTGTCGTGACGCGCTAGAAGTACTCGATTTCATACGTTTTATAACGTAGTGTTTAAGTACTCTATGATACATTTATTAGAACGCAAGGCGACACGGCACGACCTACAAATATGTCTCTAACCATATGTATGAAACCGATGTGCTTAGTGGCGCGTCACGACACGCCACGACACGTAAATGTGTTACGGCTTCATTTAGAGAAAAGTCAAAGATAACGAAGTTACAAAGACCGAATAATTCATTCACTAAAATCGATAATGAGGTAAGTTCTTGTTATTAGTCGATAATAATATAAAAATTTTGAACTTGGCGTACTTCTATTCTTTGTTTTACATTCATATCATACCTTTGTCTACACCAGCGCCATTCTGGAAGTTTTTGAACTGTTATTTACACTTACAGCTGAACACTTTTTTCAATTTTCTACCATAGGAGATAACTCCTTAGAATCTTACCACGTCTCTCACTTACTCTCTTACGAGTCACATCTTAGATCTCTACCACGTACACCCATGGAGGATAGAGCTAAGGAGAACAGTTCCAAAACCTACCAGAATGGCGCTGGTGTAGACGGAGGTTGGGGTATTCAGTATAGCACAATTTATTAGCAATTGTAAACGAATTAGATGGCGCTGGTATAGACCTAGGTATGGTATGAATGTAGCAACGAATTTAAGTACGCCGAGTTAAAAAAAAATATTATTGTCGACTAAAGTAGTTAGTTATTGAAAATTTCAACTACTTGCGTAGTAAAAAATAATGTTGTAAAGCCCTTTAAAATTTATACCTCGTGCTAAAGTGATGCCACCCTAGTTTAGTGCATTTCGACGGACACTTTTTCATGTATACAGATGGTCCTCCTTAGCTCTATTCTCCATGTTTTCTACTATGTATATGAGATGACACTCCTTCTATCTATTCTCCATGTACCTACCCTCCATAGCCTAGTTTAGTTCTTTTTCTTTACTACCTACATCACTAACACTAACTTCAGTTTAGTGACTGACATTATATGACTGACATAGCAAGCATAGCTGATAGCAGAGCAGTAAATGCAGTATAATAATGTTTAAAGATTTTTCTCTGCCTTACTTACTATCATACTATTATATTACTGGTGATATTGATAAAAGTGACGCAGATCCTATTCCTTTGTTAACATAAAAAGCTGCACATGTGCCCGAGTATCTCGCGTTTAAAACAATAAATGATGTTATATAATTTTATCAGTTAATTATTTCCATTAATCGTAAACAAAAAGGTGGAACCTATTATTATTGTGTATTTTAAGAGAGTAGCTATGACTATTTAAGAAATTGTTTATCATTTAAAAAATTGGTGAAGTATTATTATTCTTTTGATGAAACAATAGTTATGTGAATATGGATTATTCGAGTGAGAACTGGGATCCAGGTGAGTGTTGACTGTCGCAATCTTTTGTATTTAAAACTATGGTACATAATTATTAAAGTATGTAATAAATTTTAGATGTTCTAGTTTCTCAACTATTCAATTACTGAGGTATTCACAACGAACTTCTTAAAAAAAATCTAACTCAGCTAATCAGCTGTATTGAAAGTTAAAATCTCAGTCTTTCATAAATTAAATTTTGAAGGTTTAATAGTCTTACATTAGATTAAACATTAAACATAGGCAGGCAAGTAATAATAAACAAATGCATGGTTTAGATCATGTTTTCATTTTAACTTTTTTTAGATTATAATTGTTAAGTAAAGGTATTTTTATTGTTCACCAAAACTGAAACAATATAAAAATTAAATAAAAACACTAAGTGTATAAGTACATCAGTGTATGAAGCCTATTTATTAAGAATTAACTACCGTAGAACGGGGTGACTATTCACCCCGTAAATTAACTACCGTAGAACGGGGTGACTATTCACCCCGTTCTACGGTAGTTAATTGCTATCAACAATTTGAATCTTTGTTTCAAATTTTTTCTAATTAATTGATTTTCACAGAACCAGCTTTTGGTTAATTATATTGTCCGAGATCATAAACTTTATAATACAGCTGTTCATTACTAATTAAAATAACTGGTTTTCTTTGTCAGTAACCCATTAATGACCCACTACAGGGTCGGGTCTCCTCTCACAATGAGAGGGATGTAGGCCTTAGTCCACCACGCTGACCTACTGCGGGTTGGTGGACTTCACATGCCTTTGAGAACATTTTTTTTGTGAACTCTCAGGCATGCAGTTTTCCTCACAATGTTTTCCATCACCGTAACAGCAGGTGATATTTAATTTTATAAAGCCTACAGCGCACATAACTTTTTTTACAAAGTCACTGGGATTCGAACCAGGACCCTTTCGAGTTTCTGTTTCACAAACAGAAACTGTGACCTATCATTAAAATTGCTTCTTTGCCAGAATTCAAGTATCATTAAATACAACATTGTAAAGTATAAAATGCCTGTCAAAGTATAAAATGTATTTAAAACATTGTAGCTCTTACTCGTTTATTGACATCATTGAAAGAAGTACCGTCGGGTGGTGAGGAAGATTTGGCATTCTTGAGTGAACTCCTACAGTCCAAACAGCTTCATGCGCTAGTTCAAGTTCACAACAAAATAGTTGCTAAGGGCAAAGATGAGAAATTCTATCCGTTACTTTCTAATGCTATGCAAGTCACACTGGAGGTCTTGGAAATGTTTGGAGATGTTGTCTCTGCTTCAAAGGACTATGATGAACTTTTAAGCTTGCTTCAAAAACCACATTTTCAGGTAATCAATACATTTATTTGCTTTGCTTGAACTTCATTTTTTTCTTGTTTTATAATACATATTCTATAAAAACAAAGAATTTTCATACCTTGATCACTCAATATAATTATTATGTTATTATTGATTAGTACTGATGCTTACCATTTTGCACTCCAGGCAATATTGTGCACTCATGATGCAGTCGCTCAAAAAGATTACTATCCACACCTACCAGATGTACCCCTTGACGCAGATGAAGAGGAGGAAACTGTTAAAATCGTCCAACTAGTAAAGAGTGATGAGCCATTGGTATGTAAATATTGCTTTTTTAAAATTAGCAATTAACTTTAATGTAGCTGAATAACTACTCTGTTATGATCATAGGATTAGAATAAAATATTGGGTAGACTTTAAAAAAATCATTGTTTTCACTAAAATAGCTTTTGAATAAAAACATATCAAAATCTCATTTAGAAATAGCAGCTAAAATCAGACATTTCATGTATAGAATAAATTTGATTTAAACAAATCATAGGAAAAAGTGCTTAGATGCTAAAGAACTTATTCATTTTTGTTCAAGTAGTTCAGTATAATTAATTATATAATTGTATCTTTTAAGTAAGCATTCAAGATATCACATATTCTATATATAATTTAATGTATATTATGTACCAGAAATTGCAATAGTAAATATGTTTGTTATTTGTCTTATTATTATATGTACAATTTATTTCATAGATATATATATCTCTATATGTGTAAGTTGTATTGATTTGTTAAGAGGGTGTATTTAAGAAGGTATTTTTCATTAAAAGGGTGGAGCTCAGAGTGCAGAGCCTATTGTGGTAAGTATGTGCACTATCTTGGATATTCTGTTGCTATCAACTCTGATGCTTAAATTCATTTCATTGTTACATGATTATGCATTGTACACCAATTTTTATTTCTTAAACCACTATATTTTTGATCCCCTTCATTGTTATGATAGCCCTGACAACTTTAATTAATACACTCTCCTATGTATTATTATATTAGCTGCTATCTCTAGATGTTGATGCGATTTGTATTGTTATATTGCTATACACCAATTAAAGAATTTTATTTCCCTAGGCTGTTTTATCCTCCCGATTCACACAATACACATTGCTTATAATTTTTTAATACGTAATTTATTTTATTCTATATCATGTTTGTGTTATTATTATGTTGTAATCGAAAGTACTACGTTTATCAAATATTATTTTTGTGTTGTACACACCCAACCATATTAATGTATGTCCAGTGTTATTAAAGTACTTAACTATTATGTGTTTCAAATCTGTATCTAATTAAAAGAAAGGAACCCAGATTCTGCATGGTATCAGTTAACTGGTGTAAATGTATAATATTATTTAAATAAATATTTGTAGAAATGCATTTACCCTGTAAAGATTATGAAATAGAAATATAGTATAGTAGAAGATTTGGAAAAAAAGTTTCCGCCTTGCGATTTGCACTAGCACCACATCCACACATATCGGATATGAGTTTCCTGATAGAATACTATTACCTTAGCTCAGCAGGTATTCGTTTTGCTATGAAACCAAGGGCTGCCATAAATACTGAATCGCTGATATTGCTTGAAGTGCAGAGTGAATACATAAATACTGTTTTCTCTTTCGTCACGCAACCGATTTTCCTCATTTTTGTTTTGTTTGGTAGATATTGACGTTTTTTAGTGCAGAAGGTCCATAAAATTAAGTAAAATGCATTGGAAATACATTAAATTAATGAAAAACAGAGCGAGCACACAACTATACGTTTTTTACACACAATATACACACTCACACATAGATAGAAAAAATGACATTTTATCCTTTTTTCTTCTGTTACGACGATGGCGCATTCACGTTCAGTCCACAGATTAAATATTGTTGGCTGAATGTGAATTTCAGTTTATTGTTCAGCCAATGAAGTAATATGACTATGTATTACATACTTAAAAGAAAAAAAGATAAGAATAAGAAATGATAATAAAGGCTAAATTTGGAAAAGTTAAGATAACGAAATAATGAAGATATAAATCAATAAAAGTGCATAATTCTTATATATATGAAATTCTCATGTCAAAGTCTTTAGTTACCGTACTCCTCCAAAACGGCTTGACCGATTTTTATGACATTTTATATGTATATTCAGCAGGTCTGAGAAGCGGCTAACGTCTATTTTGCATACCCCTAAGTGATAAGGGTTGTCCACACCTAACATTTTTATTTTATTTTGTGGACAATTTTTTTTATTTTTGTTTTTCAATAATAAATTCTATTTTTAAAAAAATATTGTAGAAATTATTGTTGGTTCCTATAAATCCATTTTTTATTACTGAAATATATTTTCATACATTATTAAATCTGAGAATATTATTTTGAGATATGTAAATAATATAAGTAAAAGTATTCTTTGAAGTTATTATAGGCTGAAAATATGGAAGCGCGCGAATTCCAAACAAATTAATATTTTTTAAAAAGAAGCGAGCGCCCGCGTAGTCTCGAACTGAAATAGAATAAGTCCATCTTCAAATAGGTACGATTTCGCGTGTGTTTTTTATTTTTTCTCATAAAGATTTAAATTTTTAAAATTGGCCTAATTTTAAAGTAATTCATTGTTTTTAAATTAAAATCATATACATTTTATTCAATCAATTCAAAAGTGTTAACAGCGAGTGCAACACGTCAGGAACAGGTACTTTATCTTATAAATCTTTCATTTTAATATTATCGTAGAAGTACATAGAAGAAGAAAATTTTAGTAAATTATAGTCTAGTATCGACTACTGGGCGACCACTAGTTTTTTAAATTATTCGTCGATTGCCTAGATAAGATCTCATAGATTATTTCTTAATTACGCCCATTTGTTTTCCTTCAACCGAAATGAAAGCTGCTTCACAAGTTCACACACAACAGACAGAGGTAAAATTACGATGGTACGTCTGGGTTCCCTTCCCCTCACATGTAGCGGTTGCATACATCAAAATGGTCCTGCTGAGAAATGTACTATCCGTTTTAGGGAGCTACAATAAAGACAGACGAGGAAACTGGGAAAATCGTGATAGCTCGTGTAATGCACGGTGGAGCGGCCGACCGATCTGGCCTAATTCATGCGGGAGACGAGGTTATTGAGGTCAATGGAATCAGCGTCGAGAACAAAACTCCGGCAGATGTATTAGAAATATTGGTGAGTGCTTTTTGGACAACCGTTTATTATATTATGCCTTTTAGCGGGCCACTTGATGGTACGTTGATGATACCACTGGTGCCTCGATTAGGTGTATCTTGCGATTTCCAACCATGAAGAATAGATGAAAACTCCAACTATAGTACCTACTTTGACATATGAAGGGTAGATATTCTTGAAAATGAATTCACAAAAGTGGTGCTCTACTAAGCCTCGGGCATTTTAGAAGGCTTTTAATCTTTTCTAAATGTAAAAACTAACTAACTATAACGTCACAATGGTAAGTAATATATTGTCCAAAGGTGAAATCAACAGTGAAACTAGTGCCTCAAAATTTTTCGCATGCATAAATACACCGAAGTCATTGAGTCGGAAAACGCCGGATTCTCGAACGGTCGCGTGATAAATTTTCTTTATATTCAATCAGAACTGACTATACTTATACAGCTAAAGATGAATATTTATCTGATTTTAGAATTTTTGTCGTTGCTAAACTAAAAACTATATTTTTATTTTTTCTTAATTAGAAAGCTAACTTATCAAGAAGTGGCATGAGCTGCTCGTATAATATTTATTTTTCTATTATATACCAATACTCCGCGTGTAAAATTGGGGCGTAGCCAACAATGTTGACTTGTCCCCATACACTGATCGACGCTCGCTTTCTATTTTTAGCAAAGTTCAGAGGGCACCATAACCTTTAAGTTAGTGCCTTCGTTTGGCAAGGGTGGTTCGCGGGAGAGCAAAGTGAGAGTTCGCGCCCTTTTTAACTATAACTCGGCGGAGGATCCCTACATACCGTGCAAGGAAGCGGGGTTGAATTTCAAGAAAGGAGATGTCTTACATATTGTTTCTCAAGATGATGCATATTGGTAAGGTCACCTTTAATAATATGACAACATTTTCAATTTATTGCAAAATGCAATTTTCGTTAAAGTGTATCAACGTGTATTTCAGAACATCTGAGAACTGAGTGATATAAATTGAAGTTTAAAAATTATTTACTTAACGTTAAGTTGTTTTATGTGGCGTCAATTTATTAAATTTCCATAAACAGTTATTTATATAATAACGATAAAAATTATTTACAGTTGGCATTGATACTGCATTAAACTTACTAACTATATTGCAAAGCTAATAAACTTCTCTTAGGGAAACTATATACAATGTAAGTATGCCAAGGAGCTGGAGTTTAGATAGCATCAAGTTTATCTTGAATTTAGAGTTTTCTTTTGAGATAATTTTTAGATAGTCATAAAATCAAAGCGCGCATAGCATCGCCACCTGTCTTCATAGCAAGCGATCGAAAAAGTCAGAAAAGGGGCAGAATTTTCTACAGATTCGGCACTAACCTCTATCCCTACCACTTCGCATTGGAGCAGCGTGGAGGAATATACTCTATATATTCCCGTGTTGTGTGGTATCTGTGGTAAGAATGGTGCCTACCATACAGACATAAAATTGTTGTAGGCATTCATAACATAGCATAACGTTCGTTCTCAGGTGGCAAGCTCGGCGGGAAGGCGATAAAGTGATGCGGGCAGGTTTAATACCCTCGAGAGCACTGCAGGAAGGCCGCATTATACACGAACGACAAAGTGACCCACAAACTCTGGACGGTTCGTATGTTCAGTTTGTACAGCCTGGATGTAACCAGTAATTAGGTCATCACGACACTCAAATTATTTTATATACAGGGCGAATTTTTCAAGTGAGCGTGGATGGGGGAATTCTGAAACTATTATATGAGGAATAGCGAAAAATGCTGAAAGGAGTCTGGGGACTGTTTTTGATGAAAACGAAAACTGCATCATTGGTTTTATGAATATCAATATGCCTCTAGACAGGAAACGAATCCGTTGATTTGGAAAAAAATCACAACCTGTATTTTTACACGATTCGATAGTGTCATTAATAAGGAACGAATTTTGGAAAGAAATGACATACGGTAAACTTAACTGATTACTAAGCATTCAAAATCATGACTATTGTTCCCAATTCATAGCTAGATTTGAGGTTTCATTCAAGTATTGTGTTGCATTAAGCACAAATTCACATTCAAAATTAATGAGGAGGAAAAGCTACACTACGTTGAGTGCATTGGCATTTTAACTGTGGTATAGCAAAATAATTTTGTTTAATTAATTGAGACTGATTGAAGGGATAGAAATTGGATTAAAAATCAACATATTGTTCTACGTGTCTATTTTTACTACAATTAATTTTTAGCTCACTTTGATCCCGTGGTAGCGTTAAAGCTAATGTTATGCGGTTCTTTTTATGCCTTAGTTAGTGGTCAGCTTGGTATCGAGTATTGTAAGTATGTAATGAAATCTTTAGAAATTCCTTTCACCCACTTCAAATCGTCTGTTGAAGGTGAAATTTGGCATACGAGAGCCGATGACAATATTTTATTTTAGTACCATCGAGCTGGTTTGACGCTGGGGATGAAATATTAATAATGAAACTTCATAACATACATTGTGCCATGCACTTTGGTTGTGACTGCTTTATGATCACGTCGGTCTCGTCTGACTTCGGCGGTTGACGGTAACGTCTGTTGATTAAGGTAAACGATGCGAGTTTTTAGTTTTTTTATATAGAATAATGTATGATTAGGCAAGCCGGCGCTGTGCAGTCCAACGAACGGCAACTCCGACTGCGGTCCGAAAACGCCCTGTTCTCCGACGCCTACCGCGACGGCCCTGTTGCCTTGCAAGTCGACGCCGAAGGTGAAGAAGATCATATACGACATCAAGGAGAACGACGACTTCGATCGGGAGATGATCCCCACGTACGAGGAGGTGGCCCGGCTGTACCCGAGACCGGGGCTCGTCAGACCCATAGTGCTGGTGGGGGCCCCCGGCGTGGGCAGGAATGAATTGCGGAGGAGACTGATTGCGACGGATCCGGAGAAGTTCGTCACGCCGGTACCCTGTGAGTGTCGACATTTGAGTGCAAATAATCAAAATACAGACTCATTTTTATTTCAACTTAATTATTTCATCGTCTGCAATCCATTAGTGGCCCACTGCGGGTCGATTTTTCGCAATGAGATGGTATAGGATAGGCCTTACTCCACTACGCTGGCCTGTGCACTGTGCATTGGAGTTGGACATATAGGTTGCGGGCATGAAGGCAATATTGTAAAGAAGTTGTTTTCCATAATTTTACTAACTTTTTAGGCCAAATCACCCATTTGCACCCATGTTCACTCATGTTGATTAAAATAAGGTTAATGTTTATTTTTCTCTATGTACTTATTTACCTATTGGTATAAACTCAAAATGAAACGTCAAAAGTACGTCAAAATCTATCATTAAATAGTTTGACTGCCGTACTCAGAGACATTCATTAACGTTAATGGTTCATTATGAAAATAACGATGACACTTATGTCAATACGAATAAAGACGATTTTATTTGTTTGTTAATGAACATTACGTTAAATGACGTATCTGAGTGCGGCCGTAAGTAAGGGGTTTGCCATCATTAACTTTAATTATCATTAAACTAAGATAATGAACAATTAACTCACTCTGAGAGTGAACTTTCTTAAATCTTTACTAAGGAACGGAAGAACTAATTATCTATTGAATTGGTCTCTGAGTGGGGCAGTAAGTAATGTAAAAACTATAAAATGTTTTTATTGTAACAATGTGCAGACACGACGCGGCCGCAGAAATCAAGCGAACAGCCGGGGAAGGAGTACGTTTTTGTGTCGCGCGAGAAAATGGAGCAAGATATATCCGAAGGAAAGTTTATAGAACATGGCGAGTACAAGGGCAATCTATACGGCACGTCCGCTGAGAGCGTCGAGACTATAGTCAACTCCGGTGAGTCATCGCTACATCACGATCTAGGCTTTGTGCACGCTGATAGGTTATACGGCTTAACAACTTTGCTTTATGCACAAATAATTGCCATACTTTGAAACGCTCCGGGCTTTAGGCTCCAATCCAGCCAAAGTGCATAGTTCAATATTTATGTATTTGTATCTAGTTTTTCATTATTGTCCTATTTTACCTATAAATACTTTATATTTTTGGATATATATATAATTATTATCAAAAGCATAAGTTTACTACTTAAATCATCATCATTATATTCATGAGAATAGGTCAATAAGATTCAGAGAAATGCATTGGAAATACATTAAATTAATGAAAAAACACAGCAAGCACACAACCATACGTTTTTTACACACAATATACACACACACATAGATACCTACACAAAAATTACATGTATTTTTTTCTTCTGCTTACGACCACAGATACCTAAACAGGTTACGACGATGGCGCATTCACGTTCAGCCAATGAAAAGTTAAAGTTTATGTATATTTTAAAAAGAAGGAAATGATAAAAATAGATAATGAAGGTTATGACGGTAAATTTGGAAAAGTTAAGATCACAAAAGTATTGAAGATATTAAATCAATAAAAGTGCACAATTAAAAATTTACTGTCCGTTTTTTTCCCCTGTCTTATTTGGTAAACAAACCCCACTTGTCACAAAAATCACATATTTTTACATGAACCACATTTTTTGAGTTGTGCATTGTTAGCATACGAATCGAATTACACCACAAATTGTTCTAAAATCACAATTTTATCACATAAATTTACGTAAAAACGTAAATTTTCACGAAACTGTTTTACACAGAAAAATAATTCCACATTCCTAGGGTAATATTATTCTCTTTGATTTCGTATGCCTGCGAAAGTGGCTGATTGATGAATGAATGATTTAAAATTAGATCGAATGATTATTTGAATGATTTTAAATGATTGTATAGGATAAAATATACAATTATTGGCCCCTTAAGTCCATCTTCAAATACAATTTAGCGTGCTTTTATTTTTTCCCATAAATCGTTAAAATTGGCCTTAATTGTTAAAATTGGCCTACTTTTATAGTAATTAATTATTTTTAAATTCAAACACATAATAATATACTTTTTACCATCAATTCAAAAGTGTTAACAGCGTGCAACTCGTCAGCAACAGGATACAGCAACGTTACCTTATAAATCTTTCGTTTTAATATTATAGTAGAAGTAGGTACATAGAAGAAGAAAGTTTTAGTAAATTATAGTCGAACATAGACTACTGGTCGACCACTACTATGTGATTAAAATGATGTCAACAAGCTTAACGCTGGCCAACGGCTTTAAAAGAAAGTAATTTTTAATTAAAATGTAAGAATAATAGTTTTATAATAAATCTTTTTTACTGCATTATTCCACGATCATTGTTGCAATAGCCATTGTTTCAATAGCAATCATTTTAGTCTATAGCTAGTTACCAGATGGCCTCATTAATTTTTTGGCACGTTCGTCTGGACTGGATCACAATAATATACTTAAAATTTCATGTCTAGTGGAATAAATATGTAATAAATGCAAAGATTTGAAAGGCAAAAATCGCTTAAACGATTTGGGTAACCTAACATTAACCAAAACCTTAAGACCTAAATCTTAAGACTTAAAAAAATTAAATAATAAAAAATAACCGAAGCTCCGTTTCTAAATGCAGTAGTCACTTAACTATTTTGTCCTCGTTTATTGAAATAAAACAGTGACTTAGCAGATAATCCGTTAAAGGCACTAAATGTTCTAATCTATTGCTCCAGTAAGACTTGTAACTGTGCCACGATTGCGTAACACTCGTCACCCGCCAAAGGGGTTTAAATGTTAATGGGTTCCACGTACTCACTAGGAAGCTCGATCAATATGGAATATAATTGTAGTTCCATAAAAGAGAAAGCATTACTAAGTACAGTCACGTAGTTCGGTAGTTCAATCGACCGCTCGCACATTCCCATACTCATATCGTTCACGGGATTTAAGCTACGCCAACTGTAGGTCTAAAAATATTGTGTTTGACTGGTAGTCTTAACCGTTTGGCTGTCTTGTGTATCACATGTGATTCATACCTATTGCTCAACTACTGTGTCTACATATTATGGGACAGGGAAAGTGTTATTACTAATATTAAAACTAACTACTTTTATTGGGCACATAAAAACCTCAACATATTTGGATAGATTTGGTATGCAGGTAGAGTCCACTCCACGAAACTAGCTCCTAAAGAAAATTTTCTATACATGTGCGGCCATTAGTTTATTCGCGTGACCCTCATGCGGTCTGTGTTCGCTTATTGTTTCACTTATCTTCAACCGCTCACGTGAACTAATGAGCTGTGAGTATTTTATTTATAGTGTGGAGTGTAGTTTATAGTGTGGATTAACATACTTATTACCTCTCCCTTGACCAAACTCTAACAATCCTTCGTATAGGTACTCATTAATTTCTCTATATGTTACTGTTTGTTTGTCTCCGTAGGGCGTGTGTGCGTGCTGAGTCCTCACTGGCAAGCGTTGAAGATGTTACGTACTCCCCGCCTACGACCGTACATAGTGTTCGTACGCCCGCCTCCGCTGGACCGATTTATCGAAACAAGGACCGCCGCCAACGCACGGTCGACCTTCGACAAGGACAGCTCTAGAGCTTTCACAGTAAGTTCTTCATATACAGTCATATATCGCACGCTGAGAACGAAAGTGACCCATTTCAAAATGAGATAAATATACAGAATGACTTAAAAAAGAATTCTTTATCACATTTATATTAAAAAACAGACCAATTATGGTCAGAAGAGGTATAGATTTTGAGATAGGTCACTTTCGTTCTCAGCGTGCGATATTATGTGACATAGCCGTATCGGGTCCAATTGGTATGTTTTGAGGGCAATCGAAGAGCTAAATGTCCAATTAATTATCAAATGTGCAGGCAATGTCATTGGGTCGCGTGGACCGCGGAGGTCGCGCGCCGTAGTTGAATTTCGACTACAAATTATTTCACCGGTTAACTTGAGAATTTTTCCGAAGTAATATCAACGGTGTAAGAAACATTTATTATTATTTTGATCGGACTCTGAACTCTATGGAACTCCGTTATGGTGTTGCACGTGTCAGTAGGCGACGGTGACCACTTACCATCAGGTGGCCCGTCTGTCTGTTTGCTTGCTCTACTTAATACATACTGGGTAGAAAGGCACGACGATCCTTCCAAAAGCAAAGGGGGGTTAGTTTAAGTGATGGAGAATCGATTCGTAATGTTTAGATTTTTGTTACGAACAATTAGTAAAAATATTAAAATTAATTAATGTTCTTCTTAGTGACAACCCTACTATTACTACCATACCCTATACTCTATACCATACCCTACTATTACTATAGTAGTTATAGATTCGCCACCTATTTATTTATTTTACTTACGTCATTAATTATTTTATTTACGTCGTGGTTTTATCATGGGTAAGACTGAGTAAAAATGAATATTTTTCTCAAACAAAATAATATAATTGTCTCAATGTCAGTGTCAGTCTCAATTTAGCTATGGGTAGAAATGTTGCTTGAAATGTGTTATTGTTAAATATTACTGAACCTAATGAGGGTTGTGACTTGCAGTACATATTTTGCATTAAAAGTTAAGTGTCTATAACTTCAAAACGCTTACGAATATGAGCCTAGTTGCTTTAGAGGAAATACAGTACCTACTAAGTCTAAGCAATTCCCCTTTTGCGAAAAGGATCGTCGTGCCTTTCCACACTGTATATAAAAAAACTTTAATTGCATTCTATTATTTTCAATTCGATTCTGGTCCTGCCAACTGTACGTACCTCCTATTGAAAGAAGGTATGGGTCAAGAAAACTGGTAAATACGAGAAGTATCAAGAAGAACAAAATTTCACTTATCAGTTTTTATAAAACAAAGCGTTATAGGTACATGAAAAGAAATTCAGGAGATATTCTAAATTTTTAATACCGAATATGATAATGTAAAAGTAGCTTAAAGCAGCTTATTCCGTTAGCGTCAAAGCTCTTGTCAATCGCGTAGAAATGGTAAACGTAACAATGCTGCATCAGTACGTCAGCTCGACGCCTTTTGAAGCGATTCTTTTGGCAAAACGTGAATACTTTGGCTTTATACGAATAACTTTCTATTACGTCGGCAGGTATAACACTCATGGCATTGAAAAATCATATCTTGCTTACGTATACACATACATACATAACACCTTATATCACCTCATATCACCTTAACGATCGCACTCACATGTAATTGGTATAACAAAAAACGAAATACATCGGATTACATATAACAAGTAAAAAGTCGATATTGTTCTACATTTAAAACGGCCTAATGGGCTATCGCTAGGCGCGATCTTGCATATGGGGTAAAAATAAATTGTGTCGCCTAAAATGTGCCGCTTCCAAAAAAGTGGTATTGATCTCTGCCGTACAGAGTAAACTTTAACGAGGGGACAGAACGGTTTCGAAATAAAATTTTGTAAATAATAGTTGTAGGTAATCTTGGTAGGTAGGTACTATATCTACATACCGACAACATAACGATGTACTATAATAAAGAGAGGAAATCTTATATATAAATTGTCATAAATTGTGTAGAAACTCTGATGGCGTACCGCGACAAGAACAGGTTGAAAGCTTTTCGCTTACGTTCAAAGAATGTAATATTTATTAAGTGTAAGTAAAAATCAGTTTCCCACGACGATAAGGATTTTATATAAACGATGTTATAAAAAGCTTTTTATCGTATCCTGTGCAGCATAGGCATAAGCATATTTTTGGTTACGCAACTTTATTAATTTTGCAGATGAATTTTTAGAAATGTTGAAACACAGGTTCCATTTTTATCCAACAATGCACCTAAATCAATTCACCTAAAGTGAATGTGAGGCTATGTGCTTCATGACGATGATTGAATTTCAAACGGAGGAACAATAATGAACAATTTGATTTCTCTTTCGCCGTCGGCTTTTTATCTTGTCAATTTTTCATAACTATGTAGATTGATTGATTGATAACTAAATTGAGTTGGAAGCGAATTTCTCTGGTCCCATAATTGAAACTGTCAGTCCCTTTTCTAGATACGAAGGTTTTGATGTTTCTAAATGTATGTATGCATCTGGTTTGAATTATTTCTAAGAAAATCCATTAAGAGAGTTATCTATCGGGCCCTAGCCGAAGGGTTTTTCAGACTGAATTATTTTTGAACAATTCTTAGGTGCTATAATTCTCATCGGGTATACTTTCAGATCTAGGATACCTACGCCCGGGAAGGTAGTTGTCAAAAACAAACGCAATGAAGCAATCGTTTGGTGATCTTTTGTCACTTCACTATTTCAATCGTTCTTACCAAATCTTGAAGTGTTCCGAATACCATATTTTTTTTAAATATTCAAATAATAATTTATACCTTAAAACAATTATTGAGCGTGACGTACTCGAATTTGATGCCGCGACCGAACCCTGAACGTGCCGCCAGAGGTCCATTTTCAGCGTTAAATTTAAACTATAAATAATGGAGCTACAACTCCGGCAGTCAAGACTTATTTTACTAGAATTTTCTCCTCTTTTAGGATCTTTTTTAAAATTTTAGATAACTTTAATATTTTTGAAGAAGACAAAACCAAGACTCCCTTTTTCTCTCTTTGTTTTTTGTAATGTAATGTAACTTTTATTGGAAATTCTACAACATGGATTTTGTAATTCGATCCGATCGATGTTCAAGATTGACATTTTTTAAGCTACTTACTTCAAACCGTGTGACCTGGATTTTCTCGAGAGCCAAGCCAAAGAAACAGGTTTCAATTAGGTTTAAAAAATCAAAGCAACTTCTCTTTCCTTCAGAACATTTCCGATTTAGCGGGAAGCTAAAATGAATCGATTGACGGTTTTTAGTATCGTTAAATTCTTTTTAGTTTAGTAGATTAAGGGGTGTTTGTAACCCTTTTCATGCAAAAACGGCTGAATGATTTTGGAAATGTAAATTGGTATACCTAAGAATAATGTTTTTATCTGAATGGACATATAGGAAACTTGTTTGCCTCTCTAGACAAAATTCTAAAACCCACCCGCACGAAGCCGAGGACAAAAGTTATACTTTGTCATGTTGAGAGTAAAATAGTAGGTATATAACAGTCAATTTACGAAAGAACGTAGCCTTTCTTATAGTAATGGCTTGGATTACTCATATTAAGTTTATATTTCCAGGAGGAGGAGTTCAACGACGTGATCCGTTCGTCGAATCGCATCAACTTCCTGTACGGGTACATGTTCGACGAGGAGATAGTGAACGAGGACCTCGCGAGTGCCCTCTCTCAGCTCCTGAAGGCCGCGTGGAGGGTCCAGTCCGAGCCCCTGTGGGTCCCCGCCTCTTGGGTCCAGTAAACAATTGTACCACCTAGTACAAGAGCCGAACTGGGCGCGATGTTCTCACAATTGTTTACTGGATGAAAATCTTTTTTATTTAAATTTATAATGCCTAAATTGGGCGGGTCGCCTGAAAAATCCGGTCCAAACTATATTAATTCACAAAAAGATTTTTTTGTACACATATCCTACACTCATTAATTTACTCAATAAATCCAATCCAAAATATGAAGAATATATTATGCACCATATACATGAATATGCAGAACATATAATTATGAATATTGGGTTGTCTATATTTATCCGGTGGATATGTCGCGTAGTTGCCAGGTTAACAGTAGGTAACAGTCGATAGAAGTGCCGTAGGATCCCTTACCTTGTTTCTTAATCCCCTAGTACGGGCCAGTTCACCCGTACCTCTGAATTTCTCTGTAACTTGTTCGAATCCTACTCTGGATAGGAATTTTTAGGCAACCCATTATCGTTTGATTTTTTAACATTTTCATCCATTAAACAGACGGGTAGAGGTCGCGCCTAACTCTGACCTGAGACCATCTTTACACTTGAGCAGGCTAGACACGTAAACGTGTGCTGACAATTTTCTACGTATAATTATGATATAGGTTTGAAGTTTTTGCTTCATCAACATATTTATAGGGTTGTTCGTATTTAAACTATAATTGTTCCTGTGGTAGACAGCGGACACCGTGTGGATTTGTAGCCCGTCTTGGTAGAGCATCAGTCCAATCATTCAGTCCATAAGTAACATGGAACATAACACCGGGCTGTGTGCTTTGGTATGATATTACCAGTATATGTATTTTGTTGACCACAGAAGATAAGAGGAATTTCGCTTACATTTGAATATAAGTACCCTTATCTTTAATTTTAACTTCTCAACCTGTTCACTTTAAAGTCTTACATCGATCTTCCCGGCGATAGCATAGGGTCAGCCTGCTTGAAACTCCGATTTTGTAGTCGTCTTTCTAGTCAACTATCCGCTGCTTACATTCAGCGAATTATATTCTAAATTCTGTAATTTATTCTAAATACCTACGTACCTCTAGTGACCCTCTCCTTGAAACTTATGATAAAATGTGCGTCTATCTAGTCATTATTATCTAACTGTATTACATTAGAATAAATTCAACCATAAATTACCACCTAAATAAAAACTGCATGTTAAAAATGTTCGAATGTATATTTAAACACTATTTATTGATTTCTTAAATATATGTATAAGGTTACACATTTATTATTGTATCTTAAAAAGATGTAATACAGAATAACTTTATATAAAAATAAAGTACCTGATAGTGTCCGACGTCCGTGTTGGGCTAAGATTTAGGCGCCAGTAATAAATTCATTTCAACGACAAATTAAAAAACAATCAAAAGTAGTATTTAACATCGAAAATTAATTGTGTTAATGCAATTATTCGGTATTAGATGTTCAATGTATATTGGTTTGACAAGAATGTCGGCGCAATAATAAAAAATACGTCGTCGTCTTTTCAATAATAAAAAAGCAATAAACTCAAGAAGATTTTCGCTTAGTTGCCAGTAGCCAGAAATGTTAATTATTTATTTTCAGCAATAAAGTTCAAGTTATACTGTAGTCGTTATACGGATGAAACTAATAACATGGCTGATTTTTCAATAGTCCGATTTTCAATAGCGTTTATTCGACAGATAGCAAGATTTTGCATTTTTCAATGGTCATAATAGGACTTATTTGACGAGTAAATGCGATATCTGATTATTAAATACTGTGTGTCCCAGGATAAAGTGCAACCCCGAAAGCGGGTGAAACTAGACCAAAAATCATCGACTAAAAAAGTAGAAAAAAAAAATAAAAAAAGTAAATTCTAGTTTTTATTGATAAATTAAGATTTTTATTTTTTATTGTGGATCCTATGTACAAAAAAAGCGATTTCTTTCAAAATAGTGGGTCGATTTCGTTGAAATAAAAAACAATAATACGTCAAATAGGTACTTGGCAGTGAGGATAGAATAAAACGTAGCTCTCAAAACATTGACATTAATATCCATTTTCCTTGAATTAAACTTCTTCCGATGTTGTCTGAAAATAAATGGGCTTTTATTTTATACTATTATATGATATTTTCATTTGCGAAACGATCATTTGTTTGAAATGAAAGTATGTTATTAGTCAAAAGATACGAATTATTAATTTGTTATGAGCATTACTTTTTATACCTATATTATTACGTGTGATGCTAGTAGATAATAAGTTCACTAACAGTATAATTTTGCAATAAGACCAGTGCTTACAGCGTTCATATTCTAAAATATTTTGATTAATTATTATATAATATATATAATATTTAGATAGTGTAACGCATTAGTAAATTTACCTCAGTATATCATAGTTCTATTTTTTAGCCATAAAGGATTAAACGGTACAGCAATTTTTATATGGCTTTTAAAGATTAACTGAAACAGAAAGTGGTAACATTATTATGTCGAAGCCTTACTTTCCCGCGCTGCTGGGGGTCGCATGTGTTCATTATTACCGTTTATTCCATAATTGTAAGTATATTCAAATTAAGTTAATAACAGTTAATTACCGTGCCTCTTAGCGTTAACGTAGAATACCGTTTAATGCTATAGACATACAGTACGCATGGTGTGCCGCACGACGTCCGGCCGCGGGACGCCTCGTTCGCTATTCGATCAATTGTTTGTTATTCAAAGCGAATAAAGTATGGAATGGAAATGTATAACTTACAAATTCGTTGGTGGTCGTAATCTGATCCTGCAATGACGAAGAATCTGTGAAGTGTGTTGGCGACCAGCAAACTGGCGTCGCTAAAAGCATAGCGTTATCTTCTGCGTATCGGACATCGCGCGGTATACCTTTAAGTAATGTTGTTATGATGATTCCACATAAATTATGCATTTGAATAACAATATTTTCAAGATGTAGTACGTTAACTGCTATAGTGTAAGTATTTTTGCTCGATATTATGAATGGTTAATATTAGGTATTATGAATGATTAATATTATTATGAATTATTAACCATACCATGTAGATCACGATCAGAAAATCGATATTAAAATTTCTGTAGACTACTGTGTATAGGTAATAGGTAATTGAAGTTACGATTGTTTGCTCGACTGAATTCCAAATGCTTGATTGGTCATCATTTGAACTGTTCATAGATAATAATATTTATTAGATATGTTTATTTCTTGCAGGATAAATGTGTGTGTAATAATCTTAATGTTTTCTAATTTTGCATCAATACTTGTTCTTCATAATTATTATATCACAATCTCGTAATTTGTTCGCTTACGCGTTAATTTAGCAATAATATTCGTACTTGTGTATGTGAAACTTATAATTATCAGTTCTTGTTGATAACTCAAATGCTGTTGTTGTAAGTAGTGTGTGTTTGGTTTTTTTGGGGTTGTGTTTTCGTCCCTTATTATAGGTCTGTTTATACTGGCACGTTCACAGCACTCACGATTATATTATAATGTCAGTACACAGAGTGATTTGTTGTGTGACGTAATCCCGCTAAGGGCGAGGAGATAAAACAAATCGTTGAAGCCAAGTGAAACTCCACTAGCCACTAGTACCCCAAAATAATAAAAAAAATTAAACCGACATCAAAAAAATATGAATTAAAATTTGTTATAAGCCGAACAGATAAAGAAACAATCTGGTAATGGCGGCCGGTACTTATGGTAGCGTCAGTAAAAGAGGTCAAGTAAATATTAACCTTATTTTTTAATCTTCGACTAGCTGACCCAGCAGGCTTCGCTCTGCCAATGAATTTTTTTATTTTTTTAATTTTAATTTAATAGCCTATGTCACTCAGGCTGAATGTAGTTTTCCAATGGTGAAAGAATTTTTGAAATCGGCCCAGTAGTTTTTGAGTTTATTCGTTACAAACATACAAAAATATAAATGTTTCCTCTTTATAATATTAGTATAGATATCGTGCTGGGGTCCAAACCAGTTGCCATACTTGTCCGTGCGTTACTAAATTGCAAGGGTGATATCGCTCCAACGTCACTTTTCTTCTTCAAAATACTTAATTACGTTATAGACTATTTGTCGAGCATCACAAAGAAGAACCTTCCCGCGTTTTCTAGAAGCCATTTAAACAACCAAAGATCTAAACTTAACAAAAACAACAACTAACAGAACAGTAGTTGTAACTAAACAGAATTAAAATTTTACGAAATGGAGTGCGTCGAGACAGCGCGTATGCTAATCCAAACTGATTATTTTTTTTGTACGTCGTACCACTACGTGCGAGTATAGACAGCGACGATATGAACGAGATAGCATGAGACCGTCCGCCATTTACAGATTGTTTCTTTATCCGCACGGGATATACATACTTTAGGCCTACTTTTTTGTTTCTATTGTTAAATTTATCACCAACCTCAAAATGTTTTTTATTATTACGGCATTTTAGTTGTCAAGTTACTTCTTCAAATTCAATCACTTTTGGATAGTGCTTAATATGGCTTTAACAATTTGTTTTGAGCTTAACTACACGCCTGTATAGTATGTTTGAAACTAGTGTTAAATGAAATGGAGAATATTTTTTCATGAAATTAATTGGATTACCCAAAGTATAAGAATAAAATCATATTTGTACCGCTATACACCGCTGTACACACACGATACAAACTATACACGATCAGTACGCAAAATTTGCGTATGCATTATAATAACAGCATTACAACATATACGCGAGCAGTTTCCTATGGCTGCGTTCTGGCGTTGGTCTACAATGGAAAGACGCGTCACTGCAAACAAAGCTTTTGTGTTTTTCAAAAGCTGTATAAACCAAACAATAGTTTATCTCTCTATTATTCATAAGATTCACCGTTTGCGAGATAGATACATGGTCGCAGCGCATAATGTAGGTGGTGCATATGCGGAACATAATAATTATATATGCATGTAGGTATTTAATATAAATTTGCTGTACTTGCCAGCTTTAAATAACCCGTTAAAATTGATTTACTACAAATTATCTACTCTCATAATATTTTGGTCTACATATTGCTACGATTCTATATTTGACTTTTAAAATGTCTCTTTCTCTTGAAACATTATGTTTTTTATCGTTCAGAAAAACGATTAAGAATTAATAAATATAAAGTTAATATTTTCATTTAGTAATAATACAGATATTATGTATTTCTATTCGATTAGTAGAACATTCAAAATGTCTAATGTCACTCTATAAACTTTCCACAGCCTCCACTTTTGAAATCATCGTTGTATTGATGTAACTGGATATTCTAGACGCCTAACTAAATGTTAAAACTATGGATGAATGTTCATTTTATTAATTCAAGGGTAACTATTGGTTTTTAATTATTGAATGCAAAGCCTGACGAGGAGAAATAAAACACCTCGCGCAGGCTCTATCTCACTATTCGATATAGTAAAACTTTCATTTTTCTTCTGCAAATATGCCAATATCATGTTCTTGCTGCCTTATTGGCTGAAACACATGGTTTTGCCATTTAAACAAATTACCTCACACACACATACTAGTCAGGTTATAAATACCCTAGGTAGGACACACACACATACTAGTCAGGTTATAAATACCCTAGGTAGGACACACACATACTAGTCAGGTTATAAATACCCTAGGTAGGACACACACATACTAGTCAGGTTATAAATACCCTAGGTAGGACACACACATACTAGTCAGGTTATAAATACCCTAGGTTGTGCTCAAGGAAAATACTTAGAACGAGATATCTAATTTGTCTGACGAGAAATTCATATATTTACACATGTTAATACTTTTATGGTCAAATATGCTCATAAATTATATTTAACGTATTTTTGTCTTATGTTAGAAGATTGTATACAAAGTTGATGAAATAAGCAAGACATACATTTTCGTATAATATGAATTGGTGCCTCCATTAACTGTTGTTAAGAATTTGATATTAAAAAAACGAACGGAATGTGTTTAATGATCATAAACAATGCTATATTTTAAAAGTCTGAATAGGAATCAAAATAGTAGCTTTTAAGTATATTATACAAGTTCAGCTTAGTCCAATTTTGACTTCTTTTAAAGAGAAATGATACAATTTACTTATTATTCCTCATTCAAATATCATCAACATAATTTTTTTAAAGTTTATTAATATTCTGGTAAAGATTTTAAAATTGTTCATAAAATGAGTCACAGGCATTATTTTTTGGCCTAATGAATGTAAAGTCTGGCCACGAAAATAAACCACATTATAGTAACCGTCATGAGTCGTGAGCACAGATTATCATTAGTAGGGTATATCGTATACTTTCGGCCAATGTACAGCAGCCGAAAAAACATGCTGGACCAATAGACGACGCACGCTGACGAACTGACGACTGTCGAACCAATCGTGTGCACCGCAGTGCACTCAATGTCAAACCGCCCTATTAAAGTTCTGCTCACCACTCGTGACGGCAACTATACAAGAGCATATTTACATTACAAGTTGTAACTGAATAATTTTCATGGCACGTATTTGCTAGATAATATACTGGACTTTTTAGTTCAATTTCCATTATTTTTTTTAGTGAGGTGCGTAAGATTACTGCGTAAGCTGTATTAAATTTTTTGCGCTGCAAAAACTATAATTTTTATAAGTCTGGTGACGTTCGGCGGAAAGACAATAGCTTATATTATTTTTACCTCGATTTTATCGTGAACGTTGACAATATATTACATGCTTGGAAGGTTTGCAACATTATTCGTAGATATAACTTTATTCTTAGCAAGTATAAAGGCCAGATGCTGATATACGTTGCGTTAAATTATATGCCATAGTTATACTTATGACGCAAATTTATATAATCAAAATTTAATATTGTTATTGAATATAATGTTAATTTTGGTATTTTTGAGTAAGCGAAGATTGTTGGATTGGTTAAAAATGTTATTCGTCGTATTATCAAAATCCTGAGTAAGTAGTACCTACCCGTAGGATATCAATAAGATGATTCAATCAGATACCACTTATTATTAATCGTAAATAATAAAATCCATTTTATTCTAAAGCTAGCATTAAAACCATAATATTTAATTAAGAACTGAAACTTTAAGGTCAAAAATATTAATATTTCTCATGAAAAGCATATTAGAAATGCTAAAGCAGTCATATTATGATCAATTAATCAATTATATCACCTACGAAAAGAACAATGCATAAAATATGTATATTTACTCTTAAATGAGACATTGTAATCTCTTGTATCAAGAATTGTTTAATTTGACTGACTGTACAAAATGTTATGTATCATAAATACTTACTATAACTACCTATATCTTAGGGACACTACTTCATTATTTCTAACGTTATAGCCAGCGTGGTTCCATCAACATTTTTCTCCGTAGATTTATAAAACAATAATTTACCATATAAAAAAGCAGGAAAGGAAAAACAACTTGTCAAGGTTATTTGCGCTACCTATGAAAAAAGTTATATACTCAACTAACCCAACCTAAAATATACGCAAATGCAGAAATGTAATCTAATATAATAAAATGTGGATGGAATAACGTATGCCATTAGTACATAGATACCATTAAGGTTTAAAACCTTGTCTGATTTTTGTAGTTTTATTCGGTTTATTTTAAGCTTCTTCTTGTGTATAGTTCAGATGTAATCCCATAAATTTTGTCCTGTTGCGTGTGCAGCGATAAAGAAAATCCGGCTGTTAATATATTGATTATAATTATGATGTTGTTTTATTTTATTGCTTTGGTCAGTTTCCTGGATTTATCTGGATAATACCTCATTAGAAAGCTAGATAGATAAGCAAATTTTTAGCCGCACTTAGTCTCAAATTATTGTGTTTCAAGTCACGTAATACTGGTGCATAGCAGTGCGAGACCGCGACCGACCTTGTAAGGACCTCAAGAAGGCCTCCGCTGCCGTTACAATGGGACTGGTGACGGCAGGAAAGCCTGTATATTCGTTTTTTAACGATTTACCATAAATATTAAGTTGGTGGTTGATCCCAGATATCTGGACAGGGCGGGAGGCGGCAGGGCCGGCGCTGCAGCTCGCGCTCGCCGGGCGCGCACCGCCCCGCCACACACACGCGCCGCCGCTCCACCGCGCCCGAGCCGCACGTCGCCGAGCACGCGCTCCACTTGCCCCACCTGCTCCATACTTTGTGCGCCCACGATCCTACTGGAATCAAATATAACTAACCAATATACAGGGTGAATTTTTCAAGTTTGCGTGGATGGGGAAATCCGAAACTATGAGGAATATCGAAAAATGCTGAAAGGAGTCTGGGGACCGATTTTGATGAAAACTAAAACTACATCGTTTCGGATTTCTCCATCCATGAACACTTGAAAAATTCACCTGTATACTATCTATAAGTACCCCTGTATGGTCACCGCACGTAAAGACCTACTCGTTGGTAATTGGCTGACACAACCGACCGACCGACCAACCAACATAACAAAATTTAAACACACGGCTCTGTGTACCTACTTCTGAGGTATACCTAGATGCATTACCTAATTCATCTTGGCGCGCGATGCTACACAATGTGAGTGTGCACTTCAATAAAGAGAACACTTTTGAGGAGGACCGACGCGACGTCAATGCTGCTACTGAATGCAAAAGTTCTACCTACTAGAACACTCAGACATTTACCGCATGCTGGATTTTTAGAGACACTGAGAAGATGTAGACCCTGTAGGATACCTTCTATTACAAGAGTTCGTTTTTTATACTTTACTTAACCTCCAACCCATTAGTGAACTACTGCAGGGAGAGTTGCCCTTCAAAATAAGAAGGATGTAGTCATATCCTTAGTCCACTATCTACGTGACTATGATTGTTGGGTTCTTTATTTCTTAAGGTTAGCTTTGTGCCAAACTTCATGTTACATTGCATAGTGTTAATAATTTTATTTTGTTATATTCTACTCGTATAAACAATTGCCACGGTATTGTAACCTACCCGCCTCTTTGGCCTTTTTTACGCCCAATTGATCACCGGTTAATTTGACTTCAGCCTTGGGATTTTGTTCTGTTTGGGAAACTTCTTTTCTGCGATATTCGTCCAATATCAAATCTACTAACTCGATAGGTTTTAGTACTAATTTGTCCCTAAATTTTGGAATAATTGATGAATTAACGAACATTAAAAAAAAACACAAGTGTAGATATCGCCTAGCAATAACATAAAATACAAAGGAAATCAGGTAGATAAGGTACAGAACCATAAAAAATTAAATAAGTAAGTAATATTTATAAAAAGACTGACTAGTATTGAATCTACAATAACTATAGCTTTTTGTGTTGTCCGTCTTGTCAAAATTGTCAGTGCTAAGAGAAATAGAGAAATTATAAAACTTTGGTTTGGATAGAGTTCATATATAATTTAGGTTTTTTACGTCTACTGAACAATTTTTTCTTACTTAAAACTGGTTCCCTAAGGCTAAACCCTGTATATATGTATATTTATATGTACTTTAATTTGGCATGCTTTTAGAGACAGTAGGCCTGCACTTTTCTTGTTTCTTTTCCAGTATTAAACCGAGATGGATTCTTCGAGTGACGTCTCTCTCGAAGTTGGACTACCCATTCGGATCGTTTGTCCTCGTTAAACGTACTTGTCTACAGCTTACAGAGGTGTGCCATCGCACAGGTAGTCGCAGTGGTACACACCACTGGTACGGGCTAAGAGGATTGATTGTCTTCGTCATAACAAAACTCAAAGGTCACTTGGGTTTTTATATGCAAATAGCTTCACTCTAGCAGTGTCTTTGTCTGACTGTAAATTCTTGAAGCCCGTTTCTGAAAAAGTTGTAAAATATTAAAATTAAATAAATGACAAATATTTTTAAGAACAAGGTACTCGTACCTCGTACATGTAACATTAAATATAATAATAATAATATAATTTAACTTGAACGAGCGTTGCAGTCACGCTTGCGCAGGTGGCCTTTATTATTAAACATTCTGTAACCACCTGTTTAAATAAATTATATTCGATTTATAAATTTTGCGTTCAATTACATTTGGTATGGATTTTCCAATAATGATGATAATAATTACATCATTGGTAATAATGTCATCAGCTAATGTTTTGCCGTCTTATTGTAAACAATAGACAGCAAAATAAAACACAAAACATATCTTCGTAGTTGTTGGTGATCAGGTTTTTTGTTATTTGCTTTTAGTCTTGTGATTGGTAGTGAACATGATTGTGGAGGTTTGTTTTGCTTCTCAGAATAGTGTTGAATGAACACCAACATCTCACCTTACAGAGCGTTTCAGTAGCCCCGTGTGGAGGTAGGTACTTAGTTCCTTTTCTCGGAAATGTTCAGATGTGAGTCGATTCAATACGTTATGAGTTTTCTTTTCTTGCAGAGAGTCCAACACCTTGCTTGGCACAGTGAACTCGTGAGCTTCGAATTTTTTTTTTAAATACTTTAAAAAAATGTTTACCAACCTTTTAACACTGTCCGTCTTTTTGACTTTCTTGAGGGTTCTGAAAGGAGAAAGTATGAATATTCGTTTATAAACGTGGTAAAATTTATGTAGTGCACGAGTGAAATTATTGATTTATTGTTATTCTAGGTACAAAGGCACCTGTTAATGATGAATCGCTGAAATTAACAATGAAGTCTAGTTCCAATTACGTTTCGACGACAAATTCGTGGGAAGGAAATCCAAACCTCAACTCATTATGGATTTACCGCCCATCTCTACTTGTAAGTCCTAAAATATCAATATCGTGTAGGTAGGTACCTAGCGGCGATGTCTCCAGCTTTCCCTCGTTCCGTCTAATAAAAGATTCTTATGGTGATTTTGGTACCTACAATTATTCTACTTGCAATTTTTCCTACCTATCTACTTTAAAGTAAATCAACTAGTCCATTGTTAAAAATTCTATCTGGCTATCTCATAAAAGTAGGGTGTCAGCTTTTGTTTATTATTAATTTCATTCATTTAAAGTCAATGTGGGGAAGACCGTCATAGTTTATTTTAATTTTAGATTTTAATTTTTGAGATTTCGTTGTACGAGTCCTATTCTTTCTACAATGGGGTTATTTGGAGATGTTGAACAATGGACCTTTGTTTACATTATTAAAAATTCAAAACATCTGTACATGAAATAACTTTACAGATATCGATGATAATTTAAAATAAATATAGTAAATCATTAAAGTGGTTACTAATAAAGACGTTTTAGTATCATTTTTATGATAAATACTTTTAAAATACGTCAAAATTATTGTTTCTCCAGAGGTCGATTTGGTCAAAATGAACTCTCAAAACACCAAAAATTTTTGAAGGCTATTTTCATTATAAAATACGCCTTATAACAACATCAATTTATGATTATTTTAAAGAGCATTTCCGGCTGTTAAATTCGGTTTAAGTCGTAAAGTTGTTATGTTTTGAAAAAAGCCCAGTAGACGGTCTTAGCCCCCAGACGGTCTTCCCCACATTGACTATACTTATTTAGTTTTTGATTTTCATTATGTAAGCAGCAATCACGGAATGAGCCTGACTATGCGGGCCACCAAGTTTTGCTGAAATTTCCATTCGCTATAACGCGTCTAGCGAAGCCTCTTTCATTTGGTATCGATCCAAACTTCAACAAGGTGAGTATTTTGAAAAAAAAATGACTTTCTTTGCATTTAACCATCAAGTTTAAGTTAAAAAGTCCTTTATAACTATCGTTAGATCATTGATATTTGATCACCTTGGTTTGTGTGTCTTCAAGTTTAATTTAATTATTGAAAATATGTAGTTATAAAAAACTCTGTTTTAGGGATACTTCGAACCTTTTGAACGGCGCCAAAAACCAGTTACACTTGTCGCCTTCAGAAGAAATGGATTGCTACCAAAACAAATTGTGAAGGTGAACATTTCTTTGACTTAAACATAATGTAACTTCTCCTTTATGTATATTTAAATAATATAATCTAGATAAAATACTTGGACTATCTCAAAATCAGAATGTGCTTAGTAATTCTCATCATGTTTTATTATTTCAGATCGAAGACAGCAAGTCGGCAGAGGTTGCAGAAATTCAATCACCATTCAATGAGATTAGTAATTTTTGGCAAAACGAACCCGGATTGATCAATGAATAATATTTGTATTTTTCAGAATAAAGTTTAATCTTAACGAGTTCGTCTGTTATTTTAGGGCCTTTAGAAAGCGTGTAAGCGATGTAAAAATAGAAAACACTGTAAATAGACTAGAGTAGCTTACTTCAACTTAGTCGTCTCTTGACATCTGCATATTATTATACCCCACCTGCAGATAATTTAAAATGAACGGCGCATCCTAGAGATGCGCCGTTTATTTTAAATTATCAAATTATTAATTAAAAATATTAATAATTTCTAGAGATGCGCCGAATATTCGTTCGGTATTCGGTATTCGGCGTATACTTACAGCATCATTTACACTATATACCTATTTGTATTAGTTTTCATAGTTGATGACATTTCAACATTTTTCGCTATTCCTCATAGTTTCGGATTTCCCCATTCACACACACTTGAAAAATTCGACCTGTATAATTCAAATAAATTCTATGAAGCAGAAACCAATTTAACTTCGAATCAACATTTATTTTGAAACCTCAAGTCAATATATTTATTTCTTAACCACTATTCGGCGCATCTCTAATAATTTCCAACGTTTATTTTTAAAACAACATCGTATACCTATCGTTTTTAGTCAGTGTAAGTGATGATGTTATTTTATTCTTATACATATTTTCTTATACTATTTCTTATACCATACTATTTCGCATAAGAGTTAAAATAGCAAAACTTTTTTTGGCGTTCAAGAATATACTAAAAGAATTAACTATTATTACACAATTTAATAATTAAGTAATTATTACACAAAAGAACTTATTACATTATCTTGCGTGTTTTTGTTAATAAATCCATAAGTCTTTAAGTCATTAGCTACTTTTCTCATAGACGAGCGTTTCTCAAAGTTGTAGGTCGAGCCTACAATTAACAATCTTGCCGCTACTTTTTATTTAAAAAGGGTTATATATACTTGCTTAAAATATATGTATATAGGTACTTACTAGAAATTTGTTTTAGCATTAAATAATTTCGTACCAGGGTTATTTTTTAATCACATATTAAAATAAAATGAATCGCTAATATTGTTTACCAAATAGGACAAGTGTAATTTCAAAGTGTAGATTCAAATATCTACTTCGTAGTTTTTTTTTACTGTGACACTGTTTATGGTAACGTAGCATGCATTTATAAAGACTCCACGATTGTGGTCACCTTGAGTACTTTTCAACGAGAATACTTGATGGACGAATTACCTTTTCCCTGGTCGACACACAGAATACAAAGCGCAGATGCCCTGGAAGTACTGTTACGTGATATGACATGAGTTCATTTAACTACGTACCGAGATGTAGTGAGGTGTAAGAGATAATAGTAGCATCTATGTACTTTAACAATAAAGACAATCTGAATATGTACCTACCTTTTATGTGAGTACCTTTTTTAATGTAGGGAAGTATAGCAATTATGGTGTATTTTTTCTACTTAGAATCCTAATTTGTAACATTAAAATTAAAGATGATTTATGAAGATGACAGAAGATGGTAATTTACGTTTTTCTGTATTATTGTAGTATGTAGGTAGGTAAATCGCTGGACATGCAGAAATATAATCGAAGTAAGTAGGCGCGGCGCACCTTTAGAACATTCTCATTAAATTCTTAGATCTCATCTGATCTGATCAAAAATGTTACATAGTCCATCATGTACCTAGGTAGAAATGTCAGCTGAGAATGATCAAATATTTCGAGAACGAAAACAACACGCGCGGAAACGCAATCACGGAACTTCCTATAGCTATCGTGAGAGGCAATCATAAAAGCTTTTCCTTTGCTGATGTGCCCAGGGTTGAAACTGCGACAATATTGGCCAATGCCCAATTCATGATTTGGCAATAGATACCTAATAATTCTGTACATACTAATGTCAAGTACTAGAGCATATACAAGTGGCAGGCCACCACAGGTGCAGCTGTGACCTGTCCAGCAGCAGTAATTGGTCTATGGCAGCAGTAACCACTTATACTGCTGCCCATAGACACACCCACGTCCAACGAAAGCCCTGGGTAAACTACGTAGCTTCTTGTTGTCCAATAGGTATGTCTTAGTGCGTGAAGTTGAAGGTTTACGAGAAAGGGTATTTTGCTGTGATCCTCAACCACAAGCCATCAACACAAGTCGTTAAAAGGGCAATGGAGTGAGCTGAGCTTGGTATTTCTGTACGGGACAGAGTCCCTAAACCGTTGAGTTCAAAGAGGGATGGGGTGGATTGGCGTCGATTAGACGAGGCCCGTGTCCAACAGCGGATTACAAAGTTTCGAAAAGAAGAAGAAGTCCGGGAAGCTTCTGAATATATTCAATGACTTTTAGGAATTATGAAGAGAAGCAATAGCTACCTACTAAGACTTGGTTGTTTCTTGGCAATAAAAATAAAGATATAGGTACAGAACTATCTTTTCTTTGGCAAACGTAATTACCTATCGAAAAAATTTCACGGATTTACCGTGAAATTTACGAGTGTGACGTTGAGGCTGATAGATACCTCTTGCAATATTGCATTTGAAACGATTGTAATTTATTTGTAGATAATGGTCACCTTTCCACCATCATAATTATGATCATAATAAATAAGTAGTTTTAATGTATTCCTATTTTCGTAAGACCTGCTTATACATATTATGATTTTAAAAATATTTGCGTTTGTGACAAGACAATGCGTCTAACGAATATGATGATAATCACTGTCATCCTAAAGTTATGCTTTTCACTTGAATGTCATATTTATTATAATGTGAAGTATTAAAATTAAGAGTCCTATACTTTTAGTTAGAAGAAATGAATCCATAATATCAACAGGACTTAAATTTTCTTACTTTACTGGAGTCTGCGGAAGATTTACCAGAACATGCAGAAACATCTTGCTAATCAGACAATGCTATTGCAAAACAATTGTAAGTATTAGTTATGATTAACATTTGCCACCGTTTGTCCGTTGTAATACGGGCGAAAAATTCAAGCATTTCGCGATTTCGCGGCGGTACCAGCGTTAAAATTACTTACATTCAAGAGTGTAAGTTAGGTGTTTTCCTCCGTATGTTAATATTCTTTGAATTTTTTTAAATGATGTCCATATCCTATTTTTGCTTGTTACGAGATTCCTTCATCGATATTAAAATTTATGTAGGCTCTGTTTGTAGGCTCCGTGCTCGAGCTCTTGACTCAAGTCAAGATCATTCGGAAGCGGTTCGTCCTCGGGCGCGACGCGAGCTACGATCCTCGCTGCTGGACCCGCAGCTGTGCATACACGCGATCCATTCAACAATACTCATTAACGATTCTGCATTGTTTAAAATGACACACTCCGCGCTACTCGAACTTGCTTGTACGCTGTTTTCATAAGAAATTTCAATGGCAATACGACTCTGTTTACGCTCTACAACAGTCGCGAACTCCTGTTCAATTATGAATTAATGTGACAATTTGCGCGGTATCACGAGTGCTTCCTAATGGTTCGTTACGGTGTAGAGAGTGAGTGCAGCCTGAAGCCTATGCGTTTGATTTCATTTCGTTTTGGTGCAGTCCATGGTGCACCTGCTGCGCGCTGAGCACTTCTGGGGATAAACATCAATACTAAAACAGGTAATTAATTTAACAACTAGTGGTCTAGGCAATAAGTGCTTTTTAAATCAAAATTTTTCGCCTTCTCCGAAAATTATGATTGAGGTGTCATTCAATTCGGAATGGCATGTAGATACTTTTTGAGAAAATGCTAAGGCCGATCTCGAAAATTGCAATGGTTGGTGAAAAGAAAAAAGGGGGTTTGATTTTTTGCCAATATCTCAAAAACTATTCGATTTTGAGATATTGGCATTCATTCAAATTTGAGAAAAGATTCAAAAGAAGGAGGGAATTTCCTTAAAAATGTTCGAACTCCCGGAACTGTACACCTAATATTTTAATTTTCCCAGAGGGTTGAAACTTGAAAATACGCCCGAAAACGGGTACTCTGGCTTGCGCAAGCTACGCGCAGGGGCCTGCAGTTAGTTGTTAGATATGACTGCATAATAATATAGCTACATACATGTGTATGTATGTAGCTATGTTTGTCCTCTAATATCTCCGAAACTAATTGACGAACATTTTGACCTGCTGAAACCGAATATTGCATTTATTTTTGCGAAATCCCGGGCTATCTATTATATTTATAACTATTTGTTTAAACAATTGTTATATATTATATTATATCGAGCGCCCGATGATAATACGAAAAATATGGTACAAAGCGCAATAATACTAAGTAGTAGTTTTCGTTCATTATTTTGTTTTAAATTTATTTTGAAAACAATTTTTTAAACTTTTTAGTTCGATGTTATATTTATTTAGTGTTATATTATCTTTAAAAGACACATAGGAATTAACTTTAACGTTTTTATTATATTTGCAAATACATACGTGAAATGTAATAAAAACAATAGGTACGTTACTCTTGAAACATAATATACATAATTGAGATTATCTCTTACGAGATATGCTCATATCATTGTGATAAAAATGTTGTAGGAGAACTAATCCTGTGCTCTTTTGAAAGGTAAGGCGTTTGTCCATTTTTTAAATTTTGTTGTCATTGAATATTATTGATTATGGAGATAATATAAATGTTTGTATGTATACGATTGCCATGAATTTGTATAAGGCACAGATATAGATTTTAAGTTTTAATATTTTAACTTAATATAAAGCAAGTTAGCCCATCTGCATCAGTGCAAAGACCAAGCGTGACGGTTTTTACTAATGACAAAAAAAAGAAAGTTTCAGTGATGGAAATCCTATATCAATTATGTGTACCGAAGCTGATTCATAAGCGCCAGTACGAATAATATCAATTGTTCGGTTTGTTATTCATCATGATTCGAATCGATTCGAACACGTCAAATGACGAGTATCAAACAAATCGATTTTTTTCCAGTTATTGAATTAGAGGAATGATAAATTTGACATCCCGTGCGAACAATGGTTGAAAATGGACTACCTAAATTAAACAGTGACGACTGACGATGTTTGCGTATCGCAACTTTTCATAATAATTGATACGGGAAAGGACTGAAAGTGGTATGGCGTACCTACCTACTCGTTACATCTATAATATGTGTGGCTAGTGGCCACACGGTATACAGTGTGTTTGGCTTCGAACTAGACCAAATTTCATCGAGAAAACTTCTGAAATGTATTTGAATTTTGTATTAATTTTTTTTTGTTGTTTGATAGATAATATTACCACCTATCAGAAAATTTTGTATATTTTGCAATGTAAATTGTCGTAAAAAAGGTTTTTTTACTGATTGCAATCAAAAAGTTGATCATATTTTTCTTTTAACTTAATTTAATAGTCTGGCGGCAATAATTACCTAAGTACTTACCTAAAAAAACCGCCTCGGAAGCTGAAAAAGCAAAAAGGAAGCGTCACAACTTATTTGTTTGTTTCTTTCAACTACAGAATGAGATGTTTCGTTGTTATTGTTATCGAATAAAAAATTTAATAAAACTATGCTGTGTCTCCGCGCGTTAAACCAAAATTTAAATTAATTAACATAAGGTGCCGAGAGTTTTTTTCTTCAGTTTTTTTAAATTGTAACAACAGTCATTGAATACTTTTCAAATTGATCATAAATATTATACTTACGTAATTATTCCCTTGGTTAAATACCTAAGAGAATTTGAAAAATAATCGTCTGCGATCATCATCAAGTTCAAGAAAGAGAATTTTAAGCTAAATATTTAAATCGGTGTCATTGAAGTAGCACTATGCACGAAATTTCCTTCTAGCAAGATACGAGGAGATGTAACATTTATTTAAAGCGTAATTCGTAAAATACTTAAATGGCTTATTTCCCGTCATACAATTTATAATACCTATAGGTACTACTTGATAAAAAAAATCCTTGGTGCCCTTTAAGGCTTTAAGGAAACCTCGAAAATTTTCGTTTTTCGTCTGTTCAATGAAAAATGGAAGCCGCAAAGGTGGCACTCAAGCGAACCATTCGAATGAAGGTTTGAAGACCAAGGTTTTAAAAATGCCTGGTTGCCAATGTTGTATAACTGACCATCGATCTCGATGTCGGATCTTCTTTTAAATAAAAATGGCAAACGAACGGACAGGCCACCTGATGTTAATGTCGTAGTAACAGCGGGTTGTGCTGAATTCCTACCAGCTAATACTTATAACCCATTTTTGCCGTCCTGTAGAAGCCCGGCATTCCCCTTGTGGGATCCCGCCGGCCCGACAGTGGGTATTCATTATCGGTAAGGTTGGTCTTTAACCAACCTCAAAATCTTTAGTATCAAACATTTTGTTTCGATTGTTAAATGGTATTACCAACCCTAAAAATATTTTATATTTTTTTCGTAATTTTTAGTTTTAAGTTCATATCACGGAAACTACTAGACCGATTTTGATAAAACTTTTACTATTCCCTTAGTTGAACAAAATGAAAATAAACAAAAAAGAACGAACATGATCCGTCAATTAGTTTTGGAGATATGCGAGGACAAACATAAATAGATTTACGAGTAGGTATAGTATTATACTTATACATATATACATAATATACAAATATTGTTCGTTCCATATAATAATATTAACACAATTGAATTACATAGGACTTTCAGACCAGAAAAGGTTTATTTATAATTTCTAACTGAGGGTAAGGTCTTACCCCCTTCAACCAGACGGACTTCCCCACACAAGCTTTTCGACTATCAAATGCAGATAAGTATTTCGAAAACTAAACCAATTTTCGTTTCATAAATTTTAATGTAATCGGTAAATCATTAAAGTGGTTATTAATAAAGACGTTTTAGTATCATTTCTATGATAAACACTTTTAAAATACCTCAAAATTACTTAAATATAGTTTTTTTTAGAGGTCGATTTGGTTAAAATGAACTCTCAAAACACCAAAAAATTTTGAAGGCTATTTTCATTACAGAGGACGCCTTATAACCAGATCAATTTATGTTAATTCTAAAGAGCATTGACGACTGTTTAATTTCCTGTGCGATACACAGTCGTAAAGTTGTTATAGTTTGTAAAAAGCCCAGCAGACGGACTTACCTCCAGACGGACTTCCCCACATTGATTATACTTCTTTCTTAGGTACTTTCTCAACATTTTTTTTCAGCTTTGCTAGATAATATTTAACAAAAATATCGTGAACGTTGTTTATCAATGCATGATAAATATAACAGACTGTTACAAGATTATCATAAAACAATTTTCCTCAGTTTTCATTGAAAACCATTTTCTATCAGTTTAAATTCTGCGTGACCTTCAATTGACAGAACGTTTTAATGCCGCTTCCGCTATTTTTCGAGACTTGTTTACCACAATCAATTACACATATACACCTAAGAGGCTTAGATATTGTATGTTTCTTATGTAATGTATGTATGTCGAAAATTTGAAGGTCTACCGATAACAATAGTCACAATCGACAGTGAAGAGCCATAATAATCTATACCTACCGAACTAGTATATAATTCAGTTAATGTACGTACCTACATGTTCTTATCTAAGATGCCATCGGACAATGAAAAAACATTGTATAATAGGTACTCACGTCAGCAGGGAAAAAGATAAATTTTTTCGTGGTTTCGTGTCATTCAAACAATGTGTGCCAAGAACATTGTTCATGTACAGTATTGTCTATTTTTTAAAATAATTTTTGGCAATGTTCTTCTTCTTCTTACTTCGAGGAGAAGCTTCGATGACTTTATATTTTCCTCACGAAGAGGGAAACAGTTCTATTATTTCAATGCTTTTTTGCTTTTGTTAATTTTTTATAATTTTTAATTAAGCATCTACGTCTTATATATCGGAATTTTTTGAAGTGAAAACTTCTTGCGGCGCTGTGCACTTTTGGTATGGGTAAAAATGTTAAACTCGCGTCAGGTCTAAGTGATTCTAAGGGTTGTCCACACCTTACATTTTAATTTTATTTTCTGGACAATTTTTTTTATTTTTATTGTTCAATAATGTGGCATCACAAAAAAACATAAGTCCATGAAATCTTTTTGGCAATCTGTTATGTCGTGATTTCACGTGATTCACGTCGAAATTACATCCAATTTGTTTTTGGTCCCTGAGCCAGGCGCACATTTAGTTAATGATATAATTTTACTCCCTGTTGATGACTCGTAGAACTCTTAGAGAAAACTAAGAGAGAAGAGCTATTGGAGGAAATTGGGCACGCGAATGTTATAGCACGCTGAATGCTATACTATTTATTCCGCGACGATATTTTGCGAGAATTCATTTGACTTATTTAATTAGGTCTTTTGGAACCACGATCATGAAATTGACTGAACGCCACGTACTTACCTACCTGTGCTTTTTGATTGCCTCTTCCGAGGCCTTAGTCAGTTTTTTAGACGTTTTAAAATGGATTATATACCTACAATGTTCTGCAAATGTGTGGCTCAGAATCAGAAAAAGCCTTCTGTAGTTGTGATGTTCAGCTGAATTTTTCTTTAAGTTTCTATCTATATTAGAGTCTATTAGTAAATTTATACTCTCCGTTCTACAACGTTCTTAAAATTTAGATACAAAAAAGAGCTTCGAAATATGTATTTCCAGAAGGTAAAGCTATTTAATAAGTCAAGCGTAGGTAAGTACCAGCCTTCATCGTTTTTTTACTAAAAAGCATAATAAGGGCGGACCATTGTTATCACTAGCTTAAACCCAATACGCAGCGCAGCTGACCGGGATTTTTTTCTTTTTGTAATTCCTTAAACATTATTTCATTTATCCGTAATTTAAATAGAACTGCTTGTAACACATTCAAGCTTGTATTATTAATAAATCTATTCGAAAGAACAAACTAAAAGGTAAAATATAATTATGTATGTAAGAACGTTTTACTTACAAAGTAAAACGTTCTTATCGTGTTTAAAACCGATCGCATGATCACAATAACCATTGTCCCTCGTCCTTGAAACGATACTGTGTACGCGTATTAAACAAAGTAGTCCTTGAAACGAAAGGGTGAAATGATGGGGAATATGCTTACGTTCCGTTCTAGCGTAGCGCGGCTAGGGATTGCATTGTAGTGCACCGCAGGTGCACTGCGCTCGGTCTCAGAGCAGACGCACAAATAGAGTTATCGTACCTACTGTACCTAGGGGTCTTAAGGCAAGATCGTTCATGGCAAGGTGTTTTTTGTACAAGTGAACGGTTAACATTATTGTACTCTTTGATAAGTCGGTTGACGTAAGGACCAACCAGATGTTCTTTAGAAACTTTTTAGCAGAAATCCCAAAATTGAGATGTAACATAAACGATGGGTATCCTGATGTTATTTATTATCTAAGTTTGTAAACGAAGTCAATGAGTAAGGCCTGTAATATATGGATACTGTGTATACTTACTAAAAAAAATTAGCTTTGACGGTTCATACTGGTGCCTACGGTTCATACGTGCTCACACGCATTCTTGCTTTGTCTAAGGTGAGTGGTGAGAGACAGGAGAGAGGAGAGTGCATAGCATAGTGGAGCGGTGCGAGCGGGCTGCGTGTCTGCGAGACTGGGACTCGTGGGCAGCGAAGCCGCGGCGCCGGCGCACCGTGCCCGGCTGCCCGCGGTGCCCGCCGCTCGTCAGCTAGTCGGTCCGCCGCCGGCAATCGAATCGTACGCGTACTGTGATATTTATCACAGATAGGCCGGTCGCGTTAAGCACAGATATGAGCAACAAGAGAAAGCTCTCCTTCCTCGGCTTCGCCCCCCAGGTCAGTTTCATTTTATTTAATAACTTTAAATTTACATATTTTGATTTTTAAATTCCTGTTATCCTTGTTGAGAGTGATTTATCAACTGGTAGAGTTCAGTGACTGAAATAATAAACATCGTATTCATATTGTTTCCTTTAAAATGAAGTTTTGACATGTTCTAAATTTTAATCGCATTTACAATTTTGAATACAAAATACATTTTACAGTGTTATTTCGAATCAGAAAATTGAAATACGTAGTTTATCAGTGAGACGTGATGAAAATCGGTTTGTTATGATATTCAAATGAATCAGCCGTTAACGAACGTAACATTTATTCATTGAAATTAGATTCATTCATTGATTGAACACAATCTCTCTAGAATACTCACAAGACTGTCTACTCGACACTCACATTTTAAATATCAATTAACATTATTGTTACGTTCTATCGTAGGTATGTTATGAAAAAGACGCTTCAAATTGATGTTACATAGCCGGTCAATTTAGACCACTGAAATGGGTAACAAAAATTCCGACAGAGCCAAATTTCCGTAGAGACCTCGGGTTAACCATTATAAACAAAGTGCCAAAAGTCCCTGTTTGGTAGTGTTATAACTGTAATGGTAGGCTTTTAGAGAAAAAATTATAAGGACCATATTTATAGAGAATTTTGAGGGGTACTTTTTCGATAAAACTTACCGTTTTCGGGAAGAATCCGTAAAACCTAAAATTACCTCTGACCCCGAATAACTGTCTTGCACACATGGGATCGATGGGGACTTTTGGCACTTTATTTGTAATGGTAAACCCAAGGTCTCTACGGATATTTGGCTCTGTCAGAATTTCGTTATATGAATACTATTTTTATGTCTAAATTGACCGGACTATTTTATGAATAGCCGATTGTCGAAGTGTCAAAGTCGTAATTGAGTAAGTATATGGAATGTCATAATATATGTTCGTATTGCTATGTCCTTGCACTTCTGTTAGGCTCTAGGTATGTATCAAGTTCAGAAATGTATTTCACCGAATTTCACGAAGTAAAATAATATCGGTTCTGAACACCAAACGGAATAATTTGAGATTTCAAAGCTAAAATTGGTAGAAGTAACTAAACTTTAATCTTTTTCATCGCCGCTTGCGTTTATTTAGGTATAAATATAATAGAACAGTCGAAAAAATGTGAAGTTAATGTTCCTGGTCTCATTTAGGATTTAAATGTGCAGCGAGATATATTTAGATGAATTGTTGGATACTTCCATAAAGTGACATAGGCGGGAGCATAACGCACATTGTTGCATTTCAGCGTCAACAATTTTCATTGCTCTTGACCTACAAATTTTAATATTAAAGTAGCTATAGGTATGTAGGTACACCATATTTCTTGCACATACTTTCGCACATAATGATAGTCTAACGTCTACGCAGGAAATCAAATCCAATACGTAACAATAAAAGTTGTTGATCGAAGAAGTGATCTAATAAAATTATTATGTTTATATTTTTTACAATTTACTAGTTTTTATGGCGCCTTAACTTAAGATTTTATGAACACAGACCAGCAGATGCTTATTTATGACGTATTCTTTTACTCACATTCTTATTGCATTCATTACGAGTTGTAAATTAGAATCCGAGTAATAAATAAACTGTGTATTGGTCGATTATTGAGCGACTCGGCATATCGCCTACTCTATACTAATCAGTGACAATCAATACAATAAAGCGTGCCTTACAGCCTTCGACAACTGGAACGTATGCACTGGCAGTCATTATTTTATCATTAAGGTACAAAGCTGTATTCTCATCCCTTAGTCTGGATGGTGACATGGTCTAAACTTTGACTTTTATAACATATTATTATTATTATTTTGTAATGTGCACGTGATGCGCTTTCATTTGAGACCCCACTAGATTATATTTGCAGACATTCGGTTATTCTTCACTTTCACCCCCCACAACTTTTAAACGACTCAACCGATTTTCATCAAACATGTCTAAGAACACTCGCCCATAACTCACCTTTCATACAAAAAACTAAATTGAAATCGCTTCATCCGTTCGCGAGCTACGGTGCCACAGACAAGACAGACAGAAGACACGTCAAACTTATAACATCCCTCTTTTGCATCGGGGGTTAAAAATGAATTTTTTTGGGAATAATTTTCAGTAATTTCAAAATTTTTCAAAATCGTCCCGGTACAACTGGGATATTTTGTGACTTATTATTATTCTACAGCATGTTAGCTTTAAACCAAAAAAAACGTATTTATTTACTACTATAGTTACATTCTAAGGTTAAATTCGAGTAATCACTTACGATTTGTCCGAGAAAGAGATTCGCTCCAGTCTGTAACTAAAGCCCGCAAACAATACAACCACTCAAAGAGAATCCAACGAACAAGTAACTACGAGTAAATAGGATGCCGACTGATTCATACCATAATAATGTCTTTGAATTTTAGGAAATACTTTGTTCCTGATAAGGGAAAATCAACGTGACATACATGTGTATATATAGTTGGTTGGTAATATAGTTAAATGCGAAGTGTTACAGACATCTACAGCGACGATTAAGAAATCGTGGCGAGATACTCTCTGCGACCCAGTAGTGACACACTCAAGAGTCGGATTTCCTCTCTGAATAAGAAGGATGTAGATTGTAGGCCTTGATTATCACGTTCGCTACCCAAACGCGGGGTGGTAGACTGTGAAGTCTACCACGCCGCATTGACCTGACCTGATAATTTTGAAGAACTTTCAAGCATGTAGGTTTCTTCAAGATGTTTACCTTCATTGTTATAGTAAGTTTCTATCTTATTTAAAATAGTGCTTGTTTTTAAAAACAAGCACATAATTAGAATTTAAGTTATGCCTGGGATTTGTGTTCGGACCCCTTGAGTACCTCAGAGCCGTATTCTTAGCCACTGAGTTGTAAAATCATTATGAGAAACATCTTTTATTGGTCCTTGTAGGTATATCCTATAGCCTATTACGAGTAGGTATGCCTTATCTTTAACAGACAAAGATAAATATTTATCTTTTGTGACGGAAAAGGATTATAAGTAATTCCTATTCTTTTAACTTCTTTAATGGCGTCCTATACATTAACTGTTTCCTATTACGAGTACTTACTTTTCATAAGTACAAAACTCAATATGTATCTACGTGTAACTGTCATACATTTTTCATAAGATTTTTCTATCAATTACGTTATAGTGATTACTGTTTTATTTGGTTCAAATCATAACATACGTTTGGGTGTTACTGCTAACTTTCATCCTTTAATAATTTCATCAATCCGAAGGTACCGAAACAAATTCGGCCATAAGTATTTATTTCCTCTCGGTTACGTTGAATGTCGAAAGATGTTGGAATCGCGAGTGGGTAGGATGTATCGCACTAAAATTTTGTCGATAAAGATTTGGAAAAACCAAATTTAGTAGTAGGTAAGATACAAGTGCGTCGGCACCGGTCTTTCTTAGAAATATAAAAATATCGCTAACCTACAACTGACGTTTAAATAAGTGAGTTCTTACTACTTCTTAGATGTCTAGAAAAATGCGTCAGAAGCGTTAATTAGCACATAAAAATTCAGCGACTAACGCGGGCCTACTGTAGGTAGGTACTCTGCTCTGCACATAGCTACACCACTCGCGACGGCCCATAGCACGCATCCATAGCAGGCATCCATATAAAAAACATAATATCTTAGTTGAATCCGTTTCCACCAGTGCTAAGCTATGTGCACCAATGAATATGATTGGTGGATATTAAATGCATCCATAGCAACGTGGCATAGCACATCTCTGGTGGAAAAGCACCCTTAAGCCGAGATTAAGTAATAAGTAACTACTTAGGCCCTCTTAGTTTTAAATCTGCCAATTCAGAACTACATTTCTGTTTAGTGTGGTCTAGATCATACACCTTAAAACGATTATATTCTTCTAACTTTAAGACCCTTACTGGCCGGTAATATACATTGACAGTATGTATTTTTTCTGACAGAGTTTGTAGCCAGAGATACCTACCTACATTCCTACATACATATTATCTCTAATATCGTGCGTGTCAATAATTTTCAACAATCAACAAGTTTTCGAGTTAAATTTAGGTAATTCGTCAAAGCCATGTTATAACAATATCTATCTAAAGATTAAATACCTATGTGTTTGGATACCGCCGGCCATGTCGCATCCATTTCCTGGTGATGGCGTTATCGCGAGCTCGACAGGTGCCTTGTCAGCTCGTCAGCTCTTGATCCGTCGGCAGCATTATTAAAACATTATTTTATTCATTAGATTTTCAATCGTCACTGCATCCCATTATTCTTACATTTGAGCCTTTTGTGGTCCACTGCTGGATAGGGGCGGCTACCACTCTGCCTGGTCCCGCTCAGCTCATTGCCACCTTAAATCCGATAGACCACTACAACCAACCCCGAAAGGACTATCTGAGGTTGTAACTGAGTGCGTTACTATACTACAGAGGACTAAGTTGGCTTAAAGTTTCATTGGTTACTTCCCCAACCGAAACACAAAATCTCTCCGTCCTGATGGAACATCATCAGGACTAACTTAATAATTGTTCTTCCAACTTTCAAACTACATAATTTTTTAAGACGAGTATTAACGATAAAATCTAAAGTTCATTTAATATATTTTTCATATTATCCATTTTACATACTTATCACACGTAATTTATCTAAACGGAAACTACCATTATAACTGACTAATAATGACATCAGTGCACACAAGACGAGATACTTAATTCTAAGAACTACGCCTCTGTTTTATGATTTTTGTCAGTGTATTTACAAAATTAATTTGACAAACGAATGTATCTGATATTTAGCTACTTAGTCTAAAGATAATATCTTTAGACTTATCTTACTTACATATTATGTAAGTAAGATTTTTAAGATTAGGTTTTTAGTTTAAATATCATTTGTTTTACCTACAATCGTACTATTTGGCATGTTTTCGCCAAGTTTATCTTTTTAGCTGCAAACATTCGATACGATAAGATATTGAAATGTGGCATTTTCAGCACACTTCAAAAAGTTTAATCTCATTTTTCTATCTTTCGTCACAGATACATTAAGTACAAGTGAAGCCGAATAGTGCAAATAAACATACCACAGGTTACTTAGTATTTTCTCATTTCATTACATGCAAAATAATAAGAAAGATTAGAAAATCCAATTCGCTCCTCTGTAATCCCAAGAGGGTAGATAAAACATCATACTTAGACAGGTACTACTTATCTATTATATCTAAATGTGAAAATTTGTGTGGATGGATAGATGGATTGATGTTTAATGTTACTCTTTCACGCAAAACGGCTGAACAGCGTGGGAGAAATTTGGTAGGTATTCACCTAGTTTATACCTGGAATGACATAAAAGATACCTTTTATCTCCCTCTGGACCAAGTTCTAAAATCTACGCGGACAAAGCCGCGGGCTACGTCTAGTACTGAATAAAGATTCTCATTTTCTAACAACTCATAACATAACTAGCAGTAGATAGTTGTAAACTCTTTTGCTGTAAATGTGATATTGATTTTTATGACATCCTTCTTGTTAGCGCTTACCTGGATAATTTTATCTTTAGAATGCTAGTTTCAGCAACGTTTGAACATTGTTTAAATAAAATTCATACTTTAATCCGTAACGTAATAAAACGTTATAAAATCTCAGCTTACACACACTTCAGGAAGATTTTCTGACACATGAATATAAAATCATCTTAAAGTGTTTGCTGAAACAACAGACGCTTTAAATTTATATAAGTAACAGAAGTCATCCATTGACTTAACGGCATTTTCTAGTAATAATCCACACACAAACAACCACATCACATTGTTCACTCGACTTGTGAAAAACGGTTGTAAGTACTTTTACGTCTGGGTAGATGACTTTTAGCTACCCAATCTGTTCCATTGTTTAAAAGATGGATGGTCCGGGGGTGTTACGCGCAAAGCTCCCCTTGGATTTGTATTAAGTATAAAAACTATCCCATGTCCTTTCTCGGGTCTCAAACTATCGTTGTACCAAATTTCATCCTAATCGGTTCAGTGTTTTAGGTGTGAAGAAGACACAGACAGAGTTACTTTTGCATTTATAATATTGGTAGGGATTAAAACCTTTTAATGTGTGATGACATGTCAGTACCCATTAATGACCCACTACAGGGTCGGGTCTCCTCTCACAATGAGAAGGATGTAGGCCTTAGTCCACCACGCTGGCCTACTGCGGGTTGTTGGACTTCACATGCCTTTGAGAACATTTTTTTTGTGAACTCTCAGGCATGCAGGTTTCCTCACGATGTTTTCCTTCACCGTAACAGCAGGTGGTATTTAATTTCATAAATCGCACATAACTTTTATTACAAAGTCATAGATGCGTGCCACTGGGATTCGAACCCGGACCCCTCGATTCGAGGTCGAATTCTAAGCCACTGGGCTATCACCGCTGCAACCTTTTAATAAGAAGGTGAAACTGTAATAATTAAAACAATTTTTAACCGACTTCAAAACAGGAGGTTATCAATTCGACACGTATGTATGTAACACTAGCTTTTTCCCGCGGCTTCGTCCACGTGAACTTTAGGATTTGGTCAAGAGCGAATTAAAAAGTTGTGCCTACATTTAGTTGTGCCTACATGGGTTGTACTGACCACTTAACGTCAGGTGGACTGCATGTTCGCTTGCTCATTTATAATTTAAAACAAATATTTCTCCGTAAATTCAGTATGACGTCCATTTTAAATATTTGGATGACAAATGTTGTTTTAACAATGATCAACCGGTGAGCCGTAGTATTACCTACTCATTTTCTGATAATACGAGATGACACATAGCGGAATTAAATAAACTGCACAGACACTTGATGAGCTACACTGAGCCAAAGTTAATATCATACAGTAAGAAACATAGAAAACAGAATGTAAGAAATGTTCAAACATAATAGATAATCACTATTAATCCAAGGTGGAATCCAGGGTGGTTTCCATAATCCATTTTGTTTTTTGAGGGTAGCCTCTAAAACTTAAGCACGTTCAAAACAGTTTGACCGTGACTGTGTTTGACTAACCGCCTTATAAGCTCCAATTCGCGCAGATTTTAAAGAACTTTTTCTCGTAGTTTCAGTAGTATTGCAATTAAAATGCGTTGATTAAACGTATGTATTATTTAACTATCTTGTACTATTTGTTGTGCTAACACATTTAACTAATGTTACACATCAGGGAAATACATGCTTACCTGATGGGAACTTACACACGTTATTGTCTTACTAATCGTTAAAAAACCTAAAAAAAATGACACAAAATTTTGTGGGTGACTCCGCTTCAACGTTTGATTTGGTCAAAAAAATAATTACTAAAAATTAAACCCATATAAAAAAATGAAATAAAATTTGTTAAGTAGGTATAAAATAAATTATTATATAATTTAGGCCTACATTTTTTTGAGATTGGTGCTAGACTTTAACAATAAAAACAAAATACTTGGTACCTACTAAAAACACCAACTTCAAAAAAAGTAGACCTAAAGTATTTTAACAAACTTAAATTCATACTTTATTGATGTCGTTTTAATTTTTTTAAATTATTTTTTTTCGTAATTTTTAGTAAGTCCATATCACGGAAACTACTGGACCGATTTTAATGAAACTTTTACCATTTCCTAAGTTGAACAAAATGCAAACAAACAAAAAAAGAACAAACACGATTCGTCAATTAGTCAGTTCGGAGTAGGTCAGTACATACATACATTACATGCATACATAAATACATACACCCATGAAATTTTCTATTCTTGTTTGAAAGCCGTTATAGACACACATAATTATGTAAATATATACCTATTATGTTGTTCCGATAATATTACATACTTACATACCTACGTGTCGAATTCTTTGAAGTCGGTAAAAAGAAATAATAAATATCCTACAAATTAATGCACGAAGTATCTAACAGGTTTCTTGTGTACCTATATTTTTAACTGTATCTCTATAAATAACATCCATAGTTACGGAATAATGGTCCTTGAGCCAGGCGCGAACTCTGTCAATCATTCTCTCCCGCCCAATAACTTGTTAGAATTTAGTATTATCATAAGAAGAATTAAGTATTCTTATAAGAACTAAGGAGCCCAGGGATCATTAGCATCGGCTAATGATCTAATGATCTACCTGACGATCACAAAGCTTTTAGTTTGATTCTCGTAAGCATTCTACAAATTTTATTGGCCCGGAAGTAATTGGTCGCAAAAACCTGTAACTGGCTTACGGACCATAATAAGATTAACATGTACGAAACGCAAAACGATACAAAGGTGAAACTTTTCGACTGACCTTGATCCTGACCGTCAACCGCAGAGCTCAGTTTCGTTCGTGGCCGAACTCGTTAAAACTTTGCCGTTAATGCATTCCGTGACTTCATCGATTACACAACGATACTAATAGTTTTGTAGCGACATTTTGCAGCTTCAATGTATTTCTTATTTGTGGGGAGACTTAATCTGTTATTGAAACTGTCCTAAATTTTGAAAGTATTTTTTCACTATGCTTTTAAATTAATTGCGTATAGGGTGCATTCCCAGCTGAGGCCAAAAACGCTTAAAACCCATAGATAAATAAAACCGCAAAATGCCTGCGTCGCCCAACTCCGGCCGTCAACCTGACCGCCAAAAGTTTCGCGCTCTATTTCCCAGTGGGATTTATCTTGTTGCACTCTGTTGCCTTGGTGGCCAGACGTTTCCACGTTTTTTGTTTTTGTTTATATTGCAGGAATACAAACAGGTATTCCGCTGACGAAAACCACAATTTTTTAAATTATTTTGTGTGCTAAGACTTTACCCCTAGCGAAGCGTCCGCGTAGATTTCAAACCTTGGTCCAGAGAAAGATAAGAAGTATCCTATAATGTTAATACATGATATGTTAAAAACTACGCGCATGCCAAATTTCATCCAAAGCCGCGTGAAAGAAAACATACATTCATCAATCCTCACAAGCTTACGCATTAATAATTAATAATTAATAGTAGGATAGTAGGATGAGTAGAAAACGGGCACCCTTGGTGGTCACTGCCAGCCATGGACACTCACGTCCAAGCTTGGGTAGATAGGTATTTGAGGTTGGATGTGGTGCGTCGCTACACATGAGGACTACGAGTACGTCGGCAATAAAGTATCTCCCGCAAACACATCTACAGTGGTTACGCAATAAAGGCAAAGTCTGCAACATATATTGTTGACACTGATACTAACGGGATGCAGACATCCTTATCATCCTAACGTATGTAACTGTTATTTTATACTTTTTTATGTCGGTTTAATTTTTTTTAATTTCTTTAAATATTATAATATGATGTTAACTAATAATTTTAACAAAAATGTGAACCGACTTGAAACTCAAAATTAAGAAATAACTTTACAAACAGACTTCAATAATAAGGTGTTTTTGGAAAAATGAGGTTTGTGTGCAAAAATTAGGTTATCTACGACTATGAATTGAAGTTTGTAAAGTTCTTACTTTTTAGTTTGAAGTCGGTTCACATTTTTGTTAAAAATTATTTTGTTTCATGCTTTTTGGTTGTCATAGTTTCACTTCCACTCTATTATCTGACTCTAGCATCTTAGTTTTAATGTTTCATCATAGGTTGTGGCAACTGGCTCCTTAATGGTAACCATTATTATAGTTTAAATTATAATTTAATATATTATAATTATAATTTGTACGGTTTATTTAAGTTAACTTGCTTTAAACACGATTAAATTATTCCTATCTTATAACGAGTTCCACTCCATCATCAGACTCGAAGGTGGTCAATGCCTATATACCTATGCGGCGGTAAAAAATATAAAAAAACATACAGACGAATTGAGAACCTCCTCCTTTTTTGAAGTCGGTTAAAAATAATTATCGTCCAAACTATACATTATTCACATTGTCATAATTTTGTACTTAAATAAAACGAACCCAAACGTGACTTACAAATTTACAAAGTACTTATTATTGTAAATTCGGATTGTGACGTCACAAAAGAGCTTGCGTAAATTCGTGTGTGAATTTTTTGACGCATAGGTACTGCACACAAATGATTAGTTTAATAAGCAGGTCAATATTGGTAAATTCAGTTCAGCATGGGCTAAAAATATATGAATGAAGCTCAAGTTATTAATTTGCAAGTAGGTACTACGAAATCGTAGTTGATATAAAACGGTTTTTTCCGATGACGTAAAAAAGTTCTCCGTTAAAATAATGATGACGTAAAAAAGTTCTCCGTTAAAATAAATACCATTAAAAAATACAAGTCTCGCAACTCAGTTCTTGCATCTTCCACAGTTGTGGATCTCACAACTTTTTACGGACTTGTGTTTTTTTACAAGTATTGTTTTTGATGGTATCTCATTTATTTTTGTTTTGTCAATCTAACTGCAAATGTAACTTTGTAATCCTGTACATTTGTATGGGTTTACAAAGTTATTTATGCAGTTGTATCCAGAAAACCGAAATTGAATTTTTTTTAATTTTTCCTCGACTTATACACTAAACACTAGTTGTATTCTAAATTTGAAGCTTCTGTGTTTGCTAGAAGTGCCTTAGAATTTTGATGATCGGTGAGTGAGTGAGTGTCAAAATTCAGAAACTTTGACTAGTTATACTCGTAGTTCTTAAAATACTGGCTCTAATTGAATGACATTTTAAAAATACCGTGTTTATACAATACCTGCCTGGCTACTAAAAATTCAGGCTCCTAGTTTTATCCACAATGGAGTTATAGGGGGTTGAAAATGGCCTGAATTGCTTCGAGAAAAGGATGGTACGGCCGGTGCCGCTTTTTTGCTCGACTTGTTGGGGGCACTGCCGTGTCACGTAATGTCACGTGTACGGAATACTAATAGTTGTTACCAAAGTTATCCATGTAGAAAACAAGATTAATTTTGTAGTTAAAACTTTTCAATTTATGACAAGAATTACCTAACTGTAACATTAAGCAAAAATAAAATAAACAAAGGGTTGTACAGTACTCCAGGAGTGTCGGCAGAAGTGAAAACTTATAAGATGTCTTGGTGATTTGGAAGACAGTTTAGTTAAAACACTACTTAAATAACCTAACAATAATAAATAACTCAATAACCATTACTTAACTATAAAATCTTTTTAGTAACGTCAAGAATGAATTTACACGTTAAGTGTGAAATTGGCGTCCGTAATAATAAAGCGGCCACGCCATTTCTCATATAAACCCAGTGACGTATGAACTCTATCAAATCCAATTTCTCTAAGTGAATGTTTGACAGTTTCCATTTACTATCTTACGTACATAAAGTACTCAGCGTCGCTAAAGAAGTTTCCACTTCAGAAATAATTTATAACAACTATAAACCGACTAAGCGGTGATAGCTCAGTAGCTAAGAATAAATTCGGCCTCTTACTTGAGGGGTCCGGGTTCGAATCCCAGTGGCACGCACCAATGACTTTGTAAAAAAAGTTATGTGCGCCTTATAAAATTAAAATATCACCTGCTGTTACGGTGAAGCGGGATACACTTATATTTAGTTATTTACACGTGTAAATAAAAAAATCAGTTCGGTTGAGGTCAGTATAATATAACCTACTGTTGTCATGTCAACGCGCGATACGGTGCGTAGAATCTCATTTTGAAATTACCTTGCAATGCAATTAATTAAAGCAAAAACTCGACGGTAAGTTGATTTGGACTATGTGTATAGGTCGCTCACAGAACATACAGATTCTCTTCTGAAGGAATACCTCGAATAGAAAACCTTAAGATATAATAATTCATTAGGTACAGGTGAAGAGTAATAGTCCATTACAGGTGAAGAGTAATTGCTAGCCTGGTTATTAAATTTAAAAAAATTGAAGTGTTGAATATTGAGCTAGATATAAGGGAACCAAAAAAATCCAGTATTCTCTCTGTATCGTCAACTTATTTGGATCTCGACAACAGGCAACAGGGCACCTGCCGGATTAAGCCATTAAAAATATCTTAAAGCATAAGAATTCTGCAAAGACTCGCCTGATGATAAACTAATAGGAGTAGGTATCTTTCGAAACTGGTTTGAAGGAGTTAGACTAATGTCTTATTCTTGTTATTTTTGTGTACTGCTACATTTTTATAAGGTGTATTATTTCATGACATAATTTACACAGGCAAAGTATATTGACATATTTAGTGCCACTACATTCGTTTCAAGAATTGTCTCTTGTGTAGGTACTCCTTCATTTTGCGTCAAGAAACTTACTTTGTGCCTAGGCCCTTTTATAATAATTGGTATTCAGGGTAGGAATTGATAGGTTTCAATCATATTTTTAACTCAATTTTTAAGAGTACCCAACAGAGGCTAAGAGTTCTGTCTCTAACTCGAGGGGTCCAAGTAAGAAAATACATAAATTAAATGTTTACCTGATGTAACAGTGAAGGAAAAGACTGAAGAAAGCAGCGTTTTATAATATTCTAAGTCATGTGAAGTCCACCAACCGGCCCTGGCCTATATTATACCTTTTCTCTTGGAGCGGAGACCCTACCCTGCAGTGGATTGCTCTCTGCAAAATTGATCTCTGCAAATACAGGTTTATGTCATTTTCTCATGACTTTAAAATGGGATTGTCGTGACTCGTGGTAACCATAGAGCGTATTAATGAATGTTAAAAAAATCTCACATGTTAGCAATGATTCAATGCTATAACAAAATAAACTAGGTAGATATATAGCATCTGCATGAATATGCAATAATTATTTATTTCATATTATATAGATCGTTATTTTCACGGAATCAATAAAATGAATAAAACAATTGAAAAATAGAGTTACACTCAGTTACTTGCCGAAAAAGTAGGTGAAATTTATTATATTGGTGAAAAAATCTACAAACGAATGCGATGTTTATTCAAACATGATTCCCAAAAGACCCTTACGATTTTTTATAGTCCCCAAAACACGTTCAGGTACTCTGACTCGAACAAGTTGCCCAGGTGCGTTACTGATTCTGTGGTTGGTGTTGTTAAAAAGTAACAAGCTGCTCTTATGTTTGGGTTCACTCAAAATAGAATACCTACGATCCGTCTTCTCGACGTTCATTTTTATTTTGAAATTATACAAATGTATGATAAATGGTATGTAGTTATTTATTGATCTTGCACTTTTTTGGATATCCTAGTGTAAACAATATGTATCTATTATAAAGTTATAATTTAAAATTATAGGTATCAATTTGCAAACTTTGCAAATATGTACATAAATGCTGAAATAAATCTTTAAAAGTAAATAAACAATCTTAAGCTCCTCCTTCAATACCTCCAATAACCTCTTCCTCCAATTGTTTGAGGGTGTGAATAAAGTCCTTTTTCAGGAACGAAAAAGACTAATGACACATTCATAATAATATGAAAGAGTGAGTAATATTGTATTCGGTTGTGTTTCTTATCGATTACGTCACGCGTGCACGCGTGCACGGCCTTGCAAAGTGCAAGCTTAGAGAGTTTGGATGGTGATCGCAGCGGAGTGCGGTTTGTAGGGCTAGGGCATGCAGCTCGCGCCCTTGTAATTGTTTCCAACATTTTATGAGAGCAACACGGTCGTCTAAAACAATGAACATTCATTGTCAACAATTTGTCTTCACAACTTTATGAGTGAAGTTTATTTATACTATGTGTTTTAAAATGCCATATGGTGAGTTGTTGTGATGTGTTTATTCAAATTTTGTAACATTTACTTACTTTACTTTCGTACATGTACATTATGATGGCGTTGAGACCTAATTTTCTATTTATTCTCGTAATGCATACAAGGTTTTCAGCAGTGATAAATTGACACTTAAAGTTCATTTTTATTCAATAGACATTAGTTATTTTCGAATTAAATGCTTTGGGCGATTTTAATGGTTTTAGTTCGTCATAATTTCATATTCTTGTAAAAATCTCCTTTTAAATAATTATACGATACTAGCTGACCCCACAAACGTTGTTTTGCGATATACGTTATCGAATGTTAAATATCGACTATTAAAAATAGGGGTTGGTGATAGAAAAGAGAAAATTTATGGTTGTATTTTTAATGCCACATTATTGAAAAATAAAAAATAAAAAAATGTCTAAAAATAAAATAAAAATGGTAGGTGCGGACAACACTTAGGAGTATGAAAAATAGACAGTAGCCGATTCTCATACCTACTGAATAAAAGTCGGTAAAGCCGTTTTGGAGGAGTATGGTTAGTAAAACTGTGACATGAGAATTTTATATATAAGAAAGAAGAATGTCGGGTCAATGACGTCCACATGAAGACGAGTCCTAAACATTAGATCTTTGTGGTTCAACTTTTAAGTAATAATTATATTGTGTGTATTTAAGTAAGTTTGGCATTAAGATGGCGATTCTTCTGTGCCGTAAGTCGCGCTTCGCTCCAATAATACTGGCGGCCGTCGCACTTAGTTATGGTCTTTTCATGGCTTGAAACTCACCTTTGAAATTTCAATCAGTCGTAGGTAAATAGTCGTACAAGTACAAAAATAGTCGCATTTTAGTTTCGGCGTTATAACTATAGTTTGGTGAGGATTATAGCTGTAATCCTCACCTCTGGTGCAAACAAACGGTAAAATAAAAACATAACTAGTAAAAATACCCAAATCTCGCAACTCAGTTCTTGCACCGTAAAAAGTTGTGAGATCCATGAATGTATCCATAGATATACTTGACTATATGTATTATATGAAATTATATTAGACTGCGATTGCCAAGTCGAGCTGTGCATATATTTGCAGATATTGTGTATTTTCCCCACTTTTACCCTCAAGTTTTTTCAGGGCTCAACAGATTTTTATTGAAAATATTATTTTGTAATGTACACGTGATGCGTTTTTATCTGAGACCCCACTCGATTATATTTGCAGACATTCGGTTATTATTCCCCACTTTCTCCCCCCACAACTTTTAAACGACTCAACCGATTTTCATTAACATGTCTAAGAACACTCGCCCGTAACTCACCTTTCATACAAAAAAAACTAAATTGATATCGCTTCATCCGTTCGCGACAGACAAACAGAGACGTCAAACTTATAACACCCCTTCTTTTGCGTCGGGGGTTAAAAATAACCGGCTCTTTCAAGGCCTTTTTATCTGGCTCTTTCATTACCTATTCCTTAAATAAATAAGTATATCTAACCTTCAAAACTGAAAAGTTTTAACAACAATATTAAAACTTTTCAGCTCAGTTTCTCCGTATCTACGAGTAGGTACAAGGCCAAATATATGCACAAACTCAATTTATAACCCGTGTAACTATATTTGTTTCCAATAAAGTTTCAAAAACAATTTAAATTAAAACTTTTTCAGCTCAGATTCTCCGTATCTACGAGTAGGTTCAAGTCCAAATATATGCACAAACTCAATTTATAACCCGTGTAACTATATTTGTTTCCAATAATGTTTCAAAAACAATTTAAATTAAGTATAAAATACTTACTTTTTAGCGCTAAAAACTTTAACTCGACGTACCGGCGTCCAATCGTTTCGGAGAACTGTCAAATTTTTGTGGGTAACAAGAAATCAGTGTTGCCACTTAAAAATATAAATTTCCAACCATAGTTTTATCCTAAACTACGGAAATAATGCAAGTGGCTCGTTCAAAACTTGCCTCCTTCGTGCCACTTTTCCCCTACTTATCGCTCATTATTGCAGAATTAGTAAAGTCTATGGTAAAAGATTATGTTTATTTAGAATGCTGATTTCAAAAGTATCTTAGCTAATAGGAAACTAAAGTATATGAGGCATAATTTTATTGGATTGTTGACAAGTAGTGGTCTGCTTAATTAGTATTCTACGATTATAGTTGCGCTTTAGGGTGACAAAAACAACACACTGGACTGGATTGTATTAAAATGTATTATTTGCAATAATTTTGAGGTATTGAACGGAAAATATGAAAAAGAAACATTGTAATTAAATTTATATTTTCCGTATGTATAAACACTGTCTAAACACTGTCTTCAAATTAAGAAATAATATTACAGACTTCAATTTATGGTGATTACTTTGCAAGTCGCCCAGAGAGCATAGATAGCATAGGCAGGCATTAAACATAATACTTTTGTAACAATAATGTATAGTTTCCGCGACTCACTAAACATCTCTAGTTTTTGTTTTATTTCAAATCCAATGTAGGCACTAACATGGCATAAACCAAATGCTTAATGACTCTCCAACAGTATACATATTAATCCGCTAAGCGAGACATTGTCACATAACCAGGACTGTCCTACATATTTGTTTTATCGTGTAATCGGGACGTCTGTAATTTCGCTTGACGGATGGTGGTCGTGCTGGGCGCGGGGTGCACTATCGACCGCCCCCGACCCTGACCTTGCGTCACGCTACTGCTTTAGTTTTGTTTGCCTGTTGCATTGTTATTCTTATGTTCGATATTATCAATGGATTAGATCAGCGGCTGGCAACCCATGCCCCGCGGTTCAATGTGGCCGTTGCCTGATTTTGCTCCCTTGTAGCCCATGTCCTTCAGAAGGTTACCGACCACTAGATTAGATGCAAGTGCAACTAAGAAAGAAAGGTTGATAAAATGAATACTATTTTGCGTTCCGCGTCGGACAGATTTCTGGTGTTTCCATGTAATAAAATACCTATTCACCAAAATGTACATTACCACAATATCCATAGATTTTTTTCAGATATACAAACGATTCGCCATACAATTAGAGGTGCTCTCATGTAGTTGTCTAATACTACACGCCCACGAGCAACGTCTTCAATGTTATTTCGTCCGAAAACTCTCACGTTAGAAGCGCAGGTACTCGTAGAGCTATTTACGTATATGTTCCCAGACGTCCACGAGACGCAGACCTCTGGTGACATGGAGTTGGCTCGCGTCTACCCACCGTATGCGCATGCGCAATGACAGACACCCACTCTAGAGATCTACTCTAGTAAGTACTTTATGAAAACTTTCGTTTCGGTAGCGACTTTTTTGCCAAAACATATACCTATTGAAATAATCCAGTAGATACACACATAAAAAAAGTTTGAGATTTGAGACGTTTATTCTACATGACCTGCCAATTCCATCAATAGCAATGGTTGGTACAAAGCTTTTTACTGCCACATTATTAATAAATAAAAATAAAAAAATTGCCCAAAAAATAAAATAAAAATGTTAGGGGTGGACAACCCTTATCGCCTAATGTGGCATTAAAAATACATAGAACCCTAAATTTTCACCGTTCTATCACTAATCCCTATTTTAACCCCCGACGGAAAAGAAGGGGTGTTATAAGTTTGACGTGTCTATCTGTCTGTGTGTCTGTCTGTCTGTGAAGCCGGCTTTTGACTATGGGATGTAATATAAATTACATGTTGAATGATCTTGAGATATATATTACATCCCGCGATTGCTGTTCACATTGTAAGATATATATTTTGGAACAGTTTAGCCTCGGCCACTACCAATAATACCACTCAAACTGCGACTGCGGGCGACGTAGGGGCGCGGTGTCCGGGGACGTGAGGTAAAATATACTCATTCAAATATCGAAAAAATATTTATAGTTAGGGATGTAATATATATTATAGCACAGTGTGAACGGTCATGTAGAGGATTACGTATGGACACAAATGTATGAAGAGCGATAAAATGTTAGGTATATCTCAAGATGTAATTTAAATTATATTATATCCCATAGTCAAAAGCTGGCTTGAATCGGTCGTGGCACCGTAGCTCGCGAAGGGATGAAGCGATTTCAATTTAGTTTCTTTTGTATGAATGGTGAGTTACGGGCGAGTGTTCTTAGACATGTTTGATGAAAATCGGTTGAGTCGCTTAAAAGTTGTGGGGGGTGAAAGTGGGGAAGAATAACCGAATGTCTGCAAATATAATCGAGTGGGGTTTCAAATGAAAGCGCATCACGTGCACATTACAAAATAATATGTTAAATGAAAAATTTTTTATTGTGTCGGGGGTTTTTTAAATTTTCAATTTTATAGAGTTATTTAATAGTCATTTTAGCGACGTCACATACGCACGGGTTTTTTCGGGAACTATCGGCGTGTTTTCGGTACGGAGTTCAAAAATTTATTTTTAATTAATAATAACTGAATACCTAATTATAACGAACATATAAAATAGTTTTGTTATAAAACTTCTTCTTCTCTTTCTATTAACAATGAAAAAAAAAATTCAATAACCCAATTATTTCAATGTTGTACAGCAATCTATAAACCGATTATAAAATATAGCAATTACGAATGTTTATTTTCTGTAATCATGTGCGATCAAGTTTTCTGAATCTAGTTTAAGGCAGTCCAGTGCTACACATATCAGGTGCTAGGTGCGTGCTTATTTATTTGTGTTTTTTTTGGGTTCCTAAGCAAAATAACGAAATGGTTACCCTTATAATTTTAATCTGTCTGTCTTAAGGTCAATTGTATACCGGGGTTGAAAGATGGCACGTAGGTACGTCTTTCGCCAAGTCGTTCTCGCCATTTAGAGACCGCGTTGGTCCTTATGTCATGATGTTCTTTGCTTTTTAAATTTGCAGGCTATCTCACAAAATTATAATTTGCCTGTTGCTATGGCACAAAATTATTACGCAGTTACAGTTCTACAGTTACAGTTTTACGTTTGTACAATAACGTTTGTACCTATAACTATTTGTGTGTTTTACGAGTAGTAGAGTAGGTATCAACTTATTTGAGGTTGTACCTTAGTACCTACTAGTATCTGGGGGCGCGGTAGTGCCTCCGCCAAGTCGAACAAAAAAGCGGCACGGCCATACCATCCGTTTCTCGAAGCAAGTCAGGCCATTTACTTATTAGTATTAACTTAGTTGTCGATAAAACTAGAATCCTGAATTTTTAGTACCTAGGTAGGTATTGTATAAACTCAGTATATTTCAAATTTCATTCAATTTGAACCAGTAGTTTAAGAATTATACCTGGTCAAAATTTCATGATTTTGTCACTGTCAGACTGACTGACCGATCATCAAAATTCTACTAGCTGACAAAGAAGCTTCAAATGTATAACACATATAGTGTTAAGTGTATAAAAATCAAGGAAAACTAAAACATTTTGCAATTTCGGTCCAAATTTTCTAGATACATCAAATGCATAAGTAACTTTGTAATCCCATACAAGTATAAAGGATTCCAAAGATACATTTGCAGTTAGATTGATAACACATATGAATGAAATGAAATGCCATCAAAAAAATAATTTGTAAAAATATCCAAGTCTCGCAACGCAGTTTTTCTACCCAAAAAGTTGTGAGATCTATAAACAATCTAATTTAATAATACATAATATGTATTACTTGTGAAATAGTTACATTGTGTTGTCATGCGATGGCCAAGTCAATCTATGGATACATACATGGATCTCACAACTTTTTACGGTAGAAGAACTGCGTTGCGAGATTTGGGTATTTTTACAAGTTATGTTTCTGATGGCATGCAGTTGTCTTTATTCAGCAGTGACGAATTAACGTTAGGCCCCTGAGCTCTTCCTTTCTCTTTATAACTTGAAATGTCTTTTTGTGATAAGAAGCATTAAATTTTATTTACTAGCGCTACTAAATGAACCCAAACACGTGAACCATTCCGACGCTCACTTGTTGCCCTCAATTCTGTGCATATGAGTTCTCACTATCGTTGTATTTACAGTGTCTGGTTCACAGATTATTTTGGCGTGGGTATACCTAGATATCACATTTCATCATATTATAAAGTTTATAAGATAATAATTTGAAATAAAGATATTATTTTAACTATAAATGAATTAATCAAAACAATAGAGCGTTTATTCCAAAATGTTTTGCTAACAGTGAACTTGAACGGATGAAGGCTTACCAAAATTAAGTTAGTGGAAGCCATCGTTAGCATACATTTGAGTTTCGATGAACAATTCGTGGATATGCCATAACAGATTATTATCATAGTATTACAAATTTCAATACTGGGAATTCAAAGTTTTGTGAAAATAAACAACTAGTTATGTTTATGCTAAACAAAGTAGATCAAAATATCTGTTTAGATTGAGAAAACAAGTTTAGGGAAAATAATTTGTAGATTTAAGATATTTTAAAATTTTAATATTATTATAATATTATAAAAATATAATGTGAGCGAAATCAATAAAATAAAAAAAACCCGACACAATTACCTGAGTTCTCTTTAAAAAGTATAAAATATTGAAAGAAACTCAATCTTAAAGTACCTAAGTATGTACGAGTATTAACAATAATTTTAAAATAATATTAAATTAAAAATTAAAAAAAACCGCCGACACAATAATATATTTGCAGATATTGGATATTTTCCCCACGTTCGCGAGCTACAGTGCCACAGACAATGCAGACAGACTGACAGACAGACAGACAAACAGACAGACAGACGGACAGCCATGTCAAACTTATAACACCCCTTCTTTTGCATCGGGGGTTAAAAAATACATCGCGTTGGAGTATCGCTCCTACGATTCGTCTATGTTGCTTAGTTATGTTAGAATGAACGTGCACATTACAAAATAATACGTGCAATGAAAATTGTTTTTATTGTGTCGGGGGTTTTTTTTAATTTTTAATTTGATTTATTGATCTTGCCACTAATATTAGGATTAAGAAATATCAGTTTCATGATAACAAAACAAAAGGATGATGAAAGGTCTCGAATGAATTAGGGGTAAAACAGTTTGTTTGCGGGTTGAAATCAGCGTGGCTCGCCTCAGCGCGGCAGTGGCAACACGGCCCGCGCCGCATGCACGCGGTCTCCGAGCCCTCCGTCGGCTCCAGGTTACACTAGCTACTAGCTTTATACCTCTTAGATCCAGGTAATATCTGTTCCTAAAAAATCCTGAACCTCAATTAGGTTTTTAAAGAAATTTACCGCCAGATGGAATTGTGATTTAATCAGCGCTCTTGCGAAAAAGTTTCGTGCAAACTTTGTTGCGTGTTTGAGAATGGTGATTCTTACTGTTTAAGTATCAGCAACTTTATAATGGTTGAAAAAAATCCTACTTTATTTTTGCCTCTAATAATAAATCAAAACTTGAAGTTTGAAGGTAAAATTGTTCTTTACAGCTATTGGTATCAGTTATGGTATCTGGTAAGCAAAACTTTACAACACTGAAATTTCACTAAAACTCTTTTTGATATAAAATTACTTTTTAAACTCCATAGTATTCGGTTTCGTTAAACTAAATTTAAATATTGAATTAAAATTAAACCATTTAATATCTACAAGCTTTTACTGAAAATGTAATTTCTTGGAAACTATTGACTAAGTACCTAGGTGCTGCTTAGGTAATATTTTATAGCGTGCACTAATTTACCATGAATTGTAACACCTTTAAGTCTATTAAAGGATGTTTTTTGTCTTACTTAGTCAGATACGTAGTTTAACCTTGGTAAGCAACGCTAACTTATTTTTAAATGTGACATTAAAATAAGAAAGTAATAACTGCACTTAGACCCCCTATGACTGGTCTGTAAAGATAGTAGGTAATATTGTTTTTTCTTTCACTTTCGTAGTAACCTCCACTCGTACTACGTTACATAGTAACTTTCTACGTTCATCTTATTTCTCTGAGTTAACGGCGTAGCAACTGTAGTAGCCGTAGTCCGTAGCAGTAGTACTGCTATACCTATTACCTACAGGCTCCCAAACTTTAAATGGTTGGGGAAGGATTCTAATGAAATATGGTAACCAACCAACAGTCAATTTGTTCTATTGACAACTGAATTTACTTTTTCAGTGTAAAACGTGAATTTATCTTCTTTAAGTGACAGTAGAAGCGGTGATAGCCCAGTGGCTTAGAATTCGACCTCGAATCGAGGGGTCCGGGTTCGAATCCCAGTGGCACGCACCAATGACTTTGTATGTAAAGTTATGGTAGGTGCGCTTTATAAAATTAAATATCACCTGCTGTTACGGTGAAGGAAAACATCGTGAGGAAACCTGCATGCCTGAGAGTTCAAAAAAAATGTTCTCAAAGGCATGTGAAGCCTAATGCCGTAGTAGTAGTATTTTTAGTATCAAAATATTTGGTACGTTTATGAGCGTAGGTAGGTACGTCTGTACTCCAACATTTCGCGTCTCATGACTGGGTATGTGACATGTCTCACATGTCACATATGTGACATGTTGTCTCATGACTGGCTCAGTGGGTAGGAATTTGGTTTCTTACTCTTTAGGTCCGGGTTCGAATCCCACTGGCATTCACCAAATTGTAATTGTTGTTATGTGAGTTTTAGAAAATCAAATACCACCTGTTGTAACTCAACTTTACATATTGTTTTCAATCTACAGAAGTTTTGTGCGCTTTGAGTTTGTATGCCTTAAGGTACTTTTCATAGAAATATGGCCAACATTAAAGAGGTCTTATCTATGAAATCACATTTTTCTAAAGCAAAATTCCACAAAGGCTTGGCAAAAAAGTAATCCTTTAGGAAGGCATAGAATTAATATTTGCAACTAGAGTTATGATATGAAATTTTTTATCTCGGGTTTCAAATAGAATTATTAAAAAAATTCATTTCCACGAACTCGAACGAGCTCTACGAACCGACTTCATTTTAAAATATGTATCAGTTATACATTAAGTCCTTATTTTCCAGGAATAATAAATCTATTTGTTCTCGAAAAAGAGGAAATCTTTTTCAGCAAATATAAGTTTAATTTGAATAGGTAGCATTCGATTATGTGCCTATAGGGTGGGAAATTAGATGTTGACAACATTATTCTGAATAGTTGTGGCGCAGTCGTTGTGACGCCGCTGTACAGCAGGGGGTCTTGGATTCGATTTCATGTGGAGAAAAAAGTTGAACGACGTGTTAAATTTGTGTATCGATTCTGGTTTAATGTCTGGTTTATGTACATGGCTGGCAAGATTGCGACATAGAACTTGGTTGAAAATCTTAAACCTACGTATACATTTTAAAATGACAACAAAAGCACGTGTCAAAACAATCTACACAATGACAATGTCTGTGTTCTTAAGTCGGTTTGGGGAGTTCGCCAGATCGCGTCCCCAAACTAGTGATGTGCTGCCACTCGTATCCGCATCAGATTCGCATCTTGAAATATCTGAGGGCGAAGAAAGATCTATATAATTGGAAGATCTCGACCAGGTCTCTTATATCACGGGAATACTTTTTTGTTGACATTTTACTGTCCTCTTTATTAAGTAGGTACTAGCTGACCCGGCAGACTTGGACATATGGTATCGAGAAGTTTTTTGTTTTTGTTCTTTAATATTGTAGAACATACTTTTGTTCTATCATCAACAATTTCCGCAGCGCATGCGACGAAAGACGTTTTAGGGCACTTTTTACACCTTGGGTTACGTTACTTAAGTTTTATTAAGGATCCCTAATCTTTTCTTGCAAAAAATATAACCTCAGTTACTTAGGCTGAATGTAGGTAGATTTCCAATGGTGAAAGAATTTTTGAAATCGGCACAGTAGTCTGTTTTTGAGTTTATTCATTACAAACATACATACACACACATAGGTACACACAAAAATAGAAATTTTTCCTCTTTATAATATTAATGTAGATTTAAAATAATCTTTGTTTCTGCCCCGTGCCACAATCATAAACCAACGCTCACTTTTTTATAAAAAACAAAACTAAAATCCGCGCAGCGCAAGTAGGAACATGACATTAAAGCAAGGCGAAAAGTCGTTGCAAGGCCACGCGCCAAGCAAGTCTCCTACTAAGGTATCCGTATTCTCGGATCTAGACATCAATGATCAGTACTCGTATTCGCTGTTTAATATTTCTAAAAATATTAGGTACATCCCTACCCCAATGGCCGTGACCTCCGCCACGCTTTGCCCACTTCACTCAACGTCTTTTTATATCTGCTTCTTCAAATTTTCAATACATCTCCATCTCTATTGGCTTGTGTGACTGTGTGCTACACATGAAATCTTGCATAAACAAGATTTGTACTCACCTTTTATACAGGAAATAAATAAAAAATCTTATATAAAAATAAATATCGAGGAGTGGAACGGTACACGCACAAAGCACACACACACAACGCACTAGGTTCCATTAGGATTTAGGCATCGTACTTAAAAATGCCCAAAAACTGATCTTACAGACATAACATTTTTACTTTTATTAATTTCCCTAAAATGAAATGAAAACATTTGTTATTATCTTATGCAAAAATAATAGTAAAATATTTGATTTATATTTATGTAACGGTTTAGTTTCCTGAGTTTATTCAGGGTTTGCAACAACCAGAAATAAAGGTAATCATGGTTATTGTGTTTTGGAATTTCTTAGCTCATAACAAATACGAGTATGTCTAATTCAGTTCTAGAAAAATGCTTTCACATCACAATTTGGCACCTGCACAAATTATGGTGTTGATGATATTATTGTTTTCTGCTTAAGCTTACACATATGTGTAAGCAATTTGAGCAAACAATGTCCGTTTCTATAGAAATTTTATAGACACTAAATAACTTAGTCCCTTTAGAATACTGTCGTAGGCGATGCCGATGTCGCCTGACTCTTACTTTTTATCTAGTATCGTGTCAATTCCATCTGTAGAAATTTTTAGACGTTACATCGAGATGTGTTGTCGACAGGGGCAAAGCGAAGACGAATTGAAGCTAGACGACGAGATGGAGCGGGTGGTTTGGAGCGAGGGCGCGCCGCCGCCGCGACTGCTGGTGTCCGGCGACCCCGTGCGCGACGTGCTCGCGCCCTTGCCGCAGCAGCCGCCCGCCTATGACGACCACATTGCGCAGGGTAAGCCGTTTCTATCGCGACGAATGCGAAAGTGTGCCCGTGGCTCTGACAACTCTGAAGCGCGCATAGCCCCGCCGCTTGAGTATCTACTCAAGCGGCGGGGCAAGCAAGCAAGAGATCGAAAGACCCAAGCAAGCGCGGTCAGTACCTAGATGGATGACCGCTAGTGGTGAATGAAATGCGCGCTTTCGTGCTCTGGACGTTAAGCCGTTGGTCCCGGTTGCTATCGATAAGATAGCAGTCGTAAAACTTTGTCGGAGGCCCTATGGGCAGTTTGAAAACACCCGACATGCGTTGGGCGCTAGCCCGTTTGTCCACAGCACTTGTATCGTTTGGCGAAGGGCTGCTCTGATGTCGGTCCTGTATGAAGTTGAAAATCGTTATCTATAGGCTGCAGTCTAATCACTTAGCTACAGTGGCACGAGCATGAACACTATCGTCGAAGTATTCGTATAGTAGACGCTAGTATGTCAGTATTGACATCTTTCCATACTAATGGCGGCTCCATACGATCGCCTTAGTTCATGCTCGAGGTACAGGTGGCCAGTATGTTTTTTAACATTACATTTTATCAAAAACTATTTAATAAACCTAAAGAATTAATCCCTTTTTCTCAGCTTTTTGGTCTTCTTGAAGTATTCATAAAGTTTTTTCATTTTTAGAATTACCTGCGGGTTCTCCAGGAAGAGGTCCTACATCTGACGGGCAGGTATGTGTTACCTATTCTGTGTATGTAACTGTAACTGGCTTTTAAAGTCAAATCAATTTTATTTTATAAACGATTAAGATGACGCCTTATCCTCCTTTTTTAAGTTTTTAGGTATGTATACTTAAATGTTTCAGAATTTTTATGATGTATTGCTTGATATGAGGAATTTAAGAGTATATCTTATACATACGTCGTGGTCATTTATTAACTCAATAATAGGCATTAGATACTTTAGTTTATAATATTTTAGTTTATAATTGGTTGCTTTATAAATAAATTGTAAACTTTTCCTGTTTTCCCGTGTTTATTAAGTTGACCTTCCAGAAATAATAAATATCTACCTATTATAAGGCACTTTGACTTGTGAGACAGTATGATTCCAAAATGAGTCTCGGCGATGTCGTCGAAGGCTACGTTGTCTGTTATTAAGCGAGTTATTTTATAGCAATAATAAATAATTAATATATCAAATTCTCAAGGACAACATTATTTCTAGGGCAGTAAAACACAACTCTTTCATTAGCTTCCATATATTTTCTAGGTCATCGTTGTAGCCCACTATGTACATTTTATATTTAATTGATATTCTTAGTTATTGAATTCCTTCTCTTTTCTAATACTCCACTTCATGACATTACATTACAATAAAATTACATGAAACCTAAAACTAATAATAATTATGATAACTAAAAGTGCCTTTCACCAAATCGATTGCACAATATATAAATTACATAAGTACCTATTGCCTACCCGTTCGATATTTGAGGATCTTTCAACATCTTCAGTTATTGATCCTTCGAAAGATTTTACAAGCAACCCGTTGCCACCTTAGTTGTGAACTTTAAATCCATACTTACTGACTTTCGTTCGTCTGCAGATTTCATCATTGCAAATTCGTAATGCTTGGTATAGCCGCCCATTGCCCTTTAAGCTACTTCTAATAAGCTCGCAGCAAGGACTATAATCTCGGTCCCGTCGGTAACCTCAACAATTCTTGATTTCAGGATGTACTACTATATGCTATTTCAATAAATATTGCGTAAATTTTGTTTTACGTGGATGTGACCTCTGGACTACAGTGGGAGTGTAGCAGCTCTCAAAGATATTAAGTATCTACTAAGCGTAGACAGCCCCCGCCAAAGTTATACAATAGTGTACCAAAAACACTTGCTTGCTTGTTTTAGGTCTAGATTGGCGGTAAACAGAACTTGTGGCTATCCTTAGTCTTCGATGAGTTTTAACATCCGTTCTATCGATAAGAACCGGAATCTAAAAGTGTCGCAAAAATTTGGAAGCTTATGTAAACAATTCACCATAAACAGTCTCACCTTCCTAAGTAATACGCCTTCGTTGTCAGCCGTAATGTTGCAATTGCTTAGATCTTTAAAAGCAGAGAGACTAGTATTATCTCAGCTGTAAAACGGCCCGTATCAATGTAAGCCTTTGTTCTTAGGCGGTTGGTTCAGCGGCTACAGACGGTCGCGAAGAGGACCGACATGTGCAGTTCGACGGTGACAACGTTCCATCCACCGGGTCTATGGACGACGTCAACGATGAGCGAAGAGAGGAACGGAATACGTGAGTTATCAAAATTTACACTTTTTATAGATGAGAATAATAACAATGTTCGGTAAGGGTGAACCTACCCGCTAAATGAGGGAGAGTCCATAAGATGAGCTATTTGAGTTATTCATAAGCTAACAAGCTACAATCACAACCACTGTTTTTCACACAATTAAGTGTTATACGATTAAAACTGAGTTGGTATCCGTATAAATTGCTTTGGAAATGTACCTACTGAATTAGACTAACAAGATTACAAATTGGTGGGCATTGATGACTAGTAATAAAGTGGATAATTAATGTTATCCAAAAAAAACTAGTATAATAAACATCTGGTTCCCATAAATTTTATGTTTATATAAGTATGTTAAAATAATGTTTTTGATAGAATTTGCTGCAAGTAGTTTCTAGAACTAGAACTATATATTTTATAAAAGGAATAAGACTTATATTGTAATTCAAATGTTTCGAGACAATTATGATTTCCTTTTTCATATTATTACTAAGAGAACATGTCTTTAATTAACGTTAATTAACTATAGTCGTTATTACCTATAGACTGCAGCGCGAGGGCTTCCCTCGAACACTCCAAACACTGCAAATAGCCTCTAGCTTGATTCTTTCATCCATCGGAAACTTGGATTTTGTTATTGGCCGTCGACATTTTGTTTTAAACTTTTGTATTTTAGATTATTATTTGACGAATAAAAGTACCTACCTATACAAAAATACAACAAACAAAACGCTTGGAGAAAAGATAGGTAGGTAGGTACTCATAGTTTATATTGTGGTTACTCATAGTTTATATTGTGGTAGTGCCCTGCGCTTCCGTTGTCTCGTCTTGTTCGTGCACTATCGTGCCCCAGGCCCCAGATATACGAAGATTGTAAAATTTTAACGTTTTATTTTTACTTTAAAGGTATATATTTTCACCATCCGAACGATAACGACGACATTGCAATAACCACATGTTTCAGATAAATCCCCTCAAATTAAAAATATGTCCATACATTTGTTAATTGTTAACGACTTTGATTAATACAAATTCGGTGGCAATTAATTTCACAACAAATCACTGCACTGAACAAAAATTTAACAATAGATTCTAGGGAATGTCAAGACATGTGACTTTGAAGTATAATGTTAGCCATCTATTTTAGTTAGTAACAGTTGTGTCGAAGGCTCAAAGTTAAAGCGATAACAATAGTTTCTATTAATTTTAGCGTTCCGCAGCCAAAAGCGACTATGGATCAATAGGGCTCGGTGGTCGGGTTTGCGAGCTCCCTGTATTTTGATCTTTTAAATTGCTTTAAGTAGTCATTCGTCATTCTTCCCAGGTCACTGTGAATTCAAATAATAAAAATTAAATTCAGTTAAAAATTAAAGATATAAAAAAAACCACACAAAACCGTGCTTTCACATTGAAACCTGCAAACACAAGGCCATCCTCTAATCTATAAGCCATTTTTACAAAACAAATTTATGTCAAACGATAATATTATAATTTAGAACTAAAATTCTATGTAGGTAACTGAAATAAACACGACACGGGTTCAAACAAATTTGCAATTATAAGTAGGTACACCAGTAGGAGCATCGTGACATATTGAATTCAAGTACAAGTCTATTTATGTTCAACGGAATACGAGTAGTCGAGTACCTATATAGTACGATAGATATTCACATATTTGATATTCGATGATACATAGCGATTTGTGACGACGAGCTGAAAAAAGAAACGATTAAAGAGATCGTAATTGTTACATGTTATATGTGTGTATGTATGTAGGTATGTATGAATAAGCTTGGCTGGCTCGGTTCTTGAGACTGCACTTATACGTAGATCACCGTGCGGAAGTGTCACCTGGGAGCGCATCCAACTAAAATAGTATACCTATCTACCTACTCCCGTGACTTTGGCATTGTCCCTAGTTTCAAGGTAGTCAAGTCGCGTCGGCCCTACAAGCTGATCGCATGCGGCCGGCGCGAAGTCCGCTTAGCACCCCGGGGTGCTCCCGTGTTTGTTCTCCGGTGGTTGTCGGTCGGGGGTCACCATGCCCGTCACCTACTCTCGCGCATCGGAAGTAGCGCACAAGCGGTGAGTGGGACTCGCGCGAACACCCCCACACCGCTTCGCACTCGCTACACATATCGTAACTTACAATGTGAATTATTCATCATCCGGGTGGATCTTCGGGATGATCGCTCGTCATGACTGTACCAGCTACGAGCAGTAGATGTACATTTTCAGAAAAAGAAATGAGTTGAAGTTTCTTTTATTATTAGACAAACTTATGTTAGTGAAAAAAGAGGGCATAGTGGGGATGATAATAAGTTTGATTTCATCATAGTAGTTTTTTGGAACATGTTTTGACGTTTTGGCCAAATAGTCGGCTGACGTAAATGTTTCATTAGAGTGAGAGCTACTGTTTTAGGGTTTTATCATTTACATCACTCAGTTCACTTCTTTTAAAAATTTAGATAATGCCCATAATTAATAATATATGTAAATATTTATAAAAATACAGATAAATATTCTACGAACACAAATTACATAATATAGACAGGGTTTACCGATAGAGCCAGTGAAGTAAATAGCAGTTATAGGGTGAGAGACCACTATTTAAATTTATCACTTCTTTCAAATACCTACACCAATAATACCACCATAATATTTTGTAACATAGAATAATGAAAAATTCATTAAACCAAAACTAAGACAAATAAATGAAATAAAGGTAACACTTCTTCTGCGCAATTTTCAAATACATATAATATGTATTCCTTTCATCTGTAACCTACACTTACTTACTTCTTAAAATTTTAAGGTTACCCAGTAATTAAAAAATTAAAAAAAAAGAAATTAAAAACTTAAAAAGCCCCCGACACAGTAACCCGAGTTCCCTTAAAAAGTACAAAATAACGAAAGAAACTCAATCTTAAAGTACCTAAGTATGTTACCTAAGTATGTTGTAAGCCCCTTATTTCAGGGGAGTATGCGCCGGGTAGCGTTGTTACGCAACGCCCGGCGGCGTCTTCTCCGAGCGGGGTCAGCTCGCTCCCTCGCTCGTTCTGCCTCCTCCTTGGCTAGCATTACTGCTTCGCAGAAGGCAAGAACCTGCTTCCACGCCTGGATCATGGCCGTAATGACGGCCGCCGGGGAAAGGTCACTTCCGATTTTCCGGGCAAGGGTCCGGCGCTGTGCTTGCCACGCAGCTGAGCCGAATCCTCATCGTGCCCGCAGTGATGGCACCGCGCCGTTCCTTCCCTTCCTATCCTGTTCAGATACTCACCGAAACAGCCATGTCCGGTGAGTATCTGAGTCAGGCGATAGGTGACGCGACCGTCGCTTCTCAGCCAGGTACTGTCAGTACCTATAATTAATAAATAACTATTTAATTAAAGTTCATCAGGCTTTCAGCACGAATTGACTCGTAACTCTAACATTATAATGGAAAATCATAAATACGTAACAGAATAATGTACCTAACGTCCTATTTAAGTAGCCTTTATATAAAAATGCAGTTAACTGAAATACTGATAATTATCTTGTGAATAATTATCATTGAAAAATGATATCTAGGTACAAGTATTTTACGATGATAGAGCTACAGAATATAAACGTACCAGGTCAAACACATTTATGGGCTTAATTGACTATTAAGCATTAGCTATTTTATTAAATAAAACGAATCAATCATGAATACCTGTCAGAAAAGGACAGGATATTTTGCCCTTTCCATCTGTATTTGCCTTCCAAGTGCAGATTTTCACGCGACGTTTCGCAGAGTGACGGTCTGTCATGTGATTACGTAGGAAAATCAATCGAATGTGCCTCGAGACAAGTCAACTTAAGTATTACAATGACATGTAAAGTAATACATAAAAAATTGAAAAGTACCGAGTAACCTTGAAAATATATTTACCTTGTTTTAAAATAACATGCCAGCCTTTGCTTACTTATTTATTGTTAATTGCATCAGGCTAACTTAATGGTTATAAGGTAAATTATGTGATGTGTTTCTAAATAAATCAGTCTACTATACACGCTGGTAGCACACCTCCGCCGCGAAATCGCGAAATGCTTGAATGTTTCGCCCGTATTACAACGGACAAGTAAACGGTGGCAAAACTACAGCGGTTTCGCTTATACTAAACGGCTGACACGCTGCCGCGTATCTAGATTGAACTTTAAGTTCTGTTCGAACGATTTCTTTGAAACGCTAATTAAATTGGAAATGAAACCGTGAAAGGTGGATTAGCAAGGAAAACACCATTGTATTTTCTCTTAGCCGTAACACAAAACGTTGTATTTACGTAACTCTAAACTTCAACTTCAACAAATTAATTAAGAGTTGTTTCTTTTATTAAATAACTAACTGACCCAGCAGGCTTCGCTCTGCCAATGATTTTTTTTATTTTTATTTAATAGCCTATGTTACTCAGGCTGAATGTAGCTTTCCAACGGTGAAAGAATTTTTGAAATCGGCCCAGTAGTTTTTGAGTTTATTCGTTACAAACATACAAAAATACAAATGTTTCCTCTTTATAATATTAGTATAGATAATCAAGTAGGTCGTAGGTTATGGTTGAGGTAGGTTTTTAAGTGTGTAAAGTAGGCTTCTAAAACATGTATTTAGAAAAAGGGCGTTCATATTAATTTAATTTACAGCTTTCTTACTAAAGTATTTGTAGTGCAGGAATAAGATAGTATATATTTAACAGTTATATACATATTATGTATATTTGTGTTTTAACTCCCTTCTTACCTGCTTTCCGTTACTAGTCCTACGTGCATCCTTGTATTTTACTCATTTTTTAGAATTATAATTACAATTACTTTTAAAAATCTGATCATTCGTTCCGTAGACGTCACTTGCACCCGCACAAGTCGCGCAAGTATTCGTTGCAAGAGGGCGCGCGCGGCGGCGGGGCGGGCGAGACCGAGGCCTCGGCGCTGCCCACCACCGACGAGGCCTTGCCCGAGGCGGACCTTGACGATCTCCGCAGCCACCGCAGCGACGACGCGCGCGGCTTACGACGTCACATCGTCAAACCAAAGGTTGGTTTGCCCTTCCTATGGTTGTCTTGTAAACAAACAGCTTTACAATTTGCTGACACGATTCATTATGGGATCTTGCTGATTTCGTTAGTTCGCTGTAGTCTGGTTGCACCATTGTAAGGGACGCACCTAAGGTACCTACTAATCTCAGACACAGTTCCTTCCTAAAACTTAGAACACATTAAAAAAATTCCGCTATATTCCCACTGAAGTTAGCAATAGAAATTACATTTAGGAAATAAACGTAAAAGTTTCGATGATAAGGAAAGGCAACAAAATAAATTTGGCTATGTCAAAAATTGTAAAACCTCTGGAACCCAATCTACCTAACAAATCATTGCATAAGTAAAAATAATTGCTGACTAAGTATACGTGTATTTAAGATAGAAGAGCTACGATAAGTGTCTACCTACTCGTATAATATGTGTGGTTTAAAGCTTAGGTTAAAACTTTAGACACAATAACCGTAGCACTCATATATCGCTATCAATAAAAGGCCTACCTTCTGAGTATCCTTGCATAACATGTATTACATTTTATAACTATGTAATAAAATGTCCATAAAAGTCAGATCCGATTGGATCTACTGCGTTTTCAGGGTTAAGATAATTGTTTTGTAAAGTATCATTGAGTGTGGACATTTATTACTTCCAAAGTAGGTCTACTGGACTACCATTACTTAGTAGTTATTAAGTATACTAGTAAGAATTATTTGTGTGTGTGTGTGTTTGTATGTGTTACCTACTATAATTGATATGAATTAAACTCACGCTTTCCTGAATCTTAGAAGATGAGGAGTCGCCATAAGGTAATCATGCTTTTAACTTACGTAGAGCCGAAACATTTATCATTAAATCATCATTTTAGGAATTTAGGCTGTTCGCAGTGCATATTGTATATCTATTAAGAACTGACGTTTGCTTAGTAAATTAATACTTATTAATTTGTGAAACTGTGTCATAATATTTTAGTGATAAAATATTCAATATATTTATTTATGTACCTTTGTATGTAAATATTGGCATGTGATACACAATTTTCTTTAGATTCGCGTTTATACTGAACCCTTTTAAAAGATAAGAATTGATTGAATTTCAGACTTCAACAGTTCACGTAAGCCGCAAGGATGGAAGTGATAGAGTGCAAAATATTCTATCGGACAATTCCTTCAAGAAGATGTACGACCACAGCCCACACGCGGTGAGTTCACAAGGCATTATGCCCGCAAGTGTACGAATTTTCACTCGTTACTACAATAACTGATATGAATCGTATTCGCAAGATATAAATCGGCGTCGATAATGATTAGTGTCGAATTTTCAGATATGCCTACTTTTATATATTAAGTTTTTGGGTGAATTCTGCCTATTGTAATTCAGGATGTCGATTATGCAGGTGTTCGTCCAACTGGACGAGTTGTTGGCGACGGAAGACGGCGATGCTGAATGGAAGGAGACGGCCCGTTGGATCAAATACGAGGAGGATGTGGAGGAAGGATCAGCTCGTTGGGGCAAACCCCACGTCGCGTCCTTGTCCTTCCACTCCTTGCTGAACCTGCGCCGCTGTCTGGAGACCGGCGTGGTGCTCCTGGACCTCGAGGAGAAAGACTTGCCCGGCGTGGCATATAGGTATGCAATGTCGCAGTGATAAATTCAAACGCGTGGACATAATGCAAAATAATGTGGTAACCTGATTAAAGTGTGTGCTAAATGTGAAATGGAGAACCTTTTGTGAAATTGGTTTCTGTAGTCGTATTTAACATGCAATTTTCAAAAAAAAGTGCTACATACAGTTAAGATTGAATTGATGAATATTCCGTACACTGCATTTTGACATAGTATAAAAACATCCTTGACTCCATGTTAGTAAATTCAGCTGAATATGTGCCATTCGTGCCATGGTTGAGTTATTAAATGCTCCTTTTCTAAAGGGTGGTTGAGAGCATGGTGTCCGAGGGTCTGATCGAGGAGGACGACAAACCAGTGGTGATGCGCTCCCTGCTGCTGCGACACCGTCACGTCCACGACGAACGTTTCCGATTTTCTATCGGAGGGCGCAAACAGTCCTCCTACACCAGCTTGCAGGTAATATATTCGTGCAATAGTCGCAATAAAAAAATAGGGAAACTCCTAGAAAATACCTACCTATATTTCTAACTGCCTTTGGGCCCAACCTTTCATTTTCGAGAAAGCTCTCGTAACTGCTATCCATCAATGAAAACCAGGGGATATACTGAGGTCTTTTACATTTCTATTGATTGTGAGCTGGCTTTTAACGGCTAGGTTTTTCCGTGAATGGTAGCCATGCATGAGCATAGTTGGCATAGGATCGTATGTCCAAAAAAATTGCACAATATGGGACTCTGGGAAGTTCGCTAACGCCGTAACATGCATACAAGGAAAGCTCTAACATGCTGCCATCTGGTGTATGTGACCCAGCCAAATAAACTAGTCTTGTAGAATGCTAAGCTTTCATTTATGGGCCACTTTATAATATAATAAATATGTAGGGTTCAGCTAGAAAATTAATAAAAGCGCTTGAAAATTAAACTGTTTAGCTGTACAAAATATCTTTTGATAATCGAGTATCAAACTGGACAAAAATATTCCGCACACTATCAAATTTTATCAATCTTTTTCTAAGGTTCGCGATAGGATAAGACTTACATAATCTATCTTATCATGTGATATATATGGTGTGAATAACTTACACACTGCAAGCTATTATAATATCTACAAATAGTTTTGTCTTCTAGTATTTACCTTATCCGATAATATTCATAGCTTATCTTTCGTAAATGATAATATCGAATACATTTAATTATATTTTTAAAGGTATGATAGATATAATACCTACACGTGAACCTTTATCACAATTTAATCAGAATTCAAGTTCCTGTGTGTGCCTTCAAATCTGCGGTTACCTACCTGAGGACTAAGACAGAAAACGTAAATAATAAATAATAATAAATGAAATTATTTTATTTTACTACGTTCTTCCGCGTAAAGCCTCTATCTACAATTTATGCGTGTTCTGCATCGTTCCAACATTACGAGTATTATTCCTTGGAGTTTAAAATAAAAAGTTTAATATCGCTAGTTTCATGGCCGATTTAAAAATTTCAACAATCAAGCCCAAATTTTAAGTATAGATACGGCTGTACTACTTAGTATAAAATACAACAGGTATTCTGTTGTCTTGACAAAATTGTAAGTTAATGTTTTTTACTTGCATACTTGAGATTGATCAAATCATTACAAACGCATTAAGTGACACAATATGTTGCTTCAGTGCCAGTGTAATGATCTTTAACTGAGTTTTTGTATTGATTTAAAAAAAAAATGCACGAGATTATCGTCGAGACAGTCACGTCTATCGAAGATACATTTGGCACGTAATGGACTGTATGTGAAAATATTCAAGGTTACTCGATAGCTACCTACTACATTTTATAGATATCGAACGTCACAGTCATGCGATTTTGAATAACTTTATCATTATTTATGATGGCGATTACGACTGACAATCGTTGAGTAGCTTCTACTAGCTATGTACCTAATGTACCTACCTAATCGTATTTAAAATTTACTAAGCCATATTGTCTAGGTACATTGTTGACACCATAAAATATGTTTATTTAGGTATGTACGAAAATTACACATACCTACAATTTAAAATATAAAGATACACAGTCGTATCGAACGTAGTATATACCGTTAATACTTATGCAGTATTTAATCTCGTAGATACATATTTTTATTACGTTACTAGTTGTTTTATGAATGACATACCTACATAATATGGTATGATTCAGAACCTCCAATATTCTTTTCCGTGAGGAGATTTTACTTGATCCAATTAATACCCTCATGACGAAAGACTGTCAGGATCTGAGAGTGTCTGTATGTCTCCTAAATAAATGGATAACCTACAAGTGCCAAGTTTATCGACATTTATCGCCGTGTTAAGATGACGAGTAAGTAGGTATGTTGTTGTTAAGGCATTAATAAAATTGAAATTAAGGAGTGTACGTATTGTACATGTGCTTACAGACCGCCTTTTATCAGTCAATGCATTCTAATTCTGCAGTTTCTAGAAGTGGATATTCGTATATGGATAAGGATATCCCAAACGGACCCCATAGATAGAACACCATTCCAAAAACAATTATTATACAACTAGCATCGCATTTCTCCATGCTTTGTGTATATGTAGGATCTTATGCAGTTGTCTCTACATTACAAACTTTACCTCTACATAACACATAAAACGCGGCGAACTCATTATTTTCTTATAAAAAAACGGTCATAGGGCTTACGTCTTTATTATTTATCTTTCTATAGAACCACACCAGTTTATCTGTTTTATGTTTCTTTCTATAGCGCAGTTTTGTACGCCTATGATCAGACTGGTGTGGGTGGAAAATCGTTAGCTCGAAGCTCTATCTCAATGTCCTATTCGGGCGCGCGTCGTAAACGTGCCCTAGGTATAATACGAAAAGGAAGGAGTTAAAACTCCAAAAAAGTTGTCAGTTAACCTGTACGTGAGTGATGAGGTGTTGTGCAGTCGCTGTGGCTGGAAGAGGGCGCCAGCGAGCTGCGGCGCGCGCGCTGCTCCATGTGCTCGGCCACGGCCGCCTGTCGCCGCCACAGCACACACCTGCTCGTATGGAGTTCCCCTGTGCGAGTGTGAATCCTATCCATGCACGCAGTAGCCCTCGCATCCCATCCCACCACCATCTTCACGCACTAGCAGCGCTGTTGGTATCATTCTTTTACCTTTAGCGTTCTCCTTTTGCCTTATGCAAATGTTACGACTGTGATCGATTGCCGCTATTTTTCATTCATGTAGATTTACAATGTATGTATGTAGTCATTATTGTTATCTCTTCCGCAATGGTTCCAAGCGTAGCATATTGTGTTTCATTCATTTGTTTCTGAATATTACTTAGTTGTAACGAAGGAATATTTCTAGGTATACCTACTGTTCGACCGACTTCGCGCATGAGAGTAATAGGGTTGTTCTAGTACCTAAATTCCCTAATGGTACCTGTAAAACACGCACTTGAAAGGTACCATTGTTTTCATTCACGTTGTGGTATCCTTACATGCACGATTTGATACGTTGTTGTTGCTTTAGAATATTATGTAAAGGAGATTCCTCCAAAGCATGTTATGTTATTAATAGATAAGGAAGTTTTTTTACTAACAAACCAAACTCAAACAATGACCTTGTTATTTAACTTTTTAATATTTATTATAAATAATATTTAAAAATAAAACAGAGAAACAACAATATAAAATAAAAATAGTGTGCGTATGTGGGAGTAAGGTGTGTAGGAATGTGGGTGAGCATTCAGTTTAAGCTTTTCTGTAAAGTTCTGTAAGGTACCTATTATTTGTTTTGGGAGTAACCATTTGCGCTCTGCTACTCGACAGTTCTCTTTAGATGCGTTGAAAATGTCATGGTCATTTGACATTTTCCATACGGTAATGGACCCATACCTACACATGAACGTGAATGAAATGTGACACCAAGTTTGTGCATATTATTATCTTCTATGGAGTTTTCATAAAATGTTTTGGCAACAACTACTCGTATGTAGATAATGTTTATCATTGATAACTTTTTCAATGTAGTTAGTTTGACTATAGCTGAATTATAATTAACAGGCGCAAGTAATTAGACTGATCTGATATATAAAATTTTCTAAACAGCCATAAAAGTAATTTATTTCAATGAACGCAGAATCTATCGGAGCAAAGGCGACGACGCAGCTCTCATATCTTCCCGGCGGATCGCGCGGCGGACAGGAAGAAGTCTTCTACCACCGGCTTAGAAATGCGTGAAGTGGAATACATCGCAGCGACGGCCGCCGCCGCCGGGTCGCAGGACGAGCTCCGACGCGGCCACAATGATTCCATCATGAAACGCATCCCAGACGACGCAGAAGCCACTACGGTACTGGTCGGTGCTGTCGGTTTTCTAGATCAACCGACTATCGCCTTCGTGAGGTTGGCGCAGGGCATTCAAATGCCATCGATCACCGAAGTACCTGTGCCGGTGCGATTCATGTTCATCCTTCTTGGCCCGAGCGGGGCAGATCTCGATTACCATGAGGTCGGTCGCTCCATCTCTACTCTCATGTCTAATCCTACGTTCCACTCCATTGCGTACAAGGCTGACGATCGTAGGGAGCTACTCTCGGCTATTAACGAATTCCTTGACGACTCCATCGTGTTACCGCCTGGTGATTGGGAGAGACAGGCGCTTCTGCCGTTCGAAGAGCTTCGCGCCAAGAGCGAAATGATAAGACGGCGCAAGCGAGACGCAATTGAACGTAAAAAGGCAGCGACAACAACGGCACCGATAGATGAAAAGAAAGCTTTGCTCGAAGCCGAAGCGGGAGCTCCTCCAGAAAAGGAACCGGATGATCCATTGTCGAAATCCGGAAAGCTCTTTGGCGGTTGGTATAGCTATCTTTTTTTTACTACGATTCTATGGTTACTTTACCTATTCAATCAATAATATTTGCCAATTAACCCGCAGGCGTGATACGTGACATCAAGAGACGCTACCCGTTCTACATCTCCGACTTCCGCGACGCAATCAATGGTCAATGTGCGGCTGCTACCATTTTCATGTACTTCGCTGCCCTTTCTTCGGCTATTACCTTTGGTGGTCTTCTTGCCGAAAAAACGTACGGAGATATAGGAATTTCTGAAACCCTGGTAATTATAATTTTCTTCATTATACATATACATATGTCATGTTACCTGGTTACTATTACGGTAACTAGCGCAGTCTAACTCTAGCATGATTTACGGAGAACATTATTTACAGGTTGCGTTGACAGTACCTACATAAATATTAATTTAACCCTATATAATAGGATAAAATTATTCTCATACCTTTTTCAAGGCTATAAATTACTAGTATGCCAAATTTCAGATGTATGTTAAGAAGCCGGATTGTATTTAATAAGACGTCGTGAATTCAATATACCTACTTAAATATTATAATAGAATAATAATAATGCAACATTTATGATGTTCATTAAGTGTGTCATAAACTGTACCTTATAATGGATTTAAGTTTTTGATTTGGTTTGACATACCTACGATATCTCTTATCAATTTCAGGTATTTACGTGCGTGGGCGGAGTGGCGTTTGCTCTGCTCGCGGGTCAGCCCATGATGATCACCGGCGCAACGGGCCCCTTGTTGTTGCTGGACGAATCGCTTGCCAACTTCTGTCGATCTTACGGTTTCGACTTCTTAGCGGCTCGCATGTACTGTGGGCTATGGATGATCGTTATCGCTCTATGCGTGGCTTCTATTGAGGGCAGCGTGGCGGTCAAGAAGATCACACGGTAAATATGGCAATTGGAAGCATAACTAATAACTATACATACCATTATACTTTACATATTAACAGGTTCACTGCCACGTCATTGCCATTTTCGTGTGCGTGACGTGTAGAAAGCTCTGAACGTTTTGATACAGGATCGATTTCACACTAACTGGTTGTCTCATGCCTCACTATCTAAATTCGTAAAGATATCTAATAATTTGAATACGAAGATCACTATTTGTTTGATGTGATCATTCTTATGATTGACCATTTAAAAACTATATATTATTATGTAAATGTATACATTTTTAGGACCCTTTTATAAATTTTGAAGTTGCATATGCATATACCTAAGTGAAAAAATCTTTATATTTCAGCTTCACCGAGGATATATTCGCGTTTCTGATTTCGTTGATCTTCATCTCGGAGCCGATAACGAATCTGATCAATTTGTACCGCGCTCACCCGCTGGGCTACGACTACTGCCAGCACTCGCCAGTGTTGCCCATGATCAATGGCACGGTTAACGATTCAAACGGTACGTATAACGGAATATTAAAGGGTAGTGAGGCTAAAAAATGCAAGATATATCTTGCGTTTTTCTGTCCCCTGCGTCGTGGGTCCCATGGACACATACAAGACAACAACATACACACTCAGACTAGAAACAAAAATTTAAACACATCATTCAAATCTGCTCGGCTAGGAATCGATCCCAGGACATGACCCTCTACGCAGCGCACTGGCGTCTTTACCAACTGAACAACTCAGGTCGTCGTAAAAATAGAAATTTAATCTCGTCATTCAAATATTCCGGCTTCAAAGCCGGCGTCTTAATGACGTTCATCAAGTGTATGTACATAATTTAATGATGAATAAAAAATTGATAATTGAGTATTGATCCCATCGAAGATTCGAATTACATTACATTATTATCATCTGGTACCTCTACCAACATACGCTTGCTACTCCTTTGCTAAGAAATTCTCTATTCCCAATTTCAGGGAACGCGACAACCGTGCGGCCCAACCCCGTGCCTGAGAAGATGCCCCCGCAGCCGAACACCGCGCTGTTCTGCACCATGCTGACCCTGGCCACGTTCATCATCGCTTACTACCTTCGTATCTTCCGCAACGGCAAATTCCTTGGACGCAGTGTAAGTTCTTTATCGGCATAAGTCAAAAGTCTTTGTCCTGTAGCTGACTCACTACGAGTCTCCTCTCACAATGCGGCCTTGTTGGACTTCTCGTGCCTATGCCATGAACATTGTGGAGCACTTCCAGGCATGCAGATTTCTTCACGATGTTTTTCTTCACCGCTACAGCAAAATCGAATCAGGGCTTCCTAGTTCTATGCCTACTGCGCCTAAGGGATATTCCGAAAAGAACGAAAAAGGAACTCTCCGTGTAGCTTGTTTCAATAAGCGAACGGTGACCACCAACCATCGCGTGGCCCGTCTGCCGTTTTTCCTGTTCTTCTTATGTAAAAGAAAGTTTTTTATTTACCTATTTGTAGTACTTGTATGGAGGTTCTAAGCCAAAAAATTACTATAAATGTCATAAAGGGTTTAACATACATATTTGTATAATTCTGCAAACAGGCTCGTCGAGCTCTCGGTGACTTCGGAGTCCCAATAGCCATCGTTCTGATGGTAGGCGTGTCGTGCTTGGTGCCTGTGTGGACGGAGAAGCTGCAGGTGCCCGACGGGCTGAGCCCCACCGCCGCCCGGTCCTGGCTCGTGCCGCTCAACCCCGGCCTCGAGACCATCCCCGTGTGGGCCACCTTCGCCATGGCCCTCCCCGCCCTGATGGTCTATATCATAGTGTTCATGGAAACGCACATCGCTGAGTAAGATCTTTGACTGCCTTGCGATATTACTAAGGGCGTATTTCTTGCCCCGCAAATTGTTAATGCGCCTTTTCGCTAACATCATCTAGTGACCAGGGCTGCGAATTTTTTTTACCCATCAATTATTTATACAGTGCGTCCGATGAAGTTTTAGTTAAACGAAGTTTGTTAGTGAAGACTCTGTGTATTGCTGATATTTAATAACATTTTGTTACCACTCCTTCTTTTATATTGATTCCGTCATAGTGATGTTCATGTGATAAGTTTTCTGAGCATTAGCAATTTGCGGGGCATTGATCTACTAAATATTAAAAAAACATTGTATGCATTCGCTCTTTTCATGTAGTTATATAGCATCTAACGCAAAAGACGCTCGCGCTCGCGCTCGCTTCTTTTTCCACGAATGCACGAAACATATTACGCAAGTATTCAGTTAGTTACTATTTAAGTACTATATTTGGCGGCGTTTATGAATTTGCATGCTTTGAAGTTCAGTTCCGTTCTAATAAACAAAAGCGGGGTTAATCTCCGAATATTATTTTATTTGTGACTCTACAATAGTAAGTCAAGACACAAGTACATCGAACACTTAACATTGTTTCTACTACCTATACGTATTGTGTATAAGCTATTAGGCTTATCAGCCACAAAAGTAATAGGAAATAGAGCAACATTAAAGCAAAAATGTCAACTTGCTTATTTTATTACTTCTTCTATACTAATCTACACTTCTACACTAATATTATAAAGAGGAAAAGATTGTATTTTTGTGTGTATGTTTGTAATGAATAAACTCAAAAACTACTGTGCCAATTTCAAAAATTCTTTCACCATTGGAAAGCTACATTCAGCCTGAGTAACATAGGCTATATTTATTGTTAGAAAAGATTAGGGATCCTTACTAAAACTTAAGTAACGTAACCCAAGGTGTAAAAAAGTGCTCCAAAACGTCGAACGTCGCATGCGCTGCGGAAACTATTGATTATAGAACAAAAGTATGTTCTACAATACTAATGAACATATCAATATCTAAAAAAAACTTCGTCAATTAATTTGACTAATATGTCAAATTAATTGGCAGAGCAAAGCCTGCCGGTTCAGCTAATCTTACATAGATCTCCAAAAACTTGACTTCATTTAGGACTTGTTTCATAGCATTATTTTTAAGTTCAAGGTTGTCGGGCTGGGCGTCGATAAGATCATTTTAATCATGAATATGTAATGATAATTAATGTAATAAAAGCGTGAGCGCGGCGAGCTTTGCGAATCAAACAATAGAATAACCGAAGAGATGACAACAAAACGTCGTTTCGTTCCCAGGTTGATCATCGACAAACCTGAGCGCAGACTGAAGAAGGGCAGCGGCTTCCACATGGACATAGTGATCATGTCGATGATCAACGGCCTGTGCGGCATGTTTGGCGCGCCGTGGCAGTGCGTGGCGACCGTGCGCTCCGTCAGCCACGTGTCGGCCCTCACCGTCATGTCGACCACGCACGCGCCCGGTGACAAGCCCTATATCGTCGAAGTCAAAGGTACATCACAATAGATATATGGACGGCTGCGTAAGCGGGTCAGGCGTATCCCATCTTCTGCTAAGGGGGATTTACACGGGTTGATTTTCGCATTGCAATCCCATTTTCACAGGTGACTAAAATCGCCTGCGGCTCGGTCATTTCCTCCGAAAATGTTGAGCAGAAACAGCCTCATGCGTCGGGTGATCGTCTGCAACTAAACGGTCGGATTCACACGGTCGATATTAGTTGCCAGCCGCATGCGGCCGGTTGTCGCGCGGCTATAGTAGGATGCTGCGCAACTTTGGGGTTTGCGGCTAAACTTGCGACCTAGCTGAATTGCCATTTAGACGGTCGATTTTAGCCGTGCGGCGGTGTAAACCCCACCTAAACTGAGTGCATATTAGCTCATTCTATTAGTCTCGTGGCGTAGCTAGTAGCATTAGGATACCCACATTTGGGTGGGGAATAAAGGTCCTCCAAAAGCGACCACGTCCAGGCAAAAGGAACACAGGCCGACCAGGTGGATGAACTGAAGAAGGCAGCAAAAACGGTTGGATTCAAAGGACAGGTCCAGCAATGGAAGTAAAGAAGGAGGAACGATCGCTCTTGTCACGACTATGAGTGAGAGTAATAGAGTTTGAGGTGTGAACATCATAAGCCAAGGTTAGCTACTTTGCAAGCAGTGGATTCCTTTATTTTACTTCATTTGATTTACTTCAACAAACGGCAAAAGAAAAAACCGTTACCAACAATGATGGTTTGCGATGTAGTTTGATGTTACCGACCGGAGCTTATGTGCACCTCTTCATGTTGTGGTAAGAATCCGCACTAATTTCTGGTATTGAGAAGAATGCGTCAAGTCAATGTTTTTTTTTGAGCCAATAATGATCGTGAAAAAACTTTACGTCGACAACGTTTTAGTGTGGTTGTATAACATTAAAGATTGTTGCATTACTTGCACTGCTATTGAAGATCTATTTTTGGTATAGCTATAAATGAATTTTGTTCCTACCACCAAAACTTTACGAAGGCATGGTGTAGTAACTGGCTTATCTTGTCTAAAAAATTGGCTGAGCTTGCAATGCAATGTTTCGGTTTTACTGTGAACTAGACTAAGTGGACTAACGCGCCTAATCGTTGTTGTAGAGCAACGTCTGACCGGACTCCTAGTTGCGTTGCTGGTGGGCATCTCGGTGCTGGCGGCTGGTTGGCTGCGGCTGGTGCCGATGGCGGTGTTATTCGGCGTGTTCCTGTACATGGGTATCTCGGCCCTCGGAGGAATCCAATTCTGGGACAGATGCATTCTCCTCTTGAAACCCGTTAAGCACCACCCTCAAGTTCCGTATGTCCGACGGGTATGTATGATTGTTTAAATTAGCAAAAAAGCGCTATTCCCATTTACCAGCACGTAGCGTGTCGCGGGTAACTTGGCTGACACAGTGTTTAAGTATCAATATGTGAAACCATTATGACCTTCGGGAAGGTTCTATCACCGCCCTCATCATCCATCGGGAAGCAGCGAAATCTTTACCATTTTTGTTTTGATTTTTAATAAACTCAATTAGGTAAAAATAATCTTGCTTTTCTTAAGTACACACACGCCCATTCATAACCTCGGATAGGTCATTGGTTAGATGTGTGTCCGCGGGCTGCAGTGATCACTAAGCATCAGGTCACCAGAGCGCTCTCTTTCTGCACACTAATGTCCTTGAAAATAATTTAAAATTAAAATTGATTTTTTAATTCAGACATAATGTAGCTTCTAAATTGGTACATTATTTTTTTTAGTAAAACTAAATTGATGTCGCTTGTTTCCCAGGTCCCTACCCTCAGGATGCACCTGTACACGCTGATCCAGCTGGCCGGCATATGCGTGCTGTACACGGTGAAGTCGTCGCGTTTCTCCCTCGCTCTGCCGTTTTTCCTGGTTCTAATGGTACCCCTGCGCATGTCCATCGCTTACATATTCACCCCTCTTCAACTGCGTGCCGTAAGTCTTCGTTTTGCCTTTTTTACTTACTTTTCTAGTTACCTTTAGATCACGTACATATACGACGCGGGCCGAAGGAGGGTACGTGCGAGCTACTAGTTTGTCCGTACCGACATTAGTCTGGACATAGGCATAAAGCCACGCTATAGAAAGAGACAGAAAGATAAACCTGTTGTGAATATGAGCTCTCGCTATTGAAAGAGAAATAACATAATATTATAGTCTGTTGTGGGTATAGTGATATTGGAGAAATAATAATGAGTTTTTTGTCAGTTGTGTAGCATTAAGTCGCATGTGTTATAACTTGTTGTGATAGGTCAATTCTACACCAACAGCTGTTGTGTTCCACCGAATAGTTTCGTATTATTACGCACGTGTAACAAAAAACGAAAAATAACAACAACAAAACAATAATCTCATAATCTTGTTTCAGCTGGATGGTGCGCAGAAGGATATCGACAAAGATGATGAACCAGATTTCTACGAGGAAGCTCCACTTCCATAATTTGGAATATTATAAACCAAAACTGCAGTTTTCACGAGTGTAGATATCCATTAATTAATAGAAAATTATACTATATTGCAGTGTCATTACGGGTTTCTTAAATTACTGACGCGGCGCGGAACAACGTTAAAATGAGCATGATATTCCAATTTGTTAACAACCTATATTCCTATACTTGTATACTAGATGTTGAAAGTCCCACTAATTAGTAGATATTTCTTACTTTACTTATTGGTTGTTAGATAACATAAGATATTATTTTAATAAGGAAAAACGCATACAGAGTATACAAACAAATACTTCTGTTAATTTCTGATAATAATATTAAGACATTGACTTAAAATGCCGTCAATACTTAAATTGTTATCCTCTTAGAGCTTTATACAAGTATAGGTAGGTACTTGCTAAAGTGTGTGTGTGTGTAACCGCCGGTTTGTTATTAGCACCATACACGTTGGATTATTCAAGTGTGCGTGGTTGGGGAAATTCGAAACTATGAGGAATCTCGAAAAATGCTAAAAGGAGTCTGGGGACCGACCGATTTAGATGAAAACAAAAACTGCATCGTTCGATTTTTGAAAAATCAATATAGCCAGGTATCGAACCCGAATTCTGGAAAGTAATGATATACGGCAAACTTGGGGATAGAGCTCATTATTTACAAAATATGGTTTTTTCCATAATCCTCCCAACTTTTTTCGATATTTCTCATAGTTTCGGTTTTTCCCATCCACGCACACTTGAAAAATTCACCTGTATATACAATGTATATTATCTTGCTGAATGAGAATCAATAATTTAAAAGTCCGAAGTAGAAGCGAACAATCTTGCTGAATTATATTGAACAGATGTTCAATTATTTCAAATAGAATTCATATATTGTTAGATAACAATATACGAGTGCTCAGACTGCTCAGTAGATATTCAGTCTTCAAGTAACTTCCCCATTATGTATCTACATTTTTATTCTAATGAACAATGGGAGACTGTTATAGTTATGTAAGTAATAAGTACTATTGAGAAAATGAGGAGAATATTTTCTTAATTTACTATATTTTATAGAGTGTTGTTGTTAGCTTAAAAATATTTTTATGTATGCACATTTACAACTAGTAGTTAAGTGTTTCTATGCTAGTTACTGTCTGGCTTTAATGTGAAAACGTCCTACAACTTCATGCCAACCTTTGTGTGTCTTATCCTGTGATCTTTCATCATAATATCCTCTTTTAACTCTCTGAAATACTTGATTAAGCAATCAGTGGCAGATTTTAAATAAATTCAGAGTTTTATTGGCTATATGGGCCATCGAGATATCAATGAATTTTTCGATAAATTCTGTTTCACTAGTAATCCCTTTAGTTAGTTCCGTGAAGATGCGTCTTTAAGATCATTCATTAATATTTCTTATCATAGTTTGTTAAGTACGTAGATATTTGAAACTTGATGTTTAGCGTGCTGTCGATCCGTCATCGTATACAAAAAATACATTACTTTCGCTTTAAATGGATAATTGGAAATACCTAGGATGGAAAGGTTAGGATAATAAAGGTTTAGAACGACTGTGCAGAAAAAAAAGGTTACGTGTCGTCTTACTTGATAGTGTTGTGAGCCAAAGGTTAGGTGCCAAAGAAAATTGAAATTTGTGTAATTTGCAAATATCTATTATTTATTCTGAGCTGTACCTAAATGGTAACCGGTAAAGTATGCTCACTTATAATTATCGCTACAGTATTGATTATCTTTAAGTATTCATTAAGTACTAATAACTTTATTTATGAAATTGCAAAAAAAATAGTCCTAAAAAAACTTTAAAGTGAGGATGGTTAGGTATTCATAATTCTGTTTCTTAACGATAATTTTAACTTCATATTTCAAGCCATTTCGTCTCTCATTAAACTAGTATGTAGATAGGTACTTAAAGTAGTACAGTCAGCGTCATATAGTTCGTGACACTCAGGGTACTCAAATATATAGACGCAACCAAAAAGTCGATAATATCGGTACAAACAAAGTTGTCTTATTGTTGTCAACAGTTTTGTCGCTCAAAAGGTCGACACACTTAAAATGTCATATAAATCGGTTCAGTCAAACTGCCATAAATATGGTTACAGTCATCCCGCCAATGGTATCCAAACATTCTAAGTGTTCAAAAATATGAAACACATTAGAAAAATAAACTTTACTGCTATAATATTTTAAATATTATTTTCCTCGTCAATTAGTATAAAAAAATTTAAACACAAAGTGAAAGCGATAGAAACTACTGCTGTCCTTTTTATTTTAAGCACGACGTCATATCTTCTCTTTTGTTTTGTATAGAATTTCAGAATTTCTTGCATAGCCATTTACCATATCTGGGGGCACGGCAGTGGTGAAGACCAAGTCGAGCAAAAATAACCGGCACGGCAGTTTTCGATCCCCTATATCGTTGTCGACAAAACTAGAAGCTTGAATTTTCAGTACGGACGATATATCTCAAGATATGTTAAAAAATATGCAAAAAAGAGTTACAGCTTAATAGACTGATGTTAACCTTCAATGATAATGAATATGAGTTATTAGGTATATTTCGTATTTAATTTTACTTGTGTACCTAGCTGAAAAGAACACATTCCGTATTAACGATAAACTGAACAGTTCTGATAAAGTTACTTTCAAACTCAACAAAAGACTGACCCCTTATTCATATAAAGCCAAATCACATCATAAACCTATTTTCTATTTCACTGTTCTTTCACTGCACTGTCTCTTTCTTTCTTGGTGCTGTCAACGTTTGAGAGAAAATGGCAAATCAATGTAATGGCTAAAATAGGTTTAATAAGCGATTTTTGTTTTTATGAATAAGGGGATAAGAATCTCAAAGGGTGTAAATAAAAAAAGTTTTGGTTCAACTATCCTAATTTTTAATATATAATTCGATGTTTAGTGGTGTCATCAATGCGACATATAGCCATATTTAAGTATTAAGTATGAAATTGCTTCAATAGATATTACGTAGACAGTCAAGATTTCCAGCTTTCTATAATATTGCACTTGACATTGATACGACTGATGGTTATTTGACATGCACTGACAGATAATAGTATTACATTCAAACACTAGATTGCGTAATGAGGTTTTAATGCTAGCTTATTTTTCTAGTGTGTTCCATATTTTTGAACACTTAGAATGTTTAGACACCATTGGCGGGATGACTGTAACCATATTTATGGCAGTTTGACTGAACCGATTTATATGACATTTTAAGTGTGTCGACCTTTTGAGCGACAAAACTGTTGACAACAATAAGACAACTTAGTTTGTACCGATATTATTGACTTTATGGTTGCGTCTATATATTAGAGTACCCTGAGTGCCACTAACTATATGACGCTGACTGTACTTAATGTTATTTATTCTTGACATATAGGTATTTAATATTTTTGTGTACTTATTTGTAGCTATTAGGATCATAGGTTAGTTAAAACATTCCGTATAAGAGATTATTAAATATTACATCTGTAAGCTCGTCTTAAAAGAAACGTACGTGGGTACCTAAGTAAAGTTTTTCTTGCTTCAAAAATACATGAATAAGCATCAAATTTTACTTCAACCCAGCAAGCATACTTAAGTGTTTGGATTTATTTATTCGAGAAAATGTTACTGTTTCAGTGTCCTTTACTTTTAAACAGCTTCACCTATGAATAATTACATACTTAATTATAAGTAAGTAGACACTGAATTTTGAAGTAAAAACAATCATCCATAAAACGTGCAATAATGGTAAATTCAAAACCATGTTTGCTTGAATTTGTTATTTTTTTATTAATCCGTGTGTTTCACAATTCGCGATGTTTTCTTATTAAACTTACTTATTAGGCACCATACATGATCCTGGATAGTTGGATTCACCTACTTTCTACTCGTAGTGGGTACTGCCAACGTCTGTTTATTGTTCCTTGAATGTAACTAGGTGGGTGTTGTATATTTTAGCGTTCACGTCATAGTAAAAGCTTACGTGTGTAGTAAAATCTTAAGGTAACATAAAATATAATATTATAATTAAAAAAGGGGAATGGAAGGTACCTACGCTAAGAATAAAATAATTATTGCTTTGATAATAAAATTAAGTTCTACACACAACATAGATTTCACTGACCAGCTGCACTACAAAAAACCACATCAATTTTAAGAGGCACTTATCCAAATAACTATATTCTATTTTAAAATTCAGTGAGTTCCATCTCTAATTACCTATATTAGGTACCTATTGCCTATGTATTGATTTGCAAACGTTAACCAACCTAAAAATTTTAGCAAAAAAATGACAAAAAATATCTATTATTTGAAATCAAGACTTTTAGGAAAGATGTGTAAAATTGAAATGAAGATTTTATGAAACTTGTTAGAGATGGTAAAGGATTTGAGGTAGGATTTATAAGTAGAGTCACAATCGCAGTTATTAAAATTAATGTCACAAACGATATTGATATGGATTCACACGTAGTACCTAATTATTAATTTAATCGAAATAGGTCTATCAAAACTCCAATCTATCCAGCTGTGGCAAAGAATGATTAGAGTATGAAATTGCCTGTCACATTATGACGACGGTAAAAAGGGTGCGTATAGGTATGGAAAGTGAAATAAAATCTCCTTTGAACTTGAAACTTGACAAGTTGTCTAATGTTCTATTCTGTTTACGAAACTATACTTTGGTGCCACCTACAAAGTGCCATGGTGACTTTAAATGGTCTTTTAAACATGATACCTGTACCTAATTATGTAGAATGCTTAATATTAAGAAAGCTCTTCTTAATGTTATTTTTGTTATTAGTTGTAATGTAGGAAACATTGTTCATTTAAATCATAAGCTTTTAAAATAATATGCCATTTTATTGATACATGTATCAATAAAATGGCATTACTACCTTTTACTAGCTGCATTACTATATTATAAAACATAAATAAACTATTTCTGTATATTTTTTGAGAAGAACTTACTTTGCACATACACGGGAAAGTACAAACTTTGAAAAGTAAGTCTTAGTTAGATATGTTGTTTTGAAATTAATTATATTAATTAGTTATATAGTGAATGTGAATGATTGTACATTCGACAGTACATTTGCAATTAAATTGTAAACTTCTATTTAATTTTATCTACATTTGAATACATGCTAATAAATCCACCTTTGTTTAAGTTTCTTAATAATTAACTTTTTTGCTTAATGCTAGTTATTTATCAGTGACTGTGTTACTATTTACAACACATAAGTAATATGTTGAATTGTTTTTGTTCTTTCAATAAATGTTATTAATATTATTACACTGTGTCCAAAGTTGTTTTAATTGTTAGTAACCTATAAAGTTTATCTGATGCAGCAAGACGCTCACGAGCAGATAGTGGTTTGTGTTTAATTAAATTAAGAACTTCCTTTTAAGCATGATAGAGTCGCTGTGCATCTTCCCATACTGTATGGGGAAAAACGTATTTCGTTTAAAATGAGCTCTATCCTTAAGGTTGCCATGGGTCATTACTTTCCAGAATTTGTTACTTATTCGTGTCACTATCGAATGGTGTAATAATACAGGGTGTGATAATTTTTTTTAAATCAATGGGTTCGATTCCTGACTAGGCATATTGATTTTTGAAAAATCCAAAGATGCAATTTTAGTTCTATCAATATTCCTTATAGTTTCGGATTTCTCCATCCACGCACCCTTGAAAAATTCACCCTGGATATTATCTTATATTTAAAATTCTCATGTCAAATTGGTTAGTTACACCTACTCCTGAGAAGGGGCTTGACCGATTTTTACGAAATTTTATTATATACATATTCAGAAGGTCTGAGTATCGGCTACTGTCTATTTTTCATACCGCTACGTGTATTCTAAGGGTTGTCCACACCTAACATTTTTATTTTATTTTTTTGGTAATTTTTTTTTATTTTTATTTTTCAAGAATGGCATCAGGAAATACATACAACTCCAAATTAACACCCTTATATCAACAACCCCTCTTTTTAATATGGCAATTAATAACTTATATGGCAAAACAACGTTTGCGGAGTCAGCTAGTATTTATATAAATATAAGCGAAGGACAATTTTCTCTTTCGTTTCTCAACCGATTTTCCTCATTTTTTAACCCCCGATGCAAAAGGGGGCATTTGTCTGTAGACAGACTCTGTCTGCATTGTCGGTGGCACCGTAGCTTGCGAACGGATGAAGCGATTTCAATTTAGTTTTTTTGGTTGAGTCGTTTAAAAGTTGTGGGGGGTGTAAGTGGGGAAGAATAACCGAAAGTCTGCAAATATAATCGAGTGGGGTCTCAAATGAAAGCGCATCACGTGCACATTACACATTATGTATTCATAGAGGTATTATAGTAGAATAGGGGAGACATACGGCTGCCTGTAAAAAGTGGAAATGTCCGACACAGAGAGAGATATAAGATTATAGTACCCTATCTGTCTCTCTACTAACGCATGCGCATTAAAGAACTTAGTGCATTCTCGCTTTTCACGCTTGCGCATTAAATACTTTCAATACCTACCTAAAATTGTTTCTCGCTAATTGCACATGCGCGAGAAGAGAAGGTACGGCAATCCTTTCTCTCTTTTTGACCGAAGGACAGTTGGAAACCTGGCTTCCCTCTGCTCTATCTCTATGATCAAAACCAAAGTTTTGATAGAGCTAGATTCCTCCATGTTTTCTCTGCGAACGGGAACGTTGTCTATGCTTTTGCGAAAGTGCTGCCGCCAACGGCTTCAGATCACAACTAAAAAATCGACGTCAAACCAAACATGTCAGTCACAGTCAGTCACACTCACACATAATGGCGGAGCCAGTGTTTTTTATGTCGTGATCGATTCCGGTAATGTATTTTCTAGGAATGTTTGGTACTCTCGTTAAATTTGTATTCACCGTCTAATACCGTTTCTCGCTCGCATTTAATTTGGTTGCGTGGTGTCGCGTCAATGGACTGAAGAAGTTATGGAGAGAGTATGCGTCGCTGTGTCGTTAGGCTTATTGAATTAGTGTATCGGATTCTGCGGATCAAAGGGTAGCGCGTCCATCGAGGGTGGCGGCGACCAGTGTGCAGGATGGGCGCGCAGCAGGCAAAGGAGCGCGGCACGGCCAGCGGCGCGTCCATGCGCTCGGCGCGGAGCAAGCCGCGAGTCCCGAAGGACCCCCGCATGCTCGGCTCAAACATTTTTACAGAACATAGTGGTGAGTCATAAATATTTATTATGTAAATACAATAATAAATTACTTTTCATTACATATATTCAAAATAATTATTGTATAGACCTATCTCATAATGGAGTTTCTTTATTGATCAGTGGTATTTTATGTTTTTTGTTTCTAACTATACACTACGTAGTACTTGATAAGTGTGAAAATAACTATTTAAAGTAATTTGTTAAGTATAGTTAATCTAGTAAGAATCCAGGCTTAATCAATATTAAATTTTATGTATACTTATCCAAAAAATACCAACAAATGTATAAACTTATCAAATGAATTTAAATGATATTTTATGTGTAAACATTATAAAAAAATATATATATCAAGAGAAGAGGTGCATTCAACTTCCTTCTTGATATTCATAATTAACTTGATGTGAGTATAAGTTTTATAAGGTTAAATCTGAATAAAGAGAAAAAATTGCTAAATAATAACAATAACATAAATAGGCTAACAGCCTAATCTATGGTAAAGTTATAGTTTCAGAAGGTTTATCTTACTTATACTATAAAATTTGTCTGAAGTTAGCCAAATATGGCATTTAGCTAACCACACATGGTGCTATACCGAATAGGCTACTTAAGCCACATATTTTGTAATGTAATGTAATGTCAATGATTGATGTTTTTTTGTAATTTGGAAAATTGGCACAAGTGGTGACAGCTCCAGGTAGGTACTTGTCTTTGAAAGAGTTTAAGTGAACCAACAGCTTGCATTCATGAAACCTAAATTTGCAGCTCAGATGCTACTCATGCTTACATAGATGAATAATGTACTTCATTTATCAATAGTGTGCCACAGTGGAGGAAGAGATGCAAGGAATTTTCTTAAGCCTCTTTGCAATATCTGCATGTCATCTAGGTGCTAGAGTCATGTTGGTCAGGTATTTCATAAGTTTGCAGTGCCCTCTTTGGGTCCATGTCCAGCTTTGCTCATACCCTCGTGATCATATTATAATTGCCCAAAAGTGGATTTGTGTCTTGGATGGATTTGGATGTTTGTAACTCATGCACAAAACATCTATCAAAAATCCTGGAGTGTTGCATAACTTCAGCGAACACAAGCTATTTGTCCCAGTTGGTTAATAGGTTAAACCCTACTGTTAACTGAACACATGAACAGGGTTCCTGTTCGAAGGCAGGCCGGTCCCACTCCCCGTGTAGGTATCAAAAATGTACAATCAACAAAATGATACCTTGACCCACTGTAAACTTATTTTGCTACAATCATTCAATATCAATTAGGTCGAAATTCACATAAATATTTGTTCCCTTGGAAATTGGAAACAATCTTGTTATTGCTATATAATCTTGACAGTTGACATTAGCATTGAAATAATAAATAGTAGAATGGCTATATTATGTAAAGTTCAACTGAGCACAACTATTATTCGAGTAAGAGTGATAGAATGAGTTTGAAGCGTAAATGCAGTGGCGTTTACGCTACTAGTCATAATGAATTAAGAACCAATATGTTATTATTGCCTTTCTACTTGTTTTTTCTATGGTCTCAAGGCATAACAGGCAAATTAACATATTTAACCCATTAATGTCCCACTACAGGGTCGGGTCTCCTCTCACAATGAGAGGGATGTAGGCCTTAGTCCACCACGCTGGCCTACTGCGGGTTGGTGGACTTCACATACCTTTGAGAACATTTTTTTTGTGTACTCTCAGGCATGCAGGTTTCCTCACAATGTTTTCCTTCACCGTAACAGCAGGTGATATTAAATTTTATAAAGTGCACATAACTTTACATACAAAGTCATTGGTGTGTGCCACTGGGATTCGAACCCGGACCCCTTGATTCGAGGTCGAATTCTAAGCCACTGGGCTATCACCGCTTAAAAATGGATTGATTTCATTTTAAAATTCAAACGAAATTTCGGCTGGGTGGGTCACTTCAAGGTATAATTTTGTCTATTGTACCTACGCTACAGCAGCATATTTGAGTAAGCTAGTCAGTGAGGTCTCACGCGCGAGCTGTGAGTGTTTAAACTTTAAAACATAGAGAAAAAGATACTGTGCAGTGTTTAATTGTCTTAACAAAGATAGCGATTTAGATTCATTTATTTTTGAAAAGAACACAACCCCGTTTTCTTCATAAAAGGTAAGAGTTATGAGCTAGAAAGAGACTCAAGAACTTAATCATATCATAGCTAGAGTATATCCGTACATGGCATGAATAGGTTGACAAGTCGAAAATGCAAACTTTTCAAGGCAGCCTTTTAAAGTTTACTTTTTTATTGGTAAATCCATCTATGTATCTATGTAATAATTTGAAAAGTCGATTCTTATAAAATATAATGCAATAAAAAAAACAAAAATAAAAAAAAATGGATTTACCAATAAAAAAGTAAACTTTAAAAAGCTGCCCTGAAAAGTTTGCATTTTCGACTTGTCAACCTATTCACGCCATGTACGGATATATTTGTTTAAATGACTGTAGTGTAGTAGAAGTGGGCCTTCTGTACTTGTGATATTATGTATTCTGTGTGGAAGGTAGCAGGAGCCCATTGGATGCAAGGTGCCACGGCAGACAGACTGCCATTGATTAGGGTAGGCTTATTAGTAATGCAGTCCTGCCTGGCTAATTATTTTTTTGTCCCTACAGAGACATACAATACAAAATACACTAGTGTGTAGAAATTTAAAATTTCCTGGGAGGTCATGAGCTCCACATATACCTATTTAGTATTTATAGACACACATAAAAAATCAACTTCTATATTCTCTTAAGCTGGAGAAATGTTTCCTTGGATTGAATTGTAATTATTGAACTAGTTACCTTTGTCTGGCTCAGTTGAATCACAACTTCATGAACGGTAGGAGTTAAAAAGTATCAAAATGTGCATTTCCTATCTCTCCCTCAAAATCAAAATTTCCAAAAATTTGTATTACTTGTAGTGGGTGCCTATAAAAATTAGAAATAAACATATATTCCTTACGTAACTTTAACCCTCATGCAAAGATTCTATACCCTTACCCTGTCTTTTCCCTTAAAGTTAAAATTCTGGTTTTAATGGACAAAAAGATAATAAAAAACCTATATTTCAAAATTTAGCCTTGTAGGCTCAGTAGTTTTGGTTTTAGAGTCATAGTTAGGAAAGAACATTATTTTATTTAATACTCACATTTTGTATTACTCATAAGTATTATATTTTGATTGGAAAGTCCGATTTTATTAATTAGCTTATCTAATTAATACCTAGGTACTAATAAAGTTGAATAGATTCTAACCACAGTATTTATTACCTTTTTTTACTGAAAAAAAGTGTCTATTGTGACATAACTATTTAGACATATTATGCTATCATGGTCTTTTTTGTAGATTTATTGTGTTCTGCAAAACACTTCTGCTTCTTACCCTTCTTGTTATCCCTTCTGACTAATACTTTTAGCAGTGTTCTGAATCTAAGAAATTTTAAAAGTCATTTTTCTCTACTGTGGGTTTCATTATTGAAGGTTTCAAAGGGATCCCCTAATATTTTGAAAATGTAATATAGCCTATCTTACTCAGACTGAACATAGAACATAATGTTCTATTGGAGAAAGAATTTTTCATATTGGTCCATTAGTTTTGGAGCCTATTCAATACAAACAAACAATCCAATCTTTCCTCTTTTATAATATTAGTGTAGAAAATGAGTATGTATAGAAAATAATACATAATTAGTTAGTTCAAATAAATAATTTACCACCAGCTGACTCAGCAGACATTGGACTGCCCTTAATATTGTTTTAATGATCATATGAAAATACATTGATGATATCCCACATGTATAATATTGTGATAGGAACGTGATATAGGGCATGCTTTATTCAATGTGACTATTTCAGTCCTTATGTGTTGCAACATAGTCATACACCCTCTCATAGAATTTCCATTCCATTTTAAGTTTCACTATCACTGGGAATGACCCATCCATTCAATTTTCTCTTTTATAAAGATAATGGAGTACAATTATGCCAAATATCAACTACATATAAGAATAGGTATATAACAGTTGTTGCCCATATCAATTGCCCAGGTTGACCACTTACTATTAGGTGGCTCAACATTCTGGGCTGGTCTAGAAAATAACAATCTTTTTAAAAATCCTTTACAGTTGTCTATGTTTATCATTATGATACCATTGTGTATTAATGTAATATTGGTGTGAAGTGTTCTAAGGAACTGCATAATCTGGTGCCCATCTCTGCAAAGGCGAGATTCTTAGCCACCATCAGAATAATGGGTGTTTTCCATAATAATATTCTTAAGGAACTACTTGGCTGGCACATTTAATGGGTGCTATGGTAAATAATAGAATCTACCTTTTTGTTTAAGTTTATTATTGCTTAAGGCCCTCCAAGGAGCAAGTCCACTGTTATTCCTTGGCTGGCTAGGTAATAGAGACCTGAGTGGTATCCAGTTGTGTCCATGGACAATTATTTGCCTTTAGGTCCCTCATGTGCTTATTTCACAAATCTTATTGCAATGTTATAATATTTTGTCTTAATTATTGGAAAGTTCATATTAGTGAAAAACTTCTGAAGGACGAGTGCCACAGGGCATGACAAGTTTGTCCATCTGCTTTAAAGAACCATTGATTGAAAATTTTGATTTATGTGATTTAACCTACAATAGGGATGTTTCCATTATGCACAAATATTTCAAGATGTAATTCCCAAAATATTGCACATTTAAACACGTCTGAGTGCTCAGCCCACCTTAAAATATTTTATCTTTAGAAATAATTTTACTGTGTGCGAAAACAACATTAAGTAGATAAGTTGACTTAAAAAATTGTTGAAGTCATACCATGTATGTACATTTCGTACATTTGGATTTTGAATGAAAAACGTTGTAGCGTTTTAGACACTTGACATTGACTAGTTCGTGACCAGGATAGCAGTGGGATAGTGGCTATTAACGCCGGAAACTAATAACCAATCTTCAAATATGGATCACCTAAATGATGTTTGGATGCCTGGCAACATCTGTTACTTCAAACAAATTATATAGCAACTAAACAATATCAATCTTGATCCATATCCGAAGATTGGTTACTAAGTGTAAGTAAATTTCAGAATTGCTGTAGAGGCGACTATTTATTTACATAATTTGCTCTGGCGACTTTTTCCTATTGTATGCTTACATTGCGATTGATGTCATGCTCAGTGTGATAGCACATAATGTGTGTTTACCCATAAGGGACCGTTGTTGGATAGCTTGCATCGTCACAACCAAATCAAAATTGGTTATAGGTCAGCGAATTATATCAAAAACGGGGTTGACATCGAAAAAATTATAAGTAGCAACTTTCCTCCGGAAACCTCACTTTCACTCAGCAGCTGTGTTGCGAGTTTCAGGCCTTACCCTGTTGCGTCATCCGCCATCTTGAACTGAAGGGTGCACTTTTGTTTGTTGAATAAGTCGTTTATTTTTAATCTAACACGAAAAATGATCAGTACCAAAATTGTTTGAAATTAAATTTCCTACAATTTTCCTATAAAACCTAGAGCGTAGATTATAATTTGTCACCGATTTTTCTTCGTCATAGAGGAAGCTGTATGTCATTGAAAGTTTTTTCCACGAGACTCGCGACAGGACGCGTTCTATGAACAAGATGTACCTACTGTATGAAAAATATTTTTTTGAAAAATAATAATATGAATAATTTGAAATTGTAGAAAATTTAATTTCGTACAACTTTGTGGGTGTTGTTGTTGTTTTTGTTAAAACTAAAATATTAAATAAAAATTCTACATAATTTTTTTCAATGTGAAATTCTAATTCGCTTATCAGTAAGTTTACCAGATAAAACGAAGTATGCTATCCAAATTTACCTTTGCTTCATCTTTGCGAGCAATTAAAGATCTAGCCTGCATATTAGTTCACATTTTTCTTCATTGCCGAGCCGCTGGGATTTGCCTGATACTTTTTTCATTATATTTGCGTTGATTTAGTAAACCATGCAGGATATTGCGTGAATTTATCTTTAGCGCTGAACGCTAATGCAAATTGCATGAATGCATGCAGATTGAAGCTCAAGTGAGATCCCGCATCCCAATACTGCGAGATCTCGCCAATTTCGAGACCTTGGGATATTGGTAGTTTTGTGTGTTTTTTACAAATAATCATAATATTTGAATAAATTATGAAAAAAAATATTTTTATAAAATAATCATTTATTTTCACGAATTTTTGCAATATATATATTTTTATGACATTGTTTGACGTATCGCACGCAAGACACCTCGTTCAGCGCGAGCGTAACCAATGGTTGCCCGCCTCCCGCGCCGGACGCGGACTCGCGCGAACGAGATTGCATTCCCTAGCTCCTTCAAACATTAAAAAGTAAGGTGGCTTGCGTATCGTATCACATACGTAATCTTAATATGTTAAAAAGAAAGTTGACTAGCTGGCTTTTGTAGAGTTTAGAACTGTACAGATTCCAGTACTAAATTCTTTAAAAGATTAAATATTGCAAGGAAGTTCTCCTTAGAAGTTTCCAATACTTGCAAGAAATCTGGTACACTTTTCATCTAGTGGATTTTTAGTTCGATCAACTTCACTCCAGCTGAATCCTGCAGAAGTTTTAAAAATTTCATATAAGTAATGTATATATATTTTGGAAAAACGACCTTCTAAGAATCAACCAACTAGTTTCTTTGTTAATAATGTATGACATGACACATTATATTCACATGGCACTGACAGGGGTAGGGGCAAACGCTGCTGTGGAATGCAATTGTGTGTTAATACACGACGCGCGTCGGAAGGCTTCCGGTCGCGGGGAGCGGCTTACCAGCGTGACCGTCAAAGATGCAGCTCACTTCATATAAGTTACTAAACACATATTATGTCTTCCATAATTATACTTATAAAAAGGGATGAATCAGTGACAGGTCGCAAAGTAGAGGCGAAAAAGAATTTTAGCATCAATTCTGAGCATTGCGACATAATTTTCCTCTACATTTACTATTCACTCACCAATTTAATTTAAATTTTGTCATGTTTATATTATATTAAATCTGATAACAGGTGACTACGGGAGCATTGTTAGGGTGCGTCCACATTAGCTAGTTAAGTACCACGTTAAACATTACTCGCTAAAATCCTTTGTTACTTTGAACGTTAACCTTGTCCACATTAGTGTATAAAGTGTAGCTTAAAGCTTTAGGCCCTTAATGTGGACGCACCCTTACAGAATAATGCAACATTAGCGAGCTTTGAATTCGTTTGATTAAATAAAAACGCTGGTTTTAGAGATAATACCCACAGTATAGGCGGGAATAAGTAAGTGCAATAGGGCTGTGCTCTCAAGTTAATTGAGATAATTTATTGATCTATGAAAAACGCAAAATCTTCATAGGTTTGTTGTGGTGAACACGGCCTGTGATGTCAATTAATTAAATTATTATTAGCACGTTACGTACGTGCTTATAATAATTTATGCTGCGTGCTTATATTAATTTTAGTTTGACTTATACACTAAACACTAAGGCTATGTCCAGATGAAGCGTTTTATGCGCGAGTGAACTCGCGCGTACCCAAGATACTAGAGCTACATATTATTATGTCCCGTCCAGATGCCTACGCGCGTTTCCTCAATCGCGCGTAAAACGCGTGCAATGAGCGGGACTCTCGGTCCAGTACTTCGTTGCGAGTGGACGTATTTGATTTAAATGGAGCGTGAAAACTTCGATACGGAACTTTTTATTGATAAAGTTGAAAAAAAGTAGCCTCTGGATCCCTCCCAGCGTAGAAACGCGCGTAAAACGCCTCATCTGGACATAGCCTAATTGTATTCTAAATAATTATGAAGCTTCTATGTCTGCTAGAAGTGCCTTAGAATTTTGATGATCGATGAGTGATTAAATGAGTGACAAAATTAAAAAACTTTGACTAGTAATAATTCTTAAAGTACTGGCTCAAATTGAATGAAATTTCAAATATAATATGGTGTTAAAATATGTTGGGTTGCTGAACATTCAGCTTTCTATTTTTATCCACAACACAAGTTATTGGGGGTTGAAAATGGCCTGAACTGCTTCGAGAAAAGGATAGTACGGCCGTGCCGCTTATTGCGCTTGACTAGGCACTGCCATGCCCCCAGATGTGCACATATAGGTACATAATAATATAAATTTAGAAAAGATAAAATTTTTTAGTCTCTTATATATTATCTTATCTTATCTCTTATATCTTATCTTAAATAAATACGGCAAGCTAAATAAAACCGTTTAATAATATCGCTAGTTCGAAGTCAAACACCCTGTATAGGTAGGACAGGTAGGATGGGATCGCTCTTCGGTCGGCGTAAAAATAACAGCCCGCCAGTTAATAACCAGATTTAGACCTGGTTATCAACCAACTGTAAAGATTGAAGAACATTGTTAGGCTTTCATAGGGGAGGAGTGGCAGAAAAACTCTGAAACGACCGTTTTTATCTCCTGACGCAGATATGAGGATGTGGATTTTCGACATTAAGCAGTACTTTTTTGAATTTTAAAGTGGTTATGTTTCTTAATTCTATAAGTGGTAAATAAAATAAAATAATTCTCATGCTTCGGTTTTAAATCCCAGAGTATAACGAGGGACAATAATTAAGTGATTATAATTAACAAGAGTATGATTTCGCCATACTGCGCCATAGTAAATCCATGCACTATTTTTTTAGTAGTAACATTAGCTTTTGCACTTGGCAACAATTTTATCGCTTCCAATATGTTTTATGCCCCCATAACTGTAATAGTACTATTCTCTATTTGAATTTATGTTCAGATTTTTAAAAATAGCTCGCTGGCTACCCTCCTGTCGAAGCTACGAAACGCTACGAAATATTCCATTGAATAGACTCGGTATGGATGCAGACTAACGCATATATACGAGTATCGACACAATGACGCATACTTATTGATACGTACGTACGCGCGGTTGAATCTCAACTGTATCGATTCAGCTACGATACCACTCGAGCACTCCACTTTCGCCTCGGCACAAAATGGTTCCATATTTTTTTTGCTTGTGACAAATATAGCTAATAAACCTTGGTATAGTGCAAATTTTATTATGCCTTGCGTAGGGGAAATTTACGTTTTGTGAATTAATTATATTGTGTTGCCGGGCTCAAAAGCACTAAAGCTGCTGTCAACATTAATAATAAAAATGTTGATTTTTCTGTTAATATCTTCAGAAAACTCCCATTATCCCTATAATATTACTTACTAGCTGACCCCGCAAACGTTGTTTGGCCATAGGTGTTATCGAGCGGGATGAAAAATTATTAAATTACTAAAATGACTTTTAAAAATAGGGATTGGTGAAAGAAGGTTGAAAATTTAGGATTGTATCGCCACATTATAAAAATATTAAAAAAAAGTTTGTGGACAACCCTTATCACTTAGGGGTAAGTATAAAAAATAGATAGTAGCCGATTCTCAGACCTACTGAATATGCACATAAAATTTCATGAAAATCGGTCAAGCTGTTTAACTAAAATTGTGATATGACGCGTACCTTTAAGATTAGTGACACTATCGTATGGTGTAATAATATAGGGTGTGTGTCCAATGATGCATTTTTAGTTTACATCAAAATCGGTCCCCAGACTCCTTTCAGCATTTTTCGATAGTCTTCATAGTTTCGGATTTCCCCATCCACGCACACTTGAAAAATCTAAAAAAAATCCGTTTAAGAAATTGTCATTTTGTTGTTATTTAATACTGCAGTAATTTTCATTTTGCATATTTTTTGCAATTACACTTTAAAATACAAACTGGCTCTTTCATAACTTGTACTGGCTCCTCCACAACCTATAAATTATGAAAGAGCCAGATGACACATTTTTTTTAAATATAGGTAAATTCACTGAGTTTTTTAGTATAATTATTTAAGATTTGTCTGTATGAAATTACCTACCTTAATAAATAAATAATAATTTTAAAGAAAAAAATCATGATATCTTATATTTAAAGTATATTTTATTATATTATATTTTATTTGCTTTGTTGATTAAACTGACTCTTTCATGCCACTTCTCCCATACTAATTTCATAGTCTTGAATAATATCCAAATATGAAGGTCCAGTTTGGATTGGCAAAAAGTACGTAGTACAACCTACTCCGGTAACGGACTTATAGCACCTCTACTACACAGTCTATACAACTGAAATCGATACACTCTAATGTAACGAATCGCAATCAATAGAGTTAGTTGCAGTATTTACCAAGCGCGGTGAAAATAACATTGATAGTCATTGTATTTTGGAATATTGAATGGATTCATCGGTACATGGGAAATGATAATCCTCCCTGTGGTTGTTTGATCTATAGACGAGCTACGAGCGCTCAAGCCAGAGCAGGTGTCAGAACAGGTTATGAGCACTTATCAACTTCCTCATGCTACTGCTGAGAAACGCCAATGTTACGATGATAATATAATTAGATATTTATTCCGGATTGTTAAATTACATGACCCATACAGAGTATTACAGAGCACTTTTCACGACGGGTCGAGGTCTAATGGCCAGCGGTTTTTATATTGTATACGTTTAAATTATTTAATTTTAACGAATGTGTTTGCAGCAGAATGTTGGTTTAGGTAGTAGTTGTAAGTAGGTACTCGATTTCAAGTCGTGAAACGCAAAGATAATAACCACATAATGCGGTGCAGATTTTGCAGTGCGCTTCCTGTAATTTGTAAACGTTTACTTGATTTCTACTTAATGATATTGTAATATATTTATCTTAATTAATTAATTATACAAGACGTGTATTTCGTTGTAATTGAATGAAGTCAACGAACGGTTTTGCCGAATCCAAAAAGGAGTAGGTTAAAAATTCGACACATAGTGTTTGCTGTAAACCACAGATGGTTTGCGGTAACATTGTGACCGGATTTGCGTCTTGACGAACAAAAAAGCAGACTGTTTGTGCATTATACCTACGGTACACGATGATGTTTTTTGGAAATGGAAGTTAATAAGATTTTTATTCGAATTTACTCGAAGGAGGTAATTTAAAGCTCAATGAAATTTTGTATAATAGAAGACTCTGTTCGTTGTATTTATTGATAGTTCTGTATATTCCCTGTAAACCACACTTGTACTCGGCGAATAAATATACTGTAACCCAGCAACAACTATTTTATACGATAGGTGGCGGCCGGGAGCGCTGGCATTTAGCCTGCATTATTAACTTAGCCCGGCGTTTATCTAGGCCGCTGTCAGGCCGCAGCCAGGCGCTGTGCGGCGCTGTGCACTTTTTGGAATTGGTAAAAAATGTTAAACTTGCGTCAGGATACGTGACCCAGATCGAAAATGCGTAAGACGGAGGGACTGATCGAAAATGCGTAAAACGAAGGGAGAGTTTTTTTGTGATTAGCGCCATCCAGTAAAAACTGCAGGAACGATTACATGACGTTCGTGAAAGAGGGAAGAAATAGATTGCTGCTATATTACGAGAAGATGGCGTTTTCTATGCATACATATACATACAATGCACAGCGTTATTGTTCAAGTTTTCGCTTCTGCCGGCACTTCCGGCAACCCGTTGTTTTTTTATACTTAAACATATGTAAATACTAACATTAAAATTGTAGCCTTGTGGGAGCAGGTAAATAAATATTAACTTCAACTTCTTTTACAATTTTACACACAAGAAACATCTTTTTAAATTTTATCTCTTCATCATCTTATCCATCAGCATCAGCTTCAGCATCAGCATTTAGCCTGGTGGGCTCCCCGACTAAAGAGCGAATGTTCGCTCACAACTAGCTGTTGTGACAGGCACGCACATTTTCATACCTTGCACATATACAAACACACAATCAAGGACCCAAAGGATAAGCCCAGCGTAAGATCTATAATAGGTTTATTATTATTCTTTTTTGAAGTTTATACATTTACAATACAGAGTTACATTTAATTTTATTTATTTTAAAATAACTTAAATCTTCGAAAGTATTCCCCGTATGAGCGCCGTAAATTTTGAACCCAAAATTATTCTCCAATCGTCCCGAACTAAGTATGTATATCCATAGCCGCACATATTATATAGTTTAAATTCACGTCACAGCAGCGGTCGCTTGGGCAGGGTTTCCTTTGTGCGCTGAAAGTCTTGTTAAAGTATCCCGTGTACACTACAACGTTACCCGCAGACAGTGTGACTTAGTTACTGAACAACTTTCTCTGAAATATCTGCTTTGGCCAGTCGAATCCCTTAAATTTATCTAATACCTACGTCTTAACACTATTTAAAAGGAATACAAGTATTCTTAAGAAATTTCACATCGAGATAAGCTTAAGAAATTATTATGGCCTTTTCAGACCTTCTACATTTTAAATATTTTCCTTTTGTCGAAATTAATGTACGTCCTCGTAGTTCCTTCTAAAAGCAGTTTTCTTTTTAGTTTTTTCCGTTTCGGGGCTATTGCGGGGGTGACTTCACGTCATGCATTTGGGAATTATGTAATCAATAAATAGGCACGGAGATTACCTACACATGATTTAAATTTATGGAACGCACGTCATTCTTAAAAGCCATTGATATGCGAGCCGCTGGGATTTGCATGATTATTTATTAGTAACTGAGCTATCACCGAAGTTCCTACTCCTTAGCATCCTAACGTCTTAAAATAATTTAAATAGTAGGTATTCTTATTATAATTAATAGATATGGGTTATACGTGGGTCACCAGCCCCGCCTAATGTTTCTACACAATGACACACATGTGTAGAAACATTAGGCATGTCCTGAATAATAATATGTGACATGTGTATTTAAGTAATACGATTTGAATTATAATAAACTGTGACATCAAAATCATGCTACGTCAGTCTTTTGTAACTCTCCCATTAAAACTTTCTACAATCCAGAATTCTCGAGGAAGATGACAAAATTGAATGTTAAAATAGAGGTTAAAATGCAATTTGTCGCTGTTCACTTCCTTGAGATAGAAGAGGGGAAATTGCATTTTAAAATGCTTTGCAGAATCTTTTCCTTGCAGCGTTATATGACATTGACAATTCTTGGATATTCTGCATGTTGGTAAAGCAATTTTCTTTGCAAACTATAGAGTAGGAACAAATTTTACTGAGTGACAATGATGTATTTGTTATCCATTTGTAGCAAGGTCGAGGGTCGATCCCGGAATCCCGCGCGGTGGGTGCCGGATGCGTTACTCATTGACCGAACATTGATAACGCAGGCACGGGATGTTTCAATTATACTCGTTCTTATGACTCGAACCGCAGAAGAAATTCAACTGGTTTTATCGGACCAACGACCTTATCTTCCTACTTAAAGTTATTAATAGTGTCTAAATCTTAGCCTGCATCTGACTATAATATAAAAATCTTATCCGACACTGCAAATGAAGCGTTTATTAATTACTGGCCCCCAGAATCTTTCGGTCCTTCGGGGTAAATGTTCACATTATCCGCAGTATGAAATGTTAATCTGTGCAAGAGCCAAACACATCGGTACCGAGAAAGTAACTAATACACACTCTTTGCCATTCGTAGGATCAATTCAAATGCCTATTGTATGATGATGAGTGATGATTAATGAGTGTAACACTTATTCACGAGAATTACGTCAAAAATTATGGGAAGTAGAAACAAGTCCGTTTATAAAATAAAATGAACTTCGATAGGATACCGCCTCCGTTTTAGTCAGACCATATCGGAACTTTAATTTTTGTTAATCTGAGATCGAAATGCACTTAAATAAATATTATAAAACAGTTTCTTATATGTATAGGTATATTAACTTTGGCATCACCATTGTATATTAAAATAATAATATACCGTAAATACTAAATTTCAAACACTTCTGACACGTTTCTTAAATCTTGTATCAATTCTTAAAGAAATAATCTAATAGAAATTTTTCGATCGTGAAATTGATAGGGACTCTTAAAGGCGAACCAAGTCGTACTTTTCGAATAGATGGGATGAAAAATTCGCATATTTATGACCCACTTCTGAAAATTCGATTTTGACATGGATCGTCTAGTTCTAGAACGATCGACTTTACATCAATTTTTAAGGTTTAATTTTCAACGTATGGGCGAAAATATGTATTTTATTACTTGTTTGTTGTATGAGTGCGATGTTTTTTTTGTGGAGTTGACTGACACGCGCAATCGTCAATGGCCACAGATCCAGCATTTTTAACATGTGAAATTAACTGTGTCATAAGTAAATAGTAAACGAAACAAAATTATCAATTTGTATGTATTTCATCTAAGCACCTACTTTGTAGATAAGTAAGTGTATGGACCCTGGAGCGTCCAGTTTAAGATGGGATGATCTGTATCCAGTAATTAGGTTAGGAGTGTTAATGATTAGAAGTTGGTGCTGAGTAATAAGAATAGCGGCTCGCGACTCCCGCATCCCGGCGACACGTGAGGTGAGTCACCGTCGCGTCGTGCTTTGCCTGCGATGTCCATATGTGGCGGCTGCGCCTGCGGCCTACTGCCCGTCGAACCGTCGCTGGCGAGTGTGTGTGACTTGATTTTAATTTTGTCATTACACATATTAACGCCGTCTATAGTCTTTTTTAGGCTTGGGTTATAATATAGGTTTGCAACGAATATTTAGTATTCGCCTATTTGCTAATTCACAGATTAAATCCCAGCGGCAAGCAATGATTTCTAAATTTTACAAAAATAAATGTCGCCTGCCGTGTCGGCAAAGGAATAAATATATCACTTCAGAATTCTAGTCTAAACCGGTAGTCCCATCGTGTTCTCAAAGGCGCGTGAAATGGCTAACATAGTGGACTAAAACCTAAATCTTTCTTATTCTCAAAGGAGACCTCGATCCTGCAGAAGGCAACTAATGGGTTCCAGGGCCGTGAACTAACATACACTAACTACATGTATTTGATGAGATGTAGCTAGTGCATATTAAATCCGACACGAATCTAGGCTGTCAAATAAAAAATATATCCCGGTCTCTAAAGGATTTATTTTCCTGGTATTTTATGTTGAAGTTAAAATGCTGCCTCATTAAAACTAGCATCGAATGCGCCAAGCAGCAAGTAAACTTTTGCATCTGTATTTGTAATGATATGAAACATAAAGTTTATTTCTCAGTGGAATTGAAAAAGAGAGACCTCGAATTTCTCGACAATGCTCGCGTAATTATGGCTTCCAGTTGCACTGACAGATTTAATTAAAATCGACTCTTCATTTGTATCCGAGCAAATAATATTATGCTTCAATTGTTTTTATTAAATTGTTACTCCAATGTTTATGGCGCTCATTTTACTTTCTGCTCAGGAGGACTCTTAATTTAACAAATATTATGTACCATTATTGCAGTCGTTTTGAGTATCTGAAGTTATATTAATTAACTTGTTTTTTTATTCCCTTCTAAGGGATATTTCTAGAAATTCTAGAAAACACTTCACTTAATTTTCTTCACCTTACTTTTTGCATTGACAGACTTTGAATTGAAAAATATTATTTTGTATTTGGACGTCAATATTATATTAGCAACGGAACTTGGTGGAATTTCTGCACGGGTTAAACGTTGTTTCTTTGAACCAAAAAAAATCTTTTGTTTTAACTTTTTATAGAACTTATCAGATATTTTGCATATCGTTCTCATTGTGAGGGGAGACCCAACCCTGCAGTGGTTCACTAATATGCTAGCGACTCTTTTCTACACTGTCATAACTTTGGTTATGTTTTGTTGCAGAAGCGCTTCTCCAGAGTCGCCCGCTGCCACACATCCCGGATTTGCCCGATGGCGAGGGTGCCGCCGCCGCCCCCGCGACGCCGCAATCCCTCGACACCGCCAACAGGTTGCTACTAGCTAGGTTGCTACCTACTTACTACCTACTTACTACTTACCGTTTTATAGAGCTGGCTGCTCATGCTGGCCGAAACTTATTAATGGATGCGCTCAAACCCGCCTTGATACCGATATGTTACTGCATTAGTTTTTCAAGGAATAACGCATATATAGTCCGTTTTTTCCCCTGTCTTATTTGGTAAACATACTTATCTTAAGTTTGCTACACATAATTATCTTAAGTTTTTATCACTATAATTACTAAATAAGAAGCTTGATATTCATATAATGTTACAACAAACTAAATGAAAAAATAAATCTTTAACACTACATGCAAATTAGTGTAAAATATAAAATGGACTAAATTAACTTATTTTTATAAAAACATTCATTTAGTTTTTTCATTCAATTTTTTAATTTTTGTAGTTACCTCCTTACTTTATCTGCAAACCTAAAGATGTCATATTATTATATTTCGGCAAATCGGCGTATTTTCCATTATAGTTAGCATCACATTCTTATCCTAGCCAGCTTTTACACGTTTCGATCGCCAGAACAAGATTCGTTAGGTAAAATCTTAAGGATATGACCATGATACATGCATGACATGAGATATAAATGGAGGAGATTAAAAATATATTTAAGTAAGTAATGATTTCTAACTTTACTTCTTCTCACACTTTCAGGGGTGCCAATAATTATACTTATTTGTACACTGCCAATTACTACGTCAAAGTAAAAATCATTGTATTATTCTAAAGAAATAAGTTTGATTTTTTTGAGCTATTTATATTTTCAAAATAAATGCATTAAATTATTATAGCGTGATTATTAAACTTTCTATTGAAACACTAAAATTATAACTCAAGTTGTTAATTAATGCAAAATCTCTACAAATGTAAAAACCGGCTTAAGGAGCCAATAATTGTATTGTTTAGGATAAACAAAATACAATCATTTAAAATCATTCAAATAATCATTTGATCTTATTTTAAATCATTCATTCATACTTTCGCAGCCATACGAAATCAAAGAGAGTAATTACCTACTCTAGGAATGTGGAATTTTTGTTCTGTGTAAAAGAGTTTCGTGAAAGTTTCGTTTTTACGTATATTTATGTGATCAATTTGTGATTTTAGAACAGTTCGTGGTGTAATTCGATTCGTATGCTAACAATGCACAAATCTAAAATAGTTATTACCAACTCAAAACATTTGTTTCATGTGAAAATATGTAATTTTTGTGACAAGTGAGGTTTGTTTACCAAATAAGACAGGGGAAAAAACGGACGTATACTTGCAGTCACCACTTGAAATAAGAGTACAAGTTAGTTATTTATACAGGATAATTTTTTCAAGTGTAGTGTGCAATGGGTCAAATTCTGGAAAGTAATGATATACGGCAAACTTAAGGATAGAGCTCATTTATTTAACAAAACATGTTTTTTTCCATACAAACCTTAACTGATTACTTAGCGTTTAGCGTTTTTAAGAATTAAGCCCGTACCAACAATAATAACTAGATTGAAAACTCAATCCACTTATAGAAATCCTAATAGTTTCTGTGGGTGGTATGCAAAGCATTCAGTAATAACAAAACGTTCACTCTAACGTGATAAGAGACGTAAACCAACACACCGATTGATGCACTTCATGTAAAATCATGTATTAATTATGTGAGCGATGATAAGTTGAAGAGAGGCCGAGACGGCGAGACTACGCTCTCTGTGCAGAGGCTCTGAAGATGCCTGTTCTAGTATTGTTCTAAATTCGCTGCCGCGTTGACTTAGATTCGGCCAGTATGTTTAGCCTTGTATTCACTACCGTTATTTCAATTAAATTACACAATTAGTTAATGTATTAACAATACTAATAATTTTACTTAATTTTCCTTTGTCGTACAGGTGGACGTCCAAAGAAAATCTCCTCGCACACCATGAGGAAGATGACCCTCAACTATTTGTCGCCCTGTATGACTTCCAGGCGGGCGGAGAGAACCAGCTTAGTCTCAAGAAAGGTATCCCAAAATTAAAGTTTTATCAAACTGTAACATATTAAAAGAAATCTTGTGTATAACGACGTATTTAGAAAATCGTATAGTATTTAAATGTACTATAATATACCGTAGTGTAAGTAGCGCATATTTCTAAACATACCTACAAGTATATCAAGTTTATAAATTAATTTTTAAAAATCCCTAATAATTTTATATCTTGTTAAAACGCACCTCACTGATGTACATTTAATTAACAATTTGATATCAAAGAAGTGTGCTGAATACGCAATTATGTAACTACGAGACGTGGCGTTTGCGGGGTCGAGACAGATTTATTCATTTATATAGCCCCTATGTATTTAGATGTGTCTATACAGTAAATAAATGCTTGCAGCGGACACACAATAATACTCGTAGATGTCGCCTTTTTTTCTAGTGATAGGATATTTCATTTTTTAAATAATAATGCTACGAGAAAGATCTTTACTCCTTGGCAGAACACATTTTCATTCTACTGCCTTACTGCCGTATGGACTGTTATGGGCGTCCGATCTGGTATTAAAATCGAACGGCAAAATATGTTTTGTATTTATTATTATGAAACAAAATCTATACCTATTAAATTTGAATGTGGCCAAATTTGTCAATTTTTATTTTATCCCTTGCACGTGTGACGTTAAAATAGGACAACACAAGTTGATCGGAGCAGCAGGCTATCAGTATTATAACGCGCCTGTGTACCGCATCAGGCTGGCCTGTACAACGGCGCAGGCAGCAGGCCCACAGTTTTGTGCGTTACCCTCTGCGCATTTTTTAAATACCGAATACTGGTTTAATTTTTTGCAGTAGATATTGATTGATACCATATTGATAGTCACACTGCATATGGCATTAAACTACATATTTAAGTGTAATTCATGTTAGTTATAGTTTGTTATAGTTTGTTAGTTCTTAGTACAAGGATATAAGTTCGTAGAATTCAGTTATTCACTTGAGTACCTACCGTCACGCATAACAATTTTCATCCTTACCTTACCATAGTTGCTGCCGGAAATACTTCATTTGAGGCGAACATCTTAGTCCTCATGAGTTGCAACACACACACCTACTATAGGATTTCTATCCTCTTTGAGGTCCCATAATACCTACTACTTTCTATGGACAACACTATATAACCCATCCAAATAGAGAGACATAAACGATCCCTTATTCAAAATACGAAACATTAGTGAAACTACGTAACTTTAGTGGCCATCCTTCGTAAACTAGCTAGTCATTATAAATGGTGCAGAATGGCTGCACGGAACACATCATTTACGCTCACCTTAGGCATTCGATAATTCCAGTACCATACCTACGAGGCCTGCAATGCAATTAACTGGAAATTTTCCTGGTTTAATTGGTATTGACTTAACTGCGGTGGTTGAAGCACCAATCTCCCGACTGCTTTACTCAGCGTCAGACGAAAATTAAATTTCCTGCCGTTGCGGAGGCCTGCATAATTAATTACCGTATACACATCACCCCAGCCAGAGCCATGTCGACATTTCAAATATAAATAAATACCGATATTCCCTAATACCGGTACAGGTACCGAATTAAGTACTAATTATAATCGGATGTTTATTACAATCTCTGGGATTTTGTGTTTGCATTCTGTCAATATCGATTTATTGGCTGAAGTTTCAAAGGTTTGGCGACAGGAAATTTAAAAAAATGCAGCCCCTGTGGGCTTATATAAAACGGAATACGCTAAAATGTACATAAAAATTTGAGTATCCATAAAAATAATTATCATTCCACAGTACTTAAAGTCCTTGTTAAGTAAAACAAATGAAAGCCACAATTATTATTCCATGACTCCTTAAGTTTCGTTTTTAATTTATATCTGATGTATTTTTCGTTTGAGCTAAAAGCTGGTTTGATGAATAACTTGTTTGACGCATGTCTGGCGAACGAACGCACTCCGTAACGCGACGCTTTCCGAGCTTTAATACTAGAGTTATAAGTCGATTTAAATAAATATACGACATTTATGATTTGAAATCATATAAGAGATTTAAATAAATGTAAATAACAGGATAACAGAAAACATGTAAATTCTTTGCACAAAAAAAAAGCAAAGGAATACCTATACACTCAAACCCTGACCGTAATAAATAACACATCTAAAGTACCTACGTACATATTTAGAGTAATGTTTTTGTTTTCGTCCAGTAATTGTTCAACCACGTAAAAATCTATAGGTAGAATTCTTTTTTCGTGACGTATTATTATTAATTTATGTCGATAGACATTTTTCTGAAAAACCTAGTAGGTATTATCTCTGTTCTCCTGTTCTCTATTATATCCAACCCTCGACAGCCATTCGTCGTATCCATTTGTAAGTGGAAACCGCAAAGGTAACACGCTTTAGGTAGGCCCGGTGACAAGCGATAAACACTGTGTCAGAGCATGTGCACTACATAAAACAGGTTCGCGACAACTGTCTACACTCCCAGTAACAATGGCATTTTGTATTTGTTAATTCGCGTGGCAAAGCCCTGCTGCTTTCCCTACCAGAACAGGTAGTTGTTTGAGTAAAGTAATTTAAATAGGATTTTAAATAGGTAGCTGCTTATCAACTCTATGGATAATCGCGAACGCCACATTTGAGCTTCAAAATGCTAACCTATATCCAAGAACAGTTGTTTTAATTAAGCGATTTGAATATTTAACCAGATCTAGTTATTAAGAGCGATTGAGAGGTTTTGTCTAATTACATTGACTTGAATAATCGATAAATCGCACAACACTGCAACAATACTACACATACATAAACTGGTGACATTAAATGGTTTTTGTTTGATTACTTGTCACGCATTGCATGGCGTCCTATTATAATTATGCGAATGTGTGATGTTGATAGGGATCCTACAGTGACATTCTTATTACGAGTAGGTACGTTAATCTATTCGTAACGGTTATAAAACTCGTGGGAGCAGTATAGTCTCAACTTCGCTAGTTGAAAAAATTTATGTTAATGTTGCGAAAAATACTCATTTATTATATTTATGTATATCGATAGTCGCTTTAATCTATTATAGTTAACGAAATTTGTTTTCTTACTACTCATCCTATTTTATGATCTTCGGTAACCTGACTTAAGGTCTTAACTTAAGGTAAAAACTCAGTGATCCCGCGACTCAATTTCGCGAAGAGTATTTACTTCAAAGAGCTAACAAATGACATTATTAGTACCTAATATGTACATTTTTTGCCTTTATGTAGGTATTTGATAATAAGTGTTTCTCATGGCTATAAACTACTGCCTACCATGTAAAACTTCGTTGAAGTGCGTTCGGAAGATGTAAAATTAATAGATTCATCGAAGGTTTCTCAAAAAGATGTACGTATGTGTTATTTTTTTCTATTGTTGATAAAGGTGAACAAGTGAGGATTATGAGCTACAACAAGAGCGGCGAATGGTGCGAGGCCCACACGCTGGGCGGCGGAGTGGGCTGGGTGCCCAGCAACTACGTCACGCCGGTCAACTCGCTCGAGAAACACTCGTGGTACCACGGGCCCATATCTCGCAACGCCGCCGAATACCTGCTCTCATCGGGCATCAACGGCAGCTTCCTTGTAAGATTTGAAACTGATTGACTGTGTTGATTAATAATGAAGTTTAACAATGTGAGCGCTTTATAAAATGCTCTAATAATGGAGAAAAACATCAGGTTGAAACATCCTTACGAGGGCGCCTGTGTGTTTGTGTTGCTAAATATTAACATATTATTTTAGGTGCGTGAATCTGAGTCCAGCCCTGGCCAAAGAAGCATATCGCTGCGATATGAGGGTCGGGTGTACCACTACCGAATAAACGAAGACTCAGACGGAAAGGTAAAATAGGTTTTTATTACACTGCGAGGTTAATTTCAATGAGTTGATGAAGTGGATGAAATTTATTAGTGTCTCGTTGAACAGGAACAACAAAGTATCTGTTGTCATTTCGTAATGTAGAAAGTACCTATTGATTTATATTTGCCGTGCATCATTGATACTTATGGATATGCATTGTGTAATGATATTGCCGTATCAATTCAAATATCATAATAATAGCCAAAACCTAAATTTTAAACTCCACTTACGGAATTACGGATTTACGAGATACAGATTTTTTTTAGTGACATCAAGTCGAACATAGGCATGTAATGCCGCGCTATAAAAATAGACTGAAAGTCGATAAACTAGTATATTCACAGTGGTTTGCGCAATCGCAACTTAACGAAAATTAACTACTATACCGCAAATGGCGTGTCTATATAATTGTCTAAGAAGCGTCTAAGAAATGTATCCGTACACCTACGTCCGTGGGTCGATGCACTCATCTAACCTCACATGACTGTGTCTCGTTCAGGTTTACGTAACATCGGAGTCGAAGTTCGGCACGCTGGCCGAGCTGGTCCACCACCACTCGGTGCTGGGCGACGGGCTGATCACCCAGCTGCTGTACCCGGCGCCCAAGCGGAACAAGCCCACGGTGTTCCCGCTCGCGCCACCCGACGAGTGGGAGATCGACCGCACCGACATCGTCATGAAACACAAGCTGGGCGGCGGCCAGTACGGCGACGTGTACGAGGCGGCCTGGAAGCGGTACAGCATCACGGTGGGTTGTTGGTTTTTATACACGCTGATATATCTATCGGCTTCGCTATGCTAAATGGAGGAGTTTTACATAACAGGCCAGCGTCGATCTCCACTCAAAGACTTCTCAAATTACTATCGACAAATTCAAATTCTTTTATTCATTATTAGGTACAATTTATGCACACTCAATGAACGTCATACATTTAATATTATACAAACATCCGCTTTGATCGCCCCTCAGGCAAAACGTAGACTAGGAGAAAAAAGCGGACGGAAAAAACTCCCAGCACTCTTTTAAAAATAAGTATGAATTATTCTATGGTGCAGTATGACTAGGCCCAATAAAGGAACACACGTGACAGCTATCGTGTGTGTCAATATCGCCCCATTGCCATCCGCTCACAAATAAATTGATACATCGTGTATAGAAATAGCCTATGCAAAATGTGGGCCCTGGGGCTATTCAACGTTGGAGTGACTCTAGCACAGAAGACTAATAACTTGAACAGGATGGCAATGTTGTTGGGTGTAAATAATAAAATAAAAAATTTCACAATAAAAACTGTTCCAGTTTAGATAGCTTCAAAATTAATTGCACAAACAATCAAAATCAAACAAAGGCCTTAAAAATTAATAATCGACATCTCGTCTCTGTAGGTTCTGTTTTAATTATATTCAAAGTCAATAATTCAAGGGGATGAATACATTGCACACGTTGTTTTTGGAGCATTCAAATTAATTGCATGTGCCATTGTGGCTTGTATTCTGGATGGTTTTTTCTCTACAACGCTAAATTATTATTAATACTGCACGTATAATTATTGATGAAAACATCATCTCTCTATTGTGTCGCGCTACAGTTTGTAAATTAATCGAGCCATGAAACAAGAGCCCTTGAAGTATTATAAGTATACACTAGTATATACGGTGAATGAAAATATATTGTGAAAATACAACCAAAGAGGCATGCAGCCTTAAAAGTCTTAATTATGTTGTTGCCTTTATGTGAAGTTCTGCCCGCATTTGCCAGCATGGTGGTCTAAGGGCATCGTCCTTCTCATTGGTCACTAATGGATTATAAACGTATAGTAGAGTTCCCCATAGACTGCCTCGCCCTCTCCTCTTCCTCCTTTATCTATCTACCCTAACCTCTTTATCTATCTATCAAACCTATCAAACTGTACTGGGCTCAAAGTATCATAAAAGTGGTGGATTCGAAGATAATATTTTCTATGTGTTTGCTATAGCCTGTACATTATTGTTGACACGATTGAACAAGCGTTAATAAACTTAATAAAACATACATTTATAAATAAATGACAGGTAGCGGTGAAGACCCTGAAGGACGATACAATGGCGCTGAAGGATTTCCTCGAGGAGGCGGCGATAATGAAGGAGATGCGGCACCCGAACCTCGTGCAGCTGCTGGGCGTATGCACCCGCGAGCCGCCCTTCTACATCATCACCGAGTTCATGAGCCGCGGCAACCTGCTTGACTACCTGCGCACCGGGAGCCGCGAGCACATCGACGCGGTGGTGCTCATGTACATGGCCACGCAGATTGCGTCCGGCATGAGCTACCTGGAGAGCCGCTCCTTCATTCACAGGTCAGTTCACCGCCGCAAATATGCTCTGCTCTACTATACCGTCGCTGCACTGAGTTCACGAGCCGCGGCAACCTGCCGGACTACTTGCGAACAGGAACATTCACAGGTTAGGCAAATACATGCAGGCAGTTAATTTGATGATTTTTTATTTCTTATTTACGTTTCTCAAACGTCATTATAATAGAACGTCACAACATGTTAATCCTTACCTACAAACTAAAAACTCAATTGTAACAGGGACTTGGCCGCCCGCAACTGCCTCGTCGGCGAGAACCACCTGGTGAAAGTGGCCGACTTCGGGCTTGCGCGTCTGATGCGCGACGACACGTACACAGCGCACGCCGGCGCCAAGTTCCCCATCAAGTGGACGGCGCCCGAGGGCCTCGCGTACAACACCTTCAGCACCAAGTCAGACGTGTGGGCGTTCGGCATCCTCCTCTGGGAGATCGCCACATACGGAATGTCGCCCTACCCAGGCGTGGACCTCGCCGACGTCTACCACATGCTTGAGAAGGTAACCATTGGCCACGTATGCGTACACGAACGCCGAAAATTAATTACCGAACTTCAGATTATTATGGATCGCCTGAATGAGGTTTGGTTGCCAAGCAACATTTGCTACTTCAGATAAATTGTATAGAGTACATGTTTTCGATGTATCTTGGCATTGACAAACAAACAGTATCAATCTCGATACATATCTGAAGATCGGTTTTTAATTTCAGGCGTTTTAAATGGCGGTGATAGCCTGGTAGCTAGGACTACGGTCTCTTAAACGAAAGGTCCTAGTTGGAATCCCAGTGGTATGCAAATTAAGTGTAACAGTGAAATAAATATTTGTTAGAAATAACGCTTAAAATGTAAGTTATCATGACACCAGGTATTGTAGTTTGAGAATACCCAAGTAAATGTTTTATTAAAGAAATTTATATTTATAAATTTATATCAAATGAATTTTGGAACTTGCAGATTTAAGAAACTTGCAGTTATTGTGACTAAACTATGATAGTTAGATATGTGCTCTCGCAAACTTTTTTGTAAAAATGTAAAATAAAATCTAGCCTATAACCTTCCTCTATAAATGGACTATCCAACACTGAAATAATTCTTGAAATCGATCCAGCAGTTCCTGAGATTAGCGCGTTCAAACAAACAAACAAACAAACTCTTCAGCTTTATAATATTAGTATCGATATTATTTAAGTTTGATAACAAATAAACATTGAAATTCAGATAATATTAAATAGAATTCAGTTCTTCACCCACTGTGCGTTGTATCAAGGATACGATTGGTTTCCATAAATAGAACGAGATCGATAATGAAATAGTGCATTGTCACAGTTAATAAGAACTTCAGCAGAACAATTACAGCGTTTGAATAGAGAACTGGCTTATATTTCCAGGAACAATGTATTGAATATTGAATGTGCCATTAGAATAGGTCTATTCTTTCACTCGGTACAATAATAAAACAGAGTGCAAAACTTGCTGTTAATGTTATTGTTTCTACTGTTACTACTATTACTAACTATAAATATGTTGTGGAGTTTCCATTTTGATGCTGACTATTCAACAGAATAGTCTACGCTTAATCCAATCTTTGCAAGCATTGTACGTTTTTATGCTGCATTTTTAAGATGCTTTATCTGTATCTGTCTATATGGAAAGAAATTCTCCAATGTCAATTGAACGCGTTTCTAGAGATCATACCTACGCTAAAATCACAATCAAAAATAATTTATTTGCACGAATATGGGATAGTTATTGGTTTTACAGGTTTTTATTATTTTGATCAATACATATTCACCTTTTCAGGTATGCAAATTAAGAAACAATAAAAATAAACAAATTAAGCTAATGTTAGTTTGCAACATTTTTTAGTGGGCGGTATATGCAAATATTTATAATATTATGGTCCAAGAGCTCAATAGCACAGCATTCTATTATATTCATAACGTTATTGTACTTCTAAAACGTTTCGAAATGTATATCCGTTCTGAACTAATATGCACGAACCGCCTCTTCTATTGTCTCTAACGCTAAAAGATACTGGCGTGAAGTTAGGAATCTTTAAATATGCAATATCCGATAGTATTAAGTTATGTTCAAACCTTATATAAAGTTATACAAAGAACCTGAACTGACAATTTTTTAAATTTGAGATTGCTTAAAAAACGGTTAACTCGTCACGTTTATTTTACTGTACACGAAAAAAACTTTCACTGTTATCGGGTAACAAGTCAGTTTGAGTTTCCAATTTGAATCCATTGGGCAATTTTTTTCATTAATGAAGACTGATATTCAGTCATTCTTTAATTCTTTTTACGTCAACTTGCATGTTGAATTCCGAAAATCTTTCCTTAGTGCTCTACAGTCTTAAAAGAACCCGCATTAAATCTTTTTTTAGTCATTATTTTTATAACACCCTATAAGTTATAAATTTATCAATTTGTTCCTTTTTCTGTTTTTTGGTTAAAATTTGATATAATTTTACGGAGCACGTTTATAATAGGAAACGTGATTCTTTATCCACCAATTGTTGGTGACAACTCCACAGCTGGGGGAGGCCTAGTGCATTGTACACCACACTGCTATAAAGTGGATCGGTCAAGAGAAGATTAGTTTAACACGTACATTATATCATAATGCAAGAATACAAACTCAATGGTTTAGATAACATTTTAACAATTATCAGAAAATGCCTATAATATGCACTGATATTGCAGCACATTTGAGTGAATCCGATTACTAATTCATATGAGTCCTCGTTTTGAGGATTTCAAAGATATTAGTTCTGACCCCTAGCGCCTATGTAACTAATCAGGTGGAAAGCTGTCTGATATTATAGACTTGATTGGTTGAACAGTATGACATCTTTGGAGCCGTGTGCTATCACATAAATAAAAATGTGCCTTACTCTGATTGTTCAAAATTTAATTTTTAAAATCTTATTATATCTAAACTGAGAAATATCTGACAAGTAAAATTTGATAACTTTCCTACTTAGCAGTGAAACGGAAATGGGCTTGCAAAGGACACTAATATAAATTTACAAACATAATTTAATCGAATATAAAATATAACACGCTAACAACACAAGCTTCCATCAAGGCGCAATCGAAATAACAACTTCATTTAGTTCAACAAGGCGTTAGTATTAAAACAACAAGCTTATTGCATTTCGTGTGAATATTGCTCATGAAGTTTATTAAACATGTTATGTAAGCCCCATTTTCCGGCTGTACAGAATCGCGATAACAAAATGAAAAACTGGCTGTTTCACCATAGATTTTCACAAACATTTTACATACATTATGACTTAATGGATATTATACTTATGAGGTAACGTCGTGTATTAAATTAGGACTTTAACTACTTTAACTTTATAGCTCTGAAGGTGGTTTTAACAGTGCCAAGCGTCGGTACAGAGATGTTTCTTGCACAAGGTGCACTGTGGTCGACTTACGGCTATCCGTGAGAAGATTTCTGATGCCGACAACTCCTTACTCAGCTTGCTGCACATAGAGTACGAGACGGTTTTCTTAGAGAAGTCCTTTGCAGGGACGCAGGTTCGGGCTCGCACCGGACCGATCTCCTGACCAGTTTCAACTATAAAGACATGACCGTCATTTAACCTAAGATGATAATATACTCGTAAGTACAATCGGTTTGCGGCTAAATGATTGTTAGACAGGAAAAATGATTGAAAACATGTTTATTTATTAAAACTAATTTCTTGGATATATACATAAATGTACATACCTAACTTCGCGGATTCTGATGTGATGACTATGCACAGGAATTCCATTCCTGGAATGTAGCAATCAATGTTGGGCACCTGGACAATTAGGAACGTTTCAGTAGTTAAAGTAGTTTCTATCTTTCAATATTTCGCAGCGCACAGTTTCATTTTCGTATAGCAAATTTAGATCTCAGTTGTTACGATTCACCAAATATTACCAAGGTGGTGAATTCGCGATTCACACTCGTGATAATGTGATTTTTCTCAAAATTTTCGTGTTCAATAGTTTTCAATGTTTCAGTTGCAATTTCTTTGGAATTAAAAGCAGTTTGTCATAGCAGGACTCTCTTGGGAAATCGAGAAATTGCAAAAGTAGGACGCCGGTAAATTGCAGCAGCGAATTGAGATTTATATGCTTTTAAAATAATTGAATTGAAATAGTGTAAGTACATAATTATTATTATAACATATTACAAACATAAAAGTTTTAAGTTTTCTTCTGTTTTGAAGATATTTTTTAAGCTTTTTCCATAAGTATATTGAATTTAATTTAATGTTTATAAAATCTATATCTAAATAATAAATAGATTACTTAATCTGGAGATGTTATTAAGAATTATGTTTTTCTTTCTATAAATCTACAGGTTGATTTCAAATGTACAGAAACGGAGCTAATTAGGTTACGTCGATCACTTTCAAATGAGGTTTACTATCAAATTCGTCATGACTAGTAAAATCTTCTTATATGAAATAAATGTACTCACAGTAACGTTTCTGTAATCCGGATGATCGGGATCCCAGCACCCGGGATGGTCAAAGGAGAGACAGTTATAACATTGAATGCCTTTGGCGGCGGGAGACACGAATTTTTTCGGCTGGGCCTTTTTTCGTTTACCTGTATAAAGCGTTTATGTAAGAGCTCTAAATTCGCGTCTTTGTGCATTTAAGACATAAACAAAGCTTACTTAGTCGTATTATAATAAAAATGTTTGAAATTTATGAATTTTATAATAAATCACTTACCGGTAACAACCACAGAGATGACGAAGAAGTAAATAAGCGTGTTTTTTAACACCAGCATGTTATTAAGAGTGAAGCCGATGTTAAGGTAGTGTCACCAATTAAATAGATGAGGTGCTCTAATGAAAGAACCCGTTCACACTGCGGAGATCGGCTTACGAACCCCGTTTATACTCGTGCGCCAAACAATGACTTTTGTTTTGGTTAATGCATCACGGTTACGTATGCACAGGATGTTCCAACGTTGAAGATTGTTAAAGTATGTATAAAATAAATTCAAGATGTTAAGTGATGCATTATTAGGTACATGATATTTAAATTATATTTGCTAGGTGAAACAAAATAATTCGAATTACATTCATGTTCATGTTACTTTAAATTCATCGCAATAATTTTGGTAAATGGTAATGGCCCGAATGAGAAATATAACGTTTTTAAAATATATTGTTAATAAACGAAGGAATTTTATATATTCACCTATGATCTTTCTTTAACATTTTGATCACCGTGTATAAGAAACATCGATTACATGTATGTTTATGTTTGTAGACAACGCGTGCTCTCGGAGAGGGTAAACTAATTCTCTTGCTATTGTACACAAATACATTGTTATTGTTAATTAATTCGAGAATCATTCGACCATGTTCCTTAATCATAGGTGCCATTCGAAATTCTTCTATTCATTGTGCCTTTGGTTTTTAGTAATTTGGGATAATCAAAGACAGCTTTGCTAATATTTTTATAGACGGCACCACTCTAGTGTAAATTGCTTCGATCACTTCGTTTATCGAGTTACCAATTTACCATATAAAATGACATTCACATAATCTTAACGTGGTAAATTGCACAGGATATTACTAATAGAGCTTGTCTCCGGTCGGCCCTTTGTATTATAAAGAAGAGAAAAGGGCTTGATATAGCTTCGTCTTATAACTTAGTTGTGTTGACGGTGGAGTTGCGGCTTATCACGATTTCAATAAGAAGGCCTAATGCTGCTCAAATGATTTAGCATAAGGCATTAATGAGCAGCATTGTGGTTTGTTGCTTTGATATTTTTCAAAAGCCGCTACCGCTCTTTTATAATAAGTATCGTTGGGTATAATGGTATTTAACGTTTTTTTTTAAATTTTGCTCAAGATCGATTTGATTAACCGCAGTTTTTGAACGATATGTTAATACGTATGTAGGCAGCTAGGAACTAAGACGATTAATAGACTGGAGGGCGCATCTAATGATTTTAAGCATGCCGGCTGCAACATTGACCTTTTAAGAATAGAAATCAATATCATATTCACTAATCAGGTGGTCCGTTGATTGGCGAATTTCCTTTATTTTTCATTGTTAAATGGATTAACACGATAGATCAATAGAATAGACATAAATTTCATGAAGTCTTTGACATGCCTTTTATCTAGGGGTACCACATTGATTTATCATCCTGGATACCCGACCGCACTGAAAGTGTTAATTGTGTATACTGTAATCATTCCAACTGTTATTCAGGGACACTGCCTGGAGTGTTCGCCGGGATATCCGATCGACCTTATCGTTTTGATTATGCACGATGTAATCAATCAAATTGCTTTCCAGGGGTACCGCATGGAGTGTCCGCCCGGGTGTCCGGCCGCGGTGTACGAGCTGATGCGTGGCTGCTGGCAGTGGAACGCTGGCGACCGCCCTTCTTTCCGCGAAATTCACCATGCGCTTGAGCACATGTTTCAGGATAATTCCATTACCGAAGGTGCGTTCTACTACTTAACCGCCGTCATTACCTGGATGGGTGACCGCTAGTGGCGAAACAAAAGTGAGCTTCCGTGCTTTGGCGGGCACAAGCCTTCGCCCCAGTTGTTATCGATAAGATAACAGTCGTCAAACTTTGTCGGAGACTCTATGGACAGTTTGAAAACTTCCGATATATGTATGTATGCAATGTGTGGACAATAAAGAGTATAATAATAATATGTATACATATATCTCCTTTCTCCACCGATCCGCATTGGAGCAGCGGAGTAGAATAAGCTCCAGGTATTGTGCTGTATCATTAAAATGGATAACGTGTTAATGAATGTTGTCCACAGAGGTGGAGAAGCAGCTGCAGGAGGGCGTGTGCTCGACGCCGCAGATGGCGCTGAAGAAGGCGGGTGCGGTGTGCGGCGGCGCGCTGGCCGGCGACCGCGGCGTGCAGATGCGCCGCCCCACCAACCGCCGCGGCAAGCAGGCGCCCACGCCGCCCAAGCGCACCAGGTACCACCCCGATCCTTGTCCGGATTGGTTGGTTGTTGCAACACATTGCCTGACATAACCGACCGTTCAAGCGACACGACAAAATAGAAACACACTTTTTGAATGGAATTCTCCTAACAGACAATACGCACTGATATTTATTGCGACAAATGGAAACAATTACAATGTCGTTCCACCAAGATGTTAGCGCTAGCGACCGACTTGGAATTTCGAACAAATTGTCCAGACGAAGTAACTGTAAAAGAAAATGTAAAAGTGCCAATCACATAAAATCCATTTCGCTTTATGTCACTTCAAGCGTAGCATTCCAGGTCTTCTGCTGCTGCCAGGATTATACTACACCAAGCAGCGGAACTCGGCTTGTTTGATAGTCTGATCAAAATTTATGGAAACTTAAATTAAGTGATCGAGCAGGATGGAGGCCCGTAAAATGTACATAATCTGTTTGTTTTTAAATTTAAAGTATGTATCCCATATTTAATGCTAATAAGGTTGAGGCTTTTGCATAATCGTACAATTTTTATAATCGTACGGCTTGAAACAAATAAGAAATCGCACTGTAAATGGGAACATTAACACTAATCCAGGTTAATCGACATACATCATAGCGCTAGCTTGTAAATCGTGTCTAACGTTATCTGCTCATAATAAAGTTGAGTTGAGTAAAGGTTAGCGAAGTGACTGTATGCAGTGCAATGTTATTCGGCAGCCTGCTGTCGTCGTGCAGCTCGTTCCGTGAGTCTCAGTACGCGGCCGAGGACCACGCCGGCCACGACGACGGACTCGCGTCGCTTAACGGTCAGTCCATACTAATTTACCACTCACACACACGCACACACACACACATCATTACACATTTACACTCATCGCATGTATTTGTTATATTGGGACAGCGGAACGTAATAATTTCTTAATCTATTACATAACGGATTTCCCCTTTACTAATGATTAGTTTCCTCCCAAACTAAAAAAGAATACGACTAAAAGAGGGTTAAAAAATAAAAAGTATCCTATGTTCAGGTTGTCCATATACCCGTGTACCAAATTTCATCCAAATATATGCAGCCATTTCTATGTGAAAGAGTAACAAACATCCTCACAAACTTTCGCATTTATAATAGTATTAGGATTGTTATAAACAGTACTGAAACATACAGCTGATCATGCCATTTCGGCAAGTGGTGTTATTATACTCGTATATGGCCATGGTTGTCTGGGAAATACTTTTGGCGCGACGCTAAACTATGGATCCATTCACGTCGACTGTTACGTCTACTCGATTCTGTTGATGTTAAACACTTTTACTTATCTTTATAATTTATATAGTAAATTTATACGACAAGTCAACATCTATTACAAGTTTAATATAAGCAGACATTATGTAATTTTTCGACGCAGTCTGTTTTAGAATTGCAGCAAATTTATGTTCTGAAATTAATTTTAAATAGACAGCTTGCTTAGATAGATGTGACTACGTTTCCTTCTGTGATCTCAGCACTGATATTTTAATATTTTTAAATCATAACATCCTTTGTGACATCTATTTGCCACTAGTTAACTAGGTATTAAATCTGTACATTAATCACTATCATTATCGGTAAATAACCATTGCCATCATAACTAGTTACTGTTGTTTATAAATTAGTCGTACTATTTGCTAGAATGTTGTAGACCTACCTTTAAAACATTTCAATTTTAAAGTATTTGTGTACATAATTTCAAACAATGTTACTTTATTTTCAAGACATTTATTCGTATCGTAATCAAATGTCAGTGTGGATATTTATAAATAACCTTATGGACACTGTGTTTAAATCACTAATTTTTGGGGGCAAACTTGCATTTCATTCCATTCTTTTGGTAAACAATCTATAATAAAAAATGAATGCCGTAATGCTCGAAATCCAGTCAAAAATACAATTAAATACATTCAAGGACAAGTGAAAACTTAAGGACCTTCACATTAATTGCAATGGATGTGAGGTCACAAGCAATGTAAGATGTAGTAGTGTCCATACTTTTTTTTTACACCACGATGAATGTGGCCATGAAAAATAAAAATCCATCGTTATTTTAGAGGAAAAAGTAATTTTTGTTTACTATTTTTGTAACAACTACAAGTATTCTGGGATTTTTGAGGAATGTGGTCGATAGCAGTGCTATTTAGGTTGTTAAAGATATCTTGAGGCGTATAAATTTACGCAGATGTTTATATTTTATTTTGTTACCTAAAAGGAATGTAATTTTTTCCCCTTTTTTTTCTCGAGTTGTCATGGGGAGGGATACTCACTGGTGCTGGCTTATCGTTGAATTTTTGAATACAAGTGGTATTATACGACAGTGCCGTCAGCATGAACACTATCGTCAAAGTATTCGTACCTACCTTAAACGATAGTCATTAGTATGTTTATGTCAGTCTGTCTGATATCTTCCCATACTAATGGCAGATCGTTACGATTACTATACGAAACTGCGTAAGTTCATACTCGAGGCAAAGGTTCCTCTCCGGAGCCAATTTAAACATAAGTTGTAAATTTGTTTTTACACGTAACACACTTATTTTTACATATTACTAGCTGACCCCGCAAACGTTGTTTTGCTATAAGTTATCGAGCGGGATGAAACATTATTAAATTACTTATAAGGGTTGTTGATAGAAGGGTGAAAATTTAGGGTTGTATGTATTTTTTATAACACTTATCACTTTTATAACAAAGCAGTGATGCGTAGACATCTACTGAAAACTAAATTTTTCCTAATAGTTTATTTGTGATGTGTCTGGAAAGTATGTATTTTCATTCATCTACTGTGTAAATTACTTAAGTTATAAAATAATCTTAAAATAGTATTAACATTAGTATTAACATGGATATCGTGATTCGCGATATTAAAATTGAAGCATTAAATACTGCTGCAACTGAGTTAGATAAATAATTCGCAGCCTCCTATGGTCATGATAAAAGCGAAGTCTTTTGAAAGCCCTCGAGAAAATTATATTGTTGTTGATATGCGTTTTTTCATAATTCATCATACTCTATTTATTTTTTAAATTCTATTTTAAACTTATCTGTATGTATTTATAATATCTCCATATTATAATTTTCTAAATTTTTGTCGCTTTCGCTATTGGCTTTTGACGTGTCCTGTTTGTGTTTTTTGTTACGACGTTGTATTTTATGTTGCCTTGCGTTAATGATCCTTCGGGTCATGTGTATGAAATTGAATAGTATTATAATTGTTTTATTGTGCATATAAGCTATTTTAATATGAATGTGACAAATAGACGAACGTTAAAATTCATTTGAATACAATTAATATTTATAAGATTTATTTAATAAATGCATTCTTTTAAACTAGCGTTTTCTGTCTGTTTGTCCGCTCGCTCAGGTGTATAGCGATAGGTTCGAACATTTTGTAAGTATGAGAAAAATTTCGGGTAGAAATGATATTTTATACCTCTACTAATGTATATTTAAAATTTATTTTAATAACCTTTATGAATAGAAACATAAATATTTCAAAGAACTCAAATAAAGATTGTATGTAAATATATTAAAAGATAGATATTTGTTTGTATTATATGTAACGGGGCATCTGTCGCAGCTGATATATATATGTTTATATATTCTTATGTGTATAATTATTTTAATTAGAATATATATAAGTAGTCTTGACAGATGCACTCCGAACTATTTGCATGTTTCGCATGTCTACATTATAAAATATTTACATAGTGGGCTATTTATATCTTTATTTAATATATATGCAGAAATATTTGAAAATAAAAAATTGTAAGAAATACTAGTTGACTCAACGAGTGTGCAAAAACTTTTATAACGTCAAAAAAGGCAGATATTGGCCATACCAGAGAATATCGTGTAGCCGCCATTGAAGGTTTACGTTGTTCCTGGTATAGCTATAAACTACTTATTGTTTGGTACTTTTAAAAATACCAAAAGGTAACAATTACCATTACATTACATTTATAATATTTAAAATTTTGACAGTAAGTTTTGGATTGCTTCTAACCTGAGCTATAGGGATGCTTAAAAATAATGTATCAAGTAGGACAACCAAAGTATACCGACTACTTTTCAAAATACAGACTTTGATTAAGTTTAGTTGGTTGGTTTCTGAAGATCTGCGTACCTTTGTGCCTGTCATAGTGATATGAGTAGTTGTCGTGTGACGAGTCATGTGCATTCGATTAGATCCTACCTGTAGATCCTACCTTATTAGTGGCGTGAAATTGTTCTTTCTTTATTCAAATGTGTGCTTTGTTCTTAGACATGAACTTTCATAACTTCCTAGCAATTGGCAAATTTAGACCTAGCTCTACCTAGCTTTGATATGATTTTTTATTGACTTTATATAGATACTATTTTCTTAATTACGATATTCTAAAACAAGTTGCGTTTGAATTTTTAAATACATTTATTTAGCGTAAAAAGAAAAGATATACCTTTAAATTGAATATCTTAATTATATATTAATTGTACTTATCTATTTTAATTATATTTTATATAATGATTGTTAGTATAAAAATAATCCAAAATCCAATCATACATCTTGCGCAGGATAAAATTCAGCCTAGCCTTGGTTAGGGTGAAGCGAGATTGACCTCTCTTTAGCCTATACCATGCATGTCAAACTCAAATAGGTGGGCCATAATCATACAGTTCGAGGAATCAGTGGGCCGCATAACCCAGACATAAAGAAATAAAACAAATCGTGATTGTAGTACGAAAAAGGTTTTTTTAATAATATAATCTAAAGCAAGTTCTTCATCCTCTTCCCAGAAATTTGACCCTTTTTTGTTTAACTAAATTGTCTAAGTATTTGAGGAGTAATTTTATCAGCGGAAATCAATTTCAAAACTGAACACAAGTGTGATCTTGCGGGCGATTTGTTTCCTTTCATGAGAGAAAATAATTGCTCACACTTGTAGGTGCTTGTAAATTTCCGTATTCTTGGTACTGAACAGGTAAGAACTTGTAAAAATCGAGTGCACCAACACTGTCACATTTTTGTTTCAAATGGCAGACCCATTTGAAACAAAAATGTGAATTTCACTGACTTTCATCTGCAAGTGAACGGGAACTTTATGGACATCCATAGAGAAAAGTCCTGTAAACAATGAAAAATGGCCTTCTTGCGTTAAAATTGGATTGGGCCGCAGGCTAATACGTAGAGTTTGACATGCCTGGCCTATACCAAGTAAAATAAATAATAATTACCACGTTAAATATTAAACTTTTAATTAAAAATATGTTTTTAGGTTAAATTTCATTTTTTGGTGCTCGTTTCTAGAACGCCTACACCTCGCTGTTTCGCGGCTGATGCAATACACTACTAGCAAAAGATGTTAACATTCCTTGTGATTTCTCAACAATTCTCGGTATTGCATTTCTAATTGTACCGAAGGATTTGTAGAGGACTATACTTTATAAACGAATTAGATTTTAATAAGAAGGTATAAGAGTTTGATAATGTGCTGCGGCGCGTCAGGCGGGGGTCGCGGTCGGGAGGCGTCGTCGGAGGGCTCGTTGGCGGAGGCGACGCCCGACACGGACGAGTCGGCGGGTGCCGGGGCGGGAGCGGCCGCGCTGGAAGGCCGCCACCGCTCCAAGCGCCGCCACCACGCGCAGCCGCAGCCGTCGCACCAGCCGCATCACGCGTCGCCTCACGACCTACATCCCAAGGTAGCTAAAATGTTCCGTGTCAATTTTTAATAATACAGCTTTAAATTTAAATTTCATACCTTTACTATGACTACTATGCCTGTATTATTAAAGGGTTCAAAGTAAATAGGAAGAAATCCAATTTTTTTTCCTGTTAATTGACATATTATAGCGACAAGCTTTCCTCTGGATTCAATCATGATTCAAAGCATCGATATACAAACGATTAATATTTCTCGTCTTTTGTTAATTTAATTACAGCAAGGTGTTCAAGTAGCAGCCCTAGAAGTACAGAATGTAAAACGTGCTATCAACCGTTACGGAACCCTTCCCAAGGGTGCCCGCATCGGCGCGTACCTAGAATCCCTCCGGCAGAGCGGCGGAGGCGGCGGGCCCTCGGCGTGCGGCGTCGTGGCGCGGGAGCCGCAGCAGGACGAGGCGCGGTCGCTGTCGCCCCGCACCGCACGCGCCCAGCCCCACATGATCCGCTCCAACTCGTCCGGCGGGGTCACCGCCCCGGCGCCGGCGCCCGCATCGCCCCGCGCCGCCCGCGCCGTCTCACACCTCCGCTCGTTCACGAATAGTCCCGCGAAGCCTCGGCCGCGGTTGGCCGAGCTGGAGTTCCCCCCGCCGCCCCCGGACCTTCCGCCGCCGCCGGAGGACTCCGCGCAGCCCCCTCCGCCGCCGCCGCCCCCTGATTGCTGCAGGGACGCCGGCACCGACACCGCGGATAGACTCGACGATATCCCCGTCTTGCTCCCCGAAAGAGTGGAGCAGGAGGAGAAACCGGCCAAGCAGATTATGAAGGAGATGCTCGAGCTGGAGCTCGTCGCCGAGATTAAGGAGCGAGCCGATAAGAAAAAACATAAACTGAAGGAGTCTCCGCCGCCCCATGAAATGTTAGAGATGCACACCTCGTTCGGTGACCCCGTCACGCGACTCGTATCCGAACTCTCCGAGAGTTTGAATATGGAGGCGCTACGTAAGAACGACAAGAAGTCGGCGATAGACAACGGTAAGGATACCGTCTCGCCGATCGACCTGAAGGCGAGTCTGAGAAAAACTTCCTTTGGAAGCAATGTTGATAAAAAAATAAACGAAGTTGAGGGGAAAGCCAACACCGATTTTAAATCTCAATTGAAGAAAGTTGACACCAATCGTATTCACAATATGCCCAAGGATGTAGAGGAATCTGGAAGGTCAATAATAGACTTTAAATCGCGACTTCGGAAAGTCGATAGCAACTCGTCGTCGTCAACAAACGGTATGTTAAAGAAAGCTGAACAAAGCTCACCCGAAGATTCCCGGAAGGACATGTCGAGCAAGAGTGACGATTCCGATAAGAAGCGATCGGAGAGCGGGTCGCTGGATACCAGTGGAGGCGATGAAGATGACAAGCGACGTAGTACGGGAAGTATCAGCAGTTTGAAGAAGTTATGGGAGAGCAAGGAGAGCGATGAACGACTGAGTCCTAAATTGAAACCCAAAGGAGAAGAGAGTGAGGAAGGGTCCCCGGAGGAACGTAGCAGCGGGGCCCTCGGCCGCAGCAGCAGCATCCAATCGCGACGTGAAGAGAAGCCGGCGGTGGCTAGCAAGCCGGCCGTGCGGGCGCGCCCGATCGGCAAGGGCGGCATCTATGCTACACCATTGGCTCCCCCTTCCACCTTTGATACCGACGACGACGCGCTAGCTCCTTTGCGAGCTTCTCTAGAGTGGTGCACCAATGAGGTAATTCTTTTTTTTTTAATTTGGTAATATGGAACTAAATTTGTTGAGGTTTATAAACCTTTATCGTTGTCCGTCACCTGTGCGAGCGGTGGAACCCCGGTCCGTAATGCAATCGTTTATTCTTAGATGAATTCGCTACAAGAATGAATCGAATAGACATAAACCTCGCTTCCATATATGGGGATATTGAAACGAGAAAAACAAATTATTATTTACATACGGCAGAGTTTCGTAAATTTGTAGAGACTAGAATTTGTATATTCGGTAGCTACGAATAGGTATTGTATCTAAGGTGCGATCGTGTAATGTAAAGGTGCGTCGCGGTTGCGGCGGCGGCGGGGGCCGCGGGTCGCTGTGGCGGCTGCAGACGTCGGAGCGGCTGGCGCGGCTGGGCAGCGCGTGCGCGGCGGCGGCGGGCGCGGGCCGGTGCGGGCCGCAGCTGCGCGTGCAACTGCGCGCCGCCGCCGCGCGGCTGGAGGCGGAGGCGCGCGCGCTCGCCTCCCCCGCGCCGCACCACCACCACCTCGCCGACGGCGTCGAGCAGGCGCTGCGGGACCTCGCCGCCATCGTGCATAGGTAATGACCCCTCCCCGGTTACTTAGATCAACGTTCGTAATACTGGTCGACCCTGCTCTCGATTTACAACTTCTGTTACCACTAACACTTCTACCGTAATAATTATATCTAGTAGTTTTATTAGTGTTCAACCATTCCTGAGATTAGCGAGCACAAACGCATTAAGCAGTTGGCAGCTCAACAATTTTTATTTTTTGTTTGTAATGAATAGGTTTGGAAACTACTTATGTATTATATTTTGTTTCAGATAAATATATTTTGACCTCTTCGACCTCAATGTATGGCAAAATGGTTACATCACAGTAACAAGTAAAACATCCCAGCCATCATCTCCTCAACATCACAAAACCACTAAGTGGCGATCGCGGGCCGTTCATGTCTATGTCACTTAGTATTCTCGCAACTCTGTGCTCCGATGGCTTGGTACTAGGTATTATTATATTCGAGCGACTGTCGCGGCTAGCTTGACTCTTTATAAAAGTAAACTATAATTTTTAGTCTTTTAGAATAAGAAACTACATTTTAAAGCCACATTATTTTAAAACGCTTTGTTATCTTTGTATTACTATTAGGTAGTAATGTAACAAAGCTTCGTTGGGTATTTATTGTCGCTATACAGTGTATCAGGTCTCGATCTAGCGATAATTTAAAGGCATAATAGACCTGATTTCATCGCTAAAACACCTCCGTTAAAATTATAATACCTCGTGAATTTCAAAAGTGTAGCGTCAAACGGGCCACAATGTGTTCTGTTGATGAAATTAGGTCAATTGTATTCCCTTAAATTATTGCTGGTTTGGAACCGGACACACTGTGTTCACGACTGCGCGGGTTGCTCGGTCAATTTCTGAGAAATTTAAGTAAAATTTCCATGCAGTTGTAAATATAGATTTATAGTTCCACATAATGAAGGTAATGTTTACAGTTTTGTCACATAATGCTTATTACAATATTTACAAACCAAAGAAAATTACAGGTTCGCTGGATTCTTTTAAATTTCATAATAACTATTTCCATATTAAGTAATTCATTTAAGTATTTAAGTCATAAAGCCCAAAATGCTGAAAATAGGTATAACTTTGATATTTAATTAAGTACAAATCACTGCAACACAGATGTTTCAATAGTCACAAAACGGATGTAAGATTTAATGTACTACCTAAAATCATGTACTTACACGTGAAAAATACCATGAGGTGTATTTGTATTATGCTACTATTATAATGAATACTATTCATTTTATATATATGTAAAGACTGACAACAATACGATTAATTACCACTATTAATGTAAGAATGTCGGTGTGCGCGAACTATCTATCGAAACATAATATATAAACATGTGGTGCACCAAGGCTAAGATATCAAATGTTGATAAGGCCAATATTCACGTTACTTTCGGCTTCCGCGCAAAGTTACGTGCAATATGTATAAAGCTACTTATATCGGAACTTATGCGTAGCGTATACTGTAATGTTTATTTTCAGTGCCAAATATTATTTAAAGGTAGTGAGAGACAATGTTAAAGAGGCACGCTGAACTCTTAGGTACTACCAACACGCTCCCTACATCCGAGCGACTGACAAAAGGAATTTAACATGCAGTAGTCAATGTCATAAATGTATTAGATATATGTATATGTATTAAGTGTACTCGTAGTTTCAAACTATTTTAGTCGATGGAACAATCTGTGCGATCGGCACCCTAATCCATTAGTGCATTTTAGTCTTTCCCTCGAGCCGATTCGATCACAATACTGGGATTTTCCCACCAACATTCCTTTCTTTCGCCTACTCCGTATTTGTATGTATTATATTTGTACTGTAAGTTGACATTTAACATTTTTTGGATGGTTCACTAATGTGTGAATAAGTGTCTCTTATATTGGACCAATAGTGATGCATTTCTATTTGGATGTGTCGGCAGCGGCAGGCGGAGACCGCGCCCGCTCGCCGACGAGGCTGACACGGACTGCTTCGTTGGGGCCTATTTGGAATGCATTATATTGTATTGCATGTTTAGTGAGTCGCAAGTGATATTAAACACTATTTTAAACTTTTGCTTGGTTTTGTTCCGATGAACACAAATAGTGTTATTTGTATTTTAATTGATTTAAAATGAATTTCTCGATGTGACATTATTATTTAAGTTAGCGTACTGTGATACGGCTTCTAGAAATCGCTATAATTATGCTCAACTTATTTTCATTTTCTAATTATATGTATAAATTCTAATTATTATTATTAATAAAATTGTATGACACCTATTTTACTAAAATAAAGTTATACCATAATGATCGAAATACTGATGAATAAGTGACAAACCATTTTATTGAAATTTATTTAAGTAACTGATGTATGCTAGTCTTTATTAAATAATAAATGTATTTCGTTTTATTTTTAAGATTAATTAATTAAATACGTAAGCTCTTAATTTAGATTTGCGTACAATCCTTCTAAAGTAAAACTATTTTAGTAATCACTGTATCTTTAAGGATTTTGTATTAGCCGAAAGAGGGTGATGTATACATATTGTGCTTGCTCCACTACTGTATTCGGAGCGGAGCGGCATTCTGCGCGCATGTTCACTTCGAAACTATCTAGATGTCGCTCCCCAGTAGACGACGGCCGACGCCCGGTCGCCGCGCGCCGGTCGCCGGTCGCCGGTCGCCGATAGTGAATATTGTACTCGTACAATACGTTTGGGTGTCATAGATCATAGCGCACTCTGAAAACAGTTAAGAAGCACTTGGCGATGCTCAAGTTGAATCGAATTTATTACGAGACGGAAGGGCGCCACGGGTGCTTTGTAAAGTGCCTTTCACATGAAAGAAATGTCAAACGGTACCTATGATGTTATACGTGGGAAATTGGGTGGCTAAACACACACGCTTTACCCCAGTGATGAGTACCTACTTATTAAATACTAGTGCAAGTTTGATTAACTCCGTTTCAGAGTTTTATGGAGGAGGCACTTTACATTCTAGTCACGCGGGATAAAGTTGGATACAGAATTAGATTGAACTGCATTCAGAGTGTCTACATTTTATAATGTTAGTCTATATTTATTCTACTATTAAATTATACATATATTTGAAGTTATAAAATAATGTTCTAAAAATCAACTATTGTTATTAAAATCTGACGAAGATCAACGAATATTTTTAGTTTGCGTTACCGATATTTCACTATGTATAACAAATTATTTTATGAATACAATATAATTGTTTTATACAGGTCCGAGAGCATTTTAACAACACAACATTAGGTGCTTTCCGGTAAAAAATCGAAATCTTTAGTCTGTTTGTTGTGTTTGATGTGTTTTGCTAAAAATGTTTGTGTTGTTTTGTGACAAAAAACAGTAAATATACATAGATATACATAGATATGCTTAATAGTTGATTAGTAGAACACTATTATGTATGTATGTTATTTATTGGTCGTCTACAACGGTATATTATTCTAACGGCAATATTTAAACCTTTTAAACTTATTATATCGTAGCATTCTTATCGTAATATTATTATGTCGAACTTTTTCCGGAGTCCGGTTGATCTGTCTATCGGTGCATTACGTTGTTCTGCGTATTACTTAAATTGTTTTATGTCATTCGAAATGTTACACACACAAGGGACCTATTTTCTTAAACTATTTACTATAAAGTCTTTATGCGGTCATGTCTGAACATAAAATAATTTGAAAATAATAATATCGAGAATGGTTTATCTTTTTGTTTGGAATTCACGCAAGTACTGCAGTTGCGTGTATTTGCGGTTGTAATCTAAAGTCCATTTTTATTCTCTTGTCATATTTGGTACACAATCTAAGTATGTCTTTATTTTAATTTGCGATGAAAAAATAATGCAGACACAAAATAATAAAAATTTAAAAACAAATTATCATCTAAAACACATTTCTATAAACTATAATTTATTTTTTTAAAGCAATTTTAAACTTTTTTTCAATTAATAGTAGTGCCAAGATTGTTTACCAAATAAGACAATAGAATAAAAATGAACTGTAATACTATAAACTAGAGATCGCCAAGTCGCCACCGTGGACCCGACATAAATTTTATTAAGCGCGTGTTTTGTTTCATCGCACTCGGCATGGGGCGGCGTATAAAGGTAAAATATTTAATAGGGTCATAAAATCATTAAGTTATTATTTATTGAAATAATTATTTTGCAAATTGAGACAAGTGAAAAATTCCACATTGACCTTTGGATTTAAGCTTTCTTTAACCTAGAGAGACATCTATGAAACAAAATTGCGTCCTCTGACAAATTAATGCTCACAAAGCCCAAAAAATGTAACATTTCAAAAAATAAGATAAATATAGTATTTAACAAATCTTCACCGATTTTCTCAAAAGGACACGTACCTGCTTCTGTTTTAGTTGACAGTTCAGTGGCGTGAGCATGAACACTATAGTCAAACTGTGACTTTCCAGTTGACGTTCACAAGGATCACGTTCACGACCGCAGTATTTCCCGTTCCACCTACTTGTGAGTGTCAGTGTCGTAAACTCAAGTGGAATGGATTATATGAGCGTTTTGAGCGTGGAGGTAAATAATACAAACGAAAAGAAAGCAAAATATTTAAGAGATTAGGTTATTAGGTATGCCTTGAACATGAACTTAAATAATTATTGTTTAAGCTGTACGTCGAGTTTGGCATGCTTTATTTAAAAGAGCCTCAAGATTTATAATTGATTAGATTGACAATTAATTGAATTGACAACGAATCACTCCAACCCATCTTTTTAGCTGGGCCGCGGTGAGCTTCGCGAGAGCGTAAGTCATGGCGTCATAAGTGACGTTTTCGCCACGACCACAACGACCGCGTTCGTTATGTGGACCGACTAAAGGAGCATTTTGATAGCTGTGAACGTCATGTGGAACACACCCAAAGTATTCGTTGGGTAAACTTCAGTCATTAGTATGTCATATATGTCAGTCTAAGCCTTCCCATACTAATAAAGTAATGGCACACGTTAACTACACGAATATTTGACGAGTGTTTATTCTCGGGACACAGTTTTATAAACATCTTGTCACAACAGTAATTTATTAGATCTTGCGTAAAAACGTTATGAAATAAAGACGTGATTAAGCGTTTTTCAAATTTTTTGTAGTTTCTTTTGACCGCCAAGTCAGCATATCTGATGTAAAAAAGTAGCAAATTTGTGTACAAGTTTCCATCTTTTACAAGAAGCTAGATAATAGGCTAGTTGACAAACTTTGAAAATGAGTTTAAAAATATTTTACCCCAAAAATAATTATTATTTTAAGAAAAATAAGCTATTTTACCTAAGAATTTTGCCTTTTTAGAAATGAACTCCAAATTGACATCGAAAAAGGCCAAGACTGTCATGGCGCTTTGAATGATGTCACGCCTCGCCCATAATGACAGCAACAACATGACGTTTCGCGAGGCGTGACGTCACGCTTCTCTGATTTGTGTTCAATCATTTTAATGATTTTGCGGATTTTATTTTCCGTAAATATTGGTAATCTTTAATTATTTTAATGAAAAAGGTGTTTATTTGGCTACTACATATTTACATAACATGATTAATCATAAGAATCCCTATACCAGCCGATTTATTCTTAGTGGAAACAAGCCTATTACTGGGTTATTAGATATTACATATTTAGGTGTTGTTAAGTGTACGACAAAAAAACTTCCTTTTTTTGTTATAAGTAATTGACACCCATAAATGTTGATGGTCAAACTTCTTTGCTTACTTTCGTTACATGATAGTAATATGTGGCAAAAATATTCTACAAAAAATGTATTATGATTCAAAAAATGTAGCCTTTATAGAAATGGGCTGTCAGTAAAACGGATTGTCCATTTCAATGACAGTATTGCAGTAGGGGAGCCCACGATGCTAAATGTGGTTACTCGATTGACATAGAGACCTATTGGGTTCTCAAGCTGAGATTATAAGATTTTTATTGTTGGGTCTATAGACTTTGAATTATGTAAAAAAAACTGTTGCATGGACATACTCGAGCGCGTCAGATATTGATAGCATCTATGTCCTACGTATTTTTAATTATGTATGTATATTAATCTGACCATTTGCATGATGCGGGTGCTTGTACTTAAGGGTTGAAAATGAAATAAAATTTTATCGAGCGCGTCATATTTTATAAGAGGTCATATTTTCTTGAGGGATTCGCCTAATCTGACGGTTAAATGTTTTTTGAAGTGAAAACTTCTTTTAGCGCTACGCATCTTTAAATGAGATAAAATTAGAGGGATGGAACTATGGAAACTGTCAAAAGAAAACATTCATAAATAATAAGTGTATTTTGTTGTAGATTTTTTTTTAATTATTGTGATTTTGGATTCGACATTGCGATTATTAAACTACCTTTAATGCTTTAAATGCCGTTTCTTTTCTTTCTCTGTAAGATGTAAGTAACTCAATTGTGTTTTAATTGAACTGTCGTCCAAATCACCAAGAAAACACATTTTATAAGTTTTCACTTCTGCATTAATTAATCATGATCTTCATCGGTAGAATCATCTTCCACTTCTGGCTAGATTTCACCTAGATTTTCAGATTGCGTATGAGTAATAAGAAACCGTTAAAATATTTAACAATATATATTTTTCATGAGTAACATATTTTTTAATTATTGGAGAATATCAGATGTTATGACTACATCTTTATACGCTTTCAGAGGGGAATATAGGCATCACGCAGTTGCACGCATCAAACTTTATCGACGAATTTTTGTTACTTCGACTTGTGTAAATCGTCAGATTATATATTTTTCGTTATCCTTGAATTATTTCCTTCAAAATAAAAATAAAAATTAGCCACGCTCGAAAATATCGAGCTGACGTTTTTTACAACTTTGAAGCCCTTCCATTTCTTTAAGTCACTCTCAAATTGTCAGATTAGTGAAGCCCGAAATCCCCTCTTGGGCTCCCCTACTATTATGTTGGGTACCATTTAAAATAACTATGTTATAGATATTGTATTGTTTATACATAACGACGTGCCTGTGAACAACAATGAAAACAAATGATTTTTATTTTTATCGCTTGCAGTTAACCGGACCTACCACCGCCCTAACACTTATGTGAATATTAGTTATAGAATCCAAAGATAGAAATTGATTACAAACAGATGTCCATTGTAATGGAAATAATAAAATGTTTTCTTCATGATTTTTGTGTTTTATTTTATGGACTGCCAACCTTTTTGCGTCCCATTGCTTAGAGTAGCCTTCCTACAACAGGAGGCGGAGAGCACGCTAGCCCGACGGTGCAGTGCATATTATTGCAAAATTTATACTTGCTTAAGGACCAAAACACATACATTCAGTCAGAAAAGTATCGGGAATGGATTTTTTGTATGTGGTTCCATATTCAAATTTTTGTTTTTTTTTTGTTGTTAGATTGGCACAACTGTTTTCCATTTTGGCGCGGAGTTTGAATTGCATCTGTTATTTATATTAAAATAACAGATACAATGTAGTGCTGTTTTTAGTTACATCATATCTAGTGTGTATTGCGAATTTCATAATGGACAAAAACATCGAACAAAGAGTTTGTCTTAAATTTTGCATCGCCAATGGAATTTCGTGTTCGGAGTAGTTTTATTTTTGTTATATTCTCTACGTTTTCCAAGGGTTTCATCCTAGTATAATTTTTTTGGTCAGAAATTATCGACACTGGTCTATAAAAGATATTTTACATTGTTTACCAAATCGAATTGTTTACCAAAACGTACTATAGCGGCTATGACAGTGTCCAAATCTTTGAAAAGTTTTGTACGCTCCTATTCGGTTAAATAAAAAGTTTGATACTAAGGGTTTTGAAATAACTTACCTAGCACACATTTAACTTTGTGGTCTAGGGCAGGCTATAAGGTTTTTGGGCTAGGTTTAAATGAAATTGAAAAATAACAATAAAAAGCTTTATTAAATAGAACACAATACTAATGTAAAATAAAATACTTAAAAATAAATATTGTCAGGAACATTAAATAGGGTCAAATAAAGAGTACCACAAAAATCAGAACATTTCGCAATTTTCACTTTACTGGTAACTATTTTGCAAAAGTACGTAGGTACCTAAATCATGTTTAAATTTTTGTTTTGGCTGTTACACAAAACTACGTTACAAGTTATAACTTACCCTAAGATCTAAACTTGAAAAGCCCTGATTTATATACCTACAATTTACATACCTACATAATTTTATATTCCAACTATGGCGAAATAAAAGGAGGGTAATGTGTGTTTTTCACCAGTGTGTGCAATTTTTGTCCTGTTTGAAATTTTATAATAATTTGGTAGACCACGGGCTAAAGAAAAGAATATCTATTACACAGTCCAACCCCCAATCTTCAAAATAGTATTGACAGATAGAAGACAAAATAAAAAAAAAACTGTGTCCGCCATCATGGATTTCAAAATTGATAATATTTACAAACAACAAACAAACACACAAACAAAGAGACGAAACAGATAAAAAATTTAAATAGTATTTTTTTGGGCTTAGAAGCGTGTCCGACATGGAAAAACTTAATTTCACTAAAAATATTACATGTACAGACTTCATAGCAACAATTTTATTATATTATGTAGGTATAATAATTAGATTATTTAACTACCCAAAACTTCAATTACGAATAACGAACAGACAATTAAACAATAAACAAAAATACCTAAGTACATAACTGTAAACAAATATAATGTACTACAACAGGGTCACATACACTTACACACACATAAACTTACATTTCAATTAGAAAAAATCAGCAATATTTAACATCCAAATTGCTAGCATAATATAATAAATTACGTCAACCGACAAAGAGAAGTAGGTACCCACTAAAATACTGATACTATTATCTGGACTCTACGAGACAAAAAAAATTAAGAGAAAATACAGTTTGTCTCACACGTTGAGTATTATGAACGTGACGAAGATAACTATTGTTTTGTTTTCCAATCTAAAAAATATAAAGCTTGATGTCTATTTGAATTAAATGACAGTAAACATATAGATGTAACAATTCAAGAAAATATTTTGTAATAAAACAACAATTTAAATACAATTTGCGTTACGCTATCAATAATTTACCCCCATATTAATTTGACTCTCTTTGAATTGATTTTAAAAGTTTTGGAACCTATCTTTGTAATTCAAAACAATTTTTCAAACATACTGTATATATGTAGTAATACCACACACGTAACTGACACAGCAGGCACTCACCGCGTTAGCACACCTCCGCCGCGAAAAAAGTAGCGAAACCGCTGTAGTTTTGCCACCGTTTGTCCGTTGTAATACCGGCAAAACATTCAAGCATTTCGCGATTTCGCGGCGGAGGTGTGCTACCAGCGACAATATTAACGTATACAGATTTTTTCAACCACATCTAAAAGCTCGTCACGGGCGGGCAGTGTAATACCACTTACGTTAAGGAAATAATTATTCGTCATTTTCACTCAATTTAGCCACGCCTTTTGACCGAATAAATCATAGTAATGAAAACGGCTGATGCATATTGTGTTTCTGAAAATGCAGTTTATAAAATTTTATTAAAAAACACAAAGAAACTAAAGATTTAATAAAATATTTTGCAGCAGCACTGATAACGTCACTATTTTCTAAATGCCAATATGCTATAGCATCTCCACAGCATGCAGATTGCAATGCTTGAGCTCTAATATAAGAAGAAATGTGCCCATAGGAAAAAAACTTTTATTTTATTTTAAATACCTAAGTACAAACTTATTTTTATAATTGAGATCTGAAAGCATTAAAAAGTCCTTTAATAAAGGTAGGTAATACTGCTCTATTTGCTGTTAGTTAACGAAACGAGTTAACTAAATGTAACAAATCATTTTCTTCCTAATAAATCTGCTGGTCAACCGCGCCTGCGGTTGCGGTCTGAGGCTCATCTCGGAATGGTACCTTAAAAACTTTTCTACGAAACAGAAGGCTAAACACATAGATAAGTGCTTGCATTAAAGTAATATCGAAAATACATTCTCTACATAATTATTTAATGATCATAAAATTTATATAAAATATTTTCATGCAACACAAATTACACAATCGTCCGCACTCTGTTCAAGTGTCAAATTGGGGTCAATCAACCGGGTTAGCGCGCACCATAAACAATAAATTTTAATGTACCACTCAAAAATTATCTAGTGCTTACACAATTAGTAAATATGGTGTACCTAGTCTCTCGTAAGGATCAAGTGTCCCCAGTCTATCATTATACATTTTCTCATTGGCTTATAGTAATTATTAAAGAAAGTCACGTTTTTCGCAATAAATAGGTATTATCATTGGGGTAGGCACCGACGGCAGAATCGTGCAGGCTGAGGCCGGTAAGAGTTGGCAGTAATTGGCACAAAGGTGTTGTTTGCTTGATATTCGTAATTATTTTAGAAGTGTGTAACAACAAATGTGTTTAATTTACATAAGGAAGTGAAAAAGGAACGACAAAAGAGAGATTCATTGCAGCGGGCAACTGGAAGCAATCAAAGAGACTAGCAATCGAATCGCATAGAGCAGATTATTACCTAAAATAAGTGTAATCCTAGGTAAAGTGTGGGGATTCCACAGCGTGGTTAGCTGGTTGTTTACCACAGTTTGTTGTGGTAAAACTTGACATCGAAGAACCCCTGCTCAGTGAGCTGGGAGTCCCGCCGCGAGACGGTCGAGCCGGCCGGGGACACCGCGGGGACCACCGCCGGCTCGCCGACCGGTTCCACGCTAAGAGACGAGGGGCGCTCGGGGCTCTTGGTCTTGTTGGCGACGGCCTCCACGCTCGCGTCCGGAGCGGGCGAGGGCGCGGGCGCGGGCGCGGGCGCGGGCTCCATCAGGGTCTCGGGCGGGGCCGAAGGCGTTCCGACGTGAGCGGCCGACTCGGCCCTATGGCGGGCATCCGAGGCATCATCCCTTTGAAAAGTAATTGCATCAAGAACTGTAGGTTCATAAGTAGTAGTCAGGTGAAATTGCAAGAAATTAAGATTGAAATACCAAAATATCCATGTAAAATACCAAAATAGTAAAAACGTAACAATGGGTATGACTGGTGAAACGATCACAAAATTAAGCAGATTTTGATAAGATATATTATGTATGGGGAGAGTATTTTAAACATGTTTTCCATTGGCATTGTTAGAATATCTTATTACTTGATTCGAAAAATCAATTTTTGAAACTGAGATATGTGCCTTCGATGAGAAACAAACTGTATGAATTGCCAATTGAAGTCATTCTAGCCATGGGAGAAGTTGGAAGTTGCTATGAAGAATAGCCAAGTGGTTGGTTCCCCTCACTATGAACAGAAAAATACTTACCACAACATACATTCCTATAACTAAAATAATTCCCTACGTAATATTTTTTTCCATAACTTCTAATTATTATCTATTCCAGAACATATACAACAAGCTTACAATCGCACTCTAAACACACACGTCATATTTCAATTCCATAATGAACTACAAAGAATACTAAAATATTCCACTATATTGAATTTGCTTACAAAAGTAATATTTAAGATAAATAAAAACAAAATCAGTGGCTATATTATAGATAAATCACGAAAATTCCGACATTAATGTCGAGCGAAATGATGAAGCTATAAGATTTGTGTATTAAGGATATATTATTACGCAATTCTTAATTCCGTACATGGCGTGAATAGGTTGACAAGTCGAAAATGCAAACTTTTCAGGGCAGCCTTTTAAAGTTTACTTTTTTATTGGTAAATCCATCTATGTATCTATGTAATAATTTGAAAAGTTGATTCTTATAAAATATAATGCAATAAAAAAAACAAAAATAAAAAAAAAATGGATTTACCAATAAAAAAGTAAACTTTAAAAGGCTGCCCTGAAAAGTTTGCATTTTCGACTTGTCAACCTATTCACGCCATGTACGGAATTTTAACGATATGTAAATCATAGACGTCTCGTAAGCAAGCAATGAAAGAATATTATTTCCGTCGTGTCAATAACTTACTTACCTTAAGAATATTAACAGTTTGGACAAAAATCGCAACAGAACTTATAATATTTTAGAACAATAAAAATCAAGAGATGTTTATAAACAATATAATTATCACAGTGCATTATAACATCTCACATGTCTTAAAAATTAAAATATGTTGGTATGATAAACACAAGAAATAATTTAACGTGTCAATGCAAAATCACAATTAATATGATTGTTTCTGAACTATTTGATATTTTTGTGTGTTAACATATATTAAATACTTATCATTATATTAACACACATTATAGTTTAATTAAACATGCTAGGTATATGGATAATTTAACTCAATTTTAAAGCGAGCTCATCTTAGCTGGTTTGTTTCTCCATATAAAAATAGTATTATTTGTAAATTAAGAATTATATGGTAAATGATACATGAAACAAAAATGTCCTCAAATAACAAATAAATCGTATTAAATAATCTTTATCTACTGTGGTTACAGTACAAAATCTGACACGGACAAACTTTTGCTATACCGTACTGTTTTTATTAGTTATATTGTTTGTTTAATAAATTATTATTTCCGAAGCTGTTCAGAATCATTAGTAAAAAGTTATATCTATATAAGTCTTATTATAATACTAAGCGTAGTTTCTTACATACCACAGCAACACAAAATTTCATCGACTTAATGTGGTCAAGCAGTAGTAACGTGCTAAATTGTGGTGTGTGTTAATGGATTTACCCATTTATCATACAAATTTGCGTCCGCCCTTGTGTTGTAGTGATTTAGTTGCGGTACGTGTAAAACAAGCCTGTAATGTGCGATTCGTTAATGAAAAACATAATTAAATAAAAATATTTTAAAAATCTAATTTACACAAATAAAATGAGAATTTAAAATATAACACTTAATTACTTTATATTCACTCAAATGTCTTAAAATAGCAATAAATTAAAAGTAAAATATGAATTAAATGAAGTGTAAAAAAGTTAAAAAAAAAACAAAAAAAATTAGCTACTTAATGTCCATTCACAACTTACGAGTTTTGGTTAATTCTTGAATTTAAAAGTTTTGCTAGTACATAAGTTAGTTCATTTTCTAAACATTGGTCCTCTTAAAATTATACATTATTAAAGGTGCTAATAAACACAATAAAAAATATAATTACGTTTTTCACCTAAGTACAAACAATGGGCATGAAGTAAGGACCCCCTTCTCGTTATGTTGTAAGAAAGTAAGTAAAGGGATCCCATCGTAATAAAATAAAGATTTTCGATTTTTTGATAAAAATAGCTCCGACAAAACTGTAGATCGTGTTATATAGTGCTATGCATTTGTGCAGGGTGAACGTATATTTTACTTTACTTAAAAAAATATAGGTATTTAAACTATGTATTTGTTCAGTTTTAATAAGATCTATAATAAATAAGTCCTCGAATGGCGACCGGGCCTAGGCAAAAGGAGTACTGAGTACTAACTAGGTGGACTGATGCCCTGAAGGCGACGGGATTATAACGTAATTTAACAATCTTTTTCAATACATAATTATGCTGCAAAACTTTGTTATATATGAAAAAAGGAATATTTTAACGATTATTGTAACGTTAAAGTAAAATAGATTTAACTCCATGCCCTTGAAATCTTTACCATCGCAATCATTGCTGTCTTCACCAGGATTAATTTTATTTGACTTTATGTAAAGTTTTCACAATGGGTATCATTGACCCAATCAACAAACAATAAATGTAAAATAAAACTACTGCAGCAATTACAATTTCAAGTGTTACTGTATACAGCATTAATATAATATTTTTTTTATCGATTTTAACATTATTCGAAATATTCGGCAAAATGAAAACAAGCAGGTCTATCGGTCATTTATGACACATATACCTTAATTGACACTTAAGATGTCCTTTGACTTGTGACTTTAGTGCCCGTTGATAAAAACCAAGGTAAATCTTTTCTAGTAGGTATGTTTTTGTGATCCTAGCGGTGCCGCTGAATACAATATTACGCGACACCAATAAATTTAAAGGCATACAAAATTTTAATGGAACTTTCAATACAAACGCTCTAATAAAAAATAAATAATTGCATAGGTAGTCCCCTGTCGGTCTTAATCATTGGAAATAATTTTATATTTCGAAATAATATAAAATAGTAAAATTTAATCGTTAATGTTTTAGATGAACAAGGAAATAAAGCAATGACAGACCGACAAGGAAGTGGCAAACAAATAAAAACTTAGTGCTATCACGTGCGTTCGTATCAGTGATAGTTCATCCGTCGGCTATGGCTGAAGCTGGAAGCAACCAAAATGAACATTACAAACCAACAAAAATGAAAACAATTTTAAAATAAAAACAAGTCACTACTGACTATAAGTTGAATACTACGTTGACCATGTTTTGTACGTACCTGCATTCATCATTGTACGGGTTGACGCCACCATGGATTACCTGAAATTTAATTAACATAAAAAATTGTAATGTTTGACGCAGCAAATTATTATTACTATAAATTTCTTTTCAAAGGAGTTTCAATATCACTGTTCGTAAGTTAGCGCAGTGGGCACATAACTTAACATCTATATTGTTAGTATTATTGGGGATAGACCAAATTTATTCATATTATGTTTATTTAATATACGAGAGTCGTATATCAGTTTCTATAAAGTTATTTGGAGAGGCATGCTAGTTTTCTCACGATGTTTTCCATCACCATTAAAGCACATATATTTTACATTTAATTTAATAAAGCGCACATAACTTTTAAGACCATCATTGGTGCGTGCCCCTGGGATTCGAACCCGGACCCCTCGAATCGCCGAATTCTTAGCGTAGCACTGCTAAATTTCATATTTACGGAGTTCATCGCGAACTAACATTATATACAGGCTAACCCAAAATTCAACAATAATCCATCCCTCCTCAAGATTTAAAAGGAAAAAATAAATTAGTTTTTTAAAGTTATTAGTTAAAGTATACCTAGGTTAAGGTGAATACGTACCGTAGCGATGGCGGAGAGCGGTTTCGGTGCTGCAAAGCGGCCGACGACGGCGGGCGACTCGACGGGCGTGCTGCGGCCGGCCTTGCTGCTGGCCAGCGCAAGCGATTAGTACAGTTACAAGCGACCACACACAACACATGACCACGACACGAGATTCACAGACCCTCTATAAATGGACGATAATATACAGTGTGTTTGGCTTCGAACTAGCAATAATTTAAGGTCATAAAATAGACCAAATCTCATTGACCTTTGTATGTCTGTAGGACAATCAGGTCCAGAGAAATCGAAATGATCTTGATTGATACAAAATATTTTATGACAAAATGCAAATTGCTGGGGAAATTCAATGGAAGGTGGCTAGACCCCTATATGGGGGTGTTTTGTCGATGAAATATAGTATATTTTATGCCTTTAAATTATCGCTAATTCGAAGCCAAACACACTGTAAATTAATGTAGTTAAGTATAAATGTGTAAGTACTGAATATTTTTCTAAATAAGAAGGTTGAAGGTTGTTAGCCCTATCTTGTTTCATCGTGAATACGGCCAATTAGGAATTAAACTTCTCAGGTTACAACAACTTCGATAAATGACCTACATTTAAGGCCCCGTATCTTTTAACACGGGAACTTTTGTTGTATCATCGTCTTATAATGAATAAATATAACATTTACCTAGAAAGACCACCTGTGTCAAGAGTTTAGTACTTACGAGTAGCTTTGAAGTACGGAAATATGTAGTTAAAATTGATTCTTAAAATATACTACAATGAAGCAATTAAGCTACCAGGTAAAGACTTCAGGTACCAGCGCAAGACTTCGCGCCGAGAAGTGTGAAAACTTTAACAGGAATACACTAACATTTACAGACACAGCACGCGAGCGTGGCGCTAGATAAGGCTTATCATGAAACAGCTTTAATTTTAGGTGGAAAGAGCCTTCATCGAATTCGGAAGAAAAAAATTCTAAAACGTGTGCCTTTTAATAAAATTGTTAAATAGGATTTAAGAATATCGTTAAAACTGGATTACATTTTCATATATTTTTTCTAAAGTGTGATCATAGTTTGGTTTAACTGATAAATAGTAGTCAATTAAGATATGGACTAAGAGCAAAAACACAGAGCAAAAATAATATTTATCTTACAGAGATTAAGAGGATTTATAATTTTGAAAGGTTATTAAAAGTACCCAATTAAATTGGCTTGACGTCATCTGCTCTATTAGCACTTAGCAGTTAACTTTTAAATAAGATAATTTAATAAGCATTATCAAAATATTATTATTATAATTACTCAGATAGAGTCATACTGGAATAAAATTGGCTTTTTGATCCCTTTAATTTTGGAAACTTTTAATTGGGTTATGTTAAGATTTATGGTGATAACATTTCATTGAAAATACACGAAATGGCAAAGAAAATTATTTCTAGATGATCTTTTATAACTTGTGTTATTATAATTATGGTATTTTGTGTGACATAAACTGGAATGTCATTCTTATTATTTGTGATAATGATTTAAGTTAAAAAGTTAGAACCATGATTGCTGTGGGCGCCTTCTTTTTGGCCTGAAAATTAAGGAGGTAAGTGTCAATAGATCTTAGTCCTTATTATTTCGTTTCTTTAACTCAGAACTCTTTTTCTTAACAAACTTTTAATGTGTATAGATATTATAACCACCGCCAATTGCTAAAAGGCTGCAACCTTATCCCATTAAATTTATTATGACGGTATCTAAAACCTCACTAAAATAGGGCTTGCGGCAAAATATTTCATTTCGTTAACATATAACTTCATTACGGCAACCAGTCATTGGTTTACATACTAACTTGTATTTCACATTCGAGGTCGTTGTTAGTGCTCGATATTAATGAGAAAAGATTACCCAATTTCCGGCACGAGCTTGAAGAATTCCGGCGAAACGGCAAAGTTATTGTTCTGCCGCATCAAGGTGTCCATGCCGTAGTTCTTGCGGAGGAAGTGCTCCATCTTGCTCGAGGGACCGTCGATTGCCAACTCCTTGGCACTCATATTCAAGTCCTGTTTTATGCAATTTAAAAATTAGATATTATTACGGTCCATACCATCTTTCTGAATTATAAAATTAAAACTAAACAATAGAAAATGTCATTATATCGATTCAAAACAAAATTTTGGAACCCAATATCGCATCATCGTTACATCTTAACCTTACTTGTGTTGGAGTCTCCGTGAACGGGGTTTTGACCCTTTTGGGAGTTCAAACACGACAACTTTACGAACCAGTAAAAAAATCCCTAGCACCACACGCCTGCCTAGTCTATATAAGAGATCGTTGACAGAGTCCGATAATATTGCACCACCAGACTAAGATAGGACACGAAGTGGCCATACGTCCATATGCGAGAAAAACAATAAAAACCCTCGTAGAGATACTACGAGAGAGAACGCTTCAAGCGCAGAGGGAGCGCTTCAAGAGATTGGGCTCTTGGTCGTGCAGTGCCAGTAGAAATGATGTTGACCTTAAAAGCAACGTACTTGAAGTCTTAATGCATACACGCTATAGTGCCTATTGTGTGTTAAGTGTAACCAAAAGGTATATCATAGTATAATGTATCATCTTTATACATTTTGGCTTCAACCAACCCACACATATCAAGTAGTCCATTCGATCAATCGCTGATCTTACAGCTGCAGTTATTCAATAAGTACTATATCAGCTCTAGTTGGCTTAAACCATAGGTATTAGGTAGATCAAACATAACTGTAAAGTTTTGTGTACGCGAGTGTGTGTGTGTGTGTTCGAGCGTGTGTGTGTGTAGATAAGTGAAATATAAGCTCGAGTAGTGTTCGTTAGAGCGGATTCGGTACTTCGTACTACATATACAATTCAAAATAGAAATGACTGTACCTGGAGCATGTAATCGAACAAGAACTTCCCGTAGCCGGCGCGCTGGCGGTCCTGGACCACGTAGAAGTCGAGCACACACATCGCCTCCATTTCGCAAACCTTGTCGTGCTCGTTGAACAGAAACAGGTGCTTGCGGCCCACCTTCAGAAGCGCTATGACCTCGCCATTGCCCCTGGAGACAAACATTGTCCTGCTTAGCTATTGGGTACTGACTTAATGTAGCGGCGGCGGCACCACTTTAAACTAGCGCCCATACTGGCGCTGTACATAACAAGATACCTACCTACATACCTACATGACTATGAAGTCTTCGCGAGTATTTGCGCACTGGTCTTGTGTGGATTGGAAGAACTTAATAAAAAGTTAATTCCAATCTATACTTACGTGATTAGTTTCATTTCACACCCTTGCGTTCTGGTTTCATTGTTACGCATCAAAATTATCACGCTCGCAAAGCTACGCACCCTTTGTAAGATAACGAGATGCACTCACATTCAACTAGTACCTATATTATTACAGTCACGACCACAGATATTAGTCGCCTCTAAAACTTTAACCTAATTATAAACCTATCTTTAGCATCAAACAAAAAAGTCCCCTTGTAATTCCGCATATTGTGTCCGGCTTGTAGGGCTATTAAGGAACCCTCCAATAGGCGTGGCCCTACACGTTAGGCTGGTTTTTCAAATTAGTTATATGCATCCTATATCGATCGCCAGTGACTAGTATTTTCATATCTAACCGATAACTATCGAAGGAAATAGGTAACTTCTTACAAACAAACATCTTTGAAGGCTTCTTGAATGGTGTTTTTTTTCTCCGATGATAATTACAGATAATGAATCTATACTAATACTAATACTAATAATATTATAAAGAGGAAACATTTGTATTTTTGTATGTTTGTAACGAATAAACTCAAAAACTACTGGGCCGATTTCAAAAATTCTTTCACCATTGGAAAGCTACATTTAGCCTGAGTAACATAGGCTATTAAATAAAAATAAAAAAAATCATTGGCAGAGCGAAGCCTGCTGGGTCAGCTAGTATCTAATAAAATCAAGTAGTGTAGAGAGTTAGATAACATCTTGGACATCTGATTATGCATAATGTCGGGCTACCTAGTTTTTCCACTCGGAAAGACGCGTATTTCAATAGCACTTTCTTTCCTCAAAACGATTTATAAAAGGCATTCAATTGGTTTCTACAGTACCGTTATGCATTTACTCCACGTTATGGTAAATGATCTATAACTGTGTCGCGGTTCGTGACAGCGTATTTTCGCCTTTTGAGGTTAATACTCGTATTGTAATCAGGAAGCGAAAGCCGCTAAAGGTATATTTTTATATACCTGTAAGCATCTGTTGTTGATGTTATCTAGGTTTCCGGAAATAGACTAAATGGAATGGAAATCATGGATAGTGAGCCATTTTAGTTCCGACTAAATAAGTACCAAGAAGCAAGTAGGAAACATAATCACGCTGCTATATTACAGATACGGGCTATTAGCTAAACATTGATGAATATTTTTAAAATTTTAAGTTTAGGGCCTATTCTTTAGGTTCTATATGGCATAGACATTGTATACCCGACGTATAGCGGCACGTGTTTCCCTATGTTCAAGCACCCTCATGCAACCTCAGATAGCATTTCTTCTCTATTTAAACTCAGATGTGGATGTCCAAGGACTGCAGTTACAATTGAGAACATCAGGAGGCCTGCATGCCCGTTGGCTTTCAATTACTATTTAAAAGGGCCTCCGACGAAGATCAACGATCGCTATCGATTATAATTATCGTGTTACTACCTATAATAGTTCAAGTATCACCCTCTAAAGAACATTATGGTACTGATGGCTTCCGACGTTTCTGAACCTTCTGATCTCTTAATCAGCCTAAACTATAGGCGAGTAGAAACAACAATGTTAATACTTTTATCGGTTGGTTAGAGAACGAGAACGAATACAATCAATTAAGTAAATGATTGATTTTCATAGACTGGGTAAATAAATGGTTCGGGAAGATCGTCATGGGCTTGCGTTACAAAAAGCGGGTTTTTGTCGCAATTGACTTCATGGCCGGTGGAGTGGGCAATAGGCGCGACGTGGAACCCAGTTACGTGATAAAATTTGTTTACACACAAATGGACATGTGTGCCAGACCAGACTCTGGTACGGCATTTGAAGTAATAGGTACTTTTAAATTTTAACTGAACATTGCATGCACTTGAAAATAAATCATGAATAAATTATGTAAGTGCATATAGATTAAAAAGATATAATTATACTAGCTGACCCCGCAAACGTTATTTTGCCATATGAGTTATCGACTATTAAAAATATGGGTTGATGAAAAAAGGGTTGTACCTATGTATTTTTAGATGACACATTATTGAAAAATAAAAATTTAAAAATAAAAATAAAAAAAATTGTCCAAAAAAATAAAATAAAAATGTTAGGTGTGGACAACCCTTATCACTTAGGGGTATGAAAAATAGATAGTAGCCGATTCTCAGACCTACTGATTATGCATATAAAGTTTCCTAAAAATCGGTCAAGCCGTTTTGGAGGAGCAGGGGTAACTTAAACTGTGACATGAGAATGTTATACGTCGTGCCTTTCCACCCTGTATTAGATAAAGGTAGACAGACATAAAAAATTAAATCCTATCCTAAATATTTCAGTAAGAAATTTTAACGTGAATGTATTATCTGGTCTACATGTGTCCTTAGCGCCGGGGTGTGTAAAGTAAAAGTAAAAAAAGTAAATGTGTAATTATAACTTTCGCATCGCATTGCGGGTTTTCCCTTTATTTCGCCTAAATAATAAATCGAAGTGCGGACGCCTCCATTGAAGAAATCAATACACAATAAAGTTGAACCTGCCTTTTCGTTCGATGGCGCCCGCCGGCCGTCTTAGCAAGTTCCCGCTATGTTACCCTAGTAATGTTACCCGCTAGCTTCCATTATTATAGCTTGCATTTCTCTATTGTTCGGGCAAAGCTAAGCGAATTCAAAATTACATTATTGATGTCATTTACTTTACAGCTTATTTATTTATCTAACTCGCAACATAGGCATGTTCGGATCATACGAAGCAGTTATAGCCCATTGAGATGAAATCTATTCTATAAGGTACACAATTTAAAATTTCAAACAGCCGATTAGACTTTTTCGATTTTGTACTATGTAGGAAAAAAGAGAACCTCACATCAGTGAGGTATTTAGATTTTGCAGTAATTACTCACTGTTTGGCCTTGGAATCCTTTAGCAAGTACATAATGTGTGTCGGAGAGTTGCGCAGCTTTTCCGCCGTGGTGATGATGCGGTTGAGGCCCTGCGCCACCGACGACTGCTCCCCCAGTGCGTCTATCAGCCTGGAGAGACTGTCCTGCATCACCCTGTGTAACGAACGGCCAATGTTATGAGCAAATTTGGTCAGTGTCGACCACTTTAGGGTCGATTTTAGTTGATGATGATCTGAGATGCCATTCATATATTATACTGTGATAGCAAAAACGATATGAAAATAATAATAATTTCACTAAATACTTAATCCGAATACAAGTAATCAATTTTTCAAAGAATGTATCCATTAAATATACTGATATTTGAAGTGCAATGGCTCACAGTTTTGAATCTTAGTTAATAGGCTATTAATTTAATTCTTGGTTTAACACAGTAGTGTTAAACCAAGAATTAAATTAATAACCATAAGGTGCTGAGAATTGTTTTCTCCGGTTTTTACTCTCTCGACCCAATAGTGGGTGGATTTGCGTGTGGGTGTCTTTATCGGGATGTTTTGAGGTGACGTTTATGAAAACTGCATTCATTTTAAAATCCAAGATGGCGGACAAGACTTTTTTGAACTATTTGGATATGGGTGTCGTTTTCGGGATATTTTGGGGTGACAATTATAAAAACTACCTTCATTTTAAAATCCAAGATGGTGGACACGACGTTTTTAAACTATTTGCTTATAGGTATCGTTTTCAGTATATTGTGGAGTGACAATTATGAAAACTAAATTCATTTTAAAATCCAAGATGGCGGACATGATTTTTTTGAATTTTTGGTCATGAGTGTCGTTTTTAACATATCTTGGGATGAGTATTATGAGAAACACATTATTTTTGGAATTCAAGATGGCGGATACGACGCACGCAGCTGAGGCCTGCGGCTACCAGCATCTCGCGTGTGATTCTTGTGGTGTAAAGGGGCATCTAAGAAGAATGTGCCCAAGAGAATGTTTTGGTACACCCCTAAGCGACGTAGACGAGCCCCCGGGAGGATTACAGGCTGAGAGCGTGGGTGGTAAATACACGCGCTCGGGTCGGGCGGTGGTACGTCCCAAACGTTTTCGTTAATTATATATTTTTTTATTTGTTGTGGAGGAATGTGGCATATTGCGTATTAGAAGTTCTATGTTATCTGTGGTTAGTTACGCGAGTTTTGATTGTGTAATTAAATTTGGTTTGACTAAAACGGGAATGGTGTTTTCCTTGGTGACAAAATTCCATACAAACTTTAATTAACATTGGTAGGGATGGCAAAATATGTGGCCACTTGGGGTCACAACTCAAGTGGCCTCAAGGCTAGAAGTAACCAAATCTTTTAACAAAATTTGGTAACAATTATAAGTTAATTTCATATGAATACCTACTTAAAATGAATAGGTTTTATCTTTTGGCTAAGCACTTCCAAGAATTTTTTACAGCCTAGAAACTTTCTTTACCCATTCCCTCAGATACCAATCACTCAGAATACCAAGTTTCCTAGCAAAAGCTAGTTTTTGGATTATTCTGGGATCATAACATGGGACATCCCGTGATTAAAAGTATTAATTCTGTAATTTTTGGTAGTTTGTAGTTGTTTGTAAGTTTTAATATAGTGTTTTTATAATCCAGTGATTACCAGTATTTATGGTTATACAAGAAGTATCATTTCAGAGTCATTACTGTGTAATCTACACTGGACAGCAAATAAACTGAGCCACCAGCCATCTTGTAATACTTATTGTCAGATCGTCCCAGGAAGTATGAAACTTACAGCCATCATATTTATATCTACAGAAAGTGTGTTATATGCTAATTAACACCTGTAAACTCGTTGCAATGAAGATCTGCTGATTTAAACTGCAAGCGACCTCGCGTTGGCCAAACTAGAAGTAATGTAAGCTTGAGCTGCTTCCTGAGGTGTTGTATCCATTTTTACTGATAAAGGTGGCATAAAAACACGTGTTTGAGCAAATGATTTAATCGACCACCTTCAATATCAAAACTCTAATCAAAACAGAGCAAATCATTAACATTTTGTTTGTTGCTTGATTACAGTATCAGTTGTCAGTACTTTAGATTAAATTTATGGTCATTTTAATTGTTATTAAATACCCTTTCTGTAGGTATGAGTTTGATGGGTATACATTTTCTACTCCCTGAGAATATTGCATTAATGTTACATGGTGGTGAGTGGCTCGGTTTATTTGTTGTCCAGTATATATTATTATATACTGGACTATACTTGGACTAGTCTATCTTTGGCAATATTCATGACAACCTAAGTGGCACAGTAGCCGAGAGGCCAGTGTGTGGTTCTGAGGATCCTGGGTTTCATTCTCAGCAAAGGAGAGATTTAAATAATGAATTATTCAAATTCAAATTAGTTTTAATTTTTGTTTCTGCTGTGTGTATACTTGACTTGTGTGTGTCTATTAGCATCCATAACACAATTCCTAGTGTGGATTAGGTATACAATGCATTATATAAAAAAGTAATAATTTAAAAAAGAAGCTACCCTGGATGTTTTATCCAATAGGTAGTCAGAATTATTTTAAAAAACGTTAAAATTAAAATATTTAAGAAACTATTTTTGGCTAGGGTGTAACATGACAAAATCCACCGCAAAAAGGTCTTCTTTCATCCCCCAAATGGAAAAATACATTTGAAAATTGGCATGTTTATAAGTACAGTATAAGTGCTAAAACGTTGAGACTTTCTAGCACTCTTCAGACCGATTCCATAAGGATTCAAAAATACGGCGAGAGGCTTTGATGCCCTGTGCTTCGTAGTATCGGCGGGAGCAACACTGTGTCCCCTGATGACCTACCAACCAACTGAATGCAATATTAAATCATTGGGTTCCATAAACATATTGTTTAATGAATACACATGCTCGATGCTAAGTAAAGTGAGCGCAAAAAACTTTATTTTACATTTTGAAAAATAATAAAATACCGATTTTTTAATAGCTTACCTTACAGCTCGTATATCTCCTTTAAAGTGAGGAGGTAACATCTTAAAGTTTATTTTTGTGATGTCATCTTTAAGCATCTCGTTCACAGGCATCATCCAATCCATGATGTCTGGTTTTTTAGAACTGCTTTGAACGAAATTTAGTTGTTTAAAACTGACCCCTGTTTCTCGATAATACCTGTGTTAACGAAATTAATTATTTATCGGTGTTTTTAGTTACTTAGCTATAGAAATTTTTGTTAGAGCTACTAACCACTCCTAACTTTAGCGGCACCTTGATAAAGTGAGTAACTGCCTGTGAGTGATGTGATGGTGAGATTGGTGTTAAAAAAATTGTAAATCGGTGTGAAGTGAACTGTGAATGTGATGTCTATGTCTATGACAGTGTGACTGACTGACTGAAAGTGATAATAATATGAAATGCAGGAAAGGAACTGATCAACTGACTGAACGACACAACAAACATTGACTGAAGTGAAGTGGGTTGTGAGTTGACTTGCAAAGCGTGAACATCGTGCGAAACTACGAAATAACAGATAAGATATAGTGCCAATGACTGACTGACTGAGTCGGATTCAGCTCGGGGAAGTACATTTTTTTGCTAATTTGATTTGTCCTAAACCTAGCTCCGACCTAACTATTGATAAAATTGAGTTAAAAGTATAAATTACATTCTCTTTATTCGATAGATTGTTTTGACACTTTATTATTAATGTATAAATAAGGCCATCAACATATTTACGTGTCGTGGCGTATCGTGACGCGCCAGAAGCACATGGGTTTTATCCATTTATTATGGTTAGAGACATATTTGTAGGTCGTGTGGTGTAGTGTTGCGTTCTAATAAAATTAAATGTACCGGTGAAACCGAGTACTTTTGGCGCGTCACGACACGCCACGACACGTAAATGTGTAACCGGCCTAAGTTAAATTCATTTTCTCTGCATTAGTAATAACTAGTAATAAAATCGAGTCAAAATTTAAACTTACAGTATTTTAAAATTGTTTTAAAGTATTTTAAAAGTGATGCAACACTTTAGTCATCAGTTAAAATTAGAAATTCCATTAAAAATCAAGGCATTTATTGGTGCAAATTTTAAATATTTTTTTCGTTATATTTTATAAATGTTGAGTATTGTTAAGTGAAGACAGGACCTCTAGGTCCAACATGTTTTTCAGGTTATCTGGTGTGGCTTCAGTTCAGTCTCAGCAGCTATGACAGAATAATAGACCCTATAACAGAGGGAATATTCATGAATTTTTATGTGTTTTTTACGACGTTTTTTATAGAGGAAAATAAATTAATACAGTCGGTAGTTACCTAAAAAAATTTAATGTTTCTTTAAAAACTTCTATTAAATTTGACAAATTCAAACGCCCTGATTTTACGCGCCCTTTTGAATGACGTCACTTCACGTCACACAAGCAAGACAAGACCAGAGTTGCCAATTTAGCGACTTTGTCGCTAGATCTAGCGACATTTCATTTACAACAGCGGCTAAAAATTATGTGTCTACTGACCAAAAAATCTACTTTCCTTTGACTTTGACGCCACCTTAAGAGAGTAGATTAAAATAATTAATTAAGAAAAATAACATCGAACAATCGATAAATAGTTGAGATTGATTGGAAAAAAAGCATAAATATTAAAAACAGTCGGAGTTTAGGCCAAATTTATTTCATTTAAAAAAAAAAAAGTCGAATAAACAATTTTTTTATCGAACAATCAAGAACAAACGACGAACAATCGAATTAGCAAAAAATATTTGCAAAAAATTGACTTCCCCCCGCCAACTTAAGAGAGCTGTCGGATTCATGGATTGGAGTGATTGGACCAAAGATTATGCAATGCCCGCCACACACGTAAGAGCTGTCCAAACGTTGCTTACCTTACTTCCTTATAAATTAAATAAGGTCGTCCTCTACATATCTATTATGCTTCATAGAGATACGAGTATTATAGTGGGTGAATGAACAGCCTAACACGTTGACTAATTCCATCCAAAATTTAGTCCGTCCTTATTTTTACGGAAGTAAGGTGCTTCTTGGGCTATAATATCAAACCTAGTCAAGTACTCCAAAATAATAAAAAATGTCACTCTATTAAGTATATTTTTTATTGTGGCACTTTTAGTAGCCTGAAAGTGACTTCTTCAAATTCAAACTTAAATATCTGGTAAACCGTTGAATTTTGGATAGAGCTTCATATGGCTTAAATTAATTTGCTTATCGGCATGCCTTAGCGAGAATACGTCAAAGTAACAAATCACCTGTAAGTATAAATAGGTCAATTCTCTTAAAGAATGGTTATGCAAAATTTGAAGCAGATCGTACCAAGGAATCACGTTGTGCCATACAAACTTTGCCCTCATTTATCACCCCCTTAGGAGTAGAATTAAAAAAATGCCTTCTTATCTGTCGTCTACGTCACAAAAAGAACACACCCTCAGGTTTCAGATTTTTACGATCAGCGGTTTAGGCTGTGCGTTGATTCTCAGTCATTCAGGTCAAAGGGTTTTATATAATGATGATTATGATGATAATAATAATATATTTTGAATTTGGAACTGACTATTCTCAAAGGCATCATTTTGGATTTTAAGGAATGCAGAGTTTAGACGAGCCCAGTAGATAACGCTGGCGCCAGTCCTGCACTAAGCCAGCGCTGACCTGGCCCCTGTTGTTTCGACGAGGCCAGTCTTTCTCGGATTAATTTTCTTCGGGTGAGCACACGTTTGAAGATAAAAATAATGGCAGTCTGTTGAGAAAGAAGCTACACTACTCTATTAAGAGAAGAGTTGATTGATATTAGAAAAAACGAAGCAAAACGACTTTGGATAAGAAAATGATCTTGTAGATTTTTTGATTTTGTCGATTTCCAAGTAGTGCGTATTTCGAGTGCTTTTGATTTCTGCTTTAATTTCATCAATAGTCAGTCTTGCTATATTCAGTCCTAGCCGAAGTTGTTCTAGTGCCGAAGCGCGTACCTATTTCTTTATTTTTGTATGCATCACAACTCTTATCCCACAACCATTCGTGCATTTAAAGTATTCTCTTCTTTGAATGTTCTCGGCATTTTGTCGCAGAAATTCCAAATAAAGACATAGGTACACACCCTACGGACATTTGTCTGAGGGGTATGCGCGCGGGGGTCACTGGCTTCAAAAATAGACGGGCGCTCCATTGTCGCCAACTCGCCAGCGTTGGTTGGCAGCCAGTGCCGCAGCGCCGCTAAAAAAGTTTTCACTTCAAAAATTGGTAGTTACTAATAAAAAACAAACGTAATGACACATATACCATATATTATAGATACACAGATAGAATTTTATTAAATTATACAGATGGTAAACATCGTCCTTCAGCGACAGACACGCTTACCGGATGAAAATTTTATTTTATTGAATCAAATAATATGTTTTTGAACATAGGTATGTATTTTTATACTTACATGTTGGATGTACTTTTTAAGTATTAATCAGGAATTATTAATATTAATTTACGAGTTAGAACGCGGCAACCAGTATTAGTATCTAATTAGCGACCATAAAAGGTATGGTACTTTTACAGCACTTTTACCCGGTAAGCACGTGGGTGGAGTACGATGTTAGGTAGGATCTTAGACCAAGACAGAAATCACGATACATACAATAACTGTATTAAAAATAGAAGAAGGTTCTTATATAATAGTAACGACCGATTCATCATAATAATTAGGTATCCTTTATTTTTTCGTTTTCTAAATCCATCGAAAACATCTTCGCATCATTTAATGATGCGAATCACACGATCCTTTAATACCTACTTACAGCATTCTTATATGGTAAACGAAAAAATACATGCCAATTTACTGATATTATCCTCTTAATGTTATTTAGCTGATATTAAGATAAATATTATGTTACAAATTAAAATACAATATTACATTGCATAATACCGGCACAGTCAGTAGGTAGGTACCTATAAAATATGAGCATATTACGATAATTTCAATTCAAGGTTTTATTAGTGTCATCAACACCATGAATATCTTGAACACAACTAATTTCCTACATAAAATCAAGAAACAAACCGAAACAATAGATCATAATCTGTCCATTACACATTAAATTATAAATTAAAACCCCCCGAAATAGAAATTCCGGGATAAAAAATCTTTAAAAAAAATTTCTTCAATATCGTCCAGCCGTTTGGTATTCAGTATTCAGACATGAATCAGATACACAGTCGGACACGCAGAAACTAATACCACCCCTCTTTTAAGTCGGGGTTAAAACTAAACATAGTACCTACGATCATGATCATCCGTAGATAAACCATATTGCAAGAATATAAAATTTCATCAGTCTCCAGAATCACGGATAATAAGTACCATTTTAAGTTTTTTAGGTACATAATAGTAATACATAAAAGTATAGATAGGTATAAATGGATATTTAGTGGAGAGTGAAGTCTTGTAAGACACAATAATAATTTTATTGATGTTCATGGTGTAGTTGGAATCCTTACGCAAAAAAGTTTTACAATATCTATAAAAATAAACTTCATTCTTGGTTGTCAATATGCATAAAATTAAATAACCATTATACTTGTTTATAGATAATTATGGATAATGGCTGTTTATAATTTTAAATAACTGTAAAATAATTTGTTTAGCTGCCGCATTTAGACATAGGTTTGAGAGTTAGACTCCTTTACATATTAACTTAATCTTCCATACGATATCGTAGAGTTCGTACGAAAATCTATTATAGATACTTCTTAATCTCCTATAATTCTCGCACTTTTCCAATTTTCATTTCTTTTTCTTTACAATCATTTGACTAGGACAGTAGTTAAACGCAGTTTGTAAATAAAGCCCTTATTTTAAACAAGATCATCTGCTGGATCTTATTACTTTTAGAAGAGGTAGGCATCATCTTGAAATAAGAAAGATTTTTTTTACTATACCTAGTGATATAATTTTTGATTTTTATCCGATAATAGAATTAGTAATAGACACTATCCACAAGACAGCTGCCAAGTTTTCTGTTTACTAGCAGTCGTTAGATATTAATTGCATATCCAGTCATATCCTACATTTAAGGGCGTTAATTTCGACACTGACTCATCTTGGCGCGGTCTTTTTTTTCAGACAACTTTTTATGTGCACCTCAATTGTGATTGGTGGTCAGGTTTAAAACCTCAATGAAATTGCAATACTGCAAAAGTTTAAGATTTTTTTTGCAATTTTGAAAGTTCGACCAATGTATAGGCCTAAAAATTCTGTACACGATATAAAAATACATAGAAAACTACCCAATGCGCAAACTACTGCCCTATTTCCTTTTAAATCGGTCGAACTTAGGTTTAACATAACAAATGCATTTTCAACTAATTTATAAAACATGAAACATTTTGAATTTATTGGAACTACATTTACTGAAAAGTAATGAAATAGTTATTGTGCTATAAGACGGATCGAGACACAAATTTAAAAATATTTAATTTAGGCCACTATAATAATACATATCTACTACATAATACCTACTAACATTGGTCACAGTTATACATGGATATTATATAAGTAGTTAAAATTGTATCTATACTCACTACATTTTAGGAATATAAGTAGACTTAAAATTATAACTAAGTATAACACATTGTCATATTATGCCTAAGGCAGCTGAAGCAAAAGCATCTTAATTTACAACGCGCATAGAAAATTAAATAAAGAAATAAGTATAAAGCCTAACATTGTTTTATAATTTTTTGTAAATTAATTAACTAAGGGCCGATTTTTCAATGGTACCAGATAACATTTTTGAATATTAATTTCAATAGTCAGATATGGCTTATTTGACGAATAACTCCGATATTTGAGGAATATAACTATCTCCTCAAAGTTTCGGATTTCCCCATACACGCACACTTGAAAAATTCACTCTGTATAACCAATCCAAGATTTCGGACATTTCTATTAAATTTGGATATTGATAACCTATAAGTATTTATCTCGTCTTTCTGATCATTGAGTTGCCAGAGATAAAATGTTGAAAAATGACGAGAATTATTCCTCTGATAACTTTGTTCAGTAGATAGTTTATTGAAAAATCGGCCTTAAAACTCTAAATACAAGAACCACAACCACACCACAACGTGGTGGGGCGTTAAATAATATGAAATCTGTCACTACCATTAACATCCATTAATTTACACGAACCAACCAAATTTTGCGGTCGGTACTGACCGTATGTGTAATATCGACCACAACGCAACCACATCGAAACAACAACGTTGCGATTGCTAGGGTTGTGCTTTTTAAAAACTCGGTTTGATTTTGTGGATTTTTATTATTTCGATGAATATTTATCAAATTGATAAAAATCGTAGTAGATATATTTATATAGCTTTAAAATTATTCATAATTAAATCGACTGAAATTGTAATCGAAACTATTATTCTCTTATATATTAGTCAGTTGTTTATTATATTGTCAAAAGTGACAACCACATCTCAACCACTATTCACAAACCACAAACTGACTGCATTTAGTCGCGTGGTTATGGTGTGGTTGTGGTTGGTGTATTTAGAGCCTTAGTATTATAAAAATAATGCGAGGTGTCAGAAATATTTATAACATATTTTTACAGATCTTTATTAATGAAGAATTTCGTAAACGTAAAAGCAATTCGTAAACAACCAGATACCTACTCAGTTTCTGTTGAAAAATTTTAGGTACCCACATTTAAAACATTTATTACCTACTCTATAACTTTAGTGTAATAGATATCTATTTGTATGTTTGCAGCCATAAAATAACCGATATAAGAGGTAAAAATGTCGGAGTAGAAAAAACATACTATGTTAATGCCATGGCATGCAAAGGCTTACATAAAAATTTCATATTAAAGATGTCTCTAACAACAACAATGTAACACCAACTCGATTTCATGTTTTTGCAATAAACACAATCAATTATGTACCTACATAATTAGGTATGTGCATTTCACAAACGCAAAAAGCTTGCAATACATCGCCGGAAACCAAGCACTTGTTGGGTGGTCGCGGTAGTCTAATGTTTCATTTCACAGTGAATTCCAGTTCGGGAATTGATAAATGGGAATGAGAACTTCTGTAGGGTAAAATATGAGACTTTCCAAATTTTATGGGAATAACTTAATTTAAATTTATTTATTCCACAAAAATTATTTCATCACTAACATTGTATTGTAGGATACGCAGAGCCAGTTTTCAGTCACTGACATTAGAAGTGTTCCGGGTGTACCTACCTTTAACGAACAGAAATCGATTTCATATTCAGATCACTTTTTTTACTTTTAACTTTTGCGTGGATATAGTAAACAAATAAATTTTATTGTTTATTTATTTGTTCTTAAAAAACCCAATAATCATAAATGAAAAATAAATGAAAAAGGGTCTTAAACAATATAAGTACAGTAGAATCCGGATATAATGACCTTCAAGGGACCGGCGATACTATATCGTAGGTACTAACCGGATGACGCACAAAACGGTATTGGTGCGTAGGTTGTGTAAACAAAACATTGCGCGTCGTTTTAACCGGACTTATTACCATAAATAATGGTCGCTATAAGTAGTTGGTCGCTTTAACCGGAGTCGCAATAAACGGTTTTATTTTCTTGGTACCTGACAATGAAACCTAACTTGAGTATACATTATCGTCGCTAAAAACGGTTAGTCGTTATAAGCGAATTTTACTGTATTAATTTTTCCATGATTAGTGTGCTGTTGTAAATAAAAAGTAACCTATACGTTAAAAACGTTTTTCATATTCATATTTCCTTATATCTGCTTTTAAAGCCGTAACCAGCTCATAACCATAATATCACCAGAAGACCTAAACTTAAAGACAATGTTCAACACCGTTTCGATATTACTAAGAATTAGATTAGTAATTAATAAAAATGCGTATGGTATGGATAGATAGATAGCTTTCATTATGCACTCTCCGCTGATCCGTAGGTATTTTAATTTAATATCTCCGTGAAATTTGATAGTTAAGTCCGGGTAGAAATATCAAGGGAAACTTGCTGCATATTTTCCTCACACATTTTGGTGCCTTTAATTTATGTCTTTCCTTATAATAGATATTTATACAAAATTACCCAGTAACTTGAGAGTGCCTGGACGTATCAAATGCAAGTTCTGGTACATTCTCAATTTTAATATTCCCTCTATACAGCTACCATATACTCGTACTTAAATATAAGCTAAAGTAACATAGGTAAATCACAAGCCAAGAAATTTTACTTAACTACCAATTAATTAAGAACATTATGGTTTGGTTATCTATTTGGCATACGAATTACAAGCCTTTCTCAATAAATAAACAACAATAGGTAAGTAGCGTAGGTTAACGTCAAACAAGTAACAACCCATAAAACATCGTGACACAAAGATAATTAAACTGATGTCTCTCATATACAATAACTAGTAAAATAAATAAATACCTATATCTTTTAATTACCTTATATTAACATTAGGATAAAATGACAGTTGTGGGTTCTTATTCATTAAGATACCTACTAAGTAATATATATAATATATTATTTATAGATGATGATGATGATGATAATAATACTGAGAGAAATTTTTGAAGTTGGCACAACAAGTAGGTGTTTAAAGTACCTACTAATGACTACCTGCGCCTAAAATTAATTATAAAAATATAAGGAGATGATGTGCCACTTGGCTCGTTTCAAATATTCATACGCCATTAAATTGTGTTGTATTAGCAATTATGGCATTCGGTACATCACTGCTGTTTTACAATTCCATGTTTTTTTCCTTTAATTTTTTTCATGGATACTCAAGTAACTGACCTTTTAAAAATTTTTTTTCATAATACATATTTACTGTTTGCCTACAGCACGTTAAAATTATATAAAAATATATCTTTAAGAAACTGTCCCTGGTACAATGGTTCCTATAAATTTGCATTTCTGTAGGTTTTTAAAGCGTTTGTAAAAGCGCACACAAAAGCTATTTACAAACAACGCACAACAGTGTGAATATTATTGAAATTATCTAGTATTTTTTTATTTAGCTTTATTTATTTATTATTTTATTTTATTTTATATTAGTATTAAACAATAATTTAAGTACTTATATAAAACGTGAAAAATGCTTTCGCAACTTTACAATAATTTACGTAAAGTTAAAAAAAACTATACTTAAATTAAAAAACTCCAACTGAATTTAGTAATAAGTATCATACATATTTTTATAAATCTACGCTATTGAATTTATGGAACGATATGCGAATATATTTTCTAAATATTGCATGATCGATAACAGGTCCAATACAATTTTTATTTGATAAAGGGAATGATGATATTACCAATTTCATAATAAACAACAATCTACATCTTCTATTACATTATTTATGTCGTTGTTATATTATTATTGTTAACTATATTATAATGTCTTTTGGATAATAAGCAGAGATTTAAGGGCGTACCTAAGCTAGTAACTGTTGAGAAACTAGAGATAATAGAATTTATGATGTAGATTGTAGGATCTATCTATGTAATTATATTCACTTTGGCTAGCTTATAGATGGTATCGGGCCCTATAATAATTTAAATAATGTTTAAAATTGAGCGTGGTTTTGATATATTTTTTTAATTTATTATAAACGAGGCCATGCTTTGCTGAATATTATTATCACGCAGAAAAATTCATTAATAACATTTTAAAACAAAAATTCAAATTGGTTTCAAGTCCATCCATCGTAACATGCGGTTACTGAAGTCTTCGGTATCGCGTTACGAATAACTTTTGTTTACCTTCCAGTTAAACCTAAGGAGGTTCTAATTGAGCTAAAATAGTAAATTGCTTATAGTAAACCATTCCAGTCCAATAGTGGACTTTGAAGACATAATATCAACAATTAACAGGTAAAGCAGTGGAAATCAGAGGATACCATCTATGTAGGAAAAGGGGTAATAATAGTATGTAGGTATAGCCTTATTACTTGTAAAATATAGCAATGTCATTTAATATTACATATTATACCTAATATCGTATACTTATTGAAAATATAACTACGTTATTTGGCTCGTATTTGGTTGCAACGCGTGTTGTAATAATGTATATGCAAATCCATATTCCAGACCAAGCCCACTCAAACTTCGTTCTGCGTCCTGAAAAGCTAGTAGGTACAATCTGATTAAAAGATAGGTTGAAGAACCGCATATTTATACCACAGTGACGTTTCAAATAACTAACAAAGCTTTGGCATTTTTCTATTGATATATTGCTATTTTTATAAATATTTAAACAATTTGGTTTTATTTAATAAAAGATAAGATAAGTACTTCATCGTACTACAAAGTATAAGCAATTTTGTAGTCACCAATTTGTGTTGCATAAAATTGGTTATATATGTATAAAAATATTTATAAGAAAAATTGGACTACTTTTAATATGAAACAGATATTTTTTTGTATTTTTTGGTTTATTTTTTGAGTTGGAAAGTTATAGGTACAATAAACAACATTTAGCTACTATGGTTATAGTTTAACATCAATACATGCATAGATAATATCCGATTATATCAAGCTAATAAACAGTGTAGCCTTATATAATTAATATTTAATAATACTCATAACATCAGTTCTTATTTAATAATGAGATTGTTCCTTTGGTTGAGCTCTTTTGTAGAATTACGATGAACCTTTTTTGTTTCATAACGATCAAAACTTAACGTTTTGAGAATTTAAAACCTTACGCTTCCACGTAAAAAAATCTTGTACTTACTTTAATTTATAAAATCATAAGTAAAACGAACTTTTAATATAATTTATTATACTGATTCAACCGAGGATAGCTCATTGTTTGTTAAAATTAATTTGTTTAATAACTTCATTTAAATATAAAATACAAATATGTATAAATACTTTGGGATATTAAATTTTAGAATAGAAATTGAATTATTATTTCATTAAGCTCGACTGGTAAAGTTTAGAGTAATAATTATTTTAAAATCAAAAGCATGTTACTGCCAATTATAGATTGTCACGTTGCGTAGTGTTTGTTTTGTATGCATTAAAAATTAATTTGACAAATTTTATTTCTTCAAAGTTATATTTTTAGTTAAAAAGCGTTCCTCCATACATCGAATGTGGTCGTTATGTACTCCTCATCATGAAGAATCCCTGTTTTTTTAATGTTTTGTTGGGTTCATAAGAAAATTATAATCCGTGCAAAGATGTAGACCCTGATACCCCTCTAATCCTTCCTACAAATTTTAATAGTTGCTAGGCAACACGCCTTCGTAAGATTAGAGTTTCCTACAACCCTGTATAAAATCTGTTAGAATACAGTTAGAAATCCCTATTTACACGTTGTTTTTTTAATTCTTACAAATTACAACGTGACAAACATTTTTAAAATAAGGAACTTTAATTTTTATGTCGCTTAGTAGGTAATAGGTAGGTTACTTTAAGCATTATGATGATGCGTAGGTTCACAAGAAAAATATGTTCCATATAATCAAGCACTGCTTTTACAATGTTTATAATGAATTAAAAATACCTATTCGTGTTTGTCTCCCCTGTCTACACACCCGCGTCGTAAGTGAATAGGTATCACAACTTCAAGGTATTCCATCTATACGAGTAGTTATATCCTTACTTACATCAATAAATTCGTGTGTAACTCGCTTCATACGAGTATAGCTTTATCCCTCACACTCAGTTTTAGCACTGATGAGCTATTTCTAAGTAGTTGATAGTCAATCGGTACAAGCAATTAATAAACGAGAACAAAGCTCCAATATTTTTTTCATAAAGCTTAAATCTATCACGTTCATTTCTTATATACAGTCGATTTCGAAATGTTTTAATCTTAGGTTATGTCATATCAAGTATTAAAAATGAGTCTTTTCGGGGAAAACACTCATAAGTCTAATTCAGTAATACAATACCAGTGCCGATAGCGAAGACAAGTCCTGGTAAAATTAGAAAAGGCCAAATTGAAACGAATGTAGATATGAGATAATGGTCGTGTCCGAGTACGTACCTCGCACTTGGTTCTTAGTGTCCATTCCGGGTGAGAAACGTCAGCCAAGCGCCCAATTAGGGACTTTGTCGAGTTTCACATGATAGGTCAATTCATATCAGAATTACGAGTAGTATCAATTTAAGCTTTTCAATTACCTATATGGAAATTTAGTAATCACACTTCAGTTGAAGCTACATTTCAAGTAGGTAAACAAAACGATAAGAGAAAGCACAACTGAGGCGTTTAGACAGCATTCATGGGGTTCTCGATGATGTGTACGGGAGTGGTAGTGTGTCGCTTGCGGCGGAAGATGAAATCCATGAGGCTTACGCTGCGTCGAGGTGTCCTTTCGGGCAGAAAAGACTCAATGTCGCCGCTGCTTCTGGTTTCCACCACCGGTTGCTTTGGTACCCTCGTCGGCTCCTCATCGGGTTCCATGTAGAACGCATTGCCGAATTCCATCGAGTATGCCTTTGAGTTGATCAGGTTGTCTAACGTCGGGAGGTCGATGTCGGCGAAGGAGTGCGGGCGCTCCAGCCGCCGCTTCAGCACTCGCGCGCGGACAGCGCTGGCGAGACTTTCGCGAGAAGATGAGCCTCCGTTTGGCAACTTTGGGCTGAACGATCCATTCTGATTCTCTGTAATGGAAAAGATGAAGCGGGTCAGTACAATTTTCAATATTTATTTATACAATTTTCAATTTTCAATATTAATGTAATTTGACACGAGTGGTCCAAAACTGGTGTAAGATCCACACAAGGAATGACCGAGCTCAACTTTTTTGTGTCTAAGCGCGGTCATTAAGCGAAACGGTAGAATACTAAGATTTTACCTCTTGGAATAGAAGCTCTAGGCGAAGGTCCGGCATCCTCGTCGGTGTGGCCTTCCGAGAGCGTCTCCAGCTGGCGCGGATCAGCGCGAGCGGCGACGTCGTCGGGTTCCAGGGGTACGAAGTTGCCAGCAGACGACGTCGATGGCTGCGGGTCCTAGGATATTTTTATGCACTATTAAAATAAATAATGGCTCAGAATTCGGCGTATCAATTATTTGAGACAATTATGGAGACAACTCTAATAATACCAAGTAAGTGCATATTTAAAGCTCCAAACAGCAGATAATCATTCGGATTGCGGACTTCAAAATAATATGTACTCGAGGTTAGCTGTGGGTGTCCACATGAGGTAAGTGTGCAGTGAGTACTTTAAACCAGATGGCCTGTTGTACACGCTGGTCGGCCATGCTGTATTTACCATAAATACTTATCAAGAAATTATTTTATTTATCGACTAAGTATCGTTATAATCGTATGCCAGCACTATTTTTGGGTTTGGCCTTTATTATTTGACAACCAATATTTCTACGTGCCTACGGATTTATCATTAAAAACAATGCAAGTAGACTAGACAACATACTACAACATTTACTGTGATTGATAAAATGTAGTGTTCAATAACTTAGTTACCTCGTAGGGGTCTCGCACGGTATTGAGTTGAGTTTCCCCCATTCCATCAAGGAAGTACGTGACCATATTCCCCTTGCCCTTAACGTCCACAGTGCCTCGGCACCGCAGCCTGTAGCCACGAGCAGCTAAGATTTCGTAAACCTCTTGTGTAACCTAAGAAAAACAACAGTTTCGTTTTGTTTTGTTAGATGGTAGAACCAGGTTCCTACTTAGTTGGCCGGCAAGATACGCGCCATAATGCGTTATTAAGAAACATTTTATTCATCTTGTGACGTGGTTGAAGCAATTAATTTAAGGCGACAACCTTTTGTACGCATCCACTCCCAATCTCAATTAACTATTCGCCCGCGAGCTCGGAAAGTAACAACCTTTTATGTTACGTGTTTCAAAAACAAATAATAATATGAAGAATGTAAATTATTCAAAAGAAATCGCAATACGTAAAAAATTTGCCAGCTCTAAACTAAATTCGCTTGCTGCTGCCTAAAATCATGTCATCGATTAACTTGACCTTAAAATGCAAATTAGTTCATAGGCCATTCCACTGACTGGCATAGCTGGCTTAAAAGTTTCTGTTATACGAAGCGACGTATGTTGGCTTTGGTAAGCCACGTACGTCACATTCGATAGCAACCATTAGAGCACGTACGCTGTATCATAGAATATTACTCGAGACATGATTCTTACGGTGGTATGCATAGCTCGCCAGCAAAGATTAGATGTAGTTAGCCTCAACAACGTTCAGTAACAATACCTGGATGTGATCAAGAAGGCCCGTGGAGTCCATGCGAGACGCCACGTTGACCGCATTGCCCCAGATGTCGTACTGCGGCTTGCGAGCGCCAATAACCCCTGCGACCACCGGCCCGATGTTGATGCCTGTCGGAATAACCATTCGTTCCTAACATTGGAGAATTTTGAATTTTGACGTTACCAAATTTAAGCATCCAAAATACTGAACACTCAGATTGAGCGTACACTTCAGTATAACATTAAATTGAAAAAATTAAAAACAGCGCAATGCGCAGGCGATTGGCAAAAAATTTAGAAATCGTGGGTATTTGGATATATCGTTCAACTTCGTTTTTTTTTGCGCAAGCACTGCATCACGTAGGCGAAAAATTTTTCACAAATCGCCGTTCGCGTTACCTCGCATAGCATTTGAATGATCTGGACATCGTACCGATTCTAATGCGGAAGCTGTTGAATGAGTGCTCGTTAACATATTGTAACTGATCCCGAAGGCGCAACGCATAGTCGGCCATCGCGGTCACGTGACGGAACCCGCGGAGGTCTCTAGTAGCCGCTGTTAGTCCTGAAAAAGAGAGAATACTTAGAATGAAAACTTTTTAAACCAAATGTAACTCTATTATCTGCTACACGTTTAATAAAGCTAAACAATTATGTTCTATCGGAAATCGCAAGCCAGATTTGAAAAATTCTTTTTGTAATAGCAGCGTGGTGGAGTATGCTCCAGGCCTTCTACTGTTGTAGGGAGAGACGTTACGCGTGCCCAAAAATGGGCCATTACAGGCACTGGAAATGTAAAATGAGAAATCTCACCAGAAGCAGCCATGTAGGTAGCGCCAGTGCTCTTGATTTTCTCAATGTACTTGAACTGCTCCTCTGCGAGGATCTCGTCGAAGTCAGCAATGATCTCGTTGAGGAGGCGGAGGCACTCCACGCCCTCGTTGTTCCCCTCCAGCTCCACGTAGAACTCCGAGAAGTTCGGGATAGAGGCGAACATCACGCACACCGACTCACATTGCTCGTGGTACAGCTCCTGAATATCATCAGATACTTTTAACTAAATGTCAAAAACGCAAAATGACGTAATAAGCGGGCGTTGTCAAATTAATTTTTTGTATGCATACCCATCTTATTGCATTGCATATTAAATATTGCACGGTGTGAATCTAGATAGAATTATCTTAAAATGCACCCCACGCTTTAAAATGTTCTTATTTAAACTATTCGTAATTTAAGTTATTTTTAAATTCGATTTTATTATTTTATTGCATTGTCATTGGCCCTTATTAAGTACTATGCAAAATTTCAAATTGATTCGACGTACTTCAAAATCATGTTCAAAGTGTCCGTTACATACTAACATAGGACCGAAGCTAAGTATAAAAGCGTGTTAAAATAAATTAATTTTTAACAAAAATTTGAACCGACTTCAAACTAAAAAGTAAGAAATAACTTTACAGACTTCAATAATTAGGTATGTTTGGAGTCTTTTTAGTTGTCATAGTTTTACTTCCACTCTATTAATCTGACTCTGGTATCTTAATTTTATGATTCATCATAGGTTGCGGCAACTGGCTTCTTAATGGTAACCTTACTGACACCACTGTTATAGTTTAAATATAGAATTTGTACTTTTACACGATTTAATTATTCCTATCTTATAACGAGGTCCACTACATCATTAGCTTCGAAAGTGCTCAATGTTTATATAGTTCTGCAAAGGTAATATGACCAACAATAATAATTTATCATCCCGGTTCCTTAACTCTTACCCGTTGAGGAGTTCCACTCTGTATCTTCGAAATTCTTCAGGTCATTATCAACTTAATATGGGACCAAATTCAAAGTAACAGCTTCCGAACCAATAAGAAAAAAATCAAATCGGTTAACAAATGACGGAATGCGGCGGTAACAAATATAAAGAATAAATTAAATAAAATATATACAGACGAATTTAGAACCTCCTCCTTATTTTGAAGTCGGTTAAAAAAGAACTTACATCGATGTTTTTGTCGCTGTTGAGGAAGTGCTGTGCGACATGCTCCGGGAGGATGTTGGCTAGCAGCTTGCGGTTGTAGGCCTCCAGGTGTTCCATGTCCTCCTTCTCGTCTGTATTCAATAAACCATTTATTATTGATTTATTGATTTCATATAATACTATGGTCATCTCAAGAAACCACAAATATTACGCCTGATTTATCAGCATATTATAAGCTACAATATCATGTTCTCCCAAAGTATTTTTAAAGAATTAATTATATTAACATACTTTTCAAATACCACCAGATTTTCATGGTATATTTAATTCAATTCTTTATATTTATTCTATCAAGTCAAGCCTTTTTTGTATAAGGGGGCAAGTCTCTTAAAATTTTCATTTGACAAACCACCAAATTCACACAATGCAAAAACGCCCTGAAACTCCATCGGAAAATTATAATTATGCCATTTTAAATCGATTATCAAAAGTGTTATGTATACAGGCTGAATTTTTCAAGTGTGCGTGGATGGGGAGATCTGAAACTATGAGGAATATCGAAAAATACTGAAAGGAGTCTGGGGCCCGATTTTGATAAAAACTAAAACTGTATCATTGGATTTCAAAAATCAATTTGCGTAGCCAGGAATCGAACCCATTGATTGTTAGTTAGATTGAAACCATTGTGATACACTTACATGTATGCATACGTATATAAAGTAAACTTCACCCCCAAACCAAGTTAAATAAAGTCTTAACAAATATATCTAATCTAGGACACGTACTGTTAGCCTGCAGCTTCCAGATAAAGTCGAGCCTGTACGTGCTCTCTGTTTGTTGCGAGTGCAGGATGAGGGCTATGGTGGCTCCGAGCGCGATCACCACGTTCGTCCACTGCTGATTCCAGTCTATATCACATTTTGAGCTGCAGAAAAACAAAAATTTATAATGGCTTCTGAATATACATGGAAAAGGATTTCCCCGTTAATATTACTTGTGACGGCATAGAGTGTGCATATGTCCTTTGAGTTATTTGTGATACTTCAAATGGACTGTCAAAAAAGCAACTTTTATGGCGAGTGCATGATTATTTTAAAACTCATTTTTTAATGTACAACATAGTTGAATTATTTCATGGAAGGTGAGCTAAATTTTCAGGTCTTCCTGAGATTTAGAAAATTTTAAGTAAAATCTTAGTCAATTTTGAAGAAATTTTTTATTAAAATTTTTGAAGTAAATTTTGAATGAAGGGGAACATTCCCATTGACTTAGTTATACAGAGAAAGCATCCATATCAAGACAGGAATTTAACTTAACATTGGTTGGCCCATGTGCCTCTATTATACATTATATGGATTAGCAGTGTTTACTTTTATATATCAACTTACTACTACTATTTAACTTACGTATTATTCACAGGATTCGATCGGTAGATATGTTTGTACACAATGACACCGACGTACGCCGCACAGATGCACAGCAGTAGGAGAGTCTTCAGCATCGTGATGAGGATTTGATGTACCGCGCAGACCACCATGAGCAGCAGTGTCAGGTGCAGGTAATACTGGATAACAAGAGACAATGCGGTGATGGTCCAGTGACTAGGAATTACACTCTTACACGAGGGAACCTAGGCCGAATGCCAGTGGCATGCACCAACAACTTTCTTAAAAAAAGTTATGTGCTATTTATTAAATTTAGTTACTCGGTGTAACGATGAAGGAAATTTTGTGAGGAAACCTGCATGCCTGAGAGTTCACAGTAAACAATGCATGTGAAATCCACCAACCCGTACTACGCCATCCAGCGTGGTGGACTAAAGCCTAAATCCTTCTCATTGTGACCTGACCCTGCAGTGGGTCATTAATAGGTTACAGATAAAAGAAATAAGACTATATCAAATAAAAGTCAACAGTAAACCAAATCAAATAAAATGTAATAAAAATCGGTAAAAATCGTGCTCAAAGATTACGTTACATACATAGTTAGATAAAACCCAAACTAATATAAAGCGTGTAAAAAAAGAAGTAAATGGAAAAAAAAATACAAATAGACTGTTATGTAGCCTCATTAAAAAAGCACTGGCCTAACAAAAAGATTACCCAAATTTGCTTTAAAATATGAATACATAAACTGTCATGGAAATACTTATAGAATTTTATTATTTTGAAAAGCGGTGATGGCTCTAGAGAGAGGATCGAGTAGTCCGGGTTTGATTCCCAGTTTTTTCAATTATTATTTAAAAATATAGTACCTCGTTCACATCTAAGGGGCACGGTCCATTGTGGCCCATGGTATTTGGTGTGCGTCCAATGCCCATATGGATTCCCTAGAAACAATAATCCAAAATTCATCATCATAATTATCATCATTATTATATAAAATCCTTTGTCCTAAAATGACTGAGAATCAACGCACAGCCTCATTAGAAACCTCAGATATGTGATTTTGAAAATTGCATACAACTAAATGTCCTTACAGTCAACGATACTATCTGTATGACCTCTTCAGTCTTGACCAGATACTTTTGTTATTTCGGCTGCTGTACCTCCTTTTAACTGTGGTCCTACATTTGTACGAGTATAGTAGTGCTTTATTAAAAATGGCTTCACTTACCATTATAATCTGCACCTGTAATGTCATGGAGATGACTACTAGGAACGACATTAGTTGTGCAATCTTCCTGTTATGGTGTACGCGTTGCGAGAAGGCCTGGATGCGGGCCGGGATGTTCTATAGGTAAAAAGGCAGTGATTATTAAGACATTTAATACCAATATACGACTACTGTGCTAGATTGATAAAGTGGTAGCCACTCTATGACCGTCAATCAGCATGTTTTCAAATTTACGAAATTTCAATTTCAGCACGTGCTCCCGATCGGGAGATTTGATCTCTGGAAATACTTTATTCGAAGAGATGGTTTTGTAGCTATGACCAAAAAGCGGTGATGATAGTCCAGCGGCTAAGAATCCGGAGTCTTACTCGCTCGCTCGCTAAAAATATTTATAAATTATTATAAAAAAGTATTTATTTGGTTACTACATAACATGATTAATCCCTATGCTAGCCGATTTATTCTTAGCATTCGTAGCATTCGTAGCATGTCTTAGATACAAACCTACCTTTAAATCTTTGCAAAGGATCACGAACGTCACCACGTGGATGATGATCGCACACACAGACATGGTCGCGAGGTTGGCGTATGACCTGGACAAAGGAATAATAGTTATTTAGTTAGTGATTTAAGACTTCCATTTGGCAAAATGGTTTATCGGTATATCAAAATTCGATGATGATGGTGGTGATTTTTTAGGTGCTTTAGGCAAGCAGCACGTTATGTCTTGTGTTTCGGCTGGGGAAGTATAGTTGCCGAAAAGATTTTATTTGAAGCGGACATCATAGTCCTCATGAGTAGGAAAGCACCCGTAGGATTTCTCCTCGATTAGAGGTGGGGTGGACACCCAGTCTATGAGCTACAGTAACCACTCAACATTAGGTGGCCTGCAGGCGCGTTTGCTACTTAATTACTAAAAAAAATTAGCGGCCTTTCATTTTTAAGTCGCTTTTATTTTGATGAGAACATTTTAGTGATACATACCACAAACTTTTTCCTACTAAGTATGAGGGTTGTTTTCTTACTATGGTATCCCTAAAACGCTTGGGCTTCTTTTTTATTCCTGAAATTCATATATTTTACTTTTTGTTTAAGCCTAACATAGCATCACTCCTACTGTGTTGGTAATTATTCATTCATACAATTCCAAGAGAAAAGTCTATATAAATATCATTCATAGAATTAATACGACCTCTACATAGGGAAGACCGAGAGCAATAAAATTAAGTATGAGTTGAAATAACAGAATTTTCTCGGGATCCATAAACTCACGCAATCTAGTAACGAGCTACGCTGATGATGTTTTAGAATTCTGGGTAAATTCTGTTATTTTCTCTCTAAAACAATAAAAATCTCTGTTTCAATTGATTCCTACTTTCGATCTTTTAAATTTGAAACTAGTCTTTAGTTACATTAACTTACGATTATAATAAAATTGGCATTAGTACATAATATTTACGCAATATAATCAAATTGCCATCCTGTCAAAATTCAAATGTAAGAATGCTAGACCAACAAATAGAAATGACGCTTTTTAATATTCCTGAATGTCTATACTTTCCTAAATGACCTACATCAATCCATGTTATTATCCAAGCCAATATTAATTTAATAGATAAATAATTACTATTAATTTACTCAGCACTACCCATATCAATTAGAATGGCCATTAACTCCCACTTGTACCTACGTAATTTGAAAGCCAACACGTTAATTTAAAATCTACAGCCTTCTTTAAAACATATTATGATTTTATTTAGTAAATGTCATTGTGTTCGTAATCAATAAAATATTTCTTTGCATGATCCTATCACTACTCTCCAAATATAAATATAGTTAAGAATAAAAGAACAATCTATTTGGATTTTTTAACTAAAATTTTCATACCAAACAAATCATTTCAAGTATCCCCGTATTTTGTAACTTTTTTAGACGAAAAAAGTTTTTTTTAAATATAGACATTATTATCATAGGGGTAAGGTTTAGTCAAATACATATATTTACTTACGGTCCATATACGATCAGTTGCACCATGTTAACAGCAAGATATAGGCAAAGCGTGCAGATGAAGTAGATCTTCAGCATTCGATCTCGTTCTGAGGTGTACTGCAATGCAATGTAGGTATGTGTAGGTAAGTGTTAAAATATTTATTCATATTATTTAAGTATAAACCATTTTTGTAATAAATCTCTTCTTCAATTCTTCACTATGACTTGTTTATCGTTTAGGCAGAACAACTTAACAATTTACACAAATGAAACTATGTACCTAAGTACCTAACGTTACGTTTCGTTTCTATTTATTTTTAATTTTATGTGTAACTCTGCAATGCGCCATTGTCGGAAAGATGAAAGGCCCTTAGTTAATCGGTAAAAGCAGAAAGAAACCTATTTGAAATAAGAAGAAAGAAACTGGATAGGTCAATTGTCTTCATCATAATTTTCTTGATACAAATACGAGTACCTACAGTACAAGGATTAAGATAGCCCTTGTTTTACTTTGCGCCTATTATGAAATCTTAAGATGTTCTTAATTAATCTAAAACTTTATACAAGAGGATAACACCTTTTAAATAAAGTAATCCCCTTTTGTGTAAAAAATTAAGGAGAAAGGTAATTTGCTTGACAACTTTCAGCGCACCGTCAAAATCCAATTTTCTTCGTCAAACAGTTTTTCGTGATGTTGAATAGACTTTAACATTTTAACTTTGTAATTTATATCGAAGTAATATTTATGGAAGGAAGCTCATGGGCATGTAGGTCGTATATTGAATACATATTAGAGTTCGATCTACGAAAACCCTTTCAATATAAGTAACGGAGTGATCCGCTGCCATGTCAAAGAAACTTTTGATCAGTTTTATCGGTACGCCTAAACACTTTTATCGCAGAGCCTTTGTGACTACATATAAGTACTCGCAGTAGACACATATTGTCATTATTGTACAAGTTCCAATACCTATACTATGTTGTCCCTTAGCAAATAGCAAACACTATCATATTTCAAGTAAATCTCATATTATATCATGGTGTGTAGTAATTATCATCGTTTAATCTGATAATATTATTAGTGAACCAAGATGCGTGATTTAATTAAGGCCTACCGCCACGATACAAGGTGCTTAATAAGACTAATCAATTAATAATAAACATAACTATGTCATTCAAGTAAATACCTATACGTTTTAATAATACGTTTTAATAATACTGTGGCACTTTTCTCCTATATACTACTCATTTCAATGTGTCACAAAAAGGGCTACATCCAAATTATAAATCGTACATAATTATATTTACATATTATTATATGTAATTGTCCTAAATGAATTAAGTATTTCACTAACCATTTCTCGATTCAGTTGCTAAAGCTGGTATTTCAAATATGTATTGCTATATTACATAGAGTACAGTACATACCTACTTCACAGCGAGTTTTCTTGTTAGAGCAAAAACAATTCGTTGAAGAAACAATATGATATTTTTTCAGAATATTTTTCCAGCTTAGCAAGAATATGAATTATTTGAACTTGAATTGAATTTATGTATCCTTGATACATACTTCTTGTTTAAACACAAGTTATGAAAAAAGCGCAGTACACAGACTCGTATTTTATAGTTAAACGAAAATGTAAAACTCAAGAGTTAGGATCCACACAGACTCAAAATAAAAAAAAACTGCATTTATAACGGACATTGACCTCGAGACAAATGAATTCTCCTATGCCGGAAATCGAAACAATTGACGTATGCTTGAGGAATAGTGTCAAAACATTGTTCGACGTAACTTGAAACTACGTAAATTGAAGTGTCGTAAGTAGAGGACTGCCCGTACTTACATTACGAAACTATTTCTATGAAATTTCTTTCACGGCACTAGTTTCTTCAACATTTTCACGTTATTTTATGAAACAAGTTATGCAGATTCGGCTTAAGTAGGTATTTGTTTTCACTCACCTTGCATTCCAGTTTAACGTCACGGAAAGTAAGGGTGAAAGGGCGGCAGTGTTCGGCACGGAGGCGGTCTATGGATCGGGCATCTATGGCCTTCATCAGGTACTCGTTGACTTCGTCTTCGGGCTTCTTATTCTCACTGCTGGTATCACCTCCAATTCGACTGCGGATATTTTTAACCGACTTCAAAAAAGGAGTTCATTAAATCGACACGCGTGTACTCCTGTGTAGTAATATTAACGGTGCTGTTCAATATTTACATATTAATGAGTTAATATATTAGGGCTACCATAATTTCATAGGTGTATGTATACATAGATATCTACAAAAGTAATTGTCGGATAGTGATAGGACTAAAAACTGGACCTACAAAGCTGCGGGTATGTTATCAAAGAAAAAGCATCTCAGAACCTAGGCCTAATTTTAGTACAACTAAAATTTTGAAAAAAGGATAAATATCTAAAGAAATTAAACCAATGTCAAAATAAAGAAAGCATTACAAAGGTAACAAGGTACAAAGCAACATGTGTACCTAAGGTTCTATTTAGTGATAATTATATTCCAGAAGACTCTTAGACAATTCCTATTAGTATTATTGTGTCTACCTGTAACATGTTTTCTGCTGTTTATCTCTTGAACCAGAGAACTTGTTTCGCAAAATAAAGTTGAGACTCTAGCTGCTATAGCGGTAAGGATACTTTTCCAACCTTTCCGAAGTTTCGCTATTGATGCGTGAAACTGACAAGTTTGTAATGGGATGTCAAGTCTTCTAATTGAAATTGTTAACTTTCTAAATTAAGTAGGTGTGTCTGTAAGTGCGGTCTTTGTGCTTATTGTTCATGCAGACCGTATTTCTGTAAAGGTGGTATGTCTATGTGGTGTTTGCATATTTTTATTCAAATATTTGCAAATTATTTGACAAATGCACCACTAACTTAATTGACAAATAGATCATCCAACTCCACACATGGTAACTAAATTACAAATATACAAACGTTTGAAAGTGTAAGACAATGCCAGTGATGTATTATATAAAAACTCACGAGTGTCTATAAGGCAAATATTTTGTGGAATTAAGCATCCACAAGTGGCGAACCGTAACCATTTAACCAAATAAGTGGAGACCAATTTTGTTTGGAATATAAATATGTATAATTCCAGATAAGCACGTACATAAAAGTTAAACGAAAAATTATTTTTAGGAGATTTAGGTATCAGATTCTATTTCCCTACTTAAGATTTTATCGAAATGAATTGCACGTCTTAACCTAAAGACAACGTATCTATATCGGTCACAAAATAAAATTGCCCAGGACCCCTGGAGAAAAAAGGCCGGATTTTTAGCCACTGGGCTGTCAACGCACAACTTTATAATGTAGAGAGCTATTTTTTAAACAAACTTCTGTTCGTGTTTACAATCGACGGAGATAACTAACGTCGGGTGACTCGTCTGGCTGTTTAAAAGCAAGCTTTTAAAATAATAAAAGTAGGTACCTGGAGGAATGTTTGCCGTGCTGTGAGCCATGTCCCATCACACGCATTTCCTTCGAGATGTTGCCGTTCAGGGAGAAGGAGTGCTGTGGCTTCTTGTCCTGGCACAAAAATGTTATAAATCACGATACTTTATTAAACTGTCAGTGTTAGTACAGTGACTAATGCGATCTGTTACTCGATAAGTCTGTGTTCGAATCAAGATGCGTGTGTATGCACGTCTTATGAACTCTATGAAGATGTTCTGTTTTTTTTCTGGTACGAAATGGTAGTCTGCTCTATTGGTAATCAAAACACAGTGGGTACAACAAAGCCTGGTACTTACTGGACAGAAACCTTCTAATCTTTTTGTAATATCCCTGTCAAGATATTTTTTGTCATTATTAAAAAGGGAATAGATTGGTACCCTAAAAATATTTGTCTTTATTTAAAAATGTATTCAACATATTTCTGTTTTATAATGCTTGGTTGAATAACATACTCGTACTTGGATGAATACCACACAGTTGATACGTACCTTTTTCTCTCTTCATAAATATAATTATTTACTCTCGACTCAACTTTTGTTATTCTTCGCAAATGGAAACATTGGGGTAATACTGATATTAGGTACTCGTATGTATGTATGTGTGTGTGTACTACGTATGTGCCCACCTTTGTTAACTTTGAAAACTGACGCACGGTAAATTTTATGTTATTGGGTTCATAAGATGAATTGTGTTCTCCTCATATCAATTTACTTCATTTATTTATACCTATCAAACAAATGATAGATATAAATTTAAATACACTGAATGATTTATTACCGATTTAATTACCGATATTGGCTGAATTGAGACGTGGACTGATGGCAAAGATTTGAATGGTGAGTTTATATTTCTCATTCTAGTCTCAATGTGTGTGTCTTGTGTCCATGGCACTTATGGCACAGGGAATCTTAGTTAGTGTTAGAACGTACTACTCGGCTGGTGTCATCGGGTACAATGAGGTAGGTCTCAATGTTATGATCCTTCAAGTACGCGTTCCGCTGCCCTCCGTTACCCGGTTCCACCTTGTAGTCGTCGCCCAGGCATTGCAAAGTCTCCTTTGTGATGTGGACTCTCCTGATAGAAAAAACATTTAGAAAATTTTAAATAGTCTGTGAAAGTCTAGTTATATGTGCTTGATTTAAAATGCAACCAATTCAATCGTCCCAGGAAGTGGTATGAATCACCTGCCATTTTAAAATATGTATACCTATACCTAAGATAATAAAGGTAATAAAAATAGACCCAATAAAGTACCTTGCAGTTTCTACACAACATCAAAATGCAAGCTTTGTTGCAAGTGTAAATATTTGCAAAGACATTGATGTGCTCTACCAAATGAGAATTTTCCTTATTCTTCCTTCCCTCCTCCCATCCGGTGTGTGCCCCGCAACAACTACTCTCACTGGCCATACAACGAATTTTAATTTTTGTCTCCTAATCATTTCATTTCTCAATCACCAGAGAATTTTTATGCATTTGTACATGCACAACAAAATAACTTCTCTTATACTCCTACGAAAAAACAACCGCTTATTTTGCCGTTGTTCCCTTATCCGGTATTCATAATGTTACTCTGTTTCTCGTATCAATAATTCAGTACATACCCTGCTACACCGCCGCTCTCCATGTAGTTGGCAAGAGTGACGTCATTGGACCACACATCAAACTGCCATTTGCGCAGACCCAGCACGACGCAGTGCACGCGTCCAGTGTGGATGCCCACGCGCATATTCACATTCACCGCCATCACTTCGCGTACCAGCCTGACAGGGGAATTAGGTTTTATAGTAAATGTCATGAGTCGTGAGCACAGTTAATTAGTGGTAAGAATATTTTACATTTACACCAATTGTACAACTGTCGAAGGACACGCGTTAGACCAATAAACGACGTACACTGACTGACAACCAACCGCGTGGACCAGCACCGTCAACGTCAAACCGACCGATGATAAAGATTGTGCTCACGACGCGTGCCAATTTAGGGTAAACTCGGGTAAATTTTAACATTAGTGGGATTCTTTGAAACGTCTTTAAAACTTCCTTTGTAAAAAAATTTGACTTAACTTAGGTAATTGTAATTTGTAATTAAGTTAAACTTACGCAATGGCATCAATCATGTCTAATCCCATTTCCACACAGCACTTGGCGTGATCATCGCGCGCCTCAGGCAGCCCAGACACGCAGTAGTAGCAGTCTCCGAGCAACTTGATACGCAGGCAGTGGTGCTCCGCGGCCAGCCGATCGAATCTGAACAAACAATCGTACAGGGAAAAGGTAAATAAAGGTAGCGAATTGAAGCAAAATAGACGCAACTGCCAGTATTTTTTCCTCAGAATATTTTACACACGGTCTCCCAAAACTCGGGAGATTTTGAAGACTTTTTATGATTGGTAAGTGCCTAGTAACTGGTATTTTCTTGAGGTAGGTACAAACCTGTCTAGTTATAAGATATTGCAATTTAGTCTATACTATTCATCTACAATCCAAATCCGCATAAATTTGCGTGTTCACGAACTCGAAAGCAAACATCAGTAAACAAATTCATTGGATGTTCCCGGCATAAAAATTAGTCTGAATATTGTTTATGGAACAAATTTCAAAAACATAAAAATTGGGCTTTATTAAATTCCGTCGTTTGAATCGTCGCGCGTCGGCGCAATAGAACAGACTCTTTAAAGCCTGGTAAGCCTCTGGGAACATGAACCCTCTGTAATAAAAGGCTCTGTTTTTGTATTGGAAATACGTTCTAAACGAGTTTTATGGATTTAATAAAGCGTTGAATAAGTGAAGCGAGGTAGGTCGATACGGTGAGGGCGGTCCACGAGGGTTGAGATATAGATTCTTCTCTTCAAATTTCATGGATAAAAGGTCCGACGTATTGTACATATAAATAACCGTAACGTTTAACGGATCACCTTTTCTATATTTAGAAGCATATAAGAATCGCGATCTACAGACTCTTTCTATTACTATTCAAATACGGTAACATTGTAAATACATTATGTAGTCAAGTACCTACTTCACATTCCTTTTATAAAGGTATGCTTTGTTGGTCTTCTAAGAACCGAGCGGGTTGAGTTTGATCGAAGAAAAGTAAAATAGTAGACATATTGAAAATTTTATAGAATTTCCACTATTCAACTGGCATTCTTTGTAGAACTTACCGCATTCGATTATATTCCCCGGTATTATTATATTATACAGTAAATGGTTTATCCTTTAAGGCCAGCGAGCCATCTACAAAGATGCTCGTTGAAGAGCTTATCATAAAACTTAAACGGGCAAGTTCATTTAGTTCTTCAAGCTTTGAGGCTATTAAAGTACTTAAGTACGTTTTAAGGTTAATATTCTCACTCTGTTGAACCTTATTAATTCCCTCGACTAATGGCAAGCTGACTTGTGACTAGAGGCATTATAAATTTGTTGCCATTCAAACAATATTGCTGACGGTTTTATTGCTTGTTTAAGCTTTATTTACTTGTTATTTTGAGAATATTTTCTACCTGCGTTTAAAACACTAAAAGTAGTATAAGTGTAGTACTCATTACGTATTATTATTCTTTGTTTTCGACAAACCGTCATTGGAGTTGTCCGACTTAAAAGCAACTATTGCAAACAGCTTTATTTGATGAGTAATTTACTAATTATTATTTGACACTTCAATGAACGTGATGAATCTTGTTTTTCTGCAGTGGATCAAGAACTCCACCGCCTTTATTCATACTCATCTCTACAAAAATATTCATCTCTACAAAAATATTTTAAAGATAGGTAACTGTTAATGTGATGAAAACGGATCACAATATTTCATACTATTATCGATCGAAGTCGAAACTAGAGGCATCCTACTCAGGAAAATCCAGACTTGAGTTAAATCGAATTGAAATTCCAATACCCCGAATACAAACCCAGTTACGCAACTCGAATTGGTAAGACGATGATGCTGAGTAAATTTGTTAAACACTATCTATTAATTTTGAACAAAATGACCGGTAAAATACCTAACGAAATGATGACTGCTTATAATAATGATTTATCTTAACCTTATAATTTTTATCATTCTCCCGCGAACCACGCAAGGAATTTGTTTTAATTCGCTAATTTTGTGTCATGTTTGTTGCTCTTCAGTCGGTACACTTAATTGAACAACGAATACACATATCGCAGTCAGTCTTTCGATTGCTTGACTCTATTATTATCGAATTCCAGTAACACGAATTCCTTTGAAACACGAACGTCTTCCTTGCTTGAAGCGACAGAGTCGTGTCATGTCCAGCACTTCAATCCCAGGTAAAGTAATAAGTCAGGCGTAAAAGCGATGTCACTGCACCGTAAAAGATGCAATAAAGGGTAGTGAAAAATTTACGAGCAAGAAGATGTAGCCGTAACGAGATTCCACCAGATGCAGTTGCGAATAAATTTATTTGCCCTTTGTTCACTGTTTCATACCAGTATTGTAAATTTAGGTGGTAGAACCTGCAATAGCCGTGTCGAGAAAGAAACCTTACCACCATCCTCATAAGCCTTCTTCATGTTATCCATGTTCCACATCTCTGCCGGCGATGTGTGCTCGCTGGTGAGACCTACCTTATATAGGTACCCTAAGTTAAACGAAAATATCACGGCGAATTTCTAAACAAACTCTTAGTTCGTAAGTATGGAGATTTCAACAGTTTCTTTGTCATTTAAAGTCTTTAATACAATCCTGAATCAAGATTCGCAACTGCATTACTTAGCGGTAAAAGTTTGCAAAGTGCTACAAAGAGTTGTTTAAACTTGCAGGTATTATGGTATTCTGTCGCTTTCAATTTGGTACCGAAAGCATTAAAACATGGTAACGGCAAATATTTGAAGACAGAGCTATGAAAAGGGAAAGAAAATAACTAAAATTTGCCAACCAAACTATGCCAACTTTTTGTATTCTAGAAGTAATAAAGGAGAGTCCAGACCACCTGCTGTTGTTACGGGTTATATCTTCTTATAACCAATATCAACCTTAACTAGGATCGAAATTTCATCTAATGTTGTGCATGGATACGATGGTAACTCTCTAAATTATATCCATCAAGGAAACTAAATTCCCCAGCCGAAACATTGTTTGGTTTGTTTCACGGTTATGAGCGCGACGTGTAAGCCTGCCCTGATGAAAATCATTCGACCAACATTTATATCTACAATGACTCACGAATTCTCGCAGTTTACGCAGTAAGAAAAAAATCATCTAATTAGGCGCACTTTTTTATGAATGTTTCCTTTTTACAGTTTCCATAGTTACTAGACAGAGTGGCGCCGTAACGCGTTATGTTACGAAACGGTTTACCCTCCCATAAGAAGATTTCACTTCAATAACGGCTGAATAAATGCTAACTGCAGTTCGCTCTTCAATCGCTTTGCAATAGCTGCTCTCCAATTTTGCCATCAATGCCTGTTTATAGAGTATGGATAGTCCAGTGAATTTAACTCGTTTTAGTGAACACGGAAGAGTGGACCGCATTCGCTTATTGCATCAACATTGCAGATTGCATCCGACACGTTCCACCAATATACGTTACTATGTTAGCACCCGAAATTTTGTGATATTGAACATGCTTTCACTGAATTAATTTACTTACTATTCATGGCCATTATACTCAATTTGTCACGGTATCTGGCTCGATGAATGAAAAATACCCTTCATGCAGTGAAGTGTTAAGTGAAGTGATATGACTGACGAATTTTTAATCTAAGTATTAGTTGAATGGGTCAAGAGCGATTGCGGTGTCATTTGCACAAAGCTACGTTTTGTAAGCTAAATAAGAGAAAGCTAGTCATAGATCTGAGAAAGTTATTGAGATATAATGCCATGAAACCTTTACCATTGGGACAAATTAGGACGTTTAAAGGACATTTTACTCGTAAGGGCAAAATAGAAGTAGGCTACGTTCTCATAACTCAAATGTATCTTCCCGGTGTAGAATATTCGATATAGTCGTTTAGTATTACTTTTATATCTACATTTTAGGGCTGACCCAAATTAAGCTGGAAACTACTTAACAGTATGTACTTTTATAACAGCATCTTACGGAGAAACTTTCTCGAAAGGCGAAACTTTAATAGCCTTAACAGCAATTTCCTTCCTTCAAACATTCTACAAACTACGGAAATGCAAGTACATACTTTAGGTACAAGTTAAACTTATTTACACGCACTAATGAAACAAAGCTTATTACCATCTTATTACTTATAACAGGAGATTTACCTACATGATGAATAGTTATTATAAATAACTATGTCTGTCATAAGTCTTTTTTTGACAAATAGGTAGAACAAGAGAATACGCCAGGGAAAGTATGTTGGTTCACGCACAAGTTTATCTTAAAATTATAATAAAATTCTCCCCCGCATTCTATAATATAATAGAACATTTAATTTTGTTGACGTCGGGTCAACTTGGATAACTTTAAATTTGTATGGTAGGTACCTATTTTAAAATATAATAAAAAAATCATCCATGTAATAAAAAAATTACAATGATTATATTATTTATCATTAAAATTAATGGGAAAGAAAGTTTCGACTAAACAACGCTAAAAATTGGTTCGAAGTTGCCCAAAAATGGTCAGATACGTGAGTTGACATATTATTATTATTATAGAGTTGTTGTAATTGACTGACCTAGCGAAAAGCTCGTTCAGTAGGCGCACCAGTTCCTCGGCAGTGCACTGGTCTGATAGGGAGGTGAAACCGCAGATATCCGCAAAGAGAATGCTGCAAAGATAAATAACAATATAGATAACATAGACTAAGAAATGAAGAATTGAAGGAAACACTAGATTTTTTTTAATTTCAAAGGTTTATTGAACGTAATAATATACATAAATAGAACAATATTTCCAATTGAAATTGTTTGTAAAGGACTGCAGAAGTTAAGAAACTGTGTCGCAGCCGTTTATGCCTACCTCAGGACAATGATAAGGTATGTTCACATTTAAACTTAATTGGTACTTAATACAATAACTAGTTGTAGTAATAACAAAAACAATAATATAGTGTATGTGTGAGATAGAGTGTGACCCACCCACACGATTTCTTCATGATACCTAATATACTTTTACACGGTATTCTGATCTTCACTAATATAATGTGTCTAATACATTACTTACATTACTTTGAAATAATATAATAATAAATTCGGCAGTAAAGAATAAGTACTGGGCACTATTGTAAGTAATTAATTCTCAGGTGATATTTGATTTTTATTATTGGAACGAAGTTCCTTATCGCGCGTTGTGAAAGGGGGCTAGACGTTCGTTCGTTCTAGAACTTCGTTCTATCCGGGTGTCCCTTGACACCTCTCAAGTTTTTTATTTTGTATACCTAAATCGAGTACCTAATAAAGTAATTTACTTTCATGAAACAACAATCATAATATTCAGAATTAATCCAGTGAAACATTCTTGCAACAATACGCTTTGATGGTTTTTCATTGAAAGAAGATTATTTCAGAATAATCAGCTTAAGAGAAAGTTATTTTAAAATAGGTCGATTCGATTTTTAATTAACTATGTACTTAAGTTGACCTAGAAAATGTTACATGCCATAAATAGCCTAGACGAGGCTGAGGTATTTTTACCTTTTCTTGAAGATAAATATCAATATAATGTTTATGCAGTCAGTCTTTCCCAGTGGGCACTTTGGGCAATTACCCAGGCCCCGCGATCGATAGGATCCTCAGATCAAATACAAACTCCCTAGTTCTTATCATATCACCAAACGATAACCAATATTTATAACCAAAAATCTTATATAATTCGAAGAAATTGAAGTATTGCCCAGGGCCACCAATAGATTAAAGACGGCCCCGTATGCAACTATGCAGTAATCTGTTAAATTAAATTTAGTGATTACTGTTGTTGTGAATAAATGTTAAATTATTTTTAAACACAACAATAAAATACATATTCCGTAATCTGTTGCATAAATGATATTTTTGTGATATCCACTTATAATTTAATCTGGTTTTAGAAAGAAAATACAAAGGCCATACAACTAAATTTTAATGATAGATAATTATTCAAAATTACGATTAATACAAACTTTATAAATAATCAAACCTAAAGTCGGCATCGAAAGTTTCTAAATCTTTTTGACGTAATATATGGTACTCCACATATTTATAAGAATGTTCCAGCCGTTACGTAATAATACGTAAGTAATACGTTGTTTTTATTAAGTAGTATTGAAAAGATTAAATCACTGCGTAGGTAACATACCTATGTAGAAAATACTTATTATAGTTTTGCTCAAATATTTTGAACAAATTGTAACTGAAACTGTAGTAGTCAAAAACTACGAAGCTTTACCTAAAATAAGTTATAATTTGTATAAATCTGAGTAACGGTAAAAAGGTAGCGAAATTTTGAAATTCCAAAGCGGCTTTGAGGCAGCTAAGAGGTTAAGGTGGGTGATTCTTCGTTCTAATAAACAAGAGGCATTTCTTATAGATATCTGATGTTTTAATTTAACATTTATCATAATTTCATGGTAGGTATCTAAAAATAATCCAATTATGTTCGTGGTCATATTCAGCATTATAAATAAATAAATAACGCTTCACACTCACAGCCCCACACTAGGATTTCCAGTGTCGTAGGTGCCATGGACACACACAAGACAAGAACACAATACACCCAGACTAGAAACAGAAATTCAAATTCATCTCAAATCTCTGCTCTGCTGGCAATCGAACCCAGGACTTTACGCGCAGCGCACCGGTGTCTTAACCACTGCGCCACTTGGGTCGTCATTATTAATGATATTTATCTAAAATTATCGCAGCATAACGGATCGGAATATTGACGGATACGAAGAATAAATACCTATCTACCACTATTTTGGCTAAACACAATTAGTAAAGATAATAAGCACCATTTTAAATAATATCTAGGTACTTGAGCCTTGCCTCGTCTACAACCTAATTAATAAGCTAATATACATATTAAACTAGATATACTTTAAACTATTATTATTTTTAACTACTATTATTATTTTAAATGGAAATAGTAACATTTTATGAAAACCGCTTAACTTCCATAACCTAGTTGACTAACTAAGCGCAAAATTTAAAACTTTTGTTAACATAGTTTACTAGCAACTCAAGTGTGAAAAGGGTATAGCTGGAAGTGAAAAGCTTTATCGAAAAGTTGACAAAATAAGTAGGAATACATGTACGTGTTTACTTCGAGTTGAATAAATTTTTGAAATGGTTGCCTTTGTAGCGGAATGTTATTTAATTGTTAAATTTGTTTTATAAACTTGTGCCAAATTTTATTAAAAGCAATAAATGCTCATCAGAAATGTTTATAAACTTAAATTGTTCAAAATAATTGCTCTATTTCTGTAATGTGTGCTTGATATAAAAAAAACAAAGATGTTTTTAAATAAGCCTGGCTGGTTAGTAGGTTTGCAAAAGGCATTTGAATCTTTCTATTTTTTGAAATACAGTCTCACGTAGGTATTTCAAAAAAAATGGATTTTTTTTATGAAGTATTTTAAAACTTTATTATTTATAATATTGATATTTAATGCAAAAAACTTAAAAAAAAACATTTTTTTCAATTAATTATAAACAATTAAAAAATGTCGGCGGTGTCTTCGTTACTGGATTCAAAACTTAATTTTTATTTAAAATAACTTTTGAATTATTGCGAAAAAAATGAAATAAAAATAGTTTTGTTATAAAACTTATATATGATCGTTTCATTTATCACAAAAAAATTGTCAAATACCCAATTGCAGTATCATCACTGCACACTGTAATGGAAAATGAATAAATATTGTTCTTCTGCGTACTAATATTGTGCTTTGCGGAGTGTTACATAGGTTATTTAAAAAGAAAAAAAGATTTGAATTGGCGACGGCGACCACTGATTACACGTGGCCCATCTGCCTGTTTGCTTGGTAACTACTAATACTAATAACAAAAACTTATGAATCTTATATTAGTAACGTACATATATATACATATTTGCGCTAGCATTAACTTATTACATACACAACTAGCTGTGTCCGCAACTTCGCCCGCGTGGAATTCTAAAATAAAAGTAGCCTTAATTACTCCCTATTACATCAGCCAGTGAAAGTCCCGTTAAAATCGGTCCAGCCGTTCCAGAGATTAATCGGAACAAATAGACATACAGACAGAAAAAAAATTGTAAAAAATATTATTGTACAATTATTTTGGTATACCTATGTACCGTGTCTAAAATTATGCATTTAGTAAACAGCGTTTATTTTTATATTACAAACAGCCACTCCAATTTTACTTATTTGTATGTATCTGTATATATGTTGTATCTGTAAACAACGGTCGGATAGCCTTATAAAGTCGAACAAAGCGAGCAACTTACCTAACGTTTTCATATCGCTGGATGTAGATCTTGTGGAATTGCTCCTGGCGGGGCTGGCTGGCAATGTCGGCTTTCATCTCCATGGCAACGTGGCGGGGAAGTACGGACAGTAAGAGACGTTCCTATAAATAATCAAAATAATGAGGTAATTTTGAAAAACATCGCCCAAAATACCTTCTGCAAGCGTTTTAACATTTATATTAGCAAAGGAGGAATCGGCGCATGGGTACCGAAAACTATTCCACATCAATTTTTTTACGCGATCCTCTTCAAATTGCTTTATGACGATATTAATGCATGTTGCCATGGGGTTACCTCTTGATCCCTATTAAAATTGCTTTGCTGATGAAAAAATCGATGCTTAAAAATTGAGGTGGAATAGTTTTCGGTACTCATGCGCCGATTCCTCCTGTACTAAATGTCATGTTTAATACTATTCTTATGATTATCGTTAACAACAGTACGGTAGTTGTGAACAAATAAATTTAAATTATATAGTGACGAAATCTATTATTTCACTAGATATATAATTTGATTACATAGAGAAAAATAGGTACATATCGATTATATTGTGTTGAACCTTGTCTGAGGCCTTAAGGATTTTTTAAAATCATTCGTATCCTGCCTTGAAGCAGTTAGCATTTTTATTACACAGATGAGGAAGCGGATTCAAGCTTTTTGAATTGCTTTATATACTGTGAAGTCTAGCACAACACTCCGTATTGCTGCATAGTACTCTCCATGATGATGAAAGAGTAAAATTACAATCCACGCCCTCCGTCGTTGTCGGGAGATAGATTCGTATTCATTGGTGTCCGTAACAGGTAGGCAACTAGGCACTATAACCCATATTTTGCACGAGATAGCACAAATAGAATTGATTACTCGAATTCAACACCGCCTCCGATTCGATTCCGAGAACCCTTCATCTTCATACAACTAGTTCGGATCAAGATCTCACTGATTTATTCGGATCGGATTGCGTGCAATACGTAACCGCACTAAAGATCAAAGGTCGCTTGTAACTGGACCACTTTCAGGATTAATGGGTCTAATAGTTATTTATATTCCAAGGAACACTTGTAACTTATGTTGCTGACCTCAGTAAACTAAGTACCTACTTATAGCCGTAAACAAAGTATAGTAAGTCTTCCTTAGGATTGATGACTGAAGAATATGCTGCTTCACGGCGGGTTAAAACAGCGGCGGTAAGATACCTCACAGTTACAGCACGTGCCCAGATGAGCTTCTATCGTCCTTCCATATTTAACCACTTATTAAACTATTTGTACAGCGGTGAAAGCCCAGTGGTTTTGAATTCGCGGTTGGTGGAAGAAGGCCTGCTTCTCATTGTGAGAGGAGATCCGGCTCTGCGGAGGGCCATTTTTTCGAGTTTTGACCTCGAAAATGAAATTTGCGCCAATTTTAATTATCATATTCGTAATCAGCGTGTCGAAATACGTAACTGTACGAAATTTCAAGGAAAATTCAAATTCAAATTCAAATTCAAAAGCTTTTATTCATTATCAGGTACAATTTATGCACACTTAATGAACGTCATACATTTAACATTATACAAACAATTAAGGCAAGTAGCTAGACTTTAATGAAAAACGCCTTGAATTTCGAATATCAATAGAAGCCCACTACCAATGTAATGTAGTAGTCCCTACAAGATCGAACTGTGAACAGAACTGTAATGAGTTTTCAAACTAATATTCAATCCACATGCCTCCGTCTGCGGTATTCGCGGGATATCAATCAGAAACGACACAGTACAACAGTCTGTTAAGTTTTAATCAATTGGGAATATAAATATTTCAGGTTTTCTAGAATAAATATGACTATTTTATTATTTTCTTCTCCTTATATTCCACCATTAAGTAACATCGCTTTTGGTATAAAATAATAAAAAGTAATTTTATTACCGCTTAAAACTCGGAAAATTATTTGTCGATGTAATGTTACATGTTGATATATCCGGACATGACGTACGTTGAATAATGCTTCACACTCATAGCCCCACACTAAGATTGCCTGTGTCGTGGGTACCATGGACACACACAAGACAAGAACACAGACACCCAGACCAGAAACAGAAATTTAAACTCATCATTCAAATCCCTGCTCTGCTGGGTATCGAACCCAGGACCCTCCGCGCGGCGCACCGGCGTGTTAACCACAGTGCCACTCAGGTCGTCAACGTTACACGGTTTCTATGGCGGGAAAAAGGTTAAGGACAAGGTCGCTCCAAGTCTGGGTCTGCTACGCCTACCGTTTTTACCTTTACATACAAAAGGTGTATTGAGAAATATTGTACATTATTTATGGTATGTTTTGCGAACATTTTGTATTCACGGTAATAATCGACTTCGTAACATTTTAGCAAACAGTTTGACTTATCGGAAAGTTGATATAAAGTTTAGTAGACTTTTCTCTCTTCGTACATTTATTAATGATTGATCACTTTGCTATTCTTGTTTAGGCTGTAAGGATGTGTAAAATATAGAACTTTGTGCGTTTAATAAAGATTATAACAGGTAATAGCATCTTTGTGACGATTTTTTCCCTCCTTAGTTTGTTTTTAATGAAGTTGTTGATCTGACTATGATGGCCCAAATTTCAAAATATCGAATGTTATCGTTGAAGCCATTGATAAACTTGCAAGTAAAAAATAACACAATAAAAGCATTCGCTTTCGTACCTAGAGAGACCCCATGATACTTGAGGAATTATATTATTTTCTGTTATGATATGACGATGTTACCATCCAATATATTTTCTACAAATGAAATCCAAAGCAAGTTTATAATGAGAATGCGAACAGTTGATACTATTCAAAACATCAATTATTTGAAATGTTAAAACATTAGTAAGTACAAATGATTTTCGTTTTCATCGCTAATGGAGTTTTGAACTAAGCGGTCAAACTTTAAAAACACAGCGTTGCTCTTGAAAGGTTGTGTAATTATGAAACGGTCACCAATTTTAAGGCTTTTGATTCGCTTTGGATTTGGAGGCAATTTAAATGTTGAAGTAATAACTGAGTGTCTGTAAATGTTTAAAAACCATTAGCTACAGAAACAACGCCAATGATGGATGTCCCAAAATGTAAGGATGTAGTGTAGGTCGTAGTCCATCACGCTGGCCAATTGGAGCATGGTGATATTTATATGCATTTGAAAATATCTAGTATAAAGAGAGACTTGTCGATAGACAATATTTCTCTTAGCCCTTCTAGCAGATGCATTTAATTTTTTATTAGATACGAGTAACGTCGTTAAAATTATGATTACACTTGAATGAAGAGTCAGACTCATCAATATATAATAGGTACATATACGATACGGTGTTCATGGTAGCTTTAAATTCCTGTAGGTGTTGGATGGAGTTGTTGACACCACTCAGACTGACTCACAGTTTAATAAAAAGTAGCTTACTTTAACAGGTACTAAGTAAATGGCAGTTCTATTTATTTATTATTATTTATTTATTAACTTTCATAAAAAAATACACAGTACATAGGCTTAAATAAAAGGTGTAGAATACAAACTCCATAGGGTTTTACCGTACACCCTGTCATCGTGATATTTATTTCAATCGTGATATTTGATGCAAGAAATAGGAGCGATAGGGAAGTAGAGAGCAGAGACCCTTTCAGATCAATAATAAATTAAAGCAGAATTAGGGTGAGTTTTCAAAGGAGACCAAATCGTTTAACCCTTCTTTTCGATTGTCCATTGCCTTTAAATGACCCTCTAATTATGAACTTAAAACGGAAACAAGTGAATTTAATATTTCTAAAGATCATTAGATGCCCAACAAGTATGAGGTACGAAGAATGTATGTCCCATCAAATCAAACAAGTGTCAACTTCGCCAACAAACAAATTGGGACCGAAACGGGTGTCCAGTAAACTTGAACGTTTTTATTTAAAGTTATATGCAACGGTTTACGGTTCACTCACATAACCTCATTAGCTTTTGTGAAGCGGAATTCACTGTAGGCCTGTACGAATATAAAGTTCTCGATTCGTTTACTTTTAGTTTGTTATGCTCTAGTACTCTAAAACATTTGTAGTTGACTTAAAGATTAACTTCATAACAACAAAATAGGCACTCGTGTGTTTTGGTGTTACTCTATTACGTTGTTAAGGTTCGATTTTGTTATGGTAACCAGTACCCTTAGTCTGAGTTTTAGCAATACCGCAACGAGACACACACATACACAGCTTACTAGACGTAAATGCACAGTGTAATAACCAATAGAGGTAAAAGATTTTTAGAAGAGTTAAAAAATTAAAAATCAAATTTTTGTATGGAGTGAAAGATGTGAATACATATCGTTAGACATTATATCGTAATACTAACAAATTTAACTTAATACTAACAGATTTACGTATCTATGAATGTGTGTGTGTAGTAAGCGTATTCTAAAACTCAGACTTAGGGCTGTACCCTTAGTCTGAGCTGAGGTAGCTGGTATTTCCATAAGATGTGGCGGCTGCTCGCCAATTCTGCTAAGCAAGCGCTGCTACGCCGTAACTTTGCTACGATAGTGCTGCTACGGCCTACTCGTAGGTATCTACGCGTAAAGTGTACGGTACAATTCCGAGTCGTGTTAGTTGCAAGTACCTACGGTGTGCATGCGGTAAGGCGTTGGAGACTATCGTATGACGTACCATGGATACCACTATGGCATCGGTCAGTCCACCCGCCACCACCGCCTATTTTTCTTATATCATATAAGAAATAGACTAAGGACTAAGAAGAGAAAAGCACCTTAAAAAACCACGCCTCCCAAACGGAAACTTTAAGTACGTGAACGACGGGCTCAGAGGGTAGCGGTAAGGTTCCCGGGCAAGCTGCAATGGCTCTGGCTAAAAACCCTTATGTCCACATACCGAGATTTTAGTCACGGGCTAAAGGGTATTTGGGTACGGGTTTTTCTCCACAACATTGAGAGACCTGGGGCATACTCCACCACGCTGCTCCAATGCGGATTGGTGGCGAAATGGACTAGCGGCCAACACATGCCAGAAATTTCAATCCTCAATAGGGTTTCCGAAAAAATTTTACGATTTTCCTATTTTTGACCACGCCCGACGTCTCTTAACATTTTTGGTTGCTTGCAATCTACTCGAGCAGTGGGGCCTATGCGCTTCTATATAAAGTAAATTTTTCAAAAACAACGATACAGTTTTAGTTTTAATTGAAATCGGGACCCAGACTCCTTTGAGAATTTTTCGCTATTTCTCATAGTTTCAGATTTTCCCATCTACGCTTACTTAAAAAAATCACCCTGTAAATTAGGTACCTTCTTATAACAAAACTGTAAGTATGTGTAACTTACTTGTTGCTGGTTCTCTCGCTGGGTGACGAGGCGGGCCTCGACGCAGTCGCGTGTCTCCAGGAAGGCGCGGCGTTGGGCCAGCTCGCGTGGGTAGTGGGTCAGGGCGCCGCCGATGTTGCACGCCGCAAGCGTGATGAGGGTGATCAGGATCTATCAGGGATACAGGCACTTTTGTACTAGGGTCAACTCGGTTTACTTCGGAAATTTTTGAATATCTTTGAATCTTTCTTTATGAACCGTATATAATGTATGTATGGGGACAAAGGCGGACTTAATGCTAAAAGTATTCTCTGCTAGTCAACCTTTGGTAGTGGTTGTATATGATGATATTTATTGACAAACAAACATTAATGTTTAATTCATTTTTTAAATTCATTGGATGCGGCGGAGACTAAAAGTTATCCTAGTTGACCTTACTCTTTATACGCATTTTAAGTTAACTTAACGTTTTTTCACTAAGTAAATGATACTAACGCGATCAATAAGTTATAAGTTAAAAACTTTTTTAAAAAAAGATTTTATTTTTTCGAGTTTCTCTTAATAAACCCTTTCATTTGATACCCATATTGTAGAAATGCATTAAAAATAACTGTTCCGATATCTTGGATGGTCCGCCATATCTACTACTGAAATCTACTTCAAAATTGAATTAAAGATTCCGCACGAACAAACATACCAACCCGAACCTGTATTGCAAGTTACAATAAAAGCTTTTAAAAACTTATTTTAAAGTTTAATATAATTATTGCAACCATTACATGTGTATGTAAACGTGTGTTTTAATTATCTTCCGTTCGTTACAAATTATCATCAAATTATTATGAAATCACAATGTTAATTGCAGAAAAATATTTGTTTATAATTAACTGCATTACCTACCTGTAAAGTGAATTTTATTTCTTTCAACATGAACAATGAAAAATGATTCTATGATTTTTTTTCAATAAAAAATTAAATAAAGAAAGAAGATGTTTCAGAAAATTTATGATTTTCCGACCGGTTTTATATTAGGTAACGTAACAAATATTTTTAAATGTCACTGTGTCGTTTACCGTGCGAATACTTTGACTGTATAATGTATTATTAATTATCGCCCATTTTTGCTTTTTTTCTATTATAGCACAGATTATAGTCTTACTCCGATATTTGAAAGTCACGACAAAAAGGTTACATTTCACGACTTACCTGAATCATAGAAGTATCGTTACGAAGCATTTGGGCCACGACATTGACGATGAGTAGGGTAAGGCCTCCAACGCTGGCCTCGAGGAGTCGGACCGGGAGAGTCGCATACGTCACGTAGATGAACAGGCCGCAAGCACCAGAGCTGATGTTCAGGGATCTATAACAAGTAGATACCGTTTACATTTTTAGATTTCAATTTATCAAACTCAGTACCTAACACTGATGTTTGACCTATAGACTTCAATAGGCCTGAATTAAAATAAAACAAAATTGAAGTAGTTATTTAGAATGAAAGTGGAAAAATATGTGCAACGACACCTAGCTATGGTATTTAATTATATGCAATGCATACTAATATATGAATTGTGTATGTAACCTGTAAAATTGATAACGAATTTAAAAGCTAGTCTGAGAGGCACAACAATCACTTAGAACGGTATCGCCTTTTCTTTTCCAAATCAATAATCCCTGTAGGTATTATAATACCTTTAAATTCGGGTGTCAAATTCGGTTTTGAAGTGCGAAAGGAAGTAAATCAGATTGGAGTTTAAATGAAGCCCAAAAGTTACGTTGATTGAAATCAAATGATGTCAGCCTGCTCGAGCGCGCAGGGCGTAGCTACCTATGTACGCTACGCACCGGGCGCGAAGCGTAAAACCTTGTCGTAGTTACCCAACTTCATTCGAAACTGATTCGCAAACTTCCAGGAAAGTTTGAAACCATTTTCAAAGTCTGGAATTAACAAACCGACCCTTGTTTAGACGGAGGCTTTGTTTGAATGGGAACAGTAGAAAGAGCAGAGTGCAAAGTTTGTTACGGGGAGTGTGAATTTTTTATTGAACGCAGCATGAGAGTTTTGAACGTATTGACATGACAGCAAATGTCAGACTCATGTGTTATAACATGGTTATAAATTGAAGACTGGTAAGTATCGATTTTTGGCTTATCTTTAGATTTATGGATGTTTGCAAACCATTAGGTATACTCGTACTTCGAAGTTTTAGTGGGTGGTATTTATAAAATCTATAATTCCTTCTAATTGTGAGATAAGACCCGACCCTGTAGTGGGTCAGTAATGGAGTAAAGACATTAATAAAAATAATGTAGTTTTAGTTACACTTTTACTGAATTTTTGATCTGACTGATTGTAACCTCAGCTTGTGCTTAAACATAACTTATTGTTTGGTTAATTCTTCGACATAATAATTACATTAAGCAAACAAATAGAAAATAAGCTCTCTAGTCTTACTTGTATATTATTCGTATACTTATTAGTATATAAATATAGATAACCTTTTTTGTGGAAGAAATACTTCGATATTATCAATAGCACATCCCGTTCAGCGGGCCCTGACCCCCACACCCTCTGGCAACGAACTTAATACCCTCCAAAAGAAAATTAATTTTCTTATTTCTGTTCCGCTTGGAATCGAACTTTGGACCGAACAGTGCACTCGCGTTTCGAGCACTGCGCCGCACCGGCAGATAGTAAGCGTAGTAGAAATAGGGTAAGTGGCACTAGACGGGCATAAAGAAAGCCTTTACCTGAGTATAGATGTGCCGGAGAGAGCGACCTCGATCAGCAGGAAGGTGCCCAGCACGACGTAGGAGATCGTCAGGAGGTAAATCTCGTTCATGGCCGGTCTGCTCAGGCATGCCAGGAGACCTGGTGACGAATTCAAATAATTCTAAATGTTTCATTCAAAATATCCACCCAGTAGAACAGTGCCGTGAGGTTGAATACTATCGTCAAAGTAATGTATAGTAAACGTCAGTCATTCTTCAACGTATGTCATGTGTCATTCTGTCTTGACATCTTCCCATACTAATGGCAGTTCGATACGATTACTATACGAAACTGCGTAAGTTAACGGTCGAGTTTATTATACACCTGCTGTCAGCATGTGCCCCGAGCATGAACACTATCGTCAAAGTATTAGTAGGTTAACGTTAATTAATAGTTAACGTTAGTATGGGAAGATCTGCAACTGTATAGATTCTTTATCTTACAATACTAATGACACACGTTAATTATACGAATACTATGACGATTGTAATTATGTTCGCGACACTGGCGTTCAAGGCCATTAAACTGTCATACTCAATGAACATAACAGCTTTATGGTGTTGATCGTTGATCAGTTATGTACTCGTAGTTTATCGACCTTTCACCAGCATCAGATCAGTTTGATCATACTAAACTGTTGTCACAGTAATAATACCAGTGTTTATTATACTGTATTCATTACAGTACAGTGTATGTAATGTCGTCAGTCCTTGCTTTAGGTGCAAAGTTTCGATAAAATCCGACGCCCGAAACTGTGTGAAATTGATGTTCAAGGAGTCTGTTCTTGGTCCTCTCGGGGCAACCGTCTAGACATATATGTTGGAAGTTGTAAATTTAGCTTGTAATTCTAATATGCCCATTAACGAAACATTTTGCTCAAATTGTATCAGCTATTAATTTGTAAATTTAATAGTGCTTAGGTAATAAACATCTAGAGTTGTTCTCGCACTCTAAATTCACAGTAAGCTTTACAGTGTACACATAATAATTTTATTATATTTATCAAATTTATCAATTAGCCCCATTTATTCATAGTTTTACACTTTCCACAAGTGCGCGCCATGTACCATGAGGAGAGGATAAAATACTATAGGTATATAGGTAAAATTTTGATTAAAATATCTAAACTCCTAAGCTGGACGGAGCTATAGCACAAAGATTTTATCTGCGATAAGAGTTTAGTAATAATTCGTTGCCCGTAACAAAAGACTTTATCCTACGCACAATCAAGGTCAATAGAGCCAATCTTTTGAATTCACAATTGGGGAAGAGTAAGACAGCGATTTAATAAAGTCGGAGAGTATTTATAATGCATAAGGCGCTGGAATATTGTTGAATAGGAAGGTTGTTGACAATTAGGGGACACAAAACCTCAAATCTTTGCCGAAAATATCTGCTGAAACGGTATTAAGGCCGTGGGTATCTTTCATCCTCGTTATTTCGTCGTCCTAGTTATCAGAAAAGTGATTACCCATATATTTCTTGCAATGCGTCCACAATACCAGGTCCATTGAAAAAAACAACGGGTTGCACTCCGGGAGTGCCGGCAGACGTGAAATCTTGAACATTAACTTTTTTAATCACTTACATGCATAGACAACAGATGTCAGTCCGAGTACAGTTATGTTGATGATCTGTGATAGTCTCTCCTTTTCGTAATAGGCTCGCTTCTCCATGCCCGTTTCAGGGTCCGTGAAGGGCGCGTCATCGACTAGCATTGTATAATCCGGCAGAACAGGCTGCGTCACACCATATGCGTGACTGTAAGTAAATATCAAATATACAATGTACATTTAGGTGCTGCAAGATGAAGAAATTGACGAACAGCGTAGGACTTACTCGTGTGTGGAGATGGTTAAGATTATCTCGGGATTATCGAATAACTACTAATAGCTTCTTTATTATTATAACTCGATTGTGAAGGTACATTACCGCTATTATCTATATCTACTTATATTTGGGGCGAACGTCATTTCATAGTCATTTCTGTCCCTTTTAAGGCTGGCCTGCATACCAACTACTCTACTCCGTTTAAAATTTCTCAGAGTAAATAATGCGGGGATTAACCATACCTAATTATTATTATTACCGAAAGCAAACCCGGCAGGCTCGGTGAAGTGAGGTGATGAAGTGTTGCGATTAAATAATGCCGAGAAGTGCAGATTCTATAATTAATTGCTCTTTGTGCTCATTAAAAAACAAATGAAAGTGAGAGACTGACGGCGCGCATACTCACACCGAGTGGCCTGAACAAACATACGAAGTAGTACTTGTAATGGTGAAACAAGATTCAGTCTGCATATCTAAAATAGGATACCTAAATTTAGAGGAGTTTTATTTTTAGATTGATTTTATTTTGGCTTTAACTACTATTATGTCACATTTTAGTGATTGTTACACTTTTAGGGCCACTTGCAGGGAAATTTCCAGTTAAATTAATAACTCAGAGTTAACTGACTCAGGGTTAATTGATTAAATTTTTAACTCTCGGTTTACATTGCATCTATAAAAACTAACCCTGAGTTAACTAACCTAACATTTCTATTTTGCATGCTGGCAATTTTTAAAGTCAATGACACTGACATTTGTTCTGATTTCATCCGGCCAAATGGAATATAACGAATGATGGTCACTAAGTTATACCTTTCTCTTTCGCTCTACAGCAATTTGTATAAATCTATTTCTTCATGTCATATTAGAATTGACATATTATTTTTGGTCGCCTAATGTAGTAATGTTGACTGGCGTCCATTGTTTATGTTTTGATTGTGCATTAGCGTATGCGTGTTATTTTTTAAAATCAGTAAAAATGGAAAAGAAATCTCGTTTACGTGCCCCAAATTTCACAAATAGCGACAGTTCATTACTGTGTGATATAATATCGAAGCATAAACTTATTAATTTATGTTCAATTTTATTTAATAAATATGTAACACTTTCTTTTTCAAGTCGAAATCTTCTATGAAATGCTTTATCTGTCCATATTTTATAATGATCAGGCCGTTCCCCGACTCACCTATTAAAAAAGTCTGAACTTATATAGTCGATAATTTCTTCATCATCATCAGAAAACAATAATTCACTCATGGTAGTAAAAGTTGGAAACAAATTAATTCACTAGATAGCCCACAAATAAACAGACTTAACCTCACAATATTGGCTGACATGACATTTAACCTCGGGTTAGGAACTTAACGCTTCAAATTTGGTGAGTTAAATATTTATGGATTTAACCCTTGGGTTACGCTTAACTCTGGGTGGTGCAAGAAAAAATAGTTTTTTAACTCAGTGATATTGACTAACTCTGAGTTTATTATTTTAACCCTGGAACGTGCAAGTGGCCCTTAGTACGTTAACCTCACATTTTTCCTAACACATTTTTTTTTATTTTCCTTTAATATTTTTATCTAATATAAATCTTCCCTAATAACCACTCCTCCTACTCGAAACACAAGACATATCATGCTGATTCTGAACAAATAAAAAAAATAAGTGACAATATTACAGCAGAGGCCAAAAAAGTATTAGGGTAATTTTATTAGTACGGTGTCCCTAAAATGCTCCATGGCCTTTTTTAAATGTGGTTATACTTTACTACTTATATTTTAACTGTACCGTATTACTTCGTCATATTAAAGTCTTTGGGTGATAACATAAAAATACATGGAATAGAATTATAGTAATAAATGATACTCACTGGTACTGTTCCATGTCAGTGTCAAGCAGGGGAGGGAACGTCATATTCGGAGATACGTTTACATATCCAACTAGGAAGTTGTTGGCAGTCAATAGGTTATGGATTTTCACGATCAGTACGCCCACTGCTACTCCGAGCAGCAAGCCTAGCAAGTGAGTCATGTTCGTCTGGTTCATGCGCAAGAAGTAGCGCTGGTAAAGCATTTCCACCTGTGAAGACAACTTACTGTGAATATATTTGATAATAGGCATGATGTCTAATTCTCAAAAACTCTTCTAAAATATATCATATTTTTGTAGAAAATTAAGGTTTTTGTGCAATAAAAGTACATTTAAATTTTAAGTTTCAAATTCATTCCAAAACGCTCGCCCGTGTCATGGCGTCTGTCATTACGTCACGGCTCAGTAAAAAATGCAGAGATCGCGTATACGCTTTATCGAAAAAAATGACGTTTACGAGACGTGACGTAAATTGACGTAATTCGATCTGATGTTTCAAAATCTTTGAATCCTATTTAATTAGATCAGATAAATATTTTGGCGATACTTGAATATTGTCATCATGCCTAGTTCTCCCTTTTTGTGCACACTGTATACCCTATTACTTCACTCTCTCTACTTTCCTACTTTTCTGCATACATTAACACAAACAAAAAGTAAGTAGGCCTGGGTAAGAGTATAGAGTTAAATGCGTTTTTATTTTGATTTAGCATTTAATCCTGTTAATTAGACACTACACACATAATTAAAATGATAGGACACAGTTGCAATGACGGCTTTATCTAGAGCAGTGTGTGAGGCGGACACGGATTTACATCTACTAGAAGCCGAAGATGAAATTAAAGGCGAGACATGGTCTAAAGCCGACAAATCTTAAATTCTTCTACCATAGGTCCACAAGTGAGGTCATCAAATCTTAAATTCTTCTACCACAGGTAAGTACATTGCTATAGTTCGCATGAATAATTAATTATTTTAAAACAGTAAGATCATACCTTGTATCTATTTATTGCATCTTAATAAGAATATCTCGTTAAATCTCGGAGAAATCTAAAATCTTATAGCGGATTCGCAATTACCTAAACTATAACAATCGAATCGCTCTATTATTTTAAGTAGGTACCTACATTTGTCACGAAATTCGTGATAATTAGAAAACTGGTCATTACAGTCCATCATTAGGTTTCATCAAGTAACGTTAGTTTGGAAAAAAAATCCAGAATCAAAATAAAATATAACGCGGCAAATTAAAGGACGGCGCGGCGGTGGTAGTATCTTAATAAACTAAAATACCTTCTGCCTTGAATATAAAATATTCATAACTACAACAATTTTCATTCGTAACTGATTTCCCTAATTTAAACCAGTGAAATATGATACCCATTCACGTATTTCCGCTTCGTTATTCTTATTTCCATATTTAACATTAAATATTATTACGTATAAGGAGGATGAAAATTATTCTTTCTCACTGAAATCGCTACGCAAAATCTTGACTTGGGTATTATTTTATGAGCATTATTATTCTTGAGCACTTGTAGGATACATTACCTGAATGAGATCAACATAATTACGTACTCTTTTCTATCTATTTGACTGCTATTACATGTGCCCATGTGTGAGATACCGGAAATATGCCTATTCGTTTTTACAAAATGGATATAGACAAGAAAAAGCCCATCTGAGGTTTAAAAAGGCACTACAAATATAGTCAAATCAACAAAAGGTCGAATACTAAGCGGACCAAATTGTACACTTTTTTTACAGATAAAATTCAAGGTAATTTATATTTAAGTCAACTTTTTTGTAAATGATTAGGTATTAGTATTATTACCAAATATAGGCAGGCTTATCCGTGAATATTAAATAAATGATTGATGAATTGCCAATAACGTAACCTCCCTTTACTTCGATTCAGAACAAGATGTCCAAAATCAAAACAAGTTTTAATAACAAAATTTTGAATTCATGTTGAATGGTACTAAATTTTCTGTTTTGGTCGAAAATACTTTCCTGTAATGTGTAATGTTACTAACTTGGAGTCATGTATCTTGGAAGTAGGTAGATATAGATAGTCTAAATTACGACTAGTGTTCTTATTTTGTATAACGTATTGTATGTATGTTGGTTCCGTTGCCCTTCAAAAAGTTTGAAATAAAAAGCAAAATTAAACATTTTGAAAAAACCCACGACGGTTACAATGTAGGTAATTGAAAAAGGATAAAGTAATAAAAAAACCTCGACTTGAAAAACAAGAAATTGAACCCAAGAAAATCCGGCGAGGGCTGCAAAAATAAATATAAATAAGTACTTATAGCAATTAATATCTCTGAATTGTTCACGTTACTACAACTACAAAACTAGTTCATTTAATGACAGCCCCGGACGAAATTTCTTGTTTTTTTAAGTTTTCTTGTTTTACGGACTTTCTTGTTCTTTCTTGATTTTTTAAAATTTTGCTTTTTATTAAAAAATCTATAATAATTTAATTTCTTAAATTATAATGAATATCACGAAAGTATCATTACTTATACAGGTACCAAATATTCAATGGTTTACCCATATGGAGATATGGACGTTAATATGATTAGCAATTCTCCATGGGGACCATTTTGTCCTCTTTACACAAAGTGAATCGGGTAGATTGCGTTTTTAGTGTTTAACAAGAAACCATAATTTTATGGGTATTTGTTTTAAATTGTGTTAGAGCGTTAGAACTTAAAAATCCTACCTTTTTCAATTTTACTGAAAATAAATTAAGTGGCGTAAATAGGTATATCCTTATTATTAGATTTTTTATATTTATGTACAATCAAATCCAACGAAATAAAAGTACAATGTTAATGAGCACTTTATTTTACCGGTGGGAAAATTCGATGGGACGAAGTGGAATAGTTATTGTCCAGGAAATGTCTTATTTTAAACTGCATTGAATGTTGAAAAAAAGTAAATCACTTCAAAATTTTCTATCTGTGTAGGTAAATTGACGCCTACACCTTACACCTTACACCGCATACACCTTTCCACCAATTATAGTCATTAAGTCAAAAATGAAGTAACTTTGGGACACCATTAAAAGTTTGTATAAAAGTGTATAAAAGTGAAAAATATATTACGGAGGCATGGGTGGTTGCGGTGCGACCGGAATATGCCAGATCGGCGTCGTGTAATCTGAGTCAACAGTGAAGGCCCAGTTGCTAAGCAACTAACTGGGTCTTTTTTTCGATGGGTCCGGGATCGACTCCCAGCTACTTACATCGATATCTTTGTGATCTATGAACGACAACGAAAACTGCTTTATGTCGTTGGATTGAAAAGAAATCCAAATCCAGACGAACACTAACATAGAAAAATAAAAATTCTACAAGCCTGACACCACAGTCATCTTTTATCTAGCCACACCAACTAATATCTAACCATCTTTTACAAGTCGATGTTATGTTCTATTATATAAAAGGCAAAGCTGATTGACTGATGTGTCAACGCAAAGGCCAAACTCTTGGGGCTAGAAAGGGCTTTTATGACGTAGGCATCCACTAAGGTAGGATTTTTTAAATTCACCCTCAAGGGGTTGAAATCGGGGATAGAAGTTTCTATGCATTTTTTTCTTCCTTTGTCATATTTGCATGAAATTTCGTATGAATAGGGTATGGTAAAAATGATGAGAGATATGTTTCAGCGTTTTCCAAAATTCAATCCCTTAGAGGGTAAAATAGGGGAAGAAAGTTTTTTATAAACGCAGTCATATAGGCCCAACCGGCCCAACTACGGGTTAGAAACTTAAATTTTTAACATTAAATATTAGCTTTAGAACAAATCACTATAAATACGAGTACTATGACCCATGTTAGTTTTAATTCTGTTTAATATCCAGTGAACTGGATTCCAAGGACCACTGGAATGGAACATTATACACGGATTCTATTCTACGTTCGCCGAAGAAATCAGAAACCATGGCAAAAAATAAATCACGATCGATGATAACAACCTAAATGTATGTTGGTACATCATAACACTACTAGACATATAAGTACTAACCGACACTTTTATTACCTACTGTAAAAGTTTGGTCTTTTGGTTCATTTTAATAAGGTAGTATTCCCTTCGCGAATTATTCCTGCAATAATATTTTATAATAGAATTTATATACCGTACCTCTTTATAGGCAGTCGCAGTCAGGTGAGAATGATGGTCGGGGCCCTGCAGCACGACAAACATTTCTAATTGTCTCATTTAAAATTGCATGCGATCCACACACAGAGACGATTATCGTGCATTTACCAGTAAGTATGTTTTATTTTATCGACTCATTTCAGTATCACGTAGTCAGGGGTTCATAGATCGAAATTTTGAATGAAATCTGTGCCAATTGTTAAAATTCCCGACATCTTGTGTGACTAAGCAGTAAGCACAGGAGGACGATAATCGCACCGTGATGTGTATGTTGCATAATGTCATATTTATCTTCGATCATGTCTTTATTCACCGCAGGTCTATATGTCTAAGGGAGCGGCTTGCAAGCAGTTTCTAAAATTGGCGATAGCTTCATGTAATAGTAGCGTAAAATGATAAAGATACGAGCCACAATTATACAGATTGCGATATTCAGGTTCTTGCGTATTATGCGTATAATTCGCAATGGAAATTTTCGATGAAACTCCGGAGAATTTCATTGAAGACTGATTAAACGAAAATAATTCGGCCAATTGTATTTTTGTACGACTTAATAATAACGTTCGACACAAAAGGAATTTCTTTTAACATCGCAATTTTAAGTTGATAGAAATGAGAAGACTTCAAAATTTAAACGAAACAAAGTGAAAAATAAATAAAAACCAGTAGTAAAATACTGAATATAGGTATTTTCTCAAACATGTTACTTGTAGGTCCTAATAAAAAGCAATAATATTATTTTTGTTCTATAATATTAAAATTATACTTATGATAAATAATATTTAACATATCTTATTAAATGTACCTACGCTTATTATCTTTGCATTAACTTGGTAAGTACTTTTAATTACCCTGTAATGTAAGATTTATTCAAAGCTAGGATCCTTGCGGCCTAGTAATTAAATCTGTTATTTGGTCTACAAAGTCAGTACCTATACGAGCAAGCATGGTACTTATCTATAAGAAAACAAACTTAATCACTTCTATAACCAACAATGTCTTTTCTAGACGCACATTTCTTAATAAATATATGATAATAAATAATAAAGATTATTAAATTTACACGTTATTTGTGATCTGCTTTTAAATATTATTTGTGGTTCTCCCACTATATAATAATATAAAATTTTGGCGTTTCTTCGACTTCGGATACACAAAGATTTGTTATTATTTTTCAATGGTAAGTACTCTTTAGGACATTATAAGTAATTTGATAATTGAGTTAATAAATGAAAATTAATTTTGCCCTGAAATTGTTAAGTCTGTAAAAAAGCTTTGCATTTAAAATAACAACAGGCTGTTGGCAATGTTGTGGAGCCAACCAAACTCGTAAATGAGTTTTGACTTAATTAACAAATTACCGGCCCACCGTGGCGTCCAATTATAATTAATATAATTCGATCATTATCTAGTCTTCTTCTGTATAAGCCATATTTAATTTAAATATAACTTAATGTTTATTAATGAATTGGTGGAAAAGCATTTAGGTATAAAGATAGTGTGCATTACTGTGCATATATAAACATCGCATATTTTTGTACTCATATCAAATAGATACCTATATTTTATTTATATATCTAAGTTTAAAATGCAATACTTGGAGTACCTATGTATTTACACTTGTCAGCCATAAATACATACTATTCATTTTTCTAGTTGAATATTCATTATAAATCATTTTCTGAGAAAATTCTTGAAACGTGTTCAATTAATTGAAATACAAAAAAGTAGATACGTAAATTTTTATAATTATAGTGTATTATGTACATTGTTTCGGGGCACACAAATAATAAAAGGGTTTTATTTTTTATAATAATTTATTAGTTGACCTGAGACCATAATATAAGTTTATATTGCAAATGCAGTAGAAATGAAACATTATTTTCAACGAAAACCTCTTGTTTGTGGTCTCTTTTCACGTTTACATCTTTACACGTTAACCTAAAAAACTTTTAGAAAACGCGGGGTCCCGTTCCTGATCCTCTCTGGTTGGGAACAAGTCTTTTTACTCAAAGAGAAAATAAAATTCAGGACCCTTTTTTCATTTAATAAGACATACAAATTGTTTGTTTCCGTCAGTGTACGTAATCACTACCATGAAACAAAAACGGTTCCAATATTTAACGGATCGTTGTTTAACAGTTTCGTGCATGACTGTTTCCACGAGTGTTTTGATTCAGATATTGAATTTATTCCTATAAACCGCTTTGTTGAACTTGCGTTGAAAACAGGTTGGTAATTGCCATATATTTTTAACCAAAAATAATGAATTTGTATATTTGAAACCTTTGTGACTTTATAAGTAAAAGTTATAGACAGGTAGAAGTAGTTTGAAGAAGTCTGTTGTTGGTAGTAACTAAAGATAGTGCCGCTTATTATGCTTTCATACTAGGTATTATCCTATAAAATTATTTTGCACTAACATACAATTAATCCCCTCGTGTTAAATTGGGCATAAACATTTTGACCTTCTTTTTTATTTGACGTACCTACATCTTACTCAAATTTGCCTCTTTTAAGAGTAAAATGAATCCTCGGAAAATCCAATTAATTATATATTCTAAGCTCATTTAACTGCGTTACAAAATAATAAATTAATAACTAATGAGATTTTTAATAAAGTAATTTTTATAGTATTCAGATATTTGAAACGTGCAAAGTAGTTAGTAGTAGTATATTTGTTTTATCTCACATTTGACAGTAAGTATATCAAACATCGTTTCACAAGTTAGTGCGGCAGACAAAACCATTAAACATATCTCTGAAGAGGAACAATCTTTATTATTACAGTTTTTTTATTATCAACAAAAAGTTAAATCATTGGAGTTTTATTAGAAATAATATCTGCAAACGAAACAAAAGGAGATGGTAGCTTTACAGAACAGGAAACCGAAAAACTAGTAGCAAAAAGCGCACAGAGATCGTAGGAAAAAGAGGGGATTTAAGACGGACTGAAATATTCAATGAAATATTTAATAGCATTCTAATACTCTATTTATTCGTATTAGGAGACAAATCACAATGACGATTTACGTACATCATGTTAGATGTAGGTAGCTCAAAACACTCAATGTTAGTTACATTATCTACAATGTACCAGCTAGCATGTCACACGTAACATTTCGAGGTACTTTTTACGGTTTTTATGTACGAAACGGGTACTTACGTGAAGGTTGCTGAATCGATGAGACTCACAAAGTGCTTGCACGGGCAGCGGGCAGAATCGGAGGCAGCGGCGCCAGCAACTCGACTCCTCGCTGTCCTCGTCACCGTCGGACCCGCCGCCCCCGGTGACATCTATCCGGGTATCTGTGTACAACATATTTAACATTGAGTCCTTGTCCTAATTAGCTGACATAAACGACCCAAAATCCAACATGACATATAATTAAATTCAGGGCTCCGTGTGAAGCTGTCCAACTTGAAATATGCACTGATATATTATGAATTCTGACCGGGTATCTTTTTACTATACAACATAGGGTTAGGCCTTATCCTAAGTGGCTGACACAACCGACTCACCAACCAACACGACAAAACTTAAACGAAGGGCTCTGACCGCGTTAGCACACCTCCACCGCGAAACCGCGAACTAGCGAAATCGCTGAAGTTTGCCACCAATTTTGCCACCGTTTGTCCGTTGTAATACGGGCAAAGCTTGGGTGAAACATTCAAGCATTTCGTAATTCGCGATTTCGCGGCGGAGGTGTGCTGCCGCGCTGTATGGAGCTGTCCAAATTGAAATACGCACTGACGTTGTCGGACGAGTATGAATGACTATTAAATATCGTATCGTATAAAGCGCACAATCTAACTAGATAAATTCATCGTTCATTTTAAATTGAACAAACTTGATACAAAACATTATTTTAGAAATGTTTGTAGGTTGGCATATTATGTAGGTATTATGTACGACGAACTGAAAGGCGAAGACAACGCTGACAAAGGTACGCTGGGAGGTGGGTCTTGGGTTCGATTCCCAGGAGAGATTTGAATGATGAATTTGAATTTCTGTTTCTGGATTAATTGTGTTCTTGTATTGTGTGTGTCCATGACACCCATGACACAGGGAATCTTAATAAGGGCAGTGGGGCCATGAGCTGAAAGCGTCATTTATTATTATTCTACACCAAGCAACGACTTAAAAAACGTTACCATTACAAAACACACAAATATTTTTTAGACTAAAAACAATTCTATTGGGGAAACATATTTATAATCATGCCAGGTTTAAAGTCCCTATCCAATTAATTCAATCACAAAAATACACAAAAATATATTATCCATTTGTTCAATCCTCCATCCATTAAGGCTAATTTAATTAGCCTTTTCCCTTCAAAAACAACTCGAACCAAGTAAATTTGTGAATTAAATGGATACAGATAAATAGAAAACATTCCATTGGTTAATTTTAAATAAATACTAAGAATAATACTACATACAATTATTAAGGAACTTACCCTTTCTCGGGGTTTTGGGTAAAATATCCATATTCAAATAAGAGCAATGAAAGGGCCTTATAAAATAATTATCATTGGCGTGACGGAATCCGCGACCCAGTTGCGTCCGCTCCGCCGGCGACCTCTCCCTATGAAACCATAATCCCCGCATCACACGCTGCTCATAACCTTCATCGCTATCAACCCGGGGCGGTTTTTACAACGAACTCCTGATATAAAATTAGGTATACGAGCCTACCTGTTACTCGACAGTTGAGATGTAGACATAATAAAGGCGTAAACGTAAAAAGTTTTATTTCGTCCGTAACCAAGTGATCACGCCGAGGCGGTGGCGGCGGGAGGCGAGGACGGCGTGATTACGGCCCTACGTGCTGACAACCGTGACATATCACCCCCATAAACCTTGCTGTAACCCTATTTATCTTTTATACTGAATCTAATAGCTATTCGTACAATTTGGCGGTCTCTTGTTGCGTTTTTGCAAAAGTGAAAGTTATATCATTTTACCGTTCACTTTAGTTTAAAGCACCATCAGGTAATACTAGCCCAAATAATTTATGAAAATATGTGTATTAACATGAAGTATACAATCTTCATTCATTTTCTGTCGATAAGGAACTGAGGCGATACTCTTTACAATCAAACCTTATTCTTTATGCAAGAGTTGACACATACGAGTAGATCGACCTGAAAAATAGGTATCGCATTAATAACCTTCTTTATTAAATCGGTTAAAAGTACCAGACAAATTTTCCATCACAAAGGTACCTACGAGTACATCTCGTAGTCATGCGCTTCAAAAGCGCTAGCGAACGTGTGCATAGAGGGAGGTCAAAGAGATTCATGCGAAGTGGAAATTAATATTCATTCTGGACCCCAGACGTCTTCGAATTTCATTAAATAATTAACGCAGGAAAGGAGGAACTGTACAGAAGATCATTTGACTTTCAAGATAGATGAATAGTGATGAAATAGAATATTTATAGAAATACTTAAATTTAAGGCTATACTTAACATTAAGCCTTTCATAGTTTTAATAGGTACATTTTTTGATTTATTAACAAAGCTATTAATGACAAGTATAAGTATAATTGAAAACAATAAAAAACTGAGTTTTGAATATAACTGCACGTGACAAAAACGCTTTGTTTTGATTGTTTGATTTATTCTACACGTCATTAGCGGCATTACGGCACTTTACAAGTTATCATGTAGATATATTATGTTTGTTTGATATGAAATATATTTACAATCAAAAACAAATTTATTTAACTCTTTATTTAAATAATAATTCACGTAAAGAAGGTTCTTTGAATAAAATTATTTGATTTACATACATACCACAGAGATAACATAATGTGAATGATTCGATTACATCATGAAATTGAACATTAATTTACCTGTAACGTGTTTATAAAGCGAGCTAAGTGAAATTATTTCAATGAAAACTCCCCTTTTAATTGTCTGCTGACGTAGTGATCTTTACGAGTAAGTCAGTACGGTGTACATGTTGCTAATGAAAATTAAACATGACTTGAGCTATCAATTTTCCTCACCATTGAATAGAGCAAGGCAAATTAAATTACATACATACACTCAAGTCTACGCAGTTTTGTATTTATTTATGTAATCTATTAGTTTCTTTTTTGTTATTTTTGTTTACTTTTCAGTTATGTTTTCATTTCCGTCGAATAAAATGTTTCACATGAAAAAAAAATAAGAATCCATATCAAGTCTAATGTAATATATTTATTGAGAGAGGTATTTCACTCACGGACTAATAAAAACGATTTTTTGGGCAAAACTCACCACCTAATGGTGTGATACTGGGGTTAAAAGTTGCATAAAGCCCCTTTCATTGGAAGTGCGAATCCTGCAGGGCTAGCTACCTACGAGATGATTTTTTCCTTTTCAATCATTGGGAATCAAATGTGAGTGGTAAACGTAGAAATTTTCTACGAGTTACTGCAAAACTACTCTCATTCTACTCATTTCTACTAAAAGCTACCTACTGCAAATCGGCTCTGAAGGTGATGGGATATTTCCGGCAATTATTTCATGGAGAGATTTATTTGAGACTTTATTAAAAATTCCAACGCTCGTGATTTACGTTAAGGGCCTCAGCACCTGAATTTTTCCTTAATAAAGCTTAAGAATTATTGGAGCATCACATAACATTTGTAAAAAATCTTAAAAAAACATCACTTTAAAAAAAAATGATTGCTGTGCCAAGTAATAAGTGAAGTTTGTAATTAGTGTAACAAGTAACAATTGGTAAGTTAACGTGATAAGTAACAAATAAAGAGTGTTATTATACGACGATAACTATCCTTTATCTGAATTCGTCGGAGTTTGCTATTAGCTCGTCAAGTGTCTCAGTCAAACTGAATATTCAATCATCAAACATTATGAGATTGAAACGAAATAGAGTACGATAAGGGCTCACGATTATGCTTTTAATTCTAATGTGAGTCTCTTTTAGACTGGCGGAGTGCCTCAAATAACTATCTAGCGTGTATAAATAAAATATTGAAACGACTAAAACGGGTCATTAATGTTTTTTTTTCATTTTAAATATTTTTCTCTTGTACGAGATATGGGTAGTAAAATAATTTTTAAGCACGAGTAAGACAGATAGTCTATATGGTCATTTTGAATACGAATCATTTTTACTAATCATTATTTAAAGTATATTCACAATTTCAATGATTTTCAAAAAATATGAAAATTGTATGGTTATCTTATAATACGAGTATATAAAATTCTCATGTCACAGTTTTAGTTTCCATATACACCTCCAAAACGGCTTGTCCGATTTTTATGAAATTTTATATGCACATTCAGTAGTTGTGAATCGGCTACTGTCTATTTTTCATACCCCTAAATGATATAAGAGTTGTCCGCACCTAACATTTTTATTTTATTTTTTGGACAATTTTTATTTTTTAATAATGTGGCATTAAAAATACATAGGTACAACCCTAAATTTTCACCCTTCTATCACCAAGCTCTATTTTGAAATAGTCGATTTTTAACGCTCGATAACTTAGGTATATCGCAAAACAACGTTTGCGGGGTCAGCTGGTATACATAATTATAGATGACCTAACTCAATCTGACCATTTCAACAATACCTATGGCGAATTTGTCCTTAACTAATATTGAATACGATTCATGTAGGTATTCGTTATGCGGATTTCTTTTTGCTCTCAAGATCAAGATTATTTTTCGAACACTAAAGATAGGTAATATCGGTAACAAAAGTCTTACGAGTATTTATGATGAAGCTTCGTAATCGGACGAGACTACGACGTCGGGTTGAGTGTGGACTGAGGGCAAACAAAGATTACGACACAAAATGTCTAATCTGCGCTCTGGGTACGTAATAAGATACTGGACCGATCAGATTCTGTATTATTGATATTCGTATGTACAGACCTACTATTTTTGTGTATTTTCTACACTACAGAATTCGCAACTCCTTAAGCTAGCAAACTGAAGCAGCAATGGGCTGTCCACATCGTTCGAAGAACTGATAACCGGTGGGGAAAATGGAAAAAATAAATATAATTGCCTCGAATGGCAACCACGTTTAGTACAGTAGTAGTAAAAGGAGTACAGGGCTCCCTACTAAGATACAAAACTAAATAAGATAAAAAACAAGTCATAGATTCGTCCATGACGAGAACTTTAAACTGATGTCCAACGTCCGTTCGGGGCGGTGTCAAGAGTGATTTATAGATATCGTATACCTACCAACGATATATTATATATGACAGATACTATGCTGTAAACTCTAAAGTATAGACACGGCGAGTCAAATATATTATGCGTTACAACATTCTTATAGCTTATAAAATTGCGGGAAATTGCAGGCGCGGACTGTGAAGTCTTCAAAGGAAATTGTTCATTCCCGACGTGCCTTGCTTAACTTTGGGATCGACATAATGTTATTATTATATTTTGAAAGCGCTGACATTTATAATAGGTACTTAAATGTTTCATAAACATCACTTATATATTCATAATTTAATTGACTTTTCAACATGAAACCTTAGAGATTGTCATATGTGTAGTACTGTAGGTACTCGTATGTATAAATCTCATTACATTTAATGTTCCGCAAATGAATCACCCCAGAAATTATCATCTTAAGGATTTATAAAATAAAAAAAATAACTTTATCATTAATAAATTAAATTGATTTCAATTATAAGCTCTATCGGAAGCCTTATTACGGAAACTAATTAACCCTTTGATGGTGAAGTCGTTTGTCGCCAGTCTTTCGCTCCCTGCTTGTTAGGTTAAATATTTTTCCCCGAGCGGAGCAACGGTGGAAGAGGAAGCTGTCCTCTTTTTCTTTAATCATGCACACCATGTCCACGAATTTTTGTTTAATTTTTAAGTATTTTAGATACTTGTTTAGCGGAGGACTAGCAACAGCCTTTATTTTTCCGTTTAGCCGACGACTAACAGCAGCCTTTTTTCATACAGTTCGCTATTTTGACTCAAAATGCTAGAGGGTCCCAAAAGAGAGATAAGTTATAATTACGTAATAATGAGTTACAACCTTAATAAATTGAAATCATAATAATATTTATATTAGTACAGTCAGCACAACTTTTTGGTAAGATGTTTAATTGTTTGAATATAAAATGAATTTCTAATTGATTTTCCGATACTTATGTTAGATATAAAGTCGAAGGCGCAGATTTCTTATTATTTTCTGCTGAAAAAATGTCGCTTCTCAGCCTGCTACTCCAATTAGCAATTCAAATATTTTCTTTTTTATTTCTCATTTGAATTGACTTGAGGCTTTAAGCCCATAATGCTGGCATCTAAGCGACACTTTCGACATTTTATATGCTGATTTGCCGATTTGTTGATTAAAGAGTGAGTTTTTCCTCTCAGAGAGAATTTATAAAAAGTTAAAGGAAAGAGAAAATATAACTTGCTGTTCCATCCTTTACTTTACAACTTGTTTTGTTATATTGATCCAGTTTTGATGTGGCTACCATACTACAGGTTTGAAACAACCAATATACTGTAACGAACGCCTGAAGTAGCTGGATATTTTACGCTAAAAGCTTGTCTGCCAAACCAAGCCTTTATATTAGCGCCAAGCCAAAATTGGGAGTTGAGTTATGCCAATTTAGCCAATGTCAGCCATTCGAACGAGAATTAAATATTATCAAGAAAAGTAGCTGCCGTTTTATTGTCCATTTTACATTCAGAAGCGGTATTCGGTGAAGCGAAAAGAAGCGATGATCCGATAAATCTACACCACAACCGCGTCATCCTGAAATTTCCGGCGAGCCCATGTCGGGAGATAAAGTGACTTCCCTGGCGGAAAAAATTTAAATCGTTGCGTGAAGAAAAGTTCGGCGTAGAGAGAAAATAAGTTCAAAGAGCTGTATGTGATCTTCAAGAAGAGAGTCATTTTGTTAAATCCAAGCCCACACGTGCTTCTTCAATAATTCTCAATTTTGATCCACATACTGATAATTGCACCGTTGATTGTCGAGTCAATACTTGTATTAACGATGCTTGGCAGAATTGATAAAAATGTGGTAAACTCGCCGAGATATTATGAATTAAAGGGCTACATCATACTCCTTTCCGGCACTGTGCTGCACGGCGTGGGGACTACATGATACATCAAGGTTTTGAACATGGTTTGAGATACAAGTAGACGGTCGACTGGATAAGTGCTAACCAGAGCCGAGAGCTGCGCAGAATACACCCATCGGCACTGCATAAGTGTGATCACGAGGAGTCTAAATTGTGAGATATGTCGTAGTTTCCAGTACCACTGCCAACCGCACGATACTAGACACCACCTACTACGAACCATACGATCTAATATTCGCTCTCTCTAGTAGACCTATTTGTGATGTTCCTATACCGGGAAGGGAATTGTTCGTTGATGATCAAGCCGTATTCCGTAGCTATATATCAGTCATCAACTTCATTTATGAAGAAACTATGGTTTAATATCAGCTGTTTAAAGTATTTCTCTTTATTGATAAAATGTACTCTGTGGATACAATGTAAACAAATGTCCTATTAACCATAAAATTGAAAATTTAAAAATGCCCCCGACACAATTTGACAATTTTCATTGAACATATTATTTTGTAATGTGTACGTGATGCGCTATCATTTGAGACCCCACTAGATTATATTTGCAGACATTCGGTTATTCTTCCCCCTTCCACCCCCCACAACTTTTAAACGATTCACCCGTATTTCATCGAACTTACCCGAAACTCACCTTTCATACAAAACAACTAAATTGAAATCTCTTCATCCGTTCGCGAGCTACGATGTCACGACCGAATCACAGACAGACAGACAGACACGCCAAACTTATAACACCCCATCTTTTGCGTCGGGGGTTAAAAATACTTGATTTTGATTATGAATCTCTAATTTACAGCTGAGGATTTCATTCACATTGTAAAAAAATATTGCAGACTTACCGTCACTAAGTAGGGGTTGAATATCTGCATCAGGTTTTCCCGCAGGACACAGCGGGAGAGTGGCAGAGGTTGACTGTCCTCCGCCATCCGTGTCCACCTGTAACCAAAACTCAACATTGAAATTGTTTATCTATAAAAATAAAATAAATAAAAATGATGTGGTGTCATGGGACACCTGGTAGGAACGAATTTCCTTCGGATAATATACAAATATTAGTGTGAAGAGCACAAGTGTTTGTTCTGTGTCTGACTATAAGTCTTATTAACCCCCGACGCAAAAGAAGGGGTGTTATAAGTTTGACGTGTCTGTTTGTCTGTCTGTCGGTCGTGGCACCGTAGCTCGCGAACGGATGAAGAGATTTCAATTTAGTTGTTTTGTATGAAAGGTGAGTTTCGGGTAAGTTCGATGAAATACGGGTGAATCGTTTAAAAGTTGTGGGGGGTGGAAGGGGGGAAGAATAACCGAATGTCTGCAAATATAATTGAGTGGGGTCTCAAATGAAAGCGCATCACGTGCACATTACAAAATAATAAGTTCAATGAAAATTGTCTTTATTGCGTCGGGGTTTTTTTTAAATTTTCAATTTACTATTTTGATTATATAAAAAACTAGCTGACCCCGCAAACGTTGTTTTGCCATATAAGTTATCCATATAGTTATAGATTCGACACCTAATTATTATTTACATTTTAATTTTCCAAACTATTTAATTTTTTCAGGGCTAGAGGTCTATATAAATATCACTTACCACTATAGCGGATTTATAGGTATTTCAAAACGAGCTTATTGTGTTTATTGCCCCTACAATCTTGTTTTAAACCTAATAATTGGACGTAAAGCCATATTATTATTACATTTGCTTTGTTCATTTAAAGTTTTTAAATATCTTGCTCTACATAACGAGTAAACAGTCGTATGAGTCAGCTCTAATGCAATAAAACGATTGCTGAATAGACATTACAATACTGGGAGTATTGCGATGCGTTCTGTAGCACACGTCGAGGATTTATTGGCATTTCTAGAACAGCTTATTGTGCTTATTGACGCTATGGGAGCGCATAACACTCGGCGTTGTGATTTAAATAAAGTTTCTATTTTTCTCTTCCTCGTGTGATGGGTTGAATTTTAGCCGATTATGAGGAGTGGTCGAAATTGAACTGTTCTTAATTGCGATTGCTTTTTCCTTCAATCATGAGCTAATTTGACGGATTTTCAAACAAGCTTCCATCCTTTATTCGGTCCCTCCAAGTTCGTGACCTTCGGTTTATCCTCCATTTGTATGACAGATTTATCTATTATATGTCTTATTGTGGGATCCCATCACTCCGGTTCTATACCAAAACTCATCAAAATAAGTTTAGTATAAAAAGCCTCAAAACCATAATAGACATAAAGTGTTCATTCTAGTTTATTCGCCATTCCGAGGATAAAGAAACTCAGAAACGTACTGTACAAAGTTTTAATAACCTGTTAGTAGTTTTCCACTACGAAACTAAAGTGATTTTAAGTAATTAGGTATCATGATAATTAAACTTCTCCTATAGGCAAGGCCAAGCTATTTTTACCTTTACTTTATTATACATTTGCTTTAATTTCTATATTGAGCTTTAAGTGTAAATTAATAGTGTTATACATATTATAATTAATTAAATTTTAGTTTTGTATTTTTAGTTTAACACTAAAGTTATTTTTTAACCCCCGACGCAAAAGAAGGGATGTTATAAGATTGACGTGTCTGTCTGTCTGTCTGTTTGTCTGTCTAACTGTGATTTTGTCGTGGCACCGTAACTTGCGAACGGATTAAGCGATTTTAATTTCGTTTTTTTTTTGTATGAAAGGTGAGTTACGGCCGAGTGTTCTTAGACATGTTTGGCATGTCGAAATCGGTTGAGTCGTTTTAAAGTTAAAGTGGGGCTGAAAGTGGGGAAGAATAACCGAATGTCTGCAAATATAATCGAGAATAATAATGAAAATGGTCGTTATTGTGTCGGGGGTTCTTTTTAATTTTCAATTTAATTAGTTAACTAACGTTTCGCTTTTATGTGTTTGTCAGTGAGAATTAACATTTTTAATTGAAAGGAAGAATTAATAAAGCGACTATTTTAGTTCCCTTAAGTATCAACGCACTGACGTACGATATTTGATAGGAATATTAAATTCTATCCTATTTGATCAAGTGATTATGATTCTTTTTACTCGTTGCCTATGAAGTAAACCATTGTTTATTAACTCTTATTATATAAGTAGAATTCTTAATTAGGGAATGCAGCCAGAATCTTGGGTACTCTGCCGCAGGACAGTGGTTTGGACTCAGTATTTTATTTGTAAAATTTTATTTTTATTTATTTTTATTCTATTCCTTTTTTGTTACAAGTTATGTAAATAGTTGTATAAATAATGTAATAAAGTATTTACCCTAATTAGGTATCTTTAAAAATAATGCTACGGCGTAGGCCTTCTACGAACCAGACGCGAACGCCTACGCATGTTTAGCAAGGCATTAGACTGCTTTAATAAAGTAGGCAAAATATCTTTAGAGCTCGGAATAGATTTAAATAAATGTAGGTATTATGCCAGATATAAAACAGCCGACAACGGAATGGCGGCTTCTCTGGTGAGCAGTCCCGGTCCCGGAACGGTCCCTTATGAGTTGTCTATAAATATGATTTATGTGATAAATAATAATATGATTTTTCATTTGGAGAGGTTTCTACCGGTTCTTAGCCGCTATTTATGGCTTTTCCCATATACCCATATTCGTCTTCCTTAGGAGCACAGAAAGCTGCTATCTCAATAATTATAATAAAGATGTTATACTCAATATCTTAGTCTCCCGGCTCTTCTATCCTATTTGTACATAAAGCAACTTCTTGTCTAATTACAATTAAATCAGTTTCGCAGTATGCCATAAACGTCTAAATTAAATAACAATTTACCAACGTAGAGTAATTTAATACGCTGTACATATTTGCTATCTTTGCGGCGAGCGCAAGAATCTATGGGGTTCCGTGTAATAAGGTTTGTTAAGCCGTCGGTAGGAAACATTGGCGTTTAATTTCCGGACGAGGAATTAAGTTGCCCATTAAGGTAAATATGCAATAGAGTAACGCAAACCGCGATCGAGGGCATGTAAATTTGTTGATTGTGTCATCGGAAATTGTTTAATTTACATTGTTTGTAACAGTGGCCAGTGTGATAGAGTACTCAATTATTTTGTTAATGTTTCGAAGTATAAGCGTGCATGATTAAAGATCATGGGACTTTCAAATAAGAGCACTTGCACACTACCAGCGAAGCTACAGATGCCCGCTTATTACAAGAGTACTTACTATATCGCGTTTTGTTTAAATTAAGGTGTCTTATTCAACGATTTCAAATTTTTTTCTGACGAGGCAATATCACTATGTGAATAATTATAATTTTCTTCTTCACTTCTTCTCTTGAGAATCGTATTGAAACTAAGTAGTAACATGAATATTTTCTATTGATTTAAACGTGCTAACATGTGAAATCTTTTATTACTGTTAGCCGTACATTGTGTCCATCAAGGATATGCTTTGTGAAGTATAACAATAAAATTAAATATAATACGTACGAAATAAACACAAATCTACAAAAAGTGCAATGCATCTAATATTAGTATTCATTGTAGCGTAAGGGTACGCCTGTTGCTTTAAAATGCACTTGTTTGCATCCGATGTCATTCCCGTAGCTGCCCGCTCAAAGCTACTTGGGGTAAGCCCGGCACATACCTATAGAAAGAGCAAACTCGTCACAAAAACGGTTCCTAGCGGCGTATTGTATCACTCCGACTGCGACCGACTTCCGACCTCCGGGCGCTTAATTGAATGAGACGACGTGATTGGTGTTTGAGTTGCCGGCGGCGCGCCAACTTTGATTGCTCGAGTCTGAGTGTTTCCTTCTCCTGACTACCGACGCTACTTACATTTCCTATTTTTTCAGGCTTCTTTGTTCCCTTGATAATATAACTTGATTGAATCTGATTCTAAAGCAAATACGGCACCCTGCAACCCTCATGCAAACGATTCCTTTAGCACCAAATTATCCAAGAAACTGAATTTTCCGGTAAAGTTGGAGCAAAATAAACTGGTGGAAGAGCGTATTTTTGTTTACGAGGCCCGTCAATGAAGGAAATTCGATCTATAAATTTGCTGCCGAATATGGGCATATCAAAGTTTTTTTGTTAAGGTTTACCATTACGTTTAATATTATTCAATAAGAAAGGTTTATGTAGTATTCAAATTTAATGGGTTAGGTTTTCCCAATGATTTACATCATATTTTTATTTATTTAATAATTTAATTCTTTCTAATTATGTTTATTTTTTCCTAATTTTAATTTTTAAGTCCATGTTACGAAAACTACTCAAATAATTTTGATGAAACTTTTACCATTCCCTAAGTTGAAGAAAATGCAAACGAACAAAAAAGAACAATCCCGAGCCGTCAATTAGTTTCGGAGATATGCGAGGACAAACATATCTTCATACGTACATACATACGTACACCTATAAAATTTGGTATACTTGTTTGAAAGCCGTAATAGACCAACATAATTATGTAAATATTGTGCAGATCCGTTAATATTATATACATACGTGTCGAACTGATAACCTCCTTTTTCGAAGTCGGTAATAAAATACGATACGACACTTAAAAGTTGATTAATTACGGTCGCAATTTTATTTCTTGAAAGTAGAAAAGGAGAGAGAAAACATAAAATACGAAGAAACGCTCCGAGAAGACTTCTACACAATTAGTACACGCCTTCTGCCTGCCACTAATTGCTCTGATTTTAGTTGCTTGCCTTATATTTCACGATTATCATACGAGTAGGTATCATTATATAAAGTACTTTGTGTAATATAAAGTACCTTGTGTAAAAATAAAAATAAATCCAAAAAATAAAATAAAATGGTGTGGATAACCCTTATCTCAAGGGTATGAAAAATAAACAGTTGCCGATTCTCAGACTTACTGAATAGATATGCATATAAAATTTCATAAAAATCGGTCAAGCCGTTTTGGAGGTAAAATTCTCATGTCACAGTCTTAGTTACCATAAGACTGTGACATGAGAATTTTATATATAAGATAAGGCGGCAGAGGGTGGAAGGGAGAAGAGTTACTTAGTTCTAACGTATCCCGTATTATAAATTTAATATTGGAAACGAGTGCCGGTTTTTGATAATTTAAATTGTTTGTATTCTTCCATTAATAGGGAACACGATCAGAATTGGTGGTAAAAGTTTCCGGAAAAAAACTAAGAATAAAATAATTCAAGGTAAATAATAAGTTTGGATAGGTCCTGGTAGGCGTAATTATTTTGGTGGAGCGAAGCTGCGGTCCGCTAGTAGTTTATAAATCTTCTGGCCCCTCGGCTTTTGCATCATGTTGTCCTACAAACGTCACAATATTGAGTCATACAGTTTATTATTTTTTTATTTTCAACCGTTCTTCATTTATGCACAGTGCATACTATCCCCTACACTCGTATTCATTACACATATAGAGAGATAGCTAATGGTTGCGATTACAAAAGAATTGATAGTGTTTGAACTATTTGATTTCGATATAGTAAGTCATAGCATATTATTATTTATTTGCAAGACGGACTAAAATTGTTTACTAGGTGATCATTTTCGACTATTTATAAACCATGAAATCGGCGGGGGAGGTTGCGTGGGTGAACTAATAAGCTCCATCATCTTACTTTAGATAGGTCTACTTTAGATGTGTTTAAACTAATAACTGAATACTAATCTCGAAATTCGTTACAGCTACTTTTCGTTAACTTTTTCCTCGCTTTATATTTATGAAGTTTCTATAATGATTAGAAAAGAAATAGCAAACTATGAAACATTAAATTCAAAACGTAATACAGATAATATTTTCCTCACTAAAATTTGCATACCTAAAAATGGTAAATATAGATTGATTTAAATAATTTGTAACAACTCTATACCTATATGTGTGCAAATGAACGTTTTGTCTTTGTCTTTGTGACAACAGTGAATACTCTTTTTTATCAGACGTAGGTAAAAGTGGGCTGACAAAATCATAAAAAATGTTATTTGGAAGAATTGCCTGAAACATAAAAATGTTTTAATACGTAGATATTTTTTCAGATTACGGTTAGTAAGTAGCCATATTAACTGTTAAACATCTGGTAGCATGTACGCTTTAGCGCAAAGCGCAAAGAACTTTTTTTTGTGTAAAAACAATACATGCCTATTTCATCGAAGCTGAAATTAGAATATTCAGCTCTCTACCTGAGTCTATATTTGAAGCGTATTGATAGCAATACATAGCTAAAGCATGATAGCTAAAACAGGGGCGTTAAAACTTAATTGCATCGGGCGTTTGAACGCAAAGTAAAGCCAGTTTGACGTACAACGTACAAAGCGTGTAAAACAATTTGACACCCCGTCAACTCCGTAGACGTATAAATAATAACGCAATACTTATTCAATGTTAAAGGGTTAAAGCTTAAATAAGCTGCCTCTTACGTAAACAAGATATTGTTGCTAAGATTCTTTGTTAATGAAATGGAGTAATGTGTATATTAACTAAATTGCCTCTTCTATTTAATATTTAGGTAACTTTTACTTTGGTTTGAACTAAAGATTATGAATGATTAAAAATATGATTAAGAATGTCAGTAACCCATTAATGACCCACTACAGGGTCAGGTTTCCTCTCACAATGAGAGAGATGTGGGCCTTAGTCCACCAAGCTGGTCTAATGCGGGTTGGTGGACTTCACATACCCCAGAGAACGTTTTTTGTGAAAACTCAGGCATGCAGGTTTCCTCGTGATGTTTTCCTTCACCGCTACAGCAGGTAATATTTAATTTTAAAGCGCACATAACTTTTCTACAAAGTCATTGGTGCGTGCCACTGGGATTCGAACCCGAACCCCTCGATTCGAGGTCAAATTTTAAGCCACTGGGCTATCACAGCTGATGCTATTTGATTAAGAATATTTCGAACAAATTATTTCACGTTTTTAGCTGGTAAACTAAACATAACTAAAATGAAAGTAATATATAAATGGTATAATTATATCAAAAGAACAAAACTCTAATTTGTGTCCGCTAGTAACCATGCCTTGTTCAAGCGAGGGCAGGATCAACAAGGGCGCGAGCTAAGCCCATCAGCTGAATTATCCCGAAATGGAAAAAGTTGCCAACAAATATTGGACGGAACCCTCACAACTCTATTTACATTTGAACTGAGAATAAAGGAATGTAATTATCGCCCTCGCTGTCGCTTTCCCTAAATTCATTACCGAAAAATTGCAGATTCTTCAAGCCGAAAAATTATTGGTTTCACATCTCAGTGTGATATTTCTTTTTCATAAATCACTTTTTTGGGAATTAATTTCGCAAACAGTCAGTTCTATATACATGGCATTTTGTTAAGGTTAGCAAAAGTTATGAAGTGAATGAAACATTTCAAATCAATCTAAATCCGGAACTTGGTAGGTTCTATAAAGTTACATTTCGTAAAGATAACATAGCACGTGACAGTATTTCTATAACCATAGTTTATACATTAAAACAAACATCACCAAATAAAATCAATAAAAATTTCTTTCTATAAGTGTAGTAAATAAACTTGCGCAAGACCAGCGTGAACATAAGCATAAGTTGGTAAAAATGAATATGAAAATGAATAGGTACCTACTATTCCGATTTTGTGTGCTTTAAAGCTATTCGTAACTGTGTAATATTAAGTTCGGTTTTAAATTTGGTATAACACATAGAACGCAGATGGCAGGCGCGTTCCATTTAAATGACAAAAAGTAAGTCTAAGCACTTGCATAGTGCAAGAGTTTATTAACAATAGTACAGACAGGACATAAACGTAGACTTAAAAAGACATCGGTACCTACCTGCTGCAAAATACACACGTGAGGAATTGCAGAGTAATTTATCACAGAATTTTTAAAATTCAAAAAGCAACTTCTTTCGTTTTATAAATGGCAGAAGCCAACGTGTTTTAGGAAATTCGAGCTTGTTGTTTCAACGCGTTGGATGCAGGCCTGTATGTGGGAAAGTATCACGTGTAAACCGTGAGCTCCTCCCGTTACAAATAGTCCATCACAAAGGGATTCTCTTTGTCCAGTGCACGCCGTAAGAAAACTACAATTTATGTGTTTACTTTATTCGTAACCCTTCACAAAAACTGGGTAAGAGCAAATTAAAAAGTGGACTTCTTTTTGTAAAATGTTCCACCTACAAACAATTATGACAGCAATATGAGAATTCTTCAAATTGATGGCCTTAGCTGAATGAAAATGAAATGGTAATTACATTTTAAATATAGGACGGGTCTTTTATAAATACAATGCGAAACTTTCGCTGACTAAAATGCTAGAGTACAGTATTTTCAGTCAGAGATCTTGTTGCGTAAGTCCGATAATTCGAGTGAAATCACATTGCGTAAGGAGCATAAATATTTCACATTAAAATAGTTACCTATTTTAAAACACGTTGCTGAAAAACCTGCAAAAATGGGTGAGACTCCCATGTGCGCTGCAGTAACAAACCTCATATGCGCTGATGTGCTTCAAAAGGTTTTTTGTGTTTTCATTCAATCCCAATAGATTCGTTTCTTGACGTAGAAAACGAAGAAATAACGGTTTAAAGGTCTTAGGACGGTTTAAATGAGAACGTACGAATAAAGAAAATCTTGATCAGTATAGATAAGTAGTATGCCTACCCGTATTGAATACCGAGGAAACTACAATAAGTTACAACATATTCTCTCAAATTAACGTCTAATACCATAAAACATAAGAAAATCGTGTCTATATTAATTCAAAAATCCAGGATACAAACTTCAAAACATATTTCAAAGGAGTTTAGTAAATATGTCCGTAACCGCATTGAAAACTTACTACTCGTCGACGTATGAGGCGTGCAGATTATTGGGGCAATTCTCTATAACAATCGATCTGGCACATGTTCTAAAACTATTGTTAGAACCAGGGTTCTGATTCCTTTGTCCGTCACATCGCGTCGTCCCAAATTGTGATAACCAAACCGAGTGTGAAAGCGATAAAGCTCTCCCAGACGCAAAGGCTTTTAGTTGTAAATTTTTGTCAGATACCAAATCTTCTGTAAACAATACTGATAGGTACCCAAATATTCTACTATAATAATCTCTGCCTACGATATCCAACATATAAAATTGTAATGTAAAGTTAAAGCTATGTCGTAAACTTTTCTAGTTAAATTCCCTCGCCATATAACACTGTTTTAGTAGACGTGGTGAAAATAGGCAAAGAGAGGAAACTGTATTTTATGGTAGAACTTTAAAGCTCTGTCAAAATTGCATATTCGAAAAATACAAGAAACAAAAACAAATTTTTTGTTCTAATACCATTTTATTTTATATTTTTTAGCCCCCGATGCAAAAGCAGGGATGTTATAAGTTTGACGTGTCTATCTGTCTGTCTGTGATTCAGTCGTGGCATCGTGCTCGCGAACGGATGAAGCGATTTCAATTTAGTTTTTTTTGTATGAAAGGTGAGTAACCATATTATTTTGTAACGTGAACGTGATGCGCTTTCATTTGAGACCCCACTCGATTATATTTGCATACATTCGGTTATTCTTCTCCACTTTCACCCCCACCACTTTTAAATGACTCAACCGATTATCATCAAACATGTCTAAGAACACTCGGCCTTAACTCACCTTTCATACAAAAAAAAACTAAATTGAAATTGCTTCATCTGTTCGCGAGCTACGGTGCCACAGACGATAGGCAGACAGACAGACAGACGCGTCAAATTTATAACACATTTTATACGATTTGTTTTAAACGTGTCTCTAACATTTCAGTTATAAAATTGGTCCCTGAAAGGTTGTAGGTATTAAAATTTTAACATAAGCGTTATTCAGCGGTTCGAGTTAAGATTAGCGCGATCGTGGGTCCGGAAACATTATACAAGATACACATACCTACTCGTAAAGCTCATGTTAAACATCAAATGTTAATAATTTGGTAATGCCTACTCTGGCAGAAGTTTAATTTCTCGAGAACCTCACTCACTAACGTTCGTAAGGTATTTAATTACGCCGTGGTAATCTAAAGCTATGTACTTACACTATTTGCATGATTAAACTTCAAGGTGAATAGCAATTGTTTATATAATTAACAATTAACGTAATAAGATTATTCATCGACCAGCTTTTAGAGGTGCTGTGCAACCTTACGAATTCTAGAGGCTTCGTAAGACATTCAAATGCTTTCTCAGGGTCCAAACTGACATATAAATAATTTTTATAAATTCAATTGTATCGTTTTTTTAGAAAATTAAGTAATCATATTATTATAATTATGTAAGATTTTAGAAAATACAAGTACTTAGGCACAAGTATGCACGGAAATAGGAGTTCATTTTTCTGAATTACTCATCACTTGATGTTCAGAATCTTGCTATATGGAGTGACGCAACACAACACACACAAATTTATATCGTTTAACGATAAGTCTGGTGTTGGACACTAAAAAAGTATACGAAAATAACAGGCCAATACTTTTCGCACCCTCTTAAGGTTATTAATGTTAGTATAGACTTTAATGTTCATGTTCATGTGTATTCAACCCTCGTGTTTCGAGAAGGCGGGACCGTATTTGGGATCGATGGTCGTTGAGAGAACAACTGAACAAATTCTATTGTAATTGGGTGTTTATGGCCAGTTTATTTTATTCCATACATTTTATTTGAATTACAGAAATAAAAGAAGCAGTTACTCGATAAACTTCTCATAAACTCTCGTTTTAGTTGATTGTGACTGCAAACATTCATCACAACAAAAACAATATTATTAATTTTCACTAAAACTCACGTGAGTTTAAGTAAGTACTTAATTATTACAATTGAAAACTTAAGTAGTCAGTTAGATTATCATTATAACAGAAAAATAATTTAGAAAAGGGCAGTACAACAATTAACGTAGTTGTAAAACTTGCACCACCTAGAACATTTATTTATTTATTGAAGTAAACACTTGTTCACATTCCACTATTCCAATCGTACAGCTTTGACGTTCGTAAGAGTTATCGTTTATCTATGCTTTCCATCACCTTATATAAACAAACAGCAACAGATATAGGCTGTGTATTAAATATGTATTTAGGGTCAAAATACGTCGGTAAAACTTACTGGCAAAGCCCTTTGAGGCAGGTTCAAACAAAAGGTCGGCATTCCAGCTGTAATGAGTGAAACGTTAAACGCTCCGCTGTCCAGAGAATGCCACCCCAGTGTTTGCCCTTAGGGAATGTCATAGTTTGCTAGATTTACTGGCTACTGTGTGTATAGCCGACTCGTAACTATGAATTCGATCTGAAGCTATCAAAAGGTTTTTGGTAACCGTGATACACAAGCACATAATAATATTGTGTACTTTCTATCTCAATCGCAGTAGATCGCAAACGATCGAAGAAGTTAAGCAACGTCGGACACGGTAAGCGCCTGGATGCGCTAGTGGTAAATCAATGCGCGTTCCGTGCTTCGGAGGACACGTCGCTCCAGGTTGTTATCAATAGGATAGCAATCGTTATGGGCGGTTGGAAAACATCCAATTTGGGTTAGCGACTAGAATGTTCCTTCACCAATCCGTATTAGAGCAGCTCTCCTATTTTTTATCAGCAAAAAATAGCGGCAAAAAATTCAAATGTGCAGTTTGAATTTTTTCGTTCAAGTTGAATTCAAACGTTCAGTTTCAAAAAATTCAAACTAAACGTTTGAATTATACACAATGGGATTTTATCTTCCGATTTCTTTAGGAAATTCTCGAGATACTTTTTTCCACCTTTCGTGGTGTGGAACGACCTTTTATAATACGGTTTCTTAAAAGTTGACATTGGGTTTTTTAAGTAGGTTTAAAAATTTTGTTTATGGTCGGTTATGTATTAGTAATTAATACGAACCCTTGGCAAACTTATTCGCTGTTGTTGGTCTGTTACTTTGCGGGAGTACCTACCTATTTATTTTCTAAGGCTTTATTATTTTGGGTGTAATAAATATTTTTCAAATGCCTATGAAGACCAAGTCATATTTGTTGTACTGACAACCAATAAAATAGACAACTTCAAACAACCCGTCTTTCCATTTACCATTTACTTGAATGGATAATTTTTTTTCTTATTCCACGAATGCAGCATAGTATTGGTCAGGGAGTTTCAGTTAAGAGTAAGCAGTAACTTTCAAGGACTGATGTCGGTTTGATTTTATCTTATTGGGTTCTATAAATTGCTTTTCGATATGTTTGAAATTTGAGCTCAAAGTCGCTCAGAGTGCAACTTTGCTCGATATTACTCTACGCAATAAAATTTACATCTGATGCAGTCAATAGACGAACTAAGTTTACCAATATAGTCGGATGAAGAAGTAAGACCGAGTGTAAATCACGCTTTACTATCTGAGCAGGTTGATGGACAGGTCTTAGTGTAAAATGATAGTGGAAAGCCCCCTGATTCAGAAAAGCCTACTAACGTAGAAATACGAGATCAGGTGGATCGACGACGACCTTTGGAAATCACCGAAAAGCCGCTGGATTCAGAAGGGTCACGTCGGGTTGGACTGACGCCTTCTGTGAAGGCTTATACGTTTAGAGTTAGACGAAACGTTAGAATGCTAGAGTCAACAAGGGAAATGCTCATAAGCCCGCCGCTTGAGCAGTTTTTAAGAGATGGAAAATACAGTATTCCAATAAGATGGTTGACAGGTTGGCAGGTGGTGAACTACATGCGTACTTCGGAGGCCTAGCCCAACACAGGTTGTACTAAGTATAGCCCCACACAGTAAAGGGAGAAGTAGGTTAAAGCAAAAATTAATCAACTGTTTTTTGATTTATAATCGCTTTTGAATAATGTAAGTAGATAAGTTCAAGATTTTTGGGTTTCTCTATTTCGACTGTCCCTTTTGCAATTATTCCATATTTCAATGTTGATCATGATAAAATAAAGAAGATACGATAGGTACATAAAATATTTCATCAGAATTGTAGAAAATGTGAATTTATTTATCCGACACATGTACGAGTAGGACGCAGAAAATCCTTTGAAAGAGCACACGTAAATGTAGCTAATAAAAGTAGAAATGTGACTGATTCACATAAATAAAGTAGTATAAATAAATTGGAAATCGCGTTCTTCTAGTTTCACATTTATTTTATCCTTTTTCTTGTGCTGATAAACTAAGTAAGGACGTAAAAATACGGCAGAATCAGATTTGAGTTCGAAGTTTTTATCTTACAGTCTAAAATTACGTTAGCAGAACACAATTCTTAAAAAATATCTTCATTACATCAGTCATTTTATAAAGTTATTCAACATTATTAGATATAATTATTATATTTTTCAATTCTGATAAAAAACTGGCCAAGTCAAATCTAACCTACTTTAAGATCTCACATTTCTTTTAAATAACAGCAATTGTTATAGGTATCCAATAAAGCAAAGAAATAGAGTTTAACACTTTTACATAATGTTATTTTGTTCCTATAAATACATATTTGGATTTTGCATAGAACTTGGCACTCATTTAGATCTCCATTCTTTTTGCGGCGAAGCCAACAGTCAAGCATAATTTTTATATTATACCTTATACCGAACTTCAGCTACTTACGTCAATATCCAGATTGAACCTGCCTTATTTTATCGGTGGAGAACTTTTTGCGATTTAGAAGCATAATTATAGATCTCAATAATTTTAAATATAAAAAAGATATTTATAAAAGTCGAACCACATCATTGTGTTTGACGCAAAATTATTTCGAGTGAGACGTACCTTCTTAACGAGCTCCACGGGGCAGAGATTATGAAAGCTTCCCTTTGTGGATAACGAAGTAAAAGTTATTCACGGAATTAGGTTTTCAGCTACAATTCTACGCAAAATATCGGCTATCACCGCACCCTGCCCTCACGTTACTGTTATTAGAGTGATCGCCTACGGTAAGAACAATACAAATTGTACTACAAAAATACTCGCCCCTGTTTTTGATGTCCTATTGTGGGTTTTGCGGGCACCTATTATAAAGCTTTTACGGCATACCTATTACTGATTATTTGGATTTTATTCAAAGGCTCGCTTTACGCAGAGTTGTGAAAATATTTTCTATTTTTGTACAGCGATCTAAAGAAAATATGTTTTTATAGGGTAGCTTAAGCTATGCCAAAAGAAATTATATTGAATATTCCTTTGTAATTCATGAAAGGCAACCAAGGCATTTTGACTAAGTTAAGTTACATGATGAAATTTAGGCTTCTTAGTGGAGATTGGTAATTTTCCCACGGCGCCCGCGTGCTCGTAGCGTTAATTGGGGGTACGTGGGGCGTAGAAGCGGAACGGATACGCATCAAAATGCAATATGGATCTATGTCACTGTGTCTGCAATCCATTAGGGGGTTGCTCTTCTGCAAGGCTGGGTCTTCTTTTCTAATAAATTGGATCTTTTATAAAATATCCATTCACATTCCCTCAACTAATTAAAAGGTAAATCTATTATTCACCAACGATAAAATTACAATACTCGTAAAAGTTACGTCCAGGTTTTAGGTACCAATTACGTGATGAAATAGAACAGGCATCGGTAACATAGCTCTCTGGGTCATTCGTCAATTAAGGATGACCTGCAATTGACATGCTTGCGGGGCTCGGAATTTAAGTTACGTTTGTTGCACCGTTGCAGATTGGTGGGATATGGATACGAAACAACACAAACCTAGGTTTTAAGAGTCCCTTATTCTCACATGAATACAAAAATTCACTTAGATGAGAAACTGTTATAATTTTTTTGGTACAAATTCGGCGTACTAAGGTCCTCTATGGTCTAGGTCCTCTAACTCTAAGGTCCGGCCAAACAGAACGCGTTTATATCGCGAGCCAGAGCGCTAGCTATACCGTCTATGACACAAGAACGATAGGTAGGTTCCTTTTTTCAATAACATACACAAGCATGAAAAATTTTATCTCAAGTGACCGTCTTGATGTGTACATGTAACAAAGCATCCATATATAAACTCAGATAAGAAATCAATCCTATTTTAGGCATGTCCATGTTTTTGTTTGACCATTTAATCAAAAGCTTAAACACTCGTATCACGTGTGGTTTTATTTGATTTTTTGAGTGGCATAAATGAGTAAAATTTTTGTTAATAAAATAAAAACATTGTTTAATAATTGAAAAAAAAAATTTGAGAATTAATTGGGAAAGAAGTTAATTAAAATTTTAAACACCATCTGATGAGACGCCTAAATGATGTCACAGACCTTGTATTTAGGCGCCGTTCGACGGTAAACATGCCGCTATAACGCAGTGTAAAAACGCGTTCTATTTGGTCGGTCGGGCCTTAATTGATACGAGGACCTTCAACGAAGTTTAATTACTCTGTGAACTGAAGTTTGTGTTTGATTTCACATAGGTAACCAATCACATGTACACTACTTCGTCGGAAGCACCAAAGACGATTAATTCATGGCCTGATTTTGGAAAGATCACTTAATTCTTAATTCACATCGGCAGGAACGCTGTATTTAAAAATATAATAATTTGTCTTATTTTTAAGACAATACTCGTATGTTCATAAATCTGTCTGTTCTGAAAAATTCACACTGATGCCGGCAAAGAATAAAATCAGCTGTAACACAGAATTAATGTAATTAAAAATAACTTGCAATGCAAAACGTTCTTTTATTTGATTTTATAGAAATCATAACCGAATTGGAGTCAATTCTGACATTTTTATTTCTGAAAAAAAGTACATAAAGTTTTATTAGGTTATTACCGGTATGACAACTGTTTTACAACAAACCGCAACCGAGGACCTTTAAATTAAACGTTACTCTTATATTGGAAAATATCTAAAATAACGGAATATCGGATATTTTTACTTTTCCGTTACCAATTTTATCGCAATTTTTTACGTTCACTTGTCACTTGAACTTGAGGCAACAAAAGTTCACCCTCGTCGATCAAGTCGGTTAAGGGTCGCCCATAAGTTTCAATATATTCGACAATGTCAGCAAGGGCAAGCTGTTATCGAATGTTAACCTTTATAAAATCTACTACCATTTGTTTTAAGAATCGTTAAAAATAAATCATTCATGTTAACACGTTTTATATGAAGTATTCCTGGACCTCACAGTATTAGTGAAAACGTACACGTTAAAATGGCTATTTAGTGTACACAAAGGAATACTTAATTGGGAACTAAATTTACCCCTAAAAAGGAGCAAATCTCTAATTTACTTGGTTGGAAATTAATTCGTTGTTGTTCTTGAGAACTAGGATAATCGCTCTAAATTTTTCTCTCTGGCATGGCAGTGACACCTCTAAAACCGTTAGCAGATTGCGTCACAGTATTCAATATTCAAATATGAACTAGTAAATATCCTAGTTTCAAATAGAATCTAGTTAATATACTAGTTTCATATTTGGTATTCATCGAAGCATAAAAACCCTTTGATGCAAGAGATTTGCGATATAAATGTCAAGTAAACTGACCTTACTAGCGACAGCTCAGGCCTATTTCATATCACACAAAGGAACGACGAGTAGAAAGATCTAGTTAGTGACAGGTACTGTGGGCAATTCTCGCCTTGACGCCGTCCCATACAGACACCGTGTTCAAATTTAGTTAGAACTGTAACTATTGTAACACCTATCACACACAGAAAGATTTACGGCCTACGCCGAATTGTGATTTTGGATTCAACTCAGTTTAATTTTATCAATCACAATAACTCTACAATCGGTAGGTATTTGTTAAAAGACTCTAACTAAATATGTTTTAAGACTATTTTTAATTCTTACAACCTAAGGCAACTACTACTAATACCAATCAATTAAGATGATAAGTTGATATGTATTAGGTATACATATACAATATAGTGTATCTACTAGTCTTCATTGGCTACATATTTATTGTATTTCCCAATAAATTTAAAAGACAATCCACTCCACTGTATGCTGGTTTTGTTCTACTTTTTTCATGGCATTCATTCAATATTTTTCAAATTTCAAACGAAGCCGCAAGCAGAATGGAATTCGTTTGAATACTGTCCCGGTCCTGGCATAAAGGGTGATTTCGGTTTGACAAGGTCTGTTCTCAATAAACTGCAGAATTTTCGTGGTTTCAACGAACCCGACTTTTTAATAAACGAGCAATAGGCGAAGGCTTTAGAGTGTACTTCACTTACAGCAAAGCCAATTATTCCACATCAAAACGAATTTGTATATAGATATATAGATTTTGTTTTAAGCAAAAACAGATGAGCGCACTAATTTTTATTATATATCATTAATACCTAAAAATGGTAAATATACATTGATCTAAATAATTTGTAACAACTATATTTGTGCAAATAAACGTTTTGTCTTTGTTTTAATCCTGCAGTCGGATCTTAGACTATAATTATGATCTTGCAAAAAAAAATCAGTTAAAACAAGTTGACTTTAAGTTGATTCTAGATTTAATAGTGTCGAAGCCGAAACGGGGTCGGAGGTGTGATATCAATCGGAACTTCCGACTCTTCGAAATCGGATTCGGAACTCCGTAACATCCCTCGTTAAAATATTCATGTTCACGTAACTATGTAACGCGTCCCGTTGAAGTATCGCGTTTATTCCCACCGAACTCACACAAAGATTTCAATGAAAGAAAGTATTTTCTCACATGAAATGATTGGGACAGAGTACGTAGGTACGTACCAGCAGGATCGTATATATGCTTTGATACCGGGGAGAATAATAGCTTTGAGATTTTACTTTACCTATAAATAAGACTAACTTTTTTGCCGTGATACTATGCAAAAACGAATTAATATTCACTTATCCACTTAAGGTGAAATCTCAACAGAAATATAGCTGGAGTATTCTTTTGAATAAGATCACTTAGAGTTTCTTTTGTCGCTCTATTGTCCTTTATAGAAAAAGAAAAATGATAGAGTAATTTGAATACGTACCGAAGTGGGACTCTTCTTTGTCCGGTTAGAAGAGAAGTGCTCAATGACTTCCCAGTTAGACTTCTTAGGGGCCGGAGTGTCGGCGGGCGAGGGCGAGGCTCGGTGCGCCGCGCTCGGGGTGCTCCGCCCCGACTCATCAGCCCGCGCCGGCGTCGCGGCCGAGCGGAGCGATGCGCAGCGACGACCACGCAATGCATCCTGCGAAGAAGGCTCTCATCAAATACTTTATATGACCAGGTGGAGTTATTAGAGAAAAAGTGAATGTAGGTTCTTGTTTCTTTATATTTTCAAAGATAAAAAGCGGAGCGATATACAGTGACGACTGCGCAACGCATCCTGCGAATAAAAGTCATCGAACTCATCGAACTCATCGCATCATTCGTATAGGTACCGCGTAGTTATCATTATTATGGGAAATAGGTAAAATCTTTACGTACATCTTCCCATACTAATGACACACGTAAACTATACGATTACTTTAGCGATAGTGTTCATGCTCGGGGCACAGGTGGAGTGATACTCTGTGAATGATACTAGACAAACATTAATAAAAGTGGGCTCTAGTTTTTTATGTTTTCAAAAATATAAATCGGCCTTTTAGGGATAACGTAGTACAAAAATACATGGAAACTTGGTAGAGGATATTTATTATTAAAAAAATATAAAAGAGCAGTGCACAAAATAAAACTTCTACATAAAAGTCGACCGTACATTCAGGCTTAAAATGGTTGAAATTTGAAGGATGTTTCTATTTATTGTTTACTGTTTATTGCTTTGGCAACCCTTTTGTGGCCCACTGTTGGGCACGCTCTCCCACTTTGCTCCATTTTGTTTGATTGCTTACTAATTTCATATTGCAGATAAATAATCAATATTGGTCCTCAAATTAAATTTTGAGTTAGAACTGAGTTTAGTGCATGCGTTTCTTAAAAACGTTTTTAAAGCAAGGTTATTAAAATCCGTCACGCCATTTAAAGACACAATTTTTATTGAAATAGAACTGAAATAATTTTGTATCATATTAAAATGTTTAATTAAATAAATACTTATAATCTTCTCATCTCAGCCTCTATTAATGCCATAAAAACAGAGGATTTCAACGAAATCTTTTGATAATGGACGCTTCAGGCGCTTAAGAAATTTTCTTTTAGGCCACGCGTTTTAGTCTGTCAGTTAGTCAATAAATTACGATATTCACGGCACTGTTATTCAGGTATTTAGGGCAGATACAGCAGAACTGGTAATTACATAAGAACAATAACAATCAGCGCGTGGCACGCAGGTACGTTACCCGCCGGGTGATGGATAACCTCTTCGATCCACGTCCGCCGAGCTCTGCATCTGTCGGCACCGATATCAGTATTAAAATGATCAAACCTTAGCTTAACCTTCGATCGCCGGATATGAATTTCAGGGTTTGCTGTACCTCGATATACCTATAAAGTCGATACTTTCGCTGTACCTTTATTAATTTGTAGGTGTTTATCGCAGGGTTTCTTCTGTGATCACCGTACATGCGTCTAAACTTTGCTAACAAACCAATGCGATAGCTCTAGGGCCGTTGATATTAAAAACCTTATATTAAAATCCATTAGCCATTGTAGATATACGACACTGGCGTAGCGTGCCTTGGCGGGGCCCCGTATAAAAAATTATTTGGGGCCCTTAGGAAAGGTAAAAATTTCTCACAAAAGAAAAAAAAATGCTTGCATAAAATTAAAAGAAATATTTATTCATCATAATTATCTATCTGTCACTTTTTCCAAAATGTTTAACCCCCGACGCAAAAGAAGGGGTGTTATAAGTTTGACGTGTCTGTCTGTCTGTCTGTGATTCTGTCGTGGCACCGTAGCTCGCGAACAGATGAAGCGATTTCAATTTAGTTTTATTGTATGAAAGGTGAGTTACGGCCGAGTGTTGTTAGACATGTTTAATGAAAATCGGTTGAGTCGCTTTTAAGCGACTTAAAAGCGACTTAAAGTTGTGGGCTGAAAGTGGAGAAGAATAACCGAATGTCTGCAAATATAATTGAGTGGGGTCTTAAATTATAGCGCATCACGTGCACATTACAAAATAATAATATGTTCAATGAAAATTGTCGTTCAATGAAAATTTTCAATTTAATTAGTTATTAATCAATTCAAATTAAAAATTAAAATGATTTTGCTTTTTTGATTTTTCTCATTTCTGAAGTAAAAAAAATTGGGAAGTTTTCATTAATTTTTGCTTACGCACGCTGGGCCCCTTGGGTCGGGGGCCCCGTATAATTGATACGGCAGATACGGCGGTAGCTACGCCCCTTTAGGCGTTGCTCCGATTTCGGCTAATTTATGTGTCCCTTTACTTTGTGTTTCACATCGATCATTCGATTGCATCAAATCTTTGCTAATGTTTCAATTATCATGCTCTTTGTTTGCACATCAATCATCGCATTACGTAATCATTTCCTTATGGATTCATCTGCTTTGTATGATTTAAATTTCTTGCATTTACTAGGTAAATATTTAGCTTCGAAATTGTTTTACCATAATGTACGTTACAAAAACCATTAGGTATCAGTGTACATGATGGTAAAACAATTACAATTTTACCGAGCTGTTGGTTAACTGATAGGTATCTATGCATTTTTGGTTATCTGTAGTCCATTTGAACCAATAGACACAAGCTATTCTTTACCTTAAATTATAAGTTTAATTTTATATTTTGCCTATGCATGAAGGCGAAACGTGCATCTTTTATTTTTTGATACATTAAACTTATTCTTTACATTCGAAATATCGTACATTACGATTTAAAAGAGGCTAATTTGCATCTAGCATCTGATCTTATGAGCAAAAAATTCACGATCCATACTAAAGCAGCGAACTTGAGTTAGTTAGCTCTAGGCCTCTGCGTCGCGGGTTCAGTCAATATTGGGAAATTCGGGACAAAATAAGATTAAGAATCATTACATGTTGATGGATAATGTGTTGAAAAAGGTTGAAAATCAAGCTGAGTGGCGCTTGTTACGAAGTTTTGTAGCAACTTTCAAATGTCTCTTGTATACGTTTAACTCAACTTAAAAATACAATCTGCAACAACTAACCTTTTCCTAGCCCTAAAGCTAGAACTAACAACATGGTCCCCAAGCTACTCTTTCAGCAGAAGTTAATCGGCACAAGGGAGCAAATAATAATATAGTGGCACCCTGTAAATTATGACTACACTATTTAGTTTTAATTTATTTGAAGATAGATACATATTATATTGTATTTTTGTAACCTGTGTTGAAAGCCCTTAATAAAAAACGAATAAATAAATGCATAAACACGGTACATTCCTAATCACAAAAAATTGGTATTAGGTATCCAAAGTTAAAGGAGCTGATCTTTGGACCTAAACTGTGTCGTTAATGACTTTAATTTGCAGCAAACACATCTCCGCAACTGAAATACAAGAAGTTAATTGCTTTGTTCGGCACCTCGGATGGTCTACAATTTACGCGGTACTAACTATTAAGTAATCTTTGCGACAATGGTTCTATCTGCGTTTGATGCCGCCCGAAATAAAACGTTATTGGTAATGATTAAACTAATAGTTATGCTTATGGGTATTCAGAAGTAGAGTAGCTCTTATAAAACCCAGAAACATTTAGCCCAATAGTGAAACATAAACAATTTTAAAATATTTTCATATTAGAATATAACAAAAAACAGAAGCTTATTCCCTTCTAGAAACGTAAACATGCCGATCATGCGTCCTGCATTTTAACGGTCGGTCACGTTTATAAGATGCTGTGATAAAATGTTTTTTATGTATGAAAAAAATAAAAACAGCAATATGTTGTTAGGTTGCATGCATTGTACAAATCAATTTAACAGTTCCGTCTTAGATTAAAACAAAAAGGAAAGATACGGCACTAGCGTCTCATGAGTGCGCACCTAAAATTAGGTCCATGCACACAATGTCACTTTAGTCGCAATTTGGCTAGCTATTGAACTACATGTGCGCTTAGAACACAATAATCTCGGATGTGTTTAAAAAGGTAAAAAAATGCCTTCGTGTCCTTTTAAAAGGTGCACAAACAGCTCAAAACAAACTTTTTCTTAAAAATCACTGATGGTTTTAAATGTATTTCGCCATTTTTATCAAGAAAGGATAGCAATATAATTAGATCTATGTGTGAGCGACAATCTCCGGCTCGCTCCCGCTAATGATAAAACTTACCGCTCTGTCTCGCTCGCCCGATTGACACTTCATTTATAGGCGTGTGTGTGTAAGTTACTTATTTAGTTGAGTCGGACTAACTTTTTGATTGATACGTCAGTAAGCGTATGCCGTATCTTTCATTTTTGATTTAATCTATGAGTTCCGTCAATAATAATACTTATGTTTAGCTTGCTTAAAAACCATTAGATTAGACCTTTGCCACCTTTACTGAAAAAAACAGCCGCTTATTCATTAGCACGCTATTTGACGAATTAGGTACTCATTAAGTTAAATTTTACTTCTGTATTCAGAAAGACGAGCATCGAATAATGTTACATTTATCATTATTTGATTTCCATAGATTTGAAAATCAATATCATAATTAGTGATTCATAACTAAGTACATCTCGTAGTTGTAATAATAATATAAACCTTTCATACTCCCGCAGGCGCTGCTTCAATACACCACAATAATATCAGACTTACCTCTGTTTTGAACTTGTTTTGCGGTTTAATGGTAGATTTAAGTATACTTATATGACGATTCTTAGGTATTAATTAATATTAAATTATTTTTCCATTTTCATCGAACATCTAACTAATATGATTAAATTATATATTTTCATTAATTGAACTATTATTAATGAATTAATGAATTCGATTTATAAATACTAAAAAGACAAAAATACCATCCAAAATATTGTTTTTGGGTGGTAATTTAGTTTTTGTCCTAGATCTTTTATCCTTGCTTTTTCGAAAAAATCTACTAGGTACTCTTCAAGAAAAAAAAAGGTTCTGTATGTTTAAACTTATTGCAATAAATTGCCAAGTCGGTAATTGATGTCGATAGAATCAATATAACTGTGTCGATAAATAATCGATTCACTTGCAGAAGATTAAAATAAGGTTTCAAAAATGTTAAGAATCAAAAAATATTATGTGATTTCTATTAAGAAAAATCACTAGGTTTTCCATTCACAAAAATGTCGGCATTGATATTAACACACCATATTTGCGCAATATCCAAAGATATAAGTATCTACTCGTAGTCTGAAAGACCGGTATATTATGAATTTATGAGCAACACTTTTGAATCTGAGAATAATAAAGATGAGGTACCGTCTCGATGCTTGCTTTTAATTAACAATGAAACTTAAACAGAGCCTTCACTTTTATGTTTTCTGGATTCTTTCACAACATTGTGTACTAAGTCGTTTGTTCAGGCGGTATTGTTTTAACGGCATTATTCTTCAGTTATTTAATTAAAATCTACCGCATTGAAAGCGTATTTTTAACCGACTTCATTATCTTAATACATACAACATACATAGATGCCGGAGTCTACTTGAAGTCTATCGTATCGATAGAAATATCGATTGAAAATCTATCGTATCGAACGTAAAATAATAAGATAAATGTTGGCGATAATTTGGTGCCAGTTGCCATGTAGCAATATGGGTCAAGGTTAAGTAATGACTACTCGATTATCAAATAATTGAAATCTAGTAGGGGTGGCATGAAGGAGCCAGGTTTTGAAGGAGCCACTTGCAATATTTCCGTAGTTTATTATTAAATCTGATTGAAAATTATATTTTAAGTGGCAACACTGATTTCCTGTCACCCACAAACATTTGAAAGTTCCCCGAAACCATTGCACGCCGGTACGTCGAGTTAATGTTTTTTGGCACTAAAAAGTAAGTATTTTATTTAAATTATTTTTTGGTATGTTATTGGAAATAAATGTAGTTAAACGGATTATAAATTGAGTTTGTGGATATTTGGTCTCGTAGATACGGAAAAACTGGGCTGAAAAAGTTTTAATATTATCGTTATTTTCAAGGTTATATAGATTCTTTGTATGATATTTTTGCTAGAAGAGATAATTTATTATTTTGTTAAAATTGTTATTGTAATTATTAAAAAATTATCCGCATCTAATATTTTAAGATTACATAAGTAATATTAGTTATGTCTGAATACTATGATAAATTTTTATTAATAAGATATTTCGATTATTAGAATGATTTATAATGAGTAATAAAGTACATTTTTTGCTTTGTTTAGTAAACTGGCTCTTTCGTGCCACTCCTCCCATACTGGGTCTCAATAATATATCCCTATAACAAATCTTTCTTTAATCTCAATCTTACTCTAACCCTAACATGTAACATCGCCTTCTTGACCAAAGACGTAACTTAATTGTTTTCTTTCTTTCAACGCAATTCAACAGAATGTCATAATTGATATTAATAAAAAAAATGGCAGTGCTTTCCTAGTTGTATCTTGTTGCAAGCATGTGAAGTGGAAATCAAAGAACTTAAGAGATTAACTCGGTCAGTAAAGCGGTTAACAGTTCATTGAACATTGGCTTTCGTTAAAAATATCGGTCTTTTGGGTTCCTCAGTCCGTGGTCTACCGTGTTAAAGAGAAATGCATAAATTAGAATAGATATAATATATAACTGTACCTAATATGTTTTATTGTAAGGAAGGTACTTAATTGCAACAAAATTATTTTAACTCTATGAATATAATTATGATGTACTAAGAAATATTGAAGATTGTTCATAAATTAAAATTATAATTTGTAGTTTGTAGTAAAGTACCATGTGAAACTCCTAAAGGTCATTAAAATTACAAATCCGAAACAAAAATGGTGAAAAGTTCGCCGCAAAGATTAAGATTAGGTATGTATGCAAAAGTATGTCCACCAAAATGTACAGAATATTGAATAGTGTAGGGTTCTCTTACTTTAGGTAGATCATCCAACAAAAAGGGGTCTCGATAAATGTGGTCAGAATATCAAAGATAATAAAGTTTGATATTCCATTGCTAAATGTGTCGTGGAACCTATAATATATACACCCTCTAACAGAATTTCTTGAAACTTTTCGCGTTCGCTTAAGAATGTTAATAGAAAGATGGTTGTACTTTCTAGGAAAATATTTAATATAAAACGTGTCAAGCTTGTAGCGGTCGTTAAGTGCACTCGAAGAAGATGCCGCTCGTGACTTTGTTTGTCTATTTAGTTTCTTTCAACTAAGTTTAAGATAATGGACAAGAGAAAAATAACGGAAAATTTTAAAATACAATAAGACAGCAGGGATGACACGACGTCGTTAGACTATCAACCGACACAACTCAGTCCTATATTATTTCCTCCACTTTTAACTTAAGTAAAAAAAACTTTTTTGGTAAAAATACACTAATCATGGTGGTATATTGAGTGGATATTGAGGGGGTCGCGTCGTAAACAATTTATTTATTCGATTTTAGTTTTTAAGACCTTATCAGTTTTAATCGGCTTCACCAAACCATACGAAACGAACCATAAAAAATTGTTCAAGATTACCCTACTGATTAAATAACGAAAAACACGACAGCATTAAAAACAGGGCAAGTCAATGTTGCTGCGCACACATTTTTCTTTGTTAATCCCTTTATAATCGCTTGGACAAAATAAACCCGTTTAGAGTATCCCTTTTACTTTGCCCGACCAAGTTTCAAGTAAATAAACCAATGTAAATTAGGAGGTACATAGATACCTACATCGTGTACATGTGGGCTAAATTATTTTATATTCGTAAAAATGGTTGGTTTATGATAATGGTAATCGCCTACGGATAGGTTTGAATTTCAAAGATCTTATTTAAATGTCAGATGTTAGGTCAAGTTGGGGTCTGTTGCGGTCATTTTGTTTTGTTATTCAATGAACTTCGCTTATGTTGAACTCCAAATTGGGCAAACACAAATATTATTTAGAAAAGCAATTTCTGCTGCCTAAATTTAGCACTTTCAACCGCAGCAGTTTGGTGAATTACCACTAAATTAAAATACAACCTGTTCTTTTTTCCCTTCTTTTCTTAGATTTTTATTTTGAGCATCCATGATTACTATGGGAAATTTGCTGAATCTGTTGTCATTTGTAGTAGTCGATGGATATTAGTATACTTACCGCAAAACGCAGAAGAGTTCAATAAAATTAAAAACTTCCACTTTAATAAATACGATACGCTCTAATGCATTTGTATATGACGTGTTTTGTTGGAATCGTGTTAAATGGGAAAATTGTATTATCATTTGAAACATTTTAGAGTCTAAAATAGTTAAGCAAGTCTTAAAACTACAGATTGTCAACCATGTTAGGTATGTTAAATCAAACAATTTTTATCAATATCTGTCCATTGAATTCGACAAATTATACGCGTAGAATGTGGTACCTACTCGTGAATGGCAAAAAAGAACGTATCCTTTATGCCGTAGAGTCTTTTTAAAATCTGAACTTCAGATTACAAAAGCGTTAAATTGCGTTATGTATCTGTCTATCAGATTTGAATATTATAATAAAGTTACCCTACCCTACCCTAATTGATAGTGTTTCTGTACTTTATTATGCATATTAAATATAAAAAAACCTTCATCTTGTACTTTATTATGCATATTAAATATAAAAAAACCTTCATCTTCAATAACTCTATCTATTAATAAAAACCGCATCAAAATGCGAGGTGTTGTTTTAAAGATCTAAGCAGTGTATAGGGACAGACAGCGGGAAGCGACTTGCTTTATACTATGTATCACTACATAATATACTGAGTATATTGCCGTTATACTCAGATTGAAAAATTGTCTTACCTAAGATTATTTCAAAATATGGAGGAGATTATAAAAGCAGTATTTTGTTACATACTTTCATAGCTATATAAATAGCTTTTGAACAAAGGTTTCTCAAGCGACAGGCGCCGATGTCCGGTGGAAGCTACGACACGTTACTGCACATGGGCTATTTCTATCGTTGTCCAAGCTGAATGTAGCGCCTTAGAAATATTATTATTATTTACTTATAGGCAAGTACTATAAGTAAATAATAATAATATTTAAAGTACTAGTACTTAGGTGTCGTATGTACGAGTAGGTAATGATTATAAATAGGTATAATATGTATTATAAATGTCAATTTTGAATTCAATAAGGTGTTATCTGTCGTTCAGTTTCTTAAAATGATTTCAATTAGTAGGTATATATTATACGACTTTTATATAGGTACATATCATTCTTCCTTGATATCTTTTCTCTTTATTGCCCAGACCACCGACTTTATTCATCTTACGGAGTTAACTTATTAATTTAAGTTTGCCCATCGTAATCTTTTTTTATTCAATGAGTATTAAATGATAACGAAAATAAAATCCAAGGACATAGAACATCTTTTAAGGCAGCAGCACCTCGGCTCTTTCTCTAATGTTGCCAGGGTCAATAGCAACGACCACCAGTAACCATCAGGTGGCTCGTTTCTCTGTTAATAGAAGGCAGCTGTTTAAATTCCTAAACGAGAATAGGTCTATTAAAGAGCTGATTCAAACGGTTCGCGGCGATTTTCTAAATACAATGCGGATAAACAGATATTCGCTTGTATTGCGAGGGTAATAGAGCACAAAACAAGGTTATCAGTTAGATGCAGCGGCGGTACTACTAAAACGCTTGACTGCCTCGTAAATTTTCCAACAAAATGACTTTGTGCGACTTCAGTTGGTTTAATCAAGTTTATCGGCTGTGTACACATTGCCAAAATAGATTTGTTCGTTAATTACCAACATATACCTACGATGCTTGGGCTCTTTAGTAGAATTCTCCGAAGTCTTACTACGCGAGGTGTTAAACCCCGATAAGTATCAACAAATACACTCTTGTAACCTGTCCTCAAGCAAATAAGTCACCTTGAAAGACGTACTTTCTACACAGACGTATTTTATTCTCAAATCACCAACGACAAAAATTTGATATAATTATTAATTTAGAAGTAATTCTCTAGTATTATTTCAAATAATACCTACTAGAGAAATTTGTGTACATTAAAATATGATAAATGGTCCAGGTTATTGCTTCAAAGCCACACTAACCGGCCTTTCGAATTGTTTATCAGTATCGAGTTTCACCAAGGGAGCTTTAAAGTACGCTTGTGGTTCACAGATGACGTATACAAGAAAATGAGAACGTAAGGTAATTAGGCCCAGTGTTCCCAAGAATAGTCGTTTAGACTGGGACATAAATCCGGGGGTATATTTGCGTATTAAATATCAAGAATCGTATTACATTATAAGAAGTTTAATAGTGATTCATTCAAAGCTTTAGTTATATAACGTTTGAAGGTAAATAATATGCTGTGTAAAGTTTTTATTATAATTGGCCCTAATTAATTTATTTACTACATAAAATAGGTGTAATTAATAAGATTATCAAACGCATAATAGTAATAGCTGTCAGATTACCTACTGTAATCGCTGCCGATACAATCTATTACGGTGATAATTGTGCCGATAAAATTATAGGTACTTATATAGAGTAAATTGAAATTTATAGTAGGTTAGTTTATGCTTCTCATATGCATTGCTTTTCAAGAATATTAAATAACTTAACTACCGATCGTATTCCACAAAGCATTTATTACTGCTCACGCAAGATAATATTTGGGGTTTTGTGCTAGTATCACTTTTTTGTTAATTTGTTTGATTTTCTATCGGTCAAGGCTATATATTGAAAAACAGTAAGGTACCTACTTATAATATCAATAGCAAAATAAATAAGTGGTCAGTATATACATATCTCATCTCTAATATATAAAATTCTCATGCCACAGTTTTAGTTACCATAGTCCTCGAAAACGGCTTGACCGATTTTTATGAAATCTGAGAATCGGCTACTGTCTATTTTTCATACCCCTAAGTGATAAGGGTTTTCGCAAAACAACGTTTGCGGAGTCAGCTATTATATATACATATATATGTATATATAAATAGGTTGAAAAAACTCTTCAATCCGCGAGATTCGCTCGCTTTTGTCCGGTATTTTAATAAATTTCTCCCTAACCGTTCGTGTTCTTTAACTTTCCTCGAAAACCGCTTCTTGACAGATTTAGATTAGAGATTTCAATTTTTTCCTACGAGCACTCGGCGTGCGTAAAATCGAATAAATATTGACCGCGTGGTTACAGACCCGGCCATAATTAGACTAGACCGCTCACTGAAGTCTCTAAATTACGTTATAGAAGTATGCTTGTTATTGCTTCCGGCCTTTGATTACGAGAAGCTTACGAGTATTTTTTACGCAAAATTAGTTTATAGTTTACAGAATAATAATATAATCCGTTTGTACCCAGCTATTAACATAGTACAATGTACGTTCATAAAACAAAGCATATCGTAGATACTTAAAAGATCTTATAATAACTAGCTGACGCCGCAAACGATGTTTTGCCATATAAGTTATCGAGCGTTAAAAATCATAGAACTATTATTAATGTTAAAAATCGTCTATTAAAAAATAGGGGTTGGTATAACTTTTGTCTCAATTTATTTTAAGGATAAAAGGCTGTATTATACGAGACCGTTAACACAAGGTTTTTCGCAAAGTAAATTTTACGTTTACAATGTTAAGGGCAGAGCTAAAGTAACGGCGTTGTATAATATTGGTTGTGGAACCTTTGAAGTCCGAATAGAGACTCCGGTTTAATCCACTTTCACATCCCCATTGAAATCACTTTAGTGATCAAAATTGAATGAAAAATGAATGTTGAACAATGTTGAGTGAATTGACTCTTTAATTCTTATTACATATCTATACATAGATATTAAATATATAGTTCATTTATATGTTCTAACCGTGTCTGCCGCCGTGAAACAGAATTTTCTACACGTCTTTTGTTGCAAAAATTCAATCTTGCGTTAGATCTTGACGATTTGAAAACCTAAGTAGCCTTCCCAACTTGAAAAAGTAGGTAGGTTAGTTTCGAAACAAATGAAACAATTAAATTTAGCTTTGCAGCATTTGAAGGGTTTATTTATTTTCTAAGTCTTCGTCTGGTATAATTTTAGAATCAATCTGTCTGGAAAGTTCGAAAGTAGGTATTGGAAAAAATTGTAACTGTTTGCAAACAAAAACAAAAACTGAATCCAACAAAAAAAGTAGAAAAGAATTTTAAACAGTCTCCTGAAGCCGTAAAGTTATTAAAATCTGACGATATGTTCGAGTTATCGGGGCTTAGGTGGTGTAAGCTTAGTCCACCACGCTGGCCCACATGAGAGGTTTGCTGGGCTACACAAGTCTTATGAAAATATCAACAAGAACTTTCAAGCATGCGGATTTTCTCTCACAATATTTTCTTTCACAATTATTATAAAAAGTTTATAAACTATCAGTAAGAAGGGCCGAATGCTACCTACATAATTATATGGTTGCTGTCGTGTCGCTTAACTTTGTTGAAGGTCCTATGCCCGTGTTTCCATTCCGCACTTGGAGCACCATGGTGAATTGTGCTCTAGGCGTCCTACTTCTATGGGAAGACATTCTTATCCAGGAGAACATGATTATTAGTGTATAAATGTAAGTGGATCAGTGGATATAAAGCAGTTACCAGTTTGTTACTTCTACATGAGTACTAAACCACTCTAACGTTAAGGACCCAGGCCTCAGCATATTTCAACAATATTTAAATAAATCCGACATTTACCGAATGCCCAGCGTCTTGTGTTTTGTTCTCAATTTGGAAATAAGACATTTCTATCATCGTCGTTATACCAGCGAAATTTAATGACCCGATTTCGTATACGGTAGGTATAGATAACTGGAATTCTACGAAGATGATTATTCGTTATTTCATTGATATTGATATCGCACATAGAGAGCTATGTACGTATACTAAACCTTATTTTGGCTGTTTGTCTTTTAGCGAACTTATTTAAATGAAATTTAAAATTGAGTTCGTAGGAACCTTGGAAGAAGTCTCCACTTGGTGGAGAACCCAAAGTAAGTAGTTACATTTTTTGGGCTTTGCGCACATTTGTCAGCCTCAAGTCAAGTCAAGTAAAGTCAAGTCAGCGTCAGCTTCAAGTCATTCTTCAGCGTCATTCACAAGCCTCTTTACCGTAATGTAATAATTAATTATTTAAATAGTAAAAACCATCTTTATCCTTATCTCTAGGATGACAGCCGCGGGCCACGGGCCACGACCTCACAAAAATATGTTTAAGCTTTACTAATCGTCACTAGACATGTATGAGATAAAATTGTGTTCTCTGAACAACGCAACCTCAAATGTTCCTAGCTTTTCAATGGCCTATATTGTTAAGCAATGATGAAGCCTCATTACATAGGTAGGTATTACATAAGATTTATGAAAAAAAGAGTCGTACGTAAACTTATTTGCCCAACTGATGGCAGAATAGGATTTCCTTCCAGAATCTTATTATGTTAGGAAGATTCCAAGGGTGCAAACCCACAATGTTGTTAATGTTTAATAGGTTTGAAAGTATTCGTCTTCTCGAAGAAAATTGTCTTTATTAGAGAAAGCTACTTTCATTATTTACTGTCTCTAGTTTAACATTCGGCTATATTTAGAAGATAGTTATAACTTCACTCAATTGCCCATTGCCTAAATACGTTGATAAGTGATAATTGTTCTAACTTTTTAATATTTTGTTGTGAAGTTGTCCACAAATATTCTGTTCATACAAAGACTTTTATAAAGACAGTGTCAAATTGACGGAAAATGGGGCACTTAAATTAACGTCCTTTTTAGGTCGTTTTTATTCCGGCGAAAGCTGCTGTTTATTAAGTTTGCTATTTCTATGGTGTACTTCGTCTAATCATATAAAAGTCTTTGTTAGATACGCCACCTGTATAATATTAAGGTATATGAAGCTATTAAAAATAAGGGGTACATACAACGCTATGGCCGCTGCGGCTTCGAAGGCTGAGCCGCATCTTCCAGTCGCGCTTGGAGGAGTGGCCCCCCTCCGAGCTGTACGACCTCTTGATGGGCAGCGACATGGTGCCGGTCTCTCACCACCGATCACTCACCCACCGCTAACATCATGCGTCTCTGTCGCCTCACAACCCACTTAACTGTCACCACTCACTGTCTCTTGTTTTTAAACACAATACCAAAACACAAGTAACACAAATTTACGTGAAATAAACATTGTAAACACAAAAACTGACTACATACTTAAATGGCTCAGAATGTAAGACTCACAAATCAAAACCTCTCAATAAATGAGAAATGAAAAGTAATGAAACAAAAAGGAGCACTAATGAACGCGAACCGAAACTGATAACTAAAGACACGTTGAGGGAAACGGGAAAACGGACGAAGATGAGGAAATCTGAAACAAAGAAAACAGACTGTTAAACAAATTTAATGTAGGCATGTATTATTAAGGTATAATAAGTATCTATAACAATACTGAGCCATACTTTCAGGAAAAATATCATTATCACAACTCAAATACAAATTTGACTTGAATAAACTCATATGTATGAATAGATATTAGATACCAGAAGAAGTACAAAAACTAACTCTTATCGCAAAATGGTAATAATAGCTTTCTGCTTGCAACCTCTTCTTTAGAAAAGTCCTTAATTTTTACAATATATATGTTATTGAGACAATAATGTCTCATAATGTTTAACTATTTAATTGTTTATTGAACTCTAATTATAAAATTAACAGTTTAGGTCATGGTCCCGGTATCTGATACAGTGTTTACCTATTCAGTATATAAGAAAAAAGTTTTTGATGAGTTTAAACAATTGTTACAAGTTGTAACTCCCGCAGTAAATAAATTTTAAAGGAATAATGGTTTCAAAATATTGTATGCCTACTACTGTGCCCATAGATTTTGATTTAACAACAACTATCATATAGAAAAGGAAAATATGAGAATTAAAATTTATTCTGCTTGTATTGAAATCCAAACTGAATAAAAGATATCGGTGAGACTGACATTATGACATTGAATAGAGGTCGCATATTATTTTAAAGTTGTTTACGAACCAACCTTACCAAATGAGATTCTGAACACTGGTACTTATGACTTTCAGGTAAAAAAATAAACCTTTGTGTGGGAAGCTTCCATTTGGAGCTTTCATTTTTCCTCTTGACTATTATTATTAAGTAACTTACGCGATATCAATCGGATGAATTTTCCCTAAATAAATATGCTTCTTTCTTATACAAATATTGACATATTGTAATAAAAAGCACTAATTTAAAATTTATAAAAAAATCAATGAGCACCAAAAACCACTTATGATGTAGTGGTATGCGCTAGATTGCTATTTCAATATTATAAATGAACATGTACCTAACTCTCAAGTAAGTATTATAAGATAATTACCACGCTTTTCCTGCACCTCCCCCGCGTTAAATTATTATATTTTAATTAAATCTAATAAGAGCACACTTACTTAGAATTTCGCATTGTTTTATGAAAGTAAACAGCAAAATTTCTGTCTGTTATAAAATAAATAAATAAATATTTATTTCAGGCAGGACCCATATTGAAATAAAATAAAATAATAATTAAAACAGAAAGTACAATATTAAAATCGTTTGCATATCATATCAACTTGATTATGTTAAACACCTCACATTGTCATATTCCTTGTTTATAAATTCCTCAACAGCGACAAATTAAAAATTGTTACGTAAATAGACGCAGTGTTCTTTTAATTTTGTGTAAACTGTCTAAATTTGAATTAAATTGGAAATAAAATGGCTTTGATCCAAATAAAATTTTTAACCGTAAACGTAGTAAAAGCATTTCACGTTTCTTCAAACAATTCGCTGGCTAATTTGCATTCAGATGACTCCCGCCTCTTGCCATGTTTGCTATGGTAATTTCTGTGTGTATTCCAGACACATAATAATTAAACACTGTTTTAAGTAACATAAAGGTACCTACCTATTTTCACTTTCGTAATGGCATCAGTCGTTTCAATTCAACGGTTTTTCTATTTTGATAGGTATTTATACATACATGTAATATTGTACTAAGATTGAAAATGTAGTAAAGTGAAATATTATTTACTTACGCTCAAATTGCAATGAACAAACAAAAAAAACTTAATTTTATCCACATATGAACATTAGCGCGACTATCATGTAGATCAGTGATTTTCGAAGCGGTTAATCGCCATCCTCGAGGGGGCCATAAGCCTTAAGGTATTGCAAACGGTAAAGTAGCAAAGATAGGTAATGTGGTAACAAAATAAAAATACAGTTTAAATGATTGCTAATTGCATTCAAAGTGATAGATAACTTGGTTCGTTGACAAAATTAAAGTGGCATTTAATTTTTATTACACAATATAGCTTTAGAAATATCATTAGTGACAACCGCTGGGATTTGAGCTCTGACTTCTAGAGTTTGAAGCCGACCGCTTGACTGTACTCATTGGTGACCCAATGCAGAGTTGGTCAATGCAAACTTACTGCCAGATACAGCCGTTGGACTAAAAGGTTATTACTTGCTCAGCTTAATCCATTTTGTTACCATTACATTTTTTAGTTTTGTTTCTACATAACCTTAATAAAAGGGCCTTATTTATTATAAAACATGCTATGAATTATGATTTTGAGTGCATTACCAAATTATATTGGCGTTGATAAAGCATTATCAGTATTGTTATACAGCCGCATGATAACCATCGATTGTTTACTGAATAGGCGATAATCAATATCTTTCGGATGTTATCAACCTTCCCCTGAACGCTTGTAAATTAACGAAACTACACTTTATGGACAATCCTTAATAAATTCGACATTTTTTAAAGGTAGGTAGTAGAACTTAAGGTAGTAGGGCTAAATAGCTAAAGATAGATAGATGTAATTCAAATGCAAATGTAGTCAGTGGATTATAAGCGTTTAATTTTTTGGAAACTTTAGGGACCTCTGAAATGTATAACCGAAGTATCTAGAATCAATTACCATTCATAATGCTGTCGACACTTTTTAAATAAACTTTTGAATTTCTGCGAGGAGCGAAGGTTCCACGACGTCGCTGAAGTTGACTTGTACGTAACTAAATTATTCACACAAAATAGCACCTCGGTCCGGATTCTGAAAGTATTCTATTCAATTTGACTTTTTTATTTGCAATATTTCACTACAAGCGACAGCGTCGAATAATCGAGGTTAATTTGTTGTAAACAGAGTGTAATCGGAAATAAAAACTTGATCTCATTTGAGCACAAATATTTATTTGCCTTCTGGTTGGAGAAGTAGAGATTAATTACAAAAAGTACTGAGAATTTTGAACTCATCTGAAAAAGAAAAGAAGAAAAGGTGCTACGAACGTGATAACGGTTATTAGAAATTGTAAGTTTTTATTTACTAACTGAAAAGTTTAAAAATACTGATCTGTTGAGTTAAATTTAAAATTTGAATATTTGAGTGCAATATGTAATTTTCCCCATAACTTCCTAGTTTCCTAATCAGCAGTCGAAAATATTATTATTTATAGCGTTAAGATTCCTCACACCTACTGAAAATTTAAATAACAGAACTGACGAAAAATTTACAATCGATAAAATATTTTTTCACTAGCAATCAGGGACATTGTAGCAAACAGCTTTTCGGTAAAAACCGGTCAAATTATGTAAAATCTGTTACGCCACGGAATAATCGGTAACCAAATTATTATTTCGGCATTTTTCGGGCACCTAAATGAAAATGAAGTTGCTTATGTTGCATTTATAACTTTTCATTAACTGTTTTATACACATTTATAAAATTGTGTTTGTTTCATTAAGACATTTTTAAACCAATATCTAAGTCAGTATATTACGAAGTTATTACACAACATGGGAAGTTTTCAATGACACTTTAACATAAGTAATGTAAGTTTCAAATTCAAGGGTAGTAGTAGATATATAGTTTGGTTTAACCCATAGGTATAAAGTAGGCAAAGTTGTTTGAAAATTATCACGCGTTATCTCAATAAATACTCCGTTAGAAAAGATTTAGGCATTTAGTTATAACATTTTGCTTTTCCTATAAATTGACACAATGGGCATGAATCACATGTAACGGGACAGTGAAGTAGTTAAAACACTTAGAGAAAAAACCACGAGGGGATGAATCTGCAATTTTGGTAATTTTGAAAAATGAAATTATTTTCAGACATTTTCATCACAACCTATCTCGAAATATGCCAACCCCGAAGATAGAATGAAAACATAATGACACTGTTTTAATAATAGACTGGTCTCTAAATATAGGTATCTACCAAAAACCACATCCTGCTACAAATAGGACCAGACAGTGTCTGAGGTTCACAGTGGATGTGTAATGTTGCTAAGTTGCTATTTCCGTGGTCGAGTAATTGTCGAGTAATTGTCTCCGGTAATACAACCAAAAAATTATAAACACAAAATATGAAGAAAATGATTAATTCTTTATTTAATGGGTGCACAACCAAACAAAATATAAACGTCACCGACGCTGTAAATTAAATCAATTCCAGCTAACATTAACTTCAAGATTACAAAATGTCTGTTCCTCCTATCAGTTTCGATCGTACAATGGGTATCCCTTTTACGAAGAAAATGGCTGTTAATGCACCTTCACGTTTAAACACTAACACAAAAGCTTTACAAATAATCACATTTCTTTCTAATGGCGCTATCAATGGGCTTTGGAAGTGTCAACGCTATTGTTATCTTGGCCTAATAGCTCTCTGAGTGGGGTCAAATGCACCTGGTATTGTTTGAACAATGTTGGCTAACATGCCTGTATCTGTATTCTTTTATATAAGTACAGCTTTCCTCTTTCATGTCATTCGTCGATATCCATTAAGATGATATTAAAAACATTGCTAGCATTGATTAATATATATTTAAAAGTTTTCACGCTGTTATTGTTGTTCTTATAACAAATGCCACAGAGAATACGCACGCACAAAATCGTCGTACCATGATATAGTGCCCATTCAGAGTAGAGGCGGGCGCGGGCGCGTATATTTAAATGTACCTAGTAGTGTAGCGTCTGTAAGTGACTTGTGCGTCTGGTTCTCAATCTTTTTGATTTACCCGCGGCTTCATGAATACGGATGAATTTATATTTGCAGTGCAACATCGCACTGCCATGTGTACCAAACTTCACATATTGCGATTCCCATTTCGAGTACGAGTTTTCCATTAATAAAATCAAATCGTCATCCATGTTTTCTAACTACCTAACAAAGTTTGATAACCACCGTACACTGGTGCAATCAGGCTCGTGGCTCGTTCGGCACTGTGAACATGCAGACGCCAAAACGCGAGCGCCCGCACCCGCGCCCACACATTCTAGTACAGTCTGATTGGGCACATACAGTGGGATTTTTTCAAAATATGAATCAATTATTTGGACTAAATATGAAATCATATTCCTTTTTATGGATCTTCAATTAGAATTTTCTATTTCATCAGACTCAAATTTATATTATTAGGTACCTATATAATTCCCCCGGGGATGAGCCCGTCAAGGGCGCCGCGCAAGGGGGCACCGGTGCGTTCCACTGGAGATCCCGAGGAGTCCCGTCCCACATGCGCAAAGGCAGGCCACCGAGGGGGTTTTAGTGGGTAAGAATCCCACATAACCCGGAGTCGCTCCCACGGCTCTCGGGTACCTATGAAGGTTTCCCCCCCATCACAAAAAAAGGTACCTATATAATTATATTTCCATTTATTAAAACATTCAGCAAACCCACCCAAAGTAGAACAAACACTGGAGCGTTATAATTAAAATTTTTGCTTTAATTGAACTCTGTTTTAACTTTATTGAGTAAGGACATAGCTGCAATCCCACGGGACTCCGAACTACGAGATTTACCTAGTACCGTTTAAATGATCCCCTATTAATAACGCGACCGCGTATTTAATGTTAGATGTAGAGTTAAAAACGGCACTAATTGTACCAATGAAGTTTCGCAGCTATCAATTAGAACTTTCATTAGTAACAAAACCCAAAATGTAATTTTATTTTTCTGTAACTTGGGTACGTATCGCAGCTAACAGACACGGTTTTACTTGAATAGGTATTACATTTATTATACTAAAATAGTTCTTAATCATAATAAAGAATATTTCGCTTCTATTTAGAAAGAAAATGAAACAAATAGGTAATTGTTGTTTGCGAATGTATTACGATCCAATTTAATATTCTTTGACGTCAGAAAAGCGAATTAAACAAAACATTGTTTGCCGTAGCGTTCTTGAAATGGCCCTTTATTCGGGTATAATAGCGAATTCATTTTTTCTGCTCTCTCCTCCAACGTAAACTTTCTAGGGGACGTGTAGCCTTGGGGAGAGTGTAACCAGCCGATAAGGATAGGAAAAGGGACAGATTACTTAGTAAAACGAGACCATCAATGGCCTTACTGACTAGACTAATATTGAAATCACAATAACACAAAGGACATGCTAACAATATTCAAATTTAAAAGCTGTGTGAAGTGCTATTATCTAGTGTCAAATAATAATATATGGTTATAGTTAGGTATCATACAATTTTGTACCGGGATATTTCGTTTAGCAATTTCATTATGATTCATGAAAATTTTATTATTTTTTAAACGTCTTAAATACGTCTTGTTAGTATGAAGTAGAAGATCTATTGGTGAACGAACTAATATTTAACCTTAAATTATAGGTATCTATTTAAAAAATATTATTATATATATGCAGCTATGCAGCGGTGATAGCCCAGTGGCTTAGAATTCGACCTCGAATCGAGGGATCCGGGTTCGAATCCCAGTGGCACGCACCAATGACTTTGTAATAAAAGTTATGTGCGATTTATGAAATTAAATATCACCTGCTGTTACGGTGAAGGAAAACATCTCGAGGAAACCTGCATGCCTGAGAGTTCACAAAAAAAAATATTCTCAAAGGCATGCGAAGTCCACCAACCCGCAGTAGGCCAGCGTGGTGGACTAAGGCCTACATCCTTCTTATTGTGAGAGGAGACCCGACCCTATAGCGGGTCATTAATGGGTACTGACATGACATTATGTATATCTAAGTAGGCACTGTCTTAGGTATAACCACGGTAGAAAGCGTTCTCATAACACCCGTATTACCTCAACTACTCGTATGTTCCCAACATTAGAACGACGATTGTAAAGTCTGTAATCAGCTGTAGAATACGAGGTCCTAGAATTCTTGTAGGCCAGCAATTTCCATTGACAACGGAGGGCCTGTTTGATCTATGTTAACATTAGGCAAATAGATAATTCAATTCACGAGCTCTAAGCGATAATAAATACATATATGTAGGTACCTAATGTAAGGCATTTTTATAAACGTTTTTATAACCGTTAAACCGTATGAACGTTATTATGGTAGTAAAATTCCATTGATATTTATTGCGCGCTTTGTTTATTTTAATATATTTTAAAGTTGAAATTTTGAGAGCTACGAGTTTGTTTTTCTTCAAATTAAGCTACATAATATCTACAGATCAAAATTTGCAAAGCAGTGTCATACAAAAATTTAACCTTGCGCCTAACTGCAATAATAACTTCGTATCATTTTGTTTTGCTAATCGATGACATCGTTAATCATCTTCCCTACAATCACATACAAATGTAAGGGTCTGTACACATAGTTTGAGTTTAACGCACCGACTACGATCGTATCATATTATGCGACTTTTACGCGTGGTCGATAGCGTGTTTAAAAGAATATCTATGTTGAACATTAGCAATCGAATCGAAACGAACCATTGCATCGTTTAAACCGCAAGTGTAATAAAATAGACTAAAGAAGACCTTTAATGCCCAGACAAATTTGTCGGGCCGTAGATTTTGGTGGAACAAATTACTCCTTAAGAAATTGACGTTCCGTTAAAAATAACGGGTTGCACTCCGGGAGTGCCGGCAGAAGTGAGAACTTATAAGATGATTTGATTTCTTGGTGATTTGGATGACAGTTCAATTAAAACACAATTGGATTTCTCTGTAAGAAAAGAAACGACATTTAATGCCAATTCGCAATGTCAAATCCAAAATCACAATAATTATAATATTTATCTTTTTTCTATAACAAAATACACTTGTTATTTATGAATGTTTCCTTTTACAAGTTTCCATAGTTCCATCTAATTAGACGCTCTTTGTTTATGAATGTTTCCTTTTGACAGTTTCCATAGTTAACATCTTACGTGTTTTCCCCATACGATCGTCACGCGCCCTGTCGCGAGTTTAAAAAATTTTACCCATACCAAAAAGTGGTCAGCGCGGCTAAAGAAGTTTTCACTTCAATAATCGTGTCGCTACGCCGCTCATGTATAGGTACACGCCGGCTCCACTCTTGCTCGCTGTACGGAGCCCGCCTGTCGTCCCTCGTCATGTTAGATAACAGATTATGACAAGCTTCGCGAACAAACCCTGATAACCTGGCTTGTAATGACCTAACATGTAAGCTAAATGCTACAAGCTACACGCAAGCTTCATAATTATTCTTTTTAACCCTTTGCAGTCTGCTGGACATGATCCCGTGTTCGACACCATTCCGATCCAGGGTCCTCTGGATCAAACGGTTTCTCGTTGTCATCTTCAGGCCATCAGCCTTTCAGGTCGGAGAGCAGCTTGTATAAATTTGGCACGACGCAAAGCAATTCATGGGGAGGTCCCATCAACTATATGGGCCCTTCGAACGATGTGACCAACGCATTGCCACTTTAGTTTCTTAATACATAGTAGGTAATGTCGGTCATTTCCGTTCATCGTTGCATTTCACAATGCGTCGCGTAGAGATATAAATACGAGTAGATACCAAGCATACGAGTGGCTCTTTACGTCGTCCGTATAGGTACTAACTGCTAAATACAACTTCGATATCCAACTCAATTTCCTTTATTACAGTAGTTTCTTAATAAACGTGGATGGTCAGCGAATTGTTAGAACTTATAGTGATAAATAGTAGGTACCTACACAAAATCGTGAGCTATGAAAAGCATATTCTTTTGATATAATAAGTCTTGTATGAAGATAATGTACAAAAGGCTTCGTTTCTATTTCGAATAACAATGATAAAATATCACTGACCCACCCACTAAAGATTGTACATCTACGTATCTAATTAAGTATTTTTGTTTTTTAACTAAGTAACACGAACTTTCAGTCCTGAATGTTTAATGTTTATAAAACTTCAAAGGTTAGCTGACAAACGATTACTGAATTTTTAGAAATGCTTTATCTTAAAAGAAGTCGGTTAGTGAATGTTTACTTATAGGAGTAAGAAGGTAAGTAATAAATTGAATTGAAATAAATAAAGAATAAATCTGATTGATTTTTAAAGTACATACTTACATGTTTGGCTAGTTTCCATTTTATTTCTTACAAACTATATTACATTGGAGGCGAAAATGAACAGTTAATAATATTTATGTAGGTATTTTAATTTTTAATAGATACTTATTCCTATAAAATACATTAGCAATTATAATTCTATGGACCATTAAAATGGTGATGAAATTTCACAGTCGAATACCCGCGAAAAGCGAGGAAATTTATTAAGTAGCAGTGCTTATTGATACAAAATGATTCGAATAAAATTGGACCACGTGGACAGAAAGTAAATAAATTCTTGAAAGGGAGCTTTATTCTCCCATTATATGGCGCGATATTCGAACGAGCCATATTTACCGACTGTTCTGCTATTATCCTTGTCTTTGCGAGCGATTTAGATTTTTAAAGGACTTATGTCTCAGTTTTTTTCCTCTTTAAAAGTTAATTGCCGCGCAATTTTTGAATTTGGAACATCTTAGTGTTCAGCGCCAAAAAAAGCCCGCGTATTTGTCAATTTTCACGAATTGTTAGAAATGAGCCAGATTCGGACATTATTTCAAACACGCAGAATATAAAATCTACAACAATCTCTATTTCTAATAAAACTGTAAGTAACAATAAATTTTCATAATTGAGAAAATGTCTCAAATGTAAATATATATCTACTTATAACATTTTAGTTGTTTTATTATCAGAGACTATTTTAATTTCAATTTAGTTGTTACTCTATGTTTTATTAGATAATAATATAACAATAGAATATGAGACGCCTTTCACGGTTATGAAAAGTAGAGTTATCACTCGGGACAAAATATATTTTTGCCTCGGGCGTCGTACTTTGAGCGCGGTAGCACACCTCCGCCGAGCAATCGCGAAATGCTTGAATGTTTCACCCAAGTTTCACCCGTATTACAGCGGACAAACTTAACGGTGGCAAACTTCAGCGGTTTCGCTGGTTCGCGGTTTCGCGGCGGATGTGTGCTAACGCGGTGAATCCGTCGCTACGTTCATGATTCTACTCCCTCGCTACGCTCGGGATTCTACTCTAGAATCCCTCACTTTACTCTGGATTCAAAAAAGCGTCCTCGCCCTAAAAATATCATTTTGCTCCCTTGTGATACAATCTACTATTAATTGTTAGCAACTCAAAACGGTTTTGCTACGGGTATGTACTCGTAACTATGGCAACGGATTCCCTACGCTGTTGGCGCCATTTGGGTTACCGCCTTTAAGGCAGAGCGACGATATTAATACTCTCTCAATATTAATTTTAGTTGCCGTGGCTACTAGCTCTCTACTTTTCACCATTAATTCACAAAAGCACCAGCTCAGTAAGTTCTCCTTTGGGACTCATAAATATTGCACAGTTTACAGAGGGATATGTTGATATTGAAATAATGAAAATGCCTGAAAAATGTATTTCCTCAAAAAATGTGCATGCCTCAAAAAATATTTGTTTGGAGTTTTGCTTTTTGTGACATGGCGGGGTCGCTGAAGTTTTTCGAAGTGTATCGTAAATCAAAACTTTGATCAAAGTAATCAACAGAACAAAGTAAACAACAAAGCGGTGATAGCCCAGTGGCTTAGAATTCGACCTCGAACCGTGGGGTCCGGGTTCGAATCCCAGTGGCACGCACCAATGACTTTGCAAAAAAGTTATTGTACGCTTTAAAAAATTAAATATCACCTGCTGTTACGATGAAGGAAAACATCGCGAGGAAACCGGCATGCCTGTTCACAAAAAAAATTTTCTCAAAGGTATGTGAAGTCCACCAACCTGCAGTAGGCCAGCGTGGTGGACTATGGCCTACATCATTCTCACTGTGTGAAGATACCCGACCCTATAGTGGGTCATTAATGGGTTACTGACAATCAACAGTTTTAAAATCAGCATTATATGCGTGCTGCGAGACTGGGCTTAGTTTTTTGCACACAAGACCGATACAGGAAACTTTAATGCAACTTTCATATACATAACAGCAAAATATTATCAAAGCTCTATTATGAGTGTTACAGGAATCATAGTCTATGTAACCTTGACACTACAGATCTGGCACCAACCTGGAATCGATACCAGACGCAATGCAGTCAGTAAATACACTCAACAACATTGCAACAAATCCACATGCACTGAGCACTGCTGGATATAATATTATTACAGTGCCGGCCGTCATTATCGTCAGAGTATTCGTACGGTTAACTATCAGAATACTTTGACGCTCGGGGCACAGAAATACAGAGTGTATTTTTGTACTAAAATACTGCATAACTCACTGGTTTAGGACTCAACCGAGGCCTCACAACATGAACTTCCACTGATCACTGTGCCGTAAAGAGACGAGTGTCCGCCATGAGTCAGAATAACTCAGCCTTATTTTCAGGAGACACAACACGCCCTATTCGTTTCGTACAGTTGACAAAATTTATGACAAGTGAACTTCCAGACAATCAGGATATTTTTTTATTTAATAAGTTGTCAGAAACGCAATCTTTATGTTAACAAACCAGTTCATAGCACCTGTCGTATGACAGCCTCCATGAGTATCCATGGAGTACCTAAGTATGTATGAGTATTAATAATTCTAAAAAAAATACATCGCGTTGGGGGACCGCTATATACCTATATTCGTCTATGTTGCTAAGGTAGGTTTAGACTATTTGTAATTGAATTGTTTGGTTTGGAGCGGTTTTCAAAACAATGGATACCTACTCTATTAGAATCAATAAGTGCAGAGATCAATCTGCAATGACCCTTGTACCAGTTGCGAAATAGATTGGTTCTTAACGAAGGTCCATTAGACTGGTCTTTGAAATATCTGACACCACGCGACATAATGGACCGAAATTAGCAATGTCGAATCTATTGACACCACATTAAAAGGAACATTCAATTTCAATCTTCCATAGGAAATCCAAACTTTTCTAAAACGTATTATTTTGTGGAAAAAACATACCGACAGAACGCATGATGACACTACAGGCTTTTAGTGAAACGTATGCAAAATGAATTTTCCGAAAAGTCTGTGTTGCACCACCTCATAGATAGTCATAAAAATATATCCTTCTCCAACCGATACAAAACCAACGTATATGTATTTATCATCAATCAAGATCAAAGCTATAAGCATGACAGTTATTTTTTAATAAAAAACATTACGAGTAAAATCAGTATACATTACATAAATATAGAATTGGAAGAAAATGTCGCAAAAAGTGATATGACACGACATTTTAACGGCAACGTTTTGTATTTCCATGTGATATTCTCGTGTTGACATCATTAAAAAGAACACGGTTTTACACACAAGAAAAATATGGAGAGAGCGTGCATCCTTCAGATAACAGAATTTTATGGCATTTTATTTAAAATTTTTAGCACAAAAAATTTTACGAACATTTTTTATATTAATAAAATGAAAAGCTTTTTTAACTAACAAATTCAGTACCTGCATTTCATAGTTTCGTAAAAAATTAGTTTCAAAAATTTATCGAATATATATTGTTTGAAATTAAACCATCGAGTAGTTAATTCAAATTCCTGTAAAATTACTAAATAAATTAATAAACAAATTAAAAAATATCTCAACAGACGATCACGTACCTTTTGTACTTTTAACTGATATAATGTTAGGTATAGGTAGAAAGTGTAATTTAATTTGTGAAAATTGAGTTAAAAGCTGAAGCTCGGAGAAAGTTGTTTTGCAAAGAACTTTGTATTACTTCAAACTGCCTGATGTAGGAAGATGGGAGTAAGTGCACCGGATATTAAAAAGCGAGTTCAAAGGGTCAGTTCAAAACTGTAACTAACTAAAGCTCACGACGGCATTGCAAAGAAGATAAAAAAACTCTAGATTCTTAGTAAAATAGATTTTTTAAATTAAATTTTCTAAAATATGTAGTAGATATATAACATATTTAGTGTTCCAAAAATACTAGTGATTACTCCATTCTTGGCTACTACCGTTTCGTACATTGCATAAGCATGCTCCAAGTTGCTCCAATACAGATTGGCAAAAATCGGATTATTGGCAAATCCTTGTGGGATAGGGTAAGCGGACAATAGAGGAGCCAAAAGGCTTAACGACTACTAATCATCAATACGCCTAAGAAGAGGGGTGTCTCCAAGAGTGGAGGAACACGGGCTGATTATAGTGATGATGAAATAGCGACAATAACTAACGTTTAGGTCTATGTCTACGACTCCAGAGTTCGCTTTTCACGCACGTTCTTACCTCGTACGCTTGGCGTAAACTTTTCGATCGCTTGCTTACTAACAGATACGCGCTTCGACCATTATTATCACATGAATTTTGCGACACATTAACGTACCAAAATGCTATTCCGATATCAAAATGCAATCTTACATCAATTAATCTCATTGGAAAACGGGGCTACGGTTATATATCATTTAGAGTTCGATGCAGCATGATTGATTGATACAATTTCAATTGCAAATAGCTGGGCCAGCTTTGAACGAAACTTTCTTTGTGAAGTGTCAGTACCGTGCCGTATTTGGCGTAATTGTTTTCTGTTTTGGTAATCGGTAAACATCATTGGGGTTTGGCTCCGTTAAAATTTGGTTGCTATTTTATAGACATTACTCTATGTAGATTTTTAATTGAAAATTTACCGGCCTTTTTGTTTCGCCTTTTCAGGACTAATTTTGGCTTTTGTAGTTTAGCCAGATTTTTAGCTACATTGGCTGTAACTCGTTTTAGTTCCACTTTAATGTTTGCTCAACGATGACATGGGGATGCCTAAAGCAAACTCCACCACGTTGCTCTATTGCACATTGGTGTAGAAAGGAGCTAGATCCAAATTAATGCCAATGTTTCCTTACCACAAGGAACTCCGACAAGGTTTAACGACTTTCGTTTCATCAATGAGATAATAATTATCTTATGATTCACTCAAGCAGCGCAGCTTTATTAAATTTTGTAAACAATAACTACGATGTCGGATACTAGGTATCTATATGGTCCGATCATCTCTACCGCTTTGATTCACCGTAAACCATTTAATGACGCAATTATGTTAAGATCGAGCTTGGATCTGCGATAATCAAATGAGAGATAGGTACGAAACATGTAGCACATCGTGGTGCTCGGTCTATATGTTAACGTATACATATAGGTAACACACGGTAACATTGTTTGGAAAAACAAAAACACATTCAATTACTACGTGCGCTGCTTTCGATATTATGCCATATTATGTGAATGGAAATTACATTTTACACAAAGATACGTCATGTGACACGTCCAGCGAAACCTGACAAATTAAAACATTTATATTTTTATCGACTTCAAAAAAAGAGATTTTCAATATTAGACACGTATGTATGTAATGTTCTCAGAACTACATAATTTTTAACGGATTCCAAACAAGAATACCAAATTTCATGGGTGTATAAAACTTATACCTATGTATGTATGTAGAATTGTAGATATGTTTGTCCTCGCATATCTCCGAAACCAATTGACGGATCGTGTTCGTTCTTTTTTGTTTGTTTGCATTTTGTTCAATTTAGGGAATGGTAAAAGTTTTATGAAAATCGGTCCAGTGGTTTCCGTGATATGAACTTAGAACTAAAAATTACTAAAAAAAAATTAAAAATCAAACCGTGGTATTTGCGACGCATAAATAAATAATTTTTATATTGAAGATGAAAGAACATTGTAGGTCGATTGGCGAAAAGTTTCCATCGTGAAACAAGCAAGATTCTTTGCTTTGAAATTAATTCTTCCTAAGAATTAATTTCCAGACAATAACGAGCGTTTGGACAACATCTTGGATTGCTATCACTAGCTGAGGGTGGACTTGCGTATCTGTGGCCTACCAGATTATCGAGTATCTTAAGTTGGCTGCATGCTTATTAATTAATTTAAGAAAAAACAAAATTAAAATGTTAAAATATAGAAACCGACTTGAAAGAAATATACACAATTCAACAAAGTGGAGTAATATAACAAAAACTGAAAGTAATGGAAATCTTTATAGTTGCTTCCCGAAACAAAACATGGAAAGTCCCTACCTCAGTGAGAGATCAGATTATGTTAAGTTTGATAAAACTGCTGAAAGAGCTTTACAACTCTCTCAATCTTCGCGTATAGGAAACGGTCTCAATTGACGGCTTTCCTGTAGATCTCTCGCTATTTTCCTAAGCTGTAGGTAGGCACTTTGTTCTCGACGTGCTTCTTTTGCGTGAAAAGAATACGAGTAAAATAATATTTATTTTCCGTTCCCAAACAGTTGCAAATTTCAATATTTGCCAAAACATAAAAACTTTTGTATATTTGTTACTAGTTTATTTGTCTTATACACTGGACAGCAAATAAACCGAGCCATCCGCCATCTTGTAATACTTATTATCAGATTTTCCCAGGAAGTATGAAACTTAGAGCGATCATATTTATATCTACAGACAGTGCGTTTTATGCTAATTAACATTACAGTCACATACACTAATTACTTAAGTTTTACTTATGGAAAAGATAATATTAAACAATGAACCTAAGGATCAACTGGCACTTAACACTATTGCGAACGTAATAAATTGATAACTGCACGTTAGGTCAAAGGAGTTTCGAGTCAAATCAGATGTTAGTTTAGGACCATTAAGTCCCCAATCTCTAAGATACTTCGGCAACGTAACGTAGATAAACCCTATTAAGGAGGACCAACATGTATGTATATAAACATCTTTATAAGTACCTAACCGCTTTATAGTTATTCAATGTTCGAGGCACTATTAATTATCATTTGAACAAAAACGTCTGGAAAGTTTTAAGCCAAATATAAATTTTAAGGGGTATAATTTCAAGACTTATTACTAACTGCTTTTTTCTGAAATTTCTTTTTCAGGTGGCCCATCTGCTAGTCCTAGAAATCATTTTGTACTTTTAAATATAGAGACCCTCTATATCGCGTAAAATACAAAGCATCAATCATTGCGTATAGAATTTGTACTTTGAATTTATTTCGTATCAACCTAGTAGGTATACATTAAGCTTGTTTTATAAAGGAAAATATATCAAAGAAGACGGGAAAGAAGAAAAAGGTTATTTACTTGTTTTGGCAGCTTTAATTGAAAAACATACTTTTATTTGTTCTTTTCCTTTTGTTTTGAAGGCTTCACAGGAATAACAAACTGCACGGAACCGGAAAGGGTGTAGGGATGCCTAAATGTACCTTCTGGAACATTATGGTTTTTTTAATCGTTTTATCGGGATATGATCCTAAACTAAATTGAATCTATAAGATTATTGTACTAGCGAAAACCTAAATTTCAAACGTAATGTATCCTTCGAGGGTACACCGATCATAATTACACTCATTATCATTATCACTCAATCATGATCAGATACTGGAAAAAGTAAGTAGGTACATGAAATTAATGTAAGGTTTCCCTTTAGTTGATTGAGGCTCAAATTGCTCTCAATCTGAAAGTAAACCTGACAATTCAGTGAACAAGTGGATTGCAACCATGGTACCTTATTATGTTAAAATATATATTATTATTTTTTTTTAATTACGATACGACCTTCCGGAATTATATTCCGATTCAATGCAATCGATCGAATCGAGGTTACAATCGAGGATCGATTCAAAACAAAATATTGGGCATCCCTAAAGGGTGTATTCATCTATTCATCTTCATTTGCCCATGGAAGTGTAACATGCGTGACTTGAGGATATTATCACCCGTCGCGACCTTGGATTAACGTTTGCTGGCGGGATTCCAACCACCCTTCCTGAATTAGACCAATTCGAGTAAACTTGGGAAATCCGGTGCTATTTTTACACTAGGTCACGCTTTCTAGTATAAGCCTGTGACCTATATTTGGAATGCAGTTTAGTCAACTAATTTGGAAATTGCACCCAGCTAGGTACTACTAATTGTTCTATGCAATATAAATTTAGTAAGTAGGTACACGACTTTTTTCACTCCTTGAGCTGCCAAATTTACTCCCCATTAATTTGAGGATTCTTCTTATTCTCTATTTTACTCCCAAGTCAATAATAATATCTACTCGTATATAATATTAAATACAATACTATTTATAAACGATATAAGTAATATTAGTACCACGAGTACTCGTTGTGGTAGCATAACAAAAATATTCCGATGTTAAATTCCAAAAAAATAACCTTTACTTCCCAATCACGAGAAGCGAATTATTTGCTTTATATCGAGAGCTGTCCCTAACAAAGGACAAACAAGAAAAACAACTTCAGGCTCCGTTTCGTCGGAACTCGGTCTCCGCTAATGAGGTGATCCCCTAATTAGTTTTTTGATTAAAGAGTCAATAACTTATTTGTAAAAACAAATTTTGATAATTTAAAATAATGTAAAAGGTAATTATGTTTTTAAATCAGAGACGTTTTTTATTAGTATGGTCATGACATTGTATTTCCTGGGTCATTACGTTTTTCTTACATACTTAACTCTTTTTTTATATTAATGTTATTTTTTGAAATAAAAAAGGAATATCCATCGATCTAAAATTTTCTTACTACTCATCAAACTATGAAACTATTAAAAGTTTTGCGTTAACATTGAACAAGCTTAACATTTAAGGTACAGTATTATTATTTTAAACGGTATTTACATTTTGTTATCATCCAATTTTAATGCAAAGCTCTTTGTTTCCCATTGTATAGCCCGGAGCATCTACATTAGTAGTTTGAATTAGCAACGTTTTAATTATAACGTCGTACCGCCTCGAATCGATTAAGAGGTCTATGTGCTTAAGGGTTGCCTACGCCAAAGGAAGTTACAAGAATGTATTCTATGTAGTAGGTACATATAAGTAAGTTAGTAACAAGCAGGGAATTATGGGAAATAATGGGCATACACTAATGACTTCTCTAACACTAATACGTCAATCATGGTATAAAACGACCTTATTGTATTAAATTTAAAATTCTTATAAGCTTTTGAATATATAAATATCCTTGCATTAACAATAATAAGCATATAACAACGTGAAAAAAGAAACATAAATTGTATGTGGACATAAAAAATAAATAAATAATAAAAATTATCTTAAATACAGCGCAGTAGGTACGTGATTGTTTTATTATAGAGGATGTTCCGTAATCAGGTGACATTTACCTATCTTACCGCCGTACTCAGAGACATTCATTAACGTTAATGGTTCATTATGGAAATAACGATGACACTTATGTCAATACGAATAAAGACGATTTTATTTGTTTGTTAATGAACATTACGTTAAATGACGTCTCAGTAAAACTTAGGTACCTTTTCGGAATCGGTGTGAATTGCAGATATTTTTAAAATAAAGTACCACGATTCCATAATACAATTTTTCTGCACAAGCTTCTTTCAAACATCAAGTTTTAGTGAAATTCATACTTTTAAGTAATGTTTAAACTATTATATTTTTAAACCAATAGGCCTAGGACGATAAAATTTTGTGATTTTGATAGATAATGGCCTCCCTATAACCAGTTTTCAGTTAGTCCACTGAATACGGGACAAACTGTATAAATGCCATGAAAATAAACATTTATCACAAAACATTCGAATCAAAAACCAACAGGCAGCCCTAGAACGGACCTTGTCTCTGCGTTCCAGGAAAGTTCCTACATAGGTATTAAATTCTTCAATTTCAGCACTCTGTTGTACTATGCATTCAGTATAATTTTCTTTGAGTGCATCTTCAACGAAGTTTCTATAATCTTCAACAGGAATAACCGCGATTGTTTCCATTCAGGAAGTTTCACTAGAAGATTAAAAATGCAAATTGGGACACTTTTTGGTGAAATGATGTTTTTTACACATCGTGTTTCAACAAAAAGCATCCGGACTCGCACTCATTGCAACACATGCTCTTCACACTTCTTGACTACTTACATTACTGTGATGGGATTCACCAACTGAAATACAGACTTAACATGTATGATATCAAATCAAATATTGGTATTAATCGATACTCTTTGATTAATTGAATCGACTCAGTTAAAGCGTAATAGGTACTTAGTTTTTCAAATTACAAGGCCCTGTTCCTGTTAAATGCGGCGCAGTGCTATTGACCCTCTAATAAGAGGAAGTAATAGGCCCATAATGATATTGCATAAATTTGCATTCAAATTTGGCGTTATTAATCGATAATATGTTTAACATGATATAACATGAAATAAGATAAAGCGGTGAATCCCAGTGGCACGCACCAATGACAAGCAAAAAAAGTTATGTGCGCTTTATAAAATTAACCTGCTGTTGAGGTGAAGCAAAACATCGTGAGGAAATCTGCATGCCTGAGAGTTCACAAAAAAAAGATCTCAAAGGTATGTGAAGTCCACCAACCCGCAGTAGGCCAGCGTGTACTGGGTCATTAATGGATTACTGACAATGTTTAACATGGTTGCAAATTGGCCACTCTCCGTCGTTGTATCCCTAAATAGATAATTTCGTACATATTCTTATATGTACAATTCTCACATCACACTTTTAGTTACCATACTCCTCCAAAACGGCTTGACCGATTTTTTTGAAATTTTATATTATTATGCATATTCACTAGGTCTGAGAATCGGCTACTGTTTTTATTTTTCATATCCTTAAGTGATAAGGTTTGTCCACACCCAATTTTTTTTATTTTTTGGACAATTATTTTTAATTTTCAATAATGTGGCATTGAAAATACATACAACCCTAAATGTTTACCTTTCTATCACCAACCCCTATTTTTTAATAGTCGATTTTTAACGCTCGATAACTTATATGGCAAAACAACTTTTGCGTGGTCAGCTAGTATTATATCTGTAGATAGATCATGAAATCTACAAATAGATTCGACAAATAATATATTCTTAAAAAAATATCAGAATATAAAGCGAAATATACTCAACGTGCCTAGATACTATTATTTTATACATAAGACATTTTAAGAACAAATATGATAGGAGTAGATACTGGGTTGACCTTAAGGAAAACAAAGAACTTTATTGTGGATACTTCAAGGGTAATAAATAAAACAACAGCATGTCTGCGACACATACATCAAGTTGTTTACATCTCATAACGATGTCGTTTGAAAGTCACCATTTTTTAACCGACACAGGCCAATTTATTCAGGTCAATTTTAATGCGGGACTACAAATTTACACGTCCAAAAATTCATAACATCAAGCAGATGTCAAAAGCACGAAAAGGCACTCAAGAATGCGCATATAGTTTTTAAGATCACTTTAAACAAATCGTTTCGGAATCGCCAACACGTAGTACAAAATAATTAAACAAGTATATACGTTACTAATTTATTGATATAAAATAATCCCTGAGTTTATCCTTTGAAAGTTACGATAAAACAATAACTAAGAATATTGTGTTCATAATATAATGGTAGCTAAAGTTTAAGTATGTATACTTAACTTATACTTAATAATGAAGTGTAACCTCTTGTTAACGAATTAATAAGATATCGTAATACCTACATTCTTATTCTGAGGAGACTCCACCCTACAATGGGTCACTAATGGGTTAAAGACAATAAATAATTAGTAGATAACCTAATATGTGGCTTAAGGTCCTAGGCGGGTAGACTAATTGCGTTAACTTTAAATCGTGTGTTTATTATAAGTTTAATTTTAATATACCTAACATATTTATATTTTAAATTCTAAGACCCCTTTCTCATCTTTTCTTTCAAAAAGTAGTCCACCTATTTTATTAGTACGTCTTATATACAAGTTCTGAGAACCTTTATTTTGCATGTTAACCAAGTAAATTAAACCAATAATAAGCCATATAAATGTACGTTGTTGCCTACAGGTAAATAATATCACGAAATGAAAGAGGAAACATTTTTAAATTCGAGGAAAACTGTCAACACAATTTAATTTTAACGCATTGTTCGCGACGCGACAACAAAGAGCTTTCAATTGGAAGTTTGATTTAAAATTCTGATGTTTTGGAAAATTTTAAATAATTACATGGGTATGACATTGTGTGTACATTTACGTTTAATCACATTGAACCTTCATTTTTTCAGTTTTAAGTAAATTGGTAATCAGCCCAACAAACCAAACAAAGCTAAGCACATGTCATTAGCAACTACCGTTTGGGAAGGTTCCAAAAATTTTAAATAAAAATTTGATAGTCACAATGTTAATGAAATAGTATTTCTATTAAGAGCTAGAATCCTACGACAGTTACACGTGTGTGGGTGGAAGGGAGATAATTTTAAAGCGTTTATCTCCTTTCAAGGCCTCTCAAAGTCGATCTTGTTAGAGAGAGCCGAGAGAGTTGAGACTACTTGAGACCACTCATCAGACGACACACTAATATTTTACTCTACCTAATATAAAATAAATAAATACTCAAAGGAAAATGTCTGAGAGCTGTCAGTAATATATTGCTGAGTCGTTTCTGGTTTAAAAACGAGAAGGATATACGAGTAGGCCTTGACCCGCCATATCTTTATCATCATCATCTTATTTCTTATTGTTATACATAGAATTCTCATGTCACAGTTTTAGTTACCATACTCCTCCAAAACGGCTTGATCGATTTTTATGAAATTTTATATGCATATTCAGTAGGTCTGAGAATCGGCTACTGTTTATTTTTCATACCCCTAAGTGTCCACCCCTAACATTTTTTTAATTTTTTGGACAATTTTTTTTATTTTCCAATAATGTGGCATCAAAAAATACATACAACCCTAAATTTTCACCCTTATATCACCAACCCCTATGTTTTATCCCGCTCGATAACTTGCTCGTATATGGCAAAACAGCGTTTGTGGACTCGGCTAGTATCTCCTTAACAACATCAAGATTGGGGCATGCATGCCCATTTGTTTATCGATTTCAATAAAATATTATGGAAATCATTTAGGCATACAGGTGTCCTCATGTGTCACTTGTATTGTGAAACACAAAACTTTTATGCGTATCTCTGTGTGCCCCAGATTTATGGCGTTTTATTTGCCACTGGGCTGCTGGGAAAAACTATATACGAACCATTTATTAATATCTATATAATTATACAATATATTGTAAGGTTAAATGCGAATAAATGGGAACATTTTACTGGCATTCATGACGTAACTTGGAAAAATTTTACAGCAAAGAAGAGTTCTATTAACTTCAGCCCTTGAAATAGTTTAAAGTTCTTGCGGCCTAAACTACGTACGCTCTTTAAGAATTTTCCACTCCACATTTCAATTTCCTTAGCTAGCGTGCACCGAGCGATACCGTACCTACAAATCGAAATAAAATTGGAAAGCGGAAATTTGGCGGATAACTCGTTGAAAAGACTGGAGTGAAACTTATGAAACTAAATACAAGTGGAGCTTGTTCTCAGATAAGTTTCGAATAGTTTTATATGCGGCCAATGTAACTTGCTGTGTGCGGGAATACGTTTGTTGCTGGATCAGCGTACATGAGATGAGCGTTTTGTCCTGAGTATATTATTGATACATACAAAATATTTATTTCAAATATATGGTGCCACTAACAAAACACATCCAGCCTCAAAAATGACTAAAGTACTACTTTAAGTTGTAATGAAGGAAGATGCACGTCTCTATGATTATGTTATACTTTTTAACCACACCAAATAGTATGCCATATGCGGTCACCCAACGTCTAGGTATGCGTAAAGCTATGTTATAATTTACTATAACATTTATAATTTACTATAACATAGGTTTAACTGTTAGAATCCCAGAGAGGTGCTTAAATAAAACTGTAAAGCTGAAGAGTTTGTTGGTGTGTTTACCTCGGGAAATATTTTTCGTATGTTTTGTTAGTTTTTTTTGATATAATGTGTTTATATGTTCTTTTTTCATATGATTTTTATGTTGACTAAACCGACTGGAGTAATCATAGGTTATTTTTAAAATGTGGTATATCCTTTAAAAGTTTAAAGTTGACGTTAATTAAGCAGAGTCAAGCCTGCCGGTTCAGGTAGTCTTATGCATTCTTCATGCTACATATTTGTGACGTTCGATGTGAATAATGTTTCCTTCAGCACTGAGCCTAGGTCGCAGCAAAGCGACAATCCGTTTCCGATTTCACAGAAAACGAGCTAAGCGAGTACGCGCTCGTTATTTAAAAAAATACATGTAGTACTCTCCTACCTACTTGTAATGTTTTCTCAACTAAATAAGCTAACCATTAACCAATAGGTACTTTTCTAAAACGTTGGTCAATAGCAACAGTCTTTATTAGTGTTGTTACTTTAAAATGCTATTAATTGATATAAAAAGGCTACAACAATGACTGCTTTTACTAATTTAACCAATTAATTTGTTAATTACAATCCTATGTGAATTTTTATGTGGATTTTTAAATTGGTCGCATTTACGAAATTTAAACAAAATAATATCTGTTATTCCTTATTAACGAGCAAATAAAACGCTGTTTTGTAACATTTTTAAATCCGTCACAGCAAAACAGGAAGTCGCACGGTTTTCAACAAAACGTTTCTATTGTTCAGACAAGGTAATAAATTTGGTAGGTAATTTCATTTCATTCCCTTTGCAACGATTAAATGACATGCTTCATGCATGTTCCAAATGAAATTGTGATAAATTATTACTCCCAACTGGATCACAGAGAAAACCCATTATGAATTCCTTATGAGGTAAACGTAGGCAGGCCATAGACAGTTGGTGAAACTTTGCAGGAATAAAGGGCTAACTCGGCACTAGCATTCAATGTGTAACGAGTTCAGTGCCCTTAGCATGAACACTATCATCAAAGTATTACAATGGTAAATGTGATTAGAATTGACCAATGTGGATGCTTAAGACATCCTTCTCATGTTGAGAGGAGACTCAATCCTCAACCCTACAATGGGTGAGTGCAGTGGGTCACTAATGAGTTGCAAACGCAATGGGACGCAAATTCTTTTCTATTCAATGGATCAACTGAATAGGCAATATAACGAACCAATTGAAAAATTTAAAGATACTTCATCATATTAATCATCTGAAAAGTAATCCGTAGTGGATTAATTTTTAGTGGAAAAACCTCTTGTGGAGAGGAAAAAATGACATACAGCAACTCAAAACAGTAAGTACACCATAGACCACAGACGAAGGACATGGATTCAAGTTACTCATTAAACCATAGGCCGGAGGTACATAATTTGAAATTAACGTTTGTAGAGTTCGGCAATTTGCCAATAGATTTGGATAGTACTAGTAACTGGCTGCACGTTTCAAACATAATAATCGACCAACGTCGCATTGTCAACTGATAGGGATAGTGAATAACTTAGTGTAAGCGCTTCGACTAATGCCGAGATATATAGCAGATAATAACTCCGATAACTTTTAGGGTCTACGGCATTTGATTAATGGCTACAAGCTGGCGGAATTACACCCAACAGTATTTCACCATGATGTACCACCGATACTCTCTTCCACTTAACATTGAAATAATTCTTTGATTAAATCTGACGCATTTCACAATTTATTTATCAGTTATTTTTCCATCAAAGTCATCTATCTCTTTTAAAAGTTCCACAAAATCTGTTTCTGACAAAGCTTTGACCAGAAAAAAATTATACCTAAGTCAAAGTCTTCTTTTAAAAACTTTTAAACAAAACAATAATGAAGAAGTCGAGAAGTATTACGAGTAAGTAATCAAATTTTTTTTTCAAGAGCTTTTAACTTTATAAATGTTTTATGCGTTCAATGATGTTGTACACTAAACATGTTTGTATATTATAATAGTTTTAATTAAATAAGGATCGGCATTTCTAAGTGTTTTTTGTATTGTTAACACTTGAGATATTAATAAACAATAAATGAAACATTTACTAAAACCATTTGTTATTATTTCTACCGTTTCAAATGTCAATACCATCTAAAAACTTTCCCAACAAAATTGAATTAGCCAAATTAATCACTTCCGTTTCCTCCAATAAGGAAGAAGCTCTTGTAATTCTTATTTCATTTAACTTTTTCAATTGGACACTCCTTATCGTTTCAGTTTATTGAGTGGTAGGAGCATTAACGAGCGTCGACTTAAATTTTCAGTTTCAAAGAACGATTCATTGTTGAAAATATTGTTATACCTGCCAATTGTTAATGACCTCCATAATATTTTTAAATTCATACTTTTCAGTAATGTTTGAACTATATATTTTAAACCAATAGGCCTAGTAGGAAAATTAAAATTTGTCATTTTGATAGAATAATTGTTCTCCCTATTCCGTTGGTCCACTGATTACGGGATACCCTGTAAAGAATTATTTAATTTGTAATCAGGTATTTTACAACACATTTGATTTAAAACGTCACGTCATGTAACAATTCAAAAGACCCTTCGACGTCGGTTGAGTACATTTATTTCGTTATAGAAAACAACCCGGGGAACTTCCAACTCGTTAGAGCTTTAGCAACGCTGAGTTTTGTTTTACCTTGTAGCTACGAATTGAAGTAAGATTTGTTTTTTTCCTAATATACACGTTATAAGTATATCTATCGTAAATAACAATAAAATATTGAATTAAATTTATAATAGGTGCTTGTCTTTAATACCCGCAAGCTGGATGCCATGTTCTTTTTGATTACCCCTTGATTTTTATGACATTGCAATCGAATTCAAAAGTTGTGTATTAATGAAAAATTTATATATTCTATTAAATTCTTAAATCACTTAAATTAAATATTTCCCTCCATCGATCATGTTTCAGCAAAACAGTACATTAAGCCGATTTACAATCATTCATTATCTTGGGGTCAACATCACTACCATCTTAAAATTTATAGCTTTATTAGCTTTTAGATTTTAAAAGCGAGAGGTTACACCGAGCTTCGGTTAGAGAAGGCATGAAGAAATTTAATTTAAGTAAGTTCATGACGAACGAATTTTTTTAAGTGAGAAGAAGTAAGTCTTATCTTTCTTCCTAACTTCGAAGCTCTATTCAAACTAGACGTTTATTTTTAAAAAAGATCTTGTGGGGGCAGACGGGGCCGGTTCTTTTAAATGTAACTAGATGACCCCGCAAACGTTGTTTTGCCTTATAAATTATCGAGCGTCACAAATCGACTATTAGTGGTTGGTGATAGAAGGGTGAAAATTTGGGATTGTATGTATTTTTTTAATGCCACATTATTGAAAATAAAAAAATTGTCCTAAAATAAAATAAAAATGTTAGGTGTGGATAACCCTTATTACTTAGGGGATGAAAAATAGACAGTAGCCGGTTCTTAGACCTACTGAATATGCATATAAAATTTCATAAAAATCGGTCAAGCCGTTTTGGAGGAGTATGGTAACTAAAACTGTGACATGAGAATTTTATATACTTATAGGTACTTAAGATTATTTCGTGCTGGACTTCTATCTCTTATAAAGAACGATAAATTTAAAGTCGTAGAGTTTTTAAACGGGCAGCAAATTTCCAATTGTTATTAAAAAATATAAAGCGTAGATATGAATTTAATTATAAAGATCATTTCATTAAAATCTAATAAACAAGGAATGGAATTGAAGCTGTAAGTTGTTTTGATTAATTGGAGAAGCAAACAGCTATCAACACTGCCCCGCTACGGCGTAGCAGTGGCAGCGCCATAGAGGTATTATACTAGAGTCGGGGAGACACACGGCTGCCTGTAAGTAAAAATGTCTCACTTAGAAAGAGATATAAGATTATGGACAGATTGACAAGGTACCGAGATCTCTTTCTTTTTAACCGAAGGACAGTTGGAAGCGTGGCTTCCCTGCTCTAGTATAATACCTGTATGGGAAGCGCTCGCCTAACTATAAATATAAATTAAAACGGCTTCAGTATCCTTTCGATCTAAATTGAAAGATATCTACAACAAGAATAATTTATTTATAAAATAAAAACCAGACTGCGTGAAAATTTTTAAAACACCCCGTGTTACCGTCACAATTAGAATGCATACCTATAATGATATTTCTTATGTTTTAATCAATAAATCCTTTAAGATAGATCATGCCAATGAAATATTCTTACATAAATACAAACACCCAAAAAACAAAAAACAACGTATCAATGATGTGATAAATTCCATTATGTTCGATAATGGAATTTATCACATCATTGATTATATAATTCGATTCTGAAAAAATAAATAAACTTCTCTTTTTCGAGTACTAAAAATAAAAGCAATTAAAATATCAAAGTATAAAAAATCTTATTTCTTCTCGCTTAAAAACTCCAAACACTGCGAAAATATTGTGATTCGCTCTCCCTTACCTACTGTATCCTGCAAAATTGTGTTAATTGAATTCATCTTTCCAAACAAAAAGAGAATAATCGAATCCGTTAAAAATGCCGGAAATTACATGTTCCGTATTCTATCTACGAGCTTATTCGTCAAACACAAAATAATACATATCTATCCAAATATAACGGCTCATCATCTACCTACTTCGTTTTTATCAGGACAGGTAATTTGTATTCTCGTATAATAATTTCTCTGGAATTATTTGTGATTGGGAAGGTAACGATTGAGTTCGGTTAAAAATAACTTTGTTGTGCTCATCCAATACTAGACGACGGGACTTTTCATATTCCTTTTTGAGATCACATTCCAAAATATGGTCCGTGAACCTTATCTTTACACTGTTTAAATATTCTCTAAGCAGTTGTGTTTTAACGTTTGAGGGTATGAACCTAGCTTTACTGATAAGCTCCTCAGGCTTAACATACCTATCTAATGTTCGTGTGGTGACGAGCCCCCTAACTGGTATTGGCAAGCTTGCAAAGTATATGCCTAATATGGGCCTTAGCACCTCAGATACATACATGTAGATTCTGCAAGGAGGAGAAGGAAACGCCCTTGCATCTATTACTCCACTGCGCAGCACTTATACACAAAGAAGTAATAATCTAGGCAAAGTCATGTACTGCACACTGATGAAGCCAAAGATCTGCTCGTCAATAAAATCCTAGCCTTCCTCAAGGCAACAGGATAAGATGGGGAGCTCTAAATACTAACGGCTTGGCACAACCGGTCTGTAGTGCTACGGAGACCGGTTAATTAATAAATAAAAAAACATAAATTTAAAATGCAAATCTTGAACGCGAGATATAGATATTTCGATGTGAATATGTGTTAAATATATAAAAACTTTGATAAGTACTCGAACTTGGATAAAAAGATTTAATGGTACTTTCTATTGCTCTATACTCATCTAAATGTCTACAACCAGCCAAGAGCCTCTTAACAGATCCTATATTATTGGTAGTAAATCATAAAATCTGCTTAAAATAATATTATTCTACAATCAATAACATTCCTCAACGCCCAATTTAGGTACCCATGAGTATATTCGGATGTAATTTACTTATCAAGTCGATCTTGCCGGAATAGAGAGGTATTAGCATAATTTAATCTTACCTAATTTTCAACTTATTAAGCAAGATACTTTTCCCTAAATTCAGAATTTTACTTACGTTTTAAATTATTATTTATATTTAATAACGCCGTCTCATGTCTAAATACGTATTAAATAAAATATTATGATTTTATTTCTCTTTCTGAACAATTATAAAATTGTTAAAGTTCCTACATAAACTTAAATAAAAAATTTAAGTGACGGAGTTACTTTAAAAGTAACAAAAGACTATATTACAAAATTTTAATGAATATAATACGAGTAAATTGTATAAAAAATATTGTTTTAATAAAAAAAAATACAGCGAAAAAGAAAGAACAAAAATTAAAAAGAGAAAAAAAGGAAATAAAAATGAACAAAATGTTTTCACCTACCTGAGAATCAGGACCCGCGAACTCGGAGCGTTAACTTTCGATAGCAGCTTAGAACGCCTGCTCAAGTCAACTCCCGGCGCGCGAATGACTAGGACTGGGAAATACTGGGAATGATGGCGGCTCGGGCCACCCTTCCCCGCCAAACTGTTGCGTCGCGCATGAGCCGTCCGTCTGCTATGGGATAAAGTCCCTCGTCCTTAGGACCCTTGTCCTAAGTGATGCTAGTACCAGCCCACCTTTAATAGTAATAAACCTAGCTATCACTGGTTAAGGCATAGGCGCCACCTAGCTGTAAGTCATCAACGTTTGAGATAAGGTACGCTTAATTTTCTACCTGAAATTGATTTTTAACCCCGACGCAAAAGAAGGAGTGTTATAAGTTTGACGTGTCTGTCTGTCTGTCTGTGATTCGGTCGTGGCACCGTAGCTCGCGAACGGATGAAGGGATTTCAATTTAGTTTTTTTTTGTATGAAAGGTGAGTTACGACCGAGTGTTTTTAGACATGTTTGATGAAAATCGGTTGAGTCGTTAAAAAGTTGTGGGGGGTGGAAGGGGGGAAGAATAACCGAATGTCTGCAAATATAATCGAGTCTCAAATGATAGCGCACCACGTGCACATTACAAAATAATATGTTCAATGAAAATTGTCGTAATTGTGCCGGGGGTTTTTTTAATTTTCAATTTTACTAGTTATTTATTACATTTTTTTAAGAACCCGGTGTCAAAGTCCTGTGAAAATACCCTTGGGTTAATTTTATTACTCTATCCTAGAGTCTACACTAGTCTACACGCACCTTCTTAAAAAACGAGGGTGAAGAGCTACAGCCTTAAAGGAGTAGTCCGGTCCATAGATACACTTGTACAAACACAGCTTAGTGCCGATTGAAAATTTTGTCTTCTGCGGTGCGTATATTTGAGGAAGATTTTGTGCAGTAAGTCAGAGTAGATATTCACTAAAATAGATTTGGTAGCAAACTCTAATCTAGCCTAGGTCCCGACGGAGACCCAGAGGCTCCAACTTATCGGTCAATCAATAAGGATTGTGCGTTTCTAGACGTTAATCCAATGGACTGTGTTGGCATTCTGGTTAAGAACACAAAAAAATGCTTTAATTCCATACATGATTTTACAATCACATTATTACATGAAAAAAGTTAATAATTCACTCTCAGTCGTACATCAGCAAACCGAAAGCAACCATACCTAACACATACAGATTGAAACCCACACGATTTAAGTGTATGTTAAATAATTAAAAACACAAATTTATCCCATTTTAAAAAAAGATCAGTATCTTTACAACAATAATACTTTACTCTCAGTTTACTCGCAGATGTATCGTATTTAGACGGATTTTACTAATTTGTTCAATCACACTGAAATCTTGTCTATGATTTGAAATAAATCATATCATGTTATTACATTTTCATTGGGAGCCTTAACCTATGTCTTAACACAATATAGCTGGCTCTTGCACTCTTTTACTCATTGGTATTGGTAACACGTTATTATTATTACTTTGATAATTCTGATGAAGAGTCGAATTTCAAATGTTACAATTTACTATAGACAATCCATTACTGGATGAAGTCTTATTCTTATAAATAAATCATGCCATTATGATGATGTATCTGTATCTGTTATATCATATTAATGATATCGTAAGTGCATATTATCTATAGTGTAATCCCATACTTAATGCAGTATAGGTATAACTTGTATGTATGTATACCTTCTTATAGTGCTATGAGTCGTCTAGAAAGCAAACCACAAAGATTAATATTAGAACATTGCTTCTCTGACGTGCTGAGTAGTATCTTAGTTTAATTGTTGCTGAGATTAAGTAGGTACTATTTTTACGGATTACAGCAAATGAGCGTTCAGTCTAGGCACCAGATGAAGAGTCTGGATGGTCACTGCAACTAATGCATAACCGGACAGGACCTACATTAAAATGAATTAAATAATTAAATTTAAATAAAAATGCAATGAATATCTTCCCAAACCAACTACAATCATAATGATTTTCGGGGTCCGACGAAATTGTTTGAAGTCGTTTAAAATGATAAATCGCTTTGTTGTATCGATACAAATAGTACAACTTATAATATCTAAGAGTCAGTGTATTCCCTGAAACATCATTTACCTTTTTTCGTCGCTCAAGAGCTCACCCTTGGGAGCTATAACTATTGAGCTTTTAGCAAAATAAAGATATTGCAAGCCCCAAAAGGGTTGATGAGATTATTATTATGTAATTTTGTTTCTAGTGGCCTATATTTATTGCCATTTCTATTCATTTGAGTACACTTGTTCAAAGGACATAGTTAGGAAATCTTCAAATTTACGCTCCTGCCTGAAAAGGTACGTCTCCGTGTAGGTACCAACGTATTATGTTTCATCAAACTTTCATCAAAACCGGGAGCGAGGCACATGAGAATTAACGAAACGTAATCTATAATACGGTAGGTATATTTTGGTAGGTATCTATAATGTGGGTCTCGGCAAGCTGAAGCATAATAATTTATTTGCTTTACATCAGGATATGTACTTTAATGTGTCCATTATTTTAAATACTTAGTGTCCATTATTACCCACACAATAACACAATACCGAGCACAGTAATATGAGTATCGCTTGATATCTGCATTGTGGGTAATGTTTTAAAGTAGTTGATTCCACAGAAACGTAAGCAAAAATATAATAGGTAGTAACAAGACGGAGGTAGTGTCTACACTTTTACTTCACGGAACAATTTAAATACACGGCTTGCCTATGTGAAAATACTTTGTCACATTGTAAGTGCGACTAATTTTTAATCAGTTTCCAAACATCCTGCCTACTGTTTAACTAAATAACTAAATGTTTCTTAAAAACATAGGTAGTACTTAAAAATAAACGATATTTGATGCCTAACAATGAGTTTAGGTCAGTTTACTGCAGCTTGTACGTTCGCAAAACACACCAATATAATCTCATTGTATAGAATGTTTAAAAGCAGTGTCACATGCCGTTGAGAACATTATGGAGAATTCAGACATGTTGCTGTTTTTCAGACGGCGATATTTAGGTTCTTCGTAAACGCACATAAATTAGGAGAGTCATTAGTGTAGTCGGTTCGCTCGGTTTCAAAGTCGGGCATCTTGGTATTAAGTAAATCTCATTGTTAGGTAATCCGTTTATTCATTTATTATAATACAATCGAACTTAAAAACAACTTAAATGATAATGTTAGTTAATTAAATCTATATCAAAGCAAAATGTTAAAGAATTGATTTGAGATAAAAGTAATCCTAGGCTCCATTTTTAAAATTTGGCTGAGAAAAACATAATTTCACGCTCCGTCACGATAATAAGATTGTCCAATTGTAAAAGAGTAGTTAAATTAGTTTCGAGGTACATAAATTATGCAGAACGCCGTCATTCAACACCTTCATTTGCACATAGAGATAAGTCATACCCTGCCTAATATTTCAAAGTAGATATTATTATAATACCTACGAAGGGCCAGCTCCAGTTAACTGACCCATACGAATAAAGGTTGCTTCGTTTGCTGTGTCCCACAGCTAAAATTATAAATGTAACCACTTAGAACCACCCTTTTAAGTACGTCTTTGTTACTCTGAACCTACAGAATTGGTAATGAACTCAGTTGGCTTCAAAATACGTTCATATAAATAATGCAAAGAACTCATCGTCACCGGAGTGGATATTAATTAAGATGGTGTCTATTTAATATTTTACTAAGCTTTCGCCCTCTAACACAAATTTTAAGTAAATGGCCTTTTTATAAAGAGCCTTTGTTTAGAAATCTTTTCAATTGGGGTATCTCTACTTTCTGAGTTTCGACAAGGCTTTGTCAACTTGCGTTAGCTACATAACAGTGATATAGCAGTTCAAAAATAATTCTTATTATATTATTGAGTAAAATATCTTCGGTACCTGTCCAAATAAAGTTCGGGTTTAGCCACAGATATAATATATCGTAATATTAGGTTGATCGGCTGTGATATAAATTATACCCTAAGGCGAAACAAAAAATGTGCACATAAACATAATTTCGATATTGTTGAGTTAATTTTTAAGATCACTGGTTTAATTAATTAATTTTAAGGGTCGGGTTTGTTTGATTATTACGCCTAAAATTAATATAGCTTGTAATGCATTCTTACGCATTCCAAATATTAATGTGATCAAATGTAATGATTTTTTAAATATATCCGTGCAATAAATCTTTGAATTTTGAACCTTAAAAACTCGCATTGGAAACCAAACATACATGGGGGCAAACAACGTACATTTTGTAAAATACGGCCAGATTTTTTCTTGACAATGCAACTGCCAATCTGTTATAGGGTCGTTTTAAAAACGAATTCGTATATCTATCTCGTTCTTATATACTGTATCCATTTCTTTTATATAGTCTTTTTTCTTTCACATTCTCTAACGATCTCTAAGGTTAGTTAGAATAATAGTACAACGATGGGTTTAGCCTAGGTCCACAATATGTAGGTATATCTTTGGATGCGCTTAATATCAACCACAAGTGTCATTAGTCCATTTTTATCAATTAGTTATTACATAGCACACAATGAAGGTCCTTAAGACACTTAGGAGCAGACTACGTCCCTCAGTATTTCTCAGAAGCGAAGCTAACAGTAATTGCATCAAACGTTTAACTGCAACTTCCGAGCCTGGAGAGTGCTTCCTCATTATATTTACGAGTATTTACTTATGCTACCTGAGACAGCCTCCTTCCTTTTAGTAGGTAATTCAAATTTTATTCACTAATAAGAATAAGATCACTATGTCATCGACGTATAAGTGTTGTAGTAGTGGTGTGTTAAAGATACTCGAAGTAGAGCCATAGTCGCTCGCCCGGGAAGGTACCTTACTGCCAACCTCTTAAACCTTTTTCAACTACAACAGGTGCTTTATGTCTTGTCCCTAGGCTGGGCAATTATATGATTGCCGAAGGTACTTACGTTATTTGAGGCGAAATTCTTAGCTCTCATGAGTAGCGTACTCACCCACGCCAGATCATATTCAAAATCATATTCAAAAATTATGGGATGAGCCCCTCTGTGTTAACATAATTATTATTCTCTTTTACTGTCTTCTGGGAATACTTCTGAGCGCGCTCGTCTCTTAGCAGTATCGGAACGTGAGTCTGGCTACAAGCACTTCCCTAGTACCTAACATAGGGACGTTTATTTGATAGACCATGTCACTTTGTCTCTATGTACAAGTCTGCGTCTGGGATTAAAGACAAAAGAGCCTCATCGCTGCATATGCCGCAGACCAGTTTGGTCACCACCGCCTTTCTTGCCAAACCGTCGCTCTTTTCAAAATGAAAAAAAGAGCGTTTTTGCAGAAACTTGGCTATCACATACATTCAAATATTAAAGTTGCACTTTAAACAAAGCTACTAAAAATTTATCTAGTAATAGAAAATAGGAAAGTGGACTGTATACCTTTATATAGTAGACGTATAGACTTTCAAACTGTATACCTGCATGAATATGTGGATGTATACTGTATAGAATCTAGACTACCTAGTTTCATCAATCAGGAGTTGAGCTTATGTAAGCTTACACGGCCTTCGTGGGTAAGCTTAGTATACGTACAGTTGTGGCTTGCAACAAGCCAACTTTCAGAGACCACTTCTGGCAACATGTTTACGTAATAGTGTGGTTATTTGTAGAATGTAACTATGACACCTCATCATGTGGCTTAGGAAACTTATTTCTTTTATTATAATTTTTTTAACCAATGTGCATGCAAAACTTGACATAGACAACAATAAAGGAGAAAGATATTGGAATGGCCATGTCAAAGATGAATGTGGTGCTATCGTAGGCGCCCCCATCCACTCAATTAGCTCTATTAAAATGACTATTAAAAATAGGAGTTGGTAATAGAAGAGTTAAAATTTAGGGTTGTATGTATTTTTTAATTTAAAAAAAATAAAAATAAAAAAACTGTCCAAAAATAAAATAAAAATGTCAGGAGTCGACAACCCTTATCACTTAGGGGTATGAAAAATAAATAGTAGCCGATTCTCAGACCTACTGAATATGCGTAAGTATAAAATTTCATAAATCACCTTTGTATCACCAACCCCTATTTTTAATAGTTATTTTAGTAATTTAATAGTTTTTCATTCATATATTATGGCAAAACAACGATTGCCGGGTCAGCTAGCAAGATGTAAAATCAGTTGAGAGTTCAAAAAGTTACGGGTACTATTAATGCAGTATCAAAAATGCAAAATTTTCTTTTATTATTGTATGAAAAACACGATTTATTAATATTTTAAGTCAACTGACTTAATTTATGATTCCGCCGTAAAAAAATTGTTTTTGAAAATATTCTTATATATAAACTACATTTTTAATTTTTATTAAATCTAAATGGTGTACTGTTCACATTTCAATTTTAAATAAAGACAAAATTTGTTTGTAGGTACTGTCTCCACTGTATGATTGTACTTTCATATTACCCACCAAACATGCATTATTTTATTTAAAACTCTAGATCTCATATTTTACATTCCAGTTCGCGTACCCTGAAAGATTTATCAAAGCCCAAATAGGTTTTACATACCACCCTTCGAATAGGTTTTACATACCACCGCCGCCGGCTATGACCGGGGATGGCTTCTTTATTCCAAACAATAAACGACTTTTCACTTTCTATGCAAAATAAATAACGTTCTGTGTTTATATGAACTACCATGTTGAAATAACTTCAGGTAAGTTGTGTAAATTGAAAATATTGGCGTTGAGTTACTTGACTGTAACTCTACAGGGTCGGGTCTCCATTCACAATGAGAGAGTTTTAACTAAGCCTTAGTCCACCACCATCGCTTGAGAGCAATATGGAGAGCCCTCAGGTAAAACAGGTTTCTTCGCCATGTCTTATTTCATCGTAATATAACTTAAAAAATACTAATCCGCTCCTATTTCAGAAATCTTCACCTCATTTTATAAAACTCTACATTTTTATAAAGCAAGAGAAATTACGTAGTGATTTCTCTTTCATATTATTTTATTTGAACATTCTTGAGGTTCTTACGGTTCTTGGCATTTTATGCAACAAAAAATATTTATGTTATTAATTTCACGAAGAACTTTAGTTAAAAATCCTTTTTCAGCTCCTGGTTTATTTAGTCTCCTATGACTCTCATAGGCCTACATGTGGATTCTGCATTAGGTTAATAATGCATTGCAGAAAGACGGCAATGACCTATTTGCTGCTTTCTCAGGTGAATGAAAATAAAGTTATCAACCTCTCCACTTGAACACATGTACTTGAAGTAATGACGAATTAGTTCGCACCCTTATCATCTGAAATGTGAGCTTAATGTTATCCAATCACGCTTTATCGTGTTTATCGTCGAACTAGACCTCACTAGAACGGTGATAGCCGTTATCGTCGCCTATATTATCGTAAATTCAAAATCAATTTAGATCACCTCTTGAAATTTTAGAGCACACTTGAAGAGGTTTAACCTGTTACGGAATTAGCAAATCCTGTCGTAAATTTGTTAAATTTTTATAAAATCCATATTACATAGAGACTTTATTTTAAAAATACCTGCAATTTACACTGATTCAAATTCAAATTCAAATTCAAATTCAAAAGCTTTTATTCATTATCAGGTACAATTTATGCACACTTAATGAACGTCATACATTTAACATTATACAAACATCCGCTTTGATCGCCCCTCAGGCAAAACGTAGACTAGGAGAAAAAAGCGGGCGGAAAAAAACTCCCAGCACTCTTTTAAAAATAAGTATGAATTATTCTATGGTGCAGTATGACTAGGCCCAATAAAGGAACACACGTGACAGCTATCGTGTGTGTCAATATCGCTCCATTGCCATCCGCTCACAAATAAATATTGATACATGGTGTATAGAAATAGCCTAGTGAAGTTATTCAATCCCACGCTTTCTTATCGTCTAAATAGTCCTTAGTTTCATAATAGGCCTTTCGGCACAGGACTGATTTGATAGTTCTTTTAAATTTATGAAGAGGCAGGGATTGAATTTCGATTGGAATTTTATTATAAATTCTAACTGACATTCCCATAAATGACTGGCTTTTTTTATGAAGCCGACATCTTGGAAATATCAGCTTGTGGACATTCCTGGTTACAATACAATTAGATTTATGTAAGTCCTTAAACGTTCTGAATTTGTTCTTATTTTTATAAACATGCATAATATTTTCATAAATATATTGCGAAGCAAGAGTAAGTATATTTATTTCTTTAAATTTTTCTCTAAGAGATTCTCTATTCCCTATTTTATATATTGCGCGAATAGCCTTCTTCTGCAGTACAAAGACAGTTTGTATATTTGCTGCATTCCCCCACAGTAAAATGCCGTAAGACATAACACTATGGAAGTAACTGAAATAAACTAATCTAGCAGTATCTACGTCGGTAAGAGACCGTATTTTCCTAACTGCAAAGACCGCAGAACTAAGTCTACTCGCCAACTTACAGATATGGGGTCCCCATTGTAATTTAGAATCAACAGTGATTCCAAGAAAACAAGCTGTGTCAACAAAATTCAGTTCCTTACCATTAAGTATTGGTTTAGTATCGACTTGTTTAACATTAGGTAGCGAAAATTTAATACAATTCGTCTTTTTACTATTCAGTAATAAATTATTTACATTAAACCAATGAACGACAGTAGAGAGAGCATTGTTCACATCGTCATAACTATTTTTAGATCTTGGAACTTTAAAAACTAAAGAAGTGTCATCTGCAAACAGTACTATCTCATGTTTTTTCTCTACCAGGTGAGGTAGATCGTTAATATAGATTAAAAAAAGGAATGGGCCGAGAATCGAGCCCTGAGGGACACCCATTTTGACAATTGACCCAGACGACCGTTTACCATTTACCTCAACCCTCTGAGTCCTATCATTTAGATACGAAATCAGAAGACTGAGTGCGGTATCATGAATGCCATAGTGATTAAGTTTCCTGATTAAGGTTTCGTGTTGGACACAATCAAATGCTTTGGATAGGTCACAAAACACACCTAAAGCGTCGTGCGAATCCTCCCAAGCATTAATGATATTCCTAAAAAGCTCTACTCCCGCATCAGTCGTAGAGCGACCCCGTGTAAATCCAAATTGTTTATTATGTAAAAGCTCATTATTAGTGAAATGTCGTAGGAGTTGATTTAAAATGATTTTCTCAAATATTTTGCTACACGTTGGCAGTACTGATATTGGTCTAAAGTTAGTGGGGTCAGTAGTGCTGCCAGATTTAAATAGAGGTATAACCTTACTATGTTTCATAAGATCAGGAAACCTACCACTCTCAATACAATTATTAAATATTAAAGCTAGATGGGGTGCCATTACATCAATTATAGATTTAAATAATTTTACAGAAATGCCCCAAAGATCGGTGGCGTTTTTAACCTCTATTGTCTTAAATACTTTTACAATATCAATGGCGTCTATGGGTCTAAAACTGAAGGTACTCTTGCATTCGCTTACATTTTGTTTCAGCAATGATTCGGCCACGTCGGGAGACGAGCAGAGCGACTTAGTAACCGAGACTGGAATGTTGCTGAAGTATTTTTCAAACTCTGATGCAACATGTTCGTCTGACTCCACACTGACGTTGTTAATTACAAGTTTGTATTCACGACTGTGGGTCTTAGCTCTTCCAGTCTCGTTATTGATGACATTCCAAGTCGCTTTTATTTTGTTACTGCTCGATTTGATTTTATTCCTAATATGCAAAGATTTAGCCGCCAAGCACACTCTTTTAAATATTTTGGAATAATTTCTAACATGATTTAAGAAGGGCATACTACGATTATACGACATCTCGTGATAAAGGTCATATAGTTTAAGCCTACTTCTATGTATTCCCGGTGTCGCCCAATCACTGAAAGATTTACAATGTTTCGGAGAGATAGTAATAGGTGTGAAGACAGTGTTATAGGATTTATTTATATGATTACACAATGAACCATACTGAATGTTTACACTAGCGTTAGACAGCAATGGCATTTTGTTAATAATATTATTTCTAAATCTCTCCATACGCTTTTCTGTAACTGGAATGACCACTTTATTCTTAAAAACCTGCTTTTCCATTCTATAATTGAAAATAGCCAACTGACCACTGTGATCTGAGCTAAGATTATTAATAATTAAAGACCTCGTAGGTGTCGCATTTGTGAAAATATTATCTATACAAGTAGACGTTGAATCTGTTATCCTAGTTGGCTCCAAAAACAGGTTAGTAAGATTGTGACATTTGAGTAGGGACAGGAAATTTTTGCACATAGAATTATTGTCCAATAGATTAATATTAAAGTCACCGCACACTATAATGTCCTTGTTTGATTTACCACATAATTTAATTAACAATTGTTCAAAAACTGACTCGAAATTATCTACAATGATTAACGAGCCGCCACGCATTGCTGTCTTCCTACTGAACGAACTGGCAACTTGGTGCTTATCAAAGTTAATAGCAATCTGGCAATCTTTCAGCCAGTGCTCAGTGACGCAGATGACATTGATATTGTAATGCCTTAAAAATAAATCTAGCTCAAGTTCTTTACCCGACAACCCTTGTATATTTTGATGCACCAAATTTAAACATTCATTATTACTTAATAAACTATCTAACGATTTATTAGAATTGTTGCAAGAGGTTTGTACCTCCCTTGTCTGAATACTTAATTTAAAGTATTCGGGACAAGTTTCAAACTATTATCTGCAGCAATACTACAAGTACTACTACAGTGAGTCAATAAATTGACCTGCTCAATATGAGCACTAGTCTTAACATCTAAAGATTCTGAAAAGGTTACATTTACTTAGATTTTAAAGTAATAAAATATAATTTTAATGTAATAATAATACTTCTGTTTTGTATGTACCTAAATATTGTAAAAAAATATTCCTTATTTTGATAAAAATATATCTATGAATAAACATTTTTATTACAAATTGCAAGTAATTAAACTTAAATAACTATTTTTGTTATTTGATTTTACTGTTAAGTATAGATACTATAACATCAAATGGTATTCGTTTTAAAGTCCGATTTATCGTTCATTAGTTTTATAAAATTTTGATGCAATCCCACTTTTATTGCCTCAAAATTCACCAGTTTTTACCGGGTAATACGAGCGTAAGTGCTAACGTAACATCTGTTTAATAAATCGAGCCTTTTCATTGATTTCATGAAGTCACAATACTTGCGTAAGGAGTATTTGATTCTTTAATTTACTTTATTTCGCAGATATCTATCACAAAACTTTCACCGCAAATCCGGATAGACTAGCGATAATAAGGCAACGAAGTTTAGCACTCCCTAAGGGCGAGGCTCCCTTTAACTAACAAGAAATTTAATCTAAAGAATATAATAAAATCCAACCGCATTCCAACTTGTGTAAACTTTTTCCTCGCTGTCTACTCTTGGTCCAACTTAGAAGATTATTTAAATTCTAACATCGTTTAAGGGTCAAATAAAATGAAATGAATTGCCGAAAATACGCCTCCATTTTTTTAAAAAAAGTTCTCTGCACTAAGCAAGGCTCAAGGTTCAAGGCTAGAAATAGTCTTTAGGATCCGCAATTTTTTTATACGGAAAAACTTATCCTCTACAACACAAAGAAACACAGAGCCAAATACATGACAACATAATTCGATTTTTAGTAAAAATTCAAACAATCACAACATAACATGCGCTTTTATAGCGAAAATTAATGTCTTTTTAATACAATATACTTAACAGTTAGATGTGGATTTGACTTATTTAAACAAGAAGATATACACCATAACAACAAAATTTAACAATGAGTCGACCAGTTCCCGAAGTTCAAATAAATAAATAAATTTATCTCAGTGCTAATAACAATTATAATTGCCGTTAATTATTCCACGAGCGCAGTAAGTATTGTCTCCGCGTTGTAAAATTCTCTTCTACATAAAATGAACCTTTCCTCATAATCCGGTTGCATAATCTAACTTCCTGATAAAACTGAATTACTGTGACGCTGATCCAATTTGCATTAACTAATTCCCTTATGAGCTGCAGAATACTGCGCATAATAATTACTTTAAAACGTTTCTATGTACGACAGGTACTCTTAAAACATAATGAAATGAATTGAAATGAAATGAAATGAAATGAAATGAAATGAAATGAAATGAGATGAGATGAGATGAGATGAGATGAGATGAGATGAGATGAGATGAGATGAGATGAGATGAGATGAGATGAGATGAGATGAAATGAAATGAAATGAAATGAAATGAAATGAAAATCATTTATTTGCACGAATATGGGTTAGTTTATAGGTTTACAGGGCATTTTGATCAATCCATATTCACCTTTTCAGGTATGCATAATTAATCATAGCCCCGAGTACAATGTATGCGTACGACAACTAAGGATATCTAAAAAATTACATGTTTATTTCTTTGTATGAACTAAAAATTTGTCAGCTGAACGAATTTATCAGAAGTTTGTGACTATGTACAAAGAATCCATGCGCAATATCGTAGCGCGCAAAATTACCACCAGATGAATGGCCACCAGGCTAATGTCGAGCAAAAGAAAGTAAAAGTATAAAAGAATTGACAAGCTTGCAGGAAATTTTTTTGCATATAACTTAAAGGTAACTAATTACTTTGAAACGATATGCTACATTCCCGATATTCTCAAAATATCCTTTAGTATTCAGATAAAAGATGGTAATTTAACACACCTTTGGTTACCTATGCCCTGAATGCCCTGTAACGAGGTCAAGTGGATTCATATCAAATTTGAAACGGATTTTCAACAAAGCACTGCATTCCCAGAATCTTGATAAAATCGCTAACTCAAATATCTACGGTCTTACAATACAGGCAGAGCCTTACATGGCAGTCGCCATTCGAAACAACTCAATGCCGAAACATTGAAGCGTCTTTCAGAGATGTCAGAAAATATTGAAAGCAAATTTTACCAGATACCTACTGAGATGTTACAGACGACCCACTTGAATAATGTTAAAATTTTGCTGGCAGATGTTTAATATTCATGGTTATTTTAATACAGGTACAGGCAGGTATTAGGTACTAGCACTATACCAAACATTCGCGTAGCTGAGTGATTAAGAATTCGGACTCCGGTGGAGATCCGACGCTTCAGTGGATCCCTAATGGGGTACAGAGATGGGTTACTCTTAGTAACCTGCAACCTGCTGCCACCACGAAATAATATCGTGCTTCGGTTGGAGAGTTGGTGCTGTGGTTATAGAGACAGACTAAAAGCGATCGCTGAACTTTCTTGGAGGTTCTTAGTTTATTTAATTACCAACTTCAATGTAATCGTATCAAGGGTTAAATCTTTCAAAAATAATTGTATTATTACTAACTTACGTTAGAGATTGGCAATGTACTCGTAATTAATGATAAATGACTAAGAATACAGTATGTTAGAATAAGATATTACTCAATACGAGATAGTATACGAATCCTATTCGTAAACGATTGTCAGTTCCATTGCAGTAATAAATCTTGCCGTTTTTACAAAATAACTAGTTTTAAGTAAGAAAAATAATTCTTCAGTAGACGTACAAAACCTAAATAAATTGTTAAGTGCCTAGTTGTAATAGCTTTGAGCAAGAAAACTCACATTATTATCCATTTTGCCCCATGTTTGTTTGGTTTATAATGGGAGTTTTTAAAATTAATTCAAAAGATTTATTGCACCGATATATGTAAAAAGTCATGATATTTGATCACATTAATATTTGGAATATACTCATTACAAGATAATAATAAACACGAAAAAATAAAATTTGAAAATTGTTTAATTGTTGTTTTGGTCTCACAATTTTTGGTCTCACCTCTATCATTTGACTACCTAATGTTATTTCTATGGTTATAAATCTGCCGCTCTATTTTAGATTAAAAAAGAACAAAGAGGTTTTTCGCTGCTGGTTTCTATATCATGCAAAAATATTTTTTCAAATCCAACTGACATTTCTATAAATTAGCGTTCACAGTCTTATATCTACCGACATTTTTGAAGGATTTTAAGACTACTTTGATTACTGTATATTTATCCGAGTAACGCTGGATCGCCCAGGTACTAAATAATAAATCTCACATCACCTAATAAAGCTCTACAACCCAAACATTATGATCCTACTCAAAATAATTATTATGATAATATTTGAATACATTTGACTTCATTCGACAACAAAGTGCTCGGAATATTAAAGAAATATTACATTGAAAGATGCTTTTTGTACTCTTTTGATCCTATCCTATTTACTAAATGGATGCTCCCAAATATTTTCATCCCCTTTATATCGTCTACTGCTACCTTTACTATACATTTGCAATATGCCGATGCAATAACTCGAGATAAAACGGAAACAAGTGGTCTGTTTCAGACTGTAAGCAATTTTCATGGTGTTTAAATACGAGGAGAAACAAATTTTAGCACATTTCGCGCACTGTAGAGTGTGAGATTTGGTTTCTATAATCCATTAACGACCCACTGCTCTTCGAAGCTCGAAATTTGACATCAATTATTAAGTATAATATTAAAATTGTTGAAGCATATAATTTGGATTATCTAAAAGTTGTAATATTAGGTGCTAACAGAAAATAAACGAAAGCATCAAAAACTCCAAAGTATTACTTATGTACGTCGTAAAGCGGTGAATGACACAACAACAATTACAATCTGAATGAAATATTTATGAGCTCAAATTAGGTACTACAAGTCAAGAAACTGGGTCGCAGGAGCGTTGGTACCAATATCTCTTATCACAGATCTTAAATACGAGTATCTCGTTTATTGATAATATGCACGTCAATCTAAAGGTCAACCTCAGATGCAAATAACGGTCCTTTATGGTTTAATTTTTGTTACAAGACACTAAAGTAGATAACATCAAAAACTAGCATGAAAAACATCGAAACATGTCTTTGGTGGGATTCCGTCGATTTTTAAGATTTTGTACCATACAAATTAAATACCATCAAAAACATAACTTGTAAAAAAAACAAGTCTCGCAACTCAGTTCTTGCACCGTAAAAAGTTGTGAGATCCATGTATGTATCCATAGATTGACTTGACCATCGCATGAAAGCACAATATCTCACACGTAATACACACACACTCGCACTGCCGTGCCCGCAGAGTGCTGGATTATTTTAACAAAATTGATATTATAAGCATTTATCTAAACCGCTCTAAACTGAACCTGACAAACAATGCCTACTTGAATGGCTCAAGACAAACTGCTATCTTTGTATTAGATTTCTGCAGCGACCACTTCTCAACACACTCATGGAGAAGCAGCTGATAGGTTTGTGATTAATGAGGAATTAATGGCTTGGAGGAAATTGGTCGGGAAAACCAGTCGCTGTCTTTACGGACCATCAGGTTTCGCAAACGCGGCGGCGCTCCGACATTGACAATGAACACCTTGAATTATGTACCTGCCGGGTATTAGCGCGCACCTGACGCTATTAATACATTTTACATAACTAGTGATACTCTAAAAATACTCTTCGATTTTACATTTCTGGAACGGCTGAAGAATTTTCTTTTAAGGATATGATATGAATGCTACCTTTTTAGGCCTGCTCTACCACGCTATGTTACAATTTGGATTTGGAATACCTACTGAATAACGTTCAACCTATCCATTGATTAACACTTTTCATTGGCCTGTTGGTCTAGTGGTTAGCGACCCTAACTACTACGCCGGAGGTCGTGGGTTCGATTCCCACCCAGGACAAATATTTGTGTGATGAGCACAAGTGTTTGTTCTGTGTCTGGGTGTAAATTATCTATGTATAAGTATGTATTTAAAAATATATACATATGTAAGTTTATTAGCTATCTGGTTACCATAACACAAGCTCACAGCTTACTTTGGGATCAGAAAGCCATGTATAATTTGTCCCACAATATTTTTTTATATTTATTTATTAACGATTACTAATACTATAATATATATACTATACTATATATAGTATAAGATTAACTAATTCAATTTTATCAGGCATTGTCACTAAGCTGCCATCGGAAAATCATAATGATACCATTGAATCAGTCGTTTACCATATTTGTAAAATTCAATAATTATGATGTCAGTAATCAACCTGTCTGTTAACATTACTACCCAATTGCAAAATACTTAGTATTATACAATTTATCCATCGTCCCCAAAGTAAATATTGAATACGTTAAAAGGCTGTGTTATTTATAGCTTAGCTCTTGAACAGAGAAATTAATAGAGGTCGGAGTTGTTTATAGCACATAACAGTTTTTATGTAACAGTAAAAATTATCGTTTAGTGCCCACTTGTACAAGTGATGGGAGGAAATAGTGTATTTTGTTTATAATGCACAGCTGGATATTCCGGGAATAGACAAAACTTTAGAACTAATCAAAGTCTGTTCAAACTGCCAACCTGAACAATAGCATTTTACATGTAGGTAACTTGCGTGTTTGCCTTTGTAAAATTCGGTTACACTAAAAATGTGGAGCAATATATCTAAATCATGACAACTTTGTGTTAGGTTGCAAATGATTGTTTGCTATGTAGTAGGTACCAAACAACGACCAAAGCATACTTCGAAATCATAGCTTAGATACCCACGAGTACTAGGTATATCACTACGTTATTAAGTGATTTCGGAGCTCCGTTAGCGTAGTGAGCTGTAAATTGTACCCAAAGTTTTCGCTTCATGATAAGCTTCAAGATAAACAATTAGACATATGTATTTGTAGGACTGGAAAGTAATGAAACTTAAGTTTCAGTTTACTACAGATAATTTGTCAGACTGGAAAACACAGTCAGGACGAACGATTTTATGGGTCAAATAGGTACAGCAGCTGAAAGTTTTGCGGTCCCGATTACTATTCCAATACTTTATTAATCAGGTCGTCCCGGAATCGCTCTCACGAGAATTTAAGTAACAAAATTATTTATCTTGAAACGATTAGTCCTAATACCATTTGTGTGTTTCCTTTCCTCGATTTTAAACTTTATCAAACTTTATTATACCTATCTTAGTGTATGACTGCTTCTCTTAATACGACCCAATCTTAACTGAAAATAACTCAATTTATAGGACTTTGTACGTACCTACATTTGGAAAATTTATATGGGATGATGAAGACATCAGATTTTACTTATTTTTATAATAAAATTTTTACATCTTCGTACCTACCTACATATTGGATTCCGTTAAAAGATTCATCCATGCATATTAAAAATATATTTGTCAATTATTTGTCAAGACTATTAACTTTCCCATTTCCGAAATTAATTCAGCCGTTTTTAATAATAATTCATTTGAAACGAAGCAACACGTGTTTAAGTGTCTGTATAGTTCATTACATCTAAAACCGAAATTAAATTACTTGGAAAGACTTTACAAACAACCCTTTGTTGTAATAGTCAATAGTTAAGTAATGTTGTTGCAAACGTGTTTCTCTTATAAATTTTGAATGCTGCTGAAACCAACTATGTGGTTTTACAACCTGAGACAGGTTAAATCTACCTAACATTACGCCACACACCTTGCGGTGTTTATTTGTAGATATTTAGGTAGATATATAGAGTTTGAAGAAAAGTATGTTTGAAGAACAGCATGACATGCGAGCTGCAACCCTTACGTGTCTCTCCCCACAACACGAGGAGGCCTCCATCATCACGGTGCTCCAATGTCATAGTACTGCGAAAAACCTCATCCGAAGCGGTCGATGTAACTTTTTCTGTTCTTGCGGTCTCATCTTAATTGACATTATTGTTTGTTACTTACTTCGGTTTTTTCATTCTTATAAACACTCCTTAACACATAACCCGTTTTTGGCTAGGTGAGTAACAAGTAAACTCTACGCCACGAATCCTAGTTTACATAAGACATCCGTTTTCTTATTCTACGCAATAAAGGTGTCCCACTTTTTAAAGTAAGATTAATATCTGTTCGTACTTAAACGGACCAGGAACAGAAACTTTTCTCGGCCACAGATTTTTCGAATAATTGCGGATATCGACACCTTTATAAAACTGTAATTTTTATTCATAAAACTCTAGGCTTATAGCGTCTTGTTGGGCACGCAGCACGAGTCTCTCCACACAAGAGGGGGAGGCCTGGAGCATCTCTATCCATGTTCCAATACATATCGGTGGAGAAACGGGTGAATAGCCAATCCGTGTTAGATGTTTTCAAACCGCCCATAGGGCCTCCGACAAGGTACGACGTAACGACTGCTAAGTATCGATAACAACAACTAAAACTCTTAATCAAAAACAATCGTGTAATCTGGAGCAACTTTCTATCCGTTGCCGAACCTATCACCGGTACGTATAATATTATTCATAAGCATCAATCGATACCCCGTTCCGAAATTTCATATGCATCTCAAACATCCCTGAAATACAAACACTACATGCATTTCAAATTTCATCAAGACTCATTCAGACATTTCCACGCATTACAACTTAATCACAAGCAAACTGATAAACAATGACTTCACAGAATAATGTACATATGTCCCTTTTTAATTGTACAGTTTGGGACATCACTTAATTCATGGGGAATGACATGTTAACTCGAAACCTTTAAATATTTTGCTACCACACCGCCCAAATTAGAGCGAATTAAAAAAATTAATACTACGAAATGTATCGCGAACAAAAAAATGTATAAACAAACTCAATCGCGAGGCAACACTTTTAAGATTAATGCTAACGCTAATTTCAATGTCCACTGAAATAGAACAACGCGTTAAACAACGCGTTAATTAAATCCTTTGTTATTTTGAACGTTAACCTTGTCCACATTATGAACTTTCCACATTAGGAATTAACGTGTAGCTTAAAGCTTAAGGCCGTAAATGAATTACACTATAAAATATATCGCATATTTTGTCGTAGAAAACTGTATGAAATACCCAAGTTAATAACTTCCGATATCCATCTATAACTTACCATACCTATAGGTACATATCCTATCCCATAAAGTTCGACGTGTCAATACCTGTCGAGGCCATGTCACTATGTAATTGTATGCCATATATCTCTTGTATACAAATGTAGAAACACATTTTCGTTTCTCCTTTTATGTGGCGAATATTTTAGGGGCAAGAGACTTTTCCGTGGAAGGGTTCATGAATTTGTTTCCCATTCCCACAGAATAACTCGTAGAAACGCAAGGTGAGTCGTAAAAAGCAAAGTGAGGTTGTTTCAAATTTTCGGTAAGAGGTTGTCTTTTTAACTCTTATTAATTTAGTTTATAATGAAGTACTCTTTGATATGTTATTAGATTGTAGGTTTCGGGTCGAGGTACCTATACCGAGGTAAATGGACTGCTCGTTAATATCCATAACACGGTGACTTGTATTTCGAAGAACTTCCAAAGACTTCTAATCTCTTTTACATAATTCGTTGTAGCCACGAACACACACGAATCAGCGGTTTCTTCGAGGCATAAAAGTACAAGTACTTTCTTTTCATGTACACTCACAACAAGAACTGACCGCGCTCCACTTCGCTAAGAGTGGTTGATCGCTTGCAATCCTCATCTTCTACGGGAGAATGCACGCTGCAAATGGGAACGTATTTTTGTTCATTTATCATTTCGTTTTGCACGTTTATGGAAAAGTTAGTGTAATAAACAATGGCTTTCAAACTTACCGATTGTAAAGTAAAAGTTATTGTACCTAGATACCTTCATCATTATAGCAGAGATTTATCTTTTACTAAAATCACCAATATTGACATTCCTATTAATTTTAGATAAAATTGCAATAGGTATTACTCTTTTGCATTTTTGTATAGGTCGAATTTCTTAACTACCTGTTTTAGGAATTTGCATTTATTAATTACAAACATACTACAATACATAATCTTTAAGGCAGAACATTTAGCTTATATACATAAAACGAAAGAGATTAGAAAAGCACTTAGACAATGAAGCACATAATGCAATGATGCATACATAAATTAATTTATAATAATTATAAAAACATTTCCATCAACAAATTTCTACTAAGAAACCTCTAAGCGAAGATAAGTAAGTAGATCGAGTCGGAAGCAATCGCAACCTCCATAACGACCGTGACCTGAGCCTTCGTCTGCAACGACTGCGAAGAAAAGACCGCTTAAAAATGTTCATATTTCCGACAATCTTACATTTTCCCCTACCATTCCATCTTAGGCTATATATTTCCACTGACGGATTATATTTTATGAGCCGGCATCTAGTTTCGCTTGCATAACTTTGTACCGTTTTCACGAAATCCAAGATGCTACGGCGCAATCTGGTGTAAAATTGTGACATATTCCTGCGAGGGCTATACGTTTTCAAAATTCCAACGGCATAAATATTGTTGATATTATACTAGATGTATTCACCATTTAAAAACTTCCGTGTGCGTTTCAATATTTATCATATTTCCACCCTAAAAGAGCATTTTTTACTGCCGAAATATTATGTCTATCAATCGAATTGCCACTTTCTTTCACCACTTCACCAAATTACGTATGTGAATACTTATCCAAATTACGTAAATACTTATGTTTTTGTTACGTACTATCTCAATTAAAGATGGAAATTGAGGGGACTATCTAAAAAGATTATGTTCCTATATTATTCGGTAAATAAACAAACTAAGTATCTACTAAATAAATTTAAATCTACTTTTCAATAAACTTTCCAAAAATTACTTATGATTTAGGTGGTCGTAAATGATAGGAATAAATCCCCGAAGTAAAGGCCCATTGTGTAATATCGTTAGGTATACCAAAAGCCAATGTTGTCCAATTAATAAGCTTACAGGCTCAAGCCGAACTACACGACGGGTTGTATTAATAATAAATTTCCGTTCAGAAAATATTTTTTCTCGATCCAACGAAAATATTTCATTATACCTACTTACGTACCTACTTCAATCACGGTTTATTTTTAGGGGTATGTTCTAAAAGAAAACCTGTTATTTTTCTCTGTCTTTACCTGTGTCTTCTCTAATCTAACGATAAACAAATAAACTTTATGTGGGGCTTTATTACCCCCACGTAACGTCAATAAGTCAAAACCTGCACAAAAAAGTCGTCAATCATTGCTTTTATTAAAATATAAAATTGATGTAAATTGATCGTTATACTCGTTAGGCGTTTTTCGTAATGAAAATTGCCTTCAAATATTAATTGTGTTTTTAGAGTTAATTTCGATCTAAACGAAAAACCACTGGAAAAACATTACCTAATTTCATCGCATTTTAAAAGTATGTTTCATAAAACTTGTACTTAAACATCTTTATTAATAACTTACTTTAGTGATTTACAAAAACTGGTTTAGTTTTTGTAATATCTGCATACTTATGTTTTTTTTAATGAACAAGAAGCTAGTCATGGGTATCGCTTTCGGGATATTTTGGAATGAGGATTATGAATAATATATTGATATTGACATCCAAGTTGGCGGATCTGCGTGGCGTGCCGCTTTTTTGCTCGACTTGGCGAGGCACTGCCATGCTCCCAGATGTACCAACGTTTTGACTTTTTCATAATGTAAACAAAGGACCACTGTTCATTATCTCTAAATATCATCATTGCAGAAAGAATACGATGCGTAAAATGAAGTCTCAAAAATAAATTGAAATAAACTATGACGGACTACCCCACATTGACTATACATCACACTCGATTCAGCCTGACTTCGTCACAATGCTAACAGGCTTACGCCTCAGTTCGTGGCATTTTCACGGCCATGTTGGAATACTCACCTTACTTTGTGACCGTATTTGTATTCAATCTCAAGCGTAAATGAAAACCCTACAGTAGATAGTTTCTTTATATGGTCGCAAAAAGTACTCGCACCTTTAGACAAAAAAAATTATAGCTGATAAAGCGGTTTTTTTCGCGTGGAATGATCCTGAGGTTCTACGACCAATAGAAAATTGTGAACATGGCATAGTCTACATTATCTTTATCTATATTTACCAGTCTAGATAGTAAAAGATATTGTGATAAGTATATCGTGTATGTTAAATGGTGATAGTTATTTTTTAATAGGTAGCGTAGTTCCGGAGTTCACCGTTCGCGCACTACAATATTATATAAGTGCCCAATTTCTTTGAATGTCTCTACTATAATATGGTATTCTGTAGACATCTTTGGAAGTACTTTTGCGGACAGACCTTGAAAATAGAAGGCAAAGTGCACTGGAACACGCAAAGTCCCATTTAGTTATCTACGCTCGAATATTATAAAACCATCATGTAAGGTCGGTTAAGCCGAAGTTAATTGATGCATAATTGCAGCTCATACGAATGTCCATTGTTATTCGCTACTTTAAGAAGCCTGTGGTTTTACTCGATGTTTTTTCCTAGTTATTTACAATCTAAATATATTATGTTTGTGAATAATGGAGCATATTAAAATGTATAGTATAACTATTTTGATAATAGGTACTTGTTTTTTTATTAAATGACTATAATAAATTTAATAGTATGTAGTTTAATGTGAAATTAAAAATAAAATTTTATTTAAATAAAATAATCAGTGCAAACCACTGTCCTGCGGGAGGGTACCCAAGATACTGGCTGCATTCCCCCTTTGGATAGCAATACTTATCGTTTTGTTATATCCTTCCTCCCTTTCAGCCCTTGGCAGTCCACTGCTGGACATGGGCCTCCCCTAATCGACGCTACTCCACCCGCTCCTGGGCCCTCTGAATCCAACCGCTGTCTTCTTCAGGTCGTCGGTAAGAGGACGTATTGTGCTCCTTTTGCCTAAACGTGCCTTGTATTGGAATTTGATTTGACTGCATGTGGGTTGTAAAGGCCACGTAATATCTGGTAATATGCGAAGTCTCTACTCATGAATAGTATTGTATAGACTCGTGCATCAATTATACAACCCATTACACCTGATTATAGAGAACAATTTCATCGCCTATCACAGCTGTAGACCTTGGTATTATGTTTGTTAAGCTACACTGTCATAAACTTACCGTGACTATCCGATAAGTGTCGACAGTCATGCGATGGACGCAGCGCCGCTGCAATGTTATATTACTAATCATCATTATATCGTCCGGACTTACGAGTATAATAGTAGGCAGTAAAGTGAAACGAAATGTATTCTTGGCTATTTCTAAGGGAGCTATGTCAGCAAATGTATTTAAGAAATGAATAAAACCATCAACTAAGTAACCCCTATAATGGTAGAAAATCACACAATGTTTCCGATGCGATAGAGTCGTTTTAGTGGCCTTTGAGGGTAGTTATTCTTTGGTTGCACTAACAATAACAGTACCGTGGCCGGATACTCTATTTATGGATTTACTGAACCATGTTTCAAACGATCCAGTTTTTCCCGTAGGTACTTTAAACTCAGATACTTTGAACATTATTTTGTTCTTTCTCCGGTATTTATTTTCCTAAGCGATAAAAGCCGTAACAATGAAATCTGAAAAACAAAAGAGTAAACGAAAATTGTTGGCTGTTTATATTCTGACACTGATAGGTACTAAGAAGTTTTAATTAAAGATTAATTTTTTTCAATAGAATAAGCATATTTTCTAACCTATAGAGACGGGATAAAAATGTGGAGCTGAACCATCCTTTTTTTCTTTTCATAGATCGACATCGATTAATGGGGCCTATGTCCAGTAGTGAACTTCAAAAGATTAATCGATGAATAGGACTTTGAACAAAAGCCGCACATACCGATTCACCGATAAACAATGTTCGAACAACTATAATTCAATGATAAATTAGTTATTATCAATGTCTCAATCTTTAAAAAAAATTATCGAACATGCATTTGATTGTCAATCAGATTGTTTTGTTCAGGTAAATAGATAATGATGATACTGATCGTTACTCTTTTGCTGCATACATATCTACCAACGAGCACATTATTCTAAGCATTGTTTATCTACATTATATCAATCTTATAAGATTATAACACCACACGAGTCTATTATAAAAGTATTTTGCCTCGTTAAAAGAATTCTCTTTTCTTAGCTAGGTTACTCGGATCTAATTTATTTTATACTCAAGCTTATATCCTTCCTTCCTTCCTTCCTTTCAGCCCTTGGCAGTCCACTGCTGGACATAGGCCTCCCCTAATCGACGCCACTCCGCCCGGTCCTGGGCCCTCTGAATCCAACGGTTTCCCGCTGTCTTCTTCAGGTCATCAGTCCACCTGTCGGAGGACGGCCTGTGCTCCTTTTGCCTAAACGTGGTCGCCATTCGAGGACCTTTTTTCCCCATCGGTTGTCAGTCCTACGAACTCCTCTGGGCGACTCTGAGCTTGTGGATTAGGCTCACAGTAAAGGACCACGTCTCGGCACCGTTGGTCATCACTGGCAACACACATTGCTCGAAAACTTTCGACTTCAGGCACTGAGGTATATCGGACGTCAAGACGTGTCGTAGGTTCCCGAACGCTGCCCAGCCGAGTTGGATTCTTCGAGTGACCCCTCTCTCGAGAAGGACTTACCCATTCGGATCGTTTGTCCTAGGTAAACGTATTCGTCTACAACTTCGACAGCATTGCCGTCAATAACCTCCGGTACGGGTGTGACATGGACATTAGACATGATTTTTGTCTTGTCCATGTTCATCTTAAGACCCACCCGTTGTGAAGCCTATATACTAGCTGTCTATTGTGATGAGATACAACAATGACAAGTATTTTATTATGTTATACCTATCGAAATAAAGGTTCTTGGACGTAAAATGACATGTCAACACATAATAATATTTATCTCAAACCTCAGGTACTTATTATATTGACCGAGAGGACCGACGACTAAAACCTACAAGCATTTTCTAAAATCTGATATTTTTATATGAGGTCACATTGGTGGAGTAGAGAAATAGCCTGCCGTGTCAGTTGGCTGTATTGTGTATCGGCTGTATACTAAGCTGCTACAAAGTCGAGCTGGCTGACAACAGGCTAATTCGCTACTCCACCAATTTGACCTAATATTAAGTAGGTATCAAGTTTTAGGAAACACTTGCAGTTTTTGGTCCCTGGCCTCTCCAGCTATGATCACAAAATTCTCCGGAGCGTAAACAAGGCGTTCAAGGAGTGTGGTCGGTAACGGACATTGTTTCAAAGCCAAGGTCCCAGTAATTACTGAGACAAATTCGTCTTGTTTGCGGCGCTCGCAAACAAAAACCGTTCGCGCATAAACTTTGCGTCCGATCGCGGGACCAGTACATAATAACAAACAACAGAAGCTTCTAAACAATTGAGCCATCGCGCGTCGCGTCGATGGACGTCTAGCAATTTTATTGTGAAATATCGAAATCTATTTTGTATACGAACTTTTTATGAATATTTGAGAAAATATCTTTTTAACCTAAATAAGCAGAATTAAATATGACATAGTGATAAAATACAGCATAAACTACAAATTATTCGGTTTTTTGTAATGTAACATAATATTTATCTTAATTAAACGGTACTATTTATTTACAAAAGATTAACAAAGTACCATTTATTGTTTTTCAATAAAAATTCTAATCAAATCATCGTTATCTTTTAGGACAATATATTCGCCTAAAATATTAGGTTAAATAGGTATTTTGTTTTATTCGAAATGTGTAAACCTAGTATTTAAATTGTATTGTATCAGTAACCAACTGATTTGTATAATAATTATAGTAGAGTTACGGAGTCATGACGACGGACGCGTATCCCATCAAAACCGTTCGCGCATAAACTAGCGTCTGATCAGTAGGTACAAATAACAAACAACACGATCTTCCAAATAACATCCATTCACTTTCAACTTTTCGCTGACGGATCGAAAGAAAAGATCGCTTCAAAACGCTGTCGGTGTACTGATACATTGGTTATTACGTCACTATGCTTTGACGAGTAACAACGACTTACGAGATTTCTTTTCTATGGGAGGTTATAATTTTCGTCTGTAATGACTTTCCTTATCTTTGGTATCTAATTCTTACGTTTAAGTGAGTTGAGATAACAGCGATACCATTTCTTTTCTATAATATCTGCCCGGTGCCACAATGAACTTGTTTTTGAGTGTTATAATTCATCCGTCCCCATTAGTCATTATAATATGTCATTATGAAAAAATCTCGCTGGAGTTTCCTCTAGCAGGTATTTCAAATATAGTTTTATATAATATCATATTATGCATGTTTGTTTGCTACTTATTGTGTATCCTAAAGAGATCATCGTTACGTACATGCTGTATTGACAGAGATGTGTAAATAAATATCACGCTGCTTACGTTTTAAGTACGAACTGTTAAGATTCAAATGTGTTTTATATTTTAAAGAACATTTTTAAATATGGGTAGACGTTATGATACGCTACTTCGAAGAGTAAAGTAATAGCCTATTGGAATGGTGACGCCATAGTTGATTAATCTTAAAACCAACACAAGGCTTATCTTTTGAGCTTATATTCCTAACCCTTCTCCGTGTTTCATTCAAATTTAATTCAAATGAGCTTCTAATAATTTCCGATGAGCTTACAAGACTTGCAATAATAGCACTTAAACCTATTAATAAAAAGTAGATCAAGGAGTTGCAAGAAAATTAGAATACTTTACAGTAAGTACATATTTTATGAGAAGTACGGAAGTTACGGAAGTGCTCGAAAATCATTTACTTTACTTCTTTTTTGGTGTTCGCTTCGATGTTCTATTCGATATTTTGGACATCTTGATTTTCATCTTGATATTTTTGGACTTTCATGTATCTTTCTACAAAAATGAAAGTGGGTACAAAAAGGGTATTTCCATAGGGCACCTTTGAAATACTGTTAAATATGCTGCGGGATCCTAAAAATTGATTGCCCGCCTCCAATACAAAGCCTGCGACGAAAGGTGATTGACTGCTGCATTGTGATAAAAGCAAAAGATTTATTTCCATAATAAAGATACAAAAATACATTCTACACATAAAAATCCGTTTCTACTCTATGAAATAATATGGCTTTATTTTAAATGAACTTTAAACTTTTGAGGATTTTTTAATGTAGGTAAAAATATGAAAATTGAAATATTGATATGCACAGTATACGCTCCTCGCGATTCTGTTCGCGTGGACTTCAGAAGTCGGTGCAGAAGCGAATGTTAAATACTCGTATAATCTTTACTTAAAAAACTAAAGGAAACAGGCCCTAGCAGAAAGTAATCCTTCATCATCATGCTATTCGGCACTCATCAACAGTAATCTCAAGATCGATGGGAGTAGACTAATCGAGGTTAGGTATTCTACGTTGATTAACTTCGGAATTCGATTTATCTGTTTTCCGTCTCCAGTACTATTATAGAGATTAGCTCGATACTTGACAGATGGTAATACAATAATCTAGAGTATATATACGTCGCTCGTAGTAGGCTTGCACCAATATGACATCAATACAAATAAATTGGAGACTCTGTTCGTAATATAAAAATAACTGCTATTTACTAAATGCATATATGTGTATACACGACACATATAACAAAATAACATTTTTACAATTTTTGTCAGTCTTTCTGTCTGTTTGTTCAAGCTCATCTCTGGAACGGCTGGACAGGACTTTCACTGGCAGATAGTTGATGTATTATAATAAGAAGTATAGCAGCGGTGATAGCCCAGTGGCTTAGAATTCGACCTCGAATCGAGGGGTCCGGGTTCGAATCCCAGTGGCGCGCACCAATGACTTCGTAAAAAAGTTATGTGCGATTTATAAACTTAAATATCACCTGCTGTTACGGTGAAGGAAAACATCGTGAGGAAACCTGCGTGCCTGAGAGTTTACAAAAAAAAATGTTCTCAAAGGCATGTGAAGTCCACCAACCCGCAGTAGGCCAGCGTGGTGGACTAAGGCCTACATCCCTCTCATTGTGAGAGGAGACCCGACCCTGTAGTGGGTCATTAATGGGTTATAACAAACAATAAGAAGTATTATATGTATAAATTTTATATTTTTAGATAGTTAAATTGCACACGGACGTAGTCTCGGTCACATCTAGTCATAAGTAATATTTGTCATACATATACCTTCCCACTGAAACACAAGATACTCGTATGAGGAACATGCTGCTTGCTCCTAACCCCTTGTAAACAACTGGTTAAGAGGCTGGCGGTAAGGTACCTACCACTGCGGGTGAGCCACTATGACTCTACCTATCTACCTACTCAAAAGTAAAAATGTTTATCTATTCTGTTATTATATTGCATCTAAATTCAAAATGTCTACTAACGACTGCTTGCCTACGACAACTTCGCAGCGTCGGCTTGACGTATTCTCTGAAGCAAGGAAGCGTGAATGTACCTAGTTTCATAGTTTGCTACTGGCAGTAGTATAGGAACCGTTTCATGTATTAACTAGGGGTTATTTTATGATGTAATTAAGTATAAGTTAGAGTTAAATTACAAATAATGTGATATGACATGCTATGATTGTGAAAATGGGTAAATAAAACATTCTTGAGATCCAACTAAAGCAGAGTGAGAGGGATTCCAGTGGAAGACATTAAATATTTAAAATTATATACCCACTCCTAATTTAAACTACTCTAATAGTCTGCATTTATTAACTATTCTCTGAAAACCCTAAGAGCATAGCGAAACAAAGATTTAATTGATCTAATTAAAACAAACAAAAGCTCAATTAGGCCGACTACTAAATTGTGATGTGTAGAGAAAATTATGTAAAGCCCTTGTGCTAAGCTCTGTTCGCTACAACATCGGCGTTCTCAACGAAATTTAAATCACGGAGATATTAAAAGTTTTACATGTCACCAGAATCTAAAACTATGACCAAAGTAAAACAAAGTTGTTGTTTTACTTTTAACCCATTAATGACCCACTACAGGGTTGGGTCTCCTCTCACAATGAGAGAGATGTAGGCCTTAGTCCACCACGCTGGTCTACTGCGGGTTGGTGGACTTCACATGCCTTTGAGAACATTTTTTTTTGTGAACTCTCAGGCATGCAGGCTTCCTCACGAAGTTTTCCTTCACCGTAACAGAAGGTGATATTTAATTTTATACCTAAATCGCACGTAACTTTTTTACAAAGTCATTGGTGCGTGCCACTGGGATTCGAACCCGGACCCCTCGATTCGAGGTCGAATTCTAAGCCACTGGGCTATCACCGTTTGGATCTTTCCAAACAAAATATAAGGTATTAATTAGTAACCTGCGTGGCGCAGTAGTTGATGCGCCGTTGCTATGCGCGGCGACTCCTAGGTTCGATTTCCAATAGACTATGTTGTGTGTTTCCATGGCACCTATTAAGTGTAGTTTATTATAATTAATTACAATTACAGATCGTGATATTTAATTTCATAAAGCGCACATGACTTTTTAATATAAGTCAGTACGTGCCACGTTAATTCAAACCCGGACACCTCTCGAGGTCCGGATTCGAATCCTTCCTTCCTCTGACTCGTAAGAGAAAGAATTCTTAGGCACTAGGTTATCACCGCTTATTGTGCCCAGTAATGGACATTATTTCCCTGTATCAAGTTGTTTTGGTGAACAAACACTACTAGAAGAACCCACTGTGGGATAAGTGAGTTACTGTGTCAGATTAAATACCTCTCAGTCAGGGAATCAATGACTGCATTGATGCGTGAAAATGCGATGCGATCAATGACCTTGAATCATGTTTGTAAACAATGTTAGAAAAATTATTGAGTTACATTATTCTAACATTGTATACATAATTATTACTGTGAAGAAAGGTTATGTTTGTAAAAATAACATTTTTATTTAGTTAAAACAATTGACACATAGGTAGGTACTTTATACTTATGAATAATTTCTATGTTATTCATAAATTAGACGAACATGTTAATGTTATATTCAGCGGCAAGTATGGCCCAATAAACGTAATGGAATCATCTGTTTGATCGTTCTAACTCAATTAAGTAATATGACGGGGAATAGCTAGCAGCACCTAACTAAATAACAATCTTGTGCGACACAATCTTGAGCTAACAAGGAGATTCGGTACCTATGTAACAAATCGTATTCGAATTATTCACATTAACATGGCTCTTAGACGATATCCTCTGCAGATACATCGTCTTAATATAAGCGATAAACATTATATCCTACCTGATACATTAAGACTGCGAGGACAAATTTACTTTAGAATGAGTATAGTGCGACCTTCGTATCTTTCCACACGATATGACTCACGACAGACTTTAAAATCTAAAAAAATTTTGAAAATGCTCTAACACAACGATCACGCGCCGTCGACACACGGGATGCGTATTCCAAAGATTAAATAGAAAAATATTACAGCCATATGTTATATGTAATAACCGAGAATCGAGTCGGCGTCCGACGATTCGATTAATGGGACGTGAATCGAAAATTGTTAATTTCGAAAGGTACTTACGAAAGTCGCGGGGTTCCGTAGCGGCGAAGCCGTTCGTGAAGGTTCGGGATACGATCGGGCCGCGTTCGGGAATAATCGGCTAGAGTTCGAGCAACGAGTCTACTCGGAGCGAGCGAGGACGCGCGACTGACTGAGTGCCAGCGGCGAGACCGAGGCTCGCTGGGTGATAACCGCTGATAAGCGCCGCGTCATCAGCTGGATGGCGTGCCGCTAAAATGTCCCGCAATAAATCTCTAATTTATCTATTGTCATTCAGACCGCCATTAACACTCATCGTAACGATGCGTTATACATGGATGTCTCGCTTTAAACATAAGTATCATTATAACTTAACGATGCCATCATGTAGTCAACGTTTAATTTTTAAAATGTGCAAAGCAAATAAAATGTTATAATAGAGTAGGAGAGACGAAGATATTTCTTCCGTCAATTTATAATTACGAAATAATTTTAATCAAAATATTTTTAATGATTTCAAATACACTAATAACCCTAAAGCACTAATAACTACACTACACTAATAACCATTATAATTTTACACTAATAACCATTATAAATTATCAACTGTGCATCTTCAATGATATTTATAGAGTCAATCAAAAAAGTATTTGTGTGGATGAAACATGCCATGAAAAGGCTTCTTTAATCAGATTTTGCCTCTACAATAGATGTAATAACAACAATCTAGTGTGACGGAACAATACGACGATCGGTGCACAATGCACATACCTACACATTTATAACCCTAACCACTTGGATCATATATTTTATTTGATATTGTGTACCGTATATTTGGAATGCTTTACTTAATGTCACGAGTATCAGGGTTAAGTGCACGTCGCCCTTCCGTGACCCAATATGTTTCAAAGTTCGTAATAATTAACATTTTAGGCACCCAAAGACTTTGCCAGTAACGCCGCTTTTTCACTTACAGATGCGAGAAGACAAAACCTCCTTCCGTAAAACTATTAACGGACGGACGGACGGATATTAATTTATAGATTAATGTTTATTTGCCAGTAAGATAAAAATCAAACGAGAAAACGTGCCTGTCTGAGAGTTTTTCATAACGTTCTTAAAGCCATGATGACCACCAACCCGCAGTAGGCCAGCATGGTGGACTAATGCTTACAACATTCTTATCAAAAGAGGATACCCAACGAAACGCAACAATGATAGTATTGAGGCAAGACCATAAAATCAATGTTATTCTGCAAATACGAATAATTTAATATTAGGCGTCTCTCAAATTTTATGTCCGGAATAATGAGATTCATAATTATGAGACCAAAGACAAGGACACTAACTCTTAAGTACGGTGTGAGTATGACGAGGTAAACGGGCTGATGAGATGAAAAGTAGGTAGGTGGGACGAAACATTTATGTACCTAGTTAATCCACATTTACTTACCTATCTTTTTAGACTAATATAAATATGAATTAAAAATAAATATAAAAATATTATACTAAACTTATGTTTTCTGGTCATCTCTCCCGTAAAGCAATATACCCCGGAATCACATTACAGATAAGTATTGTATATCTTACGCCTTGTTCAATATCCGGTCTTATTGAACTGTTCTACTGAAATACGCAATGACATGCGACAAAATTTACGAATAATTTGACCTTGTCGTATGAGCAACTTTTGCGAGCAAAATGGCAATTGCGATACGTTAACCTAACTGTATAGTATTTGAGATTAGTATTCGTTCTTGCGCAAAGTTTTAAAGACGTCTTTCCGCTCATCCTAATTGCCAAGTCGTTCGACCACAAAATCGTTCGCTCGCGTCAATTCTGTCGAACGACAAATCATTGCGTACATTTGTCGCATGTTAGTACATTAGGACAGCTCCATAAAAAAGCCATGTTTAAATTTTGTCGCGTTGGTTGGTCGGTGACCTATGCGACGCGATTGAGTCAAGATCTCACGATTTGATATAAAGCATGTGACGTAATGACGATATCATACGACATTTTATCGTCGCAATTAGGACAAGGGGTAATTCGCTAGCAACTCCCGCTACTGTGTATGTTCGCATTTATTAATGTACCTTTTATCACAAGAGATAATCATGCCAAGAAATCCAGTAGATTGCTTGATTAGGTTAATTATATGGCGTGAAGATGATAACAAACTTAGTTACATAATGTAATATTAATAAAAATATAATTGTTTTGTGATGGCATTTCAATATACTTGTAATTGAGGCTTTCGTGCCTAAGAATATTTTCGTTATTAATATTTTCGTGATTATAATATTTTTAAGAAAGTGCAAAGGTCCTAAACTTGAAATTAATATTAGATTAGTCCTGCCTCGTACGTGCACATTTTAGAATTATATTTCTGCCTGTGTATTTTTGCTGAACTGTGACTTAAGCTTCTACAAAAAAGGAGTAAAAAGAGCTCTCCTTTAACGCAGACAACCATGTTGCTTGTGTTAGTAGACGACGCTGTCTACTTACCATCAGTTAGACAGCCTTCCTGTTTGACCACTCTTTTAAAAAATAGACCCACCGTCACTTACGAGTACATTACCGAATCTTGACGATTCATATTTCTCTTTTTGATACCCACAATTGTAGGACCCTTAAATGCGTTCACAGATCTTTTATTATTCTAGCATAGTTTTGTGTTTTATTGTAACTCGTTACATTATTCTCGTGAGTTTCTTATAAGACGTAATGAACCTTGTCATTGTTATAAACGAAAATATACTTATTACCTCAATCCATCAATTCGTGCAGAAGTTCATCAATCACTATTAGATGCATTTACAATGATACAGCTTTCGTTAGGTATGCGAAGTCCGCCAACCCGCATCAGGTCAGTGTCATCAAGGCCTATCATCTCATCGCGAGCGCTCAAGTGGAGAGCCGGCCTTGCAGTGGGTTTACACCAAATTTTTCTTGATTTGCCTGCAATATTAAGTTAAGTTAATAAGAATTAAGAACCCTCGTGATGTTGAAAAAAATTGAAAGTAACGCGAATTTCTCCGTGGACAAGTAAGTAGGCACTGCAAAGATTTCCCGGAAAGGGTACTGTTTATTTTTCCTTAGAATACGTCACACTCTTTCCATTTTTCTAAGGGTGTTTTAAATTACATTTTTATACTGGAAATAACGAGTAATAATGAATAATACCTACTTAGTATAAATAAAACGCTCTGCATAAGATTTGCCTGAATCAAACCATATTCAAAGTATAACTACTCTTCTGGAAATTCCTCGGGTTTCGCAAAAATACTGATCAACTAATTTTTTTGATATAAGTATTATATAAAATTTTGGTCCAAGTTATAAAGTACACAACGACGATATTACGGCCTGATTCTAGTTAAAAATGGACACAAATAATAAATATTTGTTTTATTTAAGCGCTCCGCGGAAGTCACCAAAAAGTTTGAGAAGCTGCCTTAAGGTATTTTACATATTACGTAGGTACGTATAGTATTTTACGTATTACCGTTTAAACTGCCTTCATCACTTAATGGCTCTAGCACATAATTACCATGATATCACTATGAAGCTGAAATTGTTTTATCTCATTAATATTATAAAGCATGAAGGTGCAGGAGAGTCGTTGAATTTCGTTTCATGTGAAACTAGTGGTGAGTGATGAGCGTACCTCGACAGGAGACATCGGAGACAATAATCGGTCGTTGTATTTTCTAATTACGACTATGATGCTCCTACATACAGTTTGAGACCTTGAACTTGCAAAGTTCATTAATTACTATATTACTTGGTTCGCTGCAATCATTCAATAACGAAGCCGCCTTCTGACAACTTAATTTACGCTCCATTTGATCGATGTTGTAGGCAGCGCATATTCTATGAGAACTTTTGAGAATTTTTAATGTAATATGTTCAGTAAATGAGAAGAAAAATAAACTGCCATGATAAACACTATTACACAGTTCCTTATTACTTGTAGATGATCCTTGTGAAAAGAATATTTCTAAAGTTTGAGATTTGTGTGTAACTCATTAGCACAGAACAGTACAAGTACCATTAGTGACAAACTGCTGGATGGGGTCTCCTCTCATAACGAGAAGAATGTAGGCCTTAGCCGGCTTTCAAGAAAGTCATTGGTGCGTTGGGACTGGCACCCGGACCCCTCGAGTAAGAGATTGAATTTTTAGCCACTGGGCTACCCCGTTGTATACCTATTCGGGGTTTGTCCGGCACTTAATAAATAGAGCATGGTTTCAAATGGATTCCATAAGATGGCGCTGTTTGAAATTGGATCGTTTTAGAAATAGAACGATCAACTCCAGCAGGAGTTCGGCGCCAACATTTAATTTTAGACACTAATATCTTCGCGTGCGCCTCTCGCCGGTCGTGCAATGTTCGGGCTGTCTGTCAAACTGTAAACAACTTCAGCAAGGTAATGTAACCATTTTATTATTAAAAATAAACTCTTTTACTCCAATGTGTAAAACCAATGCAACCAGTATAATTCAAATCGTAAAAACGGTATGGCAGTTATGCATTTAACATGATTACCGATATTTCTCAACGCTACTCGTATAACTTTGAGAAATATGTGAGAAGGATTGACACAATATCCGTAATTAATAAAACTACATACTAAATAACTACCTAATCGACTTGGCTGTCATCGTCATCACTATGTGGCAACATATAATAGCTACGAGTATAATGGGTAATAGAAACCACGACGCATTGTGTTTTATGCTTACTGAAATTGTGTAGCTATTAGCTGATATTTTATTCGGTAACATTCTTTTGTTTTTAGATTGTAGTTTCGGACTGTTGATTGAATACTGTGCTGTTAATTGGTGTATAATCGCGGGATGTAATATATAGCTCAAGATGTAATTTATATTACATCCCATAGTCAAAAGCCGGCTTAGTGTTTGGCTTCAACCACATACATATTTTTTTTCTATCATACGAGTAGATATGTACCTAAAAGTAAATTAGGTACATAGTAAATTAGGTACCTACATATCTACTCGTCAATTATCATTTTTTTTATCAAATAATAAAAAAATTAAAAAAAATTGAGAATTACTTAATTGAAAAACACATAAGTACATACAAAATGGTTACATATTGCATCTTGCCGATAGAACTTTAGAAGAGATTTCCTGCAATGATCCATCAACATTAATTTGCATACCTGAGAAGGTGAATAGGTATGGATTGATCAAAATGCCTTGTAAAACCTTAAACTAACCGCATATTCGTGCAAATAAATGATTTTCCTTTTCATTTTCCAATAGGTTGCGGTTAAAGCCAAATGTCTCAAAGTCTCCATTACTTAATGTTTACTTCAGTGCCTCAGGGTGTAATCAATACTTACGCGAAGTACAAACTTAACAAAAGGGTATTGAAAGTTCCTCGAAATCTACCTCAAAGTTTTTAGCCCCTAGAAACATTACTGGAGGCATATTATAGGTACTTACCTATTAAAACAATGAGTATCTGTATACATCAAGTAAGTTAATACACATTTAATAATTTAACTTAATTTTCTTGTTAGTAGTTAAACTTTTTTGGCTTAGTACCTACCATAAAAATAGACAATATAAACGTTATAATAAGTCTATGGAAAAAGTGAATAATTATTATTACCAGAACAGAAAAGGGAGGGTTAAATAAATATTTCTGTTAATTTTGAATTCTTTGCTTACGTCCTCGTATGTAAAAAAAATACTTAAGTATAATCACACTAATTCTTTTCGACTATCATTAAATAATGCCGATAGACCAATGTAGTCGAATGCCACGCCTGACATTTACACCACTGGAAGTAGGTACCGCTTAATATAGATAGATCATACGATTATAGACGCCTGAATGTGTCATTAAAATCTTTATTTCATCATTATCGACTGAGAACGGCTATATCACGTCATGAATACACTCCAATAAATATATAGTATAATATTGCATGCAAATTAACTATAATTGGGTTGATGAAGACATATTATTATGTCATTAATTTAAGACGTGTATCCCTTAAAAGAGTGACGAAACCTGGTAAAGGGATACAGAAAGTTTTTCGAACCTTACCGCAAATTTTAGCCTACAAAATATTCATTCAAATAAATTAGAATCTCGATTTATAAATGGTACCAAAATAAAAAGAATTCTCTCTGTTCCAATTTTTAATTTTCATACTGTCAAGTTGAAAGTACACGGTGTTGGTAAAAAATAGATCGCTGTAAGGCTTTAAGAAGATAGAAAAGCGTAAGGCTGTAGGTATTTCCGAAATTTCCGAATGCACATTATTTCACAGTTGCGCTACCTTTGGTACCTAATAAATACGATTACGTTTTGGCGACAAAAGTTGACTGTGGTAAAATCTAATAAATAGCACTAATAGAATGTTAAAAATATACATCAAGTAAGTTATTTTAGGAAAAGCACGGCTTTTTGATTCTGAATGCACATTTTCTCAGTTTTGCTAGCAAAGGTAATAAGGTTACGTTTCGCATTTCACCCGACTCCGAGCGGATGCTCCGTCGCTAAGGAAGCCCAATATCATTATTATATATATTTTTATAATAAACTTTCTACAAACGTGGCTATGTATTTTTAACGATGAATTTTATTTCGTACTTTGAAATGCAACTCGTTTTGTGAAACGAAACTGAATTGTATAAAACAATTAAGTTTCTTCCTAGAGTGTCAAATATAGTTTGAACATAATAAATAATACTAGCATAATATGCTTTTATGAGTAGCAATGACCTTAAATAGGAATTTATCGCATTTGAGATTAATAGTACCTACTAAGAGTCCCTTAGATTCTTATGACCATAACTACACGTACGAGTATCTACAAACTATGGGTTACTGTGTTATACCTATATAAACCTACGCCGCTACCGCCGTATCTGCCGTATAAATTCCCATTTTTTTTTTCAGAAATGACAAAAGTAAAGAAAAGCAATTTCATTTGAATTTATAATTTGTGAGAAATCTTTATACGGTTCCCCGCCTAAGCACGCTATGCCACTGGTTAACTCTGAATCCACTATAAAAAAAATAAAGTGAAAATAAATTTTAATTTATATTTTCTCAATGTTCTCAACTCTATTTTAAATCACGTTTCAAAAGTGACGCGGGGGGTATAAAAATTAAGCTTATCTTTACTCAATCAATTGCTTTATAAATGCTCATATATGTATTTTAAAATTAAAAAAAAATAAGAATCGATCCATTTACATAACATAATCATTATTAGTATACATTCACACTATTTGACTACCGGCAAACTCATTGAATGCTTCTTATGAAAAACTCAAACGTCCAGAACGGCATCTTTCACATGTATTGATTTTGTACCTTTCTGCGGTACCTATTGAAATGCCATATTGAATAAAAATACAATGGCGTATTTATAACAGACACCTACCAACATATCTATTTTTGTATCCTGTCGTCCATATCACTTACCTTTTTCTAAAAGCTAAGTAATGTCTGAAAATCTGAAAAGGTCACAGGAGGGTCTCAAATAGGCATGAACGAGGGCTTTGGGATATGATAATATCTTGAAATATGATTTATTTATTTCTCAGATGTCCCGGATTTACGAAGAAATAGACCCGGTGTATGCCGCTGCCTGCAGTGACGTCACGCTCTGCTACTCGAACAAAGGCTTCTTCAGAGGGTTTAGTGAGGAAATAGTTTCTTTAGCTGAGGCAGACGGTTGGCTTCAGAAGTTCGAAGAGTTGGAAGACGAACGGAAACTACCGGCTGTGATTGATAATAAAGAGGTATGATTAGTATGGCAACTAACTTTAACTTTAAGTGCATAAGGTTAAATAATATTGTACTATTTTTATTTTGTTAAATACAGGTAGGTTCCTAAAAGATTACAATGAAATAAAGCGTAAATCATATGTTTTCAAAAATATTGAACGGCAAGCGTTATGAAGGGGTCCATATTATGATTCCCTAAAATTGCGTAGAACTTGAAACGAACCGCAGAATATGAGAGGTGCACGTTAATCTTTAAGGCCCTTATTTTCGGGGGTCGCACGTTTTCTACAGATTTATTCGGGTACCAAAGTTGAAGTGTCTAACAACTCATATCTATTATTACACGATAATCGACTCGCAGTAAACATAGTGAACTATGTATTTCTTTAATCACTCCATTGATTACCGATCAGTAAGCAAAGTTTCTTTGTTCAGTTGATGTTACATAAAGACTACTTTATAATTTGTCATTTACTTGCATGCATTTAATAAAATGCTAATCTTATATGTACCTACATACATTTGAAACTCTCTTTCAAATGTACAACGTTGTCATAGATGGTACACCATACGCTTCGATATCCTACGAGTAAATACACAGTTACCATGTTATCTACGTTGAAAAGTGTAAAATTGTAGTCCGTAACGCAGTTTTAGTTATCGTTTTAAATACTGCTAGTCTGCTACTACTAAAGAGGAAGGGTTTGTTTCTGCGTTTGAACGTTTGTTCTTTCATTTTTATTTATTTTAAAAATATAATATATTAATAAGTAAAATCCGGTAGTTAAGGTGGCAATGTAACACGCTCACCAAACCCAATTAAACGTTAAACCCGAAACTACCTACTACTTAGCCATGACAACTAAATAACGAAATCCGTAAGCTAAGCCTCACTTCGTTTCGCTATATTAATAATGCTTAATGCGTAATCCTTGCAGATAATGGAGGCTCTACGGGAGGTGTTCTCAAGGATACAGCCCCTTCACCGGGGGAAGGACGCCAAGGTCTCATGCGACAGAAGGCTGGCAGCTGAAGCGGCTTTGAAAGATGGAGATTTGAACAAGGCCCTGGGCTTGGCTAGCCAGGCGGTCCTCAGAGCTCCCATGACTGGTTTGTCATAAGCAAATCTTTATAACAACACATTATTGTACATAATTGATAATAATATGCATTGTGAGGGGAGACCCGACCCTGCAGTAGGTCACTATTGGGTTATAGACAGCAATAATAAAACCTTTACGATAATAAACAGCAATATAAAAACTTTTAAAAGATTTGGATAAAACATGGTGCAGTCTAGTTGCGATCCCTGCGCAGATTAAAGGATACTTTTTATGCCGATAAATATGTGGTTCCCCGGGAATATTAAATGGGAACGCTCAATAGTTATTAGGTTTCACTCATTAAATTTCCAAACAAACACTTACTATATGTGGGTATAGAGAGTATTAAAGAGATACAGACAGATACCTAGATAGAGATCTATCATCGATACCTAACACTAAATTGCGGGAGCTCTACCGAGATAGTATAAAATGTTAGAATTTGTAGTCTTAAAATAATCACACGCAAAATATTATGTTACATTTCGTCACAACGCGTGGTTCGAAGCCCTTAACACCATCATAACAATATGTCGAACCCATTTCTAGACCCTTTGCAATGAAATTAAAAGGGCCAAGAGGTAATAACCGTAAGACTCGTCTTTATCACATTGGTACAGAAACCGACTGTTTCATTGTTAAATCAGTACTTCGAATGGCAGCTAGATAATTAGATGTATCTACAATGTATCTACAATGTAATATAAAAAACGGTTTATATTTAACGTGCAACGTACACCTTCTAGACATAGTTTTATTAGAGATTTAAAACTATTTGTGTTTAATCTATTTATTTAGTGAAAGTTTTAACATCCGCGCAAAGTGGATTTAGCTCGCGAACATTAAAAGTAGCTTCATAAAGTAGTTCAGCTAGAGCTTACGTCAAGCCTATCCATTACGTCCATTTGGGGCTTAGAGAAACTACGATTGGAGCTAAAATAAGCCATTCACCAATAGCAAAGCGTAGGATTGAATCAATTTCGCTGGACTCTTCGGGGTGTAGGTAGAGTCCAGATTTATTCGATTGTTAGGGTGAGTGGAAGTTCACTCTAACAATCGAATACTTAATTAAAATAGTAAGTGGATTAATATCTACATCAGCGATGCGGTAGTTTTCATAAACATTTTGTGTTTTGGCCTGATATTTGATTGGCATTTAGGTACCTAATGATGATGTTTGACTCGAAATACTACTGAGTTATTGTATTGTAGTACTGTCCACTTTTCTCGCGATACACTATAATCTGAGAGATTCTTAAGGAATGAAATGCTTATTTCGAAAGTATTATCTTTTCGACTAAAAATAAAATTGAAACTTCAAAAACCCCTGATGAAAAATACTTATTTAATTTTATAAAATGAAAATAAATAAAATAAAAGTTTTGTTCACTAATTTTACCTAAATATCTGTTATTTTATCGTGTCATTCTTTCAACATTACGGGTTTCTATATTTAACTGAACAAACCAGCCCAAACCACTAATAAGTAGTTTGAATTTGGAAACCTGAACTGAAAACAGCGCCATCTAGATGCTATCTGCGAACTGTAACTTCTGTCGCTATCCGCCCGCCCTAGATTCATAATGAAATGGCAGTTGCGATACTCCAGTATTTCTGCGGTCCGATTAATACACATTAAAACTTACAAAACATTAAGTTAAAATATAGTAGGTACTAGTATAAACGAAACGTGAAAAGTGATCATCAAAAGTCATCGAACCCACTTTTACAAAAATATGTTTTTATCTTTTCTTATCCTTGCATTATCTGTAGAAACTTACATAATAAAGTGATCTTGTTTCTAAAAATGATTATTTAAATTAGTTCAATAGCTGAATCGTTCCAAACAAAAAAGCAACTTTCTTCCTCACACTGATAATGGCCAGTATAGATTAAAATTATCAAACATTATTCCAGGCGTCGAAGAAGTGATAGAAGGAGGGGTATCGCTTGCGCTGGCTCTCTGGCTTCGTTCCGCAATTTTTTTAAAAGCGAATCGACCACAAGCTGCTTTAGAAGATCTGAAACTCGCACTGAAAGAAAGACTACCGGCCCGGATGCGCGCGCAGTACTACTGGCGTATGGGACATTGCTACAAAGGTACCAGACACATTACCCTTTAAGTCAATCGTTAATAAAAGAAGTTATCATTTCGAGTCATGAATTAACCTTTGAGTTAACAGTAAAAATGTTTTATCATCATTTCGAGGTGTCTAATTAGAGGAATTTATTATTTCGAAACGTATAATGAGGACTTATAATAATATTTTATAATATTGGAAAATATTTTTATGTTTTGGTCTTATTGTTAGTTTGGAAACACGGAAAAACACAAGAAACCGGAGAAAATCTAACCCACTTTTGGTTCTCTTACATTGCTAAAAAGTCCTACAATATGTTCCATACCTATGTATATGAAAACCTCAAAATTCATCCTCGAAAGGTCTTAAACGTGTTAAACAGTGGCATCTGGAATCTTGTAATAACATAATTTGCCAATTTCCGCAACAGTTTCCGTGGTGTAGCGGTTAACACATCTGCCTCCCAGCGGAAGATCCCCGGTTCGAACCCGGGCGGAAACATACGCCTTTGGGAATATAATTTTTTTTTTTACTATTAGCCTATAATACCTTTTTAATATTTATAGCTTGTTAAAAAAAATAAAAATTTTAATAAATTGTAGTTTAATTTTGACTAAAAGGCGATCAGGATCACTAACAATAGTAAATTATAGAATATTATATACATATATTATATTTTATATACATAAATATATTTTACGGAGTATACATAATTTTATTATATTATATTTCATAATGCAATACATGAGAGTTAATAAGAATTATTGAATTACGATATACGAGACAGATTACAGATTTCGGCTGCAAGATTTCACATTTATGCAGATGTTACCGTTTGAAAAATCAATGTTACGTTACCTTGTTCAAGGTGCCGGAGAACCAACTCGAGCCAAAGTGTCGTATGAATTAGCGGGTCGATTATTAGGGAACGACGAGGCAGCTAAAAGCCAGCTAGTGAAGGACATCGAGTCACTCGACTATACAGAGCTGCCGAAGCATCCCCCTGACAAGCCAGGTAAGACTAAAAATGCCCAATAATTTGTATCGATCAGTACGTTTAGGCAAAAAGAGTACAGGCCGCCCTCGACCAGGTGGACTGATGACCTGAAGAAGACAGCGGGAAACCGTTGGATTCAGAGGGCCCAGGACCGGGCGGAGTGGCGTCGATTAGGGGAGGCCCATGTCCAGCAGTGGACTACTAAGGGCTGAAAGGAAGGAAGGAAGGAAGGAAGGATTACTTTGTAATACTTTGTATTGATACCCGATAATTTATCGCTTCCCTTTGTATCGATATATCGTATCGTAACCGTATCATATTATGCTTTTTTCTAAATTCTGGCAGTTCCATGGCACTATTATTAATCATTTTGCTGCGATGTAATACGATTTTTTTTAAGTGAAAAATTGACTTAGTTTAATGCGATACATTCATGAGATATTATGCTAGAGTGATACGATATATCGAATGGTCCCATGGTCAAAATATCGTATTAAATAACGATACGAGTATATCATATTGTGCTGTATCGATATTTCGATATATCGTATCGTAATGGGCATTCCTAATTAAGACGTTTTACACGAAAACGTTTTCCTTTTTACCTTTTTAAGGAACTAAACCCAATGATTAGATCGCACTTAGATGCTTTAAATAACGTGTTGACTAGACATAGATCAAATATAACATTAGGTAGATCGGCTGTCAAATGATAGAGGCGGAACCCAAAAATATGCACATCGAGGGCGACATCGTTTTAAAAACGAATTCGTATATCTATCTATCTCGTTCTAACATACTGTACCCTTAATCTCTCTTTAGAATAATACTAGTTAGAATAATACACCTATGTGACTACACACTTTTGTAGAAAAACAAACATATTTCAATCGTGCTTGGAAATTTTTTGGACTATTTATAGCGTCGATATCTAAAGTAATGATTACACATTATTCAACTTTTTCAGATCTTATTTTGTCAGGGGGCGCCAAACAAAATATGCCAGCATTGTCCAAACTGATCAAAATAGCAGAGGATGAAAACCGGGTACGTAAACGATGTTTGCTTTTACCTTTTTACCGTCTTCAAAAAAGAAGGTTATCAATGCTACACGTAGGTATGTATGTAATGTTCTCGGAACTGCACTATTTTTACATAATTGTTGGTCTATTCCGGCTTCCTAACTTGTTAGGTTAGGTGTACCAAATTTCATGGGTGTATGTATGTATGTATACATGTATGTATGTATGTAGATATGTTTGTCCTCGTGTTCGTTCGTTTTTGTTTGTTTGCATTTTGTTCAAATTAGGGAATGATAAAAGTTTTATCAAAATCGGTCTAGTAGTTTCCGTGATATGGACTTAAAACTAAAAATTAAAAAAATTAAACCGACATTAAAAAAGTATGAAATAAAATTAAGTACTATTTTTTAGGATGGTACTTACCAAATTTAACAATAGAAACAAAATATTTGATACTGCAGACACCAACCTAAAAAAATAGTAGGCCTAAAGTATGTATTAAAACAAATTTTATTTCATACTTTTTTGATGTCGGTTTAATTTTTTTAAATTATTTTTTATGTCTGCAGAGCGTGTGACTTTGCACGAACGAGAGGAGATCTAGAGCAAACATACTCTATCACGCAGATGGATGGGACAATTCGTTTAATTTTATTAATGACAGTTAGATAACGTGTGTGTATATTATAATGATAGGTACAACTCTGTTAAACTTAGAAAATTAAAAAAACAAGTTAAAAATATTTCCTTAAAATCTGTGTCGTCCGTGACCAATTAGAGGTCGCCTGCAGGGTCTCGGTCGGGTCTCCTGTCACAAGCAGAGTTATGTAGGTCTCTAACAGGCTAAAATGTTTTAGGTTTTTATCGTGGGTTGGTTCAACCTTTCGAACTTTTCATAATAATTGATAACGTAGTTGTAGTTAAATTACGTAGATACGACTCTTTCAAAACCAAAATATTTATTTTATAAAGTTTGGCGTGAGCAACTAATGAAATTTTCTCGTAAAAATTTGCATAAGAAAACATTGGAAGGCAGCGAAGCCATTTATAAGCGACTCTGTTAAATATTTATGCTGACTACTGGCTCCCACACAAACTCAGATTTATTATACTGCACCTTTCCTCCTCCAGGGGCGCTTTGCAGTTGCGAATAACACAATAAGAACCGGCGACGTACTTCTTGTGGATAATCCTTACGCTGCTTGCCTGCTGCCCGATTATTACGGAAGTCACTGCTTACATTGCTTTAAGAGGTCTGTATTGCCGTTACGTTAATCTAATTAAAGACTACTTGTAACAGACTAGATGCTAACATTTTATGAAAATGTACCTAATTCAATTATTTTAAAGTGGCATAATGCTGACCACATCATTCGCAGAACTGACAACCGATGGGAAACAGAGGTAACCGCGTTTGATCAAAAATAGTCCATGGCACCCTCCGACCAGGTGGACTGATAGCCTGAAAAAGACAACGGGTAAAAACATTATAGGCCTATTTCTAGCAGTGGACTGCAGAGAGTGAAAAGAAAGCAGGAATCATTACAACTTAACACCATAATAATGCCGGTGGTAGACTAGAATTTAACGGTGCGGCGTGGAGACACCTTATTTGTTTGTTGTTGGTTGTATGAAATTTAAGATGACCATCTTAAATCATGTTCGTAACAAGTTGAGCAACTCCGTGTTTTTTTAATACACGATTTTATACAAAACTAGCTTACCCGGCAGACTTCGCTCTGCCAATTAAGTTGACTAATATCCAAAGTTTTTTTGAGTCACAAACTTTTACCACCAAGTCCCTTGCAAAAATCCAAAGAAATATAAAAGGCACGCTCCGCCGCGCCGCCCCGGCCGGCCGGTACCGCCGCAAACGCTACGTCCCGCAATTTTAAAATCTGTAATATCTTCGAAAATATTCATTTAAATCATAATTTTATGCTGTAACGGGCCATGTAGATGTATATTAAATCAACAATGTAGTTAACGTATATAATTGGATAAGGATTAATGCTGTATTGGTTTAAATCGCTTTGAAAATTAGCCATTATTTGTCGTAAAAAGTACATGACAAAAAATGTTAATGTGGGATATCCATAAGAGATAGACATATATCATCGGCTCATCGCGGAGTTTTCTGTAGACCTTTTAAATGTGTACAATACTTAGTACATTATTTTGATAAATCTCGTAGGGTTCAGCCTGCGTATGCAATGTAAGCGGAAAAAATGTAATTATTTACGACATCACATTAGAAACCTCAAAAATAACAGTCTATTTAATGCATGTTATTATACACATAAACCTTCCTCTTCAATCACTCTATCTATTTAAAAAAACCGCATCAAAATCCGTTGCGTACTTTTAAAGATTTAAGCATACAAAAAAGGACAGAGAAAGGGATTTTGTTTTATACTATGTAGTGAAATTAACAGGAGGAAATAGGAAACCTTTTTTTGATACCTATGTTCTTTCAAAGAAGGTACCTACCTACCTTTCCTTTTATTTCTCTCCGTTTTTCTTTAGCAGTCAATAACAGTACAGTGGAATTTAAACTTCTTTTCAGGCTTGAAGACTTAGAAAGTGAGGCACCTGTGTGGTGTCCAAAATGTTCGGGTGTCGTGTTCTGCAGCGTAGAATGTCGGGACAACGCTGTGTCCACCTACCATGTGTATGAGTGCCAGTTCCTGGATCTTTTGATTGGTATTATTTTATGATATCCTTATAAACATCGTTTAATGTCGATTTTAAAAATAGATAATTATCTTGATAAAATATAAATTAAATTTATAAAAAGTTCTAATCTATGAAACTAAAGGCTCACGAATATAATAAGTCTTACTTAGGTAGAACATGTAACAACAGGTAGAACAAGCCAAAATAACCTTGTCTCAATAAGTTTTATAATAAGCTGGTAATACAATGACATGACTTTTCCGCAGGTTCGGGAATGTCAATCCTCAGTCAGATAGCCCTTAGAATGGTAACGCAAGCAGGCCTCGACACCTGTCTGACTTTACATTCAAAATTTCTATCCAACGAAATAAAAACTGTGGAAGGCACGGCTCTAAATGACATCGAAGGAATTTCCAAAAAGTCGAAAATGAAAAGCAGGAAGGAAAGACTCAACCGCTCCAAAAAGGGCCTTAAAAATTTCGCCGACAAAGATTTAAAAGACAATGAGACGGAAACAAAAGTCGAGGAAAAAATGAACTACCATGAAAAATTAGAAATGACTGCCGCTCAAATTTACTCATTGTGCACGCATTCAGCTCAGAGACGGGGGCCAGATTATCTAAAAAGGGTTGTCATGGCCATGTTTCTAACTGAGTGTTTGAAGAAAGCAGGGTTTTTTAAAAACTGCGAAAAGCTGTCTAAAGGTAAAATATATGTTATCAGCGCAGGACGCAGATAAATCCGAAAAAAATGCTTTGTGAAACCGAGGCGATGACTGACAAATTCAATTTCATATTTTTAAATTTTCATTTGATATAATTTACTTTCCTTGTCGGAGTACCTAACTAGTAGTATTAGAATCGGGGCTTTCTGATAGATACATACAATCTTGTATAATCTTAAAAACTATTTACTTAATATTCATATTTTGATACCATCAACTTTTTATCTTTTTTTCACATTTAAAGATATCCTGTATCATACATGGTGTGATTCTGGATTTCGAGTCACATCTCTTTATGAAAAAAATATTTCCAGTTTCAGCCGAAACATCGGTCTGTGAGCTCATCGTGCGGAATCTTCAACTGCTGCAGTTCAACGCACACGAGATATACGAAACGTTGCGCGGGCCTCACACCTTCAACGGTTCCAAGCCTGTCTACATTGCCGTGGGTATATACCCCACTGGCGCCCTGTTCAATCATGAATGCTACCCCGCTGTTGCCAGGTATATGGAGTTTTAAGTCCTGTTTTCATCGCAAACATTTGCAGAGTATGCGAATGCTTACATCGTACGCATGGCATCGTTATATTCTCTCAACATGTTATGCAACTATATTTTATGTTTATAAATAAAAAAATTACAATCCAGGGTTTGAGACTTTTGACAGATCAGTCCGATATCTATCGTCGTCTAAAAACTATATTAAAGCGAATACAATATATCGAATCACAGTTGTCGTTGTTACTACCTGATTACATTGTAAACCAATCACAATCCTCGCTGAAATGACATGACTACAATGTGAGCCGATGACAGGCCAGACCGCCAAAATTAATAATTCACTTAATTGAGGAATGATTAACTCGAACCCTTTGATAAGAGTCGTGCGTAATATAACATTCTGAAATCTGAAATTCCCCAATGATACGGTATGGCGGCATGTGACCTCGTCACATCAGACTTGAGAACCGAGCAGAATAGTAATGAATTCTGGATAAGACTTTTATTTATCTTAAATTATTCATTTCCTTTCATTCTACGAACAAAACTAAAGCCAAACTTTACTCGTAATAGACTTTTATTGCGTTAAACTTGTTCTCTCTCGGTACAAAACTTGGAAAACACCTCCCAAGACTGCACTGGAGCTGAAAATTGGCTAAACATGAAGTTAATCGGATACGCGAATAGACTCTATTTTCGAGAACTACTTATATTATAAGTGCCCAAAAATATTTTTGAACTCGCAGAAATTTTATTAAAACTTATTTTATAAGGGATCTCCAATTCGAAAAACTTCTACTTCTACGTACTTCTACGTACTTATATCATGTGTACGTAGAAGTAGGTACCAAGTAATAAAACACATTGCATTCAAGTAATGATAATTTTGATTTCAGATATTTCGAGGGCCGCAAAATTGTGTTCAGAGCAACCAGGCCTCTCGCGCCAGGCGACATGGTATCCGAGAACTACGGGCCACACTTCATGACCCGAACTCTCAAGGAGCGTCAGAGAGCCCTTGCCTGCAGGTACTGGTTCCGGTGTGACTGCATTGCTTGCAAAGAAGATTGGCCTACGCTCAAACAAATGAGATCGGACAGCGCGACCTATCTAAGGTAAGCACTTAGTCCATTTTTTACATTATTTTGATTTTTTATACTATTGCAAATTGCGATTTAAATATCTCAGGTCTTTTTAAATAATTTTCTGCAAACATTTATCGATTTTGAGAACATTATTCTCATAGGCACTTATAGGCATTCGCCCTTATAGTAGATTTTTTGAAAGGAAAAAGACAAGAAATATTTTTCCTTACGGCTAATAATAGTAATTTTAAACGTTTTGAAGCTTGTTTAAAATAGTATAATAGCCATTACTAGCATTTATGGGCAAATTTCAGGTGTCCAAACCTCGATTGCACATACAAATTTAAATCGAACCCGAAATGTCCGCCGAGCAAATGCCAGAAGTGCTCGGTTGCAATCGATAAGGAGATCCTAAGGGTCTACTCGAACACCGTCGAGCGATGCTTATCGAGATACCAGGTGAGGGAGCAAAATTTTATCTGCATTTTTATTCACATGAATTTTATAACTTAACTAGCTAACTTAGCAGGTTTCACTCTGCCAAATAAAGAAGTTTCATACCATTTTTAATTAAGAACAAGCAAAACATTTTTTTTTCAATTTTCCTCAAACGAGGCAACCACAATTACAAATTTCAGATAGTGATTGGAGTCATGAGATTGAGTGAGGTTCAACGACATGTACGAAATTGTTTGAAGTGAACGATGAAATTTACAAAGCAACTAAACACGCCATAATAAATTAAACTCTACATGAAATTCTAGTATTAATTTTCACTCTACTGAAAATGGGTTACGTTTGTGAAACATTCTTATTAGGTACTAGGTATGTTTTTGTGTAATGAGTTTCGACTAATAGCAGTTCCACGTTTCAAATGAGGGTTGCTACCTTCCTACATAAATGATGATGATACACTTTGTTTCTTCACAATTTTTTTATTTTGTATACCTACAAGGCCACAATGAAGACTTTTAAATAAAAATCAAAACTACCGAGAAAGGAAAAGAATAAAGTGTTTCGTGTTAAATTCCAATTAGATTGCAGCTGCAATATGTGCTCAAAATAGATTAGCTCCCGTCAGCACCCGAGTGCACTGGAGGTACTAGCACACAATTAGCCATTGTCATTCTCCTTTCGCGAAATTGTCAGCCCACTGGTTTATATTACTGCTATCACCCTGGCTAACATGGTGGAATAAAGCAGTCGAAATTGATCGCATTGAAGAGTAATTATGAGGATACTGCGATACTTCAATACTATAACTTTTTGTTCTCCCTCTGCTACTCTCTTTATAACAGGAGTTCTCTGGAGCATATTCCACCACGCTACTTGGTAATTGACATGCATTTTTCATGTTAAGCATGAAATCGCGCATATAATTAGTGATAGATATTGTATTGTATGTAGCAATCATTGACGGGGACGACTTTTTGAATAGTTAGTTTGCGATAAACACAAGCCATAGGACCTCTGGACTATAGGTAGTATAACGCATTTTTTTCCTCACTATTAGTTTATTTTAGCAAAAGTTAAATGCTATTTTAGCGGCTATAAGCTGCAGTTTTCACATAATGATCGCGTATGTATGTACTATAGTATGACGTCCGCGACTAAACTCCAGAATTCACACAATAATCTTGCATTTGTCACTAAGTACCTAAGTTTACCCGCACAAGCAGAGTTGCAGTAGTTGTTCTGTGCGGTTCTGTATAACGGTCCGGTCGTTACCACGAGATTAGGTGTAGCAAGGGTGTAGTCTAGCGACTTAATAATCTCTTGCGGTTTACTAATTTCGCAAAAGCCAAATTATACAGGAAAATGCTGACATAACCATTCTGCTTCGGACGCCTGGCAAAAGTTACTTTCTATTCAAGGCACACTACAGCGAAAATTTATGAAAGAATCGTAAATAGCCTGCGAAATAAAATGAAAATGTAATTTTCCGCTAACTCAATTATTATTCACTTAGCCTTTCAATTATACTATTGGGTACTCAAATTATGTTATTATCTTGCCTTTATCGGAAGGCGCCTTAAATATGGCTTTAGCAATCAATTCCAGTGCAGTCAGTCACTAGTTACGGTGGGAGCTACGGAGGATACTGCAGTATATGGCCCACTATCCCACCTTAAGTAGGATCGAAGGGCTATCTAAGGGTGAAAGAGTGAGCTGCTACTTCTAATTAGCATGACCGCGTCTTATCTGTCTTTCAGTCCCACCATTCCAACCAAAATGCTATAAATCTTACATGGCGGACCACTATAGTTCTTCTACATATAAACTATTTTCTTCTTCTTCTTTTCGTGCTCTTCATTACTGGAGTTCGTGGCCCCGAAAGGTTGTCGTCGCCTGGTTAGTCAGTCCTTACCACTGCGTTCAGTCTTCTGCTTCTCGCAGGGTAGTAGTTATAGGCAGTAACTTTAGTTATTTGGTCACATTACCGGTTAAGCGCCGCGAGGTCTTTTACCCTCGATTTTACACCCACCACAACCAGATTGCCGTTTAAATATTTCGTAAATGGTTCGCAATAAACGAAAATTCATAGTTAACATATCAGTAGAGGCTAATAGGCATGATGACTTATTTTCAAAAGCTCTTCTATGATATTCAGAAGTTTCTATTATGTCTAAAATATATCATATTTTGTAGAAAATTAAGGTTTTTGTGCAATAAAAGTACATTAAAATTTTAAGTTTCAAATTCATTCCAAAACGCTCGCCCGTGTCGTGGCGTCTGTCATTACGTCACAGCTCAGTAAAAAATGAAGAGATCGCGTATAATATGCTTACGAAAAAAATGACGTTTACTGAGACGTGACGTAAATTGACGTAATTCGATCTGATGGGTGTTTAAGCTATCATAGCGGATTGTTGTATTTTGTAGATTTATTTTAACAAATAAATTATTAATCTCGACATTAATAAGAGAATAAATACATGTTTCAAAATCTTTGAATCCTATTTCATTAGATCAGATAAATATTTTGGCGATACTTGATTACTGTCATCATGCCTATTATTCAGTTCGCTTTGTACTCAAACGGGTCGCACGTATCGTATGGTGGGCGTTAATTTCTACAGCGAACGCATAATTCACATAGCAATATGCGCTTGGAGTAGAAATTCATCTCCATTTCTAACCGACTCGAATTCTAGCTTCTATTAGTTGGGAAGCACTGAATCTACATCTATTTCAATTTCGATTTTGATGGGCAAAAATTTATGCTTTCAGCCTTTTCAGTTTATTTGACTGACCACGACTAGCTAGTACCTACTCCTACCCTGTAGTTAGTTGTGGTAAATAATGTAGGTATAAAAGATACTTTCGAAATAATTTTTCGATATCGTGAAGCAGGACTACTTCTATTTTCCGCATGAAACCCATTAGGTATAGGTTAGGTTAGGTACCTGACCACGGTCACATATTGTATGATTAATGGGTTAGTAACCAGTGAATAGTGTAGTCGTATAACAACTTTCAAAATCTATTTTCAAAGCGAAGCGGGAGTCTTCTGCCTTCGCTTCATGCAATGAATATAATGAATATAACTAGCTGTATCGTACTGTAAAATTAATTTCTGACATGGTGCTGAATTATTTATACAATGGATTAAATGCTAACTGAACCTGACCAGTTACGTTGTTGATGAGATAATTACATTTATGTGATAAATTGAGTAAATATCTACAAATTTTTATGTACAATTTCATGCGAGAATATGTAAAGCAAAACGTGTTACCTTCACTGCTATTATTGTATTTGTTAGGTATTGCAACGTACTATCGCTGAAAGTATGCACAAAATATGTGAGAATCTTTCGAATCCATTTTCAATTTATGCGGAGCGTGATCTAGCGTCCCCATCTCCACTAGATGAAAAGCGCTGCGAATATAGGTACATATACAGGTAATATATTCTAAATTCTAGCTAAACCTTAACTTGACCAGTTGTGGAGTGAGTTTAGATTTACGAAACTACATTACCTACCGTTATAGGTTACAGTACAACGGGGTAAGCTTTAAGCGTCAATTTTCAATTTATGCTCGACTTCCTATACGCACTATACGTACGTAGGTGGACACGCGTACACGGTCCTTGCAGCCTAATTAGTTTCAGATTAAGCGCTGAATTATTTATGACGCTGGTTTATATGCTAACTGGGACTGGACAGTTGACGAATTAAATTACAGTAGCTCCACACTACGTAGTACGTACCATACACGACTGTGTTCTGTATTTGGGTATTTCAGGAATAGGACTAGATATTTTCTGTGTATCATAAATACGCAATTTGGCTAAAATTAGTTTTGAAATATTCAATTAAAGTTTAACCAGTGACAAAATATGGAAAAGTTGCGAAGAATACAAATCATATTCTTTTAAACCACAATTTAAATTAAATGCTTTCTTCGGTCACTTTTAGAAGAGCGATGGACATTTTGTGTGGACATCTACTAGTTTGATCTACTTTCACGTGGAAAGTTCTGAAGTATTTTCAGAGCGAAGTCAAGGTCAGTCTACAATAACTTTTCGTTCGGCAGGAGGGAGCCCAATTGATGGAGGAGGAGCGTCCTTCGGAAGCGACCACCACTCTCTGTGAGGCGGTGGAGATGTTCCACGAGGTGGCGCGCGCGCCGCACCGCGACACGCACATCGCGCAGGAGTCTTTACGCTCGTGCTACGCGGCCTTCGGGAACGTCCATGTCGTCAAAGATAACCCACAGACTTCGTAAACCCTACTCTCAAAATATAAAAATACCTATGGAGAGTAGACTTCTGCAACGCGGCCTTCGAAAATGTAAATGTCGTCAAAGACAACCCGTTATCTATACTAATCTATACTAATATTATAAAGAGGAAACATTTGTATTTTTGTATGTTTGTAACGAATAAACTCAAAAACTACGGGGCCGATTTCAAAAATTCTTTCACCATTGGAAAGCTACATTCAGCCTGAGTAACATAGGTTATTAAATAAAAATAAAAAAAAATTCATTGGCAGAGCGAAGCCTGCTGGGTCAGCTAGTCTCTTATATATAAAATTCTCATGTCACAGTTTTAGTTACCATACTCTTCCAAAACGGCTTGACCGATTTTTATGAAATTTTATATGCTTAATTAGTAGGTCTGAGAATCGGCTAACGTAAATTATCTATACCCATAAGTGATAAGGTTTGTCCACATTAACATTTTTATTTTATTTTTTGGACAATTTTTTTTTTATTTTTATTTTTCAATAATGTGGCATCAAAAGTACATACAACGCTAAATTTTCACCTTTCTATCGACAACCCCTATTTTTTAATAGTCGATTTTTAACGTTCGATAATTTATATCGCAAAACAACGTTTGCGGGGTCAGCTAGTAAAAATATAATAATACGCGACTTCGTCGTACGTGGACCTAAAAACTTTACCCTTACTTTAGTTAAGATCGGTTTACCCCGCTTAACAAACGAAACTCTGAATTTTATACGCCCGAAATTAGTAACCGTACTTTGATACGAATTGAATTAATAATTTCCTTGAAATAACAGATGTTTCCTGGAAAAAAAAACATCATTGGGGTTAGCCATATCGGTTATTAAATTCGGCCGTTAATACGTGTTCACTATTGTCATACAGATCAATGAACTCTGAATTATTTTTCGCCGTTGATATAAAGTGTAAATAAATACAGAAGTGTGTACCTTATGGTGTCCTTATTTGAATTATAACAATATTTGGGAAAATAATAAACTAAACCTAAAAATTAATAGGGACATTAAATAAATCAGTGCAATTGTTTCATTTATCTTTTATTTAATATTTAGGTAATCATATGAAATGTTTAACAAAAGTCAAAAGCAAACTGATATTATATGTATACCTAACAAAAGGCGATGCTACTCCGCTAACTCCATAATTTTTTATTTCTAATATATTCAATAGTCATGACTATGATGAAAAAGAATATAAATAAGTAGATACACCAACATTTTAAAATAGTTGATACAACGTACTTATTCACTTCGACATCAAAGCCCCATGTCCATTCGAGCTTAAATGAAAAAGCCTTTAGTGAATTGTATTAATTTCAATAACGCTAGAATGAAAATTTTAAAAATTTCTGCATGATATTAAATATAAAACCGATACTATTTAATGATATCGACATTTGCTTTAGTCTTAAGAGAGAACATAAAAATAATTGTAACGTGTTTACAATATAATCCCATAAAATGTTTCAATAGGAATAATTCCATTTTCAATATATCGACTATTGTCGTATAAAATAAATGACTAGAAAAAGAACTTCGTAAGTTCGAACTAAGTAAATAAATCATTTCAAAAGCGCTCAAAGGCTGTATTGTGAGTAACTTTTAATTTGAAAAAACACAATGATGTGCTACATTCTGAATTAGGTAATAACGCCATCAAAGAATGACTAAAGAAAATCAAAATTGTTAGTTATGATTTTAAACAAACCTGTTAAGGATTTCCAACAGAATATTTAATTTTGAATTGTACAGTACAGTGCAGTTTTCACACACATCACCCATTGTGCTGGCGTATTGTCTGCGAAAACTGTCAATTAAAATGTACTTCTGGAGAACAAATACGCTCCTGTTTGTGACAGACAGATTTTAATGTGAAATAAAGCAATTGTACTTGAATTTAACAGATTATCTAAATAGAATATACAAAACATACATCATTTCTATTTTCCGCGTCTAAATGAATTTAAATTTGTAATATCAGGCATTAACCTGCTTTAGCAGCAATACACATGTCATGTCCCATGCATTTGCGGCAGTAAGTACCATCAATCCGTTAACATACATTGCGAACGTTTTCAACCGACTAGAGCACTCAGCCCAGTGTTACGAACAGATAGATGGGTGTATAATATGATGACAATGATGATTTGTTCGGTACCTTAATATCAATGCATACCTATTGATTTGCATTCATTTAAACTGGAGCTGACATTGAAACTTAGCCTGAGACGTTATCTATCGTACCACATGCCTACCAGTTATTCCAGGGGCGTAGGAACATTCGGTTTATTGTGTTCGTATCTTAAGCTGCGTCTCGACTAATAGGCCAATCGAATTAGATCAAAACGGGGTTGACATCGAAAAAATTATAAGTAGCAATTTTCCTCCGGAAACCTTTAGGGGGGGTCACTGGCAGTCTACGTTTCGAGTTTCGGGACTTGTAAGAATTTGTAAAGTAGACTGCCAGTGACCCCTTGTGACTTTTAACTGGTAGCTTTGCATGCAGTTTACTGTAGCAAAAAATGGTTGGTATCAATAATCGACCGTCGGATATGCTTCGCTCTCATGATGTTTGATTGCGAGTTCAACTGAGTAATAATTACTGAGTAATTAAAAAGAGTATCTTAAAAACAAAACGTCGTGAGTGATGTTTGATTGCGAAGTAATCTGTTATTTCTAAGCATTTGAAAAGATTACCTTGGCCAAAACAAAAACCATCTCTATCGATATCCGAGAATCACCTATTGAAAATTACCGCAAGTCTAGTCGTACGTTTTGGTACCAAGAATTAAGGGTTATCAAAGAATGATTTGCAGGCGCACTCCTGCATGTCCGCGTCGCCTTCCCCTTCGCCGGTGCTGGAGACGGTGCGGCGCAGCGTCTGCACCTGCGTCTGCAGCCCCAGCACGCGCAGCTGCGCCTGCTCGAAGTTCTCGTTCAACCGCTGGATCTGGCACTGCATGCGCCGTTGCAGCTGTGGACACAAAGTTTCAATCATACAATACATACATACATAACAAACACTACACACACACACAACAGACTCTCTGTCCACGGAAGCGTAGCTTCATAGCGCTTCGAGATACGCCAAACGGCTAAAGCAGACCAGCGCACTGATCTCTGTCTACGGGGCGTATCGCAAGCGTACATATTCAATCATTTGTGAGAATGCAGTCGGATGACGAAGACGATCCCGCCATTTTTACAAAATTAACACGCGCGTTCACTTGATGTACGCCCCGGCGTATGACATGCGGTATACGGTAGGCGTCAGAACGCCTGCATCCAGCGATGCGAGCGCGACGTTGCCGCTCCGTCGACAGAGTAGCATAATTTTGTATGTAAACTGCAAACAGGCGTACACTAAGCGTATAATGACGAATGAGTTTTTGAAAATTAGTCATCATGCCTATTGTACACATTAAAACGAAACGGAATCAGTAGCTTTCCACAATTTATCGCGATCTCCTCGCCAAGAAGGTGAAACGTGGCAGCGGTGTCAAAAGTATGACAGCTACACGGCTACAATGAAAATACATTTTCGCTAAGTGCGATTTCTTCGAGACAACCATCTGGATAATCAGTTAAAGATACAAAAGCTAAGATACAAAATATATAGCTAATGTTATTATGATACCTAACATAAAAATAAGAAGTAGATAGAAAGGCCACAAGGTGGGGTAGCGTACCCTAGACTTAGCGAAACTGATCACATGCTAACTGTGGGTGGAGAGTGATTGAATGAGTTTGGTGCGTAAATACCGCTAGCTACTCGTACTATGGAAAGAGTTGAGCGGAAGAAATACAGATAAAGCGGAACCAGTTTTATTTGCTTCCTCTTCTACCAATAGGTATGGTTTGAATGTTCTATTCGTAAATTATTTTCAACACAGGACAGTGGTCTCACAATACGAGTATATTCGCTATCTTTGTATTAAATTTATATTTTAAAGAAACATAAAATTAAAACTCACCTCATCACGCTGTTTCTCGGAGATTTTAACTTGAGCACGACTTGCAGCCAGTTGTCTCTCTAATTCAGCAACAGTAGTCTGCATACACCTTAACAAAGAACAAATTGTCTTTATAATGACTACTGTGATCAAACTGTAAACTCTGCTACGATTTACCGACCAACTTCACATTCGGCTCCCTCATCACGATGACAAGGACGTAGGCCTTAGTCCACCACTGGTAGACTTCACATGCCTTTGAAAACATTATGCACAACTCTAAGGCATACCGGTTTCCTTACGATGTTTACCTTCGCCATTACAGCCGGTGACATGTCATTGATGTGTGCGTGTGTAATATTTATATAAGAAAATTCATTACATACTGACAGCGATCTAGGCCACACGCTCGGTTAAACGCCGACACCCGTTTATTTTTAACTATTCATATTTTGCAAGGGTACCTACTAAATAATTCGGGCACAAAATACACTCAAGGCATATTCTTTTTGAAAAAACCTTGAGCTGCTCACGCACGAGATGACACATGCGCTGTAATTTATGGAACCCTGTGCGGAAAACATGACCCATCATCTTTTTTCGAAGCTACGAGTATATACATATGTCACGAGTATGCCTTACCTTTGAGTCGCCAGAAAAATACGTATCGAAACGAAGTTAATAACCGATCTGCAAATATGGATTGAGAGTTTGATACCTACTAAGTATCGTTATCAAGATACTCAAAAATCCTCAATATCATTTCTTTAAAAATAACAATTGTTGCATGGCAATCAAACGGCTTTGAGGCAATCCACGATCTGAATATCGGTTATTAATTTCCAGCATAGAGCATTAGTGTAGCGCATAGCTCCACGACTTACTGTATCGGAAACAATCAAATTTGCGGCTGAAACGCCCGTTCGGCCGTTCGACCGTTTCGTTGGACACGCGTCCAGCTCGCTGCCAATACGCGAGCACTCGCGCATCTTCCGTCGAAGACCCTTCTAGTTCACGAGCACCTTCCCTCCTTAAACTTAATCAATCGAGTCCATGGGGCTTTATAAAGTAAGGTCAAGGCGTCAAGGCGGTCCAGCACTTACTTGCGAATGGTGTCGGTGCGTTCATTAGCCCGCTGCAGGGCCCGAGCGGCCTCGTCGCGCGCCCGGTCCAGCTCGCCGCCGATCTGCGCGCACTCGTGCATCTTCTCCTGGAGGCGCTTCTCGTTCGCGAGCACGCTCTCCTCCATACGGATCACGTTCGCCCTGGTGGTAACACCAAGGTTCTTAGTAAGCTATGCAACTACGTCTACATGAAAAATGACATGAATCTATTGTTCTAGACTCTAAGTGGGGTAGGCGTTCGTGTTTACGTTAGTGAGTAAGTGAAATGTAGAAAATTTAGTCCCAGAATTTAAAAAGTAGTTCATGACAATTTGCAGCCGTCTGCCCATCTCCAAACGAAAAAATATGATATTAATCTGTTACTCTATTTCAATGTGAATGAAAGACATACAAAATCTTATAAAATATAAGCGTTTACGGTTCTTAGAGTGTAAGATATAATATTTTTTATGTGAAAGACAGTTCAAAGGTTAGAGTTTAACCTTTCAACTATGTGGAGACCCACATAAAAAGACATGTCAATCAGTTGCTCAGTTTCGGCGCGAATTAAGGATAAACAAAAAAAACAAACGTACTTTGTCATTTAATATTCTACTTACTAAAAGTATGGTAGTATTATAAATATGTAATGGCGTCCTTAGCGAACGATGACTACTTATCATTAGTCGCGCGTGTTCACCTGTTTGCCTCGTATAGTGAATCTGTTGAACCTGGCACATAGTGCCAAAGTACAAGCTGAAACCACTTGGCTGGTTTCATTTGCTGACGAAACCAGCCAAGCGACCCTGCTGGGTTCTTCGGTGTACCTTGTCTGTCTGGTCAGCGTGTGTATGAATAATTGTGTGAAATTACTTGAGCCGCTCGATCTCGCTCTTGAGCGCCATGTTGGCCTCAGTCAGCTGCGCGATCCTCTGCTGCAGCAGCGCCATCTGCTTCTCGTCCCCGCTGCGCTCAGGCGGCTTCTCCGGCGGCTTCAAGCTATTGTGAAGAAGGACGTGTACCTGTTTGTAATTAATGTGAATTTAGAATCTGATTAAACTTGACTCTTGACTATACTGCCTGTTTTTGCACACCTCGCCAAATTGCGAAAAACTTATGTACATACCTACATACATATTATATTTTTTCCGATAACTGTGCGAATAATGACAGTGTCATGTTTTTTTCCTTTGATGTTTTTTCCTTTGCGTTATGTAAATTAACAAAAATAGTTAATACACAAGCGGTACTAAGTGCTTATTATGCATATTATGTTGAATCAACCCTAAGATATGGATTGATTTTCTGGGGTAACGCAACGGGAATATAAACGATATTTAAGGCCCAAAAGAACGAAGTTACGACAAACAGAAACGTGTAAACCACACTTTAAAAAACTAAATTTAATGACCCTTCCCTCTTTGTACAATTGTACGATATATTATATACGAAATAGCGACAATACAAAGACATAATTATAAGCTGTGTGCAATATCCTCTAAATCAAAGCACATTAAAAAAGCGTGTTTTGTATGGAGTTAAATATATACAATAACTTGCCTAACTTACTGAAAAGAACACCACGTTTGATTTTAAACGGAAATTAAATGTTTCTAACCGAAAAAGCATACTAGGTAGGTATTTGGTTACGGAGTTCATTAATGGAAATCTATATCTGCCTTGTAAAAGTTCTATTAAATTGAGTGTGGCAACGCGCGTTTAAATAAATAAAGTATGACCAAAACCGAGTGTCGACTTGATTGATTGTTGAAATGATTTTCATGATTTTGAGCCAATGAACTTACAAATACTTTACATCGACAACGTTATAGAAGACATAATAATATATGAGACATAATAATGTATGCTCATATCAAAAATGAATATGGCGCCGCCACTGATTGATTTTTTTCGGTATTTCTGTACATTTTATTTCATATTTTCCCTGCGACATGGCGACGTGCGCAATAACCCCGATCGGACCATAATAATCTAATCCTAATTTTTATATATCAAATTCATTTTTCAGCCAAATCTACAACTATTCCCTGCATACATAATGTATACGTGTAAACTGTACTAATGTGCGCTGGAAAAGCATCAGAGGTATCTTAAAATGGAACTCTGTTATTATAAAAATGTTACTTTTTCCCGGGCGCAATTCAGTTCCCTGGCAAGTTGTTCAGCGTTATGTTCAGCAATGGCTTGCGATTGCTGCGCGTCCTTCAATTTCATCTGCGTCGCTTTCAGCAGGTCCGGGATGGGAGCCAACTCTTGTAACTTCTCTTGGAACTTCAGCTGTTAACAAGGAACTGACTCCGTGTATTTTCATCAATTTGTGGGAGTTAGATGGAAGGTTTCGTTAGTTAGAAAAAATTACAAATTTCAGAAATATTATTCATGTTTTGTATGATGTTAGTTAGTCCCCAACAGTAAGGAATGCAAGTGCATCCATACTAACAGCTAAGAGTACTTACATAAAACATATCAATCCAAATTTTTAAAAGTATCCTCATTATCAACTCGCGTTGGTGACATATTGTTGTATTTCTATTTTTACGTATAATTTAAATAGGTTTTTTTAAATATTGAAAATGAATGTGCACCCTAGCTAACTGAAGACTGGCTAAAAAACACAGTAAAAAATCTTCTACTTACTTTGACTCTTTGTATCTCGAGGTTTATTTGTTCGCTGATTCGTGTGTTGTCCATATCCATCATGTCCATCTGCCGCCGCTGTTCTTCGACCAGTTGTTGAGCTTGAAGGTACTGGAATTATTGTGTAACTTGAATAAATGGGATTTCAAGGAACATAAAATGTTTACCACCTACCTTTTTTTTGTGACGGGGGGGAACCTTCATAGGTACCCGAGAGCCGTGGGAGCGACTCCGGATTATGTGGGATTCTTACCCACTAAAACCCCCGCGGTGATAGCCCAGTGGCTTAGAATTCGACCTCGAATCGAGGGGTCCGGGTTCGAATCCCAGTGACACGCACCAATGACTTAAATATCACCTACTGTTACGGTGAAGGAAAACATCGTGAGGAAACCTGCATGCCTGAGAGTTCACAAAAAATGTTCTCAAAGGTATGTGAAGTCCACCAACCCGCAGTAGGCCAGCGTGGTGGACTAAGGCCTACATCCCTCTCGTTACGAGGAGGAGACCGGACCCTGTAGTGGGTCATTAATGGGTTACTGGCAAAACCCCCGCGGTGGCCTGCCTCTGCGCATGTGGGGGGCTCCGGGATCTCCAGTGGAACGCACCGGTGCCCTCTTGCGCGGCGCCCTTGACGGGCTCATCCCGGGGGAGACTTCGTATCGTCTCCCCTACATCTTCCGATGTGTACGACGATATGCAGCCACGCACATCGTCCCTACACTGCGTTAGAGCAGCTTTAACCAGTCTCTCAATACATATTTTTCATCATTCTTATGGCTGATTTGTCAATAGATTTTGAATTTTTTAAGTCAGATAGAGCTTATTTGTCGAGCAACCCCGATAGCTGAAACAGCTAGATAACCTTATTCATTAGATAGATATTTAACTATTTGCCTGACGATTGAAAAACCGGCCTTAAAGAATTTTAGCCGCAAGTGAAAAATGATAAAAGCCTTTTATTGTGTTGCTAATTAGGTATTTACTATTTACACAAAACGAGCAAAATTTGTTAATCATTCCAGTTGGAATGACGCAGGCACCAATATTAGATAATTGCTAAGCATACCAGTAGTATGAGTACATTGTGACTACAACCCCAATTTGGGTTCTGTTTGAAGTTAGATGTTGTTGTCCATTAGTTAAATTGGCCAGCTAATAGGCGGCATGCACATTCGTTCGCTATTCAAACGACAAACATTTGACGGTCTTTTAAGGCTATATTGTAGCTTTTAAAATGACTTTCAAATATCTACTTTTTTACTTATCTACTTTTTATCTACCTAGGCAAATTTATAATATTCAGAAAAAGAAAAAGTGGTACAGCCTTTATCTAATTATGTACTAGCCTTTTAATGTCCATTGCGTTCCTCTCCTACTGACTACCACTCCACCTTACCGTGGTCGATGCAAATGGATTACATTGGTTAGACTACTTAAAAAAATATGAGTTATAAAGAAATATAGAACCAATTACTAAAATGATTAACACACCTTCACTCTGTAATCTTGTAGCTGATCGTTCTGCTCCTTCATTAACGTCCTGAAGAAAAAAAAACAATAAAATATTTATTTTCAAAAACATAGGAATAAAGCCGTCAGTCGTTATAAATTATTCTGATAGACTATCAGCTTATGCCCGCGACTTCGTCTGCGTAAAATTGATTTAATAAGTTGTTTCTTGCGTACATTTCCACACAATTTCTCCCCCCCGTTTTTCATCCCGTTAAGGGTAGAATTTCAAAAAAGCTTGCTTATCGGATGCCTACGTCATACAAAGAACACACCCTCCAAGTTTCAGGTCTCTACGGTCAGTGGTTTAGGCTGTGCGTGGGAATCCTGTCAGTCTGTCATTCAGGACAAAGAATTTTATACGTATAGATAGATTTTACAAGTATTTAGAATTTATTTATTTATACCTGAGTTCGTCAATCTCCTCTCTCGCCTCTCGATAGCACTGCTTCAGGGCCCTCACATTCACCTCTTGTTCAAACGCCTGCTCCTTAGTGCCCATCATCATGTTTGTATGTGTCGTCAGGCCCTCGAACTTCATTTCCAGCTCCCTGAGTTTGTTCTGTACTTCTCGGTGTTGACATCTCTCCTTCTCCAACTCTTCCTTCTTCTTTACCAGTTGCGCTCTCAGCATTGCACACTAATATCAACACACGTTATCATGAGCGGAACTAGTAAAATAATAGAACTAGTGCTATCGTTTTATTTCGTTAGAAACCTTTGCTTACCTCAGTCACTTTGGTTTTAAAATTTTCCTCGGTCTGACGAAGCTGAATCGTTAGTTTTTGCACTTCTCTTTCTGCGGGAGTCTGAAAACATTGTTAAGGACAGACATAAGAAACATGGCTATGACTTTCATTTAAAAAAAATATTATATTTGGAAAAGTACCTAATGGAACTTATCCCATGCTTTAATCTACTGTACACAAGTAGCTGTACACAAATACAAGAGGGTTCGCTATTTCATTGCCGGCTTTGAATTATGGTCTTAAGATAAAATACAAAGGCTCTACTATATTACTTAAATAGTTCGATAATACTTACAGGGGGAGCATTTGGGTTGCATGGAGCCGGGCACGGTGGACACACGCCGCACTAAAAATTAAAAATAAATAATACTTTTTGTTTTTTTCTTTCACTAACTTTATCCAACGACCTAACTCCCATGGTAGGTACCTCATTTTATTTTATTTTATTCACTTCGCTGTCCTGTGAGTCGCATGTGATATATAATATTATCCATTGTTAAGAACTTGTAACTACGTAATGAACAGGTACAGTATACTTAGTGGTATGATGATAGAATCATTCTTATGGTTAAGAAATCAATTAAGTTAGAAATTTCACCTCCCTTATGAGGTACCTACTCTAACTTACTCATTGATTGTGTACATATATGTACAAATCTTTTACGGTCTTTTGTATTCATCTTGTACATTTATAACACCAATATAGTAATAGCACTAAAAGTAGCATTTAAAATAAACAATTCCACTTCAGTTGAATTTTGTAAACAATTATAGTCAGACGACGCGCGACGGGGTCTAGATTGTGCATTAAATTAATTTCAAATGGTTTCAAAGTCTATTGTGCAAGAGAGATGCGTTGGATTAAATTTCCACAACAAGCACTTCAGAGAAACTTAATACTTTTAATAACAAAATGTACCAATAATAAGATTTGTCGTTATTTCAAATTAACATTGTACCTGCAATTTAAAGCAAATGACAGGAGCGTTGAAAAACAGGTTCAAAAATTGCTTAGCTAGATAGAACAAATTTAAAATATCCAATTTCAATTGAAATTTAAGGGTTTATCTGACGGAATTCATACTCGTTCAACTTGAGACCAAGAGATAATTTCTTAGACCGCTCGTCGCACTAATAATTTCATCGAGAAACAACTGAATATCTAAGAATGAGTAGGTACCTCCTCCCTATCATCGACCATCTAGATACGTATACTCAATTAAAATACTTGAGACTCTTGCAGCATATAAAACGAAATGAAGGCTCAATTCATACGGCTTGTAGTCGTAAGTCGTAGTTGCAAACTTCTGTTTTAAACAAGCGAAGTGTAAAGCCGAATTCTTCTGATCGTCGTGGATATCACAATATGCATGCACAGAAGCCTCGCACACCTCTCGTGAACGAACCACACCCGCAATATCTTAGGATGCACACAACACAATACGCTCATTGAAATTGTAGACTGTGGTACATCGAGGCAACTACTTAATTAATTAACACGTCAGTATCAGAAGACTCACCTATTCAGTTTCGCTTTTCAAATTCAGATGTATTTTGTACAATATTACAAGCTAATGAATTTAGCCATTGTTTTTATTCCTAAATCAATTTTTCCTCAATATCTGCTTAACCAGCAGCGCAACAACAGTCCTTGCTATTTTACAATTATTTATTCCGTAACATACCTACCATTTTTAAGTTGTTTTCATATCGAACTTCTCAACAATCCGATCAGCTAATTACTCGTATAAGGCTTAAGTGACAGTTAAATTTGTAATTATAACAGCTATTAGTAGGTACAAGTATGGATAGAAATTGGTGGCTTTGAAATAATTAAAAATATTGAATTAGAAACTGAAACAAGTACGTACAGCTTTTGTCATTGGTGGTACAGGAGGACCGCCGGGCTGAAAAAGAAGGATTTAAATCATTACCCCAATTCAGTATTTTAAGTACGCAAAATCTGTCTGCAACTCATTATTGGCCCACTGCCGGGTTCCACTGGCTCGGTAAGTGGCAAATAAACTTCACAAGCTTTTCAGAATATTAAAACTGTAGGTAAGGCTTAAAGGTTTCCTAGCGATATACTCCTTCGCCGTTTACAGCGAACATGAAGTTTGTTATGATAAAATGCACATATGGCACTGAAAATTGACTAGGACCGGATTCGAAGACCGCAATTTTAGCCAGACGGCTATCCTATTTTTTTAGCAATTAGCAAAGTAGTGGTTAAAAACATTGCTATTTATTATTTACCGGTTGCTCAAAGCATGTATTAGGGCCGCCCCCGGCGCCTCGGCAGGCGCTGCCTGCGGCAGACTTTACACTGTCCATTTCTGTGCGCAGGTGTCGAACTTCAAACTCCAAATCACCCAACTGCTTTTCCTGAAAAAACACCTATCACTCAGGATATACTGTTTTCAAGCTAAGCCTTGTAATAAAAGGCAATTAAGTATTATGTTTTTAACCTCTATGTACCTACTAACAGAAAAACCACTACTAGAAGCTTGCGTTCCTTCATCAACCTCAAAAATCCGCGTTAAGAACAGACCATAACTTACCAATTCGTCGGTAGAATTTTTGTAATAGTTGAGCTGAGTCACCAGTTCTTTGACGTTCGTCACTTTGATTGCTTCTCCTTCCTGAGAAGGTAAGCGTATTTTGTAATTAAAAAGGCCAAATGAAAGTGCAATCCCCATGATCGTCTGTCACATTTTGTTTCGTTGGGAAGTCCTCATGGATACCTACTGATCTGAGTTTCTAACGTCAAATCAAGCCGATCCATATCAAAAGCCGAATATGTATATTCTGTATATGGCTACCATTCATCATTTATTTATTAATATTACATTACAAATATAAATAGGCCTACGTGTTAGAGAGCTATATTCTCAGAAACAATCCCATTGTCTCGAAATGGTTGCCCCGTATATTAGTATAATAGCGGAATATAATGTTCCACTAGATCTTCCACTGGTAAAGCTGAATAGAAACATATTTTAAGCTTCTAATAAGCTCCCCGCTAATATTAAAAATTGAAGGAAAGGGTTCTTGAAGACACTGTGTATATTGGCTGCAACCCTTTTATGTCCCATTTTTATGCACGGTTCTCTTCCCACAGTAGGGAGACCTGGAGCAATATCCACTACGCTGCTCCAACTACTGGCCAAGCCGTAGCGGATGTTTTCAAACCGGCCATCGAATAAGATTTAAATTCTGTTATCTCATCGAGAACCACCGGGACCGACGGCTTAACGTGACCTCCGAAGCATGGAAGCCCTCATTTTATTCGCCACTAACTGGATGGGTGACCGTGATCGACATTGCTAAAACGTTTCTGATCGCTTGCGATCTACTCAAGCAGCCGCGCTGCGTAAATTATATAGACTATAGAGCAAATTGCTTACTAAATTGCAGTCTTCTGAATCTTTATGACATGGATTGTCTTTGCTCATCGCAGCCGCATCGCCCTGAAAATTACAGTAGTTCAACATTAATAGGGGTGATGACTGATTGTGATGACAGATAATACTTAATTTTAAAATATGATTTCTTTGAAGTAATACACTGAAGCGAAAAAAAATTACTTTCAATTCATTCAGTGTTGCTGAACTAGGTCCTTAGCATTGAAAAATGTGGAATCTTCCGATCAATCCAGAGTCATATAATGACGTAGGTAATATTCAAAAGGCACAACTGATTTTGCGTTCCTATAGACACGTAACACAATTTCACTACATTGAGGATAATACTTCCTGCATAGGTCGTTGATAATGAACAGGAAAATCGTGAAATGAATTGCGAGGAAAATCCAACAGACCTCAGTTTCAGAATAAATGAGGTAACTTCACCTCAAGTATAGATAGGTACCTCAGGGTTATTCTTAATAATCTTTTGGTTGAGGAGAGCATTTTCTTTGTTTATCAACTTTAGCTCGCCTTGAAGTCTTTTCACTTGAGCACGGCATGTTTCCAAATTCTGATCCTTAGTCATCAATTCCTTGTACAATATATACCTGAAAATTAGTTTACACTAGACTTACCTTGTTTTAGCCATTGTAAAGTTGTTTAGCTTCGCATATTTATTATATTTTAATAATGTTACTTATTGACATTTCGACATATTCATTTTGACGCATTCCACATTTAAACAATTTGACAAAATTTTTGCTTTTTATGACAATTTCATTTGCATGACAGGTTTTAATTAAGTAGGTTACACGGGCATGGATGTTTAGCAATAGTTAAAAACGTGAACTCATAACTAGCACCATACGCATAAAGAAGATAGCGTAGCGGCAATATCGATGTATATTAGCTAATAATATATATATATTATTACAACCATATTTTTACTAAAAACTCTTCTCAAAAATGTCTTGCAAAAAGTGGGACTATGTACGAGTATGACTAACTGAGCTATTGTTGGCGTAACTATATTATAATCATAATATAGCCATTACGAAGGCTATGATTGACTTACATTGTAAGCATGACACGTAGCGTAAGATAAAAAAGATGTGGGATCCACATCATATTTAAAATTTTTAAGCGTATATTTGGCAAGCGATGCGTATGTCTACCATGCTGTTTAAGCGATCAAGCGATCGTCGCTGGACCGACAGTGACTTTTATTTGAATAATCGACCCGGCAGGCGTTTTAAATTAGAAAGTATATAGGTACAAACGACTCCAACTTTCACCCAAGATTTACAAAAATTTACAAAACAAGCTTACTCGCAGCGAATGCCTATGAAATGATAAATAAAAGGTATCTTATCGTATATTCCTTACGTAACTTTTACCCTCATGCAAAGATACCCTTAACCTGTCTTTCCCCTTAAAGTTAAAATTATATTTTTAATGGACAAAAAGATAATAAAAAACTTACGAGTACATCGTAAAATTTAGCCTTCTAGACTGAGTAGTTTTGTGGTTTGTCGTCAATGGTTAAGAAAATTATGTTATTTAATACTGACATTTTATATTACTCGTATTATCCTTTAAATGGAAAGTCCAATTTTAATAACTCAAAAAGTGTTATTATAGGCATTAAACCAACCCTAATTATAGAGTCATTTATTTAGATAAGGATTGATACCTAGGTAGGTACTAATAAAATGCGTAAGATGTAACTATGGAAACTATCAAAAGGAAACATTCATAAACAAAGTGCGTCTAATTAGATGGTAACTATGGAAACTGTCAACAGGAAACATTTAAAAGCTAAATATTAAAATTACTATGATTTTTGATTCGACATTGCGATTAGGTATCTAAATAAATGTCGTTACTGAAGTTTTTGAAGGGATCTCTAATACTTTTGAAAATCTAATAAAGCCTTAGACTGAAAAATCAAATCTTTCCTCTTTGAAAACTACATTATATATTAAATAATGTAGATTGTTTAAAATTAATAATGAGGCAAACCTTTTAACTTCTAAATCAGCATTATCAGCGACTAATTTCTCCTGCATGTCATAGCTTTCACTCAGTTTCCTCGTCAAGTCAATTTCCTTCGAAAAATAAAGACCACTTCCATTATAATTACTATAATAACATTTCGAATTACACAGACAGATATTACATATTATAATTATATCTTGATTCTGTAACATTTGCAATGGCCACATACGGATTTACTTCTCATCGGGGCTGATGATGTATGTCCAAAAGGTCCTTCCCTTGTCGGACCTAATATAACGGCTGGGTGGTGCATTTTCATTTCATAACTAACTGGCGTTTCTGCAAATGATGTTCAATTATTATTATTCTAAGTCATCTACATAAGATATTTTAGCCTATCTACTCTTACCTACCTATTCTTGTAGGTTACTACCTACCTTTTGTGTAATAAATAACAAAAACCATTATACATCATCATCATGTATATAAATCGACGAATCAGTTCAGAACAATATTCTCGTTCGTTTCTCAACCGATTTTCCTTTATTTTTCTTGTGTTTGGTAAGTATTGACGAGTTTTAGTGCAGACGGTCAATGGTGTGTTTTTATTTCTTCCCATAAAGTCATTTAAATTGTTAAAATTGACCTACTTTTATTAATTCATTGTTTTTAAATTCAAATAATATACATACATTTTACTAATCAATTCAAAAGTATTAACAGCGAGTGCAACCCGTCAGCAACAGGTAACTTACCTTATGAATCTTTCGTTTAATATTATCGTAGAAATACTCTATGTATTTCTGAGCAGAAAGTTTTAGTAAAATATAGTTGAATATCGACTACTAGGCGACCACTCATTCTAAGAAAACAACATAACTCAAAAACGTTAGGTGCTTAACGTCAATCAATAAAAACAATTTTCCTCATTATTCATACATTAAAAAATATTAAGTAACATTCTAAATATAGTAAGCGAATATTATTGAACGGCTTTTTGTCAACAACTTCTATCATAGGTATCCATTATTAACGAGTCTTTACGGGGCTACACCTATAAGGGTATCTCTATCAAACTTTTTATAAAGCGAGACATCGAAATGTTATTAAATGCAAATGATAAATAAGTGCAGTGGCAAGATGATAAATAAGTGAAAACTGATGTTTCAGAAGCCCATCGTCTTCATCAAACCTTTGTCTATCCATGAATTCACAAGGTTTAGAAAAACTTACAGAAAACTCTCACGCATACAGGTTTCACAAGATGTTTTCCTTCAGTGTTACAGCGCAGGTGACAATTATTTACAATTAACAAGTCTTTTGTTATTCTTTACCATAAAATCCCATCGGCTCGTATTCTAAACTTTGATGATTTTCCTCTTTACGTTTCCTCAACTGAGCCACCTCAGCGCCCACGATTCTCTGAATGTTCCTCGTCATCCTGTCGAACTTCTCCATCTCACGCAGTAGCAGCTCATTGCGTTCACCGAGTTCTCTGACATCTGCCTCCGTTAAATTTGACTTCTACCAAAAAAATCTTAGAAATAAAACCTTATTTTGTCTTTATAAATATAGATTTTAATATAAATTATCTTATCTTTAACCAATGCACCATAAGTCACTTAGAAATAAAATATAAAGTAGAAAGGTGATATTATGTAAAAAAAAAGTCAATCTATTTCAATGACTTTTCGACTTTTGAGACCGAACAGCTGGATTACTATATCAATCTTAGTAAGAAAGTAATTAATTTAAATACGAAAATAACAATACTGAGAAATCATTCGCAACAAAATGATAATAATATTTACTAGCTGTTCCCCACAGCCAGTCACGATATCTTGGAAGCTCAGTAAATATTAAAAGCGAATGTTAAATCACGTTTAGCCAGGTAAAACAATTTGATTTCTAGGTCGGTATTTACCTTCTGAATTTCAAGGAGTCTGGCACGAGAATCCCTAATAATTCTCGTACTCTTACGACTGTCAGCATGGATTTCTCGGATTTTCTTTGTCAACGGATCATCATTGACATCTATTGATAATGGAGAAGCTGTTTAAAAGATTTAATCAATATGATTTAATCAACCAGACGAACTGACAAAGAAAGATCTAAAGTAGATATCACGTGAATATTACAAAGATCACTTCTAAATTAGGATGTATCTAAGGTAAAATAAAATCCAACACGACACACTAGAACTTATTTCAATAAAATAGTCGAGGTCGATAAAAAAATTGAAGTTCTGTGAAGAAGTGCGAAACATGATGAAAAATGAAAAATACCATAAGCTTAGTAGGCTACATGAGATACTCGGATAAACATACTTTATAGAAATTGTCCAGCAACTTACTTGATGAAGATTTCTGTAAAAAAAAAACATTATTTTATAAAAAGAGATTATTTTAATTAAGGTAACTATATTTTTATTTAGGTACTCTATAAAACTTAAAGAAGAACTAACAAACACTTTGAAAATTAGCTTACGACACTCCAACCGGTGAAGAATATCCACACAAAAAATTATATCGCTCTTTTTAAAGCGATAAAAACAACGAACATACAATTTTAAAATACAAAAAACTACTTAAAAAGAATTCTACTGATAGTTCTATAGTTTTTTTTTGAACGTCCTCAACGTTCAAACAAAATAATGCTTAGCTTTATTTTACTACTTAGTTTAGATTTCAATGATGCAGTTGGTATGGTATGTCCAATAGCTCATTACCTTTGTTAATCCATATTTCCCACCCTCGTCAGTTCCATGTAGTTTTTGATTCTCCAGTTCCCTTGGTTTGTTTGTTCGACAACACTTTTTCATGGGACTTTCAGGTCGTATCATTTTATTTGGACTTTCAGATCCTGTATATTCGTCGCCTTGAGCAGACACGCTATTCTCCAAATGAAAATGTTCTACCAGTTTAGACTCATTTGTTAGAATAGGCTGAAATTATTTTTGGACAATTTAGTTATGAAGCTTTTTTTATTCCGTTACTGCTACTCGTAGATACCTATTTCCTACTTCAAAAAGGAAAAGAATTCTGTCATGAAATAAGTATACGATCAAACCTCAGCATATTTTTGGTTACCGAACCGAGGCACAAAACATGTAGAATATGCTGCTTCACGACGGGTCAGAGGTGCAGATAATTCCACGCGACGTCACTTTTCAAATAGGATTTCAAACACATTTTAGCAACCTAACTGCAATATTTTCCAATGGTCCATTATTAACTTACCAAGTGTGATTCAGACACAGATGTACCGTCGCGTTCACAAGGGAATTTACTGCCGTAAGGACTGGCGTGTGGTTTCTCTTTATGCTTTCTTAAATTGCTCCATGGTTCCAAAACTGAGCATTCAGGTGAACTTACAGCTTGATCGACCGAATTGAACTTCTTCGAAAACTCCGTGTGTATACTTAGACGACTTCTTGTTGGGATCTTTGTTGCCTGAAAAATAATAACAATGTTTCGCCTCATTACTTCTTCGATACATAATTGATGTTTTCATCGGATTTTAAAAGTAAATTATGTACCTACTGAGAATTTGGAAGTACGTTTGTACTTAGTGTTACAGAATCTTGAAAAAATCTAAATCATAAAGCATTCCTGGTATACAGGCATGGTCATGTGTCATTTTAGTTGTCAATGCTTCACTCAGAAAATATACCCGGACCCGCTGCGTTAGCCATCTAGATTACCTAATATCTGGGGGCACGACAGTGCCCCTGCCAAGTCGAGCAAAAAAGCGGCACGGCAGTACTCCATATTGGATAAAACTAGGAGCCTAAATTTTTAGTAGCCAAGCAGGTATTGTATAAATACGGTATATTTTAAATTGCATTCAATTTGAGCTAATATGTTAAGATTTATTACTAGTCAAAGTTACCAATCATCACAATTCTAAGGCACTTCTCGCAGACATAGAAGCATCAAGTATAGAATACAGTTAGTGTTTAGTGTATAAGTCGAGGAAAAACTAAAAAAAATTCAATTTCGGTGCAGTTTTCTAGATACACCAACTGCATAAATAACTTTGTAAACCCATAAAAATGTATAGGATTACAAAGTTACATTTTCAGTTAGATTGACAACACAAAAAGAAATGAGATAAAAAACATAACTTTTAAAAAAACCCAAGTCTCGCAACTCAGTTCTTGTACCGTAAAAAGTTGTGAGATCCATGTATGTGATTGACTTGACCATCGCATGAAAGCCCAATGTATCTCACACGTATTAATCCAAGTCAACGCCAAGTCAATCTATGGACACATACATGGATCTTAAAACTTTTTACGGTGCAAGAACTGAGTTATGTTATGTTTTGATGGCATTAGATCATTTTCACATAAGTTTCAACATAAATTTTCTGTTTAGATTTACACGCAAGCAATATGCGTATGGACGGCACCTTAGGAAGCACTAATCTAAAAACTTTTCAAACATGTCTAGGCAAGGCAGTGTCCTGATGAATTACATTAAAATTAAATTATATGAAAATAGCATAACATGAATAAAAAATAATATAATAATTTGTCCAAAATGTAATCTATGCATGTAAATTTTGAAGCATTGGGACTTTAGTATTGTATGTAATCCGAATATTGCAAATGATAAACTCAATTATTAATCTATTTCAATAATTTCATTTTTATCATGACCGATGTCGAATCTAATTTACTTAGGTATAATTAGGTAAACTTCCGAATGCCTGCTCTCTTTCTACCCACACAAAATCTAAATCGAGATGATTCAGATTTCGTGTTAGTAGGTGGATGGAATTGCTCTTACAACCAAAATGTAGACAGTATTTCAATGTTTACTCTGTTCTCGTTTATTATTTTAATTTACAGAAGGTAATCATTGGAATAAGCTACAAATAGAATTACGAGTTGTTAGTAAGCAGATTATTTGGAACTTCTCATTAAGACCTAGGTTTGAAAATCGTTGCGTATTGTTTACTACTAATATATTACCTTCATTGTTAAAATTTCAAATTTTATTCATATAAATAGGCGTACGTATACTATATGTTATTATTCGCATTCAAAATGGTTTTTCAAATTTAATTCACTACAGAAGCGTAAATATTCTGAGTGACATGTAATAGCAGTTGACAATATATTGACATTTTCGATCTAAAAATGTCTAAAGCTTGCTTGTAGCCAGTTATTGTTTGTAATAGAAAATCGATAATAACAAGTCAAGAATATTGCTCAACTTACACTTATATTTAGATAACAAACACTAATTTCTTTAAACGTAAGTACGTCAAACGTGTTTTTTACAAAAAAAGATAAAATTTTTGTTTAAACACACACAACATTAAAATTTATAATACTAGATACTTACCTATATAATTATTAGCACAATCATTAGCCTATTGTTGAAATCAGCGCGTGTTAATATCCATGGCTATTTCAATATTTGTTTAATTCTCATATAACTGCATTAATCTAAAACTTGCTATGAGAGTAAGTTGTTCAACATAAAGGACGCCAACAATATCTTACTGTTTACAGACTACAACATAATGTAGACGATGGCTGTATCCAGCAACGCCGTGCCATGCTACAGCCATCGAAGATTGGTTCATACGAGTAGATCCGCCGCGCCATTGCAACAACTATTACATACGTGTTGAGCATACTTTTGCTGCAAACCTTAATGTCACGGGTCATGGCTATCCACAACAGGAGGCCTGGAGCATACTCCACCATGCTGCACCAGTGCGGATGGGTTGAGCATATTCTAAGTAGCAACTGAACAACACCACATTAAAGTATACCCAAATTGTAAGTTATTTAAAAGGTACAAAGTAGATATTAATTAGATAAAGCAAACTACATAACCATAAACGAGCTCGTGGTAAACAGATAATGCAGCTAATATAATTAAAGGCGTATATAAGGTTTCGATGAGTTATGTAGCCAGTCACAGACAGTCCTTCGTGCAGTTAAGAGACAAACTCTGAAAATTAAATATTCGAAATGGAGCAAGGTAAGGAACTGATAAGATATCAATAAATGCCACACTTAACAATCATTAGACTCACATTAGGGTTGCATAGCATACAAATATTTAAAAACATTAGTGATACTGATTACTGTACTACTGATTTATGTATATTTTGTTATCAGTATAAAGGAGGTTAGCATACCTTTTAAATAACAACGTTTTCTAAAGAAAACAATATCTCTCAATCGCTCTCCTATTGCCATTACTGTGTTTTTATTTGCAACTTTGCGATTTTTCGATGTTAACTACGAATAGATGATTAAGCGAAATTCACGCTAAGATTGATAATACCTAATTATTTTTACTTACATGTTTGTAGTAGGTATAAAAATAAAATGATTGAAATGTAATTCTAACATTGTAGGTACGGTAATTATTGTAGGTCTCTGTTTGAATCTGACTGTCGTATAACAAAGACACGTGACGAATTTTATTTCATACTTTTTTTGATGTCGGTTTAAATTTTTAAAATTATTTTTATTGTATCAAGTACTTTGTTTGTATTTAAGATAAATTTTGTCACCAACCTTAAAAATTAGGAAGCCTTAAGTATGAAACAAATTTTATTTTATACATAATTATATGAAGTCGGTTTAATTTTGTTTAATTATGTTTTATGTACGACCTGCATTTTGTTTAGTCTACATTGTTTTATTACAAAAATATAAGTACATGGAGATTATGAGTTTGAGAAACTCAAACCGAATATCAAATCGTAGAACAGTTCATCAAAATGTCCCCAGGGGTGGTAAATGAATTGAAAATCGATGTCAATATTCGGTGTTCGATAGCTTGGTTAGATAGGAAAAAATTTCACAGAAATTCAAACTTATTTGTCGTTTCCTGAGTCCGTCTATTCGTAGACGGTGCCAGCACTGCCAAGTATACGTCAGAGAGTCATGTCCTGACGCTAAGTCAACCAAGACAGAAGTAGGTACTAGCTAAGTTTGTTAGTCTACCTTCTACCTACTTCCGAAAAATAAGATGGTCGCTTCAAAGCTGACTGGCTGGCCACCGAAACACTAAAATACTACACTACTCTCAATGGTTACCTAATGACGATGATTCAGTACCTAGTATCTTGTTTAATATGTAAAATATACAAGGAACATCTAAACTAAACACTCCACGCGCTACGTTTGAAGGCAGCTCACGCACTACCCTAGTTAGTAAGTACATTTTTAATCAAACTTGCAGTTTCCGCCGTCGTCGGCAACCTAGAGTGATCCTATACTTACATGCCTTATTATATCTATGAAGTGTAGACTTACATTGAATTTAGAATAATGTGAAAAATAGGTTAACATAGAAAAAGGAGAACACAGAACAACCGATTACTTTATTATACTTGGAACAATTAACAGCAACACACATAACTAATAGATTACACATTACCTTTTTATCTTTACTTTATTTTAATTTACTTAATTTAGCAACTATGCACCGCACCCTCTCGACTTAAGAGACAACAAGAAATAAAAAGATTGAGATCTTCTACAGAACATTAATCTTCTTTAAATCAATCAATAATCCAGCGATAAAATAATAATATAGATTTTCTTAACAAGTTTTAATGAATTAAGTACCGGCTCATTCTACGTACCTAACTTAAGTATTGGGATAGACCGAATAATTTCGAACCTATGCTAGGTCCTTTATAATGAGCTCTGGATCGCAGCTAGGTCGTGGTTGAGACAAAGACTTACTAAAATTAATTAAATATATTATATATCCGATTTTCAAAAGTTTTTTATTAAATCTCTCTTGCTCTAGAATTGTTCCACTGTTATAAAAAAAGGTCAATTTTTGCTGTTATTGCCAAAAGTTGCAAGTTGCAAAAAGGTATTTTTAAAAAGTACTTTCAAAACAGGATATAATCTAATATACATATTATTTAGTGAATAAAATGAAATAATTATTGTTAATAAACATAAAAAAACGGGTTACACTCCTGGAGTGCCGGCAGAAGTGAAAATTTATAAGATGTGTTTTCTTTCCGATTTGGACGGCAGGTCAATTAAAAATTTAAAACACCAATGAGTTTCTCTCTAAGAAAAGAAACGACATTTAAAGCATTAAATGTCGTTTAATTATCGCAATGTCGAATCCAAAATCACAATAATTATAATATTTAGCTTTTTCTATAACAAAATACACTTATTATTTATGAATGTTTCCTTTTCACAGTTTCCATAGTTACCAGAGTAGCGCCGTAACGCGTTACGTTACGAAGCGGTTTACCCTCTCTTAAGAAGTTTTCACTTCAATAGGTGCATCCTTTCTAGACTTTCAAAGATTCCTAAATCTTCTTACAGACTTAAGGTATTAGGTACACGTGCGAACGACGTTCTCTGAACTAAGAAGCGTATTAGAGCTAGCTACCTTAGCTTAAGTAGCTTTATTTTATAAGATACTTAGATAATACAATAATATACTTTGAAGTTTCACTGTAAAGTCACTTTATCAAAATTTATGGTATCATAGTTTCGTTATGTGATCAATGCTCTACATTTTCTACACTTAAGTAGATTTAAAAATTAACCATCATGAGGTAAGATAGTTATGGTCGTAATAATTACTGATTGTTCCGTAAAGCTCTCATGCATTAGCATTTCAAGTTTCGAGCGAGATAAACTATGACCCAAGCACAGGCAGCTGGATCAATCATGCGAGTCAAATTGTCAAACATACTCGTACACTCACTATAGGAAAAAAGTGACGGACGAATTTATATTTTTTGTATACCTCCCATTTTTTGTATCAAGAGCTTACGAGTATAACATGCGGTACAGAGAACATTGCGCAAATAGCAATCGAAATCCCGTCCCTGCAAATAAGAGAAGACCATACTCACACGTTCGGGGTTCTAGTCAAATTAGCTTATAAGCAGTAACAACTTTTCAGAATTTCAGCTCCAACTGGAGTGAGATATAGCGTCATAGTGGTCATAGTGGTTTGACCCTATCCACACTTAAGCGTCGGTAGCAGTCTATTATAGAATAACTAGTCCATTACATGCAGTTGTTATCGTATAACAGCAGTCTCGAAGACTGTAGCGCCACAGAATACATAATAGTAGCGAGAGCGGCATAAAACTTAAATCGCTAAGTCATACTTACTTTAAGAAATTAGGTACTACCAAATTACTTTACCAATCTGCTGGACCGGAGAGATATTTTCAAGTTCAGGTTTATAAAGATGGTATTATTTATTGAGATTTCTCCTTTTGTAACCGTTAGGGTGTTATGAAGTAATTAATCCATACACTAGTACAACTTAAGCTACTTAGGAAAGTAGTTAACCTGTCTTCTTTGTGCGAATGTCTTCAACCCATTAGTGACCCACTGCAAGGTCTTCGCTCCCAATTAAGGTAGAATCGTGAAAATAGAGGGGATATTAGATATATGGGCGATGGGGTTAAATGCTGCACATCTCGAGTAAGTACCCGAATTCAAAGTCCTAAACCAGCTGGTTTAAAGCCGCATTTGGTGTCAGTTATTGTATTATTTACCTACCATTGTTACAGATAGATAATTATGAAACTCACGGCTTGGTATATTAGGCCATATGACATAGATATATATGATAATAAGATATATTTATTTGTTTATTATTAATTAAAAGAACCATTTGAAGATGTTGGTTCTGGTTTTTAGTATAATTCCCTGGCAGGTAAACTGAACTGACCGCAAATTGGCTATGCCGTAAGTAACCGGTACTGCGAGCTCACTGTAGGTAGGTACGTAGTACATATTATAAAAGGAATTTCTGCAAATGAGCAGTCTTTTAAAATATCTAACGAGGCAGAAAAACATGCACATAAAGACTTGATGATTAGTAGTCACTGCACTTAACATTGTTTAAAATAAAATAAAACAAAACCGAAACGCGCTTTGCGCGCTTCCGTTCATCCGTAAAGAATTAAAGACGGTATATAGGTAACGTAGAAACTAATAAAAGGGCGGAAAAATATGAAATATTTACTAATAAATGTATCACTTAATACCTACTAATAAGAATACCTACTGAAGGTAGTAGGTATTATTTTATGTATTTTAGCCAAAAATTAGAAACTAAACACTTTTTTTAGAACAAGCGCCCTGCTAAAGCGCTTAATACCTACATCACTTACACAATAGACAAAACATGGCTATAGTTAGTACGTGAAGCAGATAGTAATTAACAGCGAGTGAAAATTTGTTATCATTAAGTATAGGAAGGTTATGTGGGTTACTATCACCTGGCCCTTGTCATTTTGCGACATTGCGCACGCAATTGTTATTACTTACAACACTTTGTTTTTATTTATCTGTCATCATGTTTTTAACATTTTTATTGCATTGTATTACATAGTAATACCTACCTATAGTAAAAAATGTGAAAATTGGTCAAGACGGGAACAACTGCCCGCTATGTGGTTAAATGTATTTCAAACTGTCTCAAATGATTACAAACATTTTTAAACCAGTATCATAGGAACTAATAAAAAACTAATAAAATTCCGTATGCTTATTAATCTTAATTGTAGATAAGTAGTAGACAAACTATCATACTATGCATATAATAATACAAACTTACAAAAATAAAACAGTTATTTTTTAAATAATTTAAAATACTTTTTTTAACTCACCTACATGAAAATATAAACATGCACGAATCCAAACATACGAACTTGCACACTTAATGCAAGCGTCTATCAAGTGGCAATAAACGCGCGTTTTCAAAAATAGGACTTACTAAAAGCAATAACGTAACTTTTTTATGGATAACTATTATTGCAGGAAATAAAAATCATTTCATATTTCATCTAGTTATTATTATTGGCTTTGCATACGTCATATTCAAACGCCGCAACCTCATAAAGTGTTTACGTTACGGTGCCGTATAGCGCGCCATCGTATTCTGCAGATCATTATTTTTTACAGATGATGTTCCAAGCCCCAGGCGTTCTTATAAAACCATGGCTCAAACACAAATTCGAACGAGACAGTATCAGACGAGGAACGACACTCGTTCCGGGCGTTATCAGCTAATTCGGATATAACGTATTTTTAATTCTATTCCATTTTTAACGTGTAGTGAAAATGAAATATTTCGGAATCGGAATTTGTATCGCCATCAACATTTTGGTGGTATACGGTAAGAAGTTCTTTGGAAAATTTTGAATTGCAATGTTATTATTGTGCAATATTTTATATCTAATGCTTTTGCGAATATAACAAAAATATTACCTATGTATGTACTTTAAAGTAACCGATTGGAGTAACTAGTAAAAAATTGAAAGCATACCTAATATTGCCCACTATTTTTACTAGGTAAGTGTAAAACGAAAGTAAACAAAACTTACACATTCTAGTCTTTGAACTTTCCCTTCAAGGGTAGGTCTTAGTCCTAGAGCAGCGGATCTACAAATGCAAGTTTGTCGATTAATTCTTAATCTATTCTTAATTATTGAATAGCTGTTTAAATATCGTTCTGATTTATTGTTACAACTTTTATCCAAAGTCACAATCGAAAAAATGTTTATAACGAGAAACCAGTTTCGATCATATATTTTTTACATTGTATTCTACTCACAAAATTACCTGTTATACAGCTCACAGACAGTAAAGTTTTTTCACAGACAGCAACATATAGATTCTCAACTAGCGCCTATCGTTATTTTTTTTATTATTTGTTTTATTTTGGATACAGTTTAAATACAGCTTAGTTGCTAATTAATACGGATGGTTTCTGTAAACAGTTTAAAATAGTTAAAAAAAATGGCACAATAGCAATTTTGATTTACTTTTACGACACTTAACACAAATACAAGCTTAAATCGTTAGTGATTACAATTATATAAATCGTTTAATTAATTAAGCGAGTATTTTAATATAGCTGTATTTCAGTTTTCATTTAACATAACAGATCGTAAGATGTTTAAACGTTCACATATTATTATATGAGATTACTATCTAATTCGCTCACAACATTTTGTTCATCACAAAGACCCTGACGAAACCCTGAGACTAATTTTCCTTTGCTCCGGTAATATTGTAAAGATACGAAGACGACGGAAGTAGCAAAAATGTCACGTACTGGGTATTCATTATGATTGGATATTTTCACCGTATATAGAAGTATGTGTAAACTATACATGCTCTACTTATATTTAGGTAAATATTTGTGTTGAGATAAGTTACTTTACTCCAGTAGATAACCAACATCAAACAATCGGATTTAAATGTTTTGTGGGTTATTACGATGTCCAGGTTATAACATTTAAAATATAACAAGTGTTATAAGTTAAAAATTAGGAGCTTTTAAAAATTGTACCTATTGCTATTGTTATAATAATACATATCAATAGCTTATACGCCACTTTTTATCTTCCTACATATGTCATCAAATAAGTGATTAAATTTTATAAGCCTAGACGACAAAGCAACAGCATACAACACAAGACATTATCAATTATCCATCGCGGATATTAATCAGAAAAATATTATTAGTTTAGACTAATAATTTAATTCACATTAAATTCATTAAAGTAACTAATAAATAGGATAATTATTGTGCCCACGGCTTTGTCCACATGGATTTTAGAACTTGGTCCAGAGAGGGATAATTCAATATTTAAGTTTGACAAAATAGATGGGACGGAAAATGCAAATAAAACGGGCCTTGCTAACAGCCCTGGGTAACATCCCAATTGCGTGACAAACTAGAACACAGTATAATTATAGCCTTATAATAAAAAGCAGATGATAAGCGCTGTCCTAGACATTATATCAGCGACAGTTGATATAGTTTCGCTGATTTTATTCATGAAGGGCGTCTTACGGCCTCGTGCAGAAACGCGGCCCGCATCACGACATGCCTTTGACATCAGGGCTTACCGAATGCTTTTCCGTAAACAAAACAAATTAGGTACTAAGTTTCTAACAGCATGTCCGTATCATACGAGGAAAAACGATAATTCAGCTGCAAATAGAACTATCATTTAAGTGTAGTTAAAATCGGCGTAGATAAACTTCGACCTCCATTCCAGAAGGTTGGGTTTCGATATTTAACTATAGAACACGTAAACGACGCGCACCGGGATAAAATTATTGAGTTCGACCTACGATTTAGTTTACGACCAGTCTGAACATAGACATGCAACGCCGCGCTATTATAAGCGACAGATAAACTGGCGTGAATGTAGCCTCGCAATATAGTAAGAGAAAGAAGATTACTGTGGGTCTGTGAAGAAGCATAATCATGAGAGCATATTATAATTTACATGAATGACCCCGCCGTATATATTTTGTGTTTAATTTAATTATGAATTGACAAAACAGGTAAAAACTGGGCGTGTCTTTGGGTCAACACAGTCTTTTCTTATTTATCTATCTGATTCAGCCCTATAGAAACGAAATGGCGTGATCAACTTGCACCAGATTTACTACAAACTGTTTGTTGTCACTATGCTTTACCACTAGGTACTGTCGTATAATTTGAATCCATTTGCTTACATTACCATAAATTAATTTGTAATTGTACTGTTGAGATGAAAAAAGAAGAAAATGAAAATAAGAATAACAATTGTTTGAAGAACAAATTAAGTAAGTATTAAGTTCGGTACGAAATAAACTTTAATCCATAGTTAAAAGTTATTTCGTACCGAACTCTCTCCGCCTCTATCTGCTTGAATGTTTTATAGTGTCCAAAAGTTTTTCAAACTTTAGTAAGATTATTTGTGTGTAATTTTAGAAAAAAGATCACACCTCATGTCCCTGATTCTCCAAAGTTTTCAACGAAGATATCTGAATTCCACTAAACTGCAATAGACCTGCTAGTAGACTACATCCCTCATTGTGAGAGGAGACGCAATCTTGCAATGGTCACCAATTGGTCGCAAGCAAACAGAAGAGCCATTTCAAAAACTTTTTGATACTTAATCAAAAACCGTACTTTCAAAATTCGATATCGAAAACGATACCTGTCAATTACTACTTCATGTTGTTGTGCCTAAAGGTGTTAGGTCACGTCAAATACTGAGACCTGAGTCACCTGAGTGGCGCAGTGGTTGAGACGCTGCACTACGTGGATGCTCCTGGGTTCAATTTGAATGATGAGTTAAAATTTTTGTTTCTTGTCTAAGTGTGTATATTCTTGTCTATTGTCCATGACACCTACGAAGCATTAAAAATTATCGTTTGTCACACAATTTCGCGTAAATATACCCTATAATGACCGAACTGTTTCTTCCTGGTTCCAGTTAAAGGCTTTATTGTTCGCGAGTGTTAGCATTCTCGCGCCAGTATTAGAACGATAATAAAGTATGTAGAGTCGACTACGGAAGACTAAATTGGAACAAGTTTCTGACCGGCGTAACAAGTTATTACTTCGGTAATGTCACATATTCGTACCGCACATTAGATACAATTACGAGACGTGAGTAGAAATTAAGAAGATGGTTCCGTGCAAATTAATAAGAAATGTATTAGATAACAGCGGAGGTACAATCTCAAACTTGTAAACCGATGGTAGGGGGTGATGAACTAATTTACGGCTGTTTGTAATATGGGATTCTCTAAATACTTTGGTTGGACATAGTGTAGGGATGCGACGATCCGTTCTGATATTTCGATCGGATGCGGATCGATACAACACTACAAGTATCGGATCGGCGATCCAAACGTTGTGATCTCCATATAATGTAATGCAACGATGATGTTATTCGGCGGTCAATCTAACTTACCAAAGTAACTTCCGATTTATTTATTCAACAATTACAGAATTTAAGATTGTTTATTTTACATAATTATGTCGAAACAAAACATCGATACTTTATATTTTTATTATTAAAGGGGATTGGTTATTGATTTCCTACGGTGGGTAGAAAGATGACATGATATAAACAACAAACGCTTATTTATTACAGAAAAGCAAACAAAAATAAAGAAAAAAGTAACTTAAATAACCTTAACCATAATATATATATCTATATACTTATTTATTATATTTCTATAATATGAAGCGCGTATTTATATTTCTAGGTAATATTGTAGGTAGGATGCGAATAACCACCCAACCGATTTTACTAAAATTAATGCCATAATAATCAGTCGTTTAAAAAAATTAATAGATCGATCTTTTGGGTATCGGATCGAATGTATACGATCGGATCTGCGGATCGGATCGAGACCTTACGATCCGTATCGATCCGCAGTTTTGGATCAAGCCCAAAAAAATTCGCATCCCTAATATACCTAGTGGTTTTCCAATTTATCCATAGGCTTCAGAGACTGCTTAACATCAGGAGGCCGAGTTTACTCTAAAAATGTATTTTATTTGAATAATTACTATACTATAATCCACCTAAAACACCTGTTATAAATTCTTGTTGAACCACGGAGTATAAAAATTCTATGCACCTAACTTATAATACCTAGAAATTTATAAAAAAATTGAGGAACCCCAAAAACGTCGAAGCTATAAGAATCTTATAAAATTATTGAACCTAACTTTTTCCTAGATAGCACAATAAATTGCAACATTTAGTATTAAATACTGACAGGTTACTTAGAAGGTTAAGATTTACATTTGTTTTGTTGTTATTTAGCCATTTACTTTTTATTTAATAATAAATTAACTAAGCAATTTATTAATCATGCTTACATTTCCTTTAGTAGATACAATTTACTTTGATTTGAACAAGGTTAGCAATTTCCTTTTCCTTTACATGTATATGGAATTTATTCAAATTAATTTAAGCTTTTACTCTCAAACGTAACTACAGACTCCGTAACATCGCTGTCGCAATGTCTGTCTATTACTATAACAACAAAGACAACCAAAGAACAATACAACCAAGATAAAACAATAAAAGTTTTTTCAAATACTAAAACTTCAATTACTGTAAATTTATATCCTTTTTAATTTAAATAATTGTAATTATAAATTTCATACATTGATTTAAAACAAGTGCAAAATACTCTTTATTAATATTCAAGGAGATTCTATAGGAATCTTTACAAGATGTTGCCGCTAAAATATCTACCTGTTTCTGGTAAATTTATAATTTACTGGTTTTTTGATAGATAATTAATTAATATTACAAGCAAGGCCTTCGCTAGATTTGTCGATGAATATATTAAATTCAGGATTCAATCACAAGATCACCAAAAAGATATGACATCATAACATATGTTCTTATATAAAATCTAAGAAGATTATTAATATATAGTTAGGGACATTTCTTTCACGATAGATTGATCTCTCGTGAAACAAGCAAGTTAGAGTTTATCCTCTGAGGTTGATCACTAGACAAATACACTAAGTGCTAGCAACGGTAGCTTGGTAGCAACGGATATACTTACAACCCTAAAATAAACTTTACTCGTATTTGACTTCGTCCGTGAGCTCAGAACTGTAATCCACAATAGGAGGCCTGCGTACCCAATAGTGGTTTCCTTACAATAAATTAAATAAAAAAGGTCCTTTGTAAACCGTCTTCAGATAGATGCAGATAGAAGCAACTAGGGTCGCGCGGACGACGCGGTTATTGACATACGGTTTATGAATAAATTTTATTCGACACCTTCACCCTTTCCGCTCCATCTCCTCACAACATCTTGAGCATAATAAATAAATAATGTAATAACGATGTAACTCTTCGCAATCTTTATTTTAGGTACCGTAGAAAAAATCTATACATTTTTAAACAAAGCATAATAAGTGCTTCTTTTATACACTTGCCTTCCATAATATGTACGTCAATTTCATGAATTCTAACTTTATTTCTCTTAACCTTGCAGCATCTCTTTTAGTTACAAGTTACTCTAAACTATTGTAAAGGTCCATTTAGACACCAGTTAAAGAACTTCCTTTTAGGTGCTTACCATTACAATCTGCGATGCCATCACACTTAACATTTTATGGCACTTAGCCTTTGTCCTGCAAATAACTTAACAATGTAGCATATGAATATTCTCTATACTGTATAGAGAATATTCATATGCTTATAGAGTTGTATATAGAGTATATAGAGTTGCTATACAACTCTACCTATTTATCTGTAGATCTAAATGAGATTGAAAATTTAAAATTACTTACGGGAAGTATTCCCGAGTTATACCCACTATTTATATTGCCCACTAACGGCAACTTACAAAAAAATTTCTTAAGAATTTGGAAATAATCGAGAATTTATATTAATGTATTGAGAGGTGTATTTATATGTTATTTAAAACGGCCCATGATTAAAATATTTCTTTACTCTTGTTTATATTTTACAGCTATGTACCTTTTAACTTACTTAATTGAATTAGATAATGATAACATGTTTACCGAATAAAACATCTCGAGAAAAACAGACATTACTTATGCCGTCGGTCGTTGCGATTGATACACTTATTTACTTAAATTGTATTATTTTATTTATGATATTAAAATTGATGTAAATAAATTTTGTGTGATATTATATTTATTTTCTATAATAAGTACAAATTAAGTGCGACCTATTCCGGTTTGTTTACGTAAAATGTTATTACAAAGAAAACGTTAAAGTTGTACTGTATGATGCTAGAATTACTGTCAAATTACACCTGTTACCTGTCGATCTATTGGCGTAGAATTAGAAAATGTAACGGCGATAAACAACATAATGCATTGTGTTGCACTACACAATGACATTGTGTTTAGTATTGGATACCTATCATGAAAATATACGTTTAATATAATCTAAAATATTGCGTAAAAGTATAAACTAAATATTGCGTATTAATTAACCGAGATGCTGAGATCGTGGAGATCGTGATTAATTCATTTATTAACTTTATATTATTTTCATAACAATACGTCATAGTATACTGTTAATTTTTATAATTATGTAAACAGTAATGTTAATTATTTTTTCAAAATCATGCTTGCTTTTCGGCGAGTTAAGAGAACATTGCTTCTACCACGTTTTTGTTTTCTTTTTTCGTTTTTTTTACCCCAGTCATCTAGGTATTACCTACCTAGCCTAGAAACTACCTAGTTCTTCTTCAAAAATGACGGATTTTCTTATAAACCCTATTTCCCTCATAATTATCTAACTTTACTTATATGCAAAAAAACCTGGAGATTCTGAAAATTTTACAATCCTAGCCCCAGTAGTTGGGGATATGTGTCGATATAGGCCATAATGTCACAGAGCCTTTGTCTTTAATTCACAATTAGATTTTGAGATTCCAGTATTACAGAAACTTTCAGTCCAGTCGCGCACAGAGGCTAGTAGTACATAATTAGCATCCAGTAGCTGATCCGTGCCCTAGACCGTGAACAAGGTCGTTGTCGACCGAATAGCAATCACTTATCCAGTGTGGTACAAAGTACTGAACGCCAGCGTTTTGTAGTATTCCTATAATATTAAGTATTTCCAGTACATATATATGTATACTTAATTATAATTATAATCGAACATCATAGAATCGATTATGGTTTTTACAATGTACCCATTTTCGTTTGTGAGTGAATTCATTTAGGATTTTTTTTATTTTTGGACGAGGGTTTTTTTTTGGAAGGGGTGCAGAAATGCCGTAGGTCTATTGGAGTGCGATAAAATCTTCCTTTTGATTTTCATTTCGATTGTCAAAGTTCATAAATCGTTTTTCTCCAAAAACAAGACTTAATCTATTCATGTATTTTAAGTGCAGTACACTTAACTAAATTTTGTAAACGAACCAAAAATACAACTGCATTATAAACAACAAATATTCATTTTCTCAGCAGTGCATTGCGTTGCTAGCATGACAATCCAATTGATAACGCAATTGAAAATATGAGATAACAAATTTACATCCAGAACCTACTCAAGATGACTAACAGGATCTTAATTGTTTAATTATATTGGATACTGAATAAATATTATTATAATGGCCCAGTTATGTTATGCCCATAATACTACTATAATATAATACTTACGTGATAAACTAGGTATTTACCTACATTCTACACTCGGTCCGTTTTTTCTCACGACTCCTATTTGCCTGTAACCCATTAAAGAGCCACTGCAGGGTCGGGTCTCTCACAATGAGAAGGATGTAGGCCTTAATCCATCACGCTGGCCTAATGCGAGTTTGGAGTCCTATTTATTAAGCATATATTTTAATTGCGATTTAAAAATTAGGCACTCATACGTCATATCAAATTGTTTCAAAACAAACAGTCCCTTTGTTGTTTAGTGTACCGATAAGTCGAGGAAAAACTAAAAAAATGCATTTTCGGTCCATTTTTCTAGATAAAACTTCATTATTATTCACTTATTTCAACTGCATTAATAACTTTGTAAACTTAGGTTTAGGTTTAAAGATCTTTATTTCTCAAATAAGACTACAGTAAGTCACCTCTATGAGAACAATACTTATCTTAAAAAATAATAGCTAACATAAAATTCATGCGCCTTATACAAAAGTGAATTTTGTACGATTTATACATATAGGTCATTATAGGTATATTAAAAATAAGAGAAAAGTCTTTCTCTTTACAATAAGATAAAAGTCTTTCTCTTTAGCTCATTCAACATACTCAAGTAAGTCAACATACTCGTACTACAGTAGTGAATTTTCTTTATAAATATATTCAGCTAAACTTATACAAATGTATAGGATTACAAAGTTACATTTGCAGTTAGATTGACAACACAAAAGAAATGAGATTCCATCAAAAACATAACATAACTTATACCTACAATAAACACTTATAGTGTATTCTAAATTTGAAGCTTCTATGTTTGCTAAAAGTGCCTTAGAATTTTGATTATCGGGAGTCAGTTGACAGTATCAAGAAACTTTGACTAAGTAGTTATAATTCTTAAACTACTGGCTCAAATTGAATGAAATTTGAAATATATATACTGTGTTTATACAATCCTACCTGCCTGGCTACTAAAGATTCAGGCCCCTAGTTTTATCCACAATGGAGTTATAGGAAGTTGGAAATGGAAGGAGTTGAAAATGGCCTGAATTGCTTCGAGAAAAGGATTGTACGACGGTGTCGCTTTTTTGCTCGTCTTGGCGGGGGCACAGTCGTGCCCCCAGATAATGTTTTAATATTTTTTTATATCCTAAAGTAATGTAATCTAGGTATATCACCACCATGGTAGCTAGCGCAACGTAAAAAATAAAACAATAGACAATGTCCTTGAAATTTATTCAAAAAACTAGGTAGAATACGTTGTATTTGGCTATCATTTGACAACAATAAATAATCGTGAATTTATTAAAAATAGCCATTTGAATATTTATGAGTATTACAAAACATAATATGCGATAGAGAAGATTGTGAGGTTTAGTATTTAAAGAACAATGATACCATACAAGTTTTTGTTACAATTTGGTTTTGTTAAAAAGAGTACTATACTATAAGGAATGTTGGAAAACAAACGTAGATTCGGTCTGTATTAAATTTCTTGGTAGATTATTTCTTTACACAGAAAAAAATGATCAAAAATTATTTTTATGGGAATATTCTTAGGACACGGGGTTATTCGTGGCAAGCAGTACTTAATTGTTATGACTTATCATTATCAGCAATATGGAGTATGCATCGACGATATTAGTAAGTCTATGGATGGCCCCATCCATAAGTTACGTTCCAAAGAATTTAAAGATACCTACATTTTATTTATTTTAAATTTTGATTCACACCTTGTCACACTTGTGTGACTCCCCCTCCCTAGTGTGACGTTACACTTATACCTAGAAATTGGTCATAAATTTTTATACTGTATGTTACTCATAGATTTTGAAATCGACGTCACGATTTAAGGATCCCTTGTCACTCTTCGTCACCCCCTCTCGCTGCTACGGATGGTAAAGACAATAGATTGATTGATAAAAAATTCCTAACACTTAAAATTAGCGTTCAAAAATAATTCACTTGATCGTGGCAGACAATCCGAGTGCTGGGTATATTATGACTTCTCATTATCAACAATGTCAGTATCATTCGCGCGCGCGCTCTTGACTCAGCTGTAGCGGCCAGTCGCGACAGTTTACTCCAATGTTTTAAAACTAGTGCCATAAATAAGTATAGTTTTTTATTTTGTTTTTAGCAAAATGCGAGATCTTAAAGGTGAGTTCGTGAAATTTAATTAATTCAACGAATAACGGCATGTAATTTTTACGAAACTATTTTATAAATTAATCACGTAACGAATACGTCACTAGACATTAAGAAACATATTAAAATTGAATATTCTTACAATTTGCAAATTTTGTAGTTAATAGATGACACAAACAAAATATGTGTTTCCTTTTATGAGTAAGCCGTACTAAGTGCCGTATAATACTTTTTATGATTATTTATATACTACTCAATTAATCACATAAAATCTGCTTTTTATTATTATTTATTTTGGGTCATTATAAGACAGTCAGCAGACTTGTATTACTCGTTTAAAACAAGTATTGATAGACGAGCCATGGCATCTACGATTACCGAAATTGGCTGATAAGAACCATACAATGCAGCGAGATTCTATTTGTATATATTATCAATATAGGTACAAGAAAAATTTCAATATTTAATTAAATAGGGAAATTCGTATAGATAATATAATAATATATTAGGTAGGTACTATGGGTTAAAAATAGTTATAAATTTTCACTATAATATTACTTAATATTTTTTTTTATATTTAAGGGCCAAACGACTAAAATTTCTGTAATCTGTAAGACCCAAGGCCAAAACAAACCCAGACACGAACAGAAAATTAAACTCAGAATTCAAATTTCTCCTTCGCCGCTAATCGAACCTATAGGTCGTTGCACAATGCATGTGCACTGTAACGGGCTAAATTCTGTACAATGATAATTACTGCAAATGTGATGCGCATTCGTTTAAAAAAAATGGCGCCAAATAAAATGTTAATGTTTGTCCTTGACAATAACAACTATGAATAATTCAACATATTGTGTAGTAATAATACAGATGTGTATGCTTGAAATACAAGTTTTCCCGCCAAGCTTCGAAACCTATGGAACAAAACTTGTTTTATAGGTATTTATATAAATTGGATTGACAGTTATCTTTTTAAATTCAAAATCTGATTAAGTCCCAACCCAATACGATAGCAAAATGCGAGATCTTAAAGGTGATTTCGTGAAATTTAATTAATTCAACGAATAACGGCATGTAATTTTTACGAAACCATTTTATAAATTAATCACGTAAAGAATACGTCACTAGACATTAAGAAATATTAAAATTAAAAGATTCTAATAAATCGTATGGACCCAGTTATAGCTACGAGCAAATGATTTAGTAGTTTTTTTTTTCAACATTTTTGCATCCACCTCCTGTGATAATGCACACAGCCCAGGATGTCTGCGTCATAGATTTTCTTCGTTATCAAAATGGTATTAACCATTAACCCCAGAGGCAGACACGAGCAAATGATTTAGTACCCATTTTTACAGATTTGAAGCCCTTTAAAAAAAACACGCAACGTCCGACCTTCATTCATTAAGAAATTTTGCCGTATTGATCCCAACTTTAATGCCTATCAATATGGAGTACGAGCAAATAATATACATCAATGCTCGCCAGCTCCCTATCTATTCAGTTACATACATAGTTAGATACAACCCAAGCTTATATAAAAGCGTGTTAAAAGGCTCTATATTATCCTAATCTTTAAGCAGCGGAGTAGGCACAACGCAGGTAAATCCACAAAATCTAAACACTCAACTGTTTGTTACAGGGGATTGCATTCACGAGAAGCCTCTTGGCAGACGACGTGCCGTTCCAGTAATCCACGTACGAGGAACTCACTACGAAGTTGGCTTCGATGTGGTAAGATATCTTTATAAATATAAACATAAACATAAACATGATTTCATCTTTATATTTATAATTAGGGTTAGAACTGTAATCAGTCATTAGTCATCAGTCATAGTCAGTATATTAAATAATATTTATAAAATGAGGCTTTTTCGTTAATTTTCATACACCTATAAGTTTTTGCGTTGTCCCAACATTTAACATTCCGGTTTACAATACCTATACGTAATTGCAAGACGTTTATAAATTAACAAGCTGACCCCGTAAACGTTGTTTTGCTATATAAGTTATCTAGCGGGATGAAAAATTATTAGATTACTAAAATGACTGTTAAAAAATAGGGGTTGTTGATTGAAGGGTGAAAATTTAGGGTTGTATGTATTTTTATTGCCACATTATTGAAAAATAAAAAATCCAAAAAATAAAATAAAAATGTTAGATGTGGACAATTAACCCTTTACAATTACCGGTATGAAAAATAGACAGTAGCCGATTCTCAGACCTACTGAATATGCTGCACATAAAATTTCATAAAAATCGGTCAAGCCGTTTTGGAGGAGTATATGGTAACTAAAACTGTGACATAAGAATTTTATATATAAGAAAATATAAACTGCATGCATACCTACCTCGTTTTTTATATCATGCAAATGATATAATGAGTCACGACATGTATTTTTTTAAGATCCTTAAAACTACCTCTGGGTTTAAAAAATCCTTGAACACGTAGCTCTTAAAACAACATCTATTATGGCCTAAACTTTGATTTTTGAAAATGAATTTTTTGGCAATAATTTTCAGTAATAACACAGTTATACCGGGATAATTTTGAAATTAATTAGCAAATTAATTAGAAATAATAACAATTAATAAAATAGGAATATTGCTCATAAACAATGTTATCACGTGATTTTCTTAAAATTAATTACAAGAAATGCTTAGGTCCCTTAATTTTAACTGCTTCGAGATGCTTCTAAGATTTTTTGGGCCAGAAAGTGATATTTTCAATCAATCACAGTATCTTCTCAGGAGGAATGTTACGCCGGCAACGCATTATAGACCATAATCATTGGTGTTGTGTCCAGAATGAAACTCCATCCAGGCAATGAAACTTCTATCTTCAACAGTTCGTTGTTACATAGTAATCTGTCCGTTAATATTAAGTAGTAAAATAAGTTTATTGGCGTACATACAAAATTTAACATTCCGGATTATAATAATAATACCTATACTTATAGGTACATAATCGCTAGACGTTTATATCTTAAACTGCATTTATATCATGGAACGGAGATAATAAGTCACGACCTCAATAATGTGAATTTTTTAATATCCATAGAACTACTCGTAGGAGTAGTCGGTTTACCAGTTCCTTTTTTGTTTACAAGTTTAAAACATATCATAAAATCCAGTGCGGCTTTTAATGATTTTACGGTCCTTAATCGTTTTATTATTACATTAAAAACTTTTTGTATTGCAGGAGTAGACTTGAGATAAAAATAAGTCGTACAGCATATTCTACTTTATTTAAAGACACCATCCTACTCCTCATGAGTAGCAACGTGTATATCTGAACTACGACTTCACAACATAGGATTTCTATAAGTACTATTTATTTTACCCAAGGCGGGTCGTAGGTGACAGTGGGTTTCACTCAAAATTTTGCGAGTTGGCTACTGACTCAGGCATTGATTATAATTATTATGATTTGGACTCAGAAAATAAGGATTTTCAATGGCAATAAGAATTTTTATAACAGTGGTATTGTAGCACCCTGCCCTCTTTGAACTTGCAAAATGAAATTCATTGTTTTTGTCGCCCAATTATTTAAAGGTTATTTATATTTTTCACACACTCATATATTTTTAATGCAAAATAATAAAAGAACCTGCAAACAACGGTAGATTTCGACCGTTTAGATTCAGACTATAAGTACAGTTACTGTACAAAATATTTTGGGTACTTCTCAGTTAGTTCTTTGATAGAATGAGAATAAAACATAAATAATACATTAAGTAGGTCGTAGGCAGCGCTTACAGCACGATCCCGCCTACGATACCTTTATATTCAAATATCCGTTACTTCATACTGATCCTTTCAATGCGTAAACTTGCACTCCAGAGCTTCGAAGATTGCTCATTTCAATTTGAGGGTTATGTAGCTATGGCTTAAATATAATATAATTATGAGTGATGACCTGAACAAATTTAAAATTTTTAGGATTCCGTGGAGTACCTATAAAGAACCTTTAGGATAAGAAGTTTATCATTTTAGCATGTCAGTCAGACTTCCTGCCTCACGCGATTTCACTTAGAAGTTCCTAAAACCAGAATCCTGAAATTTGTTACGGGTAATAAGGATAATAGGTATGTTAGAATTATGTAATTTAGTATCATTTCGCAAAAAAAAAAATTTTTGTTACGGAAATGATCCAGAGACTTCTATAGTTATCTCTGATGAGTCTCGAACGTCTCGATGACTCGTACTCAACTTTAAAATCGTGCGCGATGTGATTATAGTAACCGCCATGAGTCGTGAGCACAGATTATCGGTATATTGTATACTTTCGGCCACTGTACAGCAGCCGAAAAAACGTGCTGGACCAATAGACGACGCACATGAACTGACGTTTGTTGAACCAATCGTGTGCACCGCAGCGCAGTCAATGTCAAACCGACCAATGAAAGTTCTGCTCACCACTAATGACGGCAACTATACCTGCGATTTACATTAGATATTACAATCATCACGCCGACTCAAAACTACGGAACCGTAAATTGTGTGTATAATGAACTTGAGCGGTTTTGGTTTATTTATAGTGACCTAAGTGGAAACAGTTTATATGTAGGAACTAGGATGGTAGAGAGCTCCGTAACCGTAACCGAAATTATCGCATATCCGTTATAAAAAAATATCCGTAACCGTAACCGAATCCGAAATAAATGTTCCGGATAATATCGGATAGAGACGGAGCCTAATTGAGACACGTTATGACAAGTTATTACAAATAGTTCGAAAAATTGAAACAAAAGTGTTGTGTTATAGAATTGATTGAATTGGTACAAATGCGTCCTAAATCGAGTGTAATTTGATCATTTTTTGATGAAATGACTGTCGATTCCGCAAAATGTAAACAATGTGGTAAAAGCTTAAAAAATTAATATCCGTAACCGAAATTATCCGAAACAAACGGATAATCCGAAATAACTTCATATCCGTATCCGGTATAATAATCATTCCTATATAGGTATCCGAAAATTCATCACAAAATAAGGTATGCCGGTGCCATAATCATCTATTGTAATACCTGTGTCGAATTTCAATGTCACGTTTGACGTATTCGTTTGTCACGAACGAGATAATTAGTTACGACAATTTTCGCTATAATAATACAGAGTTAGGTACGACGTACCTACGATTGTGTTTGTTACAAGTTTAGCATATAATTAAAAAATTGTAGATAATTAAACTGCGTGGAAATAAACTATAATCACAGTATAAAGATCATGTATAATTGTGTAACTACAAAAATGTCACAGACATTAGAAGTTAGGCGTACCGATTCCAGCTTCACACGCGCTTGATTGGGATTTTACGGATTGGACCGACGAGTTTTGACCTATCCTCCTGAGAGTTTAGACCTAGTCTCCAAAATCAATATATTTAATAAGAGCCGTTACATGGTAGCAAAAGCTGGGGTTGAAATTACTTATCAGGGCAATAAGAAAATCAAACGAAAGTACAATTCACTCATCAATAACTACTGTAAATTTTGTGGATTATTTAGAGTGTCATATACTTATGAAATCTTGGGAAATTGTGACAAATCCAATCATATCCTAAGCATATAAATCTGACCAACCGTTTACTTAACAAGGCAATAATGTATTACAAACGTAAAAAAGATAAACGCAAAAAAAACCCATAGTAGGTAGGACCTACCTCATCATCATCTTTAAGTGCGAATGTTTTATGTATGTATAATGCCTACTGTACCTACTGGGTATAAAAAGTATGTTTCATTATGAAAGTTGATTATTAAATATTATTATCAAATGTATTTTTCATATCTAATACGAGTAGGTACAGAAATAGATATTACTGCAGCCTGAACGAAGAGGGTCGAAATACGATGATTGTTAGAGGTCGTTGTGTTATTGTTGTTTTTTATCCTGAGTAGGTACTAAAAGTCGAAAACAAACACCTCAATGTATCGTTCCGGCAACTGCACTATTCCAACTAGCTTGTTTGATTCCAAAGACTTATCATAGAGGAGTTATAAGCTTGACCGCTTGCTTTTGATTTAAAACATTCACGTTTCCTTCCTTTTAAAAGGTTCCCAATGCCTGCTATCACGTCTTTTGGTACCAACCAGCATACCCTCCCGGTAGAGCAGACCAAGCGCTCTCACACTACTACGTCCAGTATCGATTTTTATCTTTTGTATTCTTTTCAATTAATTTTATTCCAGGGTCGCACGTTTGGTGCTCTCATCAAGAGCTTCATAGGGTGTTACGCAAACCTCCAGGACTATGAGAAAGAGTACCGAACAGCCAGAGGCCGTGAAGCCTACGACAGGACTCTAGCCAATATGAAAGAGAGGTTCCCGTATTACGTAAAAGAAATGCAAGGAGTCGCTGATGGAGCTAACGTGTCCTTCCAACAGGTACAAAAATTACCTAAATGCAATAAATAAAGCACGAAAGGATGTTAAATTAACTACGCCTTCAGCCAACATTAGTCTGGGTACTCCTGGACGAAGACCTTTTAGATTCTTTGATCTTCGGCAATTCTCATCAGTCAGAAAAGCACCCAAATCTCCTAATGTCAGGAAGCTTGAATTAAGACAATCAAACCGCCAGGACTAAATAAAATAGTCTTGAGTGCAGAACTGCAGATCAAACCACCTACCTCGGCCTCATTTGATATTCAGGTTCATTACGTATAGAATCAATTATATTGAGTAACTATTTGATTTTTCTTGTTTATGTTTTAGCTATTTATGTTGCAAATGGATGACCTCATCGGGACAATAAATGACAATCTTCTGCCACGCAAAGACACTGGTGGCTGCAGCTCTGTCGCCTTCAACACTCAAGATAACGTAAGTTTTTACAAATACCTACCCATTTTTAATGCAGCAAAATGTAAACAATCTTAACGTCACATGTCTTAACCAATGTACTTGTGAATAGCCAACATTCCCAACATTATAGCAACAAATTTTGTTATGAACCAGTGGAATGTAGCGCCCCCATAAAAAAATTTTCCTGGTTTAGTCCTACCACGCAAGGAATCTAACTAGAGGTACTTACAATACTACTTATATATAAAATTTACCAATTATAACACTTAATTCAAAATATTTTGCATTGCTTATTTTGCAATGTCTGCGGTGATAAGAGCCATTGGTTAAGAATACGGTCACTTGGACTAAAGTTCCGGATTAGCGGAAATGATCCTAAGTCATTCTTGTCACTTGTAAAGTTTCTACAGGCATAGACCAACTCCTGGACTTGCTGAAATAAATATATGAATGACTAGCTGCTTCTGAGATGTGTATGAATTTGCGTGTATACATTTTCAATTGTTGGTGAAATCCCATTATAACTGCTGCACTATACGTGAGGTTTTACAAATTGGTGATCATTTTTCAGACGATACTCGGGCACACAGAAGACGCGTTCACGGAAACACTAAACCATTTCTACATCATGTCGGCGCACATCATCCCGTCCCCTGAAGACAGAGAACAAGGGGTGAGCTGATAACATCTCCACATTCACCTCAGAACCCTTTTCAATTTGTCGGCCGTATGACGTTATCGTCAAACGCCAGTTTAGAAATAACGGGCTTACCAACACCTGTTCATCATTTTTCTATTTCCAGATATCAACCCGAACGAGAAATGTTTTTTGTCATTTGAGGACCCTTTTAGTCGTACAGAGTTTTATTATTCTTTTGCGATAAATTTTATATATTTCATCATTTTGACTTAAACGTACGATGTCGTATCATAACATTACTACGAGTAAGTTGAAAATATATTTGCCGACTGGTTTCGAAAATGTATAGCCATTCCTCCTAATTGACTGAGAATCAAAGCACAACCTACACCGCTGATCGTAGAATTCGTAGATACATACTTGAAACTTTGAGGATGTGTTCTTTGTCCTAATATGTTATAGGCATCCGATAGGGACTTTCCGAAATTCTACCCCTAGAAGGGTGAAAAAAGGGGGCAAAGTTTGTATGGGACGATGTGGATTCCTTGATCCAATCTACTTCAAATTTTGCGTAAACATTCTTTAACAGAATTGATGGAAGACGAAGACGTCTTCTAACTAACACGTCTATGGTCAAGTCAATCTATGGATACATAGTACATGGATCTCACAACTTTTTACGGTGCAAGAACTGAGTTGCGAGACTTGTGTTATTTTCCAAGTATTGTTTTTGATGGTATTCATTACATATCTAATTTATGTTGATAGGCAGTGGAGGAAAGGTTCGCGTCCCTGTGCTACGCGGGCCACATGCCCGGGTATACAATGGGTTACAACGAGAACGGACTTGTATTCTCCATCAACACTCTTAGCCCAATGAGTCTTAAATTTGGAAACACTCGTAAGTATCCACCTAGGAAAAGGTGTGTTAGGAAGGAATATCCTTTAGATATAGATACATCACTTACATCACAGAAGCTTGAAGAATTTCACGATTTCTTTCATTTTCAGCTAGGACGTTCATCACCAGGGCATTACTGACCGCCAAGAACTTCTCCGATGCCGAACGGATAATTCGTGACGAAGGGATGGGTATCGGCAATGGTTTCTCACTAAACATGCTGTGGACGGATGAGAAGGGCCAGCACGAAATCTATAATGTTGAAGTTGCACCCGACTTCAAGGCAGATAAATCCCAATACAACGTGTACCATTACAAAAACGAGCATTTAGTACATTGCAATATGTATGTATAAATCAATAGATATCTATGCCAGTGGCGAAACATTCGCGCTGTTAATCAAAAGGGTTCAATTTGATTCCCAGTGGCTAATAGATTTTCTAAGTTACATCGTGTCTATTCATGTGTATATTGCAACATGAAGCTAATTGCATGATGAACCTCGATGCTGGCTACACATATATGTATATCCACTGCCACGGTAGTCACGCCACCAATAACTATATTTAGATACGAGACATAAATATAAAGCTTTTCAATAACAAACGTCTCGTAGTTTGAGTTCCCAATTGTTTCTAACTGACTGATGGAGAACCCTCGCATGGTTCTCCTCATCTCATCTCGTGATTCGATTTGTTGAATATTGAAACCGGCCATAAATTGACAAAACAAGTAGAGCTACATGTGTCACTAATTGTCCTTTACTCTATCAGATACCAAAGGCTACACGTAAAGGAAGTCTACGGGCTTATAATCGACAGTAGTGTGGCTCGCCTAACCGCTATCCGCGCTCACCCAAATCCTAAGACAAGGAAGGACATCGAGGACATCATCTCCGATACTAGCAACAAGGACTTGCAAGTCTTCCAGGAAAAACCAGAGTCCGTCATCAAAACTATTGCAGCTGGTTGGTATTATTTTTGATCTATCTAATTATATTTTTCGAATGTTCATTCTTTATTCGATATCTAACAACGGCTATCTGTGTAAGGCTGTAAGCCTATGATACCTTTATAACCTAGCTTCCGCCCCTAGAAGTACCCAATTATGTTAATCCAATTGATAAACTGTGTACCTTTCATCCACATCCGTACAGCCGTTTTTGCGCGAAAGAGTAACAAACATCCATCCGTCCTCTCAAACTTTCGCATTTATAATATTAGTGATAAATATAACCTTAGTATAGGTAAACCAGAAAAATAATAAACCTTCAATGGCGGCGGGTAGCGCCACACACATCTGGGAGTCTTTGATATAACCTCACCACTATCTGACTCGTCATCAACAACGCTATAAGAGGCTTTGATGGCTATATCAAACAATATCAAAGAAGAATGTGGCGCCGCCTCTGAAGTTTTTTAATTTTTCTAGTTTAGATATGGTTAATAAAGAAAGGGTGCTTCCACAGATTCCGATTGTTATCGAATCGAAAATTTTAAGGAGTGCTTAAGCAGTAGGCATTTTCAAATTTTAAAACTAATGTCTTGTAATTTATTCCTTACAGGAATTTTCGACTTGCGTAAAATGACCTGGAGTATTTACATAAACAAACCCAACGAATCAGAACCTGTAGCTGTTATTCCGTTAAGATTCTCTATGCTGGAAAATAATAAGATTTAACATCTAATGTTTTAAGGTCGCTATTTTGTAAGCTAAAACCTTTAAATATCATAAATACAAATGGTAAACAGAAATGATAATTAGGATACGTAAATCTATTTTGTGTGTATGTGTTACTGTCTCAGTCAACAATAGATCATTTAAATACAAATATTATCTAAGTACAAAGATTTACCTAAATCAGAAATAAACAAGTGATAACACGAGTTCCATTTGCCTACCTCAATAAAAACGTAGTGTAAAGATCTCCAATACATCAACAGTTTTGTTATGTTGGTGCCTACATAGTAACATCCTTAGTTTATAATATAATCTTATAGCTGATGATAAGAATAATCCAGTGTTAATGTTTATGTTTTAAATTGTACATGTCTAAAATTAGCTAAAAATATTTGTTCCACTGTGCAATGGTGGTCGAAACGGACAATTTTTATGTTTAGTTGTCGATATTTATTCATAACCTAGAAAAATGATCATCTTGACAAAATATCCTAAACTTGGTACAAAACAATCTTAATTTGATGAACAATAATAGGATATTTTATCCATAATAATTATTACGTAAGGTAAAATAAAGGTATTGTGCTAATAGGGCTGTTGTTTTTCTTTTTACCCTTTTTTTTAATTTAATACCTTTAGGTGAGGTATATTGGCTACAAACTGAACGCAGTCGCATTTAAAATCCCCGTTTACTTTTAAATTAAATAAGAACCTAAAAATACTACACTCGTCAATTTCTTGAACCTGAAAATTACAATATTCATACAGAGAGCAGTTGTGAGATTTCAACGACTTTTAATGAGAAAAGGGTTCGCAAGAAAAAGAAAATATTTCATTATAGATGTAGATGAGCCTATTGATTCCGCTGAAAGTAGATTCAGAATTGATTTTTTTATTACAATGATTGACGAAAATATTTTTTTAATTCCATATTCTGTGTCCGCAAGGGCCCTACTATAAGAGGTTTCAGGATTATCAATTCTATCTGGGTCAATCTGTATATGGGAAATAAGCCAATGAATAAATCTTGGAAAGACTTGTCATTATACAAGAAAGATAGGTAACATAAAATAAAGTGATTTCCTTGGTTTAGCTATTAAATACGTAAAACATGTAAGTACCTATTTTACATACAAAAGATACAATTTTTGTTGAAACAATATTGCTTAGCACAATCATTAGCATATTGTTGAAATCAGCGCGTTTTTTAATATTTGTTTAATTCTCATATAACTGCATTAACCTAAAACTTGCTATGAGAGTAAGTTGTTCAACATAAAGGACGCCAACAATATCTTACTGTTTACAGACTACAAAATAATGTAGACGATGGCTGTATCCAGTAACGCCGTGCCATGCTACAGCCCTCGAAGATTGGTTCAAACGAGTAGATCCGCCGCGCCATTGCAACAACTACCTATTACATACGTGTTGAGCATACTTTTGCTGCAAACCTTAATGTCACGGGCCATAGCTATCCACAACAGAAGACCTGGAGCATACTCCACCATGCTGCACCAGTGCGGATGGGTTGAGCATATTCTAAGTAGCAACTAAACAACCCATACCGCACTTCTACATTTGAACGCTCTAAGTCATCTTAAGCCACCCGTCGAGAGATGGCGCCACGGGTATCTATAAGTTATACCTAAATCACACTATCGATTTTTTTTATCCATCGAAAATAATAATTATAATTACTTATTCATACAAAATGAGTTGACAAATAGAAGCTCTGAACCTTACCTACAATTGTGTTAAGGGAGCATCAACCACTTATCAACCACTGATCACCCAGTAGAGTAATAAAGGTTTTTACCCATGCGAATAACACGTTCATTAAATACACACACGCCAAATTCATTTTAAATAGTTTACAACGTAAGTCGTTTAAAAATAGCCACGATAAGGATTCTCATATTGGTTTTACAGCTCCACTAGTATCTACTTAGTACATAGACAAGAATATCGTAACACACTGCATTGAGTGCATAGTACAAAAAGCCTGATACAATGTAATGTCCTTATTCGTCACGCCTGCCTTTAAGGAGTGCAAATAACGAAACAACATAGTACTATTATGTACATACCTACAAGTTTCTGTTTACTGAGCCTTAATTACTATTTGTTCGGGAGAGAAATGAGGTGTATGCTATTTTAGATTAAATACAATAAGTATCTATGTATGTGAACCAAATTTTATCAAAATGCCTTGAAGTGCCTGCCTCAAAGAGTAACGTGAAATAACCTTGAAATTTTTAATAATGATATAGGTAGGTATTTTCCCACATTAAAATATACCCAAATTGTAACTTAATTAAAAGGTACAAAGTAGATATTAATTAGATAAAGCAAACTACATAACCATAAACGAGCTCGTGGTAAACAGATAATGCAGCTAATATAATTAAAGGCGTATATAAGGTTTCGATGAGTTATGTAGCCAGTCACAGACAGTCCTTCGTGCAGTTAAGAGAGAAACACTGAAAATTAAATATTCGAAATGGAGCAAGGTAAGGAAATGATAAGATATTAATAAATGCCACACTTAACAATCATTATACTTACTAGGGTTGCATAGCATACAAATATTTAAAAACATTAATGGTACTGATTACTACTGATATAATATGTATATTTTGTTATTAACCCCCGATGCAAAAGGAGGGGGCTTATAACAAAGCTTGACGTGTCTGTCTGTCTGTCAGCATGGTCTGTGGCGCCGCAGCTCGCGAAAGGATGAAGCGATTACAATTTAATTTCTTTTTGTATGAAAGGTGAGTTACTGGCGCGTGATCTTAGTCATGTTTGATGAAAATCGGTTGAGTCGTTTAAAAGTTGTGGGGGGTGAACGTGGGGAAGAATAACCGAATGTCTGCAAATAGGTAATAATCGAGTGGGGAGAAAATGAGGATGGGAATTCGAAATTTCGACAAGAATCTATGTCAACTTAACAAAACCTACATGATAATAAGTGTGTAAGTACCTATAAAAAGTATAAAATAAAAATTAAATTAAAAATTAAAATAGCCCCCGAAACAATAACCTGAGTTCCCCTTAAAAGTAAAAAATAATGAAAGAAACTCAATCTTAAAGTAGGTACCTAAGTATGTTGTAGTAATAAGTATTAATAATTCTCAAAAAATATATCGCGTTGGGGAACCGCTGTCTCTTTCTATTACTTCAGAAATTCTTATTTAAATAGTTTTAATGGATCTTAAAGATAATTATGCACGTCCTCCTTCCTTCCTTTCAGCCCTTAATAGTCCACTCCTGGACATGGGCCTCCCCTAATCGACGCTACTCCACCCGATCCTGGGCCCTCTAAATCCAACGGTTTCCCGCTGTGTTCTTTAGGTCGTCAGTTCACCTGGTAGCAGGGCAGTCTGTGCTCCTTATTATTATCATTACGTAGAAGAGACAAATTACAAGTAGCCAGAACAATGTTAGACAATGCTTCACTTTAATTTGAGGTTTCTTGGTTGTATATGGGTAGCAGTGATACTTAGCATCGATTGTTTCCTTCTTCTATATTAGAAAAAGGCTCTAATTATCCTAATCTTTAAGCGGCGGAGTAGTATAGCACAACGCAGGTAAATCCACAAAATCTAAACACTCAACTGTTTGTTGCAGGGGATTGCATTCACGAGAAGCCTCTTGGCAGACGACGTGCCGTTCCAGTAATCCACGTACGAGGAACTCACTACGAAGTTGGCTTCGATGTGGTAAGATATCCTTATAAATATAAACGTAAACATGACCTAGTCTCCAAAATCAATATAATAAGAGCCGTTACATGGTAGCCAAAGTTGGGGTTGAAATTACTTAGTCAGGGCAATAAGAAAATAAAACGAAAATACAAAACAATTCACTCATCAATAACTACTGTAAATTTTGTGGATTATTTAGAGATAGATACTCGTAGATAGTGGATATATGTCATCTCTTCAGCCGACATTGATCCACTGCTGGACATAGGCCTCTCCCAAGGCGCGCCACTGAGCCCGATCTTCGGCTCTCCTCATCCGGTTGCTTCCCGCCGCCCGACGCAGATCGTCGCGCCATCGCGCAGGAGGGCGTCCCACACTACGTGTGCCGAGCCGCCGTCTCCACTCTAACAGCCGTTTGCTCCAGCGTGCGTCGGATCTACGACAGATATGGCCAGCCCACTGCCACTTCAGCTTGCTAGACTTTAGAGCCTATGTCGGTCACTTTGGTCCTCAATCGAATTTCTTCATTTCGAATTTTGTCTTTGAGGGACACACCGAGCATAGCTTTCCATAGCTCGCTAAGCGACTTTAAGCCTGTGGACTAGCCCCACCGTGAGTGTCCACGTCTCAGCCCCGTAGGTCATAACCGGTAGGACGCACTGATTGAAGACCTTGGTTTTCAAGCTCTGCGGATAGATGTGAAATACTTATGAAATCTTGGGAAATTGTGACAAATCCAATAAAATATAAATCTGACCAACCGTTTACTTAACAAGGCAATAATGTATTACAAACGTAAAAAAGATAAACGCAAAAAAACCCATAGTAGGTTGGACCAACCTCATCATCATCTTTAAGTACGAATGTTTTATGTATATATAATGCCTACTGTACACACTGGGTATAGAAAGTATGTTTCATTACGAAAGATTATTATTTATTATTAAATATTATCAAATGTAATTTTCATATCGAATACGAGTAGGTACAGAAATAGATATTACTGCAGCCTAAACGAAGAGGGTCGAAATACGGAGATTGTTAGAGGTCGTTGTGTTGTTGTTGTTTCTTACCCTGAGTAGGTACTAAAAGTCGAAAACGAACACCTCAATGTATCGTTCCGGCAACTACACTATTCCAACTAGCTTGTTTGATTCCAAAGACTTATCATAGAGGACTAATAAGCTTGTCCGTTTGCTTTTGATTTAAACCATCCACGTTTCCTTCTTTTTAAAAGGTTCCCAATGCCTGCTATCACGTCTTTTGGTACCAACCAGCATACCCTCCCGGTAGAGCAGACCAAGCGCTCTCACACTACTATGTCCAGTATCGATTTTTATCTTTTGTATTCTATTCAATTAATTTTATTCCAGGGTCGCACGTTTGGTGCTCTCATCAAGAGCTTCATAGGGTGTTACACAAACCTCCAGGACTTTGAGAAAGAGTACCGAACAGCCAGAGGCCGTGAAGCGTACGACAGGACTCTAGCCAATATGAAAGAGAGGTTCCCGTATTACGTAAAAGAAATGCAAGGAGTCGCTGATGGAGCTAACGTGTCCTTCCAACAGGTACAAAAATTACCTAAATGCAATAAATAAAGGACGAAAGGATGTTAAATTAACTACGCCTTCAGCCAACATTAGTCTGGGTACTCCTGGACGAAGACCCTTTAGATTCTTTGATCTTCGGCCATTCTCATCAGTCAGAAAAGCACCCAAATCTCCTAATGTCAGGAAGCTTGAATTAAGACAATCAAACCGCCAGGACTAAATAAAATAGTCTTGGGTGCAGAACTGCAGATCAAACCACCTACCTCGGCCTCATTTGATATGCAGGTTCACTACGTATAGAATCAATTATATTGAGTAACTATTTGATTTTTCTTGTTTATGTTTTAGCTATTTATGTTGCAAATGGATGACCTCATCGGGACAATAAATGACAATCTTCTGCCACGCAAAGACACTGGTGGCTGCAGCTCTGTCGCCTTCAACACTCAAGATAACGTAAGTTTTTACAAATACTTACCCATTTTTAATGCAGCAAAATGTAAACAATCTTAACGTCACATGTCTTAACTAATGTACTTGTGAATAGTTAACATTCCCAACATTATAGCAACAAATTAATGTTGTTATGTGACAGTGTGAATGTAGCGGCTCATAAATTTTTTTCCTGGTTTAGTCCTACCACGCAAGGCATCTAACTAGAGGTACTTATAATTACCAATTATAATACTTAAATCAAAATATCTTGCTGTAAGATTGTTTGCATTGCTTATTTTGCGAGGTCTGTGGTGATAGCCCATTGGGTTAAGAATACTAAAGTTCCTGCTAAGCGTATTCTATCCTAACTCATTCTAGTAACTTGTAAAGTTTCTACAGGCATAGATCAACTCCTGGACTAGCTGAAATAAATATATGAACGTTGAGCTGCTTCTGAGATGTGTATGAATTTACGTGTATACATTTTCAATTGTTGGTGAAATCCCATTATAACTGCTGCACTGCACGTGAGGTTTTACAAATGGGTGATCATTTTTCAGACGATATTCGGGCACACAGAAGACACGTTCACGGAAACACTAAACCACTTCTACATCATGTCGGCGCACATCATCCCGTCCCCTGAAGACAGAGAGCAAGGGGTGAGCTGATAACATCTCCACATTCACCTCAGAACCCTCTTCAATCTGTCGGCCGTAGGACGTTATCGTTAAACGCTTATTTAAAAAATTTAGAAATAACGGGCTTACCAACACCTGTTCATGATTTTTCTATTTCCAGATATCAACCCGAACGAGAAATGTTTTTTGTCGTTTTAGGACCCTTTTGGTCGTAGGTACAGAGTTTTATTATTCTTTTGCGATAAATTTTATATATTTCATTAATTTGATTTAAGACGTCTTCTAACTAATTCGGTTAAAAAGGGGTAGGAAATATTGCAGTAATTATTTTAATGAAATCAAAAACATAACTTGTAAAAAAACCCAAGTCTCGCAACTCAGTTCTTGCACCGTAAAAAGTTGTGAGATCCATGTACGTATTCATAGATTGACTTGGCCCCCTTCAGCCCCGGGCGGGATTTTTTGGGTTCAATTTCTTGTTTTTCAAGTCGGGGGGTTTTTTTTATAACAGAACGCAGGTTTATTTTATAATAACCTTAATGTCTGCTAAGATAGGAATTTTGAAAAAAATTTTCAAAATTCCCGGTTTTTGATAGGGCTTCTCAATCGTTGCTAACGAGTTAAATTGTTTAATTTGTATTTAATTTGCGCATTAATAGAGGAGGTGAACAGAATTGGTGGTGAAAGTTTTGGCAAAAAACTAAAATCAAAATAATTTAAGGTAAATAATAAGTTTGGATAGATAATTAAAATTATTTGGGCAGAGCGAAGCCTACCGGATAAGCTAGTAATACATTAACTAGGATGTAATTGGGAAAATACCTATGTATTCTAATATAGGCAGGTACCTACTATTCATTAGTTATCTAATTTATGTTGATAGGCAGTGGAGGAAAGGTTCGCGTCCCTGTGCTACGCGGGCCACATGCCCGGGTATACAATGGGCTACAACGAGAACGGACTTGTATTCTCCATCAACACTCTTAGCCCAATGAATCTTAAATTTGGAAACACTCGTAAGTATCCACCTAGGAAAAGGTTTGTTAGGAAGGAATATCCTTTAGATATAGATACATCACTTACATCACAGAAGCTTGAAGAATTTCACGATTTCTTTCATTTTCAGCTAGGACGTTCATCACCAGGGCATTACTGACCGCCAAGAACTTCTCCGATGCCGAACGGATAATTCGTGACGAAGGGATGGGAATCGGCAATGGTTTCTCACTAAACATGCTGTGGACGGATGAGAAGGGCCAGCACGATATCTATAATGTTGAAGTTGCACCCGACTTCAAGGCAGATAAATCCCAATACAACGTGTACCATTACAAAAACGAGCATTTAGTACATTGCAATATGTATGTATAAATCAATAGATATCTATGCCAGTGGCGAAACATTCGCGCTGTTAATCAAAAGGGTTCAATTTTGATTCCCAGTGGCTTATAGATTTTCTAAGTTACATCGTGTCTATTCACGTGTATATTGCAACATGAAGCTAATTGCATGATGAACCTCGATGCTGGCTACACATATATGTATATCCACTGCCACGGTAGTCACGCCACCAACAACTTTATTAAGATACGAGAAATAAATATAAAGCGTTTTAATAACAAACGTCTCGTAGTTTGAGCTACCAATTGTTTGTAACTGACTGATGGAGAAGCCTCGCATGGTTCTCCTCATCTCATCTCGTGATTCGATTTGTTGAATATTGAAACCGGCCATAAATTAACAAAACAAGTAGAGCTACATGTGTCACTAATTGTCCTTTACTCTATCAGATACCAAAGGCTACACGTAAAGGAAGTCTACGGGCTTATAATCGACAGTAGTGTGGCTCGCCTAACCGCTATCCGCGCTCACCCAAATCCTAAGACAAGGAAGGACATCGAGGACATCCTCTCCGATACTAGCAACAAGGACTTGCAAGTCTTCCAGGAAAAACCAGAGTCCATCATCAAAACTATTGCAGCTGGTTTGTATTATTTTTGATCTATCTAATTATATTTTTCGAATGTTCTATTCTTTATTCGATATCTAACAACGGCTATCTGTGTAAGGCTGTAAGCCTATGAAACCTTTATAACCTAGCTTCCGCCCCTAGAAGTACCCAATTATGTTAATCCAGTTGATAAACTGTGTACCTTTCATCCACATCCGTACAGCCGATTTTGCGCGAAAGAGTAACAAACATCAATCCATCCATCCATCCTCTCAAACTTTCGCATTTATAATATTAGTAATAAATATAACCTTAGTATAGGTAAACCAGAAAAATAATAAACCTTCAATGGCGGCGGGTAGCGCCACACACATCTGGGAGTCTTTGATATAACCTCACCACTATCTGACTCGTCGTCAACAACGCTATAAGAGGCTTTGATGGCTATATCAAACAATATCAAAGAAGAATGTGGCGCCGCCTTTGAAGTTTTTTATTTTTTCTAGGTTAGGTACACAGTTAGATATGGTTAATAAAGAAAGGGTGCTTCCACAGATTTCGATTGTTATCGAATCGAAAATTTTGAGAAGTGCTTAAGCAGTAGGTATTTTCAAATTTTAAAACTAATGTATTGTAATTTATTCCTTACAGGAATTTTCGACTTGCGTAAAATGACTTGGAGTATTTACATAAACAAACCCAACGAATCAGAACCTGTAGCTGTTATTCCGTTAAGATTCTCTATGCTGGAAAATAATAAGATTTAATACATCTAATATTTTAAGGTCGCTATTTTGTAAGCTAAAACCTTTAAATACTATAAATACAAATGGTAAACAGAAATGATAATTAGGATACGTAAATCTATTTTGTGTGTATGTGTTACTGTCTCAGTCAACAATAGATCATTTAAATACAAATATTATCTAAGTATAAGTACAAAGATTGACCTAAATTAGAAATAAACAAGTGATAACACGAGTTCCATTTGGCTACCTCAATAAAAACGTAGTGTTAGATCTCCAATACATCAACAGATACAACAGTTTTGTTATGTTGGTGCCTACATAGTAACATAATCTTATTGCTGATGATAAGAATAATCCAGTGTTAATGTTTATGACATTATTTTTAATTGTATATGTCTAAAATTAGCTAAAAATATTTCATATTATAAAAATGTTCAGTTTCGACCACCATTGCATAGTGGAACTATGGTGGTCGAAATTGAAAATTTTTATAGGTGTCGATATTTATTCATAAGCTAGAAAAATGATCATATTGACAAAATATCCTAAACTTGGTACAAAACAATCTTAATTTGATGAATATTGTTCATAGGATATTTTATCTATTATAATTATTACGTAGGTAAAGTAAAATAAAGGTATTGTGCTAATACAGCTGTTGTTTTTCTTATTATTCCCTTATTTAAAATCACCTTATATTGGCTACAAACTAAACGCAAATCTTCGAACTCGGCACGACACACGCGACATTGACGCGATACGAGTGTGAATGGTCATACAGAATCAGGCCCCAGCTTTTGTGTCTTCGTACTTTCAGATGTCACAGAACAGTTGTGGTGGTTGTGTATTAAATAAATTGTTTGAAGAATGATAAATCTATAGGCATACACATTACATATATTAGAACGCACTGCAGTATGGTACGCTTTCAGTATAGAATTATAATAGTACCTATTGCTATATATTTTACCTCCCACATGTTTAAACAATCATGATTGATGGCGGCAATAGACGTTCTTTTTTTTTTATTAATCCATTACAAAAGACACGTGTAATAACTCTGTTTATATTGTTGTGGTGTTTGTGACGAAAATATTGGAATTTATATCCTGTATATAAATTGGTTGTGTGACGTATTCGCGCTAAGGGCGTGTAGATAAGCTTATAAGCAATCATTTAAGCCATATGAAGCTCTATTCAAAATTCAACGGTTCTCGAAATATTTGAGTTTGAATTTTGATTGAATTTGAAGAAAAGTCCCTTTTAAGCTGCAGTTCCGTGGGTAGCGGCCGAAGCGACAGACGCGCGCGCGGCTTTGGTAGCGGCGCCATACATTTCATAGTGTTTAGTATTGTCGCATCAGCCGCGAACGTCGCGCGCGTCTGTCGCGTCGGCCGCTACCCACGGAACTGCAGCATTAAGGACATTAAGGTAACTAAAGTGCCATAATAAAAAACTAGTTAATAAGATTGGGATTTTTTATTATTTTGGAGTACTTGACATTTGTAGCTTCAATAATAAATAAAAAAAAAAGCATAAAAACTACATCAAGTTTGATATTATAGCCTTAGAAGTAAAAGTTTCTGAATTTTACTACTCTTTTCCATCGAAATAACTGCTGTTTATTAAAAAAAGTCTTAAAAATTAAGTGTGCAAAATACATTAAAAACTTCCTTATTTATTTAGCTTTCTAATGAGTGTATTTTTTGCTATTTAATTTTGATTTACAGTTCTATCATAACATAGGATACATCATTAAGTCTTTTTATACAGATCTATGTCTCTTTTATGTTAATCATATTTATTGAATTCACACTGAAAAAACAGTTATAATTTTTACCTCAACATTATGTATGTTACAGTAGCATATAATGCTCTAGGAAATAACTGGTTATAATCATATTACTTGTTACAATATTTTGGGTTAGTTAACATAAAACAGTAAATTATCTGATATTTTATCATTACTTCCATTATAATTTCATTCCATTATAATTATATTATTATATAATCAGTGTATGCATTGAAAACAATTGAAATATTAGTAATCAAAGCAAGGTACATAACTATTTAAATTCCGACTGCGAAATATTGAATAAAATGTATAAACTACCCAAAAAGTTATTTTAAGACATTGTAGGGCTACAACAGCAAATCCTCAAGATATTACTCAATTAAAGACTAAACATTACATTATAATTTATAAAACACTCTAAAGCTTTAATGTTAATGCATGCAGTCGGAATTTTGCAAGCCTGCACCCACCTGATGAAGAGACATTATCCCCCACATCCGCAGCCCCCCATTGGCGGAGGAGCTGGACCAGAGCCTGATGGGCCGAACCCTCCATACTTCCTGGATGGTGGCTTGGGAGGTCTGAAATTATAGGGAAAGGTACACTTAATTTTAACAACTATAGAGGAGACAAAAACAATACTTTTTTCCTTAAAAAGTTCAACTCTACCAAAATTTTTGTGTGCGCTTAATGATTGCCGGACATACCAGGCTGGATGCCAGTAAAAAGAAAAGAAAATGTTTATCGTTGACTGTTACATGAGAAAGATGTTACAAAAATTATAATAAGTTTAGAACAGACTACCCTATGCGGGCATACAATAATTATGTCTTACATAACTAAAACTTAATTTTACATTTCATGGCAATTTAGAATATATGTATTATTATAAGAACCCACTAAGCATGTCAAAGACACTGAACATGTTAATTGTTGAATTTGATATACTATCAGTATTGTCAAGTATCCATCCTGCTACTATTTTATACAAATACATAGATATAATCTATTTGATCCTTGATGGTACTACTAGGTACTTTTTATTTATTTCTACTTATTTAGAGTCAGATTTCCACTTATTACCTACCTGTACAAGTACCTGAAGTCAAAAGTTCTATAGCAATAAGTGATACCAAAGGTGACCAACGGTGCAGACATGGTCCTTCTGGAAGCCTAATGCTGAAGCTCAGAGTTGCTCAAGAGAGAGCTATGCTTGGTATGTCAACATGCCAGAATCCAAAAAACATGTAGATGAATAAAGGTTACCATCTTCTCAAAGTCATCAAATCAAAATAGCAATATGTAAGCTATCTGTATAGAAGAAAGGTCTTTGAATGGCGACCAAATCTTGACAAAAGCAAAAACTTTGTGACACAAATAAAATTTGCACTAAACCAATTGATAAAATTTAATTACTACATACCCATTTCCTGGAGGTCGGAAGTCTCTCACATACTTATCTCCACGCTTGCTATAGTTTGGGTTGATAAGTGTCTGAAAGCTAAAAATATTTTAAATCATTATTTAATTCATTCACTATAATAATGTGACTGAAGTGTGGATCAGTTTGTCAGACATTGTGTGTTGTCCATCAATAACAGGGATGCTTCCACCATTCACAATTAATTTCAAAATGTAATTCTGTTAATAAGCTGGATTTACAAATATCTGAAAATCTAACCCACCTTCCAATATTTCTATAAAATTATTTTGCTCCGCGTGAAAACCATAAAAAATTAGTCAGTTGACCCAAAAAAAATCTATGACATCACCCCGTGCATTCACCATACAAAATGTATGAAGGGCTAGTGTTTATGATATTTCATTAAACATATTTCAATTGACTCATAGGACACAACCCTATTCTAACAGTCATGTGAACTGCAGATGTCTTACCAATTGTTATTTAAACCCAATACACTGTGAAGGGATGATTGTGCCATAACATTGATGATAGACTCTTACCCTATGATAGTATATTATTATTTTAAGATGTGAACTCCACTTATTAATTAAATTGATAATAAAAAGTTATGTATTTGCAATGCCGTCTTTATCATAAGGGCGATCATAACAGTGCCCAGTGTATCCATCCTCAAAGGGCCCCGAAGGACCTACAATTTCTCTCACATATTTTAATATCAAAATATTATGGTCAGGGGCATTACACTTTTCTCATTGCAGGAACGTTGACCATTTTCAGATTTATTAAAATCAATACAAATCAATACAAAAATTATAATTATGTATTAGATATTTAATATTGTATTATATATTGTATTATAATATTGTATTATTATAATATAATTATTTGATTAATAAAGCAGATCATAGTGAAAATTGTATAGTTCGCTTTCTTTACATTCCAAAAGGGCCCTGAATTCTTGTGTGACCAAGGGCCCCAGCATAGTCTAAGACGGCCCTGTGTATTTGTAGTACTCTGATGTGTTATGTGCTAATAAAAAAATGGATTGGATTTTGCCAGCAGATTTTCAATTCTTTTCAGCAATTAATTTCCTAAAAGCCAGGCCTACTATTTCTTGTTTTGTTATAGCAAAACAATTTGAAAACCAACTGTAAACTCTAAGGGGTAAATATCTGAAAGGTACTTTATAAATTATTAGGCTCACAGCAGATAGAAGAAATTGAAGATGCCCCAAAGCCATCCAGTTACAGAAAATGGGGTCCGCTCCACCAATGTACCATCTGAAATTAAAAAAAAATTGATGATGATGAAACAGCCCTACCTGTACAAAAAACACATGCTTCTAGAATATAGTCACAATCTATGTTAGACTTTTCTAGATTCCTTAGAATATACTTAGAACATAATTATTATAAATCGATCACACGAAATGACACATATTTTTAAGTTAAAATATCACTTCCTTCAGACCTTAACGATAAGCTTTTGTAATCAGAACACTGACGTGGACCAGAACTCGAGAACATTAATGTATAAACAATAATCACAATACACAAAAGGGGAATACATACCTTCCTTGATGTATACCATGGTTATTAAATGTGCAAATAACTCAAATAAGACAATTTTTTTTCCTCCTTGTATGTAACTTGGAAAATAAATTATAAATTTAATATCCTTTAAAACTCGAGCGAGCAGTTCTCTTTAAATAAATTATGACATATTGATATAATACACTGTCAATACTGTCATAATGTCATTATATTAATGGAGGATAAGGAAAGGAAGATCATCTGACATGAAAAAGTGTCCGTCGAAATGTCGAAATACATTAAATTAGGAATTTAGGATGGCGCCACGTTAGCATCAGGGTAAATTTTATCATAATGAAATCCACATTCAAGAGATCATTAGTTTAACAAACTTTTATCATTAAATAATTAGTTTGATATAATGAAAACCAACATTTTAGTAAACACAATGTGAAATAATTAATTTAACCAATATCATCAACCATTTTATCTTTTTGATTATCATTGCCAAGTCAATCTATGGATACATGGTTTAATTATAAGTTATGTTTTTGATGGCATTAGAACCATATTTGCATGTCATGTCGTGTCCCGCCATAACCCCCCACTATCACTCTGCTGCAATCGGAGGCGAGCAGTTTGCGCCACACGACACGCCCTACAAATATGTCTAACCATAGTAAATGTATGAAACCGATGTGCTTCTGGCGCGTCACGACACGCCACGATACGTAAATGTGTTTCTAACCTTATTTGATAGAGATATAATACTAGAGTAGGGGTGACATACGGCTGCCTTAAGTCATGTTACTTTATACGTAGAGTGTGGCCAGGCAAACCAATTTAGTGCCATGGTTTACAGAAATAATATATGAAACTAAGTAATTGTGTAAATACATGTTTACAATCCTTTTTTGTTTGCAATTAATCCCGCATGAACCCTTCGTTACACAAGTATTAACATTTATCAGTCGCAGTACATAGGGATACCATTTAAAAGACAGTGGCGCCCTCATTTAATTTCATGACTTTCTTGACGGACTATAAGTGGAAATGTCCGCCATTAGAAAGATATTATGGTACCCTATCTGGCTCTCTACTGACGCATGCGCATTAAAGAACTTAGTGTATTCGCGCGCTTCACGCATGCGTAATAATTTCAATACCTACCTAGTACCTAAAATTGTTTCTGCGCGAGAAGAGACAGATAGAGAAGGTACCGCAATCTTTCTCTTTTTAACCGAAAGACAGTTGGAAGCCTGGCTTCCCTGCTCTAGTATAATTGAGTATAATACTTCTATGCATGGTCATACACTAGCCGATAAAGCTGAAAAAAATGGACTGTCTGTCACTAGTTACTGTCAAAATTGTCAAAAGCCGGACTGTAAACATGCGCAAATCATGTTCGGTAATGGATTGAACCTGGAACGGTTCGTTGACATTTCGGAACTAGTTCCCTTATCATGTTCGGGGAACTATATAGTTCCTCTGATTAGCACCGACTGAGGAACTGAGACCGCTGAGGAACTGTAAACTGTTTATACCTAAACAGGTCCACGGCGGTCTTAAATTAAATCCTACAAATTACAGTTCCTCGGTGCATTGGACGTGTATTTGGTAAAATTAAATAAACTTATTTTGTATCAATTGATTTACCTTCATACTTGTCAGGCTTAGGACTGTCAACCAAATAATAATATTAATTAATATTTAGTTATGAAAGTATTTAACCTTAAACTCTCGTTTTTCTTCGGGATGCCATTTTCAAGTCTTTTACACTTTTGAACCATTGTTTATAATACAAATTATTTATATTTATTTAGACTTCCTAAAACTAATATTTATTACAATTTACAATATATACACTTTTACTCAAAGGTAAAACAAATTATTTAGGTACTATCGTATCGAAATGCAAAATAGAATATCATCAGGGCACCGCACGTACGTACGAAATGTTTGTTTACTTTAATAAATCAAAATTCCAAGAATTGAGTCAGTGGTAGGTACCGGTGTCAAGGTCAAAAGTTCAAAACGAAATTTGCATTAATAATGTATTTTTCGACTTAAAATAGTACTTAGTGCACATAACATAAGGTCACATTATTATCCTTAAGCAATTTTACATTTGTTTATTATCTGTCCCAATCTTCGCGCCCAGTCTTATACTGCATCCCTTTCGCACCTACACGAGATTCGGCAAAGCTCGGACCGACCCGACTCTATTCGGTGTTCAAGCATGTCTCGGTTCGCTCGGACATGCTCGGAACTGTGAACCTGTTTGTTTAGACGCCTCGGAGAGGAACTATATCGTTCCAGTGTCGAACATAGTTCCAGGAACTATTTCGGTCCGGAACTACACATGTCTACCGGACTGCAGATTGTTGTACTGTAATAAATGTGTAAAATTGGTGTAATAATTACATTATTATTATAGGTTATATAACTAAGTACCTAAATAAATAAAAAAGTAAGTTAAATAAAGGGAATGTAAATGTAATGTAATAGAAAATTAACAGGCTTGTTTAGTCTGCCATGTAGACAGCAAGGTAAGAAAAATGGCAAAAATGAAGAGAAAATCTGCACAATATAAAGTCTTATAAACGTATTCGTATAAAAATGAATCTGAAGTGCATAGGACTAGTTACGTTTGATGCCACCAATACTTTGCTTAAATTTCGTGTACCTCCATGGCAGTATTACGCAATCGTAGCTCGTGAACATGGCTTTAAGGGAACAGAAAATGACATAAAAAATGGCTTATTGAATAGCTACAATGTAATGACTAAAAAATACCCAAACTTTGGAAAAGATAAAATAACCTGGGAAGAGTGGTGGACACATATAGTCAAAATGACGTTCAAAGGAAAGCTTCCTGTAAATGCTAACATAGACAGTATTGCATTAAGGTTAATAGATGAATTTAGAACTTCTAAGTGTTGGGGCAAAATGGAAGGCAGTGAACGGTTAATAACCATGTTGCAGAAATCATCATTGTGCCTTGGAGTAATTTCAAATTTTGACCCTCGTTTGCATGAGATCTTGCACAATGTTAATCTTGATAAGGTGTTCAACTTCGTGGTTACCTCATATGAGAGTGGTTTCAGTAAACCAAGTAAAGAAATATTTGAATATGCAATTGAAAAGAGCGGCAAAAGATTGAAACCATCTCAATGTCTGCACATAGGAGATGATATAGAAAAGGATTATGTTGGTGCTAGGAATGCTGGCTGGCATGCTGTTATTGTTTCTGGGAATGATGAAACTGAGAACCCACCAGCTATGGATCATGTGTTCAAAAATTTAGATGAATTAAGTTTAGCTATAGAGAAAAATACATTAAAATTATAGAATATAATCTTTGTTATGGGATAAGATTGCAACGAAGTGATTCATTGTGTTGTAATTATTTAACTTTTAATATGTAATAAACCTTCTAATTTACTGCTACTTTTACATAACTACTTATAAATGACTACTTTTCAATTGTTTCTTTGAAATAAGCTAAATAAATAGTTCTCAAGAGCCAAAGAAATAGACTGTACTTTTAGTTTTAACAGACATCCGGGCCTTATTTATTTTTATCTTTAAGCTATATTAATAAAGTTTGTGATTTAAATTTATTCATTAACAGTAAGTTTTCAACTGTTTTAATAAAGTTTACTATTGAGTATGTTTTCTGTTAATTCATCCACCCCAATTCTATCTAGTAATATTAATGTGAATACAAAAATAACAAACTATTCTAATGAAACATATTTTTTTATATTATATCTGATACTGCTTGTTCCAGTCTTTTTTCCTTGCTTGACTTAGTCTGGCATGTAGCTAGGTACAAAATAAATATAAATATATTGTAAACTCAAATATAAATTTATTAAAACACATTACAATAATATATTATTGACTAGACGAGCAGTCAGGCCCATCTATCCAAAGTACTTTAAAGAAAATGACTTATAATCCATAGGTACTTACAGTTTTTATATAATACATTATTGTTTGTTATGTATAAACAATAATATTGCCGTTTCATCAAAATCTGGTCATTAGTTTTAGCGTGAAAAAGTAACATCCATCCATTCATCCTCATAAACTTGCTTTTTAAAATAAATAGTAGTAAGATCTACAGTATTGTAAATTATTGCTATCTTATTATTGTAGGTTCAAGAATAAATAATAGTAATCTTATACAGCCTGCTCCGTAATCAATGGAGTTGGGCCAATGGAAAACCGCTAATAGGGGAGACCATTATCTATCAAAATCACTAAATTTTATTGTCCTAGGTCTATTAGTTTAAAAGATTAAACATTTGCAAATGCATTTGCAAAATTTGATTAAACATTATAAAATTCAAACATTTAAGAATTTTACTTACAATAACTAGGTACAAATTATTATGATGTTTGAAAGAAGCTTGTGCAAAAAAATTGTATAATGGAAAAACGACCATTCATATGTATATTCCATAAAGATAATATTTTCTAAGATTTTAAAGTACCTAATAAAAAAGTTATTCATATTTAATTTTAATTTAATGGCTCCTCAAAAACATGATCAAAGGGTAGAGAATAAGGTATACTATACTATCTTCAACTATCTTGTCTTGTATAATGTATATAATTAGTATTTATTATCCATGATATTATCTATGAAATGAATGAATATGACATTCTTAATCCGAGCGATTGCCAGTAAAATAAATACCCTGGATTGTAAATTGTAAAATTATAATAAATTTTACATTGAATTTAAATTTTGCTTTGATCGTGGAATTGGGATTATTAGAAAAGAGTATACCTAGCCAATGATCTTCGAAAGGGCTGAGGGCTCAACTCACTATGCTATCTGTCTGTGGTAGGGTTTCACTTTAAGGTAAAAAAAATGCAATGATTACAAAAATTGGGTAATAGTGGGGAAAACAAATTATTGTTACTTTATAAAGTATTACAATACAATTTATAAGATTTTTTAAAGTTTCCATATATTTTACAGGTACTCAATATTTTATCCTGGTAATTTTAATTATTTTTTCTTTATTTTTACTTCCACTTGGCAACACACAAATTGCTGCGCGTCCATGTCAGGAAAGTGAATTTTGATCTGTGTAATTCGGGATCAATATAAATTAAAAATGCGAGATCCTCACACAAAGTACCAAGTGTAAATCGTGTTCATGGTAAATAACATTGAAAAAAGACATTATAATTCGTTAATATAGTACATTGACCTAAGTGTGAAGTACGTAAAAGCATTGGCTAAGATTACACTGCAGTAAGGAGAAATGACGGGGCCGTCCTTTATCCTCGACAAAGTGAAGTGCGATCTCTAAGCGGGGACTAATGAACTCTGACTTTTTAAAGCATTATGTAGTGAAATTGGTGTGGACTCGTGTGTTTTTTCAAGATCACTGTCGTTTTTTGGGGATTTAGTGTTATGCCGTCGACATGATGTGGTTTTGTGCAGCAGTGGCGGCCGCGTTGATAGCATTTCCAAACGTGCGAGGAGAGCAAGTGTTGCTTCTTGACACGACCACTGAGAATACTCTAAGCTGGACGCGCTTCCCGTACGGTCCCCAAGCAAGTACGCCGGGATGGCTAGAAGAATCTTATACTAATTTCGAAAAGCAGATCAATTGGCGTTCGTATGTTGTTTGCGACGTCGCTCACCACAATGTCAATAACTGGCTTTGGACACCATTTATCGAGCGGCGAAACGCTAATCGCATTTACATCGAGATCAAATTTACAATTCGCGATTGTTCCCTGTTTCCAGGAAATGCATTGAGTTGTAAGGAAACATTCAGCTTGTTGTACTATGAGTTCGATGTGGCGACCCGTGAGCAACCTCCTTGGGAGCCTGAAAGCTACAAGTTAGTGGGGCGTATTGCTGCTGGGGAAGGAAGGTTCAATACAAACTCTGAGGTTCATATAAACACTGAGGTAAAAAGCATAGCTGTAACTAAGAGAGGTGTGTACTTTGCATTTAGAGATCAGGGTGCATGTATTTCAATCTTAGCTGTGAAAGTTTACTACATAACATGTCCAGAAGTAACTGTTAACTTTGCAAGGTTTCCTGCCACTCCAACAGGCAGGGAGGTCACAGTTATTGAGCAAGCAAATGGTACATGTGTAGAGCATGCAGAAACTGCTCCAGGTGAGGCTGCCCCTGTTTATTTATGCAAAGGTGATGGAAAATGGACCCTCCCCAGTGGTTCTTGCAAGTGTCGTGCTGGGTTTGAACCTGAGCCTGTCAACCAGGTCTGCAACAAATGTGCTCCTGGTAAGTTCAAGTCACACACAGGGGATGAACCTTGCATTCCATGTCCTGATTATTCAGAGTCAACTGTATATGCAGCAGCCGAGTGTAAATGTGTGCCAGGATTCTTTAGAGCCAAGAAAGATCCAAAGAATATTCCATGCACCCAGCCACCATCCGCCCCAGATAACCTTACAGTAACTTTTGCAGATCAGTTTTCTATATCACTCGCTTGGCAACCACCTCATAAGACAGGGGGGCGTAGTGACATCACTTACAAGGTTCATTGCATCAATTGTGGCCCTCATGTAGAATATAGGCCTGCAGCAAGTGGTCTTAATTCAACCAGAGTTACTGTAATGGGATTAGATCCAGTAACAGAATACAAATTTCAAGTATTCGCTTCAAATGGGGTAACAGAATTGACAGGAGAACCACCTAAAAAGATTGAGATAACAGCTGTAACAGAAGCGTCAGTTGTAAGTGTTGTAACAAAACTTAGAGTTTTAAGTGTAGAAAGTGATAAATTGTCTCTTACATGGAACCCTCCACCAATTGATTTGACTGATCCTGATGATACTATTGAAAGTTATGAAGTAAAATGTTTTCCAAAAGATAATTTAGAAAAAGGCACAAATACAACTCTTAAAATAACTAAAGAACCTCATGTCACAATAACAGGACTAAAAAGAGACACAGAATATGGTATTAGAGTCAGAGCAAAGATGAAAAGAGGCTGGGGTGAATTCAGTGGAATAGTATATGCACACACAGGATCTGTACTTGAAACAAGTTATGTTGGAGATGAAGAAGGAGCACAAGTGCCTCTAGTGGCAGGAGTCATGGTTGCTGTTGTTGTTTTATCTGTAATTGCAATAATTGCTACTGTACTTTTCTTGCGTTCCCGATCTGATGATGAATGTGACAAGAAGCAACCAAATGATTGCAATGCTCTCAATTACCGTAATGGTGAAGTATACACTGGCCCAGAAAGACCAACAAAAACTAGCAGCAATGCCACTACACCACTGTTTGCTGGGACAGGGTCTAGAACTTACATAGATCCTCACACATATGAGGATCCTAATCAAGCTGTCAGAGAGTTTGCCCGTGAAATTGATGCTTCCTGCATTACAATTGAAGCAATTATTGGTGGAGGTGAATTTGGTGATGTCTGTCGTGGTAAACTTAAACTTCCAGCTAGTTGTGGCCAAGAAATTGATGTGGCTATCAAAACTCTTAAACCTGGGTCTACAGAAAGGGCCAGGCGCGATTTTCTGGCTGAAGCATCCATAATGGGTCAATTTGAACATCCTAATGTAATATTTTTGCAAGGTGTGGTCACTAAATGTAATCCTATAATGATTATAACGGAGTTCATGGAGAATGGATCATTGGATACTTTCTTGCGTGCTAATGATGGCAAATTCCGGGTGCTGCAATTGGTTGGTATGTTACGTGGCATTGCAACAGGAATGCAATATCTTTCTGAAATGAATTATATTCATCGTGACCTTGCTGCTAGAAATGTACTTGTAAATTCACAGCTTGTTTGCAAAATTGCTGATTTTGGGTTATCTAGAGAAATAGAATCAGCAGCAGATGGAGCCTACACAACACGTGGTGGGAAAATACCAGTGCGATGGACTGCTCCTGAAGCAATTGCTTTCAGAAAATTTACATCTGCTAGTGATGTCTGGTCAATGGGTATTGTTTGTTGGGAAGTAATGAGTTTTGGTGAGCGTCCTTATTGGAACTGGTCCAATCAAGATGTGATCAAGTCTATTGAAAAAGGCTACCGCCTACCTGCACCTATGGACTGCCCTGAGGCAGTTTACCAACTGATGCTGGATTGCTGGCAAAAAGAACGTACCCACCGACCTACATTTGCCAGTATTGTTAAAACTCTCGACAAACTGATTCGCTGTCCTGATACATTAAGGAAAATAGCACAGAATCGTTCAGCTGACCCGCTTGCGGGGGATACACCAGATTTGATTCAGTTTTCATCTGTTGAAGAATGGTTAGAGTGCATCAAAATGTCACGTTACATAGAGAAATTTAGGGCAGCTGATATAACTGACATGGATGCAGTGGTTGATCTCACAGTTCATCAATTGGCAGCTCTAGGTGTCACACTAGTAGGACACCAGAAGAAAATCATGAATAGTGTGCAAAGTATGCGTGCACAGATTCGTGTCAGTGGCCCGTATGGTTTTCTTGTTTAATGCAAAATGTAAGTGAAGTGTTGGTGAATGAGAACTAGCTGGTGGACCATATGAATGATGTTGGTCTCCCACATTGACGTGATTTAAATGCAATGTTTTAAATTGTGAAATTAATGCATTTTGTATATTTTTCTAAATTGAAACTGTCATAGACTTAGCCATAGGAATAATGACAGATATCTTTTCATAGATATTAAGGAAATTTATCAGGTATGCTGTCTTATATATACACCTATTTTTATTTCATATAATTTTGTATTGTTATACTTGTTATTATAATGGCAGCAACAAGAACGCTAATTTGTCGTCTTTTATGATTTATATATAGGGAATTCCATTTCTGTATTAGAAAACTTAAAATGACCTATAATAAAACTGGTTAAACAAAGAGCTTTATATAAGTACCGTCTTTAGGTATTATACAACGAAACCAGAATTAAAAGTATTATTGGAAAGGAACATTGTGTTGAAAGATTTACTGATTATTTCTAGTTCCTTGCTAGCCAGTGTTAGTATTATACACTTAAAATTATTTATCTGACTGAAATTTTTATTGTGATTTTTTATCGATAAAATTAATTTAGATTTCTATGTGTCCATTGTTCAGTATCTTGCATAAAAGTCTGATATGAAATCGTAATTTAAGGATATCCTTGCTATATACTTTTTTATAAGTAACTTTTAAGTAAGGGTTGATACTGAATTAGGAAGTTCATAATGTGTGTTTTAATGAAGGACAATGAATTACATATTTTTCATAATTTCATCAAAAACAATTACATCCAATTTGGTTCACCATAATTTGAAAGTCACCCAAAACTATATGTTTGGTCAAAAAACTTTCTGAGCAATTATTATTCATTGACATCTATCATACCATTTTTAGACAAACTTTTTAATATTAAAACCGTTAAAGAAAATTTCCCCTCCCACCTCCTTTGAAACAAGCAAGAGAAACTCCTGAAATTTGAATCCCTCTTCAATGAAACCCTTAGATTGGAAAAGGTGTTTAATAATGGCAGCTTTCTCCACTATAAGCATTTACGATTTTGCTGCCTGCATGCTAGCAACTGACGCTAGCATAAAGAAAATTAAAAAATATCACAAAAAGTAACATACCCTTACTCTTTTCTATGCAAAAGCAAAAGACGAAATTGTAATCGTAACCAATTCGTCTCTTAAACAAACGGTGTTATATTTTTTGCCTACAAATATTATTCATATTTTATTTTATTTACTCTTTAAGTTAGGGGTATTGCCGAAATTTATTTTTTGGTGCCAATTAGTTTTAATATTGAATTGCTTGTCTAGTTAATTACATCGAGTCATTGATTTGAATTTACTAAATAAAAAAATGTAGATAGCAAAATTTTCTTTAATAGGCGTGGTTTTCTGGTTTCAGCATGTTCAAAGCAATAGTTATATAAAATATTTTTATACTTATGCTTTTAGATGGTTACTTTTTTTGTTATAATTTTGTTTGCTAAGTCAAAAATATGTTTAACAGTTAACAATTAAATCGATAACAAATATTGTGATGAAACAAAGTACTTAATTTCTTCCCACAACCAAGCATTTATATTTTTTATGTATTTAATCACTTTATGTTGCGTGTACATAAGGCTGAATAATTAATTTTAGTTCTAATTATACTCATGAAAATATTGTTGTACTTTGTCGTTGTATGTGCATCATAACGAATAGATTTTGGACTACACTCGTTGCAAGGATACGTAAAAATGTTTCGTTTGCGGTCATAATAATGCAGAAATCACTGATTCTATTTATTGTTCTATAGTTTTTGAAATAACTTAAATCAAAATAACTGGTTTCGTTATTAATTTCATCAGCCTTCCTTCATATATTTCATGCAGATATCTTAGTAAAATAGCTGTGTTAGTTTCAAATATAAAAGCTTTGAGTCGTGTACTCGTAATATAGAAGATGGAGCCCGGTTTTTAAAGACTCAGAGCCAGATTAGGCTTTGAGTGTAAAGTTGAAAACTTTTTGTGGCTGCCTCGTTTCAAGTGAGCCATAGCAGTGAATGAAGACTGAAATAGACCACATGCTTCTTTAAGAAAATCACCAACTATTGTATCTTTGAAAGTTTTTGAAGCAAACTTGATGTTACAAAAGATAAAAAATCGAGAATACAACAGTTGGCGGGTGAGTTCTTGGGAAAGGTGTTTCCGGTTTTTTCTAACTTTGACGTGTTATTTACGACGATTTTGTTTATGAATATAAATGATAGTGATAGAATTGAATTTATTTACCGCAGTTACAGTGTAAAATGATGGGCATTGGAGAATGCGAATATCGCATTGATTTTTTTTAATTGTTTCGTATAGCAATATTCAAACTACATCCACATGCCTCGCTGTCTGTCAGTGCCTGTCTGCGCTTTCGGGATGAGTCAGCCTCACAGTAATTGTTTCCGTTCTGATTTACTTCCGCGAGTCGCATTTTTCGAGCATCTCTCGCCTTTTTTTGTTTTTAACGAGTGAAGCACAAAGTCTGCTCGGATCGCGTGTGTTTTTTGAAATATGTACTTTTATTTAGATTTTCTTATTTACGAACAATTTAGACATAGTCGACTACGTTATACTGCCAATATAGTTATAAGTGCTTTGCTTATTATCCGCAGCTTGTGATGTGAGTGACCCTTAGAGCTATGCGAAATTTTGCCTAAATAGTATTTAAATCTACGAAGGCAAAGCGATCTGCTTCAATGTATCGTACGTTGAATCGTATATTAAATTTAAGCAATTGATATGTTCATTGTAACGTTAAGACTTTCTCTACTGGCTTAAAATTATTCGCAATTATTGAAACTACATAATTATGTACATTTTCATTACTCATGGAACTTATATTACATGGCTATTTAAAGAATATTCAATAAAAAGTTACACCCAACGATATCGTGAAGGCCGCAGACATACAAAAGGATTGTACTTTTTCCAAGAGTAAATAAAAAGTGAATGTAATTTAATACAAATTCTAGCACATAGAATATAGTCGTGCGGCTTTTGTGGCAGGCAAATGCCCGATACGTCGGGTGGCGGTTTTAGTGCGGTTTCAGCTTAAAAGACAATACCGAATTTTATTTGACTTACATCTACTGCATATTATTGGTCTCTTTTTATAAAATTTGATATTTAAATACAAAATAGCGTTATTTTCGTTAACAAAAAAAAATTGAGAATTTTAAGGGCTCTATACGGATACTTAAAGCATAATATGGAAACATATATATAATTAAATTTTTACTAACTATATACTAAACGTTTCTTGTCTAATAAGCTGTAACAATGCATAAAGTCGTTACATAAATTGTATTTCAAGCTGTGCGTTACCATGTCATTTTAAATATTCAGATCCAATACCTAATGAGGCATTTGCAGGCTCGCTGACGTTTGGAATGAAGTGTACTGTATAAATTAATTCAAGTTACCTTTTCCCATAAAATAATATAAATTGCTAAAAAATCCGTAGAACAAATTACATGATATAATATAAATAATATGTATTACATACATTACAATGTTGTATTCTCAACCGATCAACGGTGTTTGTGCACTAAATGATATAAACTGTTTACTGATAATTTCTTCGATCATTAATATAAAACACGGATCAAGTAACTTATGTTTTTGGGAATGCCCGAATAATTTCAGCCTCCGCCTCCGCCGCGACACCTACATGCGTTGGGAGCTCCGATAGGTTCGAAACTAAGTAGTTGGGCTACCGGAAAACATGAGTTGTGTTTTATATTAGAATTATGTAGTTAACGATTTATTTTTTTAAAACAAACATTTAATAATTCAATTTATTTGGTACTCTTGCGCTCGCAGTGAGCTTGCGTTGTTCAATCATAAGTAAGTGTTGTGTAAATCTTACAATCCGCGTATTAGGTCTGTTTTAACGCTACATCTCATAATATGATTTTGTATGCTACGTTTTATTATGTAAATCAAAAAACTTGCCAATAATATTTCTTTACTGTTATTTTAGTATATTAATATCGTTTAATATACAGGGTGATTTGTAATGTGACGTATTCCCGATAAGAGCGTGTAGATAAAGTCACTTTTAAGCTAACTAAAGTGTGATAACAACAAAAACCACTTGATAAGATTGGGATCTTTATTATTTTGGAGAAGGTACTAGACAATATTTTGTGGCTTCAATTAATAAATAAAAAATGCATTAAAACGACAACAGGTTTGATACTATAGCCTTTGAAGTACTATTTACTTTGAAGGTTATAATATGAAGCCTGTTGTAGTTTTAATGCATTTTTTTTTATTTAATATTGAAGCCACAAATGTCAAGTACTCCAAAATAATAATAAAATCCAATCTTATCAAGTGGTTTTTGTTGTAATCTTTAGTTAGCTTTAAAGTGACTTCTTCAAATTCAATCAAACTCAAATATCTCGAAAACCGTTGAATTTTGGATAGAGCTTCACATGACTCTTAAATGATTGCTTCTGAGCTTTTCTACACGCTCTTAGCAGGAATACGTCACATAACAAATCACCCTGTAAAATGGCATGTAAGCTTCAACGACATCTGTGAAGTGACCTGCGAGTCGACACTGTATCAATCGAGTTCATATTATTATCATGTATTTTTCATTTCTTCAATAAGCTTCTTTTTCACTGTGCTCTAAACGAATATAGTAAAAACATTGAGATGAAAAACAATAATTTCAAAAGCTTAAAGAAAATACTGATTTTATAATTTTATATAACCTTAATCAAATAAAACACAATTTTGTCCACATCATATACATACTCGTATATGTAAGTTTCATTTGATTATATTTTTGAGAAAAACTGCAGGTATAATGTTTTCCTTTGACTTAAAAGTAACATGGTAATAGACATTAAATTTGCATACCAAAAAAAAATTCATGCTGCAATTTTAAAAATTCTAACACTAAAGTTGCGAGAATTTTTCGGAGTCTTCCATAATGAAATCATTGATGCGATGAACCTCTACTTGTTATACTAGACGAGCATTAAATGATCAGAATCAAAACTAAGGTGACAAAATTGTTAAAATTATAGCTAACTAAAACTGCAGGAAATGGTAATAGATACTTAGATTAAATTTGGCATTGACCTTTTGACCTTACATACTAATGTGGTGCTTGTCTAGTTTCATACATAGAAGTCCTTCGAGTTTTGCCATTATTCATAAGTCGATCATTGTTTATTTACTGGTAGACGTGTTTTAATTACCCATCCAAAAAAAATCCTTCGGCCTATAGAATCATTGAATCAGAATTAGGTTTATCATTATATTTAGATATTATGTCTATTAACGTGTATGATTAGTTGAGTAATATTATTGAATTAGTACTCGAATAATTTGCCTTTTATGTCCGTAGAAATACGAAATAGTATACTATTTTAAGAGCAATAATTCTGATGTTTGACATGAGTCACAGAAAAAAAGTTGCACTTATATTGTACAATTGAAAGCAATATTATAACACCAATCTTTTCACATTTCACATTAGTAGTAATGAATAATATATATTATCTATGTATACATATATGTATAAGTATATTAGGTCAAAAACATTATTTATGACCTTTTTTATTTTTTAAAATTAGCTAGAATGAATTGAAAAAAAAAAAGATTTTTGATACTTTGGACATAAAGGAAAATGTAATATAGCTATAATGAATTACATGTCCAGTAATCTGAAATAAAGTTATAGGGTAGAGAATCTTTGATATTTTTCTTTTGGATTATGCGTAGAATTCATGTAAATCAATTAGTATTTTGTGTAGATTATTATTGCAGTAATGACGTCTTTTAGCTGGAGTTTGATTGATGTCGATTTTTTTAAGAACTTCTTTCGCTACTTTTTCTATACGTTTTTTGCCTTTATTGTATAGGGTGGAAGTAATACTAATGTTGTATATTGTGTCTCCGATAATAATCAGTACGCCTAAAGCAATAATTACGCCTCTCTTAGACGATTTTAAGTCATCTTGTTCGTAAAAGAATAAAGTTATTTACCTTCACAGATATAGTCGTAACTTTCCTCATCGGCCAGCCTTGCGAACTATTATCTTGTAATTGTTTATTTACACTAGCGATAAGGATTTTGATCATGAACAATTTTGTATGCCACTTAAGTTTAAGATGGATTTAAATTATTTTAGGCTAATTATGTTTGTATATATGGAGGAAAAAAAAAATATACGAGCAATTTATTATTATTTCGTTAAATATAACATATATAAATTAAAACATCAATGCAGACCGATGTGGAGAGTATAAAAATTTACAACACATGTGATATGTCGAGATTTAGAGCCATATTCTTAATAAATACTTAGTCTTAACGTTGCTTGTGCAAGTTAAAGTAGGACTATTTATCGTTTATACTGAAAACAATGGAATAGTTGAACTGTAGTAACACCAATCATAGCCTAATTAACTGTAATTCATAGAACGGTCTTAGATTTATTTATAAGATTTTTTTTATATATAGAGTTTGCAGGAGCGTATATTTTTGCCATGTCAGGGATTTTTGGTAAATTTGCAACAAATGTATAGGTGCACTGTAAGATTGTTAACATGAGTAACATTGATAGTTATGTGGTTTGGAACAGTCCCTTGAGATAATTACGATTTTATTAAACGCTCCTGCAAATAGTATACAGACGTTATAGAGTAAAACTTAGGCAGTTTTAAAATTTTAAAATCGGATTAGATAAAAACGATAAAAGTGTAAGCTTGGCTATAATTTATGTAATAAACTATTGATACATACTATTGTGTTTTATTTCTCATCAAGCACCCACAAAAACTTCCCTTTCAAATTAATAATTTTATGCTTAGCTTTTCATTTTCTCGTACATTTACGGCCGGCTTGTGCTTAGGTAAATTTTAAAGTTTAAAATGTAGGTTCCGATGAAATAAAGACGCATTGGTGTGTTTTGAAATCATTTTCATTTCTCATAATTTATTTTTAAGTCAACATCACGAAAACTACTGAACCGATTTTGATGAAACTTTTACCATTCCCTACCTAACTTAAAAAAATGCAAACAAAAAAGAACGATCACGATCCGTCCATTAGTTTCGGAGATATGCGAGGCCAAACATATTTGAATTAAAGACACAAAGTCTCTAGTAAAATGTCTATCAAATCTGGAAAATCGCCTACTAATAATAGAATTATATAATTCTAAGACTCTAGACTCCAAACATACCTTATTATTGAAGTCTATTTGTAAATTTATTTCCTACTTTTTAGTTTGAAGTCGGTTCACATTTTTGTTAAAAAATATTTTATATTTTTACGGTATAGGTATACACTGATTATGGAAAAAAATGAAAATGAATATAAATTGTTTAAGACCCTGTTTCATTGATTTTTTGTTTATGAGCAATTCTTATTTCGGGGTTTCTTGAGGAACAAATAAATAAACAATAATAGTAGATTGACTAGATTGTATGACAAGGGAGCAAAATGATATATTTAAGGCGAGGGCGTTTTTTGAATCCAGAGCGTAGCGAGGGTTTCTGTTTCTTTAGTAGAATCCTGAACGTAGCGACCGACGCGACGCGGCGACAGATTCAAAGTACGTACGCCGCCCGAATATATTTTGTCCCGAGTGATACACTCTACTTTTCATCACCCTCTATGAGAAAATGAAATGGGCCTCATATGCTATTGTAATACCTATTATTATTTAATAAAACATAGAGTAACAACTGAACTGAAATTAAATTACGTATCTGATAATAATTAAAACAACTAAAAAGTTATATTTACATTAAAATTTGAGACATTTTTGCATTATAATACAGACTGTTATAGATTTTATTTTCTGCGTGTTTGAAATAATGTCCGAATCTGGCTCATTTCTAACAATCCGTGTAAATTGTCAAAAACGCAGGCTGTAGTTCTATCGTCTTTATTCAAACAATATTTCGTTCGATTTCGCGCTGAACACTAAGATATTCCAAATTCAAAAAGTGCGCGGAAAAGTTCATGCCTCGACTTTTTGAATTTGGAACTTATGAAGAGGGAGGAAAAACTCATTCCTACCAGCTAAAAAGTTTGTTACAGAAAACACCAACTTTGGGCGCACTTAAAGGGGAGCAAAGTCGTACTTTTCGAATAGATGGGATGAAAAGTTTATTTTGTTTCCACGGGAAAGCTAAAAATGACAAAAATTGATTTATGTTTCAATAAACCGAATACCCGATTATTGAATATGAAATCGATTTCTGTTCGTTAAAAGTACACCCAGAACCAGCTCGAATGTCAGTCAGTGTCTGAAAACTGGCGCGCTTCAAGTCATGTTACGCGGCCTCTAGTCAATCAGCCCTCTCCTAGCTAAAATTAGAGTGGACCGGGTTCGAATCCCAGTGACACACGCCATTGACATATTATTAGCATTTTATAAAAAGGTGTACTTAGGTACAACGGGTCGCGGTTAGTACTTGGTTGGATGAACGCTAGTGGCGAATAAATGCGCTCTTCCGTGTTTCGAAGGGCACGTTAATCCGTCGGTCCCGGTTGTCATCGATACCTACGATAGCAGTCGTTAAACTTTGTCGGAGGCCCTAGGGTTTGTTTAAAAACATCTGCCACGGGTTGGCCATTAGTCCATTTCTCCACCAAACCGCATTGAAGCAGCGTGGAGGAATATAACCCAGGCCTCCCTCTGTTGTGGGACCCATGCCCAACAGTGGGCCATGAAAGGGTTGCAGCGGGAAAAGTAAAACTAAAAAATTTTCGTAAAATATTTTTATTACTTGATTGAAACATTTACAAATTAATATGGCTTTAAAGTGAAGTTTCTTACATAAACACATCGAAGTTACCCATTACACAATCTATGGTCTAGAAGCCTTTACTTTTCACTATAGAAAGATACTAATTGTATTTTATGTTACAAGACACTTTAGACTTACACGACAGTTGACGACAGTAACATTACACAAATAAATAGTATTAATAGGTACAATTTATTATATCTTAGATTATGCAAATCATATAAGACACTCAGAGGCAAAGTATTAAATCCTCCAAGTAAGTATAAAATCGTATATCGGCTAAAATGCTGAATCGGTGCAGAATTCTAAGTCTTTGAAGTGTATCAACATGGGAATATAAACCTGACGTTAAGTAGGTACAAAGGTTCATCACCTTCAAGAATAATTTATATAGCCTCAGATAAATACTAGACACATCATATCGATTGGCAAAGTACAATCAAGATAGACGAATAATTGTATGCATTTTATGTATTTTTTATTAAAATTATGAGAAATGACAAAAATACTCATAGGTACATTTTGTTAATACAGTTAGCACTTAATGACCACGGAGTGCAATAAAATTTGCTCATTACCTCCATTAGATCCGATAAGCAGCTACGGAAAGCCATTATTGATATTACTATTTTTTACACTTGAGTATATGTTCTACATACTATGCAAAATAATTAATAATACAGTAAACAAAGTAAGTCTTATAATAAATAACCATACAAAAAATTCGATAGGTTGGTACTTGTAGAAGGTGAACGAAATCCATAATCTATACTAATATTATAAAGAGGAAACTTTTGTATTTTTGTATGTTTGTAACGAATAAACTCAAAAATTCTTTCAACATTGGAAAGCTACATTCAGCCTGAGTAACATAGGCTATTAAATTAAAATAAAAAAAAACCAAAAAATTCATTGGCAGAGCGAAGCCTGCTGGGTCAGCTAGTATATAATATACGCAAACCTATTTTGCCATATTATTATATGTTATCTAGCGTTAAAAATCGACTATTAAAAAATAGGGGTTGGTGATAGAAGGGTTGTATGTATTTTTGATGCCACATTATTGAAAAATAAAAATAACAAAAAATCTCCAAATAATAAAATAGTTTGGTGTGGACCACCCTTATCACTTAGGGGTATGAAAAATAGACAGTAGCCGATTCTCAGACCTACTGAATATGCATATAAAATTTCATAAAAATCGGTCAAGCCGTTTTGGAGGAGTATGGTAACGTTACTGACATGAGAATTTTATCTATAAGATAATATAGATAATGGTTATCCCGAAAACGATACCCATGACTAAAACATATATTACATGAACATATTAATAAAACATATTTTATTAATCACCCATCACAAAACATTCCGAAACTGTCAAAAACTCAAAGAACCTAGGATTGATTGACTGGTATCGATTTCATATTCAATAATCGAGTATTCACGTCCACCAACCCGCACTAGGCCAGCGTGGTGGGCTAAGGCCTACATCCTTCTCATTGTGAGAGGAGACCCGACCCTGTAGTGGGTCATTAATGGGTTACTGACAATCGAGTATTCGGTTTATTGAAACCTATTCAACCTATTGATCAAATCTCTTCATTTTTAACTTTACCATAGATATAATAAACAAATAAACTTTATTGTTTATTTATTTGTTCCTAAAGAGACCCAGAAATAATAATTGTTCATAAATAAAAAATAAATGAAACAGGGTCTTAAACAATATATTAATTTTTTCCCATAATCAGTGTGCTGTCGGTGTGAATTTCAGTTATTTGAAAATAAAGTTCCACAATTCCATAATACAATTTTTTTGCACAAGCTTCTTTCCAACATCATAATTATGTAAAGTTCATACTTTCAAGCAATGTTTAAACTTATATATCTTTTAAACCAATAGGCTTAGGACGATAAAACTTAGTGATTTTGATCGATAATTGTCTCTCCCATAACCAGTTTTCCGTTGGTCCACTGATTACGGGATACCCTGTCTGTATAAGCATTATTATGTGATTAGAAGCTGTGGTATGAAAGATTAATTATTATTCGAATCGATTAGAATACACATAAAATATGAAATTGATATCGTAACATCAAGCAAAATATGTTTTCCTCTACTAAAAATGTACAGACATTAAAGCTGTACGTGTAAGTACTGCCTTGCATAAATGCATGGTAAAAAAAGTAATCCCTGGCTCAAGAAGTGCATTGCCACGGAGTCAACCGAGGGTGGCGCAACATAAGTAAAAAAACACTGAAAAGTAAAAAGAATTTCAAGCCCCTGCCTTAGGCGACAAACGACAGTGTTGATGGTCTTCAAAAATAGGGAAAATGAAATTCAATGAAAACGTGTTTTGTTTCCGAATAGCTTTTGAAAAATAAAAAAAAATACTTATTTTTCATCTAGAAGTCGGCCAAGAACTATTAAATACTAGCTGACCTGGCTTAATAGAACAAGGCATCAAAAAAGAAAACACTTGAAGTTTCTAAATGCATGACATTGCCATATGAAGTATTCAATCTGAAATGATGTTTGACAGGTAGAATGGCATGTAGGTACATAGATAGTTTTTGAGAAAATGCTAAGGCAAAAATTGCAATAGTTATAAACAATTAAGTCAAAATAAAAAAGAGATTAATTCAAATTTGAAAAAAGATTCAAAAACAAGAGGAAAATTCCTAAAAAATGTCCCAACTCCCGGAACTGCAGGCCCAATATTTATAATTTTCCCAGAGGGTTGAAAATACGCCCGAAAACAGGTACTCCAGCTTGCGCAAGCTACGCCCCCTTCGGACCTTTAATGAATAAATATTATTTAAAATTATTAAATATTAAAATTAAAAATTGAAAAAATTCAGGCGGACCTGCAGGATAAATCAATGAACAATAATCCGTGGTCCAAAAATTTATATCGCGATTTTTCAAGAAGTTATTCATTTGTTAATATTTATAAATTTTTTGTAGCAAGAACATTCAATGAACGTTGCATGTCGATAATTGTTAAACTGAGATTTTTTTCCTTTCGTAGAGCTGTTTTTCAAAGGTCTTAGAATAAATTCTATTCCCGTTGAAAAAATATATTTTTCTTATAGAATTCTCATGTCACGGTATTAGTTACCACTCCTACATACTCCTACGAAACGGCTTGACCGATATTTATGAAATTTTATATGCATTCAGTAGGTCTGAAAATTGGCTAACGTCTATTTTTCATACCCCTAAGTGATAAGGGTTGTCCACATCTAACATTTAAACAAATGCGTTGTTATAGAATCTGTTGGCGCTAATATATTTTGAGGATTTTAACATACCTACCTAACGCTTGAGCCATCTCGTAGTAATTACAAAATTTTTGAATATATTCCCAGCCGATAAGGAACAGGAACTAGTAGATGGTATTAGGTATGGTTGATGGTATAGGTTAGATGGTAATGGATGTATTACCACAATTGTTGCAGAGCGGTAGAGGCTTTAAATACAATAATAGTTACTAGACTGTTGCATAATTATAATGTCAGTAGTAAAAACTTTAATTAAAGTAATAAAAGTACATAATTATTAACTTACATTCAGTTGTAAAAGTTGTTCAAAATTTAAATTAAATGAATACATAAAATATTTCGCATTATGTATCATTGTTTGTTGTCCACAATGCCACCTCTCACAGCCATATATACAAACGGATATTAAATATAATTACTCACTATATTTCTATATCATTATATCTATAACTTTAATTATTTACCGCTAATAGTAAATCGACAAATACAGCACTTTATTATTGCATGCTTTCGTAATTAATATTTAATAAATTACACTGGCTTACTTATTCTAACACATACAAAATTATTTAAAATAATTATTATATTTTAGTTCTAAATGCTATTGGGTATCATCACTTATAAAAGAGAGTAAGAAATAAAATTTATTTGCATGAATTTGTGCATTTAGGGCGTCTTCTCATTAGCTCGCGAACTCCGTGGCGCCGCACAGTGGTCTGAAAATCAAGCTTCATACTCATAGAAACTGATTGTCAGAAATCAATAATTAAAAAATGTTATTGTAATAAGTACACCTCCCTTTGTTAACTGTTATAGTATGAAGGTCGTGAGTAGCTCCATGAGTGAGAAAAAAAATATTGTATTTTTTTTTGTATGGGAAAAAAACTTCAAAGTGGATTTTAAAAAAACTGATCATAACTGAAGGTCTGGTATTCACATGAGTTATTACACTCTACATGGCGATTAAGATGACATACAATTGTTATGCCTTTCGGTGCCGCTTTGCATGTAGCAAGCTTTTGAAAGTTTGAGTTTTTGGTAGATGAATTACATGATAATGATATAATTACATGATGATAGCGTAAATGAGGGTAGTTATAATATAAATAGGACGTATATGCTAACTTAATTTAGTAGCTATTTGCACTTGTTCGCGCTTACTATACTTATTTAGTTCGATTTGTTTTCGTGTTATAATGGAAAGCTTCAGTACCAATTTGGATATGTTTATGTTTGTGGCGAACAATAGCTGTTTTTCAAAGCCCAGCGAATTATTTGAAGTTTTGGTGAAAAACGTTACTTTGTCAGAAAATGAAAATAAATAATTTAAACTATTCTGTAAGACTTTTGTGTGTTCGTTGAAAAACAAATGGAACTCGTGTAATCGCACGAGAAAAACATTCATAAAAAAGTATGAGATATGGCTGCAAGAAGACATTAAATGGCCTGAGTTCATAAAAGAAAAAATCACACCTTCTTTGGTGTTAGAAGAGCAGCAACCATGTTCTAGTTTTGACTGCAGTGTAAATGAGGGCGCATCAACATCATTAGGGTTGAATGCAGAGACTTGCAGTGTTGGAACATCAACAGAAGTGAGTCCAAGAAAAGTGTTCTCTGAGCTAAGCCCGCTACAGAAGAGAAGAAGAGTGGAAGAGCTACTAGCACATACCAATGAAAGCCTTGCTTTTGCAACTGGTTTAAGTGCTGGTAACAAAAACGTAGCAGATATCATTAAATTAGTCACAGAACATCCCGAGGAAGCTACTAAGATAAAGCAACTGTTGAAGCCCGAGAAAGCTCAGCCCATGTATTCCGCTGATAAAGCATTAGGTATACTGATTTCGTTGAAACTTTCAAAATGGCAGTATACAACATTAAAATTTTTGGTGATCCTGCCAGAACTGCAGCTATTACAGGCTTGGATCCTAGTTTGATCCAAAGATTTGCAACACTTTTGCGCGTGATGGCTTGTGGAGAGCCCATTAATGTTGATGCGTTTAAAAACTTTGCGCACCAAACCGCAGAAAAATATGTGGAACTATATGGCTGGTATTACATGCCATCTAGTGTCCATAAAATTTTAATGCACGGTGCTGAAGTCATTAAACATTTTAACATGATGCCCATTGGGAAATTATCTGAAGAGGCATCGGAAGCCAGAAACAAAGATTTTAAAAAAATCCGAGAAGACCATTCTCGACAATTTTGTCGAAAAGCAACAAACGAAGACATTTTCAATGGTCTTCTTGTTTCGTCAGATCCCTACCTGTCCAGCATAAGGCCACAGCTGATAAAATCAAAACGCACACCTATTACCGATGACATGAAATGTCTTCTCATTGGTGATGATGACAAGGAGTATATTGAATTCGTAGATGTTAATGCACCTATGCTGGACTCTGATGAAGAAGATACTCTTTGATAGATAATTGGTCTTTTATAAGTAGTTAGTAATAGAGAATAATTAATATATGTATATGTAAAGCTCTGAGTATTACTACATTTAATTATATAATTTACTGAAATAATATTTAATAGTATAATCAAATAAAGAAATTTTGACAGTTTTTATTGAATAAGTGCTTTTTATTTCCTATTTTTTGAACAATTATATTATTTAAATATATCCTAAGTACGTATTTATTCCTTGTGTATATACAAATTTCAATTATTTTCATGTTGAAAGTTATAGTTATCCTTATAATATAAAATGAAGACTTGAATAATCATCTACCAAAAACTCAAACTTTCAAAAGCTTGCTACATGCAAAGCGGCACCGAAAGGCATAACAATTGTATGTCATCTTAATCGCCATGTAGAGTGTAATAACTCATGTGAATACCAGACCTTCAGTTATGATCAGTTTTTTTAAAATCCACTTTGAAGTTTTTTTCCCATACAAAAAAAAATACAATATTTTTTTTCTCGCACATGGAGCTACTCACGACCTTCATACTATAACAGTTAACAAAGGGAGGTGTACTTATTACAATAACATTTTTTAATTATTGATTTCTGACAATCAGTTTCTATGAGTATGAAGCTTGATTTTCAGACCACTGTGCGCCGGCGGCCGTACAACCATAGCCGTGCACACGGCTGCAACGCAGCTGTCGCGATGCTCGCAACACAATGAGAACTCGCCCTTACACTTAATAATTTTCTTATATTACGCTTTCTAAGGCTCTTTGTTACTGGTATCAAAAAAGGGTAAAGTGTATATTTATTTACTAACAATTGAATTTAACATAATTTATCTCGTTAACAGAACAAATAAGATGATACTAATATGATAAAACTGAAGAAATTGTTGGAGCTTATTGCGAATCGTCAGTTGGAATTTCGAGCGTGGATTGCCACTTTGTTCTATCTCTAAGCCAATACTAAAAAGAGCAGTTGAGGTATTTTTGATTAGAAGTCTAACCATACAGGCGGGCCACCTTAATTAGTTAGAAATATTTAATAGACGTCCAACTAGTTTGATATTAAAACACTGGGAGTAATACTGAGAGTCATAGAAGTTATCGTAAGTAGAATACTTATAAGTATTACTTCTGAGAATCTTGTAATAGATGACACAATTTGCTTTTCTAAGGTTGATTTTGGCAATATATTGAAATAAGGTGTTGTAATAGGTAGGTAATAATGAATCCTCGATCGAGATAGTGTGAATAATATAGGTGACACAAGGCTTTATGAAATTATCTTGTAAACTTTCATTTCATTATTCAAAGTCTGTAGCGTAGGTATAGTGATAATATTATCTCAAACAAAGACAAGGGATCTCGGTCTTGTAAAAGAACCCTTACCATATGTAATTTGCATTAAAAAATGTAATTAATTCTTTACTTATTATTATTAAGTTTTTTAAACAAATGATAAGAATTTTCTAATTTTAAAACTTGTCACAGAACTTGAGATTTCAGACTTGCTATCATTGTGTTTCGGTCGTAATAGTTTTTATGACAACATAACATTTTAACTCTTCGCCGTCGCCGCCTTTTAGTGGTGATAAGAATAAACAAGTAAAGATAAGAATCTAACTACTTCTAAAAACCCGCGTAGAAAATGATCTATATCTTGATTTGCTATCTAATATTTTGATTGTTGACATCGGTTAATAAATTAAATTAATTGATACAGTAGGTACGTATTGCATATTTTTAAAAGATGTCTATAACTATTATGTTTGTTAAAAGTTTAAAATAAAACATGCTTTTGAGAAACATCAAACTAAAAAGTTAAAAATAATTTTCAAAGTAAATTAAAAACAATAATGAACGAAAAATACAATGTAGTATTATTGTCAAACAGCGTCAGGCACTCGATGTACGAAAAATATTATTTAAAAAAATATTTTTAACTTTTTAGTTCGATGTTCTTCAAAAACGAGTTTTTTTTACTATATTTAATTATATTTGTTTATTTAATACAAACCATAACAGAATATTATGGTTTTAATATAAACTTTGATATTCTTCTTTACGACCATGTAAATGAAATCTAGTCTTAAATAGTTAGTTAATTTTTAATTAATGATCAAAGTTGGTGAAAATCGAGAATTTTCAATTTTCAAAAATTTATAACTCAAAAACTATCAACTTTTGACAAATTTCATATTAGCAACTTTCATCTCAAAACTGCCCAAAATATTTTAAAAAAATCGATCCCCAAAAAATTATATTTAAACAAATGTTTGTAAACAATTGATGGCCCGGGATTTCGCAAAAATAACTGCGACATTCGGTTTCAGCAGGTCAAAATACATAAAAATAATCATATTTCGTACACTGACTTCAAAATTTTACGGAATGGTAATACGGCGCTTAGACTAAGGAGAGTTAGGTACTCACAAACATACAAGTGTGTTAAAGGCTCAGATAGATACAAATGGGCTCAGATAGAGCTTAAAAGCATTAGCAATATTGCAAAACGGTACATATTATTATGATACAACTGCTCATTGGTTTCTTTTACAAAACCTCTCGTTTTTCCTTGAATTTATTAGGTACTGTGTCATGCGAGAATCGTGAGATGCATTATTGAGAATCAAAAATTAATAAGTATTCGAGTTTTTAACTGCTGGTTTGAGTATTGTACAACAATTCAATTATGATGTAACAATATGAAAGAGTACAACTAAGTTACATACTTAATAACTTAGAATAAAATGTGCTGGAAAAACAAATATATCATTAGAAATCATATTTTACCAACTGACCTATGCACATGTTGCCAGAATAGCTCTGTTATTGGATTTTTATGAAAAATATACGTAAAATTTTTAAATCTATGTAAAGAATATATTTCTTTAATTAGTATGTAACCTTATTTTTAATTTGCTTTTATCCCTATGAAATTATAGAGTATTGTTATTTAGTTTGTTTTTTATTTTGTCAAATGGCGAAATGACAGAATATATGAAAATATTTTTTGGAATTATTTAATCTACAAATTATAAACTTTTAATGTCGTTTTTTTATGAGCAACAACATTTTTTAATTGTCGATTCTAAATAAACCACATTATATCTATAATACTTTCTTAATAAAATTGTATAACTTTAATAACTAATTACTTTTATAATTTGTAGAATCAAGCCAATTTTCTTAAGGAAAGAGATTTTAAATATTCACTATATTCATAAAGCTAAGGATTTTAAATACATATAATAAATATTTAAAATCTTTCGTTTTTTAAAAATATATTCAGGGTTCCAAAAATGCTCATTAACTTTTAATTTAAGCTCTAGAAGTTGTAAATTTTTTGCTCAATATAATTTTGTAGTTGCAAATTGAAGTAGTATGTATGTACATGTGTGTATATTCTCTATATACATTAGAATAGATTTGAAATATATATTGCATGGAAATTATAGAACCAGGGATATTAAAATTATAAATTTATTTCTTAGAAATTTGATCAAATCACATATGATGTTAAAATTACAACCGGTAGAGTCATTCCTCTCACAAAAATCAGTGTTTTGATGTGATTTTTAGAGTATGTATTTTAATGAAACGATAATAAACAAAATAGAATAATGAAGAATGAGTAATAAAAGTCGACAGAACCCTACACAGTGAGGTTCCTTTTTTTTTTAATTTATTAATGTACACAAAATAATAGTAGAAAACATAATAGATTGAAAATAGCGTACAAGGGCACTGCTTATCCCATACAGGGATCTCTCACAGCAGACCCGCAAAAGGATAGGCGAAAGATTGAGGTAAACTTAGTGCATAAAATATTAAAATGCAATCAAAATGTAATAAGAAATATAAAGATTGAGGTAAACTTAGTGCATAAAATATTAAAATGCAATCAAAATGTAATAAGAAAGATAATGTCCTTTTTCTTTTTCTATATTTCCTTTTTCTATTTTCTTTTTTATAAAGTTATCAACCTAACATAACTTAACTTAAGTTAGTACCTTATTTGTCTTTTGTTGCAATGAGACATTTTATTTTTCCCATAGCTATCAATAAGATACTTTAGGAATTTGACCAAATCACAGATTTTTGTTAGGGAAATGACCTTACAGAGATGTAATTTTAACAACCTATGTGATTGAATGAAATCCCTGTTTTTGTCATTTCCGTGGGTTTCCTGTAGTTTCAAATATGTATATGTAATAATATAAAATTATACTTACTTTATAACTTACTTACTATATAATTATAAAATGTAATGTTTATGGTTCATATTATAATGTTGTTTTGATACCGGAAGAAATTGTAAAAAGGCTTCTAAAAATAAAAATAATATAACAGATCATAATTTGACAACAATTGCAGAAACTGCTATTAAATAATATTAAATAGTGGCTGATATCTCATACTATGTGTATGAAATTCTTATAGCCCAAGAGTCAAGATAGAACCTTACATAAATTCCAAAGCAGCTGGAAATTTACATGAACGTTAGGGACATCATTATAATGAAATAGTGAAAAGTCCCCATTAAAGTTAAAAAAAAGGGTTATTATGGATTTTTAATGATACTTAGTATGTTTAATAGTTTTTAGAATTATTAATAGTAGTAGAATATTAGTAGTAGTAGATTTTAGAATTATTAATATAATATATATATATTATAATTATATTTTAAGTGATTAATATTATTCAGTAACTTTTAACCACTTAACTATCCCGTGAGTCACATGTGATATATACACAATGTGTAATATTTTGTCGGGATGTTTATCTGAATGGTCTTACAATTTAATTATAATCTAAAAACATTATGTTTGTGCGTGCGCCAGACTTTAACCTTTTGTTAGATACTTGTTTCTCATACAATTCTTTTAAAAATTCTATTTAATAAATGTATCTTGTAGTAAAGTAAAAAGTCCAACAGCCATTTAACTGAAAACACTAAATAAAATGAAGAATGTACTCTTATATATAATAAAAATAGATGTCAATAGAATATAATATAGGGAATCTTGAGTTATTTGAAACATTTAGTTTGTCAACAGATAAGACAGCACAGGCAGAAAAGTATTTATTTTCATTAACATAAAACAAAGAACTAAAACCAAAAAGAAGATCTGCCACAAATTCAGAGCCTCTTAATTTTGCATGCATGCATGCATAACTAATTACTAAGTTAGTTATGTATGATTTATGGTGATCACTGTGAGAATTTTTTTAAGCTTATAATTTATAGTTAGTAGTCTACTCCTTGTTCTTATTATTTGGATTTGATTTAAATTTATTTAGCACCAAAATATAAAAATCTACTAGTTAACTTTATCAAGTGAATAGAAAAAGAAGGCTTTAATTTATAATCCCAGGGATAAAACAGCCTCTGACAAGTACAACATATTTTATGGTAACCAATTTTAGCTATAAAATTTAGTACTGATTGAAAAATACAATGTCAATATAAGAAATATCTTTGGTAGCAACCTGGATGCTTTACAAAGCATAGAGCATTTGATTGTTCCATATATTAATTATGAAGCATTATTTCTTTTTATACTATACTGTATCTACTTTCGCATTAGCTTCATTTAGAAGCATGTGTGTATTTGGTTTACGTTTAAATGTAACATATGTGTATAAAAGACTGGCTAGCACACTTATGTTCAAACCTACAAAATTGAGCCAAGAGTACACATAATCCCCTCCGATAATCATTCCTAAATAAGTTACTAAAATGTTTTTCAGGCATCCAATAATAGTAGTTGTCAGGGCACTGTTGTATTGCGTACACAACATGACACTGTAGGATAGAACAAAACCCATAACACACGACATAAGGAACTGAATTAGAAATAGACTGTCATCCCAGTGTGGATATGCAGCAGAGCGTTCCAAGTCCCCAGTGAGTTGTGCAACAAGCGTTGCTGGGATAATCATAAACAGAGCATTGTAATACATAAGGCCATACTTGCCAAGCTCTTTGGAATCAAGCTTCTTCTTCATGTAAACTCCATTAGCTGCAGTAAATCCATCATTAAGCAGAACCAAGGTGTAACCTGGCCAGGAAAAGGTTACATCATCAGCAGCTGCAAGAAGAGCTCCACCAACCATCGCCATCACACTTGCTTGAACAGGCCACGACGCCCTAATTCCAAGTACAAATCGCTCACCAATCATTGTCATGAGGATACTAAACCGTCGTAGAGCCGTAAACATCGGTAAGCTGAGCTCCTTGGTGCCGCCGAGACCTGTTGCCATGTTTCCCAAGTAAATTACAGGCAGGGGCCATATTCGCTTTGCGACATTTCTGTCCAACGGCGGAAACTGCACTATTCTCATGTAACGACCGCTCCATAATACCGTGATAGTGGCCACCATTTGGCCTAGACCCAAAAATTGATAGGAAGGAAATTCATAGGTTGTTAAAACGGTTTTGTTCACGACTGTTATCATAAACGAAGCTAAGGCATAAAAAGCAGCACTGAGGATCTTCTTTGCCAAAAGAGCTTTGTCGGCATCAGCCTCACTTTGTTTCACAAGTCCTGACATCGCGGCTAATTAATTTATTTAAGAGTTTATTTATCCGCTACTCAGACATTGTCGATTAGTCAACACGCACTACCTTTGCTCACTATTGCTGACGTTTTTATACCAATGGTCGTTTTCGTCACGAAGTAGTCACTCTCATGGTCGATATGATGATTTTTTCATTAAAGATAAATAAAAGAAAACACCTTGATGAAGCGGCAATGCCAACGTACTTCACGCACGAAGTTTTTTTATTAGCGTAATTCGTAATATTCGTATTGTGATATGACACTGACAGTTGACACTGACGTATTTGACAGTTGTTTTGACAAGAATGAACAAACTGTAGGCGGAGAGGCGGATGCGCATTCTTAGTCTTAGAACACCACTGAAATCTGGATTGTATGTCATGTTGTCCGATTTTACCATTTCAATTTAGGAAGGTTGGACGTTCGACAGCTCTCCTAATTGCCCGATTTCTTGCGATTGAGGATTTAGTAAGGTTGGATGGAATGTAAGGATAAATTAAATACATAGTTAAGGAGTCCTTTATCATTTTATTAAAACGTCATGGTTATTTGAAACGTATTTATTTTAAAACATTTCCAACAATTATTGCGCGAACAACGCGATAAGTATCGCGAAAATTTTTCAACGGCGTTCACAATGCCGTTCAACGGTTGAGTGGCGGTACATCAAATAGATTTGAAAAGCGGCCACCGGCCACATTAGTAGTAGTCACTCACGTCTATCTATTTAGCTCCATGAAAAAAACCAAGGCAGACCATAAATTTCTACATCATAGATAACTTATAACAACCACAGGCTAAATATTTTTTTTTAATGAACTTATTTTGTCGTGGGTTTTTATTAATATTTCTTTTTGGGTTATTTGTTAAATTTCAATTAAAAAATATTAAATTAATATCACTTAAACATTTGTTAAAAAATATTACGAATAAAATAAATAATTACACCATACACAACACACACAAACACATATCCATATCCATGTTAATTGAACGTTTCTCTTTGTGAGCAAGCAAGCGACAGCGACATTTTGATGTGTTTCCGTGTATTGCCATGCCAATCAATACTGTGTATTTTGTTTCTAAAATTTAATATTATTATATATACCCCCGATAATATGTTCATCCGCGGCGTAGGTATATTTTGCAGCGTGCACTGAAACGTGTGAATGTATTGAATGCGCATTTGTATTTGGTTTCAGTAGGTGCAATGTTTCATTGTGTGGACGCGTAGTAGGCTGAAAGTCGGGTGTACAGTTAGTCTAAAGATCGTAAGCGTCAGCAGTTCGTAGCGACGCTGCCGTCTTTCAGACGGAGATGGCGATGCCCGAGCAGTTTTCTTTAAGGTGGAACGATTTCCACTCCAACCTGTCGCAATCATTTCAAGCATTACTGGAGGGCGAGGACCTGGTGGACGTCACGCTGGCTGCAGGCGGACAGTATGTGCATGCACACAAGCTCATCCTCTCTGTCTGCAGTCCTTATTTCAAGGAATTATTTAAGGTATGATGACTCACAATAATACTACTAATTGCCTATTTTCCTCCTTCCTACTTTTTAATGTCAAACCACCATTTTTGAGACAGATATGTAGGTACAAGATGCCTTCTTTGTTATTTCAGCAAAATTTGTTGCATTATTCCTTCAGTAAGTTTACTTGTTATATCAGTATTTATGAGTTTTATATAAAAATCTAATTATATGTATTTAGTATGTATTGTATAAGTACATATAGTAAAACAGGTAATTGAATAAATAAAATTGTTAAGTTTGTATTGTTAATGAGTTTTGATTGTGTAGGTAGGTATATGCATTATATTGGATGTTTACATTGATTTGTAGAAGGTGATAAACTCATTTCCACTTGAGGGAACTGACAGATAGACTATTGATCTCAGGTGACTTGCTATTCTGCATTTTTTTGGTGGACAGACATATTGATTAGGACTAATAGGTAACTAATGTTAAAATATTCTTTATTTATTCTACAGCTTTTAGTATACTTTTATAAAGTTGTCATTTATTTTGTCTAACTAACAACACAAAATAGAATAAACAGTCTCAACAGTCAGTCATGTTGATAAATTCTTTTAATCCATCAAATAACAAAAATCAATCAAAGTTGGGGTTTTACATGTTACATTACATCCATTGTGTGATGTTCTCTACTATTGAAATGAATAACTTATGTCACATAGCAAATCTAAAACTGTTTAAAAATCCTAGAAAGTAGAAATATAAACAGGTTAAAATATTTACAGTGAAATTATGATTAGTTCTTACTAAGGCAAGATTGAATTGAAGGTAATGATTAGTAAATTCAGCAAACAGGTAGCTAAAGGCATAAATAAGGTGTATCTAATTAATATTTTGCAACATTAATTTTGACTACATTACTGGATAAATCCCCAGTATTCCATATAATACCCTCAGTTTTTTCGGGATTAATTTGTTTTCTTTTAAATTAAATATGTAATTGAAATATTCTATATTATATTATAATTAGGTCACAACCTAGTACAACATTTGTAAGCTATGCAGTTAAATCACCTGCACACTACAAAGGTTGTTTTTGTAAACATATTTATTATAGATGTTGAGTCATCCTTGGTTTTTAGATTTTTATAAATGCTCTCTCTTTTGGCAGTGATAGTTTAAGGGCCAAGAGTTTTGTTGCCTAGAACCTCTTTCTGTATGTCTGTTGTGGATGTTTTTGTCTAGTTTTATTTACATTTACCTGTATTGTATTATGTCATATATCATCAGGCTGGTATCAGTTACCAAAAGGCACATGATTTAAATCAGCTGTACTATACCCGCACTTGTCCTGTATGTATTTGATAATGTGCAGTCTGACTTACATTAAGCTCCTAGACACACATAGGTTGATTGAAGTTTCATTAGAAAGATTAACATAGGTGCAATGTACATATTTGTTATATCTTTTCACAAATAATCCTCCCAAAGTGTAGCAAGTCTTGCATGCTTCTCAATAGGTACCAAGGGCAGTGGAACTACAACATCTTGATCACACATAAATACAAATGCTATCAGTTGTACATATCTCAATTTCAACTCAAATTATAGGAGAAGGAAAAAAGAATAAACTCTTTTAAACAAGAGTCTTTGTTTGTCTTTAGATGAATCCCTGTGAACATCCGATAGTAATCCTCAAAGATGTGGCCCACCAAGAACTACGTCAGCTTCTTCAGTTCATGTACCGTGGAGAAGTTCACGTTCGGCAAACAGAGTTGTCAGCGTTTTTGCATACAGCTGAACTTCTTCAGGTTAAAGGGCTGACCAGTGGCAGAGAAGTAAGTCCTTGATCCCTTATAGCCTCTGCTGCTAACTAGCAAGTGATTTAAGAAGTTTACCAATAATGGATGCAATCCGAGTACATGGGTGAGTAATCGCTAGGGTTAAGCTACTGCTTGGATGGTGCTGATATCGATAGCAGATTGCAATTAGCAGTCCTTTATTTGGTCACAGTTATATGGGCAGATTGAAAACGGTTCTGGAACAGTGGGGTGGAGCTCCAGGCCTAAAGAGGACCATTCAAGGGCAACAGTTATGGGGCAATCCTTCTAAAATTATGTTAAGACTATTCACAGTGAAAAACCGTAGAAATACAGTGTAGGGTCCATATTTTCTAACTAGGTTATGAATAACAATCGGAGCCCTTGGAGTTGCCATAATGTGCTCTTCAAAGCAGCACGGAATGTCACATGTAATTCCTCACTAGCTGACTCATTCGTCTACGCACTGACCTCTCTCAATGATGCTTAACTTGTTCTATCACTAGCGATCCACACAAACAATAAACAACATATTTACACCTATCATTCCTAAATTCAGCGACAATGCAGGCAGAAATTATCTTGACTTTCACTTATCTATCACCTTTGTTGCCCCTTAGATTTTCAATATCTCTAAAGGTAAACAAGCTTCACTCTGCTTGACATTAATTTAATTATCACAAGTCTATCAATAGTAATGACTGCTTGAAGTAAAAAAAGAGTTGGTGGATTTGTAGGAGTAATGTTTATCGGACTTCATTCATTATTTTTTTCAATTTTTAAAATGCAGTAGCAAGGAGCAACAAAACGTTTAATTCTAATGTTTGAAACATTCATCCAATATGTTAAGAAAAGAACCCTTATTATTATGAGATCATTCTATTAAATGTAAATAAATTTCAAATATCGTATCGATAAGGTTACATTGTACAACTGATTTGTTTGTCATTTTATATGAGTCTAATACGAATGTCGTAATCTGTCTTGAAAAGCGACGGAATCTTAATAAGCTCCGCCTTTGATAGACGAATGCCAACACGTAAAAGAATAGCGCACTCACACAAGTATAACCCTGTAATTGTACGAAGACAGTCGGCTGAAAGGGCGGGCGGGATCACCCACAAGAGGTCGAGGGGGTAGCGCAGGATGCGCGCGCTTGTGCACTATCGCCTTACTACCACCCGCCCCTATTTAAATACGACGTTTTACCCGCGCCCTGTTCAGTGCAGCGCTGCACAGCATGGGTGGGATTTCACTTGTCGATTCTCCCAAAATGCTAGTTCTAACTTTTATATATTACTTGCGAAGGGTACGTCGGCATTGAGTTATGAGTGATTGTTTATAAATATGAAGATTAAGTTAGGCTCGATTTTCATTGACCTGTATTATTTCAGAGGAGCGAATCCCCCCCGCCGATGATCGTATCGCCCAGACTGAGAGCTGACCCGCCCCCTGATCACCAAGCCGAGTGGATGCCCGGTGGTGAAGACACATATGCTATCGAAGCCCCCATCGAACCGATCTTACCCCAAGAGACCGCACGCAGCCCACTGAAACGGTATATTATATTCTTTTAGTTGTTTGATGATTCGGTCATTTTTGAATATTGTTCTTTATTTTTAGTCAATTAAGTTTACAAAAATTATTTTGGCCGCTTACTTTTTAGCCTGAATCATAGCTATAAATAAAAAGTTAATTTAATTTTAGATTATAATATGTATTTTTTGTTGTAGTTTACTGAAGAACAACCCGCCGAAATACAGCAACTTGAAAAAGAAAACTCGCGCCGTCAACAACAGTCCCACGCATCCTGAAAACGCTGAATATGCTTCCGATGGGTGAGTTATTAAGTGTTCCATTTTATTCAGGTACCTTTGATACAATAATTGGCGGTGTACACCCGGATGGGCGCGTGGGGTGTCCGGCTACAACAGACATTACGTGGCTCATATTTAATCATTAAATGCAATATTCCCGGGCACAAACGTGCTTACATCATCTGACTAATTTCAATTGGGACGAAATAACTGACAAATTATTTATTATTTTTCACACTTTTATCACCAGAAAGAATATAGTCCACCACATTATAAACTTTTGCTTAAAAATATTTTTTCGCTACTATATTGGGCAAGTTATAATTTTAAAAAGCTGCAATTTGAAAAGATAAGAACAATTTTATCTACATACTTCGGAGACTGCAGATGCCGCTGCTGAACCCGCCCATGGAACCGCAGCTGACAATCTCCAGGCTTCTTAGTTCTACTCTCTTTAGCATTCTGCAAATTGGCCGGAGAAATCTCTCAAAGAATGGAGGAGGAGGTGTCAAAAACCTGTCGTTGGCTTACGGACCATTTTACTTCTTTTTTATAATAAAACGCCAATTTAATAGGTTTTTACCGTATACCTAAATATTAGTATAATGAAATTGTAGTCGTTGATTGATTTTATTATGATTCCACATAGAATACATAACCGATACCTATGTGCTCATTATCTGTCTAGACACAAATTGATTATACTTTAGTTGAAATAAGTGGTTTATCGGAAAGAAATTAATGAAGTATAATGTAAGTGATCTAACCTCTCGTGCGTAGGAGTATATTCCAACATTAGGTACTATTTTTTATAATTTAAAATCAGAGTATCGTCAAAAATTTGAATGCTTATATTAACGACGAACTACTCGAAACTCAAATATATGTTTGGAAACAAGTGTCTCGCTATTCTGTATTCGGCATAAATTTTATTTTGTTATCCGTGTAATACCGAATAATAGCATCTATTACTCTATTGGAATAGTTCTAAGAAAAAGTAAACTTTTTAGGACAGGAAAAATGCAAAAAGGGCATAAAAGTCTGCTTTGCTATTGGGCAGGAAATGTCTTACTTTATTAAAACGTTGGAATGTAAACGAGGTAGGTATTCCCCGTTAATATTAGGTACAGCCGCAGAGTTGCTAGCAGATAAAGTGATGCCATTAAAAACATAACTTGTAAATAACCCAAGTCTCGCAACTCAGTTCTTACACCGTAAAAAGTTATGAGATCGTGATCCATATCATCGTATCCATAGATTGACCATCGCATGAAAGCAGAATGTATCTCACACGTAATTATTATATTAAATTAGATTGTTTACTGCGATTGCCAAGTCAATATTATAATATGGATACGAGCATATGGATCACGATCTCACAACTTTTTACGGTGAAATAACTTAGTTGCGAGACTTGGGTTTTTTACAAGTTATGTTTTTGATGGCATCTCATTTCTTTTTGTGTTGTCAATCTAACTGCAAATGTAACTTTGTAATCCTATACATTTGTATGGGTTTACAAAGTTATTTATGCAGTTGGTGTATCTAGAAAACTGGACCGAAACTGCATTTTTTTAGTTCTTTCTCGACTTATATACGAAACACTAATTGTATTCTAAATTTGAAGCTTCTATGTTTGCTAGAAGTGCCTTAGAATTGATGATCGGTGAGTGAGTGAGTGAGTGAGTGACAAAATTCAGAAACTTTGGCTAGTTATAATTCTTAAACTACTGGCTCAAATTGAATAAAATTTGAAATATACAATGTTTAAACAATATCCTGGCTACTAAAAATTCAGGCTCCTAGTTTTATCCACAATGGAGTTATAGGGGGTTGAAAATGTCCTGAATTGCTTCTAGAAAAGGATGATACGGCCGTACGTATTCAAAAATTTATGGTGTTTTTAGAGTTCATTTCGACCTACACGACCTCTGGAAAAACATTAATTTTGACATGTTTTAAAAGTATTTTTCATAAAAATGATACTAAAACGTCTTTATTAATAACTACTTTAGTGATTTATAACATTTATGAAAAGAAAACTGGTTCATTTTTTTAAATATCTGTATAATTGTTTTTTGATGATCAAGAAGTGTTGGGGAAGTTTGTCTGGTGAAGAGGGGTAAGACCGTCATATGACGGACTTACCCTCAGTCAGACATTATAAACCTTTTCTGTTCTGAGAGTCCTATCTAATTCGAATTCTATTGCATATTTTTAAATGAAATTCGATAGATATTTATCGTCAAAAACATTTTTTATTGTGTATTAATAATATTCAGATAAAATTATTGTCCCTTCAGAAGAAATTAAAACAAACATATAATTATTTGATAACTCAAGAATAAAGTCTGAACATACACAATCGTCATCTACCAAATATTTGGTATTTATAACAGTGTCATCCCGATATGAGTTGTTTTTCACGACCATAACAAATATTTTCAATAACGGTGATAAAATTGTTTTTTGGTTTATATTTATTATGAGACAAATGTTCTGTCATTACGTAAAGACGAACCCTAAATAATTTGAGTGTGATTCTGAAACTGATGCAATACGTAATAATCCTAAAAGGTTAAAGTCCATTATGTTTACGGTGTGGATCGGTCCCGAATGCTGGATAGTGTATCGATTTTTGTCGTTATGTCAACGGCATTCATACGATTGCACGAAGGGGTGGAAGGGTGAATTCTTTGAACTGCGCTCGGTTGCGCGTGGTGGAGATGTAATTTGGCCTCTGAGATCCCTGGGAATCGTATCGATCCCCCGTTGCATGGCAACGCCATCCGGACCACTGCATGGGGGTGGTGGAGGAGGCTGGGAGGTTGGCGGCTAACAGGGTGATCCTTACTTTTCCGAGATAGGTGGATTGGACAATTGGGCGTTGCGGAAATCCCTACCTGGTTGCAGATATTGATTTGTTTTGCGGCGCATTCAAAACATAACAATAGGGCGTTGGACGGCAGGAGCACGGGCATACGCATCGAACTTTTGTAACCTAAAACATGCAAATTTGTCTGAGTTTATAATTTGCAGAGGACTTTAATAAAGGAGGGTTGAAGTGGGTTTCGAATGAATGTGAAATGAGTATCAAAGTCAATACTGATTAGGTAATTGAAAACATTGGAATAGAATATGGGCACACTCGTTGGCTTCATTTTACATTTTAGTCACATTAACGATTGATTCAGTCATCTTATCTTATATATTATAATTTATATGCATATTCAGTAGGTCTGAGAATCGGCTACAGTCTATTTTTCATACCCCTAAGTGATAAGGGCTGTCCATACCCAAAATTTTTATTTTATTTTTTGGAAAAAAAATATTTTTATTTTTTGATAACGTGGCATCAAAAAATACATACAACCCAAAATTTTTACCCCTCTATCAACAACCCCTATTTTTTAATAGTCGACTTTTAACGCTCGATAACTTATATGGCAAAAAAACGTTTGCGGTGTCAGCTAGTACTTTATAATAATTATAATGACTGAATCAGTAGTTTAGATTTTAGACTAACAATATTTTTTTGTTACTGTCCCATTACATTTATGTTTTTGTATGTTTATGTATGTCTTCTTTCAATTTTATTTCACCTCACTTAGTATCTTTTGTTTGCGCTTAGCACTTTTTGTTTTATTTTTTTATTTTTATGTTTTATTTTTCGGAATTTTCAGTGAACCTCTGATTGACTTCGACAGCGACGTGTTTAATAACGTAATGGTATTGCCCGAATCAGCTAAAGAAACTAGTAAGTAGTTCATAACTTTTGTTAAATATAAACCGAAATCCAAGTCAATAAATTAAAATTAAAAACTGAATTTATATAAATAAACGAAAAACCTTCATTACAGCATTTCGAGTTAATGACAGCATACCCAAATCCCCTTTTTGTTTTCCGTATTTTGTTTCCCTAACTTATGTCTTATTTTTGCACATTTTATTAACAATTCAAAATGAGTAATTGATAAATTTGACGCATGAGAGAGATCTTAACAGAGGAGTAAACTTTGCCCATCAGCGTGGAACTGTAAATCGGGGGGTGTAAAGTGTCCATCGTGCCACCGATTCTTCGCGAACCGCTACAACCTGAAAGTGCACATTCGGGACAAACACGACACGAGAGAAGGGACCCTGCAATGCGAGATATGTCACAAGCGAATGAGAAATCCGTCCTGTCTTCGCGTCCACATGTACCATCATCGGAAACAGGCGGCCTACCTGGCGCAACTCGGTAACACAGGCGATCAGATGAGACAAGTGTGAGTTAACATTGAATTATACTGGTGTTTTCGGTCATACTCGGTGGTGGAAGACTTTAAAAAAAGAAGCTCTAAAAGAATTTAACAAATAACATTTCGGGAAACTAATTTTGTTTATTTAAAACAGCATGCATGTATTTTCCTGTCGATTCGCTATATATTTTACTTTTTGGCACATTTTCCGTTATTTTTAATGTTTTCTATTATTTAAGATTCATATTATTTGTTTTGTTTGGCTCATGGGCCGTTTGTCCTCAATATGTTTTAGTGTACAAAACATGGTTGGCGGCAAATGGCGCTCGGAAACTTCGCCCGGCAATGACTTCAGAGATCTTGATAAGTGAGTGTGTTTGATATTCAAATACTGTCCACATGCGACGTCCAGAAAAGTTGTTGCATGCTCCCACACCAACCACCACACGGTCAACTTTATCCAAAATATGCATAGAGTTTGCACTAGACAATACATACATACATACATAGAGTCAAGGCCGATCAGCTGGTTAATATAAGAAGGTTCTACAGAATACAGGATAGGATCTACATACAGGGTGTATGCATGTATTATGTCTGTGATTTTCTCCTAAGCTGCAATCAAATTCCGTTTCACAAACATGATTGTACCATTTTTGCCCCAAAAATAAATCAAACATCGAACCCATGGTCACCGACGATTTTTATCTTGCTACAACGTATGCGTTGGGCAGGTTAGGCCACACACCACCACGCTGCTCTAGTGTGATTGATGGAGATTCGGGTTAGAGACCAAAACATGTCGGATATTTTCAAAGGCGTCCCATTTAATGACAGCTATCTATCGATAAAAACCGGGACAGACACTATACATTGCTCTCCAAAGCATGGAAGTATTCGTGTAATTCTACACTAGTGGTCTTACGCATAGCATACAATTACTATTTTAGTTACGATGCTTACAACGCTATTATGTACGTTAAATTAAAAATGAATATCTGGCATATTGTAACATGTTTTCGATGGTATATACATATGTAGGTGATGCAGGTGTGTGTGATTGAGACCACCCACTAAAACGGATGCTTATGTCGGATATAACTTCAGTTCTGTTCGAGATTGGATGGAGTTTACATGAACTGCATCGATCTGTGGATTTCAATTAACAGTGTGACTTATTGGCTAGAAAATAGAGTTTCTTTATAGAAAATCTCTAGAATTCTCTCTTGATAGAAAAACAAAATAATGTTTTAAACTTTCTGTCCAACACCTCAGTGGGGAACTCACACGAGACTTACGAACAGAAAATGTATCTCAAGAATGGGTTTAATGTCAAGGACGATTAAGTAAAGCAACAGAGGATACAGTAAGAACCCTGGATGGAATCCAGCCAATATTTTATCATACATGAGTTTAAAGAAATACAGAATACTAGACAATAACTGCGCATGCCCAGTTGTATTTCGTATTAAAAGATTAACCGAAGTTTACGTTCGTCAAAGGATATATTAGGTTTGAACATCCTACCTAGGGCCTGTAAAGTATTCTAGTAGAGAAAGCGATAATGGTACAATCATAATCAATCTGTATTATGCCGAATAAAATACCAAAACAATGTAAAAGGTAATTATCGATACATATAATAAAAATACATGAATCTGGAGTCGGGCCCAAACTCTGGATGGAACTACATAATCCACTGAAGAAGTGACTAAGACCATAAGCGTCCTATAGTGTGTTTTGTCGGAACGATCTCGATGATTCGAGATGATTCCGCGAGTCCTCGTAGCAAGAGAATAAGAAGGAGGAACGCTTCGGCTTCCTTTAGTGTCTTAACATTTGCTAACTTCTTATCAGCTATCTTGCAACTGTCTTGCATCTTGCAAAATGCATGTAACCGGGATTAGGATCTTGAAATAAAATAAATCAGGGTAAATAAGTATCCCATAATTACGTTATTAAATGCAAAAAAGAAAGTAAAATATTCGCAAATTCATAAGTTCCGTAGCCGTTGGAACTTATGAATCGATCTAATCACACGATCTAATCACATTTTTTGATTACACTAAATTTCTATTGTTTAAATAAGAAGATGTCTTTTTTCCCTCATGCCAAATTATTTTATGTATCTTCACAATATATTTTAGTGAATAATCTCTGTGAAAGGAGAAGAAAAATCAGTACAGGACGTATCTTCTACTAATTTCTAAAGGGATTTTTTCTTTTCAGCATTTTATGGTAACTAACAATTAACAATAATTTCCTATCAAACGAGCTATAGCTTGACATGAATAACTTGATGATTTTCTATTGAAAGAAAATAATATTCGTAGCTTGCGATAATCGTGCGATAAGCGTGCGTGAAATAAAAAAAATCGTTCATTGGCAAACAAGTACTTCATAAACGAAGAATGAAATTTTAACAGCATCTAACATTTAACTTTTTTTTCAAGTTTTGCGTTTCGGTTAAGAAGGTATGGTGTTCGGTCAAAATGCCCTGTAAAACCAATAACTAACCCATATTCGTGCAAATAAATGGTTTTTGATTTTGATGTGATTTTGAGATATTTCATTGTAGGCAACAATCCTAGTCCGCGTGAGTAGGCTAAATACTACCTCAAAGGACTGTGATTGTAAGCATTAATCATTTAACTGATTTGCTGCTCATCAACTGTAAGGAGTCTAATGTGGGAAAAGCTAATGGCAAATCATGTGCGCGCTTTAATGCTTTGCGAGCCGGGTCGGTCCTGGCTGTTATTTAATGAAAGAAGTGGCCTCTGGGCTGTTTAAAAACATCCGATACGGCTTAGCTACCAGGAAGTATGGCGAATCTGGGGCCACCAATCCGTATTGCAGCAGGCCTCTGTTGTATAGAGACTCCTTACTCAGCAGTGGCGTTATGAAAAGTTACCAGCCAATGTGCTTTTGTAAATTTGTAAGAATGTTAATTTTTAAAGGTGGGGGTGATTTGCAAATGCGATTTGACTTCTTCGACTTTCAATATTCCGTTCAAAAACTAAGCGTTACCGCTGGTCAAGAGCTTACGTGGCGAATGGTGTATAGTATTTTTACTTTTTGTAATAAGTTACTGAGTTCCAACATACCTACGTATATTAAGAGTTTCCTTGTAGAATAAATACCTTATTTATATAATATGGACGTGTAATTGTCATTTGAGCAATTTAATACATTCAGATGTTGTTTATAACAACGTTTTCCTCTTAAATGTAGTGCATATAATTGATTTTATATACCTTTATTATAATTATAGGAAACGATACGAAAAGTGGAGTGTAGGTTTATAACACCCTTCTCATGTTAAGTACTTTAATTGCTAATGCAATTGGTAACAATTGATCTGGAAGGTACGAAAATCTTCAGCAAATACTTTTTGCTTTACTTACATACACGTGTAGGAATATTTTAATAATAATACTACTAATCAGCCTTCTGGCGCGAATAATACTTGATGATGAATCATCGCATAGATCTCAGCAAATCAGCGAATATGCTATTGGACCATTTTATGTGTTAATACACCTTTGTCTTCACCTGTTTGTATATCAAATGTCATCTTAATCCATTTCATAGTTTTTATGTGAACAAGTCCACCAACCTCGCAGTAGGCCAGCGTGGTGGACTAAGGCCTACATCCCTCTCATTGTGAGAGGAGACCCGACCCTGTAGTGGGTCATTAATAGGTTACTGACATGTGAACAAGTAACATCTATCCCCACAACGATTCACATTATAAAATATCTATTAGTGAATAGTAATAGTCATCTGCGATATATTATTTGATAAAAATTATTGTTTGCATGGCTGCTGCTAGTTTTATTATTTTTGCAGAGCGGGAATTTTTCTCCAGAATGGAGGGCCTCTTTTTGGAGCATATTTTATATTCATACCCAGTACTTGGTTATGTAGCTAAACCTGAAAAGGCTTAGTGGTCGGTCGATGGACTGTCGTAATAAAAATTATTTAGGTACCTACATACCAGATTTGCATTATAATGGTCAAATTTAAACTTTGACATAGTTTGTAAAACATTGATAATTTTGATAATGGTCACTGCGACCCATGAACACACCAACCTCAAATGTGATAGTTGTTCCATTTAAGATCGTTGATAGTATATGACTTAGCTGGTCGCTCCAATAATATGATGTATATCTGGCAGCCGCCACCGCCCGGACCGAAACAAAAGACATGAAGAAATGGCTGCTTCACAGCTGGTCATGTGAGGATAAACTCCATGGAATCTACCACATGTAAATATTGGCATATCGGAATACTTCAAGATATCTCCTGTTTTACACCGTGCAGTACAAATAGCGCACATAGATCCGCCGCTTGATAGTAGAGGATCCGAACCTAAATCAACCTTCACCGGGCTGATTTTAGAATAAAACTTATTTTATAATAAATTTAGTAGCGTTACGTTAAGTTATCGGCACGTTAAGCCGTCGTTTTCGATGTGATTGCAGTCGTTAAACCTTTTCGGAGGCCCTATAGGTGGTTTGAAAACATCCGCCACGGGTTTGCCGCTGGCCCGTTTCTCCACCAATCTGCATTTGGGCAGCGTGGTGAAGTGAGCTCCAGGCCTCCCCAATAAATATTCCAAAATGAGGGTATGTTAGGTAACTATTGGCGTCTTTAACTTGGCCTAAATAACCTTTATGCATCTGCTATGTTCTACTTCTTTTCTGTTCTACTGCTTTTCTTCTGCGAATTTTCTTAATAATCTCGTTCATTGACTGCACTCTTTGAGTCAGTGACTGTCTGAAATGCCCATATAAACTCGCCTGAAAGTGTGAAGGTACTCTTGCACCTCTAAACTATGTATGTTATTGTAACCGTAAATGAGATGTAACTCTGAAAATGAGCTACCTAGTCTTCCTAGTTAGTTTACCCCACCAGCTAACCAGTCTACGACACATGGTTAGCTCAGGATGATCGTATGTGATGTTTAAAAAATTCTGAATACTAAAATAAAAAACAAGTAACAATTCAAATTACGAAGAAAGTATGATGGTATTTGGTGAATGCAACATTCATTCTCCTGCGGGATGGCGGTCTCCACATGCTTTGAGATCATTATGGAAGAGTCTCGAGCATGTACATTGTACAGGTTTCCTCTATGCTGTCCTTCACAACTCTAACATCTAGCATGTTCTTTGTTACACATAACTCGGTAAATTCATTGATGTCCTCTCGAGTAAGAAGTCGAGTTCTTAGCCACTTAGCAATCACCGCCAAATGACATTTATATTTTTACTGCTGACCCCGCAAACGTTGTTTTTCCATATAAATTATTGAGCGTTAAAAATCGATTATTAAAAAATAGGGGTTGGTGATAGAATGGTGAAAATTTAGGGTTGTATGTATTTTTAATGCCACATTATTAAAAAATAACAAAAATGTCAAAAAAATAAAAATGTTAGGTGTGGACAACCCTGACAGACAGTAGCCGATTCTCTGACCGACTAAATATGCATATAAAATTTTATAAAAATCGGTCAAGCCGTTTTGAAGAAGTATGGTAACCAAAACTGTGATATGAGAATTTTATAAATAAGATTAACATTTTATTTACATTGTGTTACAGTTACGGCCCCAACACTCCCGCTCCTGACTTGAACGTATCTGCTAACGTCAACGCCACCGGAAACACGAACGCTAACGCCAGCGCCAATAACGAAGGAAGCGGCAACGCAACGCCCAAATCGAGCAGCAACGCCAGCGCCAGCGGAACTTCCGAGTCCACCGCGCTCTCCGAGGAGGTGGATTTGGACAACATTTGATTAGCGGCCACCCAGTTCGCTTTCCCCGACGACGACGACGACGACGACGACGACGACGACGACGAGTATGACGACGACGACGACGACGACGACGACGGCGGCGGCGACAACGATGATGACGATGAACTCGCAGATCCGCAACAGCTGTTCTCACTCTTCACTCAGCAGGGCCACTTCGATAGCAACATGGTGTTTCGCATGACTGCCAAGAAAAAAAAATAGCTCCGCAACATACGACGTATTACCACCCCGCAAGAACGACAAACCCGCTAATGAAATGTAACTACACGTTTTGCGCAGTTTCATAAAATTATGTCGCGCTTGCATTATTGGGCTTCATTTTAGAATGAGCAAAACGGTTCTAGAACTGTTTGGTCCATGTTATTCACTACTATAATCTATTGCATGTTGCTCACTCTTTTGTTCCCTATGTTCATGATAGATCCAGAATTATAAAATGGTAAAAGAAACATAATGTAACGCATTTTTGGCACGTTTTTTGCTGTCAGTTATAACACCGAAATGCATTGCCTGATGTATTTTATGAACCTTTTTCGCACATGGTTATCTATCGTAGAAGGATCAATTATTGCCCAATTGAAATCGTTTACAGATGACAGTTTTGGCGCCTGATAATGTAACGGCGAACATGATCGTCTTTGTCTCGCATTAACATCCTATATTATATTGGTATCATAAACATATTATTATTATAATGTATAACCGTTGATAAGCATCATTCAGACAATCTGTGTCCACGTAAGGCCGCGCTTTCATGATCTTGCGGCAATGGCGCACGGCTCGGCGACGTGGGTTGTATATTATGCTTTACACGACTGACTTCTTGGAAAGTCTTCCCGCGCGTAATTGAAACAGTCGCAAATTGACGAATTACTATTGACGAATTTAAACTTCCAGTTATTCCGAAATGTATTTGAAATTAACAACAACTATTTCTAAATAATTTCTACTTAGTAACGGAAGTAGATATTTTTGAAGTGATAACTTCTTTTAGCGTGGTACGCATATTTTTAGATGAGATAAAATCTCTGGACTCGCGACACCGTTACGAGACGCAGCTATAGAAGCATATAGAAAGTTAAAGTAACTATGGAAACTGTCAAACGGAATGATTCATAAATAATAAGGGTATTTTGTTATAGAAAAAGCGATTATTAAACGACATTTACGCTGGTAGCATACCTCCGCCGCGAAATCGCGAAATACGCGCGTAATCGCGAAATGCATGAATGTTTCACCCGTATTACAACGGACAATGGTGGCAAAACTTCAGCGGTTTCGCATTTCGCGATTTCGCGGCGAAGCAGAGGTGTGCTAACGCGGTTAATGCTTTAAATGTCGTTTCTTTTCCAAAGAGAAACTTGATTGTGTTTTAATTGAACTTTCGTCCAAATCACCAAGAAAACACATCTTAAGTTTTCACCGCAGTGCAACCTGTTTTTTTAAGTATTAACTGTGTGTGTATAATTAGTGCTGGAAAATAATGTTTTAAAGATACTATAATGGCATCTGCGTGTGATAATGATTAAGAATGAAGATTTTTGTTAAAGAATTAGAAACATCCTTTTAAAATGGAATATTCCATTTAGTTGAAACTAACTACTAATAATCTATCATAATATTATTAGTAAACGAAGTGATGAAAATTTTAATGCTTACAAAAAATTTGTGTTGGACACAGATGTCAGTTTGATGTAGAAACACATTTTAGACGTACTGGAATATTCCAGTACGATATATATCGATATATATCGAAGCTTATCTATTTAATTGGCAGTTTTAGGCAGCTTTTGTATAATAAATTGGGCCATAGGCATTAGGACAGTTAGCCACGATTCATTATTTAGGAGGTAAGTTGTAATTCTGTGTAGTTTGGCGGCCATAACATATTTGGAATAGTCTTGCGGAATTGCCGCGGCAAAACAATATATTAGGTGTTGTAGTTGTAGAGATTGTAGTTGTGAGATACAGATATGCGTAGAGTCTCCATGAATGACAAAACTATGACGAATGTATCAATTATACGATTATTTTTAACAATCGTGTAGCTATTCAGTAGGTGTTTATGAATATTTTCATCTGCATAGAATTATTAAATGTGCAAGAAATGCGTGCTTTTCTTCGTGTTGAATTTAGTACGTACTTGACAAAAATGGTGGTGACATCGATTTACTGGTTTAGGGTTCTGCTGATAGAATGACACGCTGGCCTTGGCCCGCTCACCAGCCATTCCTGGCATTTAATTGTGCTAAACAAACTTAAAATCTTTCGTACTTTAAGGTGTTTATCCGTTCTAAGGGCGTCGTGCATCCCTCGTGTCGAACAGCGTAGTATGCGCTCCAAACGTTATTGCCTCTTATTCGTACTTAGATTTTTATTGTATTATTGATGCACAGTTTGCCATTTTCCGTTACTCTAAGTACATTAACTTGCGCATATTCAGTGTTATCTTAATAAAATTCATCTTCGTCTCGATCGGTTTGTGATATAGGTTCCATACCATAATTGAATCTCAACAATTTCCACTTTGTAACGATTTTATATTTTTTTATTTTAAAATTATTTTTATAAGTATTTTTATTTGTATATCAGAATTATTTCTTTCTAAAATTTATATAAGACTCTTATGTTGTGGTTCAAATGTCAGTTTGACATACCCAATACAAACTGAAGAAAGTACAAGTAACATAGGCAGCTCAATTGAAACAATTAGGTTTTAATAGAAACGTTGCCATTGAAATGAGAGTGTACAAAAACTAAGTTATGTCTAAATTCTGAACAGCAGCATCCTGACTCCGGCACAATACATAGAGTCCAGAAGGCAAGCTTCACAGAGTGTTTTAACAACGCACACATAGACATCGTTAACCAATTTCTCTGCTGTTTAGAGATGTTTTCCCAACGGCTTGGCGGTTAGCTCGCTCAGTGCAATGCACAAGCGTGCATTAATGAGGTCGTATTTTGTAAAGCATGCCACCTGTTTTCTATGTTTTGCGCTCACAGCCTTTCGGCGTCGGGTCGCCGCGTTTGACAACCGTATGCATTTTTGCGCATAACCTAAGTAGTACAAATACGATATTGTGTATGATATTCATCTATAAACATATGCTTTACTTAGAATTTTAAGTTTTTATTGTTAAGATCACATTTAAGTTACGTATTGAGTAGAGCAAAACAATTTTTTATACGTACAATTTTAGTCCAGTAATAATGTATTCTTTTTTTAATTACTTTTAATACAAGGGTTGTTAGGTATTTTAAGAAAATTTCGTACCTCAATTTGAAATGACTGTTTTAGTAAGATATTGTCCTTATTTTGTTCACCATAGTTTTATTGTGGCCAAGCCTACCGAGTAAATGATTCAGGCATCTTATAAAGACAACAAGCCGTACGAGCTTAGTCGACCATTGTAGGTAAAATTGATTATTTCGATTGACGATATTGCTCGTAAAGCCATCGAGTCACTGACATTATGGTTTGATTGTTTTGGTTTTGCTTTACCAGCGTTTAAAAGCTTTAATTTAAGAAAGACTTGTCCCATCGTTTTGAAGTCGGATATGGAAGGTATAATAGTCATTAGCTCTCTTCTAAAGTGGCAGTGTGCAGGTGGATAGTGGACCCTGGGCGCTGAAGTGATGTGTACCGTAAGGTCCGTGGATAGTATCGCGTTTAATTTTTTTTAGCTTTTTTATACTGCATTATATATCATAAATTAGGTTTTCGTTAATCTAAAACAGTTTAAAGTTCCGCCTCTATTAAGAACAAACGATTCTGTCTGCCATAGAATTTTACAAATCTTTATTTTTTAAAGTTTTTTTTTATGTTGGAGGAGTAGTTGGCGAGCGTACACGCCACCTGATATCAAGGGGCTTAATACATTTATTCAGTTAGATTTTTGTACACCATGTTTATAAAGCTGAGAAAGGTGAAAAGTAATATTTCTTATCTTACCTATGTATCTAATATACTATGTGTATGTTGAATATACACGTTTAAAACGCTGAACACACTAAATGAATGTTATTAATCCCTAAGGTATCACTGCAACACATGAATATTTATATTTCATACTTTGTATCGCTGAGGTAGCACACTTCGTTGCTTCTCCCGGGGGTGAATACGACGATTGTGCTGGCAACCACAGTCATGATTATAATTTTTAAAGTTACAACTTCCAAAAATTTGTGTTATAAATGTTAACACAATTTGCATCGCTGTTCTCGGTTGTACGTCGCGTATTTACCGCGATTGTGGTAAAAATAAATTAAAATGAATTTTTTTAATACGTCCAATTTATTATTGATGTATTTTATGAAGGTTTGGGTATTTCTAACCATTACTTTAAGGGGTAATAACTAACAAATTTTTCTTGTCATGAGTAAGAATTTTTTTTATGTCTTTACATTCCAGTAGAATAAGATTGTATAATCGACCATGATAAGCGTCACTTAACATTTTATGGTACGTGATGATAATTATTTATATAAGTACTTTTAAAGTAAGTTGTAATTTTTTTTAATTTTTTTTACTCTAGACTTTCAAGGAGATTATTATGAACTTTTCGTTACGTACATTCCACGATTTGGTAGCTGTATTATAGTTATAGCATTTATGATATTTTTTTACCAAATTTTTTTTATACCAATGCTCTTACTTTATAGTTATGTCGGAAACAAGGGTGCAGTTAACGCCCCTATGCTGGATGCTCGGTTCTGTGACGAGGATTGAACCCAAACCGTTAAGGTTATATAAGCTGTCGGTCTAATTAATACTCAGTATATGTGGCCAAATAGTTTTTCGTGCCGTTAGTGGACGTACTTGTATTTACTATAAACTTTTAGAAATTATCAAGATTGTGTGCTTAGTATTGGGATGAATTTTAAAGACTGTGCTTAATAGTATCGTTCATGTTATTTACCTCTGCTTTTCATATGCCGTCGAAAGAAACACTTGCTTCCTATAAATATTTCCTTTATTATTTAAATGAGAAGTTAGATAGATAAAGGTAGAAAAAAGCGTGTGTTTCAAATAAATTACAGAAATATAATGAAAAAATATCTAAAATAGTTTAAAATTTTTAAAACTAATGTATTCGTCCATGACCGTAAATTATTGTAATTTACTCTTTCACTATTCGTGTCACGCCATTTTTTGAAATTACTTAATACTGAGTACATTATTCGATTGAAGCCTGTCGTCTTAACTATCATTATTAAATTATCTTGTACATTGTATAAGTCCTTTGCTAATAAAATCGTAGTTAAGACGGTATGTGAGCAAATTTTTTTTATATTTCATAATTTTTTACATTCCAATGTTTGTCGATATTTAATTTATATTTAAAGAGTGAAATTTTACTTGTGCTCAAATATTTCTATATTTATTTACTGGTCTATTTCCATGACATAGTGTAGTGTCGTAGTATTTAAGTATATTCGTAGGATAAGAATTACATAATCAATTGGTGTAATGCATTCTTGTAATCGATATTTGTAATGTAGTGATCTTCGATGTTAAACGGACTCACATTTTTTCTTCACACATCAAGTATTTCATTCCTCAACGAAATCATGTTGTACAATGAAAATATACTATTGAAAAATAATGTTAAAAAGTACATAAATTATTATTTGTTTTGTGATTTCTAGGTGATTACTATACAATCTTTAAGGATTCGTAGTGTGTCTGTTTATTAGTGTCTAAATATATGTAATACAGTAATCAAATAATAATCAATAATAATTAGCGTGTTGTAAAATCGATGTTTAGATGTATCAGGGTAATTAAGTGTCAAAATTTTACTATAGACCTGTTAGTATACTCGGATTTGATTCTACAGTACTTTCATCTATTCTTCAATCTGTTTGAATTGTTTGCGTACATTTTATGTATCCCTAATGATAGGTGCCTACTTGTAAACAATTATTTTGATAAATTTAAATTTTATAAGCTAAATAATAAACACTATAACTTTATCACTAATTACTTTAGTTAAGATTAATAGTTTTCATAAAATATATTTTTTAAGTCAGCAAATTTACAGATCCACTAACTACAAGGCGCAGTCATAATAAGATAGCTACTACAAGTAAATTTTCTCAATAAAGGCAGGGGTGAAATCTTGTGCAGATTCGAATTCTGCAACAAAGCTATTTTTTTGTAAATCACACGATTCTCTCGTGTTTACACGAATCGCAACACAAAGTTCGAGGTTCATTACAGTTCTATACTTACTCATTTTTGTTTTTGATTAGTACAGACTAGACGAGGTCAAAACATCATTAAATGAACATCATTTAATGCAAGAGCATTAAAATTTAATGTAAATAATTATGTCAGTGTTTATTATTTAGATTTAATGTATAGAAATAATTCGAAGTCGTCTTTTAATTGGCCAGTATTCTTCAAAGTTAGGGCTTATGACAAGGTTTATGCGCAGTGATATTTATAATACGTCCCGAGATAAATTGTATGTTGTAAACGTAGGGCTGCTTGCTAAGTGTAACGAATGTGATAAGAATGGTTAGATAAGATGTATCTAACAGTGCAGCTATTAGTCTGCCCGTATATGAGTCGATAGTGTAAAGTTTACGAATATCGACCAAAATTGGAGCAGTAGTAAAGTAACGAATCTTTTTAAAAGGTAAAATCTTTTTAAAAGTAACAACATATAAAATGTATGCTTGTATTTCAACTTAACAGAGCGCACAGCACGAAGACTTACTGTTGACTTTATATTAAACTCTTACGCTAGTTACTTTGCTATTGATAATAATTATGAATGTAGGGTAATGATTATGCCGATCTCATTGGCATAAGTTGTGATCTTATCACGATAAATGGTTAAGAACTGAATGTTTTTGGTAATAATGGTGTTGAAATTAGTCTTGAATTGAAAATTTAAACAACTTTGACAATATTGCACGTCCACGAGCAAGCTAAATCTTGGTTCCCCGATCGTGCTTATGGGATGGTAGTGGTATTATTGAGAGGTATTAGGTTCGTTAAAATAACAGGTAAGGTAACAGAAATGGATTTTGAAGTTGAATTGTCACTGCCGTTTGCCGAGTTTGGGTCTTTATTTTTTTTTAAACACTATCCAAAAATGAAGCATGGCGTTGGAAGTTATGATTTAAAAAGCCCACTATGTAATCTGACTTTACAACGAAATTTTGTTCATAATAGTTTAATGAATGATATTTACTGAAATATATTACGGACACTATGATTTTTTTTATTGTATCTAATGCTCTCTACTTTGCTTTTATTTAGCTGTATGGGACTAAGTACCTTATTGAATTGTACCTATCCTTTAATCTCATTAGATATAAATTGTCATCTCGAACTACTTTACATACAAATAGAGTAATTTTGTTTTAATTTTTAATAAACAAATTCAATAAGACAGTACCCATAATAAGTTGTGTTTTAGAATTTCGATGCTCAAACCAAATATTTCTTTAAATTATGTTTGCAGAAATGTAACAACATTTAAATAGAATCTCTTCATAGCCTTACTCCCATACATTATAAAAATATTTACTGTCGTTTTTTTAAATAAATAAATTTTTGTTTTGGTCTGTGTGATTGGATGTAAGTTATACTTATTCCCAGATACACTTATACATCAAAAACTATGTATTGCTGCAATAAACAGCAAGGTAAACTTACATTCAGCTGCATAATTTAATTTAATCTATCTTTTGTGAGTAAAAGGTACATTCCGGTTGTGTTAGTTTAAAACGGCGCACATTTATTTAATTCAATATAGCGGAATTAATGAATCGTAAAAAATCCGAACAAACCTATTTAATCTTCAAACTTTTATTTATTTACTAACCAGGCGATGCCAATTCCAATATACATTCCAATGAAGAAAACATTTCGAAGTGTATGTATATATTGATTTATAGTATGTTTATTATGGTTTGCTTTACCTTTATGAATACTCTCAGGTATGCTCCCTTTATACTCAAATCTTTTATATTTTTGTATTAGGTCTATATCAGTAATAAATTATAATACTTTTGTTGTTGTTTATTTCCAATAACCTTTTACCAAACTAACGAAAATGCTAGATTATAATAATTTGTATTTGCTTGTGCTACTTTCAAGTTTCAACTGTACCGTGTCTTGTGAAAGACGCATTAATAAGCTTATGTAGGGTCAAGTAACAACATTTATCATCATCATCATATTATAATTATTTATATAAAGTGCAACTCCGAAACAGGGTGAAACTAGACCAAAAATTATCGACTAAAAACAGAAAAAAAGGAAAATTCTAGTTTATTTTTTATTGATAAATTAAGATTTTTATTTTTCATTGTGGACCCTATTAGATGTACCTAAAAAAAGCGATTTCTTTCAAACTAAAGGGTCGATTTCGTTGAAATAAAAAACAATAATACGTCAAATACTTGGCAGTGAGGATAGAATAACACGTAGCTCTCAAAACATCTATCATGGCCTAAACTTTGACTTTTGTAACAAAAATAAACTTTTTTTGGCAAAATTTGTGACCTATTATTATTCTACAGCGTATTAGCTTAAAAACAAAGAAAAACGTGTGTTCTAACTCAATAAAAACGCTAGAGAGCTGTTAAAGTTGGCCGTTGACTACGTCATCATTTGGGCTCTTACCTAGCGTTTTTATTGAGTTAGAACATAATTATTTTGTTTTTTGTTTTAAAGCTAATATCCTGTAGAATAATTTATAAGTCACAAAATATTCCAGTTATACCTGGATCATTTTGAAAAATTTTGAAATTACTGAAAATTATTGCCAAAAACATACGCTTTTTACACACAATATTCACATTTACATATTGATACCTCTTTTTTTTCTGCAGAAAAATGATTTTAAATCAAATATTTCTGAAAAAAATATAGCCAATCGGCTACCTGTAGCCAGCGGATAAAATAATATCGCCGCTCGATAAGGGATATATTATACCCATTGGCGCTAAATAGCCCCATCTGGCAACCCTGTATCATTCAAAAATAGTACTAAAAGGGATTCATACCAACTGCGCTTTAATTTACGTAGTAACTAGTCTCTAATCTGTGGCTTTAATTTCAACCCTGAAATTGAAGCGTAGGTTGGATAGATGGCGCTGTAAATCTCAAGCTTTTCTGAGTATCTGTTAGCTGAGTATGAAGGAAGGAAAAAAGGAGAAAGTTAAATTCAATGAGGTATTTTATTATTTCCTTGGATGGGCACTCGAGATGATTAAGATTTAACATTAAAAAATGAAATTGAAGAGTTAATAATTTACTAAGCAAATTGCATAAAGCAGATGGTCATATCGAACGCTTGAAATTAAAATCGTAACCAGTACATTCCCGCCCTGACTCTCGTGTAATCTGGCAAACATTCCGTCGCTCCGACGGCAGCTACTACAGGACACTTATCGTAGATATATTTATAACAAGCTTCTTTTATATCTTTTACACCAATTGCATCTATGGAACATAATATGTCGCATAGGGTAGTGCTGTACTGTTTATAAAGTATCCATCGTCCAATAGCGGAACATGTCTTAGTAGCACTTTCGCTATTAGTAAGAACTTTGGTTATTAACTCATTTTTCGCCCTTTCTACTTCTCCTTCAGTCAAAATAGTGCATAATCTCATCCATTCGTCCTGTATTACACTGACCATGTCGTCTACTACCATCATAGGCGATACAAATTGAACTCCCCAAAGTCCCGTGTCCTTGTAGGCTATATTGAAAGCTTTATATGATTCACACAATTGGGAAGTAGATGCACAGCGAGCGACTCGAGTGCTGAGATCCAATCCACCAGCTTGCGATTTGTCCCAACCTCCAACAACTGATGCAGCTAAAGTCATAACAATATTGTCTGGACTGCGAAAACTGGGCCCTTCCACCGCAATGGCCACGTGTGCGACGGACATTGTATCATCTCTATAACTTAATTGAGATCCCGTATAGCGGCATGGGAATGGTTCATAGCAATTCGGAACGGGCAATTTATCCAAAGAAATGTTAGCCAGTTGGACCATTTGTTCGTGTTTCACGGCACCAACAGTCGCTAGTACAATTTTTGAAGGATCTAAAGTTCTCATACGATAGGCGCAAATTGTTTCAGGGTTAAATTTATAAAGATTACACGTTGGGCCCATGACAGTTTGAGCTAATGTTGTACCTTGAAAAGCTGCGGAGTGTAGATAATCGTTCACAAGATCCTTAGTACTTTTATCATGTTGTAGCATTTCCTGGTATACCATATTTTTTTGAAGTTCAATTTCAGAAGGAGAAAGAGCATTGTTAAATAAACAATCGGTCAGTATGTCGAAAATAATCGGTATATCTTCACAAAGGCATTCTGCGTAAAAGCCATTTATCTCCCTTGTGGTGTAGCACTTAAACCGAGCCCCAGTACATGACATTTGATCTTCGAGAACTGTTTTGGTTCTGGCCATAGTACCCTTAAATGCAAGGTGTTCAAAAAAGTGCGATATTCCATTTTCACTTGGACATTCATATCGTGATCCATTGTCAATAAAAAAGCCAATGCAGGTATGCAAGCTTTCTCTTTCCTCGGTTGCTACATTCAGCCCATTGGATAGCTTTGAAAACTCCATGCTGGGCAGATTTTTAAGGTAATTTAAAAAAGTTACTGGGAAGCATTTATTACGAATCGATAGTTTAAGTGGAATAGATGCTGCCAGTATTTTGACAGCGCGGTTCATTATTATTCCGATAGGAAATTAGAAAAATACCACAAAATAAATCAGTAGGTATCTATTACAGAAATTAAGTCAGTTACAATATTTATTGAATTTATTAGTTACCACAGATAAGATATTGACAGTAAGGCACCATAGATAAGCACATATACTCTTAGAGAAATTATAAAATTATTATTGTTAGCAACACAACTCGAATCAAAGAATTAAAAAAAAATTTATAACAGTGAATAAAATTATATTAAAGCGGTTTCTTATTACCTTGGAGTCTACCTTCTACCTACTTATTACCATAGAATCAATTCTTATTTAAGAACCTTGGTGTAGACAATAGTAGGAATATTTTTTTAATGATTGTCAATTTTATATTTGTCTGAGAGTCATTAGGAAAGAAGTCCCGCGGTGATTTGTGGAACTAAATTGACAGGTCGGCCATATAATGCCATATAATGAATTTTTGCCGTATTGATGGAGAGTTTTATTATATGAACTTTTTTTATTTAAGAGACAAAATAAGTATTATAAACTTAAAATTACTATTAGGTATTTTAAATTGTTCATAATTTAATTTTGCAGGTGTGTCATAGAAAACTGTAACAAGAATCACAAAAGAAGGTATAACAGCGGCGAGTTCTTCGGCAAAAATTGTCACCCCCGGGAAGAGTCGTCCGCATCCGAAAAGGTTCGATTTGTGCGCCACCTGGCAAATGAAATATTGTAATAATACCTATAGGTTAAAGTGTATGAAATAACAGTAATATCAGTACCATTAATTACCCACTACAGGGTCGGGTCTCCTCTCACAATGAGAAGGATGTAGGCCTTAGTCCACCACGCTGGCCTACTGCGGGTTGGTGGACTTCGCATGCCTTTGAGAATATTTTTTTTTTGTGAACTCTCAAGCATGCAGGTTTCCTCACGATGTTTTCCTTCACCGTAACAGCAGGTGATATTTAATTTTATAAATCGCACATAACTTTTATTACAAAGTCATTGGTGCGTGCCACTGGGATTCGAACCCGGATCCCTCGATTCGAGGTCGAATTCTAAGCCACTGGGCTATCACCGCTGCTAAATAACAGTAATAATTGTATACAATTTAAGAGCTTAGATTGTTTTATCTCAATATTCAGGAAATGGTATTATAAATAAATTAGTCTAAATGTAAAGTAGGTGTATCATTTTCGCATAACTGGCAACATTATGTCGCGCGTATACAGCGCTGCGTCTGGGGGACTTCTTTTATGAAAAGGACTCTACTTCAATTTATTACCTACCTAATAAATTGACACATAGGTAGGTATTTATAATTTAAAGTTGACAAAACATTTTGTTAGAAGTTTGGTTTAAACGTACTTACTAGCAATGTTCAGATTTACTGGATCGATTTCGAAGATACTGAAAAAATTTCAGCGTCCATATTCTTTGTTTGGATGTGGTCCTTGTGCGCCTGTAGGACCTAGTACTAAAACTTCTGGATTGGCAAATGGGATGAGAGTGGCAACTGAAGAATCAGATTCATATATGGCATGTGTGTCTCTCTTTGTTGAAGTAGGACCAGTCTATGAGAAGCCTTTAACCCATGGAATTACTCATTTTATTGAACATATGGCGTATCGAGGTTTTAAATCGATCGGTAAGCAACAACTAGAAGAGTATATTGCTGATATCGGAGCAAAGATGACAGTCTCTACAACAAGAGAATTTCAAGTATTCTCTGCGCAATGTCCCGTTGCCAATGTTTGCGATATAGTAAACATATTCTCTAAAATAGTGACAGAACTTGAATTATCACAAACAGAAATAGATATGGCAAAATATATGATTGACATAGAATCTTTTGATGCCGATAACAATCCTAAATTAGTCGTATCAGACTACTTACACGAAACTGCGTTTCAATGTACCCCGTATGGTCGGCGTGTTATGGGGCCTTCAAAAAATATAAAGAAGTTTGATAAAAATACGATAGAATGTTTTATGAAACAATTTTATTATCCTGCTAGGTTTGTTTTAGCTACATCGGGAGCAGTTAAGCATGAGGATATGGTAAATTATGCTCAAACTTTTTTTGGTAAAATGGAACCGACCTGCGGTGTAAATGATTGTCCACCACAACGTTTCACAGGGTCCCAAATTACATATCGAGATGATACGATGCCACTAGTCCACGTAGCTCTCGCCGTAGAAGCGCCCGGATATAAGAATACTAGTGACTATATGATGATGTTGTTAGCATCGAACATGATCGGTTCGTGGAGCAAAAGCCAAGGCGGACATGACAGGCACGGATATCCATTAGCCCGTGCGGCAGCTACATCTAATCTATGTGATAGCTTTGAGTCATTTTACATTGCATATAGGGATGTAGGTCTCTGGGGTATTTATATGGTTGCTGAAATGATGGATATAGAAGATATGATTAGTAATGTTCAAGATCGATGGATGCATCTCTGTACGGCGGCTTTGTTTAATGACGTCGAAAGGGGAATAAATACGACAAAGTTGGAACTAGCGAAAAAAATAGAAGGCTCTACTAAGTCTTGTTATGATATTGGGATACAAATGATGTATACTTGCGAACGAAAGAATTTGTCGGAAATGTACGGGGCGTTGTCAAGAGCGAACGAGAAAATTATCAAGAAAGTGACAGGTGGATATTTGTACGACAGGTGTCCAGTAGTAGCTGCCATCGGACCCGTCGAAGCTCTTCCCGATTACACCAGGACTAGAGCTGGAATGTACTGGCTTAGGTTATGAGGAAACATTGAATATAACCGTTTTAAATATGTAAGGTATTTTTAACTGTTTCACGTTATCTACTTTTAAAATACATATGTATAAACGTGAAGACGTATGGTTGGTGACAAAATCATCGCCTATGAACTGAGATGTGCCGCGGTCGATTGAGATGCCCTTGTTTTTCAAAAATACTCGATAGATATTATAAATTTCATATTTTAGTTGTTTGTCACTTTATTTATTTCTTTTTAATCCCCGATGCAAAAGGAGGGGTGTTATAAGTTTGACGTACTTGTCTGTTTGTCTGTCTGTGGCATCGTAGCTCGCGAACGGATTAAGGGATTTCAATTTCGTTTTATTGTATGAAAGGTGAGTTACGGGCTGAAGATGAAAGTTGGTTGAGTCGTTTAAAAGTTGTGGGGGGTGAAAATGAGGATGAAAATCCGAAATTTCGACAAGAGTCTATGTATTAACAACTTAACAAAATCTACATTATCTACAATAAAAAAGTTAAATAAACACCCGACACAATAACCTGAGTTCCCTTAAAAAAGTAAAAAATATTGAAAGAAACTCAATCTTGAAGTATCTAAGTAATTATGTACGAATATGTACGAGTATTAATAATTCTAAAAAAATACATCGTGTTGGGGGACCGCTCCAAACCTAACAGTTCAATTACAATTATTACAAATACGATAGTCTAAACTAACCTAACCTAACTAAGCAACATAGACGAATAAGTATTTATCAGAATTATTAATACTTACTCGTACATACTTGGGTACTTTAAGATTGAGTTTCTTTCATTATAATTTAAAGAGGCTCTCATAGGCCTAGGTACCCGGAGGCCCTAAAGGAAAGCCTATATATAAATTATATCAAAACAACTGACACGGGTTGGGTAATGTAATGACCATAGGCCTTGTCAGATGTTACGGAATTACCACCAGTCTGTATTCGAGCAGCGTAAGAGATTTTGCTCCCTGCCTCCACATATTGTGGAATGTGACCGTGGTCACCAATTGGAATTATAAACAATATCTAGAAATTACACAGGGCATTCCTTAATTCATTCTAATCTGAGATTGAGGTAGATACTTTGTTCTGTCCGATAAACCATTAGTGGGTAATATCGTATCTACTGATTTTAATATATTTTATCGCATGTTTTCAGTTCGTGGAGTGCATAGTGCAAACAAATTTGGCACGGAACTTACACATTGCATAGGCCAAAGGTGCAGACACGATACCTTTCAAACTCAAATATGATATAATTTGTATTATTAGGTGTACTGCAAATTCATATAACGCAGATTGTACTTACTTTTATAATGTGATTAATTGTCTCTAAGTAACATTAATTTGCAAATATTATATCTACTTATGTTCAATTGAAACACAAGAAAGTGTTTCACCGACTGTTCTCAAGCTACGGTTGACAGGCATCACCCCAAAGAACTTAAAGCATGAAGATTTCTACCATTTCCAATTCTTGAGAAATCAGAACTAAGAACCTGTATTCATATTCATTTCCGAATATTCATATACGAGTAAGATGAGTTTTGCGCAGTCGCGAGTATTAGGACCTAATTCGGTGTGTAAACAAGAAGACTCCTTAGGGCGCAAGCCTCGTTTATTGCTTCACGTCATCAACGTAATATAAAATGGATCCTCTTCGTCGCAGATAAAATAGAATTTGGGCGTTGCTTTGAGATTACATCTCGTCGTCGGCTCGACTGGGATTTCGATGTCGACGACGGTTTCGCTCAAGACTGCTTCACGGAGTATATTTGGAGTGAGTCCGTTATTCAGCTACCGAAATTTGAATGTTTAGGTACGTTTTAAGCCGCAGATTTTCTTGAGAGTTGTTAAACGGAAACGATAGTGTCCTTTACATTGCAACCTAAACTCATCGTTATAGATTGTTTTTTCTATGACAAACGCAAGGTGCAACTTGACTAGTCTTTTCGCATTGGTTTCACCTACCATTTTGGATGAGCCTTATTGCTTTGAAAGAAACTTCCTTATTGCTATTTTCAATGGAAATTATAGTTTGAAAGTGACTTACGTTAGTGCTTACTAGGACTTTTATTTGTAATCCATCTATCGTAAACTTATCTATTTACACACAGTGTCGTCAATGTTGCATTGCTATAAGCAAAATTTTTAGACACACTTTCTTAGCAATTAGTTTGTGCAGTTATATTGTAGTACTGTTTAAATTATACAACCTTTATTGCGAGAGATCCAATTAGCTTTTAAAATGTTATAGTCGTAAAAGCCTTTGTAGTAGCGAAGCGGCCCGTAAACCACTAAGACTCCAGTCTCAACTCTCAACTCAATAGCAAACTCAGAACTAAAACAGAATTTTTTTAAGTGGTCATTAAATTATATTCGAGACTAATTTATTTGCTGCAATTATTTCAGCGTTGACAATATACCTAATTACAAATACAGATTTTTATAATGAAAAGGCAAAAAGGATATTTAAATCTAATCAACTTGCTCGATCTCTATGCTCTATCATTATGATGTCATGAGTTCCAGGTAAAACAGGATATCAGTACATACATAGTAATAATACCTAAGATACTTAAATTACGATGTTCTTTGGGCACTTGAACTTAAAGATTTTTTTCTTATTTTTCAACCACATTAACGCTGAACGGTGCATACTTAGATAAAACCAACCATGCACCTGTTATGTATAACTACGGAATCTTTAGTGATATTAAACTTTTATATTTAAAGTTATAGTAAACCTTCAAACTAAGAATGGTCTCTATAAATCAGAAATGTAATTTAGTATTTTTTTAAGTTAAAAATTAATAAATAATGAGACATCCTTTATTTATGTTGATTGTAGTCACGAGGAGGTACCTACGGTAGGTACTTGACAATCCCGTTAGGCTCCTTGAAAGAAATTATTGGAATTGCAAATCGTTTTAAGCATTCTTGTTATCGGGGAAGGGAGCAATAAAATTAATCATCCACGTTCAATTGCTTATTTATAATAAGCAAAACAAATTTAATTAATAAGAAAATAAAGAAAAATTCCAAAGATTTGGGCTTATCAGGCTAAGTGAATTAAGGTTAGTAGCACTTAATACTTACCTAGTATTCAGATAACAACTTTTAATATTGTTTACAATAATTGTAAAGTATTTGTAGAAGAAAAAAAAGATCCTTACCTTTCCACAAGAAATACTTCATACAATAATCAATAGTATATACAAATAAAACTCAACAATCAGTCGCAGTCAAATAGATCGATTCCCGTCTCATCCTTTTAGTTGAACGACAAATCCTCCATTGTTCGTCCATTATGCGGCATTACTGAGGCCTAGCGTCCGTCCGTCGGCCCAGATCGCGTGGATGCTCCATGAATAATTCCCGCCAGATTTGGCAAGGCCCCCTTGGATATGATCCCAATTCCCGAGTTTGCTCGTATCTTTTACTGCCCCATATCTCGCGAACCATGGAGCCCGTTGTTCGTGGGTACTGCCCTATACTACGATATTCATTTACTATCTCGTAATGTGGCAGTAGGTACCTACGTCTGACAAAACCAATGACTTGTTCTACAAAATTGCAGAATTACTTCTGACTATCAAGCTTAGAAATAAGTTGATGCAAATTGTACACAAAAGTGTGATAGCTACAATATAATATAGGAATACAATGAAATGCAATGATTTCTACTTACTTGTAGTAACAAGTAGCTAAGGACGTGTTTTTATACCTTTTAACGAAATCATTTATTTAGGTGGAAGACCGGAACACTTTAACGTGGTTGCTTCGCGCTCGCTCGGTATCTACCGACAAGTGTGTCATCGCGAAATGCGGGAATAGGTACTGCGAGGAGTATACACGGTTCGATTTTAGTCGCACGATTAGGTTGCGCCGCAAATACCGAGTGTGTAAGTAGTTTAAGCAGTGATAGCCCTGTGGCTAAGAATTCGGCCTTTTACTCGAGGGGTCCGGGTTCGAAACCCAGTGGCACAAACCAATAACTTTCTTGAAAAGTTGTGCGCTTTATAAAAAATATATTGTTATATCACTTGCTCTAAAGGCGAAGGAAAATATTGCGAGGAACGAGGAATACATGCATGCCCGAGAGTTCATAAAAAATGGTTTCAAACGCACATAAATTCTACCAACCAGCATTAGACCAGCGTGGTGGATCAAAGCCTACATCCTGCTTACTGTGAAAGGGGTTGTAGACAAGTAGTTTAAGCTTGCCGCAAGTACATAGTTAGAATTTCCAACACGAAAGTTAAATTGGCTCTGATTTGTACCATGCGGCTTATAATTCACATACGGCGGGTAACCAAAATCGAAAAAGCAATTTTAGGGTACACAATGTATTGTAGGGTACATAATGTAAATCCTTCATAAATGGGGTGCGATGCAACCAGGCAAAAATCGAGTCGTGTATTCCTTTACGCGCTCGCATTTTTTGTGGCACAGCACAGGGAACACCCGCGACAAACATAATTATTCCTTTTACCCCAAACGTTCGTTGTGACTTTGAGTCGTTCCGCGTTACTCTTTAACAAAGTAGTAGGTACCTACCTACCTACTGTAAAAATTTACTTTGAGTCTTCTGACATGTTTTTTGGTTGGATCTTGTCATTAATTTTATGTAATTGAGATAATTGCGACACATTTTATAATTTTATTTCATTAAGTTCATTAAAATGTCTGTCGTCGTTGTATGTAAGACTCCAGACCTACTTATATTTTTAACCCCCGACGCAAAAGAAAGGGTTATAAGTTGACGTGTCTGTCTGTCTGTCTGTCTGATTCTTTCGTAGCACCGTAGCTCGCGAACGGATGAAGCGATTTCAATTTAGTTTTTTCTTTAAGCAGATAAAAGGCACGTAGCTGGCGGAGATTGAGCTATTGAAAATTTACATTTAGAAATCTTGTGGGAAAGGCACGGACCCAGAAGTAGGGTAGAATAAATGTATTGCTGTAATAATTATAATTTACTTATAACAGTTGTAATTCCTAGTAAAGGACACATTCTCCATTCGCATTTGTTATCTCGTTAACTTCCAATCCATCACTCTGAACAAAGGCTGTCAGCAGAAATAATAGCGCTACGGTAATAAAGCTCTAACTGGTTTAGTTTACTTTCATAGTGCTATAACAATATAATTTTTCATATATTATTAGTCATCAGATTAAATATCATTTGCACTAACAGTGATAGAAACATCGTGAGGATACCTACTTACATGTTTAATTCTCCATATTGTTATCAAAAGGTGATGTCCACCAAAACGTCTAGGCAAGTGTGGTGAAGTTACTCCTTCATTCCTCTCATTGTGAGAAGCGACCTGACTGTCCAGTGGGTTACTAATAGGTTATAGAGAGCGTGAGTACATAACTACTAGTGAGACCTACATAATGTACCTACATAAATACTTTACACACAATAAAGCAAGCAGCAAGCTGGTTCCCATCCTTTATCGCCTTTTGAAAATAAACTCAAACTACCTGATTAAAGTGGTCAACATCGCTACTAGTAAAAAGTACGGTACATAAGACAGAAGCGGAAAATCTTTTAATGTATCACTCACTGGACTAACGTTTTTATTATTTGTTGCGGGCCCTCATGGCCCGAGTAACACGCATTCTGTGAAAAGGTGTCAGGTATCTACTTATATAGAAGCTCTGTGATAGACGGACAGATGGCGGAGGCATAAAAATATCAATAGAAATTAGTTATGATAAACTTTTATATTTAAATGAATCATGTTAAATATACAATTAAAAAAAAATAAACACATGACCAGGATAATTTTCAATCCAAAAAGTCATAGATTGTAGTTCCCCGTTGAGAGCGCTTTCCGCCAACCACAATAATCAGGCAACATTGTTCTGACTTTTACTTTATTATTTTTAAGAAAAGTCTTCCCTTCCAGCAAGTAGCCACAAAACCTTATAAAACCACAGTCCAATTTGAATATGCCAGTCAAATTGCCTGAGTCAAATCCAACTTTCTATGCAAATTATTAAATAGTCTTTTTACAGGTAACTTAATGACATTTTAAATTAGCTCGGCTTTAAACCAACGCTAACTAAGTTGAGTATTATTTTACCTGAATTATGGGATTCCATTCCAATGCGTTAAAATGAAATTAGGTCCTTTGTGCGATTCTAGTATGCACTTAGAGGGAGGTAACCAACCATCACAATGGATGAGTTAAGTATCGATGAGCATAGCCAAGAATGCACTGAATTTAATGTGTTCCATTTTAGCAAACGTTAAATGTACCCATTTAAATGTTAAATTTTAAAGGGAATACAACCATTTGAGTAGCAGAAAATAACCACGATACTACTACAATATCTTAATACTCAATCACTATTTTTCTCCTTCATCATCAATAATATTCTGTTATTAAGCAAGCATTAGCTATATGCTCAGCAATATTAATTTTATGAATTAGTAATTTGTGTACTAACCATTTCGTTCGCTTTATTTGAGGTTGGCTGTTACTGTCCATGGGCTGGAATAACCATTTAACATCACATGGCACATTTACTTACATATTGTAACTAGATACTATTGACTATTTATCCAATATCAAAAACAGTATTAGTAGGAGGATCAAATTTATTTATTAAAAACAACAATCTCAATCTCAGTCACTCCTTCCTTGCTTAGATATAGCTTCCGTGTTATTGCTTTGTGTACCCTGTTTCGCCATTTTTTGCTGCTCACTGTTTGAAGAGACCAACAGATCATTTTTTGCCTCTAGTGATCGAATCGTCTCAACCAGGGAATTAATCAATCTATAATTCAACGGGTAGCACCATGTAGCAACGTCATGAGTGACTAGATTATCCATAATTACAAAGTATCGAATATTTCTTTATGGAGAACAAGTAAACATGTTCACTTCACACGGGTGAGCGGCGCGCGGGGGACAATGTGTTGGTTGTGGTGATAAAGTCTAAGCTAATTAGATAAGTATCGGTGTTAAAACGATTATTAATTATCTATGTGTCTCTTATTTCTAGATTGGATTAAAGTTTTTTGATACTTAGTCTTAGGCTAAATGGCTAAATGAAAAACTGTGCCGAGTATAAAAGACACGGGACTACGTTACTCCACTATATTTTTCACTTTCCAGAATAAATGGACTGATATTTGAATACGCTTTTATCGTTTGTGTTTGTATGAAAAGAAAAAGAAAAATGGAAAAGGCCTTAATTGGAGGACAGAGAGCACGTGAGCCACATTGCATTTTTTCATTAATTTGTCCATTAGGTCTTTAAAAGAGGATACGCTTTATATAACTTATAAAATTCACTGGATCGTAAATCAATTTTACGTTCTTGCTATTTTTCGATAAGTTAACATATCTAATTATTATGTTTGAAGAATGATTTTAGTATCACTACACTAGACTTTCAGTAGACTAGCTAGACGTCGTTGAAACTGGAATGGAGCCGGTTGGCCGATGTTCATTGGCACTCGAGCATAAAACAGACGCACGGTCAAAGAGTTATCTGAAAGACTCGAGTGCATTTGATTGCATTTTTCCATACCCGTCGGATCACAATAAACGCTTTTGAGCGGGACTGTTCGCAGAAATACGGTGTTTTTGACAACCTTAGGAGTGATCGACTTTACAATAAAAGCAAAATGTCAGGTCCAATAAACTTGTCTGTTTACTTTTCACAGGCTCTATTGGGCTCTATCAATACTTTCTGGTATGAACATTCAAGACAGTTTTGAAAATTTAACCGAAAGAGATGAGCTCAAACGCGTAGGTAGGTACCTCACCTTACCGACTCTCATAGCTGGGTTTTCTGATAATCGTGAATGCAGTTTTTTGGCAGAATGACAGGAGACAATAAACCCATTCCTTTTTATTCATATTTTTCGCATTTAAACTTTTAGAAGCAATGGCACTCTTTTCATACCGTTAAAATCAAACAAACATCCAACAACTTTTTTGCGGTGTAGTGCATGGCTATCCGTGGTCCATCACCAGTATCCAGTAGGTACTGACCTACCAGTATAGTATATAGTCACACTTGACTAAAGAATAGTTCATAATTTACTTTTAAAAGAGTGCTGGGAGTTTTCTTTCCATCTGGTTTTTTCTCCCAGTCAAAGTTTCGCCTGAAAGGCGATCAAAATAGAAGAATGTATCTATAATACAATTTATAATTATGTTTATTAAGTTTGCACAAATTGTACCTGATAATAAAAGCATTTGAGTTTGAGTTTATCACCAAACTAAAGCGTTTACTCTAACCTCAATCTATCCGCAAGCTTCAGAGGAATATTTTAACGTGGCTCCTATCCGTTTTTTACTCTCCAATATATGACGATTAATACAAGCACTCTCCAGTTGATAGCAATCGACGACTAGTGCAGAGAAAAGCGTCTGACGTCACCTCATCCGACACAGGCGATCGCAGGCTCATCAGAGTGCTTGAACACGTACGAGTGTGTCACTTACACATGCAAGTTCCTTTTTAGTTTCAAGAATTATAGAATATCAGTGTCGCGAATATGAATATTACCCTCCGAGTAATCGTATTAACGTTAACAATAATAACAATAAAATAAATAATTCCCACCTGAAAAAAACTTGTCGTATAGCAAATTTTGGCAAATTTTTGTATGAGGAAAGTCTCATCGATCTCATTCAAACCAATTTTGAGAAAAAATAAGGGAACAATAACAGCAATAATATTTATAATTATTACTGCGTAAATTATAATAATTAACAGCTGCCAGGAGTATGCCCCCGGCCTCCCTCTGATATGGGGAGAGACCCCTACGCAACAGTGGGCGATAAACGGGTATGCAACCTGGATAGGCTTTATTTAAAGTTGAACCTTGTAGACAGCGATGCTATCCAGGATTTTTCAGTTTCAGATTTGTAAAACGTTTTTTAACAAGCCAATGGTTAGACAGAAGTACCGTCTTTGAGATCCTCTCGTAGATACTTAATCCGTCGATATTACGAAACTCGGATCAGTTCAATGCACAGGCAGTCCAATTAGTGGTATTAAAATATTTGGCTAATAAGTTACGTATTTAAGAACTTTAATAGGTGCCTTCCTGAGCGTTTTATTCATAAAAGAAAATCTTTTTAATAACCTATCTAATTAAGGTTTGGTCATCCAGGCAATTTTCTCAAATTAGATGACAGAAAAGAATACTCGTAAACAAAAATTATAAGGGTATTTTGAATGGTACCGGTTCCATCATAAAGGTATCACCGAGTATAAATTGCTATATTTGGCGAATCTAAACTATCTAATCTAGCAGGTATAGCGACTGCTAAACCTTAAGTAGAATAGAAGACCCTATTAGCGGTTATAAAGTCCCACATGAGTTAACATTACATTACATTTTAAACACATATTAACAAAAACTGAACTAAAAAATGAATTAATTTAGAAATTTACTAAGACCAAAGCACTGCTCATTAAAATTAAATAATTTATGTTAACTTTAAAACGCAGGTCCTGTACCTAATGTTTTATTTTACGAAAAGTGCCAAGTTTGTACGGCCATTGTTAGAGAAACTTTTTGAAAAATGTTTGGCGGAAATTTTCCTTGGTAATTACGATCGAGTAGTTTTTCAAGTCTTCTGCTAAAATAATCTAAACAGTTGGTATATAGGACCGTTGGAATTCGTCTGAAGAGATACCTTCTGCTGTCTTAATAACCTGCCTTCAATTAAGCAAGTTCATCATGTGTTGGGGAGATTTTAGTCATCTGTACTTACTAGTACAGTCCAAACAAGTCCAAATTTATAAGTCAGATTACTACTTGTATCTTTACTAGTTTTGGGTAAGATAGTCTACGGGGCGTAGTGACTATTTTACATCAAAGTTCTTGCACTGAATTCTAACACGCCTTTTTGCCTCTTTATTATAATTGAATGGAGTAAAACAAAAACTCGCAGTAAAGTATAAGGGTGAGGTTATACCTAAGTTTACCACTGCGTCGAAGGTTCCGGCTGTTTAAACGCATCGTAAAAGTTACGGCGCAATAATCCACGGGGTCTTACGACTATACTTCTATAAGCGTACCTATATTTTTAATTTTATGTTGTATCTCCGGAGTAAGACGGTCCTTTGGAAGACGCTTATGGTTCCTCCAATAAAGGGACATCACCGTTTTATTTTAACCCGCTGTGAGGTAAGCTAGTTCTTATAATGTGGTGTGTATTCGGAGGCCACAGTCTTTTACTAAATCGCAAAAACACTGTTAAATCTTTTTGATGCCCTGGTATGTTCTAGAAGCGTAGATCGTCAATGAAAAAGAAATAAGATTCGCAGACAAAATTCTTTTAATTACCGTCTGCCTAAAGCCATCTTAGCCAACCTTAATTGCGTATGCTACGTAAGCTCGGGATTAGGTACTAGTACCTGCCTTGTTCGGTGAAGAGGGTGCCGATTGTGAACGCATTGACTTTTAGGTATTTGTGACGAGAATAGGTATGAATTAATCGCTATATTGATATGGTCTCAAATTATAGATTTTAAATTTTAAAAAATCATTTCATTCTACAAGTCATGCCCTTTCATTTGATACTTGTAGAAGTAAATTTATTGTAAATTTATTGAATCCTGGCAATCATAAGTGCCTAGGTACGTGATAATAAAAATCACCCACCGTTACGGGTTTTTAATGATTTATTCATATTTTCACTTGTTGGAGAAAAATATGACTTGTTAATAGAACTTGTAATTAACGCAATCTGGACCGATATCTTCGTATTTTTCTCTTGACATCCAGAATTCACTGATAGTAGATAAAGAAGCCATGATAGATCCACCCGCCCAGGGCGCTATATTTCTCGCAGACATCTCATCCACTTTGGCCTTTATACCCGGTTCATCGGTGACACGTTGTGACAATTCAACCCCCAACCTTTGAGGGAGTCCGGGAAACATACTGGACCCACCAGACAGCACGATGTTGCTATAAAATAGCGGTCTATAGTCCATGTCACATTTGTTAATGCAACTGCAAATATCATCCACGATGCTTCTAGAGCTATTGTCTAGAAGAGAAGGGCAGAAAAGGATTTCTGGACATGTGAATCTCTCCTTGCCTAGTATTACATGCTGTCCGTCCGGTAAATTGAACTGAACTGTTTCTTCATCAGCAGCGGACGATGAAGCTAGTTCTTCATCATAATTCTTGCATACATAACACATTTTTACCTGAAAATATTTTAAATTACACGCGTAACAATTTATTAATATTCTGTAAACATAGACCTGTTAATTGAATGCTTCACCCAAGCGTTGATTTAAAAAAAATCAAATGGTCTGCTTTCGGAATATCAGTGACCTGGGTGTCTGCCTCATTCTATTTTCTTTCTTTTATAAGCAATATAAACAACAGTCAAAGAGGCAGACACGAGCAAATGTTATAGCACAGTTTTTTTGACGACATTTTTGAAGTGCTATTAATTGAAAACGCAGCGCTGCGATGGTGGCAGACTATTTTTCTGCGATCGTTCACGGGATTTTTAAACGAACACTGCAGGTCTGCCAAACGTGCAAATCATTTATTTTTTTATATCATAAAAAAATCTTTAAAAATTCATAACTTCAAAAATCAGAGTCCTAGATGTCTGCCTTTTTGATTTTCTTCATTTGACCAGGTTTATAAACATCAGCCTTAGAGGCAGACACGAGCAAATGATATAGTATAGCTGTTTTTTAACATTTTTAAGGGGCTGTCAATTGACAACGCAGCGCTACCATGGTGGCAGACGCGGTCCTTAATATTGCCTTTCGTATAATTATCGCTATTAATAAAGTCTGCCACACGAGCCGATCATATATATTTTTTGCTCGCCAGCTCCCTATCTATGTCAGTTACTAAGAGTGGCTACAAAAATGACTATAATTAGTATTTGCTTAGCATTGATACAATATATACCTATTGTTACGACTTTACTGACCTTAATATCGTCTAATATATCCATATCTGCAGGTGTAGTGAACGAATATCCTTTTTTCGTTAGTAACTTGTTAAGATGATCCGTCAATGTTTGTCCATTGAGTTTTGAAGATACGGTGGCGTGTTTCAAGGGAAATCCTTCAAAAACAGGCGAGGCGTAGCAACATGATGCACCATTCTCCCAAACTATTCCAGATGTTCTGCCACTGGCTTGGAGGGCGAGTGCTGTCGACGCCGCGATGTAAAGATCGTGGATCATGAATGATTCAAATAAAATTTCGGCCATCTGTTCCCTGATAATATATAACTCCATTAAGTTAGTCTTTTGAGACTCTCAATAAGGAAAATCTCTAGCTTATCTAAGAAATTGGTGTCGTCAAAGTGGTCTTGATTTCGATTTGTCGAAAGCCATATAAGTTGGATTAAAGAAAATGTTTACTTGGTGAGTTATTATTATTACCAACTAGTTTTACAACGACAATTAACCAATCTCAAAGAAGTTTCTTAGGGAAAAAATATTATAATTTAACTTAATGATTCCTTACTTATGCCGTCTCGGTGTCAGAGGATGGACCGCGTGTAGTACTTGAGCCTGTTCTGGACCGACATGGAGCTCTTTATAGAACAAGTGATGCCAGAATTTCTCCATCTCTTCCCAGCTATCGACAAATCCATCTTTCACAGGCCAGGTCAGGTCGGATAGTCCCCGATTGCGGACTGCTTCCTTTGCAAAGTAAATATCAGGGAATCCGTCCGTGAGACCACGTTTCCGGAACCTGTTGAATAATATAACATTGATTTACTTGTAAGTAATAGATAGGTACTATAGGTAGACTGACAAGTTTATGTTCATCGACCCGCATAGGACGGTGGCCGTGGTCTAAGAACTACATCCTTCTCGATTGCTCAGTTCCGCAAGAAATTTCAGCACAATTAAACCGGAAGTAGGATTATTGATGTAGCGTGTAGACACGAGATACTCCTTGCAGCTGATGTTGTATTATATTTTTGGAGTTGCAAATGACCAGAAATAAACTAAGTGAAGTGTCTTAAAAGAAAAATTTTTGAAATAGAAGTAGGTATGTATTACTATGTTCGATGAGCCTACATTATTTTTTTAACGTAGGTATTATACTCTCAAGTTTCAACCTACACGTTGAGACGGCGAAGATTATCCTCGGAAAACGTAGTCGTTTTTCCATTAATAAGAACGTGACAATTCAACGAAACATGTTTTGAGACGTGACAAGATGTTATTACGTGGTTTTAGGTTTGTTGAATTATATTTAGCTTTATCTTACTTCATCAAGTGACTAAACTAATCTCTATTTACTTAGTCATGCGTAACTTTAAGTTACATACATGGTTGTAGGTCCACAAGTTTGGAGTATATAAGTAGTTGTGCTTTGTTTGTAAATGAAGTGAACGTAGAAGGTACTCTATCCTTGTTTAGTAGCAGCGTACTCACCGCCTTTTATGTCATTTATAACAAAAAAATAATACTTAACGAATTAGTTTGCATTTTACGATATAAGACCTGGATATCAACAGCTTCCAATATAAATTGTCAGAAGGATGCACTATGTAGACCCCATTTATACTACAAATTGCTCAGACGCAACCGCTTAAAGCTGTCGGCAGTGCTACAAAGTTACCGTCTGACAACCGACGGCACGATGCTCCTTGGGAACGCTTCTCCCGCCAACCGGCTTTAGTGTCTAACGATCCCATATCCAACACCACGCCGACGAGAGCGACGCTTGACGACATCGTGTTCGTTATAGAATGCATAAATTGAGCCCACTAGACCAATATTTCGTAGTAACAGACGTTACCACCCACAACTGTTAGCGCGATGCTCCATTGATATGGCTCTCCTGCAAATGTGGCTTTAGAAAGTAACATTCTATTAAAACTACAAAATTTCCAATAGAAATCGCACTCAGCTCGCGTTAAAGCTCGAAACAGTTTATGGAGGGAGAGGAGCTAAAAGATTTAAAGTTACCGTCCGACAACTGACGGCACGACGCTCCTCGGGAACGCTTCTCCCGCAAATCCGGCTTTAGCGTCCATCGATCCCACATCCAACACCACGCCGACGAGAGCATTGCTTGACGACATCGTGTAAGTAATGAAACAGACAAACTGAGCCCACTAGATCTATTTCTCGCTATAATAGACGTCATTTTATCCTTTGGAATAATTGATACTGTCTCGAACTGAATCGATACTATACATGCTTTGAGAGGTATGCTAGGAAAGGTGAGTAAAATACCACATATTATTCGTATTAAACAGGAAAGCAGACTACATGAAAGAAATAATTTAAATTATATTTTACTCGGTAATAGATACACGAGTAGGTACTGCATACACATGTCATGATTAAAGTAGAAAGAATTTCGTTCCGTTAATTTATCCATAATTACATTCATTAAAATTTTCGTTAAGGAAAATTAAACCTTCCAACTTTCAGAAATTACAAAATTTGTTGAATAGCTGAATGAAATACCTCGTAGCTATTACATAATTTTCCAGCCCAGTGGAATTGTCAGTGGTAAATTGTGGCGCTTACTGCCGTGTCCGGATTAATAGGCAAGAGCCAACGTAATCGCAGCCTTAACGCACCTGTGCGTCAGATTAGCGCTCCTTTGTACTCGTTCATCGTTCCCAGCACGAGCTGTGTACTACGTCCGACTTAGAAAGACTTGGCAGTGGAATATCTCGCATCTCATTAAGTTTATAAGTCTTATCATTCAGGGAGATTCTCTAGAGCATCCTTTACCACGCTGCGCCAGTGTGAATTAGGGAAGACAAAGGCTAGTAATAAAGTCACGACATTCTTGCATTCAAATTAATTCCATCTTTTATGAACTTGGCCTTGCTTGTGATAATTCATCCAATCTCGGTTCTGTACTAGTGAAGATTCAAACGTACAAACCCTAAGAATAATATTAACAGAATGAATAGAATTAGGGACTTAAATATTTCTGGTGTGGCAAATATTTAATTGGCCGACCCAGTGAAATTTTCGGTGAAAATGTCAACCCAGTGAAAATGTCGGTAAATTGTGGCGCCTGGCTGCCGTGTCCGGATTATTAGGCAAGAGCCAACGTAATCGCAGCCTTAACGCACCTGTGCGTCAGATTAGCGCACCTTTGTACTCGTTCATCTTTGCCGGCCTGAGCTGTGTTCAAAGCCCAACTTAGAAATGTAACTTGACAAGGTTTATGTCACGCACCTCATCATATTGCGGAAAATTGAACTATCTAATAGATTTTACTGGTGGATATGGTGTTTTCTTGTGTTTGAACTAATGAGTTGTTGATGTGTTTTGCATTTAGTGCCTCTCATACCTCTTCACATTGTGACACAAGCTTCGTGACAATCGCGTGATACGAAAAGTCATGCTCTACCTATTAAAAGTTTGACAGCCGCGCGGCTGCCACGATACACGCAATAGAGAAAGGGCCCCTAAGTTGTCTTTGACAGACAACTACGAGTATATCGAAAGAAGAAAGTGCAACCCACCTGGCTTCATGGATAGGTAATGCGTGGAAAACAAAATCCGTTCACAAATAGGATCAAAGTACTGTCTTGCCGATTTTTGACGATTAAGAGGGTAGTCAAACATTTGGTGATAATACCTCCCCAAACGTAACAGAAAGAAATTCATTAATATACTACAGTGGGTTATGAAAGCGGCATTAGGTTGCTCATCATACGAACTCAAATACTTCCTGTATTTAATTATCTACTACCTACCTATTAATCACATTTAAGACTGCGTTAAATGAATGTACGCCCTGCTATTTCAGATCAATGAATTTTGGGAATGTCAAAGCTCCAACACGCCTTTGACTCCCGTTCATTTACCGAGAACGTTAATTAATTGCTTCGGAACGATCGTACAATCGATTATCTTGCGGGAAAAATCACGTGCTCTTTGTCATCTACCTTATTTTACTAGCAAGTGTTATTTGCGCTAAAATATGTGGTTTGTTATACCATTAGACAGGTATCCACGGCCCAAAAGTGGGCAAATAATAACATTTCAATTTTCTCCTCTCTGATGAAAACTTGTTTCCATAATGTTTGCAAAGGTTTGTGAAACCAAAACAGTTGAAAAATGAAGAAAAAAACATTCTGAACTGTTTTTCCCTAAATACCAGATCTATTGAGCAGAAATTCAATTCAAATGTTCGTCTTTCTATTAAAGTGATACACCAACAACTTAATTGACTCTAAGTCGTAGAGTAATTGAGGACCTCGAGTGCCTTTGATAACTCTTGCCTTGCTTTTTGATGAGGTTCTGGAGCCAGAACTACGTTCAAAATGACTTGACTTAGGTAATTATAATTTACGAGTAGTCGACTAACACAAATGTTTCTGAAACGTTCAGTACTGTTTCAAGTGTTATGTAGGTACCTACTTGTCCAAAGGTTATGAGGCCATTTAAGTAACGTGGTCTGCTTTTTATAGTTATTAAGTAGCGAAAGGAAATGAAGGCCACTTGATGTAAAGTGGTTACTGCAGCCCATGGATGCCCGCATCCGACCTTAAATAGAGAAAAAATCCTGCTTGTATACAGTTTCTTTGCTGCTCCCGTGGACTAAGATGTTCACCTCAAATATAGTGTCCTCGGCAACCATATCTCCCCAGCCGAAACATCAGACAAGAACATGCTGCTTAACGACGTATTAAGAGGCTGGCGGTAAGGAACCTCCCCGGACAAGCTCATATGGCTCTACAACCTAAAGTTCTGTAATTTGGATTAATCACTCGTAGCAATTAAATCAATATTACATAATATAATATAATCTTTATCCGTATTTGTATCTGTTTTACTACATTCGAGTATCTGTGTAGAGACTGCCGCTCTATTAAATTTTCATAAATTCTCTTAATCCGTAACTCGTAACGTTGAATATGTTATACGTACTCGTAAGTACCCTTACTGGTATTTTAATAAAGAAAGAATTTTAACTGCAGCACTTGGAATGCAAAAGAAAACAAGTGCGCACGTTTGGAATAAACGTTGTTTGCATCAGGAATCCCATTAAAGTACTTTTCTTAGATACTCGTCGACATCGCGTATTGCGAAGCTACTCGTAGCTATCCAAACCAACTTGGAGGGGTAATTAAAACTATATTGAAGGAATTCCTTGCTTGGATTCAAAATTCCATAGGCAGGCTTTATTGTTATTTCTCGTTAAAAAATTGCGGCCTTCAATTCAATCTAAACAAAAAGTACAATAAAATTTAAAATTTCCTTTAAAGCACAGTTTGTCTTACGTGCATATAGATGTATATTTTTCCCGTAATTTTGATTTATATCACGAATTATTAATCATTATTACGATTACGTCATTACCGAACGGAGCAAGGGTTCTTAACTATGCCCATATTAGTTTTGTTCCGTATTAATATTTTGATTATTCTACAAAACAAATACAATTTTTAGCACCATACTCGTAGATTGTTTAATACATAATATGGAAGTTATGAACATTAGTATCAATTTTTTCACTCTAGAAAGGACATTTTTATAACAGTTCCTAAGTACCATAAATTTTATCACATTCGTAAATCGCAGTGGAACTGGCCAAAACACGTTTTCCGCTAGAAGTGTCGTGAATTCTCGGTACAAGTTGAACGTCTAAAGCCATGGAATAAATAATAATAACTTTTGTATTATAATTTTAATTGGTTTCTGGTTCCAGACTCATTTGCTTAAAATACCTATTTTTGATTTTTGATACATAAAATTTTCTTTTGATTAAAATGCAATTTTCTATTGAAGACTACAGCATAAATTTGGTAGAGGTTGGTTGAAAGGGAAACAGAACAGAAGTCTCAACTTTGCAAGCGAGAAGCCTTAACAGCCAGTACCTTCCGGGATAGCCATAAATTAAAAAAACGCAAAATTGGTCCATACTTTTCTGCTGTAGAACAAAATTCACAAAATGCATGTAATGACGTTGTCGTATTATACAATAATGTGTGTTTTTCGTTAGTAGTTTTAATATTTCCTAAGTAGGTAGGTAAGTAAGTTATAAATAACTGAAAGTGTAAATACGTAATTATTTGTTTGCTGTGGTCTGTGTTTTTGCCAGTTTGATGGATTTCAGTTAAATAAATAAATTTAAAAAAATGTAGCAGTGGAAAATTTAAATATTTGTTGCTTTAAAACTCAAAATTGTAATAGCTATTGATATTAGGGATGGCTTTGGTAAGTATATTCGGCACGGTATCGTACTTCGTACTATATCGTTTCGAATGTATCCTTGTCGATTTTACGAGTAGACTTCCTGTGTTCTCTTATGACTACAGTTTGTACTGTCTCCACTATTGTATGATTTATTAAGTTATATTGTTTAACAATTTCGTTTTGTTCTAATATTAAATTTGTGTTTGGGTATCGTGCGCATCGTCCGCTCATGGCAATGAAAGGGAAACCTTCGAAGCTATTAAAAGTGGAGTTGTGTGTTTGTTGCAATAAAACCAGAGATTTACGACGTTGTCAGGGGGAAATTTGACACAAATTATTACGCCCAATTTTATTACGCTTTTAACGTAACTTTTGTGAAATTTAACGCCGCTAAAGATAAGAATGGGTACTTGCAGGAGCATAAACCATTTATAGTAGCAGGTGTTCTGTACATTAAACATTACAAGGGCCGTTTATAACATGTACCTACTAACATACCGCCGAACACGTATAATGTTATGCTATGTTACCCACCTTACCTTATCCAACCTTTTTATATGGTATGTATATCAATGATGATTGATATTATCATTGTCCGTTTTGAGGAAGAGTCTTATAAGTAATAAATCTAGATAGACACTCGGAAAAACGGTTACTTTTTAACGCGTGGAAAGTGGTCGTTATAAGTATAAATTTCCTTATTTGGCTTAACAGCAAACATAAAATAAGCTTTTTTTCCAGCAGATTTTTATAAGTAGAGTTTGAGTGTCAGGTTAAAAAATGGGATACATATCGTAAAGTTAGAAGTCTTTTATTTTTAGGTGACTTATTTTCACGAGAACTGCTGCTATAACTCTTTTAAGGTACCTACTTATATGTTCCCGTAAGTGTCAGGGTAATTTTCTCGTCATCATCACATTTTTAATACTTAGTTGAGTCCACTTTTACTTTCTCATTCGTATAGTATCACTCCGTTGTACTGTGCCTCGAACATGTACTTACGAGTTTCGTAAAGTAATCGTATCGAGCTGTCATTAGTATGGGCAATGACAGAATGACATATGCCATACTCGTGTTTGACGTGTCCTACACAAAACTTTGACGATAGTGTTGATGTGAGGCAGTGAGCATGCAATATCGTTCTATGTGTAAGTAAACACAGCTGCTTTGGCTGCTTCTCGGATGTGTCTGCACAGTGTTAGCGTTCCTGTTATTTGGTTATTTGTCGTTTCCCACGACGGCATCCCTCACGCCAACTTCGTAAAATTACAGCACAGACGCTCTGAATAAATAATACGATGCCAATGTTTGTTCTGTATTGTTTCTATTTTGCTTTTGGTTATTGTTTCCCTATTTCCCCAGTGATGTTATTTTCCTGATTAACGAAGGTCTCAAATGGTGCATAAGAGCCGGTCTGCTTCGAGTTAGGTATGGGTCTGGCCGACAATTAAAGTAACTATTTTTTTGTTTCAAACGCAACACAGAAAAGAAGTTCGTAGTGAAAACTAGGATATGTTTGATTATTGATTTTATTTTTACGTATTCTTTAGCTTGAATATAAATACACTGTGAGTAATTCAGTCAATGAGGTCTTCAGTAATACAGTCTAATCCATTATTTTTAACAGTTGATCAATTAAATAAAGTTACTTCAGACAAGATGACCAACACTGGATATTAAGTTAAACGGTGTTGCACGTGTCAGTAGGCGACGGTGACCGCTTACCATCAGGTGGCCCGTCTGTCTGTTTGCTTGCTCTATTTGTAAAAGTTAAACGTATGCATCACACTGTACCTACTAAGTAAGTGCTAACTTTTTGATTTGAATTGGCTATCCCGAATCTTTTGGACTGTTTTATATTTAAAAAATCATACTCGTAATTGTAGCACAATCTCAACCTTAAATCCTCGTTTGCCGCTTCTCTTTTGACATGGAAAAGAACAGTGTCCTCAGTTTTCTATCCGAGCCGAGCCAGTATACGAGTAAATCCCTAAAGGATGACGCCTAATTATAAATTCAATTTTTCCATCCTTCTCCTGGAAAGTTGTAAAAAGGTACTTCGACTGAATTTTTAAGAATAAATACTCTTTTAATATTCGCAAACGAACCTGGCAAATTGGCTGACAACCCTCCACCGTCTATCTCGGCCACAATCAAGCGGTAATTAATGAAACAAAGATTTACATAACTGGCCAATGAATATTTAAGCGTCATTAAACTTTATTAATCCCGCATTTATTGTATACAGATAAACTTGAGCAGAAGCATCGGAGACGGAGTTGTTATGATTTTATTATAAAATGGTCGGCTTCGTCTTTTCATTAGCCTTAAGCAGTCCCATGCCGGAAGTATCCGTTCGTAAGTTTCTACGTACCTATATAAATACAAGCAAACAAATTTCTTTAGCTTGAAAAACTCAGATGGTTTTCAAATGTAGTCACATACCTAAATTAAAAATTCTTAAGGCGAATTTCCGTCGCAAGAAATCGCGTATTTGCTACATATTCTGTTATAACTACATTAGCAGCCCACGTAGTCCTTTAATGGATCCCGTACGTGGTCGTTGGGTCGTAAACCAGCTGAGTACTTCTGAGATTACCTGGGTTATGCTTTCCTTGGGAGCGCTCGTTTAACATTATGATGGTTACTATGAAGTAAGAAGGGAACGGTGAATTCATTATGAGCTACCGGAAAGCTACGTGTTTGCGAAACGCGAGTGTTCATGATGAATTCGTTCATTTTGGCTTCATATACGAAAGTTCGTACCTATAACCTTAATAAATTTGAGGTCTACCAACCATAAAACAACACTACAAACATAGAAGTAATCAAAATATTTGAATAATAAATAATCCAAATTTATTTAAAATCCAAATCCAAGTCGGATAAACAATTTATTATTATTTATTTACACATTAAAATTATAATAGTACTAGGTACTACACTGCAAAGGTATTGTAATTATTTGTCATTAATACGTCGTTGAGTTAGTTTATCAAATATTTCTTTTACGTATAGATACACGCAACATACCAATTCGTATAATATTCATTCGAGTATGTAAAATATTCATGGCGATATTTGAATAGTCTCGTTCAGGTAACAGTTTTACATGAGACTGACAAAGGCACAGAGGTAAGGAAACCAGAGCTGAGAGCATTCCGCGTTCGGAAATGTCTCGGTCTCTGCAAAATGGAGGAGGAAATATGCAAGCCATCCATTGTTTCACCGCGACAATTGTTTGACTACGTTCCGACGAATTTCGAGCTTTCACGTACCTATTGTTATATTATAGAAATTTGATATTAACATATTGAAATAATGGATGGGGGACGGGGACTTAACATCAGACGCCGGGGACGGTCTACTGACTACTCCACGTAAAGTTTACTGACATCAAACCCGCTATAGTGTCAATTAAAACTTTCACAGTCTTGAAACTTTAAGTTGAATCACAGCGACCCAATCATAACAATCATATAGGTCACAGTTGGTTATACATATTGCAAATAGTCTGTAGTTTCGACAATAACTTACCGCAAACTTGGATCGAGCTTACTCAAAACTTTACGGGCAAAAGCGTAACTTAAGCTCGCTTTGTCGTAAGTACCAAAGAGATTAGATAAGTAAATATATATAGTAAAGAGAAGGTGGTTCCTTTCTTTAATCAAATAGTCTCGGTAGCTAGACACCGATATTCTATCACGTCGTATTATCCTGAACTGTGTGCAGTGGCCGTTTGATATTACACAATCAAACATCTTGTATCTTCGCACTTGTATCTTCACAGACTTTCATATTTATTATTTTGGTTGAATTTTAAAGTTAAAAAAGTCCTTTGTCTGTTCTTAAATTTGACCAAGCGATTAACGTCTCGTCTAAAATGACCCTATAGATATATTTATTTAAAGCTTACTCTATTGCCTTATTCAATCTCTTTGGTAAATGTATTGTCATTAACTCCCATATCTTAACAGATCGCTAGAGGCTCTAACCATTACTTTGATAAGTAATTTGAAACACAACTGTAATTATTATGCCGTTATCACGGCTCCATAACCGTAGATAAAGATATTCAAAGGACATTCCTACATCAGTTCATAAACATTTTGGTCACCTTTTTATGGTCATTGAGTAATAAACTTGCATGCAGGCCTCCTTATGTTAAGTGGTAAAATCCTTGGTTGCATGCGGTTGCTTTGCTGCTCATGAAATTAAGTATCCCCGGCAACCTTACCTTCTTAACCGAAACACAAGACATAAAGAACATGCTGCTTTACGACGGGTTAAGCGGGTGTCGGTAAGGTACCTCACCGGACGAGCAACAATGGCTCTACCACCTCACCTTTTTTTAAAAATAATTTGTCTAAAACTGATGATGGTTAAATAAATGAAAAAAAAAAGAATGAATAAATTAGTTATTTATGCGTGCCGCTAAGATTTAAACTAGGATCTGTTGAGTAAAGGCGGAGCCTTTGGCAATTACCGTTTGTACAGTATTTAATGTTGTTTATTATGTATAAAATTATTTGTTTAAAAGTTGATTAAAGTAATTTATAGTTAATGCTGAACACCTCTTTGCAAGAACACTGAAGTTTCTAATTAAAGTGCTGACATCTGCGAAACTTCGGCTTAATGACTTTTCTAAAATGAACTAAGTTAAAGCCTCGTCATTCGAATTACTGGTCGTTTTTGTAAAAAGTATTCTATAGAAATCAATCGCATTCTATGACAAACATTTATGTTAAATTCGTTTATTATAATATTCTGTTTCTGAATTTTATTCACGGTAAAAGCTTTTTTGATTTGCTCTTAAACTAATACGGTTAAGGAAGTGAATCTCTCTGTTGAATTTCAGTTCAAAGGCGAAGTCAGATATTGAACTGTGTAACTGAAACGAACTTTAGAATTTGATTCAAAGAAAGCCATATTCAAAGAAGTATGGACGTCAATATTCATAAAAATGAAATATTAATCATATTTTCATGATTATTAGTACCTATGCATTAATAGTTACTTACCGAATGCCAATGTTCAGCAGTGGACTGCAAAGGGTTGACAATAATATATAAATTGATAACAATTTTATTTTAATCCAGATTGTTGTGGGCAAGAAGAGTACCTATCTATAGATAAAACTTGTAGCTACTTACAATTAATTGTCATAAAGCTGTTTTCGCTTTAAGTATTAATAATCCAAAATGAAACTACTCTTTATGTTCGAGTTCAATGAACAAATAAATTGAAACGATGTTAGTAGAGGAAAACAAGTTTTGTGTCTGAAATTTAGTCAAATATTTAGATTTAGTCAAATATTTAGCTGATAGTGATCTCGGATTGAGCTCAATCGCACCGTTTATTACCGATCTGGCCGCATTATCTACAGGCCGCGGCCAATTGAATTATCAAATAGTTTCGACTCCGCAACTTGAGGTTAAACAGAATTTGAAATGAAAACGATCTTGGTTGTATTATAAATTAAGGTTCAAGTGTAAACAAGTGTATCTACTTTTAGATATCTCCGCAACGACGCCTTCGTTAGTTGAGAATATTTACACAGGTCTGGTAAATTTGATATGTTTGATGATTTTAGTTTTTTTATCCATGCCAGTAACATTTCTAATGCATATAATAGGTACTAAGCTGCAATTTATTATGGTTTTGAATAGAAGCTCAAAAATTAAGTCGGTGATTTTTAATGTTGTTGTATTAGGTACGTATTTACAAATACGTCTACATTCGAACGGAACGGAAACTAAAAGCATCGAAAGCGAAGATTTCCTTCTGCGAACGAATAATGTTGCAAAAGGAAACTGCGGAGTGCAGGGGGGGAGAGATCTGCTTGTAATTAGAAATGTGCGATTCACTTGTAGGCCCTTAAATATAAATAATATAAAATTCTTGAATCAACGACATTTTTGCTAATTGAATAAATTGAATTCCATAACAGATGTACGAGTAGGTAAATTAAAAATCCTGACACATGTAAATTTAACTCGTCCAGCGAGACCATCGTCTGACTCTTTGCAAATATCGGCATTCTGATTTTCTCCTCTCGAATTACAAAAGATTTTAACTCATCATCATCTGATACCTATTTTATGTACAGTGTGTTTTATGAAGTAGCGATAATTTAAAGGCTTAAAATATATCTACCTCATTTTATTGACAAAACCTTATTTTGTTACTCTCGACATATTGTGACATACCACAATTAAATACACACGTATGTATGTTAATTTTCCTTTTGAGACATTGAACCGGAATCGGATTTTTTTTACAAAGGACGTGTAGAATACAGGTTTCAGTATTATATCTTCTCTAATATTCAACGGGAGGAATAGGGAGGCATTCTGCGCAAATAATTTGGAAATTCGCCAAAGGGAATGGAACGCAAATAGAAAAAGTCGAGAGACCAAGTTAGCAACGGCTAATATAAAGTAAAAAATTGTATCACGAATAAGCTCTTAAATTTTTAAAAGGGAGATACATCCGCTCTACCGTATTTATTTAACGTCGTGTATCTCGTTTGAGTTTGAACATCGTTACTTTACGAAGAGTAACTTGTGCGTGTATTAGTGATACATATTCTATGTGTTAGATCTGGTACAGTGTGCTATTCATGACTGTTGTTATCAGACGAGAGGAAAATTCATTTTGAGAAGTTCATGGAGTCGAATATAACCCAAAACATACAAATATTATCGTCTACCATTTTAGTCCTCAAATATGTTTAAGACGAGAGAATTAATTTTTAATAATTATTTTAACTATAAAATTAAGCATTATCCAGTGAAAAAAAATGGTTTCTTATTCGAGAGGTTTGGTTTGTGTATGAATTAATGAATTTCCCCTGCTGCAAACACTGGAGGAAATCATTTCGAGAAAATCAGCATGCTTGAGACCTCCTGTACCCTTAGTCTGAGTTTTAGCAATGCCGCTACTACACATAGTTAATTTAGGGATTGCTAAAACTTAGACTAAGGGTACTGTTGTATTCTTCGGAATATGGGGTCCACTAACCCGCATTAGGCCAGCATGGTGGTGGGAGGAAATCTTCTCCTTGTGCGAGGAGATCTAACCCTGCAGTGGGTGAATCCTCTAATGAGTAGCAGACCGACAAAACATAGTATAATTAGAAAAAACACAGTATAATTAGCAATATCGGCCTCTTCCAACTTAAATATCACATACACAAATCTCGATTACAATCCGAATACGACAGTTTTTCATACTGGCAATACAGATCGAACAATAATTTGCTCCATTAATCGAGAACAGGAGGTCGTTATGATAAAAATAATGTATGGGATATGGCGTTCCAGCCAATCAGATAATGATTGATCGAAATACGATTCCACTGTACACGAAAGTTGTACTTACAGAGACTGCTTCAATGACTCGGTGTTTTGCTTTTTATTCCCGGACCAATATAACCTACTCGTAGTTGTTTAAAACACTGCAATATAATTATGCAAAAGCTGAAAAGTTTGTTTGCTTGTTTGAACGCTTTAATTTTTGATTCTACTAGTCCGATTAGAAAAATTCCCATACCTATATACAATATATACCTATTAGAATTATTTATGAAGAATTCATCATATTTTAGGTTATCTTAGAACTTTGAATGGATGTTTGTTCCTCGTTCACTTGAAAAAAGAGACGTTTTGGTGTTTTTTTATGTGGAGATACTTGCATCTATCATACCTTGTTCTGTTAAAGTTGAATGTCCTTTATTTGTCAAAGTTTCGACCGACCAAAAAAAAAACTCTGTATCCAACCCTTCGCTTCCGAGCTCAACTTGTATTTGCCGACATTCTTGAACTCATGACATCTCATTACCTCCAGGTCTTACGAACAGTTTCCACAACATTGGTGAAAGACGGAGCGCGGATTCTCAAGATGATCATTAAATTCTGTGGTGTGTAAACAACGTGAGGGAATCGGGAGAGCGAGGTACGAGGCGGTATTGTTTTCTTCCGCATCCAAAGTAACCAAATTGATTCTTATGAAGCGATCATCCCTGTCAGCAACTTCCAAACAATGAGGTAAAAGTAGAAAGAAACGAGTCACTCTTAATAAGACGTTACATGCGCTTTCAAAGAAGGTTATTATGTTTTACGTTTCCGTGCTTTCGCTTTGAATAATAAGTAAAGAGAAAACGCGAACGGAATAAAAAATAAATGTCATTTTTTTCAAGCTATACAAAGAATGAAATAGTGAACGAATCTGATGAAAACTCTATGAGTTCCATACCTATCTATATTTGACAAATAAATTGTAAACAAACATTCTAAATTGAGTAGAAATAGATGGATACAACAAACACTTGGGCCCATATTTTTGTCTTTTATTGAGAAAACCCTAATTTATTGATGCGAATGAAAGGTACAAATCAATGAAATGAGGATGGATTACGCTAGTGATTTTTAACCTTTTTCGATTGTAAAAAAGGCGAAGCCATTGCTTCGCCTTAATAATAATGCCTTAATAATAATGCCTCAGTCCAAGCTGGCTAATGAGCCAGCTTGGACTGAGGCATTATTCTTATTATGAGAGTAAACCCGACCCTTTAGTGGGTCATTGGTGGGTTGCAGACAGCCCATGGTTTTATATATAAATATCCTTCTTTATTAACCAGAAGCAGCAGGTGAAATTCTATACAAAATTATGGAAGATAACGGTAAGAACTGTCATTTAGTTACCCAAAATTATTTTTTGAACTAGTTTTCAATTATCCCTGCCTTACTTGCCATTCCGTATGAAAGGCTTTGTGAATCCCATGGGATCATAGATTGAGAATTAATGGATTAAACTATCTTGAGATCAATTTCGATGAATCAAATCAACTGCATAATAATATTTACGCGGTACATAAATGTTTTTTTTGCGTTCGGAGCGTTACATTGCAATTTGTCTCAATAAAATACAAAACTCTAGTAGTCTAGTTTTAAATATCATTTCATCAATTAAATAGCTAGAACCTAGTTTTTTTCCGGACTACACTTCGAGAATCTCAAGAAATAGCAAAGGAGAAAGCACTGACACAGTGAAAACCATTTTTAAGCGTATTACGTTAAAAGCAAGTGGCGAAAAGTAAACGTATTTTTGGGTTCACGGTGCCAAAGTTACGTAAAATAGTGTCTTGTACTACGGTCAGTTAGTAACGATAATACTTACAAGATTATTGACAAGATTAGCTAATATTATAATTATGGGTCTTTACTTGAAGTTCGGCATGAAACATGTATTTCATGTAGCAAGGGATTTTCGTAGCTTATATTTAAAAAACTCATGGGTCGACAGGATTGATGTTATCAGATAACACCAGATATCAGATTCTGTTAAAATTGTGGCCTCTAATCTGTCTTTAGCAGTAGAACATTTCTACCGAAATACAAGAATTACTTACTTACGTATTATCAAAACTAATTAAAACGCGGTTCACCGCACTTCGACGAGATATCAGCGTTCAATATCACCTGTAAGCTACAGCTTAAAATATATTAAAAGTTTACTCCTTGACTATGATAATAGTCTGTTCCATCCCCGCCTCGAATACCTTCGGCGTTAACTGCGTCGTCGAGAGCCGCCGGAATTCTGCTCTTCTAGAAATGAAAGAGGCTATCAGTATGATGAATTGTTCCTCACAAAGGAATTAGATAAAGCGACATCATTTGTCAGAAACACCGCAAATAGTGCCTTGTAATATTATGATAAACATTTAATTTTTTTGTGTTTTAAATAATCACTTTATTTTGTACAAAAAAAAAATTATTATAACTAGATATAATTTAGCGGGAAAGCTAATAATAATTTCATGAATTCATTAAATTATTATATATATTAATTTATATATTTTGTTGCGCTATAATTAAACATATTATTATGTAAGTATTATTGTACTTACAGTGAGCAAACCGTCAAGGGAAAACCTTTAGCTGGTTTACGTAAATAAGTATGCTATTTTGACGCAAAAAGTGGAAAACTAAAGTGGATACTGTTGCAAATTCAAACTTACGTAAATAGAGCGCAGTGAGCTAAAAACCTAGTCACTAGCTTAATAACTAGTTAACACTTCTTTCAAGCGATGTAACGCTTAAAATGTTACAAACGAATTATTTTGTTGAGTTTTGAACACAGTCATAATCGTACTCGTAGCGGATGAGTTTTAATTGTGTAACCGAAAAGATTTTATAATTTTCGGTTACTAAATACGAATGTGGTACTCTTTTTCTGTCTGTTATAGCAGAACAAAGTTATTTATGTGTCATCTTCTTATTGTCTTAAAACCCTTTTAATTTACGTCTACAAAGTAAAACAATCATCGATAGACTTACATTATGCGGCTCAAACGTGCTACTTCATTTAATGCTGTGAAGTTGAAAGCTAAAGCAGCTAAAGTCGATACTGTCGCCAATTCCCACTCCTCGTAAACGGAATGCGAACGCGCGAACCTACATTGAGGTAAATAGGTAACTAGTTAATAGCTAAATAACCAGCTAATAGTTCCGTAAAGGCGACGTAACGCTGGAAATGTTTATAAACTAATTATTGTATTGAGTTCTGACACACACTGTTACAGTCATAGCGAATGAGTTTTATGTTTCTGAAAAGTAATATAAACGTAGACTATTATGTGTGGTTAAGCCCGAGATTCTTTTTGTAACAGCAAATACTGCCACGCTGCTTTATTATTTTTAAAATTTATGCCACCTCCTAGCTGATTTTAAATCTTTAGCGAGTCTTCAAGCGGTATTCTTCGTCTGAGTTTTTACAAGATTAGGTGCAGGTTCACCGTCTTTTGATTGAGTTTAAAATCTGACTGATTTAGTTTACGGATAAAAGTTGCTCCATGATAAACATAATGCCGTTATAAATAACGTTACCTGTACTTGCAATTGATGAGTCGCGAATGGGTTGACTGGGGGGGACTGGTGGGGCATGCCCCCGTGTGAGGCGCAGCCTGGGGGACTGCGGCCCACGTTGCACGCTCCTCCGTAACCCAAGCCACGATTCGGCTGGACTAGCCACGAACTGAAAATGTCATCATTGTTTAATATAGTGATTCCAATTACCAAAGACTATAGGTTCAGTATAATATAGTATTGGTACGCACGAGTTGAATTCGTATGGAATCGCGGCCAAACTGAGAGCGGCCTAGTGGATATTTTACCCAAAATTTTATTTCATTGTACAGTTAATCAAGAAATTTTTAAGCGGGTAGGTATGATATGATGTGATTCTCGTGATTTTGTGAAATATTTAACCTATTACAACAATTAAAGCACTACAATATAAAGAACTTGTTTTACCTGAGGTCTTATAAATCTAAACACTTGCAGATATTTTTCTAATGTACAATATAAAAAAAAATTATGTCAAACTATCTATTAAAGTAGATCTTTAAAAATATGTTTTTTTTACTGACTAACTACCTACCTACTAAAATTCAACAAAATTATTTGAAATCTCAAACTCAACAAAATAAATTTACTAAGTACCTACATCAAAATTATCAATTAACAATTATGTGGCATATGGCATATTAGAAGTTCTATGTTATCTGTGGTGAGTTTGACAGCGACCGGCGTTTGGCGCCAAGGCGGGAGTTTTTGGATTGTGTAATTAAATGGTTTGACTAAACGGGAATGGTGTTTTCCTTGGTCCTTCGTCTATATATCACAGTGGCGACGAGGATTTTGGACCAATACGCATTTATTTTACATAAATTCAGTGGAGTGTAATCACTATGTCGATTTTCGGGAATGCTCCCACCTTTGACTGCAAGGTGGACGAGTGGCCGGTACACAAGGCTCAAATAAATAACTTTTTCGAGGCAAATGGAATTACTGAATTGTCTGATGTTGGAGGCGGTAAAAGGCGAGCAATCTTGTTGAACTGTATGACGCAGGATTCATACCGCCTCGCGCGAGATCTGTTGTTCCCCGAGACGCCCGAAACCTCCACGTACGGTACGATTCTAAGTGCCTTGGACTTACACTTTAGTCCTAAAAAGTGTCTGTATGCAGAACGTGAAAAGTTCTATGCGGCTATAAAAGATAGCCATGAATCGATGGCAGATTACGCAGCACGCTTGCGGGGATTAGCCGCAGAATGCAAATTTGGTGCATCATTAGAAATGTGTATGACTGATCGGTTCGTACTGGGGGTGGATTCGCCAGTTGTTCGTGAGAAACTATACAGGGAGGACGCCACTCAGTTGAAAATGAACACAGCTTTAGAAATCGCTTGCGCTGTGGAAGGCGCCCAGCGGATCGTAAGCGGAGCCAGCGCCACCACACCGATAAAAAGCGAATTAGTCCTATATACGGCGGGGCGCAACGGTTCGAGCAGAAGCAGCAGAGGCAGAGGAGTACGAGGCGGCCGCAACGAGCCGGCTGCGGCAACGTTGCCGATGACGAGGCCAGCAGAGCAACGCTGTACCGTGTGTGGTGCGCGGTCCCACGTAGCTGAGGCCTGCGGCTACCAGCATCTCGCGTGTGATTCTTGTGGTGTAAAGGGGCATCTAAGAAGAATGTGCCCAAGTAAAATCAGTGGTCGTGGTAGTGCTTCTCGTGTGCGTGGGAGTGGTTTTCGTAGTCACTACATATGTGAGGATGAGTGCTGTGACAGTGAAGATTTCGTACCGGTAAATAACGTTCGGTGTACGGATGAGGAACCAATGGTGGTGGAGGTGTGCATCAGGAGTATTGTGGTCCGCATGGAGGTGGACTCCGGCAGTGCCGTGTCCGTGCTGCCTGCAAATACCTGGCGCAAGTATTTTTCAAATGAAGCCCCTCTCGGTAAGGCCTACAAAACCTTACGTACGTACAATGGCACGATGGTGACTCCTATGGGTACTTGTAAATTACCAGTTGCTTATGATGGTATAACACATTACTTAAATTTTTATGTGGTTGAGAATGGTCCAGTTTCGTTGCTTGGTAGAGATTTTTTGACTAAATTTAATTTAGCCCTAGTTGCGCTAAATTATTGTTCGTCCAAAGAAAATGAGCTCTTATTAAAAAAATATAGTACTTTATTTTCGAATAGTTTGGGCACTTTTAATAAATACAAATTATCTTTACATTTAAGGGATGATGCCAAACCGAAATTTTGCAAAGCGCGACCGGTACCTTTTGCACTCCGGGATAAGATAAGCGATGAGTTAGATAGGTTAGTGCGCGTAGGTATATTAAAACCGGTCTCTTATTCGAAATATGCTTCACCTATTGTAGCTGTCCTTAAGAAAAATAACGATGTACGTATATGCGGTGATTATTCGACTACAATAAATAAGGACTTGTTAATTGATTCTTACCCTTTGCCGACTATAAAGGAACTATGTGTTTCTTTAAGCGGTTGTCGTTATTTCAGTAAAATAGATTTATCTAACAGTTACAATCAATTTTTATTAGATGACAATTCTCAAGAGTATACTTGCATCAATACACACAAGGGTTTATTTAAGTATACGAGGCTTGTGTTCGGGTTGGCGAATGCGCCCGCGCTTTTCCAACGAGCTATGGTACAACTATTACGGATGGAGGGGGTGGAGGTTTTCTTGGATGACGTTTTGATTGCGGCTGCCACCCCTAAGCAGCACTGGGAACGTGTCGAATGTGTACTACAAAAATTACAAAATGCAGGTTTAATGTTACAGAAGTCCAAGTGCTGTTTTTTCCAGGAGCGTATTGAATATCTCGGTTATATTATTGATAGCAATGGTATTCATAAGAACCCTGAAAAAATTGCTGCTATATCTGAAGCCAAAGTTCCGGAAAATCCGAAGCAGTTAAAATCATTTTTAGGCATCATAAATTTTTATCGTAGTTTCGTTCCCCGAGCTTCTATGCTTTTGGAACCTCTCCATTCTTTATTACGCAAAGATGTCACGTGGGAGTGGACTGACCTTCACCAAAAAGCATTCGAAGCTATTAAAATGGAGTTGAGCTCGCCCCGTGTACTTGCCCACTATGATCCGCAGCAACAGCTGGTGCTGACGGTGGACGCGGCATCTGGTGGACTGGGGGCGGTGCTAGCAGTGCGATACCCGGACGGGAGAGAGCGTCCCATTAGTTATGCTTCACGTTCTCTTTGTAAAAGTGAACGGGCTTATAGTCAAATACAAAAGGAAGCTACAGCTATAATTTTTGGAATAAAAAAATTCCACCAATATCTGTACGGTCGTCAGGTTCCATTTATCTTACGTACAGACCATAAGCCCCTCATGTCGATTTTTTCTCCTGATAAAGGTATTTCGCAAATGACTGAAGCGCGGCTGCAAAGATACGCTTTGTTCCTGGCCGCCTATAACTACAAATTAGAGTTTGTGAGTAGCGAAAGAAATGTGGCCGATTATTTAAGTCGCTTTCCGGTTGATTCCTGCTCCCCCGTAGTTGAGGGTGGAGAGGAGGTTAGCTACGTGGGTGCACTCTCTGTGGCAAAAGCACCTTTGCCTGCGACTCTGGATGAGTTGCGTTCAAGCACAGCCAAGGATGAAAGGCTGTCTCTAGTGCTTGTGTTTATTTCTAAGGGCTGGCCGAAAAAAGTGCGGTCTGATTTGCTGGCGTACCAACGCTGTCAACACGAGTTATACGTTGATAGTGGATTGTTAATGCGCGGCCATCGCGTGGTTGTTCCAAGTGTTTATCGTGCAGCTGTTCTGCAAGAACTTCACGCCGCCCATTTAGGCATTGTCAAAATGAAGATGATCGCTAGAGAAAGATTCTGGTTTCCGGGAATTGATTCAGAAATCGAGAATATAACTAATTCGTGCGATCGTTGTATTGGGGCTCGACCTGCTCCTCCAAAGGTTCCTATTGAAAATTGGAATTGGGCTGATTCGGTTTTTGAAAGAGTGCACATTGATTATCTCGGGCCGATATATAATAAAACGTTTCTTGTTCTGGTGGATTCCTACAGTAAGTGGCTGGAGTGTGTCGAGGTACCTAATTTAACAGCATCGGCACTAATAGTTAAACTGCAATCCATATTTTCGCACTTTGGATTACCGCAGTGTGTCGTATCAGATAATGCTAAAACATTTACGTCAGGCGAATTTTCTAAATTTTGTAAAGAACATGGTATTCGACAAATGTTTTCGCCAATTTATTCACCTCAAAGTAACGGTCTAGCTGAAAATGCGGTTAAAACATGTAAAAAGTTTATTACGAACGCTATTAAAGACGGATACGGTAGAGACTTAAATGTTGGACTGGACGAATATTTATTTCACTATAGGAACTCCCCGCACTGTACAACCGAGGAGTCACCAGCGCGTCTTATGTTGGGAAGAAATCTTCGTTGTAGGCTTGACGTAGTTTCCACAAAGGCTCAGGATGCACAGCTTCCGCAACCATTCTCAGAAATAGCCAATAGAGTGAGTGTAAAACAAAATCGTCAAAAATTGTTTTATCGGGGAATTAAAAAGTTTTTTGAAATCGGTGATCGAGTATGGGTGAGAGATTACCGTAGCAATCCGCAAAAACCTACTTGGATTTTGGGCAATGTATTTGCCAAAGTTGGAAAAGTATTATACGATGTAACCCTTCCGGGGTCGGGGATCGTTTGGAGGCGTCACGCAAATCAGTTGATGAATGCAAATGCTTATACAGCTAGGCCGGAAACCATTGCATCCAATCCCGGTAGATGGACCTATGACGAATCTAATTTAAATACTGGTTATGATTCGAACCTTACAGTGCACTCGCCTCGGGCATCTCAAACCGCGCCTTCACCTAGCGAGTCCCCTGCGCGCGATTTTGCGGACGGTGGTGGCGGGGATGAGAGCCCGAGAGAATGTTTTGGTACACCCCTAAGCGATGTAGATGAGCCCCCGGGAGGATTACAGGCTGAGAGCGTGGGTGGTAAATATACGCGCTCGGGTCGGGCGGTGGTACGTCCCAAACGTTTTCGTTAATTAAAATTATATGTTTGATTTGTTGTGGAGGAATGTGGCATATGGCATATTAGAAGTTCTATGTTATCTGTGGTGAGTTTGACAGCGACCGGCGTTTGGCGCCAAGGCGGGAGTTTTTGGATTGTGTAATTAAATGGTTTGACTAAACGGGAATGGTGTTTTCCTTGGTCCTTCGTCTATATATCACAAATTACACATTTATATTTAATGTTTTTGAATTTTACCCCCGCCGCATGTTATAAATACTTATGCAAATGTACATAATTACTAATAGCTATACAAAATGCATTCTTTTATTAATACTCGCCCAGAGTCCAGTAGTTGCCTTTCTCTACGCGCCACCTTCGCGGGCTACCTTGATAAAGCACTCGTTCAGGCTGAGGTTGTGCCGGATGGAATTCTGCCAGCCCTTCTTGTTCTTCTCGTAGAAGGGAAACTGGTTGGTGATGTAAGAGTAGATCTCGCTGAGAGTGGCGCGCTTGCTCGCGCTGTGCTGGATGGCCATCGTGATGGGAGCCACGTATGAATACGGCGGCTTGGTCAGGGTGTTGGAGGTGGTCGACTGCGGCTTCACGTCTGATGAGTTCCCAGGACTTTCGGGCGCAGCGGGCTTCGTTCTGATGCTCTTGACTTCAGTACTACGAAAGATTTTTAGAAAATCAATATGTAGTTAGATATTTTTCAACATCTTGTCATGCAATTCTAATCAAACAATAGATACAAACAAAAAATCGTCTCCGCAAATTGCTAATGCAACTATTTTCGATATGAAATATATTTATCTTGTGGACTCACATAAAATTTTAATACAAAAGTCAAATAAGGGATAATAACGGGGGTGTTTTGTTGATGATATTTGGAATATTTCTCAATTATTTATAGGTATTTAAATTAGCAATGACGTTAACGTGACAAGGTTCCAATGCATTAGCAATTTTTATCACGAGAGTTTCCCCATAACTTTGATCTTATTCTCACCTATTATTGCTGGTGTTAGGTTTCTCGCGTGGCAGCTGGTTCAGCGTCAGGTTGTGGTACATGCGGGAGAACTCCTCATTCCCCTTCAAACTCTGCGTGTTGGAGGTGTCTGCGCGCCCGTTGTCTATACACGACATGCGGTTGTCGTAGGACGAGGAAGCTGGAAATAAACGCTAAACTTGAGTTTTCTTCAACTATTGATTGGTAAAAACATCCTCAAATTCGACTATTAATGGGAGTAAGATTTATTATAGTTTGTCTAAAGAGGAACCATAAAAATAGGAATCCCTTTTCTATGGGAGTAACGTTACTGCTTACCCGCTGTGAAGCAGCATTTATACAAGTTTAGAGCTTCGGGTGAGCAGCCAGTTGCTGGGGACACTTCATTTAAGCCTACGATCTAAGTTCTCGTCACTTCCATAGACATCTTACATGATTCCACTATTTGGGGTTCGATGTGGGCCGCAGTGACCACTTAATATCTGGTAGGTAATCCCAGTTCAATTTAAATGGAATGAAGTAGTTTAGAATTTTTATAAGTAGGTAATTACTAAACAACTTAAAAAAATTACGGTCTTGGAGATTGTGCAGAAAGAGCAATTTGATATCAATGTCGGTAGCATAAGCAGCCCCTTAAAATGTGGTCTATTACTGACCAGATCTTATAAGTACTACTCAGCATTATAAGCGCGCGTGCTTATCATTGAGCAACGGACAAATATGTAAATGATCTACAGCGTAATTGGTGATTGCCATCCAGTTAGAACTGCTTATCTAGAAGTCGATTCATCTGTACCTATTAGCAATAATACAAAATTATTATGGTGAAGGAAAACGTCTTGAAGGGTTTGGGTTGTCGGGTTTCCTCTCACAATGAAAACAACTTTAATGTTTACGAGTGTGGTGCTGATAGCTCCCCCTGGCGTATACTGCGCAGCCGCGATCACAAATCACAAAGTACAGAAGGTAAGATTCGTAGTTAGCGCGCTCGAGGAACGCAATATGTATTTATATAGAGTTTGAGGTGAGTATGTCGATTAACTTCAACCAAAAGACGAAGTACTCGTAGTTAGGCTACATTGGAATCGTTTCACCTAAAACTTAAAGGACAATCCGCAATAAGAGCGCCATAATCATAATTAATATAAACGGCATGATTTGGAATTTTAAGGAACGGGTGTGTAACTAGAGCGACAAAGAAACACTTATCTACTCGTATCTCTAAATAAATAGTGAACGCAGTACGCACCAAGCGTTCGCGTCAGGTACGCGGCGTGGTCTACGATAGGTATGAATATTTTCCTACGTATTACTTTTGTCCGCCACGTGTCTGACACGCTTCGGATCTGTAGAAATGAATAGTTTCAAAGTGTACTTATAAGATGCTCGAAGGTCCTTAGAATGAAACTTGTCTTCTGTACTTTCCGTGTTTTGTGCATTTTGTGCCCCTTAAATGTGTCAGTCGTCGATACTGACTATGTTTTCGGCTCCCTACAATAAGGCGGAGTGGCGCAGGGGTTAGCGTACTGGACGAACAATCCAGAGATCCGTGGTTCGAGTCCACGCTTCGCCATACATTTCAATTACAGACTTTTTGTTTTTAATAATAAAAATAATATGACGTTATCCGATTATATATTTTCTTTTATAATATTTTTTATTTAGATACTTGTAAAATTTAGAGTCCAAATTTTGAAATAAAAAAAAATTGTTTTATAAATGTAAATTATGTTTTGAATAATAATATTGTAACCATAAAATTTTGAAGCTAAACGCTCAGACCAATAAAGAAGTATTATTGGTCTGAGGCTAAACGTTTAACTTATTATAAGTTCCTGGGCAACCGAGCTCTACTCGGATGAAAATACAGAAAATGTGTAATTTTTTAAGATATCACAAAACAGATTCAGATTTTGCACAGAACACCTTCAAATTTCACAACATAAGTTTCACACAGAGATATCTACATTAATTAATTTATAATTACGTGTGAAAATTAAACATATATATTTTTTTAAATAACTTATGACGAAGATTTGTAAATTTGTTATGTGCATTTTTAAAGAACATTAAATCTCCCTTTCCATTGTACATTATTGTACGGTGCAACCGTACACCAACCGTCAGCGCGTTTTTCGTATAGCACGCGCCGGTCACATTTTGGATACGAACATATCGCGCGCGTACTCATAGCAACATCGTTATCATACCTACAGTGTACAACAAGTATAATTATAATATGGTCGGTTCACATTTTTGTTTAAAATTATTTTATTTAATGCTTTTTAGTTGTCATAGTTTCACTTCCACTCTATTATCTGACTCTGGTATCTTAGTTTTAATGCTTCATTATAGGTTGCGGCAACTGGCTACTAACCTTACGGATTACCTTATTGGTAACCTTACGGATTACCATTATTAATGTTTAAATATATAATTTGTACAGTTTATTTAAATTAACTTGCTTTAAACACGATTTAATTATTCCTATTTTATAACGAGTTCCGCTACATCATTAGCATCGAAGGTGTTATATAGTTCTATATGTGTCAATGCTTATATATTTCTGCAAAGGTAATGTGACCAACAATAATAATTTATCAACTTGGTTCCTTAACTCTTATCCGTTGAGGAATTCCACTCTGTATCACCGAAACCCTTAATCAGATCAACACCAACTTAATATGGGACCAAATTGAAACTAACATCTTCCGAACTTAAAAGAAAAAATTCAAATCTGGTAACAAATGACGGAATGCGACAAATATAAAAAAAATAGGCAAGTATACTAAAATTCTGATAAACCGGAGGCCGGAGCTATGGCCTGTTTGGAAGTAGGTAACTACTACATTAGATTCGTTTTCGTAAGTACTTGGGAAAATCGTATTTCTTGCTCAAGAAAAATCCAAATAGTGTTTCAACCACGTTGATAAAGTCAAAGAGTGGTGAATGAGCGTAGATTTTGCAGCTCATCTGCATAATAATAACAACATTATCATATCAAACAAATTAAGTCTCTACACCAAGTTATTGCAATGCTTACCACGTACGCCGTTCCAGAGTCCCTGATAGCCCGGACTAATCGCAGAATTTATGTCGCTTACATGTTTTGTTTATGCAAGAATCTTGAAAAAAAGTATATTGTCTTGGTGAAAGTAAGTAGTGGTTAAAATCTCGGTCTCAGAGATAATACTCAAGAGGTCTGTGTTCGAAATTGTGTATATTATAGTGCATAGCACACATTCGCCCATAAAATACGAGTATATGGGCACGCAAAGATAACCGTCAACATAAAATAAGCAGTAACTTTTCCAAGACGAATCTATCAAATGAAAGTGTGACGGCGGCGTTAAGACACAACTCTGTAAATAATTTTGTGGTACTAGGAAACTCTCTGTATTCGAGTGCTTAGTTGGTTCCGTAAATAGGGAAGTTTGATTGGAGTTTTAATTATACTACCATCATCGGCAGTTACTCGTAGTTGTCGGTGTTGTTCGGAAACTCACGAATTATCTGACTCTCGATACTTACTACAGATTAATGACCAGTGAATAAACTTTAATGATGTTATTTCAAAGTTGAGGAATCTTAGGAATGTTATGTTAGGAATGTTATCTCATTATGAAGATTTATGGATTAAATTAAAGGGAAAAGTACGCTAAGTTATAGGCATAAGAATTAATTAATTTAATCGTAATAATGATCATTTAGGTATGAAATAATAATAAATTAAATTAAAAATAGAAAATTTATAATTTAATTTATAAATAGGATATAATACTTTGGCAACATTAAAATGTTGCGAGAAATTTACGCACTCTTTATATCATCATAAGCGAGAGGTAAGCACGAAAAATATGGCAAATATAAGTGTTATCTCGCGTTTTAATGGAGATTGTAAAGCAGACTCGGCTCCCGCTCCGCATTTAGTTCTTTTAAAGCTTCCCCTGGGAACTGTTATAGCCGAAACTCTGACCCGAAATCACTACTATTTGTGTGCAAATTCATTCGGATTGTCTTTTACAATGTTTTGCCGTACCAAAATGTATTGATCCGTATGTACCCAATAAATCTATGGAGTAGGTATTAAAGCAAGACTGTCAATAAGTTAATATACTTTAGATATCTTTGTTACCATAATTATATTATATTTAACCACAAATTCACCCACATGTTTCACTCTAAATGATAAATGCTTTTAAGGTTATATTTAAGCGGAAACAAGGACTTAATTTACCGATTTGGACAATAATAATAATAAACCCGTTAAGACATTGTCAAGACCCCCATTGTTGTTTTATAAAAAAAAACAATCATTAAGAAAAAATATTTTGTTTATATTCAACGACTAAATTAACGTTTATTTTTATAAAACACGCATGCTACCGTTGTCTTCTTATATTATTTTCAGTAATTAGCATGGCTGGTAATTTATTTCAGGAATTTCCGCATATTTTTCACTGTGCACCGCCGCCGAAGCCCAGAGCGAAAACAACAGCTGGGGCCTGTGTTTACTGTTTAGTCGTAGCTTTAGGGTTTACGAAGATAAAATTACTAAGATTATATTTTTATAAGCTACCTGTGCGGCGCAGTGGTTGGTGTCGCTGCGCTCTTCGATTCCCAGTAGAGCTGAAATTTGGATACTGGGTTTAAATCTGTGGGTCTGATTGGGCGTGTGTTCTACGATTAGTCTTGTGGGTCCATGGTACCCAAAACACAATCAATTCTAGTGTGTAACTGTGAGTGTGAAGCGTTATTTACTTACTTCATTATTTATTAATGTCATAAATGTGAAAGTGTCTTTATTCGTTAGTGTCAATGAATTGTTTAGTTTTTTTATGTGGAAACAAGTGGAAACTTTATGTAGAAGAAAGGAAGGGATGGATGGTGACTCAGGCTAGTTTGAACTGCGGAAGGGTGTTTGTTTATTAGTTTGTTTTTCTTTCCCGTCTTCATTAATGGTAGGCATGCATTAACAATAATTTTTGTGTGGATGTTCAGATTTCAAGAAACAAAGAATTTCCATGAAAATGAAATGCGGCGCAACAGACGTAATATAGGTTGCTACTATGTGCACGAGAATTGGTATCTGCTCAAAGGCATGAAACATCACACAAACACTTTGAAGATGCACATTTCACATCTTTCATCCGGGACAGATTTTTGATGAAATTCACCGCGCAAACGGTCTAAAATCTCCCTAACACGAGCGATATCTAATGACAGGTGACGATAACCACCTAGTCTAAAGGACTGTCGTAAAAGGTCGCCCAGGATCGGGAGCATGGGAGGGACGCTGTATTACTGAAATGTGTCGCTGATAGCTGACGACGTGACATCGTCGTGTCGCCGTTGACATGGACGTGGAGGCGTGGGCCCAGTTGACTTCCACAGTGATGCAAAACCGTGAAAGAAGTGATTTGAACTGTATCAATGGGGATGTTTCTACTATTCACGAAAACAATAAAAAATGTAACAAACAATAATAATTTACTAATCCGGTTACTTAACTCTTATCTGTTGAGGAGTTCCACTCTGTATCTCCGAAACTCTTCATCAGATCATCATCAACTTAATATGGGACCAAATTCAAAGTAACAGCGTCCGAACCAAAAAGAAAAAAATTTAATCGGTTAACAAATGACGGAATGCGGCGGTAACAAATATAAAAAAATAAAATAAAAAAAACATACAGACGAATTGAGAACCTCCTCCTTTTTAACCGACTTCAAAAAAAGGAGGAGGTTCTCAATTCGTCTGTATGTTTTTTTTTGAAGTCGGTTAAAAATGACACTGTTCTTATTTTGAACTTTCTTATTTTATTCTCTTTGATTTTCTGCGCCAACTAGTCCTAATGCTTGAATTGACCGTGAAGGCCGTAAATATAGCCATCTGGAGCAATCGCTTACGAACTCCAAATTTCGCCTTACAATACTTACACATATAGATTTAACAAAACTGTAATCATCTCAGCAAACCTTTTGATTCCGTAAACAATTTGAACAAAATTGCAGGGTGAGGTTTGCGCGGAGGAAAGCTCGGTTCTTTTTGTCACGTTCGCGACGCCGGCAAAACTCGTCCAATTCAATTAAGTAGATTTTAGCGTGACAATGTTTTTCGTGCGATTTAACAATTTTAGTTTCTTTGTTTACGAAAACATTAATATTTTAAAAGGAATAGTTCGGTGTCTCAATTCAATCCAAGTTTTACAAGTTATGTTTTTGATGGCATATATTGTGTTATTACCTAAATCAATACCTACTCGTATAACAAAAATGATCGCCAATCTTCATTTATAAACGTCCAAATCATAACTTAATACCTAATTGATCGATGAGGTATAATTTCCGCTATTCTTGATCTACTAACTCAAATTACGTTCGTAAATTGCAACTCGGTCAAGACAAATAGGCTGTCTTAATAAATTTATGAGCGGCAGTAACTTTGCTCTGGGATCTTCGGCCCAAGTAGGACTGGACTACAAAAAAAGAAAAGAAAAGAAAAGAATGCGTTTATTGTTGACTGTTACACGAGAAAGATGTTACAAAAATTAAAATAAGTTAAGAACAGTCTACCCTATGCGGGCATACAATAATTATATCTTAAATAACTAATACTTAATTTTATATTATAATTATGTTAAAATAAGTTATGATCGTTTAGCAGTCCAATTTTTTATTTATTTTAATATTTTTCCTAATCGAACTCATCGGCTATGCAATGTGTCACCCATTTCCGGGTAAAGAGAGAAAAAGCCGGAGTAAAAAAACTCTCGACACAGTTTTAATTTATTAATTTATTTATTTTTGCGCGCGTTACTACATTTCTTTTTAAAGCTGTTTATAAAATGATTGTTTCTTCTGCTGCATTGCTCTCTGGTAGGTCTTAATTTGCGGACATTATTTACTGTTACGTGGTTTATAGCTTTGGATTTGAAGGCGTTGGAGAATTTTTCACGGCCATACTTAATTTATATAGACTTCAAGCGTATTGTTAAAATACCGGTTTATAATATTATAATAATAATATTATAAACCATAAAATATATAATAATAAAATACGTTAGTTTTTTGAGGTAGCCCGAACAGTTAATACATAATAACACTTTTATGAGACTATTACTTTTAAGAGAGAGATTTCAGGCTTATTAATAGCAGTGTTTGTTCTGTAAATTATTTTGTGTTTATCGCAATGCGTGGACTTTTTGGCACTATAAGACTGAGTTCAAAATTTCATCCAAATTCGCTTATGCCGTTTTTGCGTGAAAGAATATCAAAAATCCATTTGTCCGTTGCACATTTAAGCTCAAACAAGCTCAAAACAAAATTTTTCTTACTGCTACCTACGTTATTATTTCTCATTGGTATAATAATGTGATAATTGTATAGGAACTTTACCCGATACCTACTATGTTTTAATCCTAAAATTAAATCTTTAAATTAATTAATGTTTTCATGTCTTCATAGTGAGAGACTACGCGAAAGCTCTAACTCAGATCTTAGGACAAATGAATAAATTAAGCTGCTACAGTGAGTTTCCGTACCATCCAATATAGATTAGGCAACACTATTTCCTGTATGGTGCCATTCTTATGCCCTCGATGAGTCACCTCCGCTCCAAGGGGAGCCTGTGGGAAATCACTTCTTTTGTTGTTCCCGTACCCTGCACGATTTCATAAGCAGTATATTTTCTGTTCTCTACCTATGCCATTGTGTTTTATATGAATATTGAAAATTTTATGTACATTCTCTGAAAGACATCGCGCGCTTTAGAAAATAAAATGAAAAGAATGATTGAAAACGATTAATAATAATAACATGCGAAGTTGATAGATTCCGATAAATATCTAAAATTTTTATAAAACGGTAAAGCACATCGGTGTGCACAATGATTTTTAGTTAAACGGTCTAATAGTCTACATAAGCCTAAGGCCTACATCCCTCTCATTGTCAGAAGGAGACCCGACCGTGTAGTGGGTCATTAATGGGTTACTGACTGACTGTTTTTGCCGACGCATAACAAATTCACGAAATTTTTCTCCCAGCTTCAAAGAACTTTCATAATAGGACGTATGAAGCGCACTCAGACAGATTTTCGAAAATAAAAATGTAGACTAAACTTTAAAACTTTTCAAAGAACTACTACTGCTAGTCTGAACAAAGTTTCATGTGACAAAAATATTTTTTCAAATAACGGTCTCCGATAAGCCCGTATATGTACATAATGGCTATGATAACGTTGTGGCAAAATTATGTGCCTTACAAAATCAATATACTTATAAAGTTAATAAGTTTAAATTTAAATTTTCTGAATGGAAAACTCTTTAGGTGAAGGCTGAATACACTGAATATATTTGTATTATAATAATATTATATACCTACATATTTTATGCATATCGTGCTTTGATGTAATATGAAATAATTATTTTCTTAATATCATTAGTTATATTGCACCATTTATTTCAGCAAATATCAGTCTGTCTCTAATCGTAAATAACAGCGAAAGCGTTTTGTGGCTAAAGTACTTAACTTAGGTTCCACAGCTCTGTCTGAATTTCAGAGTGAAAATTGGTATGTTCAATTAAATCTCCTTGTAGCAAAGTTAAAACAACAAACTTGTTGCAATTAATAGAATTCGATTTGGATCTAAGTGAGAAATTACTTCATCTCTTTATTTATAGTTTTTTCTGGGGACAAAAATATGTCTTTTTAAAGTTTAAATAAAGTGAATTGTAATTTGAATAATTTCTGTCAAGTTCACTTTGTTCATTGATTTGATGTTAGTTTATAGCCCTAAAACAAGGAGAATATCTTTCATCCAGATTTGTTTAATAACGGAAATATCATGAGGTACTCGTATATACCTATATATATATCACGCACTTCGTATTCAAATAGGATTGAAATTATAACGTTTGTTTATATGAAGCGCAAGCGTTATTTTATTGACATAAATTATAGTAGGAGAGCACCAATTTTTCAGCTCTCTGACTATTAGAACACACAAACGCATTTATTAGGCACGGTGATATCCACTGTATCCGTTAACGTTCAAATACAACCGCTCAGTCTATTGGAAATAATCTCACTGAAATAGACTAAACAATCTAATCGAGCCATCAGTTCTAATATAGATAAGTTTCGAATATTGGATACAAATGTTGATTTAAAACTTGTTTAATCCCACTTTTCCCATGTCGATTGTTTGGGATTATCTATTATATTAAAACTTTAACTTCTTAATGTATAAATAAACTAATTAACAGTTGTTCCTCTTAAGTTTACAACCGTCTGACATACAAGGTGTGGTCTATCGTTACTTTTACAAGCGGTGGGATAGAACAATTGATGATTCTCAGTTGTTTAACTGCAAGTTTCTCCATCACGCTTTTCATCAACAACACCCCTATTAAAAATAAGACATTATGAACATGCTGGTTATTACGAACGTGGCAGCAAGGTAGGGGAAGCTACAACGACTCTACCACACGGAATATGTGATCCAATTTGAACAGCGACTCGTGCGTGGCATTTTGTCCTAAATGGGTTATTGGCCGTTTCATCCTTGGGAAGTTCTCAGTTCCGGAGTGACCATTAGTTAACTTATCGATTGCGGTCAGTTGGACTCTAACGTTACAAGTAGGTTATGGTGTGCAATCCATTAGGGGAACTGGAAAAAGTCGAAATTCGATTTTAATATGTTGAAATTTGAATTTGGCACGTAACAGTGTTCACGTCATGTTTGTCAATATGTACATGTGAAAGTATTCAAACTTATGGTTGTGTGCGTAGTGCGTTTTTTATGAACTTCATGTATTCCTCATGAATTTTATTTCAAGATATTATATTATTAGACTATTCTTACAAAATACATATTTTGCCAAAGGTAATTGTTTTTTGATCAACGACTTCCGTACCCTAACGGCTTGGAATTTTTTGGAGGTCTTTGACAGACCGCCTTTCATGAATATTGCGAACTAGGGAACGGCTCAACAAAGGGCTGTTTTTAATTCGTGCTAGGTTTTGACGTCGATATTCACGCTGTGAAAATTTCGAATGGGTATATATAAGATAGAATAAGTTTTAGTGGTATAAATAGAATTTACGATGCTATGCATCTGTGCCCATAATACCACAGATTATGGATTTTACCATAACATTTTAGGCCTTGTTCTAATTGACAGGCGCAATAAATTGCAACCCACCGGCCTACCAATGACGTTTTCTATTTTATTCGTACGAAAAACTTAACGCGAGCAACCGCTTTTGTCGTCGCAAGTAAGACAAGTGGTTAGGATATTAGGTATACCATGTATCATGTCTTAATAAATGTATGTCATGTATGTTTTGTATTAGTAGGTAAACCTACTCTGAATATTGGTGAAAGAATTAACCAAGTAAATCATTAGTTTATGAAGTACTTACTGATATGTAGCGAAGCCCCTACTAGCTACACTGTACTTGCTAACCATATCTACAGAATTTTTACCTCTTCATTATAATAATATTATTATCAAACCTAGTACATATTTAATACATTTTTATATATTGCAATCGAACTATGAGAAGTATACAGGAAAATTACATTTAGTGAAAAAATATTGCCGTTGAAGAAATACTGATTCCGTCGTTTTTTCGACAATAAATCATACCCGAGGCTTGTTTCGCAATGATTTATAAATGAGGGCAGGAGGTATATATATTCCATATCGTCTCTATGTACCTAATAAGTAAAATAATATCAATACATAACTATCTACTATGTAGGTTACTATTTTTGCCATATGAAAATCTTAATATACTCGTACCTGTATAGATTTTTGTGAAATACTTTCTCCTCCTTATTGCCTGTAGCGCCCCCTGGTGGGCTGTCATCGTAATATCTATCTTACAACACACACCGATCGAATTCAAACCCTTCACTAAAAACTGCATCAAAATCGAACAATTAGTTTTGGATATAGGTGGCAACATAGATTTTTGCACAAACACCCTCTCACAGCAAACGCATATACCGTCTCCGTACCGTCGCGGGTAAAAATAGGATTTTACAGCTGTTCAGACTGCTACAGGCAAATAGAATGCATTTTTAATTGAATTGAATTTCAAATAACTGAGTTTGTCCTATTAAAATTCGGTCCGGTGTTCTAAGTTAAGTGAATGCGTTAGGCTAAAGACTAAACGAATAATGATATTATATCATCACTCATTTATAAATTACTACTATACATTACTAATTTATAAATTAAAACTCTTGCAAGCGTAGTAGGTACACACCATAGAAAACAGACACACTCTCAGTGAATGGAAAGAAATAAATAAGATTTGTATTGTGCCATGTCCTATTGGAATTCAGTCCCGGTCTGGGCTAAACTAATTAGAAGTTTAAAACTGGATGGCAGGGCCTCGCCGGATTTGTTTCGTTTGTAAGTGGGCGGACGATTTATCTTGTAACACGGGTCTCGTGTAAGAAAATATGTGCTTGACTGTTAGGCGCGAGCGGGATTGCCAAGATTGTGTTGCTACCAAATAAAATTATTAGATAGATTTAAATTTCAGTCTCCGCTGGAGATTTGAAACGTCGCTGGCGAAATTGAACTGAAAATTGGCTTCATGTAAAAGTTTTTGTTCCAAACAGAATTTCAATTTTATAAACTAGTAATGGAATTGGTTCTGACTCGCAAACGAAAAGCCGTTGTCGAAGGGATTGTAAAGTTTTAACATTTCATATTCATCCTTTAACAAAACCAACAAATAAAATCAACAAAAATTTAAAATTGATCTCTTTTTCCTTCCTGGCATGATATTATACTTTTTTTTCATGAAGTGAAGTTAAATTGCAGCTATAAGTCTTGCAAGATCGTGTAACGTAGAATACGATTAGTGGGACGCTATCCTATCCCGTCTGTATCCCAGTACCACCATCGGAAAATTGGATCGGTTTTAACTGAATTTACGTCCTAATGTTGTCTTTTTACACACCCTCTACCCTATTTCGTTTAAATAAAGATGTCCATTCCATATATTTTTCCCACTTAATCCACGGCGGCGGAAACAGCCATGCCGCCATGCTTTGCAATAGCATAGAAAAAGTTCTTTCTGAAGCAGTACATAGGGCACTCATGAGGACTAAGATTCGCCTCAAAACAGTGTGTCCATTAAATGCATCGCCCCAACCGAAACTCAAATAATAAAAAACATGCGCTTTACAACTTGTAAGTAAACCCAGGTAAATTCTGTGGCTCTACCTCTTTTCTCTTCTCTTCCTTTTTGTTTATTCCCTCTCTGCCAGCAAGAAAACATCATGTATATTATGTGTACGTATTTGTGTGCATTTGCGCTTGTGCGTGTGCGTGTGCGTGATCGAGAACACATTGTGAACAAAAGGGATCAAGTTTAATTAAGCCGGTGCCCCCTTCCCCCCTTTTTATTCCTCCTCTTTTTATTTATTCCTTCTCCGCCATTTATTGATTTTCCTCTCTTAATCCCCTCCCTTTTTATTTATTCCCTCGCGCCAGAAAAAAGGGAAGATTTCATACCGGCGGTACCCCCTGTGTCGAGCACGCATAAATATGTAGCGGAGCGTCGCATTAAGCACAATGCATGCGAGAGGTGCGCCGCATGCCCACTTGTGGCCCTTCAGCGTGACCCGCTTACCACGAGCTGTATGTTTAAGGCAAAACGCAAAGATTTTTTATATTAGATGGAGTGTCAGGATATCAAAATTTTTTTTGGTGCTTTTTGGCGAGATTTGCTTTTTTGTCAATTTTTATGTTACGTATAACATATAAATACGCAACATATACCATTATTGGTGTAATTAAAAAGTGCTTACGGCCCTTTTATAAATTTGAAAAGTTAAAAAAGTTATGCATAGTTTACTTTTCCTCCGATATTTTCTTTTGGTCATAATATGAAATCTTCGGTTAAAGGCTTACACAAAATACACAAGGTTGCAGCATGACAAACTTTTTTTACTGCCTACTTAATTTTACGGAAGATTTAAATTGGGTACAATACTTTTTACTGTAGAAACAAGAGAATTTTGTTATTTTATCCAATTTCTGGATTTGTGACTTCTCACTGAATGGCAAGATAGGCGATATGGCATACATGCTGCATCAATCTTAATGTTTCAAAATCAATCATGATAATTTGCTACCTACTCAATTAATTAAAAAAAAAACTACCTAACCGATAACTGTAGACAATTTAGTAAAAGTATATTAATCTAACTAAATTTTTCATAAAGCAATATTTATGACCTATATTTGACCTATATGACCTATATTTCATTATTATCAAGAAGCAATCGCCGTTGACTATGAAGTTGAGATATTCTCCTTAGAGGACGTAACTACCGGTTGTTCTGGAAAAGCGCCACTCACAATAACGCCTATTGCCCTCGATGTTAAAATATGAATTTCTATACAGTAATTAAGAAAAATACGAGCGAACCAAATACATTTTCATGTTAAATAACGCAAAGTCGAATCCCAATAGCGCCGCTAAGTTGCTTGGGTAGATTGTAAGCGAAAAAGTTAAGCAAAGTGCGATCAGTACCTGGATGGGTGATCGTCAGTGGCAAATTATCGGTCCGATATCGATAAATAACAGTCGTTAAACATTGACATAGAAAACATCCGAGAACGGTTCACCACTACGGATCTTTTCTCATCAATACGCATTGCCTGTTGTGGGGAGAGACTCGTAATCAATAGGAAAGCGCTAACGAGTAGGTACTTTGTGCTTGCGTTGAAAACATATAAGATCTCATGAAGAGCCAGGCTCCTAGCTCGACACGCCCGTACCTCCTTATTCCTTAATCGTAGCGTATAGCATTTTTGATAAATCCCAGTCTTAAGTTCTGTATAAAGTTAGGTATAAATACTTTATGAGATTTAAAATAAATTTGAACATTAATAAATGTAAACCTAGGTCTTAAGTATTAAAAAATGTATAAGTTTGCGTCAGGTTGCGTTAATTACTGACATGACGTTTCCTTATTTGAAGGCTGTAATTTAAACATTGTAATAATTCTGTTGTATACGTTTGTAATACGTTTATGGTTGCAACAAACTATTTGAATCATCAATACACAAGAGACAGTGTTAGTTAGTTTTTCATCATGTCTTTCGAGAAACCCGCAATAGTTATAGATAACGGCAGTTTCAATATAAAAACGGGTTTTGCTTGCGACAACCATCCTGTATCAATGTTTAGAACTATTGTTGGAAGGCCAAATTATTTGCGAGGGAGCTATGGGAAAGAATACTACGATGTCTTTATTGGCGATGAAGCGGCTAGTCAAGTGGAGGACCTAGAACTCAGCCACCCTGTTGTCAACGGTAGAATTGTACACTGGGATAACATGGAGAGAATATGGCATCATATCTACTATAGAGAGCTAAAGGCTGCGCCAGAAGATCGCTTCGTAATTCTTGCTTGTGCTTCGACAACGCCTATAGAAGAAAAGTAAGTCAAAACTTTAACGATAATTCATAGATGCCATTATAATTTTTAAAATTAATATTCAAGTAAGTACCTTGTTTTTACTTCCAGGATAAAGTGCTGCGAAATATTTTTCGAAACTCTTAATAGCCCAGGATTATGTATCCAACCTCAAAGTGTATTGGCACTTTATGGATCTGGGTTCACAACTGGGATTTGTGTGGACCTAGGCTATGACACGACAGATATAAATCCTGTTTTTGAAGGAGGTTTAGTAAATTTTGCTCACATACAAACTGGGCTAGCTGGAGCTCAAATTTCTGATTATATTAAGCAAAGCCTCAATGAGAGAAATTTAGGTCAAGGGATTAAACGAATAGAAGATATAGAAGGAATAAAGCGAGATTACTTATATGTAACAGAAGACACTGCCGTTTCTAGAGAAGGATATGGTAAAATATATAGATTGCGAAGCGGTGAAGAGATTGACGTAAGCCATGAAGCTTTTATGGCTGGCGAGCTCCTGTTTCAGCCTGACTTGGTGAAGGGACACAAGACACAGTATACTCCACTTCACGAAGCAGTGGTGACGTCAGCCTTGAAATGCGATTCTGAGCTAAGAGACAAGCTATTTGAGGCTGTCGTAGTATGTGGGGGGTTAGCTATGGTCCCTAATATTACAACGAGGTTAAGAAATGAAATGGAGTATATGATTCATAGACCAGTCAATATTTTGTCTTCGCCCGAAGCTTATGCCATCGCGTGGCTAGGTGGAGCTACATTTGCTGGACTTTCGGATGCCAAAAAAATGTGGGTGCAAAAGAAACAATACGATGATTATGGGGTGAAAATTATTAGGAACAAATTCCTATGAGAGGAACAATTTAATGCCGAGTTAGTTAACTACTACAACATGTTTCGTTAATTAATAAACATTATTAAAGGGTTTATGGAATACTTAATAATAATTTAAATATGTATAACATTAACGTTTCAATTGTATTTCAGTGTAAAATATGTAACCTATTTTAATTTGATGCTTGCTATCCACAACAGGGGTGCCACTCCCATGTTGGTGAACCTAGCAGATCATTGTCCAGCAGATCAAAATTAAATGAGAGTTCTATTCGCATGCAGCATAGTTCTATAGTTCCTGATACATTTTAGAAATAGTTCTGGCGTTTTTACCCCAAAAAAAATAGTTTTGAAAATGATCTGCTAACTTCCCGTAGCAGATCATTTTCCAGCAGATCAAAAATAAATGCGAGTTCTGATAGCATGCAGCTCTGTTCTACAGTTCCTGATACTTTTCAGGAATAGTTCTGGCGTTTTTACCCCAAATAATAGCAGATAAAGGTCAGAAATTGAAAAAAAATAATAAATATTTTCGTCGATTCAAAGTGTGCTCAGAAGCTAGAACTCTTTCGTTTATGATAGACTAGCATGAGAAATGTAATATAAAAATAATTTCGAGCCCAGAACTCACTTAAAAATATCAGCAGATCATGGTCGAAGACTTGAAAAGTATGAAAAATTAAATAAAATATTTTCGTCGATTCAAAGTGTGCTCCGAAGCTAGAACTCTTTCGTTTATGATAGATTAGCATAAGAACTCTAAGTTAAAAATAATTTTGAGCCCAGAACTCACGTAAAAATATCAGCAGATCATGGTTGAAGATTTGAAAAGTATGAAAAATTAGAAAAAATAGTTTCGTCGATTCAAAAAGTGCTCAGAAGCTAGAACTCTTTTGTTTATGATAGATTAGCATTAGAACTCTAAGTTAAAAATAATTTTGAGCCCAGAACTCACGTAAAAATATCAGCAGATCATGGTTGAAGACTTGAAAAGTATGAAAAATTAGAAAAAATAGTTTCGTCGATTCAAAGTGTGCTCAGAAGCTAGAACTCTTTCAATTATGGTAGATTAGCATTAGAACTGTAATATAAAAATAATTTTGAGCCCAGAACTCCCGTAAAAATATCAGCAGATCATGGTTGAAGATTTGAAAAGTATGAAAAATTAAATAAAATATTTTCGTCGATTCAAAGTGTGCTCAGAAGCCAGAACTCTTTTGTTTATGATAGATTAGCATTAGAACTCTAAGTTAAAAATAATTTTGAGCCCAGAACTCACGTAAAAATATCAGCAGATCATGGTTGAAGACTTGAAAAGTATGAAAAATTAGAAAAAATAGTTTCGTCGATTCAAAGTGTGCTCAGAAGCTAGAACTCTTTCAATTATGGTAGATTAGCATTAGAACTGTAATATAAAAAGAATTTTGAGCCCAGAACTCCCGTAAAAATATCAGCAGATCATGGTTGAAGATTTGAAAAGTATGAAAAATTAAAAAAAATAATTTCGTCGATTCAAAGTGTGCTCAGAAGATAGAACTCTTTCGTTTATGATAGATTAACGATAGAACTCTAAGTAAAAAATAATTTTGAGCCCAGAACTCACGTAAAAATATCAGCAGATCATGGTCGAAGACTTGAAAAGTATGAAAAATTAAAAAAAATATTTTCGTCGATTCAAAGTGTGCTCAGAAGCTAGAACTCTTTCGTTTCTGATAGATAAGCATTAGAACTCTAAATTTAAAATAATTTTGAGCCCAGAACTCACGTAAAAATATCAGCAGATCATGGTCGAAGACTTGAAAAGTATGAAAAATTAGAAAAAATAGTTTCGTCGATTCAAAAAGTGCTCAGAAGCTAGAACTCTTTCGTTTATGATAGATTAGCATAAGAACTATATTATAAAAATAATTTTGAGCCCAGAACTCACGTAAAAATATCAGCAGATCATGGTCGAAGACTTGAAAAGTATGAAAAAGTAAAAAAAATACTTTTGTCGATTCAAAAGGTGCTCAGAAGCTAGAACTCTTTCGATTATGGTAGATTAGCATTAGACCTGTAATATAAAAATAATTTTGAGCCCAGAACTCACGTAAAAATATCAGCAGATCATGGTCGAAGACTTGAAAAGTATGAAAAATTAAAAAAAATATTTTCGTCGATCCAAAGTGTGCTCAGAAGCTAGAACTCTTTCGTTTATGATAGAATAGCATTAGAACTCTAAATTTAAAATAATTTTGATCCCAGAACTCACGTAAAAATATCAGCAAATCATGGTTGAAAACTTGAAAAGTATGAAAAATTAGAAAAAATAGTTTCGTCGATTCAAAGTGTGCTCAGAAGCAAGAACTCTTTTATTTATGATAAATAAGCATTAGAATTCAAAGATAAAAATAATTTTGAGTCTAGAACTCACGTAAAAATATCAGCAGATCATGGTCGAAAACTTGAAAAGTATGAAAAAGTAAGAAAAATATTTTAGTCATTTCAAAGTGTGCTCAGAAGCTAGAACTCTTTCGATTGTGGTAAACTAGCATTAGAACTGTAATATAAAAATAATTTCGAGCTCAGAACTCACGTAAAAATATCAGCAGATCATGGTTGAAGATTTAAAAAGTATGAAAAATTAAAAAAAATAATTTCGTCGATTCAAAGTATGCTAAGAAGCTAGAACTCTTTCGATTATGGTAGATTAGCATTAGAATTGTAATATAAAAATAATTTTGAGCCCAGAACTCACGTAAAAATATCAGCAGATCATGGTCGAAGACTTGAAAAGTATGAAAAAGTAAAAAAAATATTTTCGTCGATTCAAAGTGTGCTCAGAAGCTAGAACTCTTTCGTTTATGATAGATAAGCATTAGAACTCTACGTTAAAAATAATTTTGAGCCCAGAACTCACGTAAAAATATCAGCAGATCATGGTCGAAGACTTGAAAAGTATGAAAAATTAGAATAAATAGTTTCGTCGATTCAAAAAGTGCTCAGAAGCTAGAACTCTTTTGTTTATGATAGATTAGCATTAGAACTCTAAGTAAAAAATAATTTTGAGCCCAGAACTCACGTAAAAATATCAGCAGATCATGGTTGAAGACTTGAAAAGTATGAAAAATTAGAAAAAATAGTTTCGTCGATTCAAAGTGTGCTCAGAAGCTAGAACTCTTTCGATTATGGTAGATTAGCATAAGAACTGTAATATAAAAATAATTTTGAGCCCAGAACTCCCGTAAAAATATCAGCAGATCATGGTCGAAAACTTGAAAAGTATGAAAATTAAAAAAAATATTTTCGTCGATTCAAAGTGTGCTCAGAAGCTAGAACTCTTTCGTTTATGATAGATAAGCATAAGAACTGTATTACAAAAATAATTTTGAGCCCAGAACTCACGTAAAAATATCAGCAGATCATGGTCGAAGACTTGAAAAGTATGAAAATTAAAAAAAATATTTTCGTCGATTCAAAGTGTGCTCAGAAGATAGAACTCTTTCGTTTATGATAGATTAGCATAAGAACTCTAAGTTAAAAATAATTTTGAGCCCAGAAATCACGTAAAAATATCAGCAGATCATGGTTGAAGATTTGAAAAGTATGAAAAAATAGAAAAAATAGTTTCGTCGATTCAAAAAGTGCTCAGAAGCTAGAACTCTTTCGTTTATGATAGACTAGCATGAGAAATGTAATATAAAAATAATTTCGAGCCCAGAACTCACTTAAAAATATCAGCAGATCATGGTCGAAGACTTGAAAAGTATGAAAAATTAAATAAAATATTTTCGTCGATTCAAAGTGTGCTCCGAAGCTAGAACTCTTTCGTTTATGATAGATTAGCATAAGAACTCTAAGTTAAAAATAATTTTGAGCCCAGAACTCACGTAAAAATATCAGCAGATCATGGTTGAAGATTTGAAAAGTATGAAAAATTAGAAAAAATAGTTTCGTCGATTCAAAAAGTGCTCAGAAGCTAGAACTCTTTTGTTTATGATAGATTAGCATTAGAACTCTAAGTTAAAAATATTTTTGAGCCCAGAACTCACGTAAAAATATCAGCAGATCATGGTTGAAGACTTGAAAAGTATGAAAAATTAGAAAAAATAGTTTCGTCGATTCAAAGTGTGCTCAGAAGCTAGAACTCTTTCAATTATGGTAGATTAGCATTAGAACTGTAATATAAAAATAATTTTGAGCCCAGAACTCCCGTAAAAATATCAGCAGATCATGGTTGAAGATTTGAAAAGTATGAAAAATTAAATAAAATATTTTCGTCGATTCAAAGTGTGCTCAGAAGCCAGAACTCTTTTGTTTATGATTGATTAGCATTAGAACTCTAAGTTAAAAATAATTTTGAGCCCAGAACTCACGTAAAAATATCAGCAGATCATGGTTGAAGACTTGAAAAGTATGAAAAATTAGAAAAAATAGTTTCGTCGATTCAAAGTGTGCTCAGAAGCTAGAACTCTTTCAATTATGGTAGATTAGCATTAGAACTGTAATATAAAAATAATTTTGAGCCCAGAACTCCCGTAAAAATATCAGCAGATCATGGTTGAAGATTTGAAAAGTATGAAAAATAAAAAAAAATAATTTCGTCGATTCAAAGTGTGCTCAGAAGCTAGAACTCTTTCGTTTATGATAGATTAACGATAGAACTCTAAGTAAAAAATAATTTTGAGCCCAGAACTCACGTAAAAATATCAGCAGATCATGGTCGAAGACTTGAAAAGTATGAAAAATTAAAAAAAATATTTTCGTCGATTCAAAGTGTGCTCAGAAGCTAGAACTCTTTCGTTTATGATAGATAAGCATTAGAACTCTAAATTTAAAATAATTTTGAGCCCAGAACTCACGTAAAAATATCAGCAGATCATGGTCGAAGACTTGAAAAGTATGAAAAATTAGAAAAAATAGTTTCGTCGATTCAAAAAGTGCTCAGAAGCTAGAACTCTTTCGTTTATGATAGATTAGCATAAGAACTATATTATAAAAATAATTTTGAGCCCAGAACTCACGTAAAAATATCAGCAGATCATGGTCGAAGACTTGAAAAGTATGAAAAAGTAAAAAAAATACTTTTGTCGATTCAAAAGGTGCTCAGAAGCTAGAACTCTTTCGATTATGGTAGATTAGCATTAGACCTGTAATATAAAAATAATTTTGAGCCCAGAACTCACGTAAAAATATCAGCAGATCATGGTCGAAGACTTGAAAAGTATGAAAAATTAAAAAAAATATTTTCGTCGATCCAAAGTGTGCTCAGAAGCTAGAACTCTTTCGTTTATGATAGAATAGCATTAGAACTCTAAATTTAAAATAATTTTGATCCCAGAACTCACGTAAAAATATCAGCAGATCATGGTTGAAGATTTGAAAAGTATGAAAAATTAAAAAAAATAATTTCGTCGATTCAAAGTGTGCTCAGAAGCTAGAACTCTTTTGTTTATGATAGATTAGCATTAGAACTCTAAGTAAAAAATAATTTTGAGCCCAGAACTCACGTAAAAATATCAGCAGATCATGGTTGAAGACTTGAAAAGTATGAAAAAGTAAGAAAAATATTTTAGTCATTTCAAAGTGTGCTCAGAAGCTAGAACTCTTTCGATTGTGGTAAACTAGCATTAGAACTGTAATATAAAAATAATTTCGAGCTCAGAACTCACGTAAAAATATCAGCAGATCATGGTTGAAGATTTGAAAAGTATGAAAAATTAAAAAAAATAATTTCGTCGATTCAAAGTATGCTAAGAAGCTAGAACTCTTTCGATTATGGTAGATTAGCATTAGAATTGTAATATAAAAATAATTTTGAGCCCAGAACTCACGTAAAAATATCAGCAGATCATGGTCGAAGACTTGAAAAGTATGAAAAATTAAAAAAAATATTTTCGTCGATTCAAAGTGTGCTCAGAAGCTAGAACTCTTTCGTTTATGATAGATTAGCATAAGAACTCTAAGTTGAAAATAATTTTGAGCCCAGAACTCACGTAAAAATATCAGCAGATCATGGTTGAAGATTTGAAAAGTATGAAAAATTAAAAAAAATAATTTCGTCGATTCAAAGTGTGCTCAGAAGCTAGAACTCTTTTGTTTATGATAGATTAGCATTAGAACTCTAAGTAAAAAATAATTTTGAGCCCAGAACTCACGTAAAAATATCAGCAGATCATGGTTGAAGACTTGAAAAGTATGAAAAATTAGAAAAAATAGTTTCGTCGATTCAAAGTGTGCTCAGAAGCTAGAACTCTTTCGATTATGGTAGATTAGCATAAGAACTGTAATATAAAAATAATTTTGAGCCCAGAACTCCCGTAAAAATATCAGCAGATCATGGTTGAAGATTTGAAAAGTATGAAAAATTAAAAAAAATAATTTCGTCGATTCAAAGTGTGCTCAGAAGCTAGAACTCTATCGTTTATGATAGATTAACGATAGAACTCTAAGTAAAAAATAATTTTGAGCCCAGAACTCACGTAAAGATATCAGCAGATCATGGTCGAAGACTTGAAAAGTATGAAAAATTAAAAAAAATATTTTCGTCGATTCAAAGTGTGCTCAGAAGCTAGAACTCTTTTGTTTATGATAGATAAGCATTAGAACTAAAATATAAAAATAATTTTGAGCCCAGAACTCACGTAAAAATATCAGCAGATCATGGTCGAAGACTTGAAAAGTATGAAAAACACCATCGAATCATTTACCACAATCGAAAGAGTTCTAGCTTCTGAGCACACTTTGAAATGACTAAAATATTTTTCTTACTTTTTCATACTTTTCAAGTTTTCGACCATGTTCTGCTGATATTTTTACGTGAGTTCTGGTCTCAAAATTATTTTTATCTTAGAATTCTAATGCTAATTTATCATAAATGAAAGAGTTCTTTCTTCTGAGTACACATTGAATCGACGAAACTATTTTTTCTAATTTTTCATACCTTTCAAGTCTTCGACCATGATCTGCTGATATTTTTACGTGAGTTCTGGGCTCAAAATTATTTTCAACTTAGAGTTCTTATGCTAATCTATCATAAACGAAAGAGTTCTAGCTTCTGAGCACACTTTGAATCGACGAAAATATTTTTTTTAATTTTCATACTTTTCAAGTCTTCGACCATGATCTGCTGATATTTTTACGTGAGTTCTGGGCTCAAAATTATTTTTGTAATACAGTTCTTATGCTTATCTATCATAAACGAAAGAGTTCTAGCTTCTGAGCACACTTTGAATCGACGAAAATATTTTTTTTAATTTTTCATACTTTTCAAGTATTCGACCATGATCTGCTGATATTTTTACGTGAGTTCTGGTCTCAAAATTATTTTTATAATATAGTTCTTATGCTAATCTATCATAAACGAAAGAGTTCTAGCTTCTGAGCACTTTTTGAATCGACGAAACTATTTTTTCTAATTTTTCATACTTTTCAAGTCTTCGACCATGATCTGCTGATATTTTTACGTGAGTTCTGGGCTCAAAATTATTTTCAACTTAGAGTTCTTATGCTAATCTATCATAAACGAAAGAGTTCTAGCTTCTGAGCACACTTTGAATCGACGAAAATATTTTTTTTAATTTTTCATACTTTTCAAGTCTTCGACCATGATCTGCTGATATTTTTACGTGAGTTCTGGGCTCAAAATTATTTTTTACTTAGAGTTCTAATGCTAATCTATCATAAACGAAAGAGTTCTAGCTTCTGAGCACACTTTGAATCGAAGAAAAAATTTTTTTTAATTTTTCATACTTTTCAAATCTTCAACCATGATCTGCTGATATTTTTACGGGAGTTCTGGGCTCAAAATTCTTTTTATATTACAGTTCTAATGCTAATCTACCATAATTGAAAGAGTTCTAGCTTCTGAGCACACTTTGAATCGACGAAACTATTTTTTCTAATTTTTCATACTTTTCAAATCTTCAACCATGATCTGCTGATATTTTTACGTGAGTTCTGAGCTCGAAATTATTTTTATATTACAGTTCTAATGCTAGTTTACCACAATCGAAAGAGTTCTAGCTTCTGAGCACACTTTGAAATGACTAAAATATTTTTCTTACTTTTTCATACTTTTCAAGTTTTCGACCATGATCTGCTGATATTTTTACGTTAGTTCTGGACTCAAAATTATTTTTATCTTAGAATTCTAATGCTAATTTATCATAAATGAAAGAGTTCTTGCTTCTGAGCACACTTTGAATCGACGAAACTATTTTTTCTAATTTTTCATACTTTTCAAGTTTTCAACCATGATTTGCTGATATTTTTACGTGAGTTCTGGGATCAAAATTATTTTTTACTTAGAGTTCTAATGCTAATCTATCATAAACGAAAGAGTTCTAGCTTCTGAGCACACTTTGAATCGACGAAAATATTTTTTTTAATTTTTCATACTTTTCAAGTCTTCGACCATGATCTGCTGATATTTTTACGTGAGTTCTGGGCTCAAAATTCTTTTTATATTACAGTTCTAATGCTAATCTACCATAATTGAAAGAGTTCTAGCTTCTGAGCACACTTTGAATCGACGAAACTATTTTTTCTAATTTTTCATACTTTTCAAGTCTTCAACCATGATCTGCTGATATTTTTACGTGAGTTCTGGGCTCAAAATTATTTTTAACTTAGAGTGCTAATGCTAATCTATCATAAACAAAAGAGTTCTGGCTTCTGAGCACACTTTGAATCGACGAAAATATTTTATTTAATTTTTCATACTTTTCAAATCTTCAACCATGATCTGCTGATATTTTTACGGGAGTTCTGGGCTCAAAATTATTTTTATATTACAGTTCTAATGCTAATCTACCATAATTGAAAGAGTTCTAGCTTCTGAGCACACTTTGAATCGACGAAACTATTTTTTCTAATTTTTCATACTTTTCAAGTCTTCAACCATGATCTGCTGATATTTTTACGTGAGTTCTGGGCTCAAAATTATTTTTAACTTAGAGTTCTTATGCTAATCTATCATAAACGAAAGAGTTCTAGCTTCGGAGCACACTTTGAATCGACGAAAATATTTTATTTAATTTTTCATACTTTTCAAGTCTTCGACCATGATCTGCTGATATTTTTAAGTGAGTTCTGGGCTCGAAATTATTTTTATATTACAGTTCTCATGCTAGTCTATCATAAACGAAAGAGTTCTAGCTTCTGAGCACACTTTGAATCGACGAAAATATTTATTATTTTTTTTCAATTTCTGACCTTTATCTGCTATTATTTGGGGTAAAAACGCCAGAACTATTCCTGAAAAGTATCAGGAACTGTAGAACAGAGCTGCATGCTATCAGAACTCGCATTTATTTTTGATCTGCTGGAAAATGATCTGCTACGGGAAGTTAGCAGATCATTTTCAAAACTATTTTTTTTGGGGTAAAAACGCCAGAACTATTTCTAAAATGTATCAGGAACTATAGAACTATGCTGCATGCGAATAGAACTCTCATTTAATTTTGATCTGCTGGACAATGATCTGCTAGGTTCACCAACACGCCACTCCCTAACTCCGTTTCCGTCATTTACGAGCCGTCCGTAAGCTGTGCGAAACTTCGGAATGTACCCTACTCTCTAAGAACTTCGGCTGCCATCATTTCGAACGGGATCATAGACTATTTTCGTGAATGATAGATTCCAAGCCTTGTCAGCCCTAGAGGGAAGACAATTTTATCGTAATTATTACCGGTTTTTTATTGCAACAATATTTCCTTTATAAGCGTATAAATCTTATTCTTATAATCAACTATATTTACAAAACAACCATATTTACTCAAAATTAGCCCTCAATTACCTATTGATTATTTTATTTTGACTTAAAGGCAATATTGAATGGATTTATTGATATAAAACCTTTGCCTCTAATATTCATAACAAAAAATTTACATTTTGACAATGTTTGAGTAAGTTGACAGAAAAGTCATAGAGAAATTAGGTATACAAATAAACACGTTCCCTAAAAGTTGTATTTTAATTTATATTAGTCATAATATTAGACTCGCTCAGAACTCAAATTGTAGATATATAAGTATAACAATCATAATAATAATCTTGGTGTGATGAAAAACGAATAATCCGTATAAGTATAACTTGATTACTGTTGAGTGAGTTGAAATACAACAATATCGAGGAATATATTTTTGGATGCCGCCCACTAATGCCGCTACCCAACTACAGCTAGACGCTATCGTCGAGTTTATGCAGAAGCACAGGGATTTAGCGCGAGCGCTTCTTCTAAGGGGAGCGGACGGCCGGCGCTAGACGGCTGTGGGAGACCCCGTGTTCCTGCCTTAATTCTGTGGGAGGCTGTATATGTTTAATATATTCTGTAAAACAACAACTGAAGCGTGTTTTATTGCTTGTATTTTATTTTTAATCCGATGTGGTTAGTCCACACGAGAGCAAATTTGATGTCGTGTAATTTGACACATTCAACCGAGATATCTCATGTCAAACTCAAATTTACGGACGGGCTTATAGCCTTACGGAGTAGATTTTTGCTGTCAGTCAGTAGGTTTTTGAAAAGTCATTCATTCTACGGACGAGACCGTCAGAAATGGGCATTCGTAAGTGATACAGAGTAGGAAATGCCGAAACTTCGGCCGAAACTTCGAGTTTAGTGCTTAGAGAGTGGCCCCCCAGGCACTACCAAACAAAGAAAACATTTCAAAGTATAAGAGATCAAGGGTGATCGAGTTATTTCGTTTTCAAACGGAAAAGGTAGCTAAAAGCTCTTCAGGTACCTATTGCATCACGTGATCGGCGCGCCCCGACTGATGCACTCAAACCGACGAACGGAGAGCTGTAATAAATAAAACTCGATTGGGTAATATTTCTACCTTAGCCGAGTGTACATACTGTTCGAAGGCTTTAAAAATAAAGCTATCGCTTTTTCGGATAAATGATGAGATCGCTCCAACTTTATCCATTTATTCTACTATTATAAATTTGTTCGAGGCTGTGTTGTATGGATTACTCGCGCCTTTGTTTAGGCAACATAAAATTATATTTAGAGTTTTTGTAATTTTTTTTTATTAGTCGTATACGAGTAGGTACGCTTTGTGGCACTTTGTGGTTACGTTCATGGATGAGATATAAGGAACTAAATTAATTACGTTATTGGCCGTTGGCTAGTCCCTTTCGTTTCTGCATCGCGTTTACATCGTAACACTAGCGAGATAGTGATATAGGAACGAATATGAAATAGAGAGTTAGGAACTAATATGAATACAGATAGAAATGGTAGCAAACAGATTCTTCAAGAGGGACACCAGCCATATACCTACTTCTTGAACTTCTCGTGAAAGCGAGTTCGGTAAAATAATTTTAGCAATTTGTACTTGACTGCACAAGCGCCCGTGTGTCACTATAATGCTAGATGTCACTGAAATGCCAGTTTGAGTGAGCTTTTTATTTTCTGCCAGTACTAAGCTCACTAAAAACGTGTTACAGCCTCGCGCTAGGAAATTTAAAAATCCGAGTACATTTTTGTATTGACGTCCCTTAAGCGGTAACAGTGGGTAACAACGCTGTATTTCCGTTTCGACATCGTCAGGTTTCATATAAATGTATGCATTCAACCGCACTAATTCTATGTATGAAGGGTTGAATTTTTAAAGTTTTGATACATGGTCACACATTAAGACACGTTATACTTTCCAATTTTTTTTAATTTTGTTGGGGTTCGGGTATTTCAGTGAAGACGTAGGCTGAACTGCTTCTAAAAGTAAACAAAATTAAATATTTTATCAAAGATTTATATGCGTCAATGTTAAAAAATCCTAAAAGGGTAATATGTAAAAGTACTAGCACGATTGTTATGAAAATGTCTTAAAATGAGAAGGATGTAGGCGTTAGTCCACCACGCTGACGTAATGCGGGCTGGTGGAATTCACATGCCTTTAAGAACACTACGAAGAACTCTCAGGTATGCAGGTTTCTTCGCTATGTTTTCCTTCACCGTTACAGCAGGTGATAACATTGTAAAGCGCACATAACTTTTAAGAAAGTAAGTAGATAAGTGAAATTCTAAATTTTCAGATAAATAAAAACAGAATGCATGTATTTTTAATTATCTCTTAATCCGTTTTTATTATTCCGGTGAGGAAACCTTGCGTCTCTTTGTGACAGGAGCTCAACGAAGCATGGAATTCACCCGGCGATCCATTCCATCCATTTCAATCTATTTCAAATTGCTACATTTTTATTTTAAATCGCCTGCAAGCATAATACCTATTAATTCAAATTTAAGGATAAAGAATTCCATGCTTTCTGCTGAACTGAAATATAAAAGTCCTCGTAATGTTACGCCTTCTTATACAATAGAGCAGGATCTGCAAGCTAACACTTTGCTTGTAAGCCGTTTTTTAAAATTTGACAAAAAATATCGTTTGTACAATGGGTCTACCATTGTACTATTTCGGGAACCATCGTAGTATTGACCTGATTATGGTGTGATGTGGTGAACTGCATGTTCAGTTGTATTTTTTTTACCCAGAAAGTAGAACGCGCACACGTAGAACCTGACGATATAATTTCAATAATGTTGTTATGAGACCGTTTCTATGGGTATCTATAACATATTTGGTCTTCAAAATTATTTCAATAACAACTCTCCTGACTCGCTATCGTTATAACGTAATTTAATAGTGTTGACATAAAAGCCATAGCCATTGTTTAATTAATTATGTTTTGAAAGTTTAACTTGCAGTTAAAACGTTTGCAATATTAAATAAGCCGTTAGCTTTGTAAGCCGGTGACTAACTAAGTAAAACTGTCAGTGTCGAGCTTTTCTTATTAAGCTACAAATATTGGAGATTCGTTAGCAGTTCGTTTCATAAAAATTGTAAAGAATGAATAAACCTTGTTTATTTTCTAGTGGTAACAAAATCAGTCCGGAATTTTTATGTTAATAAAAACTGTAGGCTTATTTAGCTGTTAGAAATAATACAGTATGTTTTTAACGTGGATATGAAAGTACACAATTGTTTCTGCACGCAAAATACAATTTATAAAACATCGGGCATCGTTCATCGGAGAAGACGCCAAAATAAACTTCAAAAGATTTTAACAAAAAATAAAAGTGCATTAAAAACTAAGTAAAATGTGCTAAGTAAACTGAACAAATTGGCAAACATATCAATGGGATATATCCCATAACCGCGTGGCTGTTTTAGTGTAGTATTTTTATAATAAAAACTTCCAGCCTAGCCGTTCTAGCCTTATAAACGGTGGCCCTGATTGACGGACCAATTTACGCAGGGGTCCGAATAATTGAACGAATCCAGCTGAAACATCCAAGAACTAATTTGTTTGCATGACGCTCCTCATTTACAATAAAGCAATCAGGATTGACTATCATTACATTACATTATATTACAAGGATAGAATCGTGTTAATGCCGCAGTCAAATATTAGAAGTAGGTTGTAAAAATGTTATAAATTTCTGATTTATTAAAGCTGTGACCTGTCTGAACTTGCAAGGTTTACTACCTATATTTTATGAGTTGAGCGAATGAAAGACTAAAATTTCATTTTATTAAAAGTGACTCATTGTGATTATTTACGTTCTCATTTACGTTCTCATTATGACATCATACCTACGTAGAATATAAAAAAAATAATCCAATTTGTACGAAAAGGCACGTACTCGTACTAAATGTCAAGTGAGCACTAGAGGTGTGTTGACGGCGGGGCGATATTTTCCAACTTCGCCTGCCTAATGCACTTATCAAGGCACGACACTGTCTTCAGCTTAAATTTCACAGGTCCTTTGCTTCTGCGCCGAGAGAATGAACACTTGTCCAAGTATTCGTATAGTTAACGTGTGGCATTAATATGGGACATACTACATATGGCATACCTATTTTTAGTACTTATGTCTTTTTATTTTAATCTGCGATTTAAAAATAACGCGGACACAAAAAGACATCTTTTGTATTACGGAATTACAACTGGAATGTTACCTTTCTCTAAATACTATTTTAAACCTAGTCCTCTAGTTTTTTACTTTATTTTTTTATTTATCCTCCGTCCGACATGTTACAACAATCACCTGACGCGGCAAATCGAATACCAAGCAGGGAAGCGGTTTACCCGCCTGTGGACAGATTACATAATGTTCAACATGAGATATGGTGAGCCTTGGGTTTCCAATTAACGTTCCTAATGTAGGCTGGGAGCTGTAATCTACACGTTTTTTATAGTTACAAAGTAGCAAACGAGCATTCCTCCCAATGCTAAGTGGTAACGTACCAGTTACAGACTCGACTAAGGATTGAGACACGACGCTTTAGGTGTGTTTTGTGATCTATCCAAAGCTTTTGATTGTGTCCATCACGAAACCTTAATCAGGAAACTTAGTCACTATGGCATTCACGATAACGCCCTCAGGCTTCTGATCTCGTATCTAAATGATAGGACTCAGAGGGTTGAGGTAAATGGTAAACGTTCGTCTGGGTCAATTGTCAAAATGGGTGTTCCTCAGGGCTCGATTCTCGGCCCATTCCTTTTTTTAATCTATATTAACGATCTACCTCACCTGGTAGAGAAAAGACATGAGATAGTATTGTTTGCAGATGACACTTCCTTAATTTTTAAAGTTACCAGATCAGAAAATAGTTATGACGATGTGAACAATGCTCTCTCTACTGTTGTTCATTGGTTTAATGCTAATAACTTATTATTGAATGTAAAGCATGTTGATACTAAACCAATACTTAATGGTCAAGAGCTGAATTTTGTGGACACGGCTTGTTTTCTTGGAATCACTGTTGATTCGAAATTACAATGGGGACCCCATATTTGTAAGTTGGCGAATAGACTTAGCTCTGCGGTCTTTGCAGTTAGGAAAATAAGATCTCTTACCGATGTAAACACTGCTAGATTGGTTTACTTTAGTTACTTCCACAGTATTATGTCTTACGGCATCTTACTGTGGGGCAATGCAGCAAATATACAAACTGTCTTTGTACTGCAGAAGAGGGCTATTCGCGCAATATATAGACTTGGGAATAGAGAATCTCTTAGAGACAAATTCAAAGAAATAAATATACTTACTCTTGCATCGCAATATATTTATGAAAACATTATGTATGTTTATAAAAATAAGAGCAAGTTTATAACATTTAAGGACTTACACAAAACTAATTGTATTGTAACCAGGAATGTCCACAAACTTGTATTTCCAAAATGTCGGCTTCATAAAAAAAGCCGGTCATTTATGGGAATGTCCGTGAGAATATATAATAAAATTCCAATAGAAATTCAATCCCTGCCTTTTCACAAATTTAAACAAACTATCAAATCAGTCCTGTGCCGAAAGGCCTATTATGAAACTAAGGACTATTTAGAAGATAAGAAAGCGTGGGATTGAATAACTTCACTATAGGCTATTTCTATACACTTTGTAACAATATTTATTTGTGAGCGGATGGCAATGGGGCGATATTGACACACACGATAGCTGTCACGTGTGTTCCTTTATTGGACCTAGCCATACTGCATTATAGACTAAGTTTTATTTACTTTTAAAAGAGTGCTGGGAGTTTTTTTTCGCCCGCTTTTTTCTCCCAGTCTACGTTTTGCCTGAGGGGCGATCAAAGCGGATGAATGTAGAATGTATAATTTATCTGTATGACTTTCATTAAGTGTGCACAAATTGTACCTAATAATGAATAAAAGCTTTTGAGTTTGAGTTTGAGTTTGATGGATTCCTCGATACACTTCACCACTGCGAACACTTTCATCTAAGTTGACTTTTCGCTCTACTCTCCATGTACTCGTATAATGTAATGTAGCTGTTGAAAAACTGTTTGTATTTATACTCCTATGGATACCTATGGATTGACTCGAGCGCGCTCGGGACGTATTGGATTTTGAAAAAAGAATTTAAAGAGTTTATATGAAATTGATTTCAATACCAACAATATTAAAACAAACACGTGACCAATGATAGTGTATTAAAAGAGGTAGATATGGTATCTTCTAATGCGCTGCGATTAGAATTTGATCCGCCAAGCTACACATTCAAAGGTATTTTTACGTCTAAAGGTATGTGTGTGTGACATGTGAATGCGAAAGACATATACGAAACATAACGCTACACGAAAGAGATAGCTAGAGCCCGCGCCACGACTCATATCCTCTGATATAAAGGATTTGGTCCTTATTGAAAGAAGCATAAAGATCTATCTATCTATCTATCCCTATCGCACTACAACTGCGAACATATTCGCTATCCTTTATTGCGATGGTTTAGAAATAATAGATAATAATCTTTTGTAATTTAGTAAAAATTTAGAAATAATGTAAATTATTGATGTACTAACGTGTGATAAGACACTCCATCGTCCCTTTTTACTTTAGTAACGTTGTTACATTTTCGAAACACACAATTCGGCATTTTGATTATTTTTAGTGCGCAATACCCACGTGCTTCACCAACCGCTGATATTTTGCGACTAAGTTGCATTGTGTCAATTGACACAATATAATCGGTGCATTTTCCGCGCGCTAGTGCGGTATCACCTCTTTTTTAATACACTATCATTGCACATGACGGACAAATTAAATGCCAAGCATGGGAGCGGCTTACCCGCCTGCGGACAGATTAAATATGCTCAACGTGAGATATTGGATGAGCCGTGCGTTTCCAATTTACATTCCTGATGCAGGCGGTACCTCACACGAGCGAGCTCTTTGCGAGCGAATGGAGATATTCATAACACACAATACTTTTCCGACTTCGACTTTAAAATAGGACTGCACCCGAGATTTATAATCGAAAATATTAAAACAAAACCCAAAACCTTATTTCCTTCACTACAGATTTTAATAGAGCTTACTACGTATGTATACCTATTGGTTTTTAATTGCTTGAGACCCCAAAGCATCTTCAGTTATTTCTGATGACACACACATACTTAGATAAAAAGGGATAAATAATCCACTGGTCAACTACCTTACTTTACGGAATATAACAACCATACGAATGCTAATGGTACATTATGGTATTTACTCGTAATACCGGCTGCTCGAATTGCATGCCCTTTGTTCCGATAGCGCGTTCGATTCGATAAATCTAGGACCGCGTTATTAGATCAACGGAATGCTTTAACAGACGTAGGTACGCATTTCGCAATTTATCATTTTATAAGTCGCTATTGCCATTTATTTGGAATTAATACTATAATATTAAAGACTTTTTATAGTAAGCAGGTTAGACGGGACCTGGTCACTCCACCTGTTGATACGGGCAACACCCAAAGCGTCGCCAGTTCGTTGCTGGCTTTGAAGAAGAGTTTTCTTCATATTTCTACGGAAATACATCAACTGGAAAAACATTCCAAATATACTCCGAAATGTATTGATAAAAGTTTAAAACGACAGTGTTTCACATGGGACACATGGGTTCGTGCATTTCCTGTACCATTAGGCTGAGTTTTAGCAATGCTGCTACAGGAGTACAGAAGGTACTTGCTTCAAGGAATAGAATTGGAAATATCACTATCACAACACCTAGATTTCTAATAAAGTGCATGAATTTTAGAGAGAGAAAAAAAGAATCTACGGAAGATTGAAGTACGAGCATCTACATTACCTACCAAATTTAAAGGCAGAACTATTTTTTACAGGTCAGCCAGCTATAAATTAAAAGTTGAACAAATAGCACTATTGTGTTTTAAAATTTCAAATAAACGAATAAAAAAGTTATCTCGCCACTTGAATAAGAAATGTCGCTTTCCCTTCGAGATGTTTTCCATTGTTCAGTCCATTCTGGAAGTCAAATTGGGTTGTTTACTGTATTGTATTAAATTTACATAAATTTTAACTTGTTACTGTAGGATTGAGACGAATAGCTCGTAAAGATATATTGAATTAACGGATCGGTAAGATATTCTGTCTGTGCCTATGTATAGGTACCAACTATGACTTATATATTAATTATATTAATTCATTTCTACAACCCTTCTCTTTCAAGGTGTACAATTTTTTTTCTTTCTTTGGGTTCTAAGGCTAAGAAATATCACTTAAGTGGTTTGAAAAAAGGAGGTAGGTACAACATAGGGTAAAAAGGATGTACAATGTCTATTTCAAATAATTTTAAATGGAAAACGGAGTGCGTATTTAAAAAAAATAAAAAATAGGTTTCCTTCCGTAACCTTCTTTTAATTGGACGAAGCTTAGATTAAATCAAAAGTAAAGATACGGCACTAGCGTCTCATGAGTGCCCACCTAAAATTAGGTCCATGCACACAATTTCACTTTAGTCGCAATTTGTCTAGCTATTGAACTACATGTGCGCTTAGAACACAATAATCGCGGATTTTCACAATAATGCTTTTAAAAGGTGCACAAACAGCTCAAAAACGAAAAGCAAATTCCACGCCATCTCTTTTCATTCGTAATACACTTAAACTTAATTTTTCTTCAAAATCACTGATGGTTTTAAATGTAGTTCGCCATTTTTATCAAGAAAGGATTGCTATCCTTGTAATTGTATTGCTATACAATTAGATCTATGTGTGAGCGAGACGGCCGCGCGCGAGATGACGCTACACTCTCCGGCTCGCTCCCGCTAATGATAAAACTTACTGCTCTGTCTCGCTCGCCCGATTGACACTTCATTTATAGGCGTGTGTGTGTGTAAGTTACATGTGTAGTTGAGTCGGACTCATTTTTTGATTGATACAAGTAAGCGTATGCCGCATCTTCCCCTATTGATTTAATCTATGGGCCTAAGCAATTAAAATTCCGAAATGGAATTCTTGGCTTCAATTCAAATCCGATAGTTTAAAGACGGATGCCGAAGAAATGCAGCACTTTAGACGGGTTGTTATAAATTGGGAAAACTAATTTGCATTGAGATCGTTCGAATTCCTTCATTACTTACCTACTTCTATCATTAATTTAAACAATTGCTGCTATGTATGTTAGATGTTGATATTATGTACTTCACCTTAAACCGTATTGTCTTGAGAATATCTACTCTGTAGCAATTTTCACGCCCAAATAATTGTCTCTGAATATCTCTTTTAAGGTGACCGCATACGAGTACGTACTCGTAGCTGCACCGCAAGAATCGTAGCAACATTGGTCGGTGTTCAGAAACCATTATTATTACGAACGGCCTCTTATTCGAGAGGACCGGGATCAAACCCCAGTGGCACGCATAACTTTCATTAAAAAATTATGTGCGGTTTATGTACTTACTTGCTGGAGTACAAATACCACTTGCTGTAACGGCGAAGGCAAACATTGTAAGGAAACGTGCATGCCTGAAAGTTCACAAAAATCTCAAATGTGCAGTCCACCAACCCGCACTAAGCGTACTGGACTAGAGCCTACATCCTTGTTACTGTGTGAGGATACCCGACCCAGCAGTGGGTCATTGAACTCATTGAAGGGTTACAGGTAGGCAGGTGAGTATTCATCTTTACAGGCAGTCTAGATCGCTGTAGCCTGTAGCAACAAATGGTTAATTTAGAGATGATTGATTGACATTGACGGTCCCTGTAGTTTGTGGACCGAATCCGATTATCGGGCTACCAATTTGATTACCTCTCAATGCGACTCGTACTGTCGATTTACCTCGATTTGAGGGTTAAATAGATCTGGCACTGTTGATCTCGATTTTACCTATTTTGATTGGTATTTTGCTTTGTGTTAAAGTGAAATGATTAAATGAAATGTTGACATTATAAGGATATTGTGAGCAAGGTTTAGTTTGGGAGAGTGGGTGCCATATGAAATAAGTAGTAACGTGCTTAAATAGGTACTATAATAACAATTATTATCAGGTTGGTACACGACAATTTCCAAGAAGAGAGACACCCTTTGAATGAGCACCATAAATAACAGTATAGAATATTGTTACCATAGTCCATATTCTAGCATCCACGCTCAAATTCTATTGCCTACAGTCCCACGGCATTGGCGTTCTGCCACAGTAGAATCCTCAAGAAACTTCTTGCCTCGCACATGAGCTATGGAGTGATCTTTCAACGCCGCCTTTCAAAGAGCGAGTTTTTTCCTGGGATTTTCGCTTTCCTTGTGTAATTTAGTAATATTGAACATAAACCACTTGGGCAGGGGGATGGTAAGTAGTAAGTATTCGTAAATACTTAGTCTCCGAAATATAAACATTGGTTCGCTTATGGTTAAAATAATAAAATTAGATATAGCTCTTTTTGCGGGATGCCTTTGGGAGTTTTCTTCAAATGAACAATTTTTGTAAGGAATTAAACCTCATTTCATAAGTAATCACAAAGTAATTAAAAGCAGACACACACAAAAGCAGTAAGTAAACGAGAGAGAGCGCCACTTATAGATAGTTTTACCAACTTATTTTTAAGTAAATCATGTATTCGAAAAATACCTCTAAAATTCAACTGATACATATAATTTTATTATAAGTTTCCAGTTAAGAAACACACAGCAATTCGTCAAAATTCTTCTTAGTGGAATATTTTCAACGGTCAGTATTTTCGCAAGAAAATTGGCTACGAGTACTTATAAGATAAAATCAGCTGAAATAGCATATCGCAAATATCTGATATAAAGCCGGAACTAGAACATTCACTTGTCGCTTGAAGAGACACTAACATTTTTTTCTGACTTTCTGAGGCTTTATCACCAATATTTAGCTCAGTTTACCGTCTTTGTGTGTGTAATTTTGTCAGAAAATACAAATAAAAAGCCTTCAACGAAAATGATGATTTCACGATTAAAAACCAAATACCAATATCTATACTTCAAAAAGACATTATAATCTTCGATTGATTGTATCTATATTCATTTGATTCACAAACTGAATTTCATTCGCGCTCAGCTGTGGGCAAAGCTATTGACATTTTGTATGAAATGTGTTCGTAGACCCGTAGTTTTTTGATTACACATTGTTTAATGTTTCGTAAACAATTGACGTATTTGTGCAAACAATCACGGCCAATTGACTTTGTTTGCGGCCGCAATGGACTTTAAAATCGGCATATTATTATGAAAAGAGCAATTGGGAGTAATTTCATGCACATAAAATTAACAGCCAGATGACTGAACAAATTCAATGAGTTTTTTGCAGGCAATGGAATAATAATGAAGTAGCACCTGTGACTGAAACAAAATAAAACACTAAACCTGGACAGCAAAAGACTCTACTTATTAAAAGTATATACATAGTGTTAATAATAACAGATGTGCTGTACCATCTCAGTTTTCAGGCAGCGCGGGATAAGAAAAAAATTTACTCTAAAGGGGTCTAGGAATTGTAGGAATAGTAGGTATACTGTTGAACGGACCCGATTAAACGGTTGAACGCTTGGAGTAGCCCACCTATATTTAAACATGAAATTGCAAATTTGAGGTAAGACCGGATAAAGGTATTCTTTCCTAAATGTATTTAAGTATCTTCAGCAACTATAGCTCTAACCCAGTTTTTAGAGGAACGTCCAGAAATCAAGCGAAAGATGTTTGCGATTTTGATTGCCAAACGTTCCTATTACTTAGCTCTGTGTTATGTGTTACCTATAGTTGCGAGAAAAATCGTAAAACATATCTTGAACATCCTTAATAAATTTTATTCGCCGATAAATCGACATTTTATGTTTTCGCCTATTTGTCCCGTGACGTCGTTACTCATTTATCTGGAAGTTCGCTCGAAGTATCGTCGGATTGCGTGTGACGGACGAACGACAAAGTGTGATTTATTACATGTAACAAACAGCACAATAAATTAGACGGCTTTGTATTGTTTTTGCAGATATGACGTAACGTTACAAGGAATGGTTTTTCTGGTAAAGTGTTATTTGTTTTGAGTGTACTAGCTATGCTTTTTCTTGTTTGATAAGTGGTATAGCGGTGATAGCCCAGTGGCTTAGAATTCGACCTCGAATCGAGGGGTCCGGGTTCGAATGCCAGTGGCACGCACCAATGACTTTCTAAAAAAGTTATGTGCGCTTTATAAAATTAAATATCACCTGCTGTTACGGTGAAGGAAAACATCGTTAGGAAACCTGCATGCCTGAGAGTTCACAAAAAAAAATGTTCTCAAAGGTATGTGAAGTCCACTAACCCGCAGTTGGCCAGCGTGGTGGACTAAGGCCTACATCCCTCTCATTACGAGAAGGAGACCCGACCCTGTAGTGGGTCATTAATGGGTTACTAGCAAGTGGTTCTAGTTGAGTTATTAAAGCTCGCCCGGAAAGCTTACCGCCGCAAAGTATCGTTGCGATAACAATAAGTATAACATTGCATCCTTATTAGAAGTAAGTTTATTCCTTGATAAGTAAGGTAGTTGCTATACGTAATCTACAGATAACTTACGGCTTAATACAGTAGTATAGAAACCTCAACACCCTTTTGACACCGCTTGTTGTGTTCTGTGATACTTGTGATATCTACCTATTTATGTTTCAATTTCGTCAGATTTGTATTTAGTACCAGAAACATAAAAAATCTTCATACCAATCTTTCTGCTACAACGATTTCGATGTCGAGTTTTGCAAGCTCATTTGATCAAAAACGTGATATTGCCACTATTAGAGTATTAACAATACAAGAAATTAGATCTTAAGTTTTCAGCGTCGCGTCGGGCTATAAGTGTCTCAATATTTGGGAATTCATTATTTTGGAAAAAATGTAAATGCGCAGTTACAGCTTTACTGAAAGTCATAATTCAAAATGGAGAAGCTACGACTTAATTCGCATTGACATAACTAAACAACTAGCGCCAGGACTGTTGTAGTTGGTTACAAAGATCCTCTCTCCAATAAGATTCAATGACCTTTTAACTTTTTAATGGGACTGCGCCGGCGAGTTTTCTGATTCTAAAGAAAGACGATTAAAGCGTTCTGTAACTTCAAATTCACTTTGCTTTGTACTGGCAGACGGCGGACTAAGAAGAACTCCACTCAACATCGTCAAGTTTTGCAGAGAACTGTTCTCTTTAGACAGATTAATTAGCATTGTCCGTGATTATACCATGTACATGTGCTATGAAATGTAAAGTTTAAGATTGGGTATGAAACTCGAAGAAATTTTAATAGATGCCTAGGGACAAAGTCAATCTATAAAGCTTATTTTATACACAGATAAGCCGTTATACCAACACAAAGAGATCTAAACCAAGCTGTTAGTTTCAGAGCTCGTTTATAGAGATATTACCAAAGAATTATAAAACCACATTTTTAAAAGTGGCAAAACTTTCAGCGTAGGTATATCTCGGCTATGCGAAGAAAGCAATCTTCTATCGTATCGTATAAACATTTCCCTCGCCGTTTGATAATGCTGTAGATAGCGACCACTTGCTTCTAAGAAACTTGCGAACACCGCGAGCTGACAGCTTCCGCTAGCCTGATATTGTGACCTCGAAAATAAAGCGCTTTATAAAGCAAGTACCTATCTCACTCAATTACACCGTAAGCCATCGTAGCCGTCCAAATGGGGTCTTTGAGTCTTAATTATAATTTTTTGATTGAAAGATAGAAATAGGAAGTATAGTTCCTATTCAATCGTTTTTATTACACGTTTTGTACATAGAAAGTTATGTGCAATTCCTTATGAGCTGTACCAATTTCATAACCTCGTGTTTCCCTAAAGATTACCAAAATTCTGAAAGCTTTTTGAAATATCTAGTAGGTACCTTACCGTCAGGTTTTCCTTAAATATAATATTTGAATAGCTTTAACATTATAAGTGGCTCGTAAACGGGGCATGAATGAAAATTATTCATGTTATTCAGAATCTTTGCAATCCAAAGACGTCATAAGTTTTATACATAGTAAACACAAAAGCTTTCATTATATTTCACTAAAGTTGAGAAAGAATATACATATTATAATAACACTTTAATTTTTTGTTTGAGATTTTGTATGATTATTGCCACTGAGATTACTGTCTCTATGTTTTCATTTTGTTTCTTGAGTAAGTACCTATTTACGGTATATTTACCTACTGCAAACCATGTTGATTATCATCATAACCCCAATATCATCTTTATTTATAAACAGTACCTGCATACTATTATTACCATACATAAAAATATTAAAAAAAACAGATAAATTTTACACGAAAATAATCCAATTGAAATGTTATTTAATGAATTAACTACCGTTAGACAAGTCGAATACAAAAAAGGTTAGTTTATTCCGTTTTATTAACGATCAATAGCATAATTACCGCGGGAGGTGTAAATTATAGGAGTTATCAGATACTTCTTTTCTCCCCTCAATTAATGCCTTAATCGTACTCGTATTTCGCAGCATCTAATGAGGTAGCGTTATGATAAATGATTCAGGAAAGAAGCGTTAATAGAATTTTGTGGATCTTCTAAAAATAGTACTTACATTTTCGAAAATTATTTTTGATAATAAGGGAAAAAAATAATGGCTTAAAATAGAAGCGTGACGTGTAAATATACAAAGGAAGCCTCGATGAACGGCACTATTATAGTATAGTATGCCTATTTTCCAAGGTTGTTCGTTGAATAATTATAGTTTTTTTGCTTCTTAGTAGCAAGCTTACGCTTTTAATATTTCTAAAATATAAACATTAATAAAGGACTTATAGCGTTCGTTTGTCCTTTTCCTAAATAATTTTCCTAATACAAAATCAATTACATTTTAAGTCGTCTGGAAAATAATAAATATCTACAGCTTACCGCAAAATTCCATCTTTGAACTCCATCGGGTATTACGAAGAGGAACGCTGCCGACCAAAGAAAAAGGAAGTTAGCAGACCGGCAATAATAACATATTTGTTCTAAATTGACTGTAGCTACCTCAACTGTTGCTGTACTGAAGTTGGCGTCATTCACATGCCAAACACATTACATTGGCAATGATTGCACTCAGATAAGCAGAATCTAGGAGTACGCCTTTTCTTTTTAAGAAATTTAAGATTTACATGGATACCTGCTGTCCTAAAACCCAAGGTGTTTCTCACGACGCTGAATGGTCGGGGCTCCGGGTATACATTCGTATTCTTCCGTAGCTCCAACAGCGGTGGTCCTCTATTAGATCCCATCTCCTTGGTAGGATGGAGCTGGAGTTCCTCCATCTCATCTTCTATAATCACACGGGAAGACCGCGCGCGCCACCTTGAGGACTACATGAGCGACAGTAGGTGCCGCAGAAGAAAATCACCTACGTTACGTCTGCCCCTACCGCATAGCCATTCTATGAATTTTCTGTTTCTATGTTGCCGACGCAATAAATGCTTCACCGTTGTTAATTTTATATGAAACTTACCTATAAAATACCTGGTTATTACGAAGTAATGTTTTTGACTAAAATTGTTCACGACTTTGCATGGGTAATCAAGTTTTCGGCTTGCTTGTTTTCTACATAGGCATGTGGGCCACCTGTTATTGAATTGTTATTTATGAGGTCTAATAAAAATTACATCCTAACTGAGAAAGAAAACATTAAGATTATGCTGATTTATGGGTTAAGAAGGTGGCGTTAAAGTTTCTACGTTCCTCGGGCGAGCGACTATGGCTCTACCACTTAGAATGTACCGCCCGCGGCCCGCCCGCCGATCGATATTAGCGCCCCGACGGAGACACATTCAAATATCAAATATCAGGTTCGTAAATAGTCAGACTAGCTCAAAAATCATACGATACGATATTGAAGTTAATCAGGAAATTACCTACCTACCGATACTACCTAGGTACATACCGACCTGCCGATATTATAGTTTGAAGCGCCGCTTGATGGTCCAAGATCCCAGAGCGTTCTGACATAACTTATTTTTACATGGATGAAACCTTCACGACTTAGTAGCGTCTAGTATACTTTAAATACCTGCCTACTTGTGGAGCTTGCCGTGTGACACCTGGGCAGGTACCAGGTGAGAAAGATGACTAAAAATATGAGTTACCTATCTAACTTAAATTTGTATGGCTGATTTTTATATATATTTTGTAGAATATTATAAGTCGTGAAGGTTTCATCCATGTCAAAATAAGTTATGTCAGAACGCTCTGGGATATTCCAAGCATAGTCCAAGATATGAGTAGATTGCAAGCGATCGAAAAATATGAGTCTGGCGCGGTCAGGTACCTACGAGTACATAGGTGGGTCACCGCTAGTGGCTTATTAAATGCGCACTTTAAGTTACGCGTTAAGTCTTTGGTCCCGGTTGTTATCGATTAGATAGCAGTCGTTAAACCTGTAGGAGGCTCTATGAGCGGTTTGAAAACATCAGTCACCTGTCAGCCCCGTTTCTCCACCGATCCGGTATTTTAGCAGCGTTGTGGAGTATGCTCCAGGCCTTCTCCCGGTTGTGCCTAACAGTAGGCCACGAAAGAGACGCGACCCATTCATTGTGGTAACAATCAATTAACAATATAGGGGCACGGCAGTGCCCTCGCCAATTACATATTCAACAGCAATTTCCATAGCGAAACTTTTCTGATTGCGCTTTTCTTGTTCACGAATAGAATTTTTAAGTTGAACTGCGTTTCCACGGTAGCTGGTGTCGTCCGACGATTGACTGCTCTATTAGCAGTAACCCATTAATGACCCACTAGCGGGTCGGATCTCCTCTCACAGTGAGTGGGATGTAGGCCTTAGTCCACCACGCTGGCCTACTAACGGTTGGGGGACTTCACATACCTTTGAGAACATTTTTATCTCAATAATCATCTATAGTAATGTTATCTATAGTAGAAATAAATAGATATAATGCGGATTGATGGATAGATCCGTCGTGGAAACGTTTCAAGGAGCTGAAGTTTCATTCCGATCGCCGTGAACACCCCGATGTCTGGGCTCATTGTCAGTACTTTTTGCTGCAAACTTTGAATAGAATTTATAAAAGAAACTTTTGTTTCAAACTAAGCTTGATTGTGTGAAGGACTGCGACATTTATAACAGGACTTATTGTATAGATTTGTGCCGTATCCACTGTAGCTGTTTAAACTAGCCGCATGACCGCCCCAAACTTATTCTATCACTCTAATTCACAGTCCGGGTGATAGAAAGAGCAAATATGCGCTCAGATAAGCAGAATTTAGTGTACGTTCATAGCCGTACTATATGCATAACGTGTACAGTCTACATACCCTTCGTTACCGACTGCAGAATTCACATGCCTTAGAAATCATCATACAGGCCCTTCGACCATTGGAGAGCTCTAAGCCTAGGTTTCGGGATGTTACAGTTGTCCTTCAACGTTACAACTTTAATTTGTTGAACGCACATAATTTATCACTGGGATTCAAACGCTGATCTATGGTTTAAGAGACCGGACCACTCGTTTAAGACATTATTTGGACCAGTGGGCCAATCTTGGACAAAAGTGGGCCTATGGACACGAGTATTTCCAATGACGTAAACATTGCGTTAGAGGCTTAATCTGTCGCTTAGTGAGATACAGGATAAACTAAAAATTAAAGCATGTTAAAATAAAAGTAAATTATGCTAGTTGTAAATTAACGTGAAGCCTTGATTAAGCTTGCGCAGTTTCAGTCCTCATTACAGTCATAAATAAATATTAGCTCTCACTCGGCTTACACAACCGGTACACGATAATACTCGGTAACATATTCTGATTACAGTATATATTATAAACCACGTATGGATAACGACCCGCAATTTGCAGGGTCGCGTGATTAATGTAAACAGGGATAATCCAAATAATCCCTACAATAATGTACAAAACTAATATTAAAATTATAAAGATTAGAGCCATTTATACAATTAAATACGAGATTTGAGCCAAGTGCGGCTAAGTGCGGTTTATTTAGTATAATGCATAAAGTTAATTTACAGAAGTGGCCATTGGTTGCATTTGCCATTTACTAAAATGGAATAAACTTATAAAATGGAATAAATGGAATGAACAATAATGTGTGGTTTTCATGTGCTTCTGAGCTGGAGCGTGTGTTTTCCATCATTTCGAATAATTATTATTACGAACAGCGGTGATAGCCCCGTGGCTTAGAATTCGACCTCGAATCGAGGGGTCCGGGTTCGAATCCCAGTGGCACGCACCAATGACTTTGTAAAAAAGTTATGTGCGATTTATAAAATTAAATATCACCTGCTGTTACGGTGAAGAAAACATCGTGAGGAAACCTGCATGCCTGAGAGTTCACAAAAAAAAATGTTCTCAAAGGCATGTGAAGTCTACCAACCCGCAGTAGACCAGCATGGTGGACTAAGGCCTACATCCCTCTCATTGTGAGAGGAGACCCGACCCTGTAGTGGGTCATTAATGGGTTAAAAACAACAAAACATTATTACGAAATGGCCTTGTCTCCGATTTATCAAATTATCAAAAAAAATAATTATACCAGGTTAAATTGACAAATTGTGCAAAACTTGGCAATTAAATTGTGTATATTAGGTTTTTATTTATTTACTTATTTGTAAGACTAACATTAGTTTTATTTTGATTTATTTTTACTGTTCTTAATTTGCATACGCAATATGTATATAATCGCAAAATTAACCCATATTTATAAATGGTTTTTTATTTCCATTTTCATTTTCCACCTTGGACTCTTCCAGATAGGTATCTACTTCCAGACAAACTGCAGTGGTTCTATAATAAGAATTGTTCAATTTTATTGATTATACTGGACTAAAACTAGAACAGTCCCGTTTCCTTCTAATCCATTTAGCGCGATTCCGTATACAATAGGTTGTGGGATAGAGTAACTGACGATATATTATGTATTTTTAACAAAAGGCTCAAGCAATTTATTATCGGGTAAGAAATCGATGAAACTGGGACCCGGGGTATAAAATATAACCAGCACAAAAGATTTTGCGGTTAATTCAACTTAAAGATGTGACCGAGATGTAACTTTATCAAAAGAACACATCAATGGGTTGGATGTATTGTAATAAATAATACATTAGATATTTTATTAGATACCGCCAGGACATCATATTATGTGATTTTTTTAATGTACAAGTTTCTATGTAAATCGTATATTATAAAATTACTTTTATATTTAAATGTTGCTTACGCAACAGAAACATAAACCTAACTGAATACTAATCGCGATGAAAAACTTGTATCACGCGGCTGGTTATGAAGGCGCGCCGAAAAGCACGTCTTCGGAGTTCGGACGAACAGCGACGGTTTTACTTGTTATGAGATAAATTAAATATAAGGTAAAAGCTAATTAAAATTCTGATGATTTTTTTTATTAAACCTAAAGGTGGACCTGAAAAGTTCATTAACAACTTCAATACATTAAAGCCCACAGAAATACAGTAATTAAAAATGCATTACCTACTACGTTGAACTGTAAAAATCCGGGTGCTCGGAGCTGCGCGTTAAATAAGAAAAGTTTTACATAAAATTTAAAACAAAATGAGCTTTTAAGCTTTTAAATCGGCTGTGTTTGTGATACTCATAATTGAAATGTGCTATTTAAATGTAAACACGTTTAGCATTTAATTTAAAACCCTAATCCTTTGTTAAACAAATTTAAAAACGTGGGTCCATGCTTGTTTTCATGATGTATGTTTTAATTAGGTTAGTGACTAATAAATAATTATTATTTTTGGTTATTGAAATTAAGCATTTAATTATGTAAATGTAGTTAAGCAGCAAAATCGGTGAAAGCCCAGAGGCGCAGAATTCGGCATCTTGCTCGAGGGTCCGAGTTCGAATCCCAGTGACATGCATGAATAACTTTCTTAAAAAAATTATGTGCACTTTATACATTCAAATATCGCTTTGACTTCTTCTGCTATCTACTACTTAGTTGCGATTAAGCGTTTGTCTTACAGTAAAAATGTCATTTCAAATAAAAGAAAACCCTAAAGGTAATAATTCTTTCCGCAAAATTTTATGAATTATCAAAAGCGAATCAACGATAAAATGCGAGTAAAGGTCGTAAAATGACTCGTAAAGCCGATAGATTCTATCTGAGACTATTGTCCCTAAGAAAGGAAATACGCAATTGAAGCACATTGATGTATTAAAATTGGGACTGGCGACAAAATATGCTTGAACTATTTATTTTTTATATAAGCTTGGCTCCCCACATAAAGGTCTCTCAAGAAAATGAAAGTGAATTTATTATTAGCGATGTATCAACCCTTTGAGGTCGTCTGCTGGGCATTTGCTCCTTCTCTAGGTAAATAATTGAAGTCAGGCGATACTCGTTAGACGTGAATGCTTTTTGCTATCATTGCTTACCAAACAGACACATTATAGCTATTACCTTCCGGAGACCAGTTCCACTCGATATCCCGAATTCGTTATAAGCCTTCCTATAACTGGTCACTTTTGAATTATGCCCATATTACAGCGAACAAAAAAAATACATTCAAATCAGTCAGGCCGTTTTTGAGCTCTGACGAGGCTAACATTTTAATAACGGAAGAAAGGTCGCCCTGGACCGAAGAAAAAAGAAGATGAAAACGGAAAACCGTTTGATTTACTGGGCTCAAAACCGGGCAAAGCGAAAGATGGAGGAACGTTTTGTGTAACATTACATTGTTATACATACCGTTTTATATATGTTTTTAGCTCCTCTTTGCTGACATGAACTCTTTCAATAAGAGTCATAATATACGGTATGAACGCTGATTCGCAATCATTTGTTCGAAACCCAACTAGCGTAGTCAACCGCGATTCATACAATGAGTCTCGTTCCACAGAATTATCACGAAATCGGAGTCATATTATGGATTCGCTTCGTTCACACAAAATATGTCTAGTAAATAGGTCGGCAGTCATGGTGACAATATCCGTTATCTACCTATCTGAATGAAGATTATAGAATGAAATATTGAAAGGTTGACGATATTATTGCCTCAACCATTCATTTGAGTGACTTTAATTCATAAAGAAAATTCTAACTTTTAATTTTTTAAAGTTCAAAATTCCCCTCTTTTACCTTCCGACCAATCTTTGAAGAGTAATTGAAACAAGGGTTCATTTACACACCTTTGTAGGACCTACCTACAGACTTTCATATCTGCTTTGCGTCATCTACACGAGTATTACGGGTATATTGTTATTGGTCTTTGCCAAATATTTATTCAAATAAATGACGTTGTAACATTCCGTCACGTGGATACAAGCGTGATAGCAAATAAAATCGTGGTAAAGAGAAATCTATCCGACCAAGTTCAACCGAAACCTTTGGAAGTCGAAAAGCTGCAGATGAAATTTGGCACTGAATATTTATTGAGCCAGTGAGTTTCTCGTACCTACATTGAGCGGCTCACTGAGCCTGATTTTAACTCGGTGTACGCTATATGTCCTTATGGCAGGATAAATTCCGGATTCATTTGCTCTTGAGCGCATCACGAAATGCATTTTTGGGAACACAGTTTAACAAAAGGGGCTGAAGACAAGAAGTTACTTCACTTATGGACATCTATGCATGTCATTATATATTGATGATATTTAACATTTTTTTATTCAAATAATATTTTGCCAGAAACAAATTTTACAAATAAGTATCATTTATATTTGACAGTATGCATTCCTATCCAAGTTCTTTCTTTTTTTTCGTAGGAATAGAAAAATTCAAGCGACCAAACAAGTACCTAAAGGTTGTTTGATCGCTTTAAGCGATTAGACAACCTCTCGTATGAGTTCTATTTATTTCTGTTTTTACGTATTTTTTTATTTGTCTTACCTCTGTCTAATTGTCCATAGTCATAGGTTAACATTTGCCATTACCTCTTTCAAACGGTCTACTAATTCTATCGTTCCATACCGTACTTGGTGACTGGTATGCCAACATCGTTTAACGAACCGCAATTCAAAATAAATGAAGATTGCGCCAGATTGTCGCAATAAATCAACCTACGATATAAGTCATGCGAAGCATTACAATTCGTGAGCTATTTCTCGGCTGGGAATATTAAAATTTTTTTTATGAGATGGAATTCAAAAAGGCACAGAAAGAACGTTAGTTACTTCGAGGCTACCAATGCACCGACGATTCCTCTTCTGTTGCCATTGTCCATAGGCGATGGTGACCACCGTTTAACATGTAGGTACATCTGTACCGCTTATTAGAAGACTATTGATTGCTAGTTTATTTTTACAAAACGCCCGGTATTTGTTGAACCCTATCAATATTTTGCAGCTATTGTGAAAATGTTTTCCGAATTCACATTCTCACATTCACATGTAGATATACCTGTATAAGTGCTGAAAGAACGATATTTCCCAGGGTATAATCTAAGCGGTACCGATATAGTTTAACAAACCGCATGACAACATAAATAAACGCCAGATTGCCACAATAAATCTTCCTATAAGTCATGCAAAACATTACAATTCATGAGCTATTCCTTGGCCCGGAATATTAAAGATATTTCCTTATTATTTCACGAAAATTCCCTTTGAGGGATTTAGCGTGCATCGTAGAAAAGCAAGTTGTGATGTGAAGTTGTGATTCTTGTGGTACGAAATGATGTATATATATTTAGTGTTTATGAACCCAAACCCACCCGAGAGGTCCTTATGTTCCTTCCAAAAACCGTATCAAAGCTCATTTTCTCAAATTCTAACATTCCGTGTGTAGAAAAAGTATTTAACTATCAAATTATTTTCTTTTCTCTCTTTAACCTCTCTTGATATCTCTCGTTCTCTTGTATCTCTTTTACTATTTTGTTATATTTGTATTACTGATAAGATTACCGTTAAGGTTTTCCTTTAAATTTGTTTATTATTCAAAACTATACGTTAAATTTTTTTAACATACAATCTTCGGCAAGTATTAATTTAAATTGGATGGATGGTGTTGGGATGTTATTTTCTCGCTCTAGCATTCATTTCGTTTCTGTTCACATTCTTTTCAGATTTTCCTGTAGATTTTTCACTGTCTGTTAAAATCATTAATAAGTCCTTAGACTAAAACTTAAATCCTGCCTAACCTACACAAAATATTCGTACCATTGAAGCCTTACCCTGTGTTTAAAATTCACTGAATTATATATTAATTTGCGTAATTTTACGCTTTTATACATCCACCACCCTTGTTTTTCTGGATAAAAGGAGTTCACGCCACAATAGTATAGATCTACATAAACTATGCAAACATCAGGTCAATGAAAAGAGGCGTGCTGTGAGTAAACAAGCCAATAAATACAAATTAGGTAGGTATATAATTTGAAGGCGTGAAAGTGGTTTGGTTTTATTATTTGATTTTGCCTTTTTGTCTTTTTATGTTAAAATTCTTATATTTTTATGTGCCGTAACCAGTAAACAGTCATACTTCCCATGTACGGTAATACGAGTAGGTGATGTAGCGGTTACCAAGAATGGTCTTTTTACGCTCTTTACAAAGAACATTCCTCTGCCTAGGCCTTTTGCTCTCTCCTTTCCGCTACTTGACTCTCTTGTCCTAACCCTGCCTAAATATCTTGGGTATAAAAGACTATTTAATTACTTTGACATGCGTTAAACACAATAAGCAGTAGACTAACTGAGAGAGTCTAGGCCTGTAACCCATTAATGACCCACTGTAGGGTCGGGTTTCTTCTCACAATGAGAACCACCAAGCTGAGACCTAACTTCATAGAATCACGTACAGTAATAATATAATTATTAGAGATACCCTCACTTTGCAAAATTTCTAAAATTAGGCGAGACATCAAAACAAGTGTTTAAATTTTTGCTACGCTAGAATCGAATTTGAAATTTGATAAAGTAATTTTCGGAAAATTATCCACATTTAAACGTTCGTCCATCACAGAAATACCTAAAACGTTGAAGCCTAATGAAAACTCGTTCACAAAAAGGGAATCGAAACCAATTAGGTGGAGCTTCTATTATTGAAAATATCTCTTTAATTTTCAGAACGCGAAATTTATAAATCAAAAGGCAAAGGAGCGCTGTACTCGAGTGAAGAGACCGTCTAATGTTAAACTGAACGCCCTTTTAGGACGCACTAATATATAATGTCGATAGTTAACCAACTTGACAACAAATTAGTAAAAAATTGTTATTATCGGTTACAAGTTACATATCAAATGATGACATATCAAAAATGCTGGTCTGTTACCTTGTACCTACGAACGTAATTGACGCAAATGAAGGATAAAGGCTGTCGTGTTGCCACACAAAGTTCGCGGTTTCCACAAAAACAATGTTTGATCGCTCAATTACAAGTGCGTGTGGCAGTCAACTCCACATAAAAGTCACCGCACGCACACCAATAAATTATTTAATTTTTTTAAATTCAATAATCAGTAAAAAATAGTAGAGAGGCGTTCAATCTAGAACTAGACGGTCTATACCTACTTTCTTCGAGCCCGTTATTGGAGTTATTAGTACATTTTCGCACCGTGCAAAACCGTTTCTTGATACCTGCTTCACACGAGGTGGTGTCTAGCAGGAAATCCATTTCATTTCCTTTAGGAGCACTTAATGCGATTCAATCGGAGATTGACGGTTTAAAATATACATTTGCAATGGTGTTCGCTAAAGTGGGAATATGTAGCTCTCTTATTTCTTCGTTCATGATCTCTGGTTTTAGCATTTCATTCGCTGTCGTATTAACAAAACGACAACGTTTGTGTACACACTTAGCTAATTCATTTAACTGTTCGTAATTACGAGGTAGTTTATTTTAATTTATGTGCGTAAATTTTTATACTGAGTAACGTATATAATTTCGTATAAGCTTACCCTATGAGGTATGGGTATATTTGTAAGATAAGATAATATGGTATATATATCGCAGGGAAATGATAGAACCGGGGTTTAGACACAGATTAATAATTTTGAATTCTCAGATATTTTATTTTTATTATTTCACTACAACACTAGGAATTGGATCAAATCATTTTATTTATTTATTAGGAAAATGGCCCCACATAGGTGTTATTTTAACATCCTGCTTGATTTGATTAAATTCCTTATCATTTACGACATTTGAGATATTGCTGTACAAAAAACTATTAACGCTTAAACCGTTGGGCACAGAATAGACAAAAACAAGAATTTTTAATTAATTAGTTTTGAAAGGAACAAATTTTTATTCTCTTGGCAATAATTTGTCGTCAGTGTCGGAAATATTCGCTGCAGTTTTCGTCGCTGATTTATAAATGAGCAGTTCTGGACATATTTTCCGTTTCAAAGCGTAGCTGTCAGGTATCACTTGGTTTAACATAACATGGCAGTAAAAATAAAAGATTAATCTATTAATTTTGTGAAATAAACGTTAGATCTGTCCATTGAGATAGGTCAATTGTAGTGATTCGGAACAAGCTATGTTATAACGCTGCACATTGTGTACGTCGGTGCTAGGCAATTAACACTCATGTAAACGCCGTTTTGTGTTTATAAATCATCCACTAACTGGTTTTTTGATGCCAAAAAATAAATTATTTAACATCCTCACATTACCTAAGCCCATTCACTATTTGTTAAAAAAATTCTAATAAATCCGTTATATTATTATATTTTAATTCATTAAAATGAATGGAAATGAATGTAATTAATTTGGTTTCAATAACGATTTCAGAGTAACGATACTTCTTCTACGTTACAATCGATTACTATTATATTGTTCTATTCTTAATTTGTTCGTTAGCAATTATCTTCAACAAACCATTGATTTCAATATGTAATACTCGTAATACACTTTTGCTAAAAAACTACCGACGAACTGAGAACCTCCTCCTGTTTTGAAGTCGGTTAAAATTTAAGACGAACACAATTTATAGAAATGAAAATGTGTAAAAATCACGATTTAGGAAAACAAAACTGAAACGTTTAAATTCCGCTTTTCAAAATAAGAGTAAAGTAAAAGTTTCAAGTTACGCGAGTGAAGTGGTTATTTGCAGCTTTTAGTATTTTTACTTTTTCCCACTTACATGCATTTATACTGTTGGAGAGAAAAGTGCTATTACTATTGTGGCGGGAATTTCGTTGGATTTCTGCAGTCCTCATTTTAGATAATTTATTAGGACCTTCTAATCGTGGGGCTGCATTAGTGATTTGCAGAGAAACTTACCAGAATAACTGGAAGAGTTATTTCACAAATTATTCTTCATCAGTTGCTGGTACCTATAATGGTATGGTATTTTCACTTTTGCCGGCATTCCCGGCGTGCAACCCGTTGTTTTTTAATGCAAATCGCTTATTATATTGATGTTAGAGCAATGATATCGAATTAACCGATAATATTAAATTAAACCGACATCAAAAAAGTATAAAATAAAATTTCTTACATAGTTTAGGCCTACTATTTATTGAGGTTGGTGTCTTTAGTATCAAGTATTTTGTTTCTGTTGTTAAATTTTGGCACCAACCTCAAAAATAGTAGGCCTACACTATGTAAGAAATTTTATGTTCTACTTTTTTGATGTCGATTTAATTTTTTAAATTATTTTTATTTCGTAATTTTTAGTTTTAAGTCCATATCACGAAAAGTACTGGACCGATTTTGATGAAACTTTTACCATTCTCTACATACATACATACATACACCCATGAAATTTGGTATTCAATTAAATGCGTGTAAAACGCTCCGATTATCCGATATTCCTGCACGGGACCCGACAACTATCAATCATTTCATTGGTTGGGAGGAAGGTTCGACCCGACCGGATCCCATGCATTATTTATGATATCGATTCATGTATGTAATTAATGGGGTAGATCACTAGAAACTAAATTATGGCCCCTGAATAGGCATTCAAAGCAATTTCTAACTAGACTAAAATTTTTGGACGTTACCTTTTTTTTGTACCTTGATCTGCCGATTTTTCGCTTTGATGGAATAATTTTATTTTAATGTATTGTAATCGAGTAGCAAAAGGGCATGCAGGCCACCTAATGTCAAGTGGTCACTGCAGCCCATGGACGCATTAAATTGAGAAAAAAATCCTATCTGAATTTGTATGCGTGTGCTTTGTTAGTAATGAGGACTACTATTGCTACTACCAACGAGGATATTCGCCTCAAATAAAGTATCCCTGGTAACCTCCCCAGCCGAAATACAACCCACGAAGAACACTGTTTGATGACAGGTTAAGAGGCTGACGGTAAGGTAAATCCCCGGACGAGGATATGGATACTCACATCCAACCTCAAATAGAAAATACGTATATACGTCGCCCACGTCCGAAGTCCGAAGAGAGATAATACGAGTAGATCTCTCTTTAATTATATTATGTTCAAACCAAGTTTAAATCAGTAAGGACAAGGTATAACAGTAGAAATAAAACAGCAAATAATATACAGCAATCGTGTTTATTAGTTAAGTCGTGTATGAAATATAAAACAGTTCAGAAAGCCGTCGGGTGGCGCGTTGCTGGAAGGAGGAGGGTCGAGAAACTGCAGGCGACGCGGGGATCCGAAACAAGCCTCTATTCTATAGTACAGTAGCAATGCGCCAGACGACGCGACGCAAGCGCACCTTAAACATTCTCGTGGAGAAGAGATATTGGTTGCAAACCTCGAAGGATACCTTTCGAAGGTGATTTCAGACGACGCTATAATATTGCGCTATAAAGTATAGCAAAGAAGGACCTAATGCTATACTTTATAGAATGACGTTCACATAGGTACGCGATATTATTGCAAGCGTTAATAGTATAACTAGACTATGCGCGCGGCTTCGCCCGCGTGGATTTTAGAACTTGTTGAAGAGAAGGCTATGATAGTTAGACATGTGCTCTCGCGGACGTTTTTGTAGATCTTGATGAGACCTACAAACCCGTAGTATATCATTTTGTTCTATTGTCAATAGTTTTTGCAGCGCACGCATAAATAGGTTTTCGATTCAATTTTCTTACGGATCCCTAATCTTTTTGAAAATAAAATAGCCTATAACCTTCCTCTATAAATGGACTATCCAACACTGAAAGAACTTTTGCAATCGATCCGGTAGTTCCTGAAATTAGCGCGTTCAAACAAACAAACAAACAAACACTTCAGCTTTATAATTAGTATAGATATCAAGCTCAGCCAACCGCGATCTTTGAAGAGTTTGCCGGACGACCGGGGTAATGGAGGAGGAAGAGGGCGGCGTGCGATATAGCAAAGCATGAACTCTGTGCATCGCACCAATTTATAGCGTATAGTAAGCCAATAATATATAGTACAGTACAATGTGAACGTGTCCATAACAATGTATGGAGCGCGATATTGCTGTGCTATGAGCTATGTACTATATATTATATTATAGCGTCGTCTGAAACTTACTTTAATGGTGGTGAGAAGCAAATTTAATATACATGCGAAATCCCCAGCAATCTCTAAACGATGTTAGATTTATGGAGGAGATCTCACGAGGTCCTCCCACCATGCACGCACTATCAATGGAGCTCATGGACACCTATATACAACACCAAATAGAGAAGAAATCCTATCTGAAGTTGTATGTGGGCGCTTTGCTACTCATAAGAACTGGGATGTTCGCCTCGAATAAAGTATCTCTGGCAAACATTTCTCCAGCCGAAACACAAGACATGAACAATATGCTGCTTTACGATGGATTAAAAAGCCGGTGGTAAGGTAGTCTGTTGCAATTTACACCCTCCGTCAGGTTACCTGCGTCTAAAGTGGTGATTATGTCATACAATTTCGGGTTGATACTATACTTAAAATCCAAAAATATGTTACGTCGATTAAATATGCTGCGATTAGGGAAGTCATAATTATATTTTCGATTTTACAGTTAAAGTTATCTAACTGAATCATAACGTAAATGATGAACATTTACGTTATGATTTGCATAGATATAACACGAGCGTTGAAAGGTGCACTTGCATCAGAAGACTTACAATAACGTATTATTAAAAACGAATCACAAAATAACAGCCAGATATCAGACGAGATAGTTATGCTAGAATAATAAAGGTTCCAAAATTTCTCAGTCATAATTTATAAGAAATACTCATATTTCCACAATATCATTAAATCTATTTTAGGTTACAAGATTCACAAGAGTTTTATCAAAGATTCGCTTTCCCTTGATATTCCTAGCTAATTTGCAGACCAATGACGTATTCACAGTTAGTGAAATTTTAGCAAACAGAAAGTTCATTATAAACATTCATCGCGTTACATTTTGTTCTTTTATTGTGTTTTTCTAATAAAACATCTATAAGGTCCTTACCTTACCCCCCTAGGACCTTTCCTAGGGGGGTAATGACGAATCAGATTATAATAATAATATTTATAAATTATAATAATTAAACTTTCCTTGATATTTATTTGTTCTAAGTAAACATTTTTGTAAAGAATTTGTAGCATTAATTCGAATCCATGGACAGGAATAAGCGATTTACTGGCAACTACATAACAATCACAAAACGAAAAGTATGTTGGAGTCAACTTAAAATTTCAATATTTTACCATTCGTAGCAAGTAGGTACTTTGGTTTTAATAAAGTAAAAGAAGAAATTACAATCCATATTATTGTATTTGTATGAGTTTTCGTAAGTTGGGATTGTTAACAAATAATAGATATATGTAATTTTCAACCGGCTTTCATTTACTCTTGAGCGAAACCTTTTCATTCGTTTACAATTTTTCAATTCTAGTTTTACAAATTAATGCTCCTTATTGTGTAGATAAAATTATTTAAATCCTTAGGAATGAGCACGGTCGATGAAACATTTTTTATCAAAATACCATTTGGCACATCTTGTAATCACAACGTTCTTTAAGTAAGTTCCACTCGACAAAGCTCTGTCGCATTTCATCCATCTCGCATACTTAAAATTTCGAATGTTATTTTACCTTCTATATTAAGTTCCTTTTACCAAAAATTTCCTTCAACATAATTTTAAATTAAACGATAAAATAAAGTTATCAAAACAACAAAGCTTGAGAGGCCAAATCCGGGGCCTACATAATTTAAATTATGATAAAAGTTTGTTAAAGGTTCTAAACTAGAATACTAGATGGATACCTACAGGTTTGAAAATTAATTTCTACAGCGGAATAATTAATAACCAAATTGTTGAACGATTCAACAATCCATCCTAACGTAATTATTGTTCTAAATTTGGCTTCCACGTTTGGCCTCAGTTTAATTTTGTTTTATGTTTTATATCTACTGTAAAAAATCTCGATTTAGCCGTCATTTTATATTAAAATATCAATTACGATGACGTTTATTTTATTTAATGTGATCAGCGCAAGTCTGATACGTTTACGTTTTAAAACAGTAAAATTTTATTCTCTAACTACCCTCAAACCGATTCTCTTCATTTCATTCATTATTAAAATATATAACGAATAAAAATATTTTTGTAGTTTGCACCACATTTCTTTCCCATCTTAGCCTTTTCATTGAATCACTCCTTTTATACATCTTTTTCTTTTACTAAAAATTCATTTAAATTTATTAGTGCCGTTGTCTAAAACGGCAGATTCACATTTGTTTTAAATATAAGCTGGAGAAATAGCCCAAAGAATAAGGACAGTGTTAAACAATTTTGATATTACAAAACAGTAAGTGGAAGAAACAGTTGATATGTGACCCCAAGAGTAGCAGAATATAAGAGACGTTCTAGACAGTTATAGGGTGCAAGTTCCACAGTGAACGACTACCTACGACACTGATTACACTAAACTCCATACTAATTATTGATTATATTTATCTGAATAAATATGCAACTGTAACTGTCTCATTACAATGCCCTTAGGTGACTCTTCCACCGCCAGTGCGTAACAGCTTCAAGTCTCTCGATTAGTTTAAGACATTTAAGGCTGTTTTTATTTGGTTTTCCTGTTTTTCGGTGGAACAAGTCTGTCAAACGTCTTGGTCTCGGTAAGTAAAGGTTTCTTAATGAAAGTTTGTATTCATTTGTGATCACTTATAGTATATTCCACCTTAAGTGAAATTTTACTTTTGACGTGAATGGCAATGAAGTGAAGTTTGAAGCAATAAGTGCAACTATTAGTTGTCTCCTGTTCTACCGAGAGCGAAACGTTCAACCCTTATCATAATAAACTTAAATATTATCATAGACACTTAAACTCTTAAAATGCTAGCTATGAGTCCAGAGTAAAACTACGCGATACACGATCTTTTACATACTAAAATGTAATGATGGTTATTTAAGCCAATGTAAAATCTTTTCGGAGGAACGCAATCTATTATAGGAAGATATATGAAACACGGATAGTTACTAGAGCACGAACTTTTCAAATCAGACAATGGCACACGTGAAAAAAATATCGCTAAAAGTTTAATTAAAATAATAATTCTAAAACATTATAACGGACCATTTATCGCAATCTCTAACAAGGAGGTCAATTAATGAGACAGTTTGTAAATACCATCGCTGTTCAAACTTTGAGGGCTCTCACTAAAAGCCCATCGGAGCTTTCGGAACAAACACAACCTTTTCTTAAGGTCGCTAGACTACTCATCAATATGCGGGGTAACATCAATGGAATACATTTATCTTGTTTAATAAATACATCAATCGGAATAAAACTGTCGGATTTAAACGCGCTATTTCATTTCAGCGTCGCACATATATGTCAAGAGCAGGATACATCGGTGTTGGATAAGCTTGTAACACGTTTTACATTTCAATATTAAATTGTCCCATAAATATGGAACATTCCTGCAGATGTTTCGTTTCTCTTTTGCTTTTCTAAAATCTTGAGCATTTTACCGTACATTTCTAGATTATCCTAAATTTCATACTGAGCTCGAAAATGTTTATGTCTGTGAGCCCACTTTTTTCTCTAGTACGGTAGACGGATTGGTACTCCGTCTGTAGAAGTCTGTGACTCGGCAAATATGTGCAGCGTTGAGCAACTGTAGATCGTTTACACGTATTCGGTGTAGAAGGCATTGCTAGTGCAATTGCCGTTGTCGTTGGGGGAGTCTGGATGCTCCTCGGGCTCCACACCATTGGTACGCATCTCATCGCGGACCTGCGAAAGATAATCTATAATCAAATTTAGGTTAATCCATAGAGTTGGATCTTTTAAACAACCCTTGTAAGAGGTTGCAAGTAGTCAAGCCTTCAATGTATCTTTACTTAAAATTTTAACATATTATTCCGTTCAGTCTGTCAGGTGGTGTCTCAGAGAATATAAAATTGGGTGTTTTCTTGTCCATGTTTGTGTCATTGATACATGTGTGATTGTGTCAAATGACATGATTGTGACTGTGGTGGTTGTTGATATTGAAACGTGCAAACAACTTTATCACACGGGTTACCTTCTCCACCTGTCTCATGACGCGCAACATGTTCAAGCCAGCCAAGTTCTTCAGTTCCTGCACCGTCCATTGGCCGCTTCGGAGGAGCTCAGCGAAGAGTTCAGGATACCTGGACACGTCCTCTAGGCCGCGCGGAACTCTATCAGAAATATATTATTAATAATTATATTATTCTTTAATTTTATAAAATATTCACCCGTATTATAAGTCTGTGTGTCATTTAACCTTGTTCGTTGCAAACGGTAGATACTCATATTTCTTTACAGTTAAACTATTTACAACTATTATGACTTTTTAAACAGGTTTGTGGCGTTTTGCATCGTTAACAACGTGTATTATATTTTCCTTCACGGAAAGGCACCAAGAAGATGGACTTCATTTCCACGTCAATGTCAATGTTATCAATGTCGAGAAAATACCGAACAAAAGTTTCTAAGAAACATACGGACCTGTTAACGCCGTCGTAGTCGCCTCCAATGCCCACGTAGTCGGCCCCAATCATCCTTTTGATGTAGTGGAAGTGCTCTGCAGACAAACAATTCTCGTTAACGAAACTATGCGAATAGTCACGTCAGATATGACAGCCGCTCGAATGAGTGGGTAGGTACGGGTACGCTGAATGAGCGATCTCGATTCGAACGCGAAGCGACACGTTGCGACATAACATTTTGAAGCGAAAACTTCTTTCGACACGTTGTGATAGAGGTAAAAGATGTTTAGATTTAAAATTAATAAAACATTAGATAGATTATCATAAAATTGCTTTATTTTTGATTAACATCCTCTTTTAATGTTTTATGATAATAGTGAAATATAATAACCGTGAATTGGCCGTAATGCACTGTAAAATTTTGAACCCATATTATGCCATAGGTATTAAATATTTGTTGGTATTATAATGTCTAACGATATATTTTCATATTATCTTTCACTCCATAATAAAATTGGATTTTAAACAAAGAACAAATTGACAGACCTCTATAATTTTTACACTGTGGGTTAAACGAGCAACGTCACTTTACTATAAGATTCACGTCATTGGCCGCAAACTTGTTTTTTTGCGTTGTGCGGCATTGCTAAAACTCAGAATAAGAGTAGGTACTGATCACCCTGCGATTGCGTTAGCGTTCAGTCACCCTCGTAGGACAATAGCCTTAGCTAACGAATACTCGAGGGAACAGTAGGATACAATAAAATTTCACTTTCTGTTTCATTAGAGTTTTTTACAGGCAGGTAAGTGTAGGTACCCTCCTGATTGGGTCTTATTGGGTCAAAAACTTATAATGGAATCCAATAAGACGAAATCGTATATTAAATCTGACTATTGTAAATAAATCGTCTGATATTCATATACAAACTTATTTTGACGTCCCACTCCTCACTCAAGTTACAAGTATGCCTAGAATACATAATAATGACAGCTTCAGTGAGAATATTTACACCCAGGGGAACCGATATTTATAAATAGCGATTTTATTAACTGATAAATATCTATATCAAAGGTTATTCATATAATAGGCATGATGACTAATTTTCAAAAACTCTTCTATGATATTCAGAAGTTTCTATTATGTCTAAAATATATCATATTTTTGTAGAAAATTAAGGTTTTTGTGTAATAAAAGTACGTTTAAATTTTAAGTTTCAAATTCGGTCCAAAACGCGCGCCCGTGTCATGACGTCTGTCATTGCGCCACGGCTCAGTAAAAAATGACAGATCGCGTATAATATGCTTACGAAAAAAATGACGTTAACTAAGACGTGACGTAATTTGACGTAATTCGATCTGATGGGTGTTTTAGCTATCATGGCGGATTGTTGTATTTTGTAGATTTATTTTAACAAATAAATTATTAATCTCGACATTAATAAGAGAATAAATACATGTTTCAAAATCTTTGAATCCTATTTCATTAGATCAGATAAATATTTTGGCGATACTTGATTACTGTCATCATGCCTATTTTGGAAAGCCACCTTTCAGTAAAGTCAGACAAGCTATAAAGTACCTACTGTCATTTAGTAACTCTACCGTGAGCAGCTTGATGTGGGTAGGATTAAACTGGCGTGTTCAGTGACGTGAATACCTTTCGCAACATCAGTTGGCATAATAATAATATAATTTTGTAATTGAATTTTCATGCATTAGATTTATAACTACAAAATTACGTAATAAGTGCTTCAATTTATAAATAATTGCAAGTGGTCACCTAACGATTGAAATTATGTTAGTAACACATTTTTATTCGATGTAATTCTATGACAAGTGGTTGAGGCTCATAAATCATAACATCCAAATTAATTCGGAAAAGTTGAACTAACAAACTGCTACGAGTAACTATTCTACTATCTCTTTTATTTATTGAGTGTCTCATTTATAGCTTGCAAATAGTTAACAACATTAAAGACATCAACGTAAATGTCTGGTTACTCTGCTCTGTTGAAAACCTCCATTTACCTCCTATGATGAAACTAAGGTCCTTCGTACACAAATCTACGCAGGTTGCACATACTATAAATGTTGCATGCTTACACCGCGATAGTTTAGTAGCGCACGGGAGACTCGAGTTGCTAATTCGGCAACTATAGGTCTCCAGCAACGTATTTAATATTCAGTAATTGCTCGGATATGTAAGCACCAATCCCTTTGGCAAGCACCAACAGTTTTCTTTAAAGTTTTGTGCGATTTTTTAATCGTGAAGGAATCGCGAGGATGTATCACCTGCTGAAACGGTAAAGTTAAACACGTCCATGTCCAGGAGTTGTCCATAATACTCATTGTCTTGCCAAATAAATATTGTTACAAAGACAAACAAATTTTTTTTTTGTAGGTACGTAACATTTATTACTATTACAGTGTGATAGTTTAATACATTAAAACCATTAAAATATATAAAGGTTATTTGAAATGGTCTCCATTGGCTGCAATACTGTCCTTTAAACATTGAGGCCAGTTATGAATGGCAGCACGCACTCTCTATGGCATAATACTCCACTGCAAATCGTATGGATTGTTTTAGGGACTTCAAATTATCATCGCATTTAGAACAGGCTTTACTCTCTAAAACTCTATAAATCATAATCCAGTGGATTAAGATCAGGATTAGATGACGGCCAGTCTTCAGCTCTGAGGAAGTCCGGAACCTTCGTTTCTTAGCAAGGTTGGGTGGATCGAGCATTATGACCCGGTGCCGAGTCTTGCTGAAAGGACCATTCTTGGTTATTGAGCATGCTATTGTTAGTCTTAACTAACTACTCAAGAATGGTATTTTGATAAACTTATGCTGATGTTTTGATACCTTTTTCGCAAAAATATTGCTCAGTTACTTCTTCATTGCTAACACCCCACCAAGCCATCACTGAAGTCGGATAATGCCCACGTTGTACTTTGGTGACGTGAGTTGATGCGAACGTATCAATTTGTACTGGTATAGTCACCTAGAGATAAAAGGAGATCTTACTTATATAATTCTCCATACCTTGTTAGGGTATCAGAGACATAAGTTGCCTTGTGTACGAAAGTAAAACTATTTACGAGAATACGGACAAGGTTCCATTGTAAAGAGATTATCCCCAATAAGGCAATAATACCAAAAGGGATTGCTGCCCCGTTTCCTCAGCATATTCTTGCTAATTTTGCGACAGATCCGACTGTAACATTACAGGATAAACCTTAAGTGCGAACAGCTGTAAAGGATTTTAATAAGAGTTTAAAATCCTTTACAACCGTAATCAACTGCTTTTCGCTACTTTATACTTTTAACTATACCCTAATCAAAACCAGCGGTCCAGTCCTGGGCCCTTTGAATGTAACAGATTCCTGCTAGCTTCTCTTCAGGTCATCAGTGTACAATGCACATGTTCCAATGGTGGCCTCATAGCTCGATGCCGTTGCATTTGCAAAATTATGATCCCAACTAGTAAAGCTAATAAAATGATAAATCCTACTGTAATTTTTTCTCAACTCACCAGCCACATCGGATATGGTAGCGTTGGGCGCGCACTTCACGAAGTCCGGGAAGAAATTCACCATAATGATGCCACCATTTTCTTTCTGTGACAAACATAATGCCGTTTTTATTCATCCACTTCAATTGATTACTTGCGAGAGAAGGCGAAACGATTGTGTCAACTTGCTTTTCATTGTTTCAGAAAACGAGTCTCGTCTATTGATCTTAAACAATAACTTATCATCTGGGGAGATAAATTACAAAGATATAAAGGTGGTAGGTGATTCTGCTATACAAAAGACAGTTTATTATCCCTTGGATGAGGAAACCGGGACTACAAAAGAAATTTGAACAAATCTGTTATAAGTATGTAGGTACTAAAGAATGTGAAAAATTACGTTTCGTTTTAAGAGTGGTTTATATTGAGAAGAAACTTTAACAGTGTACCTATGTTAAGAAACGTACGTACTTAAAACTTGTAGGATATATTATGATCGAAGTACGAATTGCATGTAAAACCTTGTCATTCATCATATATTTAATAAATCATGTTAATTAAACAGTGCTTCTAACAAGCTATACTTAGTCTTCATATCCTACGGTAATAATATTCAATAGTTCTAACTGTGTCTGAAGTACTGCTGTGAATTGGCTCCTCATTTTGGTAGGTACAAAAGTTTTAGTACTTTAATTACAAGTTTTCACGACCTAATTCATCTTTTTGTTGTATATACATAAGTAGCAAATGGGTACGGAGGCCACCTGATATAAAGCGGTCACTGCAGCCCACGAACCATCAGTCTACGGTCGAATGTGAAGACTAAGACCTCATATAAAGTATCTCCAGCGGCGGTAAGATATCTTCTCGAGTGAACTGCTTCAACCATCTAACCAAACCTGTTGCAAGTTTCATCTCTTTTTCTTACCAGAGACTGGATGATATCATCGGGCACATTACGGTTATGGTTGCAGAGACTGTAGACCGAGGAGTGGCTAAAGATGACTGGAGCCTTGGAGAGGCGGATGGCTGCTCTGGTGGAGTTCTCCCCAACATGGGAGAGGTCGATGATCATCCCCAGGCGGTTCATTTCACGCACAACTTTCTGCGAACAAACACATTGAACGTTGTATAATCATGATCGATTCAATTCAATTCACACATCAAGGGATTAAGCACACGACGAAGTATTCGATGCGATTAGTTCGTGTATTGATACAACGTCAGCGCTATCGGCGCCAGAGTAATAGCGGTAAAGTCAATATACCAACGCAAATCAACTGCGGTTTTGTTGTTGTACAAGCTACGTAAACAGTCGCCGTCTACTTAATCTCGTTGAACGTGATAACGTGCGTAGGGCGAAGATAATTTAACTTGCCTGCAGCCTCATCGTCAGAACTTTAATAACACGTTCTTCCACATTGATTTTCAAGAAACGTTTTCCGTCGTACCTGTAAACTGTGGAGCATTTTACCATTTGAGGTTTTCCCAAAAGATTATGACTGACTAGGAGTCTTTGAGAAACGGGTCCATCATCGTGTCCTTGGCTCACAACGTGTCAGTTTCACTACTAGTCCGTGGGCGGTGGATGGCTTGTCTGCTCGTTTGCACGCCATTTCACAAGCTATTATTTAACTTGCAATGTATGTTTGTCCGTGTGGACTATCTTTTTGCATAAAAAAACATGTCATGTTAATATTCGCTAGCTTTATTCGCCACCTCGCTATCAGCACCTCACACATCGTTATCGGGTCGCGTGTAGCTAGTCGCATAACGGCAGGAGTTAATCAATTTAATGTGGATCATCTTGAGTTGTGGTCCAAGCCCAGCCCTGTTGGCAAGACGCCAATACAGTTAAGAGGGCAAGAGGCGTGACAACATTTAGCTTAAATATTCCTGCACTTAACTTTTAGGATGGGCACCGCCAAGGGTTTTATCACTCTTCATAATTTTGGAGGCCATAAAACGGCGAAAGTAATCGAAGACTAGTTCTACGGGATCGAATAACCCGTGATAAATAAAGTCACTTAGCTGTCACATGTGATTCATACCAGTTGTTTATCTATTGTGGCTATTTATAGGACAGGCAGTCTTAATCAATAAAGACTTTGTTGTCTATTGCAATACAATATTTAGGTGTATTGTAGGCCTATAGTAATCAATGTAATTTCATAATATGTGCCTACAATTGTACATACTCGTAGATCTCTAATCTTAATCAACACTTTACTATTGTGTTCCAGGTAGGTCGCTTCTCAGTGTGGGAAGTGGGAAGAATCCAATGTCCACAGTGCCACTGGGACATAATAAAAAGATTTGAAGTGAATGGGAAATCATAATCTCTGGTACAAAATAAATTTGGAATTTCGTAGGGTAGATACAATGACGTTCAAATAGAGTAGATTGCCAATAAATTTCGACATACCATCCAAAAGCGTGACTCACATACTATAATACGTTCCACTCAAGCCCGCGCAGAAAGTGGTGTCATAAAGCGTAATGGAAGCTAATTTCAACCATATGTGCATGAAGATATAAACGCGCCGCTGCTGATAATTTTCGCAAAGTGAAATGGCGCTTAGCGTTAAAGATGTTTAGACTAAAATGGCTTGCTTACCTCTCCAAACTCCGTCAGTCCGTTAGCCACGGGTGGTTCGTTCGACGAATCAGCCCTATGAAACAACAATACAAATAAATCGACCGAGAAAAGAAAAGACATCAGTAATTTGCACGGCTATTCATTCAGCTTCGCCGGTATTCGCGTTGCGTTAAAGGTATAATGTGACTACATTCGACCCGCAATTATATCCGCTTTTGTATATCCCATTGAACACCTACCTTTACTTAAAAGTGAAAATTTGGCCCTTCAAATGACTGATTTGGCTGAATTGGCTACATGAGCCTGTAAAAAACTTCATTACAAATACATTAGCTTAGTGGTCAGGCCATGAGAACGTACATAACTATATAATCTTTTAAACCCAAGTTAGACTTAGATTAATTGATAAAATATAATAAAATAATAATAAGGTAACCTATGTCGTTTCACAGACTTTTTCAGTGGGTTAATTTTATAGTATTTAATATCACCAATACCAGAATTTACGTTGATGCGATCCATGGGAATATTAAGTTGACAAACGTTGGATAAAACTTTTGATATAAAAATATCTAACAACATGGAATAAGGACTAAGGCTTTATTCTTAATGTATTTCGCAAAGGCAAAGTAATGAATTTTTTTTGCTTACCTACATGCCACAAGAACGTTATAATAAAGTATCATTAAGCTAATAAATGTTACTATTAATTAAACTAGTTCAATGGTATTTATTGTCAAATATGCACCTAAAAATTAATAAGCAAACACATTTTCTTTTAATTCCATAATCTACGTTAATGGAACCCAACTAAGCTATATCTAATTATCTGTGAAAATTCTCGAAAATTGGAAGCAAGGCAATTCCAAACTGCAAACTGGATCGAAGGGCACTTGGCGACGTGTTCAGTGTTTTGGCGCGCCGCTAAATCCTCCTGTGATTTAGAATGAAATTTATGGCCCAGTCTATTTTACATACGAGAATACTCATGTATCTCTACAACCCATGAGTGACCCGCTATAGGGTCGGGCCTTTAATGTTGGAGATTGGTAGATTCCTACTATCGAGAACTAATTTTTTTTGTAGTAATCGAGTAGCAAAAAGGCATGCAGCCCAACTGGTGTTTGGTCACTGCATCCAAACTCAAATAGAGAGAAAATACTATCTAAAATTGTACGCGGATGCTTCGCGTCTTAGTAGAAGATCCGAACCTAAATACATCAACCTTCACCGGGCTGAAAATAGAATAAATATTACTTATTTTACAATAAATTTAGTATATTAGAAAATATATTAAAAATGGGTTTTCCAAAAAAAAACATGGACAGAATATCCTCGAGAGGGAGGAATTTTCTGACCGGTCATGTGCGCACTATAGGGTTTTACAAGTTCAATTTACGTAATATCCATAAAACGTTCGTTGCAGTGGACGTCAGGCTTACTACGTGAATCGAATGCTAACTGGCAGCATTTATATTATAAGCGCTAAGGAAAACACTTACGTACAATGTAAGAAAATTTTTGTGGCGATATAATAAAAAGTCACGGTATTTAATCACATTAATATTTGGAATGCTTAAAAATTCAAAAGATAATAACAAATACAAAAAAATTAAATTTAAAAAATTGTTTGTTTAATTGTTGTTTATTTAAATTTTAAGCTTTACAATCAAACATACCCGAACCGAAGAATCAATTAATCATACTAGTGTTCTTAAAACTTAAGCCAATAATATCGAAAGTGAGCGTGGAAATCACTACTTGACGTGCACATTTTTGGTCTCGCCTTATCATTTGACAGCCGATCTACCTAATTTTAGCAGAGGATAGTAGCAAAAATCATTTTCATTTACTAACATATCCAAGGAAAGTTTTTTTATTTGAAAAAGTATTCGGAATGTTAAAGAGATATTGAAATAAAAATGAATTTGAATTTTCATCTCTTTTACTTTACAAGAAATATATTATCCTGAAAAAATATAGGTTACGTTTCATTTTTTGATCTAATATAAAAGTAAAATAGATAAATGATACAAGCGTTTGATTTGATAACTCAATACGATAAAGGGCAGACGTGATAAAAGGTTATTCGGCTGAAAACGTAAACGGAATACTAATCAGTACAGAGAAAGGTATTTTACGCAAACTGTTTTCGGGAGAAAATCCAAATATTGTATCAATTCTGCCGTCACCATTGCTACAACAGTTAACTGTAAGCTATCTGATGGATTACTACAATGTTATTGCGAGAGTATGTGGCAATAATGATTGATACCTAATGTTTTCTTACTGTTTAACGCAGACAATCGCATACACAGTAGAATTTATTTCTCGCTAGCCAAAATCCCGACGTTAATGTGATGGAGTCGGGACAGAATAGAGTTAGCATCAATAGGAAAAGAAGAAAGTGGGCAATTGTTGATACGCCGATGCTATTTTTAAATGGCAGTTTAAGTAAGACCTCTACTTTTACAAACAAACAAAAAGAATACGTTATTTATCATTTATTTATTAATTGATTGACTCCAAATACTATTAATCAGTAATAATCCACTCCATTATTCATGAAGTAATCGACTAGTGTGGTTTGTCGAAGTAATAATTATAGTAATATACTACACCGAACCTTTTACCCTAATTTTAGTTAGAACAATGAGCTAATCCTAGGCTTCAGATAACTAGCCTTACAACGCGGTATCTAAGGCCTTGTCTTCATTGGCTGTGACAATATTACAGACCGATTACCGTGACAAAATTTAAGCGCAGCCTTTTGTATGAAGCTCTTGACTGACACTACGCACTGACATGTGACAAATTTTAATGTATGACGTTGTTCTACGATAAATTTGACGCGAGCAACCGATTTTGTCGTCGAATGACTTGGCAATTTTGAGAAGGGGTAAGGATGAAATAAGATAAATCTATCTAGATTGCTCGAGTCGGATGTGAGTATATCTATTATCTGTCACTTTATATATACCTAATGTAAATTATTCTATAAGCATGATTATCCATGAATTACTACTAATCGACTCACTGGATTTTGGCGAATTTATTCCATACATTATTCCATCCGAGCTATTGACAGGGATCATTCTTCCAGATAAAGATTTGGTATAATGGTATCTTTTACCAATAAAGATTTATGATTTATTACCGTGACGTGAAATAATAAACCCTGTATAAAAATTGTTCTTCACTTCTTTCATGCCCTCATCATGGCTACATCAAGATTTTTTTTATTGTTTTATAATTAGAACCTACTAGCCCTACTCTACACATTTATTCATTTTCTCTATCTAATATAGTTCATTAATTTTCCGGAAATTGCAGTTAAAATTTTCAAAAGTGGTCAAAACTCCTCAAGCCTGTGGCGGTTTACTGCTTGTCTTAATTGCGAAGTCGTTTGACGATAAAATCGGTCGCTCGCTATAAGTTGGTCGGTTAGCAGTTGTGTCGTATCGCGGCAGCCAATTAGGACAAGTTAGGGCTCATTTTCATTGGTCGTTAATTCAGTCGTTATACAGCAGGCGGGGAGTCCCCGATTACGGGCTATCGATTAATGAAAGTAGCCTAGATAGCATGCCGTCTTGGTCGATATACGGCATGCGGGTATTCCCCGCACGCGGCCTAATAGCCAAGGAAATTTATCGGTTGGTGTAAAGTAAGCGTGTCGCGGCGACTCAGTTTATGAATGTTATTAAACTATTTCAAACAAATGTGCGGTGAAGAATATGCAACAATCCGCAAGTGGGCCCTATCGGCTAATGAAGGCGGTTATCGCATGCTGGCCGTATGGCATGCTTAAACAGAAATCTCCCGTGCCCCAAATGCGGGCATTGAAAACGATTACAGCATGCGGTTCCTATCACATGCGTGAACAGAAATCTCCCGTATCCTGAATGTGAACTCTAACGACCAATGAAAATAAGCTCTTAGGCCGCGCTCAGTATGGACACGATTTGAATTCGTAAGAAATCGCGTTCAAAGTGAGCGCGGATTTATAAAATCAGTCGGCTAGCTACGACAACATTCAAGCGACTTACCAAGGCGTATTGCAAGTGTGAGTGAGGGTCATGTAGCGTACTCCGAGCTGGTAGTAACTGCGCAGTACGCCCAGGGAGTTGGCGATGGAGTGGCCACCTTCGATCCCGATCAGCGAGGCGATCTTGCGAGGCCGAGCACTGTGGGCTTCCAGGATATCTGGGGAAGAAAAATTTATATTATTTTTATATCGACAAAATAGCGAGGAAAACAATGAGGCCGTATCCTGTTAAAAGGTCGTAAGTCATAATAAATATCAGCACGGTAAAACTAAGGAATAATCTTATTTTTGCGTTGATTGGTCTGTGTCTGTGACTCGTCTCGTTGCTCTACGAGTACGACATGAATTAGAAAAGTAGGTTGGAATTTTAAAAAGTAAGTTGTGAGGTAACTGAGGCTCATAGAATGACGAATTTAAACTATTGAGAGATGCTACGATCAGAAAGTTTGCGTATTATTTAAATTTAGTTACGAAGTCTTTGTTTATAAGTGCAACGATCTTTTTGTGGGGTGCATTTTTATAATTCATTGCTTCCGACATTCTCGCGGTTCGTAGTTTAACAAATAATACCTTTAATATCATAATTTGAGTTTTAACTCCTTTCTCTTCATATAATAAAACTGATTAACAACGTTCGCCGGAACATGATATTGAGCTCGCGCTACGAGCTATCAAACGTTCCATAAACAAAAACAAGTACCTATTCATGTCAAAAGTTTGCAAGGATATCAGATAACAGCATAGAAAAAGGCTAATTCAGAGAGAATTTGTTACACCTGCGTACGTAGGTATAAGTATGAAATTAAATTTGTTACGTAGGTACATTCGGCTACTTATGAAATACATAATTATCTGCTTGGAAGAAGTTTTTAAATATTTTATAGATTCTTATATTCGAACAGCAACTGGGCTCTCGTTTCTATTTAGTCACGTTTAACAGACATACACCTAGCAAGTATCAAGGGTAAACTTTGGTTAAACTATTAACATACTTAATAATGCGAGTAACCAAAACGGCGTTAGTGTAGTGGACTCGAAGATTATTAAGACCTACACTTCGGCTACTGCTACGGAACTATGGCTACTTTTAAATGAGAATTCGAATGAGACATATTACTACCATACTACATACGACTAGCCTTACCTTTGACGGAGGTCGCAAGCTTCAGATGTTGGGGGTATTTGTCCACTAAGCGTCGGATCACATCGATTTGCTCCAGGGTAAGCTGCACGGCATCCTTATTCTGAGTGGCGCAGGGCACGAATGCTGACCAGAACTGTTGACAAAATATTATTAGTATTTATTATGATCTATTAGTTAGTCATTAGTATTATTTTATATGTTAGGCAGCAAAGATATTATGGCCATCGTCGCCTATTGATACGAAAAGCCCCTGGGGCGACGCAAGTTGTCACTTTGACGTAGAGGTCTTTATACGTCTCTTTGAAAAACTATAATTACTCATGTAGGCACTAGAGATGGTTTTCGATGTGTGACAAAGGACCGTTCAGGCCGGATTAAAGCTCATTGCAGCCATGGCATTACTACAATCCAATACCAACCAGGACCGAAATATCGAGGTTGAGGTAGCCTCAAACATTTGTTTTGGCTCCTCCTCCTAAACTAAACCAGAACTGGGTTGCTTCACAATGTACGTGCTTCCCGAGCGAGCTACAATGACGACGTTATAACTACGTTATATTTAACGAGCATACGATCACGAGGATCACATAATGTTCTGTATTCTATTGCGGAAATAAACGTTTCACTTAAAGGCCTAGTATTTGTAACCTAACATTGGACGGGTCTCATGTTAGATTTAGGCTAGATTTTAGTGCGGATTCCGAATCCTAACATTCGCTGGAATCCACAAAAAACTATGTTTAAGGCTAGTTTATAATGTAACTCTATCGCAAAATAGTAATAAGTAATAGTCTCGTGTTGCTGATTTCACCCTGACTGTGGCCGAAACTTAACTCGAGCATAAACACTGTCATAAAAGGTTTTGTATTGTTAATGTGTATAATTACTGTATTAAAAAGGTAGCCATTCCTATGGAAAGATGTAAAATTGAACATTGTATAATTTGGACAGATTCCATCTCTTTCCCATACTAATGGCTGTCGTTTCTTGTACGAATATTCTGAAGACAGTTTTCATGCCCTGGGCACAGGTGGTAAGCACACCTGTCTAAAAGACAGGATATTTATATACGGCCGGGTAATAAATACTACTTGGTAGTCATCTAGATACTAAAAGTGCCACCATGGCCACGCCCGGTGAAGACAAGGGGCGCGACGTTGACTTAGGTTGGTGGATCTTCTAAGAAGTAGGTACGGCATGGTACGGTATGGGATTTTAGGAGGTAGAAATTTGGCATAACTCTCTGACGTGTAGACTGATAGAGAGTATCCATGATAGATAGTCGTAAAAGGTTTGTAGATCACTTGCACCTTTAATTTTTACAAGTACCTATGCTGGCTTATTCTGAGATAATTCAACTATTACTTGCCTCAAATTTCCCATAGCTCGATCGGAATAAACTTTGATCACGCACGCTTCAGTAACCCTATTTATGTTATTCTATAAAATTAAATTTCCTCTCCGGTGCGCACAATATGCTTATATTTTAACCCGGAACTTCCAATAGCCTCGCTTTATCGTCCCGTATATCGCATTAACTTTTTCTATAAGGCTCGGCTTAAGTCGTGTGTCTACTGGGTAGTCTTACGGAGCTTTTACGTACAGCTCGGGTGAGGGACAAATAGCATTTACGATCTGAAAGATTCGATGCTTTATTTTATTATTTTTCATAAAGTGTGGAAAAAAATGTGTCTGAGCCATAGTAGCTCGTCCAGAGAGGTATCGTACCGCCAGTCTCTTAAACCGTCGTAAAGCAGTTTGTTCTTCGTATTTTATGTTTTCGCTTGGTAGGTATGTAAGTATGGTTGCAGGAGATACTGTTGAGGCAAATATCTTAGTCTCCAAAAGTAGCAAAACACCCGCATATAACCTCAAATAGGGTTTCTCCTCTATAGCAAAGGTCCATAACAGATCGAACGCTGTAGCTGAATTAATATTTTATTATATTAAAATTTTTGTCAATTAACTTAATTAAATCTTATATTATTAATAGTTATGTAAAACGAAAATTGCTAGAGCAGAAACTTAATTACAGTACGGTAATTACATTTCGCTCCTTCGACAACAAATTAACCACGAACCGCAACATATAAGTAAGCGGAAGCTCGTATGTACTTAAGGTGTATTTAAAGATAATTATTTGAGGAAAAAGGTCCTTGAATTGTGACCCCTTCTAGCTTAAGGCCTTATCGTAATTGGCTGACATAACCGACCGACAAACCGACACGATAAAAACTGAAAACTGGAGCTGTCCTAATAGAAATACAAATGTCCACCTAAGCCCCTGATCCATTTAAATGGTACATACTTTAAAAACGTATGTTATATTCATTAGTCTGTTTATTGTACACACCCATAACAATACGAACAGGTAACAATATGATGCACAATGAATGAAATGGCGGTCTTATCGCTAAAGAGCGATCTCTTCCAGACAACCAGTGGTTAGAAGTCGACGGGTAGGCATAGAAGAGAGAATAGGTCGGGTGTGCGGTATACATAAACATAATACGATACATACAGACATATTATGATAAATAAGATGAATATACGTATACATACTAGCTTACTCGGTAGGCTTCGCACTGCCAAAATATTTCTTCCTATAATATATTCGAACTTCCTATACATCAAATTATTTTATTTTTAGTTTCTTTGTCTGAAACTCTCACCACAAGTGAATTCTGGGCTATCGCAGCTGTAAATGTAAACCTACATCATTTTGTTTAATTTTTAAATAATAATAAAATAGATTATTCTAATAACATCAAATTAAAACCTAATAAAAAATAATAATAATAATAAATAAACCTATTTTGTTTTATTATCAAATATGAAATACTTCTTCCATTAATTCTGTTAAAGAATGGTTATGCAAAATTTGAAGCAGATTGGACCAAGGGATCAAGTTGTCCCATACAAACTTCGCCCCCATTTTCACCCCCGTAAGGGCAGAATTTCGAAAAATTCCTTGTTCTATGCCTACGTCATACAATGAACCCACCCTTCATGTTTCAGATTTTACGATCAGCAGTTTGAGTAGTGCGTTGACTCTCAGTCATTCAGGACAAAGCATTTTAATTCAAAAATCAGTTGGATGCAACTTTAAAAATCTTTCTCTCAAGATTTCAAATAAATTGGCATAAACGTTTCCGTGATTTCCGTAAGAATAGATTATATTAATATTCAGAAAATTTAAAAATTCATCTCAAAAGTAAGTGAAACGAGGTTGAAAGTTTCTCTTGAAGTTAAACAGTTCAATTTAAAGTGGATTTATTTCCTTTTACTTGGCTTTAATTGTGCGCGATCGTACCGCTATCATAATAAAATTATTTCAGTAAAGAAAAACTTATCTTTGAATATCTCTAGTTCTGGGTACAAATAAACAGTATGGGCCCTTTTTATAATACAATTTATTATGTTAACCGTTATGTATCTGCAGAAATTTTTACACTGATTTATTAATAAATTGACGACCACGTTTAGGCAAAAGGGACACAAGCTGACCTCCGACCAGGTGAACTGACGACCTGAAGGAGACAACGAGATTAGGAAGCTCACATCCAGCAGTGGACTTCCAAGGACTGGAAAAAAGGATTATATAATTTAATGCATTTATCCCGTAAACGTTATTAATATTTTAGTTGGCAAACCTACTCATGTATAAAATTCTCATGTCACAGTTTTAGTTACCATACTCCTCCAAAACGGCTTCACCGATTTTTATGAAATTGTAAATGCGTACTAGCTGACCCCGCAAACGTTCTTTGCCATACATATAAGTTATCGAGCGTTAAAAATCGACTATTAAAAAAATAGGAGTTGGTGATAGAAGGGTGAAAATTTAGGGTTGTATGTGCTTTTTGATGCCACATTATTGAAAAAAATTATGTAAAAAGTAAAAAGTGCCTCTACCCACAAGAGGGTGAAGCCTGAAGCATCCTCCTACACACTTATCCAAAGCGGACTGGTGAAGAACATAGATCAGAGGCTCAGAGCATTACTGAGTAATAATTACAAATTTAGTTAGAAACGAGGTAGTTTAGTTAGGTACTACCTTGAAGATCTATGTATAATGTATATCAGAAATAAATGTCCAACGCATAAATAATACATACCTTGTATACTAACAATAACGATTGTTAAATTAACAGGCCCAAATCAAACCCATTCAACAAACCTCAACAAAGCATCGCGTATTTCATCATTAATCGGTAATAACCCTGTGGCTTAGAACTCGGCCTCTTACGGGTTCAAATTCCAGCGGTAGGAACATTATTATTATTCCCATTGTAACTTATGTATGTACGTACTCGTATATGCAATAAATATCTAATAAATGTCACCTTATGTAGCAGTAAAACAAAACATCGCAAGGTAACATTCATACGACGAGTGCTCCATTGTTCTTATAGACGTGTGGAATCCATCATACTGCAATAGGCCAGCGAATCCGTCTAAGGCTTTGAGGACACAGACATTCCACCATTGGCTAATATTCGTACATATCCAAGTGATTTTGTCTGCAGCAAGTCTACTATCTGGGTTAAATACGACGTATTATGTTCCTGGTTTATGCTTCATCATACCGCAACATGAATAATTCAGCGGGGTAACGAACCTGCTATGGATCCTATGTTGCTCCACATAAGTGTAAAATCACAAAAATGTGTTGTATAACCAGCTTATTGAACCTTCACAAATCAATTGAATCGCGGCTGCCTCTGCCTGTAGTGCTGATTAAGAGCAGCTGGAGCAACGTGGTGAGGTAAGAATATGCACAATCTTTCGTAGGTAGAGACTTATAATTAAGACATTTAGGGTTTGCAGTCAAATTACTATTTTACAAACAATTTATTTGAAGTATATATTGTACTATAGTTTATGTTTCTTTATAAACATATTTCGAAAGTTTAGTGTACCTATAATTATGTCGATTGCTAAGATATTACTAATTATGTTTTAGGTTTGGTTTTCCAATCATACTGGCGTTGAGAGGAATTGCGAAATGGGTTTAGCACGGATGGATATTAAACTTAATATTAAATATATCAAAGCAACTGCTGGTCTGATCATGGTGGTGAAATTGCCTGATAAGTGGAACCACGATAACTATGGCGATGGCTAAAAGCTGTTGTTTGACAGGAAATATAAATCCAACTTCTATTATAAATGTGAACTTTCACATTTGAGGATAGATGAATAGATAGTAGATGTTACTCTTTAACGCATCAAAGCTGAACAGGTTTGGATGAAATTTGGTACACAGATAGACCATAATTTGGATTAACATGTAGAATACTTTTTTCCCCAACGGACCCCAACGTGCACGACGTGCACGTCGCGGACGGAAGCTTGTATTAATATGCGACCAGGGTCACATTAAAGTGTAGGTGTTTATTCTCTTAACTGCTTTATGCATACCTACCAGTTCAATGGATTTCTAGGGTAACAATGTTATTTAAATTGTTGACGATACCCTACATTATAGTTTACTAAGTTTATTTTAAAACTCGTAAAATTTTCTTTGAAAATAAATTTTCTGACACAATAAAAAACTGCTTTACCTAATACGAGAAACATTCCCACGCAGTTCAAGTTTGTTTCGTATTGGTATTGAGTGGTTTCCACTGAAAATTGCTTTAGCATGGATTTTTTTGTACGATAAAATACATTGCTTTCAGCGAATTTGCCGTCAATTATAATTGGCCTCCTTGTTATCTTCAAAAACTGCCATTCGGGACTAAATATTTTAGCGAATCAGAGGAATCTTTTTTATAGTTCTCAGGGAATGTTAAAGCTTGGAGAAATGCCGTAATATCTAATGAAGTGTTTCTATTGAAGCAAGAAGTGCTGCGGACAGCTCGTTTCGCTCGCTCGGAAACAATTGAAAGTATAAATAGTAAAACTTAAGCGGTATAATTATTATAATGCGTTACAACATGCTCTGACAAAGAATCACAGAAGAGTCGTAATGTTAAAGGGAAATGCAGCATATACTTAGTGGGTAATTGGTAAATCAAATGGAGCCCATCTCCATTATTTTAATAAAAGTGATATTTACATAGCCATTTTGGTGGTATAGTTGGTAATGACAGGTGGCAGGCACAGATATGGTGGTAGATGACTTCCGCTGCCATTGTAATCAGCCATGGAGAAGCGCGGCGCTTTATGTCTAGTATTTCAGTTGAGGAGTTGCCGTAGATGCTTTGGGCGATGAAATATTGTGTTGTAACTATAACCTCAAATTGTGTATCAATATTGTCTAAGGCTAAATGTGACTGTACGTGAGCTGCAGTGCCCATTTAATAGAAGATGCCTTGCACGCTCGCAGCAGTCGCAGCATTGATACATTGCTGCTATGCTATCGATATCACTTATTCGATCTAAAGCCAGAAAAATGCATTAGGACTTTAGCACGTACGGGTTTGCGAAACAAAATCCAAAACTCATACTTAGAATTTATGCTGAGCGGGCTTTCACGGAAATTGCTGGTTGGGTTTTAATGACACTTTTATTGTTAACTGGTTTTGGATCCGAGCCAGCGTTCGTGACGTGTGTCAGCTTTGTGTCTTATGTAACAGCCCCCTCTCTAATGTGGTACGTTTAGACTAAGACAGAATCTCCGACATAAATGTCAGACATTAGTGTCTTGGTCTTTACTGTTTACTTTTACGGATTTTTTGTGCCTCAGTATTTGTAAGTGTACTGAAGTCAGTTTGTAAATGTACGGAAATTTTGTCAGATTGTTGCTACTATTTAGTCGTCAACCAACAGTGCGGTATATTGAAAATGACAAACCTGTTCGAAAACTTATCAACTAGGTACACTAGACACTTGGACACAATGGTGTCACACAGTGGCTGATGCGACACTTATTATCGTGTCACAATCAATTTTGCAATTAGCGACACTCGTGTTCATGACACTCGATATATACAACTATACACTGTACCAAAATTATATAGTGTCGTAGTCTAAACGCACCTTTACTGGGGATGGGCTTTGAAATTGCTTCGATCTAATTCGAACCGACGCCGCGACGTCGCATCAGAACCTTACTGAACAGTGAACAGTGCTCGAGGAATTAATAAGTGTGTAAGCATAGTATGTATAGTGTCGATTTAACTTAAAATTTAACATTACACCCTAATTTAATATCCGGAAGAAAACGATGCAACATTGCTACAACGCACAAATGTAATACTTAATTTGCAAAGAGACAATTTCTGGAACAGTCCTCTATATTGTACAATCAAATTGATAAGAAACTGGAAATATATATAAGTACTCGTAAACTACTAACAAAAACTGTAATACAAAAATAATTAATTGGATAAGAACATTGAATTACAATGAAAATAAAGGTCTACTAACACGCGTCAATTCTTAATACGCGTAGACACACGCACACACATACACACACACACACACACACAAACAAAAGCGCGCGCGCGCACACACACACACACACACACACATACACACACTCACACACACACACACATTTCCATGTATCTTTAGGTAAAATAATATATTGTTAAAAATGAAAAATAAATATTCTTTATGTCTTGCTTTTCCAGTTTTATATAATTGTCTATAGATATTAGAAGAGCGGGGCATCCTGGCACAGGTTAACCTTTGGGTACTTAGAAGGATACCCCCACAATTTGTATCATTATCACTAAAATTGGAATTTTAATAAATTATTTTGTATTTTGAAAAAATAAATTGTCGTGACAAACAAAATGACCTTTCTAATCGACTTGTTTGCTTAATTGTTTATGGAAGACACTTATAAAAGTATTCCTTACAAATGAAGTTAATCAGCCACTTCACATCGATTGCAAACTCCCACAGCACATTAACACTGTTTGAAAATTACATAAGTTAACGATTGGCTTTTACAGTGAAATGATGAAATAGTTACGATGTTCGCACCGGGAGGTTCTTCGCACGTTATTTGGTAGGTAACTTGCACTTTATTTTATTACTTTCTCGCGACGACATGCGATAAAATTGAAACGGGGATATTCTGGAATAATAAAGCTAATTTTACTATTCCACGGCTCTTTATGATTAATACTCTTGGTAAAATAATTGCTGAAAAGAACAATGACAATTGTTTTGTAATCAGTACGCGTGACAATCATATTTTTATAATAAGTTTAATCTAATTAAGATTCGGGTTACGTGGTACTCTACGCGTGCGGCGTAGCGTCTCTTCTTGCGTGGTGACTAATGTTGTAGAATTTAAAATCTCGTGGTGATTAGGATTATCTACACGTTCAAAATTAAAACGCTTTTAATATCAGAGTAAGTACTGAAAATACGTGAGAAATCAATTATAACGGTCGCTTAATTTGTTTATTAACTCGTTACCACATAAAGCCGCGCGGAATAAAGGCAAAAATAACCCGCCAACCGGTAAACAAAGTTGTTTTTCAAAATTGTGTTGTGTTTCACTACCCTCTGAAATCTCGCACGGTAATTTTATTCGAAATACAATTGTTGACTTTTTATTAAATATTCCGTGACACACGGCGACGGCAGCCTAACCGAATTAAAAACATTTTGACATACCTAACTCTTTTTGGAAAATATTAAGTTGAAAGAAACAGGAGTTGGCTGAATAAAAATATGTTTCTCAGAATGTCATTGAAAAAGGGAAATTATAGTAAAAAATTAGGAACCGTTTAGTATAACTCAAGGAGCTATAATATGTGTTATTTACTTATGACTTTTAATTTTATTGCAGTAAACAGTCTAATTTAATATAGGTAATATGTATTACGTGTGAGATACATTGTGCTTTCATGCGATGGTCAAATCAAACTATGGATACGTACATGGATCTCACATCTTTTTGCGGTGCAAGAACTGAGTTGCGAGACTTGGGATTTTTTACAAGTTATGTTTTTGATGGCATAAGTTCTAAAGTAGGTAATTTTGATGTTATGGTCAAAAATATACTTGATCGACAATTTAATAGAAGTAGTAGGTTAGTCATGGAAACGTATAGCATAAAATTTTAGGTGTACGTCAGTTTTGTTTTTGTCTCAAAAGGGGACCCGCAGACGGCAAAAGTGCGTTTCCTTGGAGATTCCGAAGTCCTCTCAAACATCCATATTACCCAATGTTGGTCTCATGATTGCGGGTAACTACCTATAATGAAGGTTTTACTTCCACGGCTTGTCTTACTTGGGTCCTGTTAGTTGATCTAATCAAAGAAGTTGCTCATAGTAGTATCAAGAACATAATGAAAATATTTTTTTCCGGAACTAACCTGAGCTCCAACCATTCCTTCCTTCAGGCGCGGCAGATCAGTATGGGAGTATTTGGAGATGGACCAGGGCTCCACACGCGTCAAGTCGGTGTCCAGTTCGAACTCGTTGATCTGATTGCGCAAAAACTTGCGGATGTTCCATGGGAGATCGTTGTGTCTGCACGAAAAAAATACAAATGAATATAAAGAAGTAATATATTGGTACTATTTGTTTTAAATAAGTAGGATTATCTTTTTCGTGGGAGCTACGGACGTACACTTTGAGACAGATGTAGAAAGATAAACCTTCATCTATGGGAACTACTGTAGTTATAGCTTTAGCTAGAAACCTAAGGCTAGATGAGGCTATTTTTATTGTCATCTATTAAGAATATGTCTAATCAATGCCCATTTACCCTACACTATGTCATCCGACCACCTTTATTATAAACACACAAATATGTGAGTGACTTTGTGCAGTTGTTACTCCTTTATCCCGAAAAGTGCCTTACGTCACAACTTTGTATGAAATTAAGAACACAGTTGAATTTTTTTTAAACCGATGCATATTTTTGATAATTATATTCGATGAAATTAACAAAATAAAATTTAACATGAGCAAAGCCGCAATCAAGAGAATCTATAAAATAAAAATATAGAGCGAAGGAAGTCGTAAGGCAAGGATGCGGTCGTGTAATTTGACTAAATTATCCTTCATGCCACGTCATGTCACGCATCAAGCTAACCTCGAGCGAATTTTTTGCGTTTCATTTTTTAAACACCCCACAACGTTGAATCTGTTGTGGGTGATGTTTTATTTTAGGGAAATTGACTTATTTCTACATGCCAATAATGTCTCGAACCCAGAAATTTCACCATAATAGTAAGTACATTTGAAGTCTTAGACGGATTTGGCAGTGTTATTATAAAACTACTGCCCGTTCAGTAGTTTCAAGAGAGCTAAGAACAAAACAGTAGAATTTGTGCAATTTTATAGGATTTTTCTTAATAAACTTTTTCTTAATATCTTACCTATGAGACCGAATATCTCAATACATAATTATGCATATAGTAACCGCCATGATTCATGATTAGTGGTAGGGATATTGTACATTTTTGACCCATGTACAGCACTAGACTATGAACATGGACTAGACGAATAGACCGACCGTCAGATCGACCGTCAGTGTACCTCTGATTGACGAACCAATCGCGAGAAGGGCCAGCACAGTCAACGTCAAATCGACCACTAAACATTGTGGTCACCACTCGTGCCGACTACCATAAGGTGCCGTTGCCATGAGCAATTGTGACACCTTACAAGTAATAAACTTGTCCTTCCTTTCCTTATCACTAGTGTTGTTACTCTTTGGAGACTTAAAATCACCAGGCGTCTTCGCCATCATATTGTTTACATACCCGTCGGTAAGGGGGACTTCCTCGAGGATCTGCTTGGCGATCTCGAGGCGCTCTCGGTCGTAGGAAGCAGCGGCGACCACCGCCATCACCGCCAGCAGTACGCAGGCCACCGCCCGGCGACCGTTACGGTTCACGATCCGGACTGTCAAAAAGGAATATATATTTTTTTTAAATATGAAAATCAGGGATTTCGTACGTCGCCCTCTATTTGGACGCGATTTCGTATGAGCCCATTATTAACGAACCCATTATTAAATTAAATATACTAATGTCAAGATATTAATAGAAAAGAAAATTTAAACCCGAAACAAATTGATTCTAGCCAATATAAGATGTTATGGCAAGTTGAAGGTTTTTTAATCTAAGAACGGTAGATCGTATACCGTTCGTAGATTAAAAACGTATTTAGCGACTGCAATACGTAGTCGACAAACGTTCGCCCGGCTGCAACTTGAAGTAATACCCTGTTCTTGTATGTGTTTGGATGTTGGTACCTGTGCAAACGTTGCCAGAGATTAACGTTTACATTGGTCATGAGAACTAGTATTAATTGAAATTTAGTTAAATTAGTAAAAAACCGTATATTTATTACCTAAATTCGAAATTCCACAAAAACTTCCGTGGAAATAAAGTTTCTATGCATAAAGTTTCACAGTCAGCTTACGATCTCCTTTTTCCGTTGAAAAAACGTTTCCATTTCAGAACTCAGTTTAATCATTGAAAGCAACATTGATATTGATAAATACTTCTTCGAGGAAAATCTAAAATACATTTCTGAAATCGATTTAAAACTAAATATATCAATTGATATATTTAGTTCTGCTCTCGACAACAGTCTTATTTCATCAATTTACCCAGTATATCTGCAGGTATACGTAGGTACTAGGTATAGTCCGTAAACCAGTGACAAGTTTTCATGACTAATTTCCTCGTGGGCAAAAATTTGTAGATTGCTTACGAGGTTAGAATGAAAGAGTTTTCTACATACCTATTTCGCAGGCCGTCACTGCTCAACTCAGCCATGGAGCCGCTCAATATACCTACCTTCGCTTATTAATTCTACTCTCATGCATTCGATTCGACTCCATAACAGTTATCGGTAGAAGAAATGAATAAGGAAATTTGCGTCTAGCTCAGGGACCAGTGACAAACCGATTTTCTTTCCTTTCGTATCTTTTAGAAAATTGGAAACAAATTAACACTTTGCCTGTCCAATAAATGGGTATGTATCACATGTGACTCACAGGTCAGCGAAGTGGTTAATTAATGGCCAGAACAAAAGTTATACATACGATATACGAGTGTGAAAGCGCAGAAAAGTCGTAAATTAAAACGCATTTAGCCTAGGCAATAGGTACGTAGTCTATAGACATTGGTCCAACTTTGCTTTTCAACGTCTAGCGAGTATACTGTGTATTAGACTTGCATATAGAGCATTAGCGAACCTTTGAAAACTTTGTCTATGATAAATGTATGCAGTTGTCCCGTATGCTTGTATTAATTTAGGTCGATATGAAAACACACGACATGAATAATACAGTATCCTATATGACTTGCGACAAAACATTCCGTAACAAGAAATGTCTAATATCAAATGTGCTTTTGATCTTCCACATTCCACGGAGATTAAATGTTTAATTAAATCTCACTTCAAACGTGCACTCTAAAACTGGTAGTTAAAAAGTATTTGAACAAAACCTACTAAAGGAGAAAACTGCGGTCCGAAATTTTCAAACCACAGATTGCACTGAGGTTTGTGCTTCAAAATCTTATTTCCCATGCAAAAAATACCATTGTAAATATATTTAGGAGCCCGCTCGACTCGGTTATAGAGATGTGGTTTTCAGTGCAGTCTGTTTCAGATTATTTCGGGTGAAATATTATTTGCATGCGGTACTTCGATAGTATATTAAAAAGATATTTTAAGAAAATGTTAAAACGCAAGGTGTGTGTTATGTTAATGCATTGAAAAAATCGTATTTTAAACTGAAGGTTCTGTGCTAGCAGAGCAAATATCAATAATAGATTTATGTAGAAATACTAATACCTAACATAGAAATATTTTTAAACTACAGATAACAAGTCTTTAGTACGAGTATTTTATAAAAGACAAAAGATGAAACCAGAGTTGTCTATTGCACCCACTTTGAAATCGGATTTCTGTAACTCGAATAAAATAAAGTCCGTTTTCTTACCCTCTTTAAACATGTATGAAACGTCTGTTAGTAGCCCTGCGGAGTCCTGCTTCGTATACACTAAAGATGTTATGTGACACTCAAACGTACTTGCGATTTCGTCTACGAGATTAAAATTTTATATGTTCCACATGGGATTCTTTTAATTTTTATAAAAAAATAATTTAAAAAAATTAAACCGATATTAAAAAAGTACCTAAAATAAAATTTGTTAGATACATTAGGCCTACCTAAGTACTGGACCGATTTTGCAGATATTTATTTTGGTATCCAACCCGCTCTAGTGGCGTGGCTAGTTCATCAAAACTCACCTTTCCCAATTATAGCATGCACATCAGCATCGTCAGTATTTTAGTAAAAAAACTACAGTTTCCTTCAATTGTAAGCACACAAGTAACGAGGAACGAGCAATACTCACTAACTTTCCTATTTTAAGTTGTAAAAGTTCGAAGCGAAAATGGTTTAATAGTTGCGTCGTTACTGGATCGGCTTAAAACCCTCCGTGTCGGAAGTATAGGATGAAGTTATTAACGCTAGCTGACCAAATAGGGGAGCCAATTAGGTCACTTACGTACCTGTCTAAGAATAGACACCCTTATTAAAATACTGGCACGCATTTCAGGCGCGGGCTTCTATGAATTTACCCGTAGGAAACTTTAATATTAATTCTTTTTTTTTTAACGGAACAGTGTAGAATTATTCATTGACTAATTTCTTCATATTAATAAGTGACACAAATTAGTAGGACAGTTAGATAGTTAGATACGATTCTTTAAATCATCTTTAAGTAGCTTATTCTATTATAAACCACACGTAACATATCCTCCTACAATTGTTAACATTTAGAAATATGAATGTTTGTTTATACGAAAACAAAATCGCTGACTAAAAGTTCCCGCGGAACACAATAGAAGCCTAAATTTCCGCGGATAGAGTCGCGGGCAAAGTTTTAAACATTCACATACGTTGCACGCATCTCGTCTGCTCTAAACCCTCTCAACCGCAGTGATTTCGTGCCTGAGAACATCAAAACCAAATCTACGGATTCCAATTATTATTTCACGCCCTTGCACACCTCATACGTCAGACACAGTCACGTGAGAATATGTGAGACGGTGCTATACAGGAACGTATGTGTGGGGCCAGGATAGGAATAGCAACTTTGTCGCCTCAGAGTAGGGCAGGTAATCCCTGAGCTTGCCTAGAATACATAATAAAGGTCGGCGATGGTGACGCTGAAAGGTAATTAGAAGATCTCGGAGAATAAGCCATCGCTTTGTTCTCCCCACGAATGTTATCTCTCTGAGACACTAATAAGGAACTTACCCTGTGTTTTTGCCAAATACTTTTTGGCTATGAAAATGTTCCTTTTTACTCTAAAACAGTATAAAGGCGCTTCAGCATTAAATTAATTTAAAATCGCGACTGCCTTAAAATAGCGCTTTATGGAATGCTCTAATATCTAAATTGCCGAAAAAGCTATGTAAATCAATATTACTCCGTATTTACTCCAATATTTATAAAAGTATGGTATTTTAGGATTTAAAGCATGTATTGCAAAATTGCAATACATTTTCTCTCTTTCTCTTTGAGCACCATATTTCTTTGACATAACGATGTCTTACTTAGATTGTTTACCAAATAAGACAAAGGAATAAAAATGAACTGTATAATCTTTATCCTTATCTAATCAGTAGTATAATAGATCTTAACTTAAATACCATAAAATATGATGTACAAATAGGTAACGAACTTGCAGTTTCTCAAAAGACTAGGTTTGGTTTCTTTCAACTCCGTCTAACATTTTGTCCTTGATCGGCAACGCAGCAATTACTTTTGCAGTAAATACTTAGTAATTAAAATCAAGATTTTTATACGACCAATAAACATCTTGTGACACAAATGCTTATTTCATACACATTAATGGACAGATAAACTAGCCTTGGTATTCTACACTTAGTTCTTTTTATGCCTCTCTCGGGAACTATTATATGAGAGCCAGGAGCTCTGCCGAAATATCAGCCATTTGCGTGCAAATTCCACAATCCGAGCTTTTCTGCAGTTCTTATTGAATGAACGAAACGTTTTCTCATAAAAATGAACCAATGCAAAATATTTATTTAAATCTGAGGTTGATAAATGTAAACTAATAAAAATAATGCAAAAGTTTGTAAGGACTAATGATAAATTGGATGTTACTTGATTCTTTTTCCAACAAAATGATGTAGGTTTTTTAATTTTTCGTAAAAAAACTGATGAATTGAACGAAAATGGAAATCATTTCGAATATTTTAATCTCTAGCTAGAACAATTTTTTATAAATATTATATTAAGTTGGTAGGTACACGTAAAAATACTGGGTTCAATTAAAATATTAAAAATGCAAAGAGATGAACGTTTAATGTACATAATATTTAAAAGGAGATTCTGTGAGTAAGCACTCTTTCTGGCATTAGCATTTTCTTGAAAAATCCCTTTAGAAATTCCAGACATTTTTCATGACGTTGTGAGCGGATGCAACAGCTGTGTCTTCAGTTAGACGCAGATTACTGAATCTGTACCTACGTACCTATGATATATAATCTATATCTATACTCTTTACTAATATTATAAAGAGGAAACATTTGTATTTTTGTATGTTTGTAACGAATAAACTCAAAAACTACTGGGCCGATTTCAAAAATTCTTTCACCATTAGAAAGCTACATTCAGCCTGAGTAACATAGGCTATTAAATTAAAATAAAAAATAAAAAATTCATTGGCAGAGCCTGCTGGGTCAGCTAGTATTTAATATTTTGAAAGTCTTCCAATAACCTAATATCACAGTTTATTAATTGCATGGGAAATTCACAAAATTTGAACTGCAAGGTACTAAATAAAAAACGATGATAAAATACCAATATTTATTGGTAACAATAAATATTGTGTAGATTTTTGGTTGGTTAGTTTCTATTTCTAATCTCTGTCTAATAAGCGTTTGAATATAAATTCTTACACATTACATAAACACGCAATATTATTTAAAGTTTCAAAATTAGCAAGAGTGGTCCACATTTACCTAATAAGGAAAGTTTGCAAACATTATAATATATATTTACGGCTGTACCGGAAAGGAACCTAACGTCCTGAGTGCTAGCGAATATATAGGTATTATTGTCTAGACAACGTAGTAGTTAATTAGGAAAAGGAAATTTTGTTACAGATATCGTAACTATACTTTAATTTCTGTTTTTATAAATATTTTTCATTGCTTATTTATTTATGCACATAAATATGTGATTAATGTGTATAATACGGACTTTACCCGTGCTCAGTATTACTCTCCCATTTCAAGAGTTGGTTTAGGTTTAAAAAGAATGAGGAGATTCTTACCTCCTCTCGCCAAATTAGGCATCATCCTTCTGACTCTGGGTGTTTGATCTGTAACAACGTAATAGAAATTAGAAATTCATTATTTTAAAAACACATTTCATTTAATAAAGTCTTGTTTAGTTTTGGTTCTCGACCTAAGGATTTTTTTTGTAAAAGCTGGACGGATTTGAACTAAATTTGGCATATAACAATTAGAATCCGGACTAACATATCCGGATATTTTATCTCTCTTGGGACCAAATTCTATAGAGTTTGCGGTTGAAATCGCGGATTGGACCTAATTAGGATCTATAATGACCTTCTCATACGGTAAACAGAGAAACTAGTGATGTCCATTGATATGTCCATCAAATAGATTTCATTTTTGGCACAGTAGCGTTGACATCGAGCGAGGTGTTATTTTTCCAGATCACTGCGCATACCAGACATACTGGCATATTAAATTCATGCACCAAAAAAAAAATATTTACCGAACACTCCACGCGGAGCTGTCGGCAATTAGAATGTGTGAACAAAAATAAAACCTCCATAAACCCCGCACCAATATCCCGTAGTGTTTGAGGCTTTTATATTTACAAAAAATGTTGTCTATTTCCGCTTCGCTTTTTAGTTTCACGTATGCCGCCCGTGTCCGGCTGTATGTCTGAATATCAGTCTGTCGCAGGATCTATTTCGATAAAAGGTGGAGAGAGAACGATTTCCTTTTTCCGGTTTTTTTTATTGCAAGCGAGCATGCGTTTCGTGTGTCTCCAAAAAGAATAGATGTCTTTTCTGAGGCAGTTATAGTACAGTAATAATGTTTCATAGTATTAGGTTTAGGTTACTCATAAGGACTGACCAACCAATGTCTCTGTCTCACAATATCTCTGGCAATCACAGCTCCCACTCATGAAAAATACTACTAGTACCTACTGGTTGTGGGGTTGGCGGTAGGCCCATTATGAGCTACCATGGCTCTACTCAACCTTTCTAAAAGCATCTATGGAATAGATAATCATAAATTTAAAATTCCATTATGTCGCATTCGATCAGTGTATGAACTGCCCACGCCCGCCTGGTGATATGACGTCATTATTTTATGTGTAGCATAAAAAAATCTTTGAAAAACTTCTACACTTTGACAATTAATTAAAAATATGAAATTACTACTTTTATAAGATAATTATTCAAGTTCTTTAGCGCATGTTTTAAAATGAATGGTATTATCACCCCAGACGGTTGTTATAGCGCTTCCTAAAACATTACTCTGGTAAAGGTAAAGAATAAAGAAAAGTCGGTTTTCAGTGAAAATTTCACTCGATGTACGAGTAGATGCAACGATGCTCCGCGGTCACATACAGTGAGATTGGATGTGCTCATATTGCTCATAAATATTACTAGGTACACACGTATTTTTAGATTGTTGTAGAATTTCAAAGATTGGCTAAACATACAATCACATATAAAAATACATCATTTACCACTCTTAAGTATTTTTCGTTTGCAGTTAACTAAAGGTAAAATGATTCGCTTGCATTTAACTTAAGGTAACAGTGAACGTTTTTTTAGTCAGAGCTTACTTATATGCATGTGCTCTCAATCTCGAAGTGTTATTTAGATTCAGTCTGCAAGGCGATTCGACACTCTGTCATTGCAAATAGTGAAATTGGATGCGCTCGCAAATATTTCACTTTGCACCGATCTCAACGATTACGATACACAGTTTTGACTCTACACTTGTTATTCCATTCAATTGTAGAGTCTGCTCGTCGTATTTAAAATAAAGGCGATTAAATCATATTCACGACATCTATACAAACTAGTTCGTACACTAGTACTAGTTTGCTAGTGCACTAGCACTAGTACTAGGTCTTACCACTAGGTAAGACCAGCAAAAATGTGTAGAGCGTTAAGAATATGTTTCTGTTTTTTAACGGTTTCCTCCCAATCTACTAAAGTCTATTTTTATAATTCGTCAAACGGAATACAATGCTAACTCTTGAACACAAATGAGGTTATGCACGCTTGCTACAAAAACAAAGCAATGTCAAGTTTAAATTATGAAATGGAGAAATATGAAGAATGCGCTGTGGCTTCTCGCATTTGTTTTATCGTCATTTGGGTTAGTACCTACTTACTTAGTTTTAAGTTCCACTTATTTATGGCTTCAGAATATTTGCATGTAAAATATTATAAGTGTTCCATTGTTATAGTTGATACCCTATCGACTAGGTCCGTAACCCTAGGTCCGTAGGTCCTTCTAGATCCTCCCTGACCTGGGCCTTCTTAGTTTATCCATATATTCTGCCATTTGTTGCATATTTATAGTTTTTTTTAATTACTCACTAATACGAAAGTTACACACTGATACCGACCTGGGATGGACCTGGTACGTTTTTGTACGGCACGTACGCATTATCAGGACTGAAATAGAATCCAAACAGTTCGCGTTGTGGTCTATAGAACGTAAAAATGGAACAAGAATTTCGACGCTAAGTTCCAATTTCCGATCGGACCACAACCGAAAAAATCTGTGCACATTCGTTCAGGGCAAACATTACTGAATGTTTTTTAAAATGTACGCTGTTTTCGTAACACGCTTTTAGTCTGCAAACAACAACTTTCATAACGCAGGGTTTTTCCAATATCGAATCAATTATTGACAATTCGGGACCCGAAGCTGTTAGTGTGCTATCGACATTATCTGTTCTGCATTTTAATATTTCCATTTAAAAATAACATTCGTTAATCTTTTAACCAGCTTTTATTCGCCTCTCCGTCCATTTTTTATACAAATACCCTGCAAACAAATAAACGCAAACCGATTTGCAGGTGGATTATCAGATCAAACTTATTTATTTCCGGTAAGAGTCCGGCATAACCCGACAGCGCCCCCCGCGCCTGTCGGGTATCCATGAGGATTTTCCAGCGATAAAAAAAAAAAAAAAGGTATCAGATCTGGCTTAGCCGAGATTTTTTCCTTTGTTTTATATTGTTTATTATTAAAAATAACTGGCGACCTTAAATGGTCACCGCAGTCCATCGTCTAAGTGACTAATGTCTTTATCATTAGCTGTTGCATGTGGGTAAGGAAAAAATTAAATGTCTCTATCACCTAAAAACAATAAATACGAATATTATTCCGTCGATATGATAAACATTTGTTGTGAATTCTGTCGTTTTTCATTTCAGAGATTTCTCGTTGCCTTTGTTACCTTTTGTTTGCAACTTTTGTTCATCAGAGTGTACCGTGCCGACAAAATATAAAAAGGGTTCTTTTGTATGCATTGTGCACTTTAACTTATTTCTTTCAAAACATTGGTTCTTGGCAAGGACGATGAATATTTTCTTAAAGTTGCTTCATTAACTAGAAAATGTTGAAGTGGTAGCAATATGTCTTTTTTAAAACCCTGGTCAACGTAATTCTTATTTTATTTAAAGCTAACTAAAGCTAACTGTGCATGCCATCAGAACTACATATATAGAGTCTGTTTAAAAATTTGTCTTGTTTTGAATTATTTTAAAAGCACGCCCAGTTTTTAAAAGACCAAATCTAAAAATATTAACAAGAAGTTAACAGCTGACCCTTATACTAATCAAAAGATAAGAGTGATGTGCCCTCGTAGTTTTTATTAATCACCTTAAAAATGAAGTGTTATTTTAATACTTTATAAATGCATTAATAAAATACCCGATAGATGCACAGATTTTTGCAAGAAAGATAAAAAAAGATAGTAAAGATTAAAGAGGAGGGCATAAACTTCATTTATTCATGCTAACACGCTGACAAAGGTGTTGAATTTTTTTAAGGTTAGTGTTTTAGCCTCGAAGTATATATGTAAGAACTTTGTTAAATAACCGACCTAACTGTAAGAGCTTTGTAAAACAACCTACTACCACTACTTCAATCCGTTTCACAGAGCTGCGAAGATGTACTTGCAAGGAGTCACGCGAGCGGCCTAGACGTAACGACCTTGTCCTATATAGCTGACATTTCACGGACACGCTCCAATATCTTCGAAATATGAGGGTATTGGCTTCGGGCGTAATTACAAATTATTTCCGAGTAGGTAGCTGTGCCCACCGACTTCGTCCGCGTGGAATTAACTACCTATCTAACTATAATATATAACATAATTCTAAATTAAAAGTAGCCTAAGGTACTCCTTATTATCGTACATCAGCATTTCTTCGTCAGAATTCATTTAAAAAAGATTTCCTTCAACGCTGTCTCATTGTCGGCAACCCTTATATCTTATATCCTTTATCTTATACCCTTATATCTGCCATACGAATATATAATCATTTGCCTATAGCGCTAAAAAAATTACCAATCAATAAATTCAAATGGTCTTTAAAACAGTGGCTGGTTAAGAAAGGTTACTATTCGGTAAAAGAATTTTTTGACGATAAAATGAAATAACAAATTATCTCAGGTAGGGCAGAGGCTACATTTACAGTCCTGTAAAGCTGCCGACTTCTAGTGCTTCCTTGTGTTTATATCAGGGTATAATCAGAGAGAATGCACTATCACGCTAATGCTACAGCTAAAATTAAAATTAAATTAAAATCAAAAAAGCTATTAAAACTAGTTTTGGACGAAATAGAAAGTTCGTAATATATAATAGAAAGTTCGCAATATATAATAATATCATGTTTATAAACAACTTTAAAAAAGAAATGTAGTAACGCGCGCAAAAATAAATAAATTAATAAATTAAAACTGTGTCGAGAGTTTTTTCCTCCGGCTTTTTCTCTCTTTACCCAGAAATGGGTGGCACATTGCATAGCCGATGAGTTCGATTAGGAAAAATATTAAAATAAATAAATAATTGGACTGCTAAACGATCACAACTTATTTTAACATTATTATAATATAAAATTTAGTTCTAGTTTTTTAAGATATAATTATTGTATGCCCGCATAGGGTAGACTGTTCTTAACTTATTATAATTTTTGTAACATCTTTCTCGTGTAACAGTCAACAATAAACGCATTCTTTTCTTTTCTTTTCTTTTCTTTTTCTTTTCCTTTTTACTGAGATGTAATCGCAAGGATGTTGATATTGGTGCCGTCCCAGCGAGGGTTAGCTGGGGCTTTGTGTGACTGCCACAATCTGGATACGGCACGGTCATTGGACTGGACTACGATTTCTTTTTCTGACGATGAAGGACGATTACGTTTTGTTTTTGCCATTAAATTTGGAAAATGGTGTTAATATTTTATTTTGATAAGAATACCTACATTGAAAATATTATGATATTTTCACTAAAAGCTGCTATAATTCAGTAACTGTATTAACGAGAAGAAAATTCTTAGTCGAAAAGCCGGTTTATGTTTTCCTATAACGAAAACTGTTCCAAATATTGTCGTCGCCTATCTAAATAATATAGTCGCCTTCGTACTGATTCTAAGTTATAAGCCCATAGCCCCATACACATAGATAGACATTAAGTAATAAGTAAACTGTTTTGGCGGTAAACATTGGGGCAATAAATAAGTCTAAAACTAACAGCCAAACTTTTGAAAATTTGTTATAATATAATCCCTCTTGGGATGCCAATACCTGTTAAATCTTCTTTGGCATTTCTTTCTACTTACCTTTCAATTATAACTTTGGTCTTGGAACTTCGCGAAAAAAGGTAGGTTAAGCATAATATGAATAGGGAATACCATGCTCACAACAGTCCCTAAATGTTGTATGAATATAATAGTTCAATTTATTATTGGATACGTATTTAACTGGTTGTGGGCATTACAACTTGGGGATCTTTAATAGTATTGATGGTTTATACCAATACTATTAAAGATCCCCAAGTTGTAGTAGCTAAAGCTCTTTAACCCCCGCATAAATATTCAAAGGATTAAGCAGGGTTTGTTACTATTCAGGGCTGGGAGATGTTAGAATCATTACGTAGATACGTGTATGTTGATGACGCAATAATTCAGCAATAACTATATTGAATATGCCCGCGGCTTCATTAGCGTAGATTTCAGAAGAGTATGATCCAGAGAAGTATAAAAAGTATTCTAAAATGTTAATCCAGGTTAAAATCTATCTTTGTACCAAGTTTTATCCAAAACAAACAAGTAACAAATATCCATCAGTTCATTCTCACAATCTTTCACATTTATAAAAGTAGTAGAATAGGAAGTAACTATGCTTTGCTTGGAATCCTATCCGATTTCAAGCAAAGAAAAAATTGCCCATTGTCAATTGAGATCAGAATTGTGCTCCGAACGTGAACATTATATGGTATGTTGATGGTAAAATGTACAGATGTTATCTCTTTCCCATACTAATGACTGACGTTGGCCGTAGCTACTAATACTTTGACCTTTGACGAAAGTAGTTTATGCTCGCGGTACAGACTAAATAAAACCACAAACAAACATGTATTCTAATTCATAGATCCAAAACGACGATTCAACATAAAAATCGAGGCTAACGCCCTTCCATTGTCTACGTGTTTACGCAAATGGAAGCCGTACCACAGTATAAAAATTATGCAGACAAGAGACACGGCCCTTTCCTTGAAAAAAATTTTACGGCTTCGAGGTTCGTTAATACGTGACAGAGCCTGCTTACAGTATTTAAGACAAAGACAGAAACGTTTACTTACACAAATATTGGGGTTAGTTTAAGATATTGCAAAGCATTGTTCAATCCATATTCACCTTTTCGGGTATGCAAATTTTCACAATAAAGCATTTAAAACTAAGATATTTTAATAATATAGTAATTTTAATCTTAGGTACATAATACATAATTAACTTAAGCTATTTTCACGATTTTTACTCCCTCATACCTACATACCTACATACATACACCCATGAAAATTGGTATATGTACTTGTTTGGAAGCCGTAATGGACCAATATAAACAAGTACGCTTTAGTACTGGTGTTAGTAAACATTTCAGTCCCAAATGCATCTAGTATCTACCTACTGTACTAACGAGACGTGTTTATACCTGGCAACACATCCATACTTCTATATTACAGAACAGCATTTTTTATAGTCTTTACATCAGATTTACAACGCGGTAATACTATGGCTCCTATTCAGGTGACATTGAATGCTATCTACTCGTAACGGTTAAGGAATACGTCGTGAACCATTAAGAAACTTCATGCGTACGAGTAAGAGGGGTTCAAAAGAGGCGTTCAAAGTTCTCAAAGATTTGTGAAGTCGACCTACAAAAGTCCCGAAATTCGCCATAGTGGTGCGTAAGGCATAATATATTCTCATTGTGAATAGAGACTATTAGAGACACGACTCTCCCCCTCTTTGAGGTAAGTATTTCTTGTGGTGAATTCGGGGTTTAACAGTGGAACACAACGGGAGCCCGACAGCGTGGCGCCCACCGATCTCTTTGTGGCTACATAAACCATTTCTTATTCCGGGACTACGGCAGACGAAGCGCATGTAACCCAAGTTAAATAATCAGAAATCGGTTCTGAGTCCACCAGCCGGTAAAACATTTTACTGTTTCGGTTCATTAAAGACGTACCTATTATGTACACGTCAGCGATAACGAGCCTCCTTGATATTGTTTAAAGTTCATCTTGACCAGTTGAAAGGCATCAGTTCTGTTGTTTTGCGTGTTTGATGGACTTAATAGATGGATTAGGTGTTGTAAAATTTATGAAAATATGCTGAGTAGATTATAGATTGTCACTTTCTAAGTAAACTACAAAATATTATGCCACAATAGATTTACGGGTATTGCACAATGTTAGATCCCCCGAGAACATTGAGACAAATAAGGAATTAAGAGGTCTGTCCCAAACTTAATATTAGCCCAACATTAAGAGTACCCCTGACACCACACAGACAAATAAAAAAAAATGTATGCATATTGAATATTTTGTAGCACCTAAAAAATATTCAGTAGGTATACAAATTTTATTCTTTAATGTGGAAGTAACAGAAAGTTACATTTTTCATTTAAAACCAACAGTAGGTACTAACCACTCCACGTCCAGTGTTTGTTGTAACTTTGTTTTCCTAGCCGTGTTTCTGTTTCTGAACATGACATAAAATGATACGATTGTTCTGTTGTTTTACCGAGTTCGATGAATTGAATGGACGGATAAAAGGCGACGACGTACTCACCTTTTGTAATGCGGAAATATTCTAAAAACGTAAATTGTCATGAACTATGCTTTATGATATGCCAGGTTAACAGGCGTTTTTGAATGGTTCTTTAGTTCTTTCTCACTGTTTGACATTCGTGACCTTATCTTGTGATCGAAGGAATAGTTTTTATATTCAGTGTTTAAGTGGTATCCGCAAGCGACGAGAAAAGACTCCTTTTCTGAGAATGAGAGAGTTGAAAATAAATTTAAATGCCCCATTTATTGCGATTCACCATAACTAGTTTTTAAAGTTCTAAAAATGAAAGGTGGCTTTAGTTAGTGGTGGTCCCCTTTACGAAAACCTTTTGTTAATTTGGCAATGGTTCACCAAGATGTCAACGGTACGGTGCCCATATCTACAGAGGGGATTTACTCGTATTTTTGTAACTATCTTAGTTTTACCTCAGAATCAATCTTTTATCGAAAGCGACAAAGAACCGAATCTTTCGACAAGTGTTTTTAAAGAAACTTTATTACAGATTATAGTACCTAATAAGAACTATGACACTATCCCTTCTCATTATGATAAAGACATAGGCCCACCACGCTGGTCTAGTGCGATTGGCGGCCTTCTTATGAGATATCTCTTCTTATGAAAACTCTCAGGCATGCAGGTTTCCTCACGAAGTTCTTATCATCACCGTTCATGGTAATTGCGAAATCAATTTTTATTTCTAAGTGTTATAAATTATCAATTGTGATTAGATTATCTGCATTTAAAATTGTAAATATTGATTGCGCGATATCTACAATAATTACGAGCGCACACCTCACATGAAATGCTGACCACGTATGACGCAGCATGAAGAAGCGGCGAATAAAGTGGCTAAATAATAGAATACGTTACACGCGTCATGCCAAGACTGGCCAATCGAAAGACGTATGCTCAAATGCGCTGTAAAAGTTCCACAGAATCTGAGCATAGGTATGTACAAATGGTCTGAAGTTAACATTCGCAGACAGTGTCATCGCTTGGCTTCTCACCTTTTGCTCTAAAAATATCTTACAAAATAGGCCCTAAAAGCTTTTTCCTACGAATCAACGAAAAGGAATCCTTTTCGATAAGTTACTACTACGAGGATTGTACGTTCAGATGTCAACGGCATGGTACCGAAACGTACCGAGGGGATTTATCCTTGTATCTTTTATCTGAGGCTGAATCTTTTACCGAAAACAACGATAGCTCGGAATGTTTTCGACAAGTGCTTTAACAATCACTACGCTCTACAATTTTGTAGAACCCTTAGTGAAAACTTAAGTATCAATTTGTTGTTTCCAAATATATTAATAGAATAGAGAATCGAATTCCAAATATAATAAATAAGTTTTGTTGTAGAGTTTTATTTAACTTGCTTTGTATTATTGTTCTTTTGCATATTTTTTTTTATTTCATATGACAATGTATGGTTAACTAGTGACGTTATTTTAAATCCAAGATGACGTACCAGTTATTTTTAATACACTGCAATGACATAGGTATTCCATGAAAGGTGCTGGTGATGCTGTTACTCTAAATCCAATATGGCTGATGTTTTTAGAGCCCAAGGGGTTATTTTAAACAAAATAAAAAAGGTTACAATTTATTAGTTACTTTTCCATTTTTGATTCCATGTTGATTGCACAATATAAGGCAAGGACGTTGCGTTTGTTTGTTTTTAATTTTTTTCTGTGACATGCTTTTTTGTAAGTATTCGTATCCTCTACAAGGAAAACGGTGTGAAAGAAATGTCGGCCAGGCTCGGCTTTGCCCGGGGCGGGGTGACGTTGAAGCTTCGTCGGTTTCCTTCCAAAACATACGCACTCAACCCGGTAAGTCCATGTTTGTATGTCACAACGTTACAAGGATCAGCAAGGCATCTGGTCGCGTCAACAGAACTCAAATTTCTTCGTCCGAGTAGAGTCTGTCTGTTAGATTTGTTTATTTGTAATGCTCCCTATATCTTATTTTAGATACAGTGATTAATTAAAAATATTTTATACTCCACTTAAATAAATATAAAATTATAACTATAAAATTATGTAAAAAATATTTATTCCAATAAGTAAAAATATTTTTAATTAACCCTTATTTTCGAAAAAACACAACGTGTAGCGGAACTAGATGCCTTCAAAGAAAACGTTGTGCTGGTAGCCTGGGGCGCTCGCGAGGCGACTGGCGACGGCTCATATGCGCTATTTAGCCATTTTTGTTAGTTCCATAGATTGCAGTCTGACCATATCCATACGCGCTAGTAGGCCATTTTTGTTAATTTTATACATTGCACTTTGACCATATCATAAGCTATATCATACGCATTTTTAATTAAATTAAATATGTAGATTCAAAATTCTTTTTTAAATGAATTTTAGTGAAAAAACAAGATAAAAAGCAAAACGTTTATTTGCACAAGAATAGATAATTATGTAAGTAAAGTTGTAATATAAGTATGTAAAGTTGTCACAAATTATTTTGAGTAATCTATTTTACCACTTTTCAACGATTATAATATTATAGTCCTCGTAAGGAACTATTAGGATTGTATAGCACACACCACCTCATATTATGGTGGCACTTCACTTAGCTATTTATATTTCCGTATTTGCTTATATTTTGTAAACAAATACACAATATTTCAATAGAAATACACCAAGTCACAAATAAATAAATAAATAATTATAATAATAAAATAAAATAAATAAATTAAAACAATTAAACAGAACAAATAAATAGAAACCATTAAATTTATTACTACGTAAAAAATCGTAAGAATAAATAGGTGTTAAATATTAAAATTGTCATTTCCAGTCATATTTCCGCTACATTATACATCTTTGTTCGCGGGATTCCCGCTCCATCTACGCCGGAGTCGCAATATACACAATATGTAGGGTACTTGTAAAATCTGTTTAGTTGTACCATAATGTACGCTCTTAAATGTTATTTATTCTTGCTAATGTTAAACTTATGTTCTCATGTCAAGTGAATGTAAAATTCTTAATGAGAATAAAGATCTTTTAAACCAAATACCACATAGCCAAGTGGAGTGCCACCTATAGTTAATGCTGTTGTTAAATCCGAACATTTGTAAATGGTCGTTGGCGACACCCAAGCGAATTTTTGTTATGAGCAATACTTTTTATTAGGGATTGAAATTAGTAGAACCAGTAATAGTCGTAATTAAGGAACGTATCGTTGAATTAATATTATCAACACAGATGTTACTGTTTAAATTAAGAGAAATACTATATAAGATCTCACACGATTACATGTTCTGTTTGATTTACCAGCGACTTGTGTAAGCATAGTTAAAGCTTTAGTTTAAGTTATACCCATAAAGGTGCTGTTGAGCGACTTCCTTTATTTGCAGTTATAAAAGCAAACTTCTCATTATTTCGCAAGTTCTTTCGTTATTTAAAGATTGGATAGTCAGACCGATAAAGGCATATTTCATGTCTCCTTTCGTGACTTCAAGGGGCCATGAAGCCATATGTAATACAATTGTGTACAAATAAAACAAGGATGGAAGCAAAGGCACAAAACAGATTTTACAATATAACAGTAATACCTCCATCCAAAAAATATAATTAAAAAGTACAAACAATGAATAAGTTTATTACATTTTCCCACGTATTTCGCGAAAATACTGAATGATTAATTTGTTACCTCCAAACTAATATTAACGTCACTTCACTCCCATTTGCGAGTAGTGTTGATGGCTGCAATATTGACTTAAAATCTCGATTTTAGCACCTAATCCGCTTATACTATGCACGGAGCATGTAACATGTTATTAAGTATATAAGCCGTACCTGTAACTGTACCTACCTGTTTTGTATTTTTCAAGTAATTGAGTAGCAAAAAGGCATGCTGGCCACCTGGTCAATACAGCCGTCCACCAACCCGCAGTAGGCCAGCGTGGTGGACTAAGGCCTACATCCCTCTCATTGTGAGAGGAGACCCGACCCTGTAGTGGGTCATTAATGGGTTAAAACAACAGCTAACACTGACACCCGCATCCAACCTCAAATAGATAAATAGATCCTATATGAGGTTGCGGATGCGATGCTACTCGTGAGGACTATGATGTTCGCCTCAAAGAAAATATCCCCAGCAACCGGCTTCTCAGTCGAAACACAAGACATGAAGAACATACTTTTACGGCGGATTAAGAGGCTGGCGGTGAGGTACCTCCCCGGACGAGCTACAATGTTTCTATCACCAGCAAAACTATTATGGCTTTATAGCCATAAGCCTATGAGCCAAAGTTGGCTCTACTTCACCTCTCTAAAGATTATAGACAGGATTCAGCATCGTATGGGCATAGAATCGATGTAAGAGCTGTACGATTCGGCTTCAATATTGACTTCAGAACTCAACTTAAGCGCTTAATTGGCTCATGCACATAGCGTGTATCGACGAGGGTGGGTCCGTTCAACCCTCTTAAGACTATAGAGAGAATTCAATAGAACACGATTATTTACATGCGAAGATATAACGCCATTGGAATTTTGGCATGTATTTAAAATAGTACGTAAGTGCTTTCAGTATTTTTCACCGATTTAGTACCTAATTTGTAGCTTATCGTAGGTGCGACAAAAAACTTGGCACATTCAATAGACCTTTCTTAAAAATATACCGCTCGGTCCTGGCGTTTTACGAATATTTATATATTATAATCACTTTGGATACTTTCACAGTTTTAACTTTTGTTCAAAATTCCATTTTTTAATTAACAATACATGTTTTATTAACAAGGAATCAATTTTATCTCTGTTGGGGGAAATACTCTATGTGAATATATGGCTATCTACACCTCAATCTCCCTCCAAAATATTTAGGTACGCACCGAAGCACAAAGGTTGGAAGTTTCCAGAAAGCGCCATTGTCGGTTGATTAAATTTTTACACATTAATCATTTCCCCGACACTGTTTATACCTCTCGTCGATCTCGTCGGGACTGAATAGAAGCCGTTCAACCCACCCTTTTAATGTGAGTTTTATTTTTACCTAAGGGCTTCATAAATTTCCTTGGAAATGAAAATATAAATTAAAGCTTCAACATAAGGGAGATAAGTAAAGTTTAATTTGTTGTGCATATTGTACGATTTTATTTCTCGTTTTCGCCACCCCTTCTCCTCCATCATTCGTTACATGTAATACAGCTACATATAAATTTCACATCAAAATCGGAACTGTAATAAGTTCCAGGTTTAATACATTTCAACATTTACAAAGCTGTTATCCCTTTACATCCTAGTCTATTAGGCAAATAAGACCCATATCTAGGTGTGAAAGGGCTCGAGTATCTATCATAAGCTAAGTATTCATCGCTACCAATCGGGACCCTTCGATGATTGTTGATTGATTTTATTGTTCTGGAAAAGGAAACTTAAAATATGTGGACTATGGACGATGAACAAAACATTATGTATATTGTTTTCTCAAACAATGAATCGTTAATAATTCATTTTTATTAAAGTAGGTACTGGCTTATTCACATAATATCATTTTCGGGTTTATCTGACTAGTTTCGGGATCGGATCCTACATAGAAGTACTGTTGTTGATTTTTTACTATCCTCTTTTTGGGTGGTTAATTAAAAATATTGTAACGAAGCGTAGAGAACCTCGTTATTGCCGTTCCAAAGGTTAAAGGAATAAAGAGGTCATCGAAGCCGCCGTCATTGTAAAGGAATTCAAGTTGGACAGTGGAGAAAGTAATTGGGTTATTTTAATTATGGGAATACCAAGCAAGCCAGTCCTCGTAGATATATTGGTACCCGCAAGTCAATAAATCGCATTAGGGCTGTGTGGTGGACTAAAGCTTACATCTTTCTCATCATCACTTCAGCGGTTAGCCCAGTGATTTAGAATTCGACCTTTTACTCAACGGGTTCGAAAATTCCAGTGGCTTACACAAAAGTTATGTGCGCGTTAGATATAAAATTAAATATCACCTGCTGTAGGTAACAGTAAATGAAAACATTGTGAGGAAACCTGCATGCCTGCCATGCAGTGTGACACTAATAGGTTACTGGTAACGCGCTTGGAGAACATCAAACGTTAACTAGTTAATGCGTTCAAAATATGAGATCGGTCGCACTTTAAATGAGTATAAATAATGGTCGACAAATCACACGAACATATCATACAAATTATTCGTCCCTACTCTGTGTCCGAGCTTGCATAGCAATGAGTGAGTCGGGATTGGACTTGCTTATTCATACATGTTACTGTAAAATTCGTACGAAAACGCATCCGAAGTGCACTCGGCCTAGCACGCTCACTGAATGCGAATTATTCGTACGTGTATAATAATATCGTATGCATGATGTTTTCACGGCCTGTGTTCATACTCGTATGTTTACGCGTGAGTGAAATTGGTGGTGGCGCGCAGCTACTTTAAGTTATTACGCTGACTATCAATGGAATTGAAGGTCCAAACGGAAACCTGAACGGGGACATGAAAAATACGGGTTATATAAGGGTGATGGGTATCTCCCTAGTGAGCTCCAACGATTGTTTTCTTTATGGAGGTGTACCTGTAACCCCAACGCCCCTGACATGAAAGGTCTGATGATGAGGTTGATAAATTATCCCCAAACGAACTCTATCTACGAAACGAGCGAAAAGCAAATGAAATACGTTTACAAATTTTAACTCACACATTTTGCAATTAGTAGTTTCATTAGTCCTTTAAATAAGCGAGTTTGAATTCACCGACGATCGTCGTTTTAATGAACATACCCATACATATATTTGATTGCCTGTAACTGTGAATGGATGGATCAATGCAAATACCGTTAGCTTTGAAAACAATTTAATAGGGCGCACACAATTTGCAACCTCGGTTTTCTATTCAGAGCAATATAGTAACGATTCGTGTGAATTATGTCTGATGAAATAGCATCCTGCCTTCCTATAATGCGCTCAGATGTCTGCTATTTAAATTTTTATGGTATTCTATATTCAAAATGCGTTTATGTTATGGAAAAGTTAAAATACAATATATTTGAAAAAAAAATTGTTTTGGACATAACTTCGAACATAACTCTACTAATTTAATCCACTCTACTAATTTAATCCAGCACTGGGCCTTACGAGTAAAAAGGTTTATAGTGAACTTTTATATATCCGTATCCGTAAACACGCTCCCATTCTCTTTTAATATTTTGAGTGACTATTAGATACCTTTCCTTATTTGGTCTACGGAAGCTGTATGTTCTTACGATAATAGGAATATGCTTTTCAAGTGATCCCTATATTGTTCAGGAAATTGGTTTCTGATAGCAAATTAAACGGTATACAATATGGACAGCTCGTAATTTCCGTTTGGCGAACTGAAGGAAACGGAGCTGCTCTGTCTATGCGTTGCAAAGGCTTTGTTCGCGTGTTGACGAGTATTATTAGGGTGCGTCAAAGCAACGAGACAATAGCTACATGGAGATTAGCCGCAACCGAACCGAACAGCAATACCTGATACGAAAATGAATCGACCGTCAGTTATACAAAATGAATCGACCGTCAGTTACTAAAAATTTAAATTTAAAATACTCGCGTTACGAAAAATTTACCTCTATAATATGAAGATGAGAAACACATTCCGTTTCAATTAGAAGGTGTTGTTTGGATAAAAACAACGTTTACAAAATCGGTTTTTTCATTAATTGATTGATTTTTCATTGAACGCTATACTGAAGTAGCTATCATGAACTGTAACTTGCAATTTCCTCATTACAGTAAACAAACTATATGCGCTATATACATATATATCATAGTAATTGTTAATGTTGTCGGGTAAAGCTATCGTGGCGCGTCAAAGCTACTTGAATGTGAATAGCTGATACGGATGTGTATTGAGTTTGTGTAGCGCAAACTCTGGTGTTGACTGTTGATTCGTCTTAATTGTCACAATCGGAGTACTATGTTACTATGCATATTTGTCTGGTTTACCTTACCACAAAACTAATGATGTTTATGTTTAAAGATGTTCGATTCGACAGCTGGTATTTAACGTGCCGAGTCGATTTGCATCTGTTTTTCCCACCACCGAGTTGCCGCACCGTGCGGTGAAGCAGTATAGTGAAGTGACCAGATTAAAATGTGTGTTATAAAGAATAAAGATAAAGAATCGTGTTTTAATAAAAACGGTACCGATGATTGGCAACACGAATTTAACATTAAGTATTCATTCCAAATTTAAAATACAAATTTATTGTTTTTTAATTTCACATTTGAATTTTATCGTCCATTTTTATAGTCCGCATGAAATAACAAACTTGCACATAGGCTTAGCTGAATCAGTTAGCTATGTCTATAAGAGTACAGGCATCCCAACAGGATGTGCTAAAGATTGTGTTTTTGTCTAAAAATATATAAAATTTAATTAAAATCGACTAAGGAGACAAGGGCTAACAACGCGACACGGGAGCTCTATACAATTTATAAAATAATCCGGTCAAAAGATAGCTGAGTACGTATTAACCAGCTGAAACATATTTTAATTGATGTTCCGTCGAATCCGTATGTGGGAATACCATGTGCCGGACATTCTATGCCTCGAGCACATTGCGTTAACCCCAATCAAAGGTATGAACCAATCAACAAAGGTTTCGAAACGCTTTGTTTGTTATTACTTACCTCGGTTTGATTTGGAAAACCTGAAAGAATTGATCAAAGGCCTGGTTTCAAGTAGTTTAAAGATAAATATTTAAATGTTATTGTAATGATGACTGATATTATGTTGTTAAATAACGTTATTATAATAAGATTTTTTTCAGAACTTATTATTTACATTGCACTAAATCTTATATGTGCAATACCTAAATTGAAAAAACAAACCGTGAAGTCTTCATTTCTTAAGAGTGTAGAAATCTAGAAATGTAGACTAGTTACTCAAAATTATTCAATTTATTGTAAATATCCCTATGGGGATGAACGCAAAATTTACGGTTTATAGTATGTTTATGTTATTGAAAACAATCATCTGGTAGATAAATAAGACGTGTTATTTATTGTTTTATTCCATTCATAACTTTTGTCATCCATACAACTTTAATCATTTGTATTCATTTCAATATGATACACTTAAATTAACTTTTAAAATGAAACTCCCGGCCTCTGCCCACTGAATGGTGAATGATTCTATTAACAACTGCATGAGTAAGGCAGCGCAATGCTTTAAGGTGAGGTACGGTCCGAATGTCCGTTCACTCCGTTCAACATGAGCGCCACATTGAAATGTGATTGGGTCTATTGTCTACTGAACGTTGAATGCTACCTACTCGTATCTACATTGTCTATTCTGCGGTTGACGATAAAGCATGTATAAAAATATGTATGTCGCTTGTGATCAGAATACGATTAATTCATTCGGTCACACAGAAAAGTTCGTAATTCATTCATCACGGATTTTCTATAAAAAATCTCTAAGGTTGGATTGGTTGGACGATCAATACGATCAAGGTATCAAATCAAGACTAAGTTTTTCGATCTGGTCGATATATATAATATGATATGATAATATATTGATTGTGAAGTTTGCTTCCTCTATTAATTCGCGACTCTTTCCGGCCCTGTGCTCTTTGAATTCATCAGATTCCTGCTATCTTCTTAAGGTCATCAGTCCACCTACTCGTAGTTCAGTCAAAGAACGGCCAAACTTTTAAAAGGAGCGGTACCTAATTAGTATTTACGTATAAAAAATTATTTCTGAGGTTCTACTATAAACTTTTATTCCTTTTTCATAATTAAAATGTAAGAGCGTCGAACAACATTATTGTATCTATAGACTCTTAAATGTATATCAAACAAATAAAAGTAACAATGGCATTGTCACCAGTTATATAATAGGTCGCGACATGCCCGTATTCTGTTAAGTAAATATTATTATACCCCTTGTGAACAGTTAAATAAACATTATTATGACTAGAATGTTTTTTCTTGCGTTTGAATATTTATTAAACTAGACTTTAATATGTTCGCTATTAGGTATTCATAATAATATTCTCTTATTATAAGAGGCTCATTATGGGATCTAAAATATAATATTTTATCATTTAGAATCTTCACATTTCTGAGAAAAACATGTTTATTGGTAATGGAATTACTTAACATGTTTATAACTCGCTTCTACTTGGAATATATATTAATAAATTGTATATTAAATTATCAAAACGTGATAATACAGTAATTTGTGCCACAAAAACAATGGCAATCAGTAACTGATCTACGGAGTCTAACTTAGTTTTGCTGGAGTACGATGTCAAATGTATAGATGTAAATGTAATGTAGATGTAGATTTAAGTCTCCCATAGATTTAAGTCGGTTAATAACAAAAGAGAACGAGGATGATCCGGATAAACCACCGGATAAAGCACCTGATATATTAGTGTGGGCAAAAAAAAGAAACAACCTGAAAACCTTTAAAAATTTTTTTTTCTATATCTACATCGGAGCTCACAAATTCCGCTGCTCAACACACTCACGGAACTGGTGCTGACGATCGTTAGGCTTCTTATTTCTAGTTCCTTCATTCTACGTGCTATCAAAATGATTGACGCAATTCGCGCCTGGCTCAGGGACTAGTCCATGATGCCGACAAAAATTATGAGCCGACCTCGTATAACGTGGTAATGCGCTAAGAGAAAGAAGTAGAAGAAATATCTGTATAGACCGTGGAGATTAAGTTGGTACCAAACGTAATGGTTTCAAAGACCCTCGTCGCGTAAATCTTTCATTTTCGACGTGTAGAAATTACAGCGTTTTATCGGGAACTGACTCTTTCCTACTGTAAATTTCCTTTTGTCTTATCGGCTTGTAATTTTCTGAATGGACAAGGAAGTTTAGGCGATAAATCTATTACTGTTTAACAAGAATTCTTGTGCATATTTTGTGAAGAATATAATTACCTAGGTATACTTATAAAACGACTATTACGTAAGTCGATATGCTAACCTATGTCGTTGATAATAATGCTTTAATAGATGTCATTATTGTATGTATAGGACAATAAGTTAAATTAGGCGACAATATTTCAAATTAAAGAACCAGGTGACTCAACGATGCTGACTACTTTAATTAAGTAAAACAATTTAATTAAAATAGAAACACTGAATAAATGAAAACAAACAAAAAGTACGTGCACACCAAAAATAGTGCTACCCACGATAAAACAATCAGCATTATGATACTTAAGCAATATGGCAATAAAAGAAATAGAGGAGAAACTACGAAAGCAACCCACGCGTAAGTATATTCTCATATCTAACAAAGGGCGGATGATATTTCACTACTAAAACAACGCTCTCCGCAGTCTTACATTTAACATACTTTATTGAAGTAGATAATAACTGCGGGGCGAAGAAGTCAGCTGAAGAATAGTCAAAGGCTTTTCAATGACTCGTGAAATTGGGAGCGTTTGATGTTCTAACATCTTTGATTGAAAAATAGGTCAAAATTTAGTACTTACTAGCTGTGCCCGCGGCTTCGTCCACGTGGAATTATAAAAAAATTAAAACAATAAATACGAAGAAAAATGGCTGATTTGAGATTTCGTGAGAGTAGAGCAACGCCGTCGCCCGGCGTGCAATAGTTTGGAAAATCCAAAAGGGCACGCCTGTTGCACATGCTTGTTGTGCATACTTGGTATCTGTTTCTTATAAAAATAGTGTAGAACAAAGTCGCTTCACGTTAAGAATTAAATAATTTAAAATATAACAACATACTGTCAATAACCCATTAATGACCCACTACAGGGTCGGGTCTCCTCTCACAATGAGAGGGATGTTGGGCTTAGTCCACCACGCTGGCTTACTGCGGGTTGGTGGATTTCACATCCCCTTTAAAAACATTTTTTCTGAACTCTCAGGCATGCATATTTCATTTTATAAAGCACACATAACATTTGTACAAAGTCATTGGTTGGCCACTGGGATTCAAACCCGGACCCCTCGATTCGAGCCCTCGATTAACAAGCCAAGCTTAAAAAAAATAGACACTCGAATCGAACCACGCGCTGGAATCACCCGCAGAAAAAACTAACAAATATCACAAGATAATGGCGCGATACACTTATCTCTTCTATCCGAGGAAACAAGCAAAGAAATGTGTCCTAACAAGTGTCCCCGCAACCCAATCCATATTATGATACTAAAGGAATAAGGCCAGAAAAGAGAAAGGAGAGGAAATAAAAAGCAAGCCACGCGTAACGATCTCATATCTAACGAAGGGAATGTAACGGATAAAATTTCACTTACTAAAACAACGTGTCCGTATTACGTGGAAAATTGATGATTTGCTCTGATAGGTGGTAGCATCATGGAACTCATCATACTTACTTATATTCATGTATTTTTAAAGCAATATAATATTCACTTTATCAAAAGACGCATGTTCCATTAGTTCGATTCAGAGACATATTAAGATAAAGTTTTAAATAAACTTATTCATGTCTTAATTAAAATTCAGCAGTTATAAGGACTTCGAGATCTCCAGTGGAACGCACCGGGTGTCCCTTAATCTTCCATCAGAGGTTACACGAGATTATGATATTGCGTACTCGCAAAAAGAGCACTCCGACTAAACCAACCACACTTGGCGTACTTTGTTGCCCGTGTTGCCCGTGTCTAGGCAACGGTTGCCATTAGGTGGCCTGTGTGACTATTTGCTTTGTTTCCCTTCAATATCTTCAACCCTAACAACATAGGCTTACCATTCGTATCAACCCTTTCCTCTTATGAGAGTCAGGAAAAAACTGTACTTAAGTCTCAAGCTTAAAGGATAAGGATGTCTTACTTAAGTATTTAGGTACTTCATGGAGCGAACTACAATGGTTCTAAAGAAATATTATTTGCACTCTTCAGTAAAGGAGAAATCATAATATATGAATAGTCCCTACCCAGTATAGAGCGCACCATATTGAAATAGTGAAAGCAGCTTACAATATATTTCTGCATGAATACAATTTTCTAGCGGATACCGGAAAAATGTCTTATACAAGCACTGATAACTCACAACCGCAAGCCGTTATACGAAATGCAAGAGTGCAGTTTCTCGTGATTTCACTGATATCGATATTGTGGAGAGATAGCTATATATTTTATATTAAATTTCGAAGAATAGAACCGTATTTTGAATATAATTTTTAGATAGGTAGGTACTCAAAATACGTTAGTATAGGTAAGGTTAAAACTGGTAGGCGTATGTAAAAAAGGAAAGTATCAAAAAGTGATTATAAATAAACTTTTTAAACAATTACGTCACTGGAACCACAATGACTCTAATTTGTATTTAACTAACTATTGGAACTAAAATGTATTTATAATTTGTTTTACCTAGGTAATCGAAGCCGGCTCAGCACCACCCACCGCTGGGTGAATTTGAATCTATTTTCAGTAATTATATAATAATAATTACTGTTAAAGTCATTAAGCAAATGAAATTTGAATCCGCAACCACATTTATAGTAACACATAAAATCGATAACCTATTGTTTAAATATTACTATCGTATAATTATACTAGGTTAATTATTATCAATATCCATTAATTTTACAGAAACCACACATTTTAGGTTGATTGCCATGTGTAGAATCAGGTGAATAAAAGCCATAATGCTTGAAGTAAAACGGTATTTCAATGTAAATGCAAATCAAAGCTAAGCTAGTCAGCCAAGATGGAAGGCATTGTCAATCTCTCGTTGAGTGAGGACTAGGGTGGCAGTCGAGGGCAGTGATATCATTATGTGCTGGCGTAATATAATTAAAGCGTACAGTATCCCAATGTACTCGTACATAGCTTTTTCGATATTGTGGCTTGCCAGCCTTGCCAGCTTGTATGAACTCTAACTAACCGATAACAGGAATCCTCAAGGGCTCTCAACAAAACTTTAAATCCCCGGGAACCGAGTCACGGGCAGAAACGGTATCTCCGTGTAATTTCCAGTCATTCGTCTTCGTCGTACTTGTAAGCCGAATGTACAAGTTGCGTTAAAAAATTCAAACAAACATTTAGCGCACCGGTATAACCCTCGATTCGTTCTACTCAAGTCTTCAGTCGTGAATTATTTACCGTATATATTTCGGGCTTTTTCACTTGTCTGTGTAAGTGAAAGTATAAGTTTTATGCCATCAAAAACATAACATGTAAAAAAAACCTCTCTTGTAAAAATTTCTTGTAACGTCGAATGCTATGAATTGGGAACGATGGCCATCATTTTGAATATTTAGAAGTCAGTTAAGGTTTGTATGAAAAAAATTATTTGCTAAAAGACTCCTTTCAGAATTTTTGCTATTCCTCAGTTTTTGATTTCTCCATCCACGTACACTTGAAAATTCATCCTGTATATAACCATAGCTGACTCATAATGTAAGCCACATTAATCGTATGAATACTTTGACGACAGTGTTCATGATTATTTATATACACAGTAGTCAAATTTTCAATTCAGCGCGTCCTTATTCTTTCCAAAAGAAGATTAAAGAATTTTCTCTAGTAACTACTCTGCAAGTCTTGATTCGAACACGATAAGGCTAGTAATGAAGCGGAAATCGAATTACGCGAATAGTCCTGTGTAGATTTATTAATTCCAGCGAGTCCCGCTGTAATTCAGCGCCTGTCTTATTCCTTAGTGGATGCAGATGGCTGCAGAGAGCTACAATAAACACAAAACTATTTTCCTTCCTTCCTTCCTTCCTTTCAGCCCTTAGTAGTCCACTGCTGGACATGGGCCTCCCCTAATCGACGCCACTCCGCCCGGTCCTGGGCCCTCTGAATCCAACGGTTTCCCGCTGTCTTCTTCAGGTCATCAGTCCACCTGGTCGGAGGGCGGCCTGTGCTCCTTTTGCCTAAACGTGGTCGCCATTCGAGGACCTTTTTTCCCCATCGGTTGTCAGTCCTGCGAACGATGTGGCCAGCCCATTGCCACTTTAATTTGCAAACTTTGAGAGCTATGTCGGTCACCTTCGTTCTTCTACGGATTTCATCATTTCTGATTCTGTCTCGTAGATACCAAGCATAGCTCTCTCCATTGCTCTCTGGGCGACTCTGAGCTTGTGCATTAGGCTCACAGTAAAGGACCACGTCTCGGCACCGTAGGTCATCACTGGCAACACACATTGCTCGAAAACTTTCGACTTCAGGCACTGAGGTATATTGGACGTAAACTATTTTAAGCGATTTGAACTGGGAATTTTAGTGTCGATGAATTCCCTTAACATGGTAAGTATGTACAGTCATACAGATAACTTTTAAATCTTGTTCACCATATATTTTATAATGTTATAGATATAGATATTAGAGCCATAGAAGCTCGCCAGGAGAGGTAGGTCTACCACTTACCAGCCTCTTAACCCGCCATAAAACAGCATGTACCTATGTCTTGTTTTTAGTTGGAAAGATATGGCTACCGGAGATACTTCATTTGAGCACCTACATACAACCTCAGATAGGACTACCTTTTTCTTTATTTGAGGTTGGACGTGATTGTGGGTATTGGAGGGATGCACTCATTTGTAAAAAAGTTATGTGTGCTTTATAAAATTTAAATTAAATTTCACCTGCTGTTACGGTGAAGGAAAACATCGTGAGGAAACCTGCATGCCTGAGAGTTCAGAAAAAAAATCTCAAAGGCATGTTAAATCCACCAACCCGCACTAGGTCAGCGTGGTGGACTAAGGCCTACATCCTTCTTATTCTGAGAGGAGACCCGACACTGTAGTGGGTTATTAATGGGTTACTGATAATGGGCTATAGTGACCACTTAACAGCCTGATTTTGCCACCTGTGGCTTGCATGCCCTTTTGCTACTATACCATAAAATACTTTTAATCAAAATCCGGGAAATTCAAAATTTACAGCGTAGTAACTCTGCAAATTATGCCCCGACTACGCTACCAGCAATGTTTGAACTATAGTTGTTTGTGTTTTAAATTCCTTTAGATTAATTAGAAGTCTTGCAGCATTCCAAACCTGTAATTACTGGAAGTTAACCCGAGGGACCTTATTACAGGGCTTCATTAAAGATTTTCCGCAATAATGAACCTTCTCAAGTATCTACTATTGAGATTTTGACTTTCCACGTTAAATTGCATCTTCGGGAAGTAGCAGGGCTTGAATTTATTTAATTTAATTAAACTTCATTTATTCAATTGATTTATTTATATAATAATTGACTTAACATCAATATTTTCCTCATTCCTCCTATAACCTATTTCAAAAATAAACATCGGTGAACATAATAATTTACCATAAAGAAAGTATATATGGATTGTCTTTACAAAGTTTCAGTATCAATAAAACCTTTTATAAAATAGTTGTTAATCAATTACCAACAAACTTGAACCTATGGAACCTACGGACGGTAATAACATTTTACTGGAAATTAGACTCCGGACGTGAACGAGCAGAAATACTTAGTCTTTGACTATTTCCCTCTACTTTTTCTGACAGTTTATAATTCAAAATGTTCGTTGTTTGAAACTGTAGAACTAACACTAAATACCTTAAATACCTACATTAACTACACGTACCGAGCAGCGTAATAAATTAAATTTTTGCAGTAATACTAGACCACAGTCAAAGATTTTTATAGCTGTGGTCAGGATACCAAAAATGGGAAACCTAAAATTAGTGTCCTCTTGTTTTTAGGTCGCTTGAATTTGGCGGGAACTGATGTTAATTTTTAGCCTCTACTCTACATATGTACATACTCGTACATATAAACGTCGGGCAATTTTCTGTTTATGGTGTGCGTAAGACACTTTTGTTTTTTTTTTTTAATTTTAAAGACGCTTTAAAAAGTTGAGCCCTCTATTACTTTAGTAGGTATAGCACCACTAGTATATAACACAAGCATCATTTTTCACTAGACCGCATCATTGATCCATTTTAATCACGGTACATTATGTCTCATTCATGACACATAGTATTGCTTTTGATTGAATCGCCTTCATAAAGGAAGGACATGATATACCTGTAGGTGCATTTAGTAGTGCAACGTTCAAACCAATCCTATTAGTGAAGTTGAGCTCTATAGCTATAGGGAACCGGTTTAATGAGCTTGCTCAGTCTGCCCTGAAATCTAATAGATATTAACAATAACAGTCCTGGGACTCGATCCAATTAACCTGATATACGCATACGGCACAGAATACTATCCAATGTATGGTATCCCAGTCTACCAACTGCGGTATACGTAGGTGGTACTGGCGCCGGTACTTGAAATACTTAATATCTAGAGCGTCAACTACAGAGTTGACACGGCGGTTCAAGGGTGAGATTAATTTAATGGGTTTCTATTTTTCTAGTGAGGCTTAGTGGGAATTTGACGGATTATCAGTTAATGGAATAAAATTTCGATGGGTTTGAGCCTTCTATAAGTCACTAACTCATTAGTGTTCCACTAAGGTGATGGGGCTCCTCGCACACTGAGAATTGGATGTAGCTCGAAGTCCAGCACCGGGTTTAATGCGGGTTAATGGACTTCACATGCTTTTGAGAACATTATGGAGAACTTCCATGATGCTTTCCTTCACCGTTACAGTAAGTGATATTTAAAATTATAAAACACATAACTTAACTGGAGAAAGTCATTGGTGCGTGACACTGAGGTTCGAAACCGGACCCTTCCGAACCGGAGCAACTGAGCTATCATCGCTTCTATATTACAGAAAAATGGGGTGCCTTATTCACGTTAGATCAAGTAGAACCTCAAATACAAATAAATCTCTCTGTATTTTTTCTTCATATAACCTAGTTAAGGTTATATCAAGAAAAAAATTACAAAAAACGCAATAATTATTTAGTCATGTGAAAACAATAATCTCTTGCGAGTTCAATTAATTTCCATTTGCGTTGGTCTCTCATACGAGCAGATCCCTCCGCATTAATTATATTATGCCCAGTGCTTTATATAGAGCCAATTACTCAATGCAGTTTTACAATCGTTAGTTGATGGATCCAGTGCTTTTTAAAATTTACACTCTCTACTTACTAGTCAACCGCAGGGCCACACAGAGAACAACAAAGATGGTATAAAAAGAACAATATAATTTTTAGACCAACTTGTAGAACTTTTATTAAATAGATAATAATTATGATTATGATAGTAATGATGGTACAATGAAAATATTGTGATCAACAACCTCGTGGTCGAAGCCGCAGACACAACGTTCGTATTTTACAAAATGGAAATTGGAAATAGAAAATCATAAATATTTAGGCTGTCTATTGTATTCATGTTGATTCATTATGTGGTCCCAAACTCATTAGTGAGGTTATATTTGGGCAACTTAGGTTTATATTGATATTTGGGAAACTAATAAACTCAATCATGCGTCGACTAAAGTTTTTTTCATAGTAACTGATAGTTATTTATTACCGAATTCAAAAAAGGAGTCGACACGTATGTATGTAACATTCTCAGAACTGCACAATTTTTACATGTTGGTCTATTAAGGCTTCCAAATAAGAATACCAAATTTCATGGGTATCTCCGAAACTTCTTAATTGACAGATCGTGTTCGGCAAAAATAGTATAGTAGGCCTAAACTATGTGAGAAATTTTATTTTATACTTTTTTGATGTCGGTTTAATTTTATAAAATTATTTTTTTCATAATAGAGTAGGTACACACGCGACACAGCCCCTGTTAAATGTTGGGTTGATGGACTGGTAATGTTTCCCATTTTTGGTTTTAAAATATCAAAACTATGTTTTTCTATAATACTATAAATTGTCCCTATGTAGCTGGTAATTTAGACAGAATAATATGAGCTATGATGTAGAAAAAGTCATAAATGTAATGTGAATAATCAACTAAGTCTGGACGCAACAAGATACGCTTATTCAGTCCAGTCTCAATAATAATATAACCCCGTCAACCCTACCATCAAAAGAAAATCACAGAATACTGTCGAGTTCCGCTTGCAAACACAATAACAGTTTACCAAATACAATTTCAGAAAAAGGATAACTTTATTATTATTTGTTAGCATAAGGCTCCACAAAGAATATTGGAAATTGGTAAACTTCGAAATTTTACCGAAAGTTTAAAAACTTTTCTGAATTATTTAACTCGCAGGAAGAAACCGTTACATGTCGAACAAAGGATTCATAAAAAGTAATGTTTTGTTTGTTTCGTAGTTTGCAGATCTCTCGTTAGTCTACCGTAGACTAGTGCCCCGAGCATGAAGACTATCGTCAGACTATTGGTATAGGTATATAGTTTACGATGACGATAAGACGACGATAAGATGTCAGATAGACTGCCATAATATTATGACATACAAATGACTAACGTTTACCGTACGAATACTTTAATGAAAGTGTTCGTACTGACGGCACTGACATAAAGCCACTAGCACAAGTATTGATTAAAAACCTAAAACCAACAGTCAAAATTACATTAAATAAAAAATGTTTTCATCTGAAATGAACATGGGATCCGCTATTCCATATTTATTAACGTAGAATAAATAAATAACATAGACGTTTATATAGAAATATATTATTACAATATCGAACTTGGGACATATCATGATGACCAGACCATCCTCTTAACATCATGATCACTATGCATTAAACATATTGAAATTGTTATAATTGTTTATATTGAAAATGTTATTGTTTAAAAGTTATTAGGGAACAGATGAATATATACAAACCGATCAAAATAATAAATCATACTCTTTGTAGTCGGATAAAAATACTAATCACGATTGGGTAATTCTAGAAATTGGTTGGTTGATTGTAAAAATGAAGGGGATAAAATTTAAATATTAACTAACTGAGATTCCTATCAGATCATTGATAGAAAACCGATGAAAATGTTTCAAATTTGCTATCTCTTAAAAGTATATTGCAACCTATTCTCAATTAAAGAAGAAAAAATCTAATGACAATGATAATATACTTATTGTACTGTGTTTTTGCATGACCAACATCAGAGTCAAAAAAATTACTTATTAATATAATATAATGTTACCTACTTAATAGATTTTGAGAACATTTTAAAATGAAACCATATCACGGGATACCTCCCGGACGTGCCACAATTAAGTAAATATTGGATTTTAGAAAATTTATGAAAACCATTAAATAAATATCCGGTAACATAATATCGAAAAATAGAGTTTTGGTATTAAAATCAATATTTTTCCCCAAAATATTAAAATGATGTATCAAAACGAATAAATATTGGATAGCAAAAATCAAGCGCCCAATGTAAATGTTTCCAAGAAATAAAATTGAAAACCCAATACATAAAGCATACAAAAGCTTGTCACGTACCATGGAATCGAAACGAGGCTTGAACCCGACTTTTCGAGTCAAATATAGCCCTACGCTCGAATATTTTCGCAGGCCAACATAATAATGCTAGAGTTTTGTTCAAATGCACTAATCTCTCGAAGTACCAGACGAATATCAAAAAGGACTTTTGTGTATGGAAATCCACAACTTAGGTACCATGGAAAAAAGAGGAGTCGCCAGTGCGTTGCCGTGAAAATTGCGCGATAAATTTTTTTATAGATACATTTTATAAGTATTCGTGATTTATTGCCTTCATTACATACCACGCAAAATCATTTGCATTAAATTTTTTAATTATAACTTTTCATTTTATTGTTACGTAAGACAGTTGAAATATTATATTTTTTCGATTACGCTCTATAGAGTGAGAATTTCAAGTAATCTTCATCGTGCTGGTGAAAAGAACATTAATTCTCTTCACATAATAAAATCCGATATCTATTTACAAAAATATCAGCATTTGACGTAAAACTATCCAACACCGAAAATGAAATGGGGTTGACAGAAAAGTAATCCCATAGTACACAAAACGTGAGGTAAATAACGTAGGCACAGCGTGATTGATGATCTGATGACTGAAGGGACCGGGGCGGGACTGAATTGGATCCCTCACTCTAAACTTTCATTCTGTTTGTGAAGTTTCGAAATGGTTTGATACAGGAAAGCAACATTTATTTTTTAAATATACGAGTATTTTAGGTTTTAGGTCGTAGAACCAGTTGAAAAAGGGAAAATCTGCCGGCAATTCGACCCGCAGTGAAGTAGCACGTCCGCCATGTCTTGTGTGCGGGCGGGAGTGATTTTTGAAGGTTTTTTTTAATGAGAAGAGTAGGTAAACAGGCAGATGGGGCACCTGATGATTAGTCAGTGTCGCCTACTGACTCGAGCAACAGCAGAGAAGTCGCCAGTGTGTTTCCGAATTTGAGTGAGAGCTTTTAACACCCATTTGTAGAACCCCACGCGGAGCACTCACTGAAGTAAAGTCAGTAGAATACACAGTCAATGTCACGGCGAAGGCTTAGAGGTTTCAATCTATACTATTATACTTTATGTAATGATACCATGGTACTTTTATGTGTTGTCAATCTAACTGCAAATGTTACTTGTAATCCTGTAAATTTGTAAGGGTCTACAAAGTTATTTATGCAGTTGGTGGATCTAGAAAACTGGACCGAAATCGCAATATTTTTTAGTTTTTCTTCGCCTTATATACTAAATACTAATTGTATTGTTAATATGAAGCTTCTATGTTTGCTAGAAGTGCCTTAGAATTTTGATGATCGGTGAGTGAGTGACAAAATTATGAAACTTTGACTAGTTATAATTCTTAAACTACTGGCTCAAACTGAATGAAATTTGAAATATACCGTGTTTATACAATACCTGCCTGGCTACTAAAAAATCAGGCTCCTAGTTTTTGCAGGTTGAAAATGGCCTGAATTGCTTTGAGAAAAGGATGGTACGGCCGTGCTGCTTTTTGCTCGACTTGGCGGCCAGATATGTATTTTCGCAAGTCGGTGGTTATAAAACCAAATTACTTTCGTATCTACTATTAGTAGAGTAACTGCGACATTAAACCGTCGTCAAAATAATCGCCCCTGAAACAAATCACCCTGCAGTACTAAAAACAAGTTCATTAGAGAGTTCAGAACTCGGTTCGTTAAAGCAAACACGTGATATTAATTTTTGAGTTATCGACCTTAGTTCCTGCATTTAAATGATTTATGTAAAACGTGCTCTACGGCATTTAGGATTAATTGTAGAATTTAAAACTAAACCGTCCATGTAGCATTTGTATGCTATTTATTTTTTAATCTAATTAGAACGGAAAATACTACAATACTTTATACAGATCTAGTTTTAATTTTTATATAACTTTAAAATATTTTATTCTACGATTAAATGTCAAATTTCAACACGATTTAAATATTAAAATACAAGTGTGGTTTTTGATCGCAAAAATAGCGGCCAGTGAATAGGTATGCTATTCGAATTTCCATACTCTAGAGAAATACTTTTTTTGCACTATAAGTCCATTAAAAATGTAACTTTGAATTTATGTAGGGGACTGAGCATTGTGATATTCATGTCGATTGTTATCGTGCCAGCCATATCAGCCGCGTAGCCCGTCGACATGCGATACTTCATATAAAATGTATGAGTCAGTTTTGACTCATTGCAGGAACGCATTTCTAGGACAATGTTGCTCTTTGGGAACTAAACTCACCGATGGAATTATTTTGTTTCATAAATTTCATACAAATTTATTTTACGAATTTAATCCGAATTTCTGTTCGTTTGTTGTTTAAAATTAGGTTCCCAGCGAATGATTATAACGATGGAGTAGTTTAGCGTCATAAAATAATGTGAGTATAATAATAGGTATACCCCATTGAATCCAATATCCATTCAGTAATTTACATCGTAACATACCCTTCATACACCTTCACTATGTTTCGCATTATTAAATCGGAATTATAATTTATATAATTATCATCAGTCATCAGCAATAATAATAATGGATCTCAAACAAAAATTTAATTTTAATAATCTACGAAATTCAAATTACCCGCATTTCATTGTCCTCTTTGCTCGCGCAGTGTCAACAATGCTGTGCTACTACTGAAACACAACAATCGGACTAATTCATTAGAATAATTTAATTCAACGCTTATTCAGACGATTAAAGGTATTAAAATGATCAAATTAGTGAAGCACTGAGCGGAAATATTAATTTCATAATATAATTTCGGGGCCGATTAATATTACACGCAGAAAGATAACCATTCAACCCAGGATTGGGATTCAATTAAGGAACAGAGTACATACAACGCGTAATAAATTGGCAACATCTGTATAGGACAGGAGGCCTTATGAACTCCACCAGAATTTGTTGGAGCGAAAAATAAAACCGTTTGTAGGCACTGTTTGTTACCAATGCACAACTTACCTTTAGAAATTTAGAAAAACTATTTTCTTTCATTATGTCAGCATGATAAGAAAAGTTTTTATCAAAAAAATGTTTTGGTAATTTCTTAGATATTGAATAAAGTTCTGTTCTAGTTCGACTGAGTTATAATTAAGTTACCGCAAAGCGTTGTAGAGTTTAGTTCTACTTAGGTTCTAGTTATGAGCTTAATACATTGAACTCTGAGTATTACTTCGTATATTAGCATCTATTCGTACCGAAACTGCACGTTCGAAACCCTTTTAGTGAAACCTTTTTTATTTGCTACAACCCAAAGTAGTAACTTAAAGACTAGTGATACTTTGCCTTTAAGAGTTTAATGTACTTAATGCGTAATCCTTAGTCTACGACCGCCGTGCCTTTGAGATTGCCTTTGAGAGGAATTGAGAATTGCTTATGAGAGCATTATGTACAACTCTCTGACACACAGGTTTCCACACAACGTTTCCATCACCGTTACAGCAGGTGATGTTTACTTACTTAATTCTGCTAAACGCACAGACCTAAAAAAACCAATGAAATCTAAATTTCATGCATAGAACAATCAAACGCTTTGTTCCATGTTAATAAATCATTATCGATAACTTGTGCATCCGAAAGTTGAATAAGCAGATAAAAGTTGTTATCATTATTCAAAGTTGTGCCATTAAGAGCTTAGCTGGAAGCGCTGCAGTCACTTGCCTCGGAGGAACTTCATAACAACAACTCACAGTTATTCTCCCAAAGGAACGCATACAACTACAAATTGTCGCCTTCCGTTCGCGATTATACCCGTTATCATGCTTGAGTTCAGGATATTCTAACTCGTTTTGAAATCAACGTTTTCACATATCGGTACCAGTCTAAACGGGAACTAAAACATATAAAAATAGGTATATGTACAAACTAATGTGAAGATGGGCTCGAATCCCAATGAGTTCACCGCGTATGACGTGATTAATTAGCTCAAATTGTCAAAGCAGACTTAATACTCCATCCGTCCTTCCCATCCATTTTTTTATAGAAATTCTAAGCGGACGATGCCGTAAGCAGAAGTTTGTTTACAATAATAAACTCCAACAAGGCTTGAAAAGCACCAGACAAAGGTTGGTCGTAAACACGTATGTATCTTCACAATTTCACATAAGAGCAGCAAGGTCGAGCATTCTTCAAGGTTTTTCTCGCAGAAGAACTATGGGCAACACAGAGATATAAATAGTGCTAGATTACGTAGATAAAAACTAGTCTCTAGCGCTTTAGGGTCAAGGCCTTACGATCTTCATAACTTAACTAGTAGGTATCCATAGTTCTTTTGAAAACTAACGAGGTTCAAATTGTATTGTTACCCGCTGAGCTGTCAGGCTTCGCTCTACCAAATAAAAGAGATTTATACAACCTTAAATAAAAACAGAAAAAACAAAAAATGTCTTCAAAGGCATATAAAGTCACCAACCCGTGTCAGGCCAGTGTGGTGGACTGAGGCCTAAATCCTTCTCACTATTAGAGAAGATGCAGGGTCGGGCCCTGCACTAAGTCATTATTGGGTTACACACAAACAAAAACAAATACATACTTTATAAAGTATTATATGCTATATAATACTATCCAACCCTCCAACTATCTCTACAAAAATCATATATATCTGTTGCTCTGTTTTGAAGTAAAGGAAGAACAAACAAACATGCAAGTGTTTTCCGGAATAAAAAGTAGCCCTACGCTTCACCACTTGAACTTTTTTGAAAACAAAAAAACCACGTCACTATCGCTCAGTTCTCTGTCAATAAGGACAAATACACACACACTTTCACTTTTATAATATAAGTATGGAAAAATGTTGTTTACCAAACACACACTTTTTACCTAAATTTTAAGACAATTTTGCGCATGACAACCCATATAATCGTACTCGTACGTACCTTAGCCGTATAGACCAGTCAGTTTGAACATTTAATTCACAATAATTCCAAAAGTTTTCAAACTTCGGTCAAGTGAATGGTACATTGGGACGACAATAAATCTCATTTTGCAACCTTGTCCGCAGTCCGGAACATTGCTAAAATTGCAATTAAATTAATTTTTGCTATATGGTCGTGAAAAAAATTCCAAAAGTTCTGCAAACTTGGAGTGGTGTTAAATATATTATTTTACATCACGTGTCAAATTTGCAACCAATTTAAGTGTACGGAACATTCTTTTTTATTAAAATTAATGTTTTTCTTTATTAAACTGAAGGAAAACGTTCCAAAAGTTCTGCAAATTTGACAGATATATCGGAAAAATATACCGAACGATTGTATAAATTTGCAACCTTTTACGTTGACCGGAACATATTTATTTATAATTCTTTTTAATTCGTGGTCATTTTTTCGAGTAAGGTGGTCTCGGAATAATTACAAAAGTTTTGAAACTTGGTTGCAAACTTCGAAAACATCTATTCTGATGCATTTGCAAATTTGCAACCTCATACGCGATCCGGAACTTTATGCAATTTGCAAAAATGTAATAAGGTGATAAAATAAAAAAATTACATTTTTGCAAATTGCATAAAGTTCCGGATCGCGTATGAGGTTGCAAATTTGCAAATGCATCAGAATAGATGTTTTCGAAGTTTGCAACCAAGTTTCAAAACTTTTGTAATTATTCCGAGACCACCTTACTCGAAAAAATGACCACGAATTAAAAAGAATTATAAATAAATATGTTCCGGTCAACGTAAAAGGTTGCAAATTTATACAATCGTTCGGTATATTTTTCCGATATATCTGTCAAATTTGCAGAACTTTTGGAACGTTTTCCTTCAGTTTAATAAAGAAAAACATTAATTTTAATAAAAAAGAATGTTCCGTACACTTAAATTGGTTGCAAATTTGACACGTGATGTAAAATAATATATTTAACACCACTCCAAGTTTGCAGAACTTTTGGAATTTTTTTCACGACCATATAGCAAAAATTAATTTAATTGCAATTTTAGCAATGTTCCGGACTGCGGACAAGGTTGCAAAATGAGATTTATTGTCGTCCCAATGTACCATTCACTTGACCGAAGTTTGAAAACTTTTGGAATTATTGTTAAATTTTCGATTTTTAATGTTCAAAATGACTGGACTAGTAGGTGAATAATGAAAAAGACTTCACATTACTAGATTTGTGAAATAAAACATGGGCTTGTGCAAATGTAATGTGTGTGCCGCGACATTTCATCCCTTAGGAGGCTTGATTCACGACCGCTGCGGGGAGCGATAAGCACAATATTTTCAACTGCTAACTAAGTTCACTTCCTATACCTAATTTAATATATTTTTTGGCTTCCGAGACAAATGTGTTCTGCACAGTAGGTATAGTAAATATTTTACACTTGTCCCATTTTCTAATTTTTGCTTGTCTTTTTATTTTAATTTGCGATTTAAAAATATATAACACAGACACCAAATTACTTATAAAGGTTTAAAACAAACTGACATTTAATTCTAATAATTATAAATTATTATTTCAATGAATTATTTCTAGGTGATTTGGACGACAGTTCAATCAAAACGCAAATGAGTTGCTTTGTAAGATAAAAATTAAATTTAAAATTTAAAAAAACCCCGACACATTAAAAACGTAGAAAACGACTCAACCGATTTTCATCAAACATGTCGAAGAACACTCGCCCGTAACTCACATTTCATTAAAAAAATCTAAATTGAAATCGCTTGATCCGTTCGCGAGCTACCGTGCCATGACAGAGAGATAAACAGACAGACAGACAGACAGACACGTCAAACTTATAACACCCCTCCTTTTGCATCGGGGGTTAAAAAGAAACGACATTTAATGATAATCGCAATGTCGAATCCAAAATCACAATAATTATAATATTTAGCTTTTATCTATTGTAAGTATAACAAAATACACTTATTATTTATGAATGTTTCCTTTTGACCGATTCCATAGTTACCATCATACGTATTGTCCCTTACGCATTTTCGATCACGTGTCCTGACGCGAGTTTTAACAATTTTTACCCATACCAAAAAGTGCTTAGCGCCGGTAAAGAAGTTTTCTCTTCAAAAACAGGAAACTGTAGGAAATTTGTCATACTAGGAATGTAAATGTGCGGTGTGGGCTGTCTTTAAATTATTACGATTAGGGCGAGGGGCGCCTAAAGGGACGCTATGAAACGCGGCGAATTAATTGAACGCTGAACGATAAGTAGGTACGAGTATCTATTTCAAAAGGTAAACAGTAAATCTATTTTGGAGAGTAAATTTTAACAGGTTGTATTTGAAGTCTATTTATTATGTTTATAATGATGAATTATGATCAAAAGTCTATATTGATTTTTTTGTAATGAACTACTTTTACATACGAGTCTCTACTATCAGATACGAGTACCTCTGCTTTCCATATTTTACCGATCAAAAATATGATAAAATATATTAAATGGTGGTTAAAAAATATGCACTATGTAGATGACGCTCAAAGATGACGCTAAAAGAGACGTTCATTTTAAAAGGTTTTGCAGTTAACTTCCGTTTCATGGAGTAACAATTCAAAGTTCTAATATCTTGGTAGTGGCAACGAAATGTGCGAACTTTGCAGTCGGAGTTGCGCGTGGGCTCCTCACAAGAGACCAAAAACGTCTCATTTTCCAAAAACATTCGCCGTATTCCGAAACTGTGTCGCAGTTATGCATTGTCGTTGGGCTGCATTCCGTATGAAGTTTACAACTCCCGCTCTTTCAAGCCATAGATGGAGAAATGTTGCAAGTTGTTTGAAACTTCTCTGCGCTCTGTTGTTTATTGTTAAGAAGAACACAGCGGCTTCAATCCGGGCACATTGTTCTAATATAAGGAACACAAGCCCGCACGCTACAAGCATACCGACTTACTTTCATGAAAATATGAGTACCTTCCGGCTGATGTATTCCCGCAGGACTATGACTATAAAGCTATATAGCTCTATACTAAGAGGAGGAGGACTATAAAGCTCTCCTTCATAGCCGGCAATGCACGGTGTTGCACGTGTCAGTAGGCGACGGTGACCACTTACCATCAGGTGGCCCGTCTGTCTGTTTGCTTGCTCTATTTATAAAAAAAAACCTAGTAATGAAAATCCTGAAATCTGCTTTCATAGTACCTACTAGCCGAATTTAATTTTAAGCTTTACGAAAATTCTTTTAACTGACTTTTGTATTTTTGAACTAGTATGTCCGTCGCAATATTTTTTGTTTGTCTTAACGTGATGATAAATAACAATTTAAAAATTATATTTGCATATTGGAATTTGAAGGCACAAAGATATTTTTTTGGAAATCGATATCATATAAATCGCTTTTGAATCACTCACAAAAAGTGGCTCTAAATAAATTCAATTTTACTGAAATATAAATAAAATTATAATAATTAAAGCCTGTAGACCTAATTTCAACCTGCACACTAATCTATTTAGACTTGTCTATAATTATGTACCTAAACGATAAAAAATGAAAAGATACCTGGATACTCAAATTACTCAATAATTTGTATACGCAATCCTTTGTAAAACCGATGCCGGGCCGCTCCTCTATCATGTACTCGGAGTATTACCTCAATGGGTAGTCCGATTTTACACCGCTATTATTTTACGGTAGCCCTCCGCTGTTATCTAACTTGTAAAAGCAAACTCTAGTCCATTTAGGGTGCCCCCGGCTGTATATCATCAAAGGGTTTGCATATTCGTTTGTAGCTTTTGCATTTAACAGAATAAAGTAGCCTTTCATACGTAGCCTTTCAAAGAAAGGGGATATGCAAATGAAGACTAGGATTTCATTTACATACGGTATTATTTATCCCTTTCGATATCATGGTTCTTATCAAAATGGTTTTTAGATTGTGTAGAAATTATGGTGGAGTCATCTCTCTTTCACATTAGGTTAGGCCTGGATCATACGATAATGTTGCTCCAATGCCAATTCGTGTACATAATTATTAATCGTATGGGCTAGTAGCAAACCTAATGATTGTAATCATGATCAGAAGCGTAGCGGAAGAATTACTTTGGTCTTTGATTAAACGGTGCTAAGCCTAAGACATCAACGAAAAGTATGCCATAATACTATAAGTCTTGTTTTCGGATTGTTTTTGTAAATTGACATTGTAAAAATATAGTGTCTGTTATGAATCATAAAATTTATCGCAGAGCTTAAGATTCACAAAACAGTTCTTCAAAACCGATTATTTTTAAGTCAGCTCTTAAAGACATTACAATAATACACAAGACGAAGGAAAATTGGTCTGACAAATTTGTCAATCGAATTCGTTCTGTTATTACTAGTTTACATGATAATAAGAGTGGATGCTTACTAGAGTAGAAAAAGGGCCGGAACACAATATCTGCTGAGCCCACACTAGACCTTTTGTACAAAGAATATCTAGATAATGAATATTTACAACATTTACCTACTTGGAGTGGATTTTTGTCGCAGATCTATGTGTCACAGTTTTTCATACTTGTACAATACATAGGTCCCAATAAAAGGGATAGGGTATATGCTTAGCAAACCTAATCAAGAGTATAATTAACATATTTTAGGAGTGCTCGTGCACCATTTTATTTAGGGTATTGTGGTGTAATTGCAATATTTTATGGATGACGATCTGAATATATAAAACAAGCTTTATGATTTTTTTTATTTTGGAATAGTCAAACTGTAGAAAGTAACAAGAAACTAACTAACATGATAACATTTCAAACATGTGTATTTCAAAAGCCTTGTGTAATGCAAAACATAATTTAAAACTCGAGAAGATTTCCAAGCAAAATCACGAAATTTATTAGCAAATAAGACTAGGTGTATATCTAAGTATTTAGGTACATATAGCTACGAGTACCTAAGTATTTAGCTACATATGTATAGCTAAAACATAGAAACGGAAAAATGCCACTTTTCCACTGAAAATAAGGTACCTACCTAACGCTTATTGCTCTCCATAACGCTGTAATTATGTTATTTGCGCCTCAACATCATGAAGCTGTAAACATCTATGAGGCTAACCGAAGTCCACTCAAAAATGCAGTTTACCTCGATCGGGTTAAGTACCATTCATACTCGTTCAATCCCAAACAAAAGGCCCTGCGTAAAACACATGTGTGCGGCGATGTGGATAATGAATCGCAATTTACAGACTCTGGGATTTCACTTAAGCGTGGGATATCCAAGTAGCCGTATCCTTCCTTGAGTCATTAATTCTGCAACAGAAACCTTAGGCTTAAATAAAATAATATATTACCTACTCGTATATACGTGAAGCGCGCGTAGCATTGCGCCTATTGCTTGTGAAGATCGCAAGTGATCGAAAAAGTTACGCGTCGTCAGGCGCAGTCAGTATCTGGATGGGTGACCGCTAGTGTCCGCTAGTGGCGAATTGAATACGCGCTTCTGTGCTTTGGATGGCACGTTAAGCCGTCGGTCCAGGTTGTTATACTCGTTGTTATAATTATATTGTTGGAGGCTCTATGGGGGGTTTGAAAACATCCGGTGGAGGTGGCCACTAGTCCGGTTCTCCACCAATCCGCATTGGAGTAGCATCCAATTCTTCTGGTCTCTCCCTGTTATGGGAATAGATCCGTGCCCAACAGTGGGACATAAAATGATTGCAGTCAGCGTGGTGGACTAAGGACTACATCCTTCTCATTTTAAGAGGAAACCTGACCCTGCATTTATTCATTCATTCGGTCAATAATTGATTGGAGACCATTTTATTGCGGGCATCCATTGTTTACGTTCATGCAGAAAAACCATTACGATATTGTTTCGATTATTTTGACTTATTCGATATGTGAAGCATCGTATTTATTTTGTTTCTGTTTACCAGCGGCTATCAAATATTTGTGTGGTAGGTATAGTATTACAAATTATTTTTACTTACCCGATATGTGAAGTATCGTATTCATTTTGTTTCAGTTTACCAGGTAACATCAAATATTTTTGGTACAGTATTACAAATACCCGGAGTTTTGTTAGCATTCACCAATATTTTTACATCCAATGTAAATATCCAGCGCAGTTGATACAATACATATTTTATAGTTACTCAATTAAATATTCGATGCAAATACTGACTGATGTATTTTTATCATCGATTTGAAATCGGTACAGTAGTTTTTGAGTTTATTCATTACAAAACATACACATAAATATACAATTTTTTCCTCTTTGTAATATTATTGTAGATTGGGTCCCTTTGATATAATTATTCGATGGCAATACTGAACAATATGTGATTGATATCAGTAATTATTTTGTTCTTCTACCTTTTGGAAGCAATTTCAGATTTTCTTTGAGGTAGGTATAATAATTATTGATGGATGGCATATTTATGTTGCACCAATGTGAAATAGTTAATGATATTTAAGGGCGACATTTAACACGTTAAGTCCACTCGATTAGAGTTTCAATCTTTGCATTACGAGCTCGTACTCGTAAGTGAGAAATCGATGAACCGGGATTCAAAACGCTCAAGTGATAAAAAATATGATGACGATAAAAGCGTATTTAAACGCGTGAAAAAACGTTCGACTGTTATTACTTTGTGCTCGTCGTAACAAGCAATAAAAGGTGTTCTAGTACTTATTGTATTCAGTATCTATAGTAAACACCATTGTTTGCAGTTCAAATTCAAATGAGAATAAAGTGCATGTAGGGAGGCAGGTACCTACTCATCCAGAGTATTTGTTTTCAGCTAAAAAGCTTTACGGATTTACCTTGTACAAAGTAATTAAATTTTGTTGTTTCACAGCTTTTGAAACTGTAATTGAAACGGAGTAGTAAATATTAATATTAATATGAAATAAATCTGAGTTCTAATAATTGTTTGTGTACAAAACTGGACGGTGTTTACCGTCGTAGTACAGAATTATTAAAAGTAATTTAGAGAGCTGAAAATTATCCATTCCTGCTTGGGTTTGAATAGCCTCGAACTAAATTCCTTTTAGGTATTACAGTTATGTGTTACAAATAACAATAACAATTAATAAATGTCTTTTTTTATAAATTACGTCGACCGATAGGTATGTATGAGAATTCATATTACTTTTGAAACGATGGCTCAACACGAGGTAATATCACCGAAATCCATAAATAAGCATAACGCAATATCATTTTAATATCGTCGCATTTCAATATGTCAATTCTATTTGACATTTCAATACTTCTCCCGAGGCAGTCGGGGACCGTAATAGCAGTTACTTCCATCCGATATTCTAATCTATGGAGACAATAACAATATTGAATCGTCAGGGGTCTCTTTAGATACCCGGACAGACGTAATAACGATTAACAGAATATTACATAAATGATAAGTAATTGGTAGGCTACAGCTATTTTTTTAATTAAATAATTGAGTAGCAAAAGGGCATACTGACCACCTGTACCCTTCGTCTGAGTTTTAGCAATGCCGCACTTCACATTGATACGTAAATCTTACAGCTTAATACACAGAAAAAAAAGATTTTTAGAACAGTTAAAATCTCAGGCAACCATATCCGAAACACAAGCCATAAAGAACATTCTGCAGAGACTGGCGGTGAGGCACATTCCCAGACGAGCTACTATGGCTGTACACACCTGAATAAAAAATTCTGACGTATTTTAGTTTATTAAGCGCTGTGTCCAAGAGAACAGGAGAATTTTGAGTGATAAAATAGTAAAAATAAAACAATAATCTAACGAATAGATTTCAGTTATTTAGATATTTGTTGGGAAATTTCTGATTAGAATTTCTATCAGGCAAAATGACCATTCGTTTCATACACATTTCACGTTTCATTATGATGTTCATAATTTATTGGGATGGAAACCGACCAATTTATTCCAACACAATCCAGTCCGAATTATTTGTAAATTTCAAGCTTGTCTGAAATAGTTTGCAACCAAGCAGCTTCCGTAACTCTTAAAGTCCGTCACAAAACTGTGGTAAAGTACCCTCGAGGCCTTTTCCACTTACAGGACACAAAAAGGGTCAATCGATCGACTTAAATGTTTAGGGTCTAGGGCTAAAATCGTATCTCAATACTCTTTTCTACCTACTCACAAGCCAACAAAACCGTATCATAGTATCTTATCTTCTAAATAGTCCTTAGTTTCATAATAGGCCTTTCGGCACAGGACTGATTAGATAGTTTGTTTAAATTTGTGAAAAGGCAGGGATACAGCGGGATACAGGGATACAGGGCGTGCTGAGTGGTTAATATTAAAGCTAACAATAAAAATATTTCATAATAAGACTGGAGTCTATTGTGAATTGAAATATTTGTAGAGCGCTCTATCTTTTGTTTTGCTTTTTTCATTGTTAAATGCCCCTTGGGTCGCAAAGCTGTAATTTTAGTATCAGTTGTGCCAAAACCATTAAGAATTTAATACGTAATTTACGTCTGTATGGTTTGCAATGCTAAATTCAAAATTAGATGTTATAATGTTTATAACAAATAGTAGTAAGTATGCAAATTGTTTTCTGTTAATTTAGGCAAAAACCAAAATACCTTCTATTTTGTTACTAACAAAAACCATTTCGATTATTATCGAAGCCGGAAATTTGTTCCTATTCGTTCAGTCCAATCAACGGCAGAATTTGATGCTCAAGCTTCGTAGGCCTGTCCAATTATTTGTCGGTGTCAAAGCAATCTCATGGTTTGAAGACACCAAATATCTACCCATTCCCATTAACTTCCGCTGTCGGGGAGTAAGAGGATCGCATGACGTCAGTAAGTATTACAAAGCATGCATATTCTGAATATGCATACAGAATATGCATTCTGTATGCATATTCTGTTTTATAACTGGCTTACCTAGGGTACATTCTAAGAAACGAAAAGGACTGCTATGGGAATTAATCCAAGGCTAGAGATTACGGATAGAAGTATAAGAACAACACGAACCTCAAAAAGCCATAAGCAGAACGTTGTTGCCAGAAGCAGGTAAATGCTTGCTAATACACAATTCTCGGGAATTTCAGCAAGCATCCACCATCTGAATATGTCCTATTATTCTGGATAGGGGTTTTTCAATGTTTCCATTCATAAACAAGTACGTTCGTCCAATATTCATGACATTTCAACGAGCAAACGGCAAGGATTGATACCCGACGTTCATATCAGTCACCCAATTGCTCGGTATCAAAATTCACAACAGGCAGTTCAGTTACCCGTAAACTGTCTAGAATGAAAAGTTCATAGTAGGTCTGCCGGTGCATGACATAAATATCTTCTTAACATAGTTTCAAATCAAAAAAATTGGAAAATCACGTGTATTTATAATAAATATTACTTACACACTACTTACTTACTACAGCTAGTATTTCATTTAATACGTTTTTTCGAGTTAAATTTATTTCTTTGTTATAAATGCAGATATTAAAATTTAAAACTCCATGTTGATCTAAAACATAACACAGCAAAATATAATAATAAATAATAATAAACACCCACCTTATACCACAAGTCCCAGATATGTGACACCCATCGTAGACACACCCATAACAAAACCGCATTAAGTTAGAAACAAACATTTTACCACATTATTAAATCTCCTCTCGACGGGTCTCAGGGCCCTTCTTATACCGCTGCACCCTAGGTGTTGAAGTAGGTTAAGTTCTAGTGTAAATAGAACGAAAACGAATCCACCATATTTAGTAAGACGACAGTGTTTTCTTGCGCAATATCTTACTATTTGTGTTCGAGCAGCACTCGGGACAAGTACCAACTCTTAGCGAACCTCACTTGGCTCTTATAAAACTTTGCGTAAACAAAACGTCTTTCTCAAAATGTATGTATTTACTAGTAAGTACAGATTTTAGCGGTAAAAAAGTGGTGATATCCCAGTGGCTTAGAATTCGACCTAGTATCGAGGCACGCGCCAATTACTTTGTAAAAAAGTTAAATGCGCTTTATAAAATTAAATATCAATTGCTGTTACGGTAAAGGAGAACATCGTGAGGAAACCTGCATGCCAGAGAATGTCAGTATGTGAAGTCGGCCAACACGCAGTAGGCCAGCGTGGTGGTCTAAGGCCTACATCCCTCTCATTGCGAGAGGAGACCCGACCCTGTCGAGTGCATCATTCTTGGGTTACTGAATGACAGATTATAGCGGCTGTGTAATGTACTCGTATAGTTGCCGTCACGAGTGGTGAGCAGAACTTTCATTGGTCAGTTTGACATTGACTGCGCTGCGGTCACACGATTGGTTCGACAACCGTCAGTTCGTCTACAATATCCCTACCACTGATAATCTGTGCTCACGACTCATGACGGTTACCATAAATTGGATTGCCCTGCAGCCGCGCAGCTGAGACGTCTGAGGAGGCTGCTATGGTATGGAATTAAGCCGCTTTAGATGAAAGATGTAAGGAACTGTTCCGAAACGTGATGGCCTTAAAATTTATTCTCAATTCTCGTCATAACTAAAAATCCCTTCATAACATCGTCGTTGAACAAGTTCGCAAGTAACTTTATTCGTAAGTTAGATATAAAATTTTATATTCCACCTGCACTAAATCCTAGAGGAAATACTAGGTAGCACACCCTACTGGGAATAAAGGTGAGACAATTTTATTTTACGCAAGAAGTTATTTGTGTTTGCGGAGCACTCGCGACGAGTGGTACCTACACCTATTTTCACACCATCATTGAAAATCCTTTATATTTATATAGTTAGTGGAATTTTATTAAAATATAAGTTAGAGGAAGACAGTATGTCGTCACCATACGTTATAATTTTGAATTTTATTTTTTTCAAGTAAGAACTAACCTATTTGTGATTGAACTGCACCAGCCGGATGTACTTACGTTAGTAACTTAGTAGCGTAACTTACGAAAGTACATAACAATATTTAATGTCCTCTACATTTTTCTACACTATCCTACAATGTTTAAATAGATACAGTATATACTCGTATACACTTCGAGAAAGGCAAAGCTATAAAGCAGAAACGACGTAACAGGATTTCTTTCTCGAACCACTCTTTCCTATCGCAAACTTGAGAGGCAGTTGATTTTAAAGTTAAAGTGTTTCCAAGTAGTTTGGGTAGGTTTAAGGGATTAATCACATTTATTCAGTGTGACCTCGCATTTTCTGTAGAGAAAGGCAATACTTGTGCCTCTTACCTACTATGTGAGACAAATATTAGTTTTTAGTGTGTGTTATAGATATAAAAAATATGTAGTTAAGAAAAAAAAAGAATAAAAAAAAAGTTTTTGTCTTCGTCTTCTTGGCGTGTTCATTAATTTGGGTGGCGCGTCTATAATAAAATAGTAAGATTTCGAAAACAGTCCGCTTATGGTGTAAAACGCGAAAGAGGTTTGCGTTGAAATAGCGCTGTTTGCTGTAATAAACGTAGACAAGAAGTTACCACAGCTTTCGCTGAAGAGCGCTGATGCCAGCGGTGTCAAGTGTCATGGAAATTGCTGGATTTAGTTAGTTCCCTAATTCAAATTCAACCAATCGAAATCGATTTCATCTTGAAATAAGACTATCCTGTAGTACATGACACCAAAATCGCAAGCAATCAGGCTAATTCTGGTATGATTGTGCATTGCATTGTAATATGTATCATTGTTTTCAAAAATTGAACTTTAAAATATTTTAAAGTTCAATTTTTGTCATTAAAATTTTAAAAATTCATAACTAGGAACCTGTACTTCACTTCTCTTATTAAAGGAAATCTCAATTGAAACTTCACATCGTATTTCAATTTGTGATACGTTAAAGGAGGCTGCGAGTTGATTTAAAAGTTAAAGTGCTCCCCTGAACTTTGTTTTGAATTCCAAACATATCGTATAGTTTTAAACTGCTTTCTGGCCACTTATACTAACAAATTGACTTTTGCGAGTAAGTTATTGCGGTGAAAAAAACCTTTGGCCCACTTTTGGGCACGGGTCTTTCCCTCAACCGCTGTGTTCTGTGAGTAAAATAAACATGTGTGACAGTTTTCCATAGTGGTTTCAAAGGCAGGTGAAGTCCATCCGCTGTAGATAACCTGGTGGATTAAGGCCTATCCTTCTCATTGTTAAAGAAAAACCGGCCCTCAAGTGGGTTATGTAAAGCAAAATACATAGGGAACAAAAACCAACATAAAACATGAAAGTATAAGTATAATTACTTTACATAATTACATGCAATCCTTTATAGATATTTTTATGTCAACGACATGCAGGTTTAATAAATAATGTTTATTAATTCTTTTGTTTCAATATTTGCGTTCAACCTTTCATAAACATCGTGAGGGAACATATTTATTAATTATTTAAAGCTCTTACCAATTGTATTATTATTAGTTGAACAGTTCATTTACTGATACGGCAAGCCACATTTCACAAAACACATAGCTTAGAAATAATCGACTTGATATGGTATGGAATATGAAATTAATATTCAATAACCTTTGCTGCCACTTACAGTAATTTGAATGACTAAAAATTCTTACAATAAAATTCTCGTGGCGATAAGAAGATTGATGTAGCGTCATAAAATTTTGGAGTTATTAAACATGTATGAAAATAATGAAAGGAAATATAATCTGGCTCTTAGTTTAAAACTTGAACTTTTTAATCTTGAAGTCTCAAAGTGTTGTTGCCTTCTTTTTATCTAAAGAAATTAAAACTGTAGTGTCTAGCAGTAATGATGGACCTTTTACCAAAAAAATGGGTTTGGAAACAAATTTTACCACAGAAATTTTCAGGGACGAAATTCTTTCTTCACTCCGTGACCATGACAGGTTTAAACAAAGACAACCTACTCCTAGCAAAGAACTATTTATACAATGTTAGTAGCCATTCACAAAACATCAATTAGGAAGTAACTCACTCCCAGTGGAGACATCCTAGTTTACTTGATTTAGAGGATCACTCGCCACCGTAGACACAGGGCCATTCGTGCTTCAACTTAGTTCGCGATACTTATGTACTATGCAGAACATAATCTAAATTTCAATCAAGAGAGAGTTCCGTTATGCATAGTCCGGCCACCTACACAATTAAGCCCTATTGAATATATCAGAATGAATATACTCGTATCAGTGATCAGAAAATATGTACCTACATACCTATCTGAATGGCCTTTCGAGGATTATTACAAAATGATCTGAAAGTATGAATCCTTGTTGGTTCAAATAGAATACAAAAAATCCAAATAAGATTAACAAGACAGGTCTGACCAGTGGTCAGAAAAATATGTACCTAAATGACTATTGTAGTAAGTATAGGTATGTACTGATGTAGATAATGTTATATTATAAGAAATCATGTAATTTCTTCACAAACTTGACTTTGCAAAAACTTAAAAACAGAAAAGAATTTGTAATGTAGCGCAATGCCAAGTATTTAAGAGCATAGTGGTGCCCCCATAGTTTTTATATAATAATATTTGTCTAGCTTGGCTGTTCCGTTTAGTAGTAAATCTATACACGAGTTAAAATAATTTACGTAGGATATTAGTTTTATTATCCATTAGGCTAAAACGGATAAAATTTACTAACTTGTAAATTTTACGCAGCGAAGTTATTTACTTATAAATTATTGCGACTATTTTAACGTGCTTGATTAAACTATATTACACACGGATCTTAGGGCCACAGAGGCTTACAGGACCGTAATAATTTTTGCGACGCAACACCGACTTAGGCCTCTGTGTAACTCTGAAATAAACCTACTCGAAAGAGGGTTATTCCCTTGAGGAAATAAGTACTTAAAGTATTAAACGTAGTGAACTTTTGCAATCGTTCGGCCTTTCATTGCGACAAAACCTTGTATAAGCCAACTTCAGCTTGTCAATGTTTAATCAAAAGTGCTGAATTATGGTTCAACTATAAAGACATTTTTATTATGAGTCTGAATCAAATGATGTAAGTAATTAAAACTTTAGTCCTTTCAGACAGATGATCTGATATTTGGCACACATTTTTAGGTCTTTACTTCCTATTCCCAATTGTATGAATTAAATGTAGAGTAGATATAGCTATATATATAAACATCAAAATCCCAATGGGTTTTATTTATTTGTAGCTGTGGTATACAGAAACACACAGAAGTATGAAAAATATCGAACGTTTTTTTAAAAGTTCCGCAACTTTGGTAGGTACTACCTGGAAAATATTTTTTTTCCACATTTTGGGTTCTCAAGAGGTCTAATATAAGAGGTTTCAGGCTTTTCCATTCTTCCTGGGACATCCTATATTTACCTATCTATCTAAATGGTAAATGAATATTATCTTAAGTACAATAAGGATTTGTCATAAATTACCTCGCCTTATTCTCATTATGCTCTTGTTCACTGCCAAGAAAGATGGAGTGATTGTAAGACCAACAAAGCACTTCCTTTACTGTGAAGCATTTTTGCCTCAAAGAAAACAATGCAGTGTTAGCAGTACCTTTCAACTAAACACTTTTAACTACGCTTGAGCTTCCGTCTTACTACTTTTATATATTATTTTTTTATTACTTACTGAAATATTTTAAATTCGGTGTATATTATTTATTTTAAAAATAAAGCAACTGGACTCAATTATTATTATTATAGACTTCAAAAGGGAGGTTATCAATTCGACATAATTATGTATGTAATACTATCGGAACTGCACAATATATACATATTACGGCTTCCAAACAAGTACACCAAATTTGGTGTATGTATATATGTAGATATGTTTGTCCTCGTTATCTCCAAAACTAACAAACGGATCGTAGTCGTTCATTTTTGTTTCTTTGCATTTCTTTCAACTTAGGAAATGGTAAAAATTTCATCAAAATCGGTTCAGTAGTTTTTGCGACATCAACTTAAAACTAAAAATTAGGAAATAAAAGTAATTTAAAAAAAATTAAACCGACTTCAAAAAAATATGAAATAAAATTTGTTACAACCTACTTTAACTAATTATTTTTGAAGTTGGTGCCAAAATTTAATTATAGAAACAAAATAGGTACTTGATACAAAAGACATCAGCCTCAAAAAATAGTAAGACTGAAGTATGTAAAAAAAATTATTTCATACCTACTTTTTGAAGTTGGTTTCATTTTTTTTATTAGATAGGTATTTTATTCTTTCTGTAACTAGTAAATGACAAATAATCGAATGCCAAATAATAAAATCAAATGGGATACCTTTTAAAAGATCGGTAAATACTTATTCGTAATTTCTTATGCACCAAGCGTTAGTTGATTATTTAGATTTCATTAATAAGTCAATCGCCAGTTTGGGAACACTACGCGAACGGAGCAGTTTGAGGCACAAACATTAGAAATACATGAAATTCATAGAAACCATGCCACGCCCAATACCATAAGTTTTAATACTTAGACATGCACGTGTGTCAAACATAACGTGAACTTATTCCATTAGATACGTGTCAAATTCAAATTTAAACAAATTATTACGAGTATAGTCGAATTTCGACTACTTGGCCGATCTCCACTCAAAATTGATTTATGAAATGCCAACACGGAACGTCTCTGCACAATAGCTACCACGATAAATGGTGTCGAAAATATTAATGAAAAAATGATCTCTCCAAAATGGAAATAAGTCCATTCCGTACATCTGAAAACAAAGTCCAAAATACTTTGATAAAAGGCTGAGCTAACCGGACAAACGGAACAAAGGCTTTCATTACAAACCTTTTGTTACCAAATTCTTTGTTTGTGCGTATTATGCTCTACAAAACAACGTTTAAGTATTATGCGTACCTTCGTAGCACGGCTACGATTCGTTAGAGCTACGAAAATATGATAATCCAAGTAGCCAGCAAACTTTTCTAAGATTTACAAAAAATTTATGTCACCTACTGTAACAATGATAATTTGTCCATAATGTTCAACATACTACAGCATACAACATACAACATACTACAACATACTAAACAGATCATCATACTCGTACTACAGCCTGTATCCCCCTCATTGTGAGAGAAGACCCGACACTGCAATAGGTCCCTAATGGATTGTACACAGTGGCACACTAGGCTCGGTGCTTAATGAACATTGTCAGCCATACGTTCTAGTTTGAACTCTTTTGTGTGCGTTTACCTGATCGATGTCGGGAAGCGATCGGCGACACTGAGGGTGGCACAATAACAGGTGCGGTACTGACGTTGATAAATTTCAATGGTGGATATTCCAGACATTGAGGTGAAATGAAAAAAAAGGAATCCCAGGACAACAAACATTGATAGAATTGCGAATAAGTACATTAAATTTTTAAAAAAGTAGATTGTTTGAAACTAGATCGGTATCCCTTAAACTAATTAATCGAATGACGTTAACAACGCATAGAAGAAATCGAATAAATTTGCTTTAGATTTTTGATCCTATAATTATTTTTTACCAATGAGTTATACTATCATTTACATATTATGTATGTATTTTGGAGTACAAATAAATTGTATTTGTTTTGGATTGCTGTATGATTTTGTAGGCGACCGCAATCACAACATGGCATTCACATACAACCTCAAATAAGGCTGAGTGTTTGTGGTCTTTCGTAATTGTATGCATGAATGCAATGCTCCTCTGCGACTGAGATGGTCGTCTCTTGTTCATCTTGCTTTTGCAGGTATGATCCGTATTGTAGGATTAAGAGAACGATCCCCATGAATTTTCAGCAAATAACTCACATACGGCTTTCTGATCCCCAGTTAGGCGGTGAGTAACAAATACATGCATACTAATATCGGAACTGTAAAATATTTACAAATATTACAACATGTAATACAAATAAGTTTCAATAAGATTTACCAAATAAATATAGATATTTTAGAGACTTAAAATAGGTTAATATACACTTAACAAAAATATTTTTCTTTAGACCCTTTTTTTGTTCTCCTTTTAGTTTTCATTGTCACATAATTTGCATGCCTATCAATTGGAAAGATGGACAGATAAGAATTATTATTCGTTAAAATAGGTAGGAGATGTGAACCTAAAATAGAAATGAAGTCATTTCCCATATCGTAGCGATTCCACTATTTTGTGTCTACCTATAGTCTCAACTTTAATATAAGATGCTAAAAGCTTTAAGAAAAGCAATTATTAATATCCAGGCTTGTCTAGAAGCTGACGTCTGACCTCAAAACTAGACGCAGTCCCTGGAGAAATTAGTTGTTAAGTGCAGAGGTTAGACTTAGGTAATTTTTTAATAGATTTTAAATTTATGTGTGAATATTGTAACTTCTTTAATAAAAAGTTGATAAGGGTCTCACAAGCCGAGGTTTTTTAACTCATTCGAGAGTTCCTTTCATATATGTACTCGTAAGTGGCTAAAACCACTGCAATTATCGTCATATCCAACTCCTCTATCATTATCGCTACTCTTAAAATTCACCGTGAAACAAAAACGTTTTTGTGTCGAACGTGGATCCGTTGTATGTCCATTCAAAGTTCCAAACTCTTCTCATTTGCGTTATTCAATACTCTTAGATTGATCTAAAATTTATTTTAATGACCTGAGAACTTTCCGTTTCTTGTAGTAATGAGGCCGAATAATCCGGGAAATTTGTTGAAGAATTACCTACCCCAATTAGTTTCCAATAAAGAAAAACCACCATTCCATTTACAAGTGGACTGTTAGATTTTTACCTTTATTTTTCCATTCCCACGATGGAGGTACGATTTAAAGTAAGGGTTTAAAACGTTTTACTTAATTTGGGGCGATTCACCGAAAAAGCTTCGAAGCGGTGGCAAAAACCAGGGGTGGGACAAGTTCTAATTATAGCGATTAGAACATTACCTCGGGTTTAAAAAAATACCTATAAATACGGGTCATGCTATCGTATCTCGGGTCGCTCCGGTGAATAATGAGCTGATAAACCCCGTTGTTTCTCCACATGTTTCTTATTTTATCCCCTGCTCGGAGAATGTTATAATACATATAAGGCACGATGCCCGACTAAACTCTATCTAATTAAATGCTAACGTACCATAAATTGGAGCGAAGCAATAGTTTTCTTGTTTCAGAATTACGCGTTAGTACCATTATAAATTTTATTAAGACTCAACTTATTAGAATAGGCTCACAGTAAAGGACCACAGTCTCGGCACCGTAGGTCATCACTGGCAACACAAATTGTTCGAAGACCTTTCGACTTCACTGAATTATATCGGACTTTTTTTTATTTTCCAACTTAGAGAATGGTATAAGTTTCATCAAAATCAGCCCAATAGTTTCTGAGATATGGTCTTAAAACTAAAAATTACGAAAAAAAAATTTTATTTCAGTGGCAAAAATCAACAATAAAAACAAAATACTTTTTAGATACAAATGATACCAACCTGAAAAAAAATATGCCTAAAGTATGTAACCAAATTTATTTCAAATACTTTTTTAAATCGATTTAATTTTTTTAGATTATTTTATTACATACTCGTATTTCATAAAGAACCGCTCACCGGGTAATTGGCAGATTTATCAATGTTACACGGGTGAAAGGAAATAACAAAAGATATAATTTTTAACGAGAGAAAATAATCGTGAACATATCCGATTAAATATTCAAAGCTACAGATCACTTTGATCAGCATACAAAGTGCACAAATCCTTTGTGAACCATTATAGTTAGATGGTTCCGCCACATTCTCATCTCGGTAGATTTATTCGCTAAACGAAGAACGGTGAAGGCAACCGACACGTGTCCGCAGAGACTGCTGAATGAAGTGGAAATTTAAAACGTGGTTGCAGAATTTCCTGATCTCCTTGACGTAAAGTCAAATGTGAAGAATGTTTAAAGAATGAATGTAAATAGTAAGTTATAGGTAATAACAAAAAAATATGGTGATAGTGGAATATTCACAATTTTTTGCTCACATTTGTTTGCTTAGCAACTACATATTTACTCTTAACTGGTGGCGGTGCGCAAAGATGACGGAAATAGGTAGTATGATTTTCAGTATCTATTAAATATCATCTCACTGACAATACTACAAGTTCACTGAAACATGAGCTTCAAATAATACCCATCCTAATTTGTACGAGGAAATACGCGTTACGGCTTATACAATGCTGTTACAATGCTTATAAATTAATATGGTAGATTACTTGTTGCATTTTCCTGAAATTTTCCTTACATTTCTGTTTGAGGATTAAATGATGATAGTTAGAGCGGAATGTGATAAAATTCATCCTCACAGCGAGTAATTTGTTTTTAAATATGAATCTTGGTAGTCTTATGTTTTTATACCACGGAGTGGCGTCGATTAGGGGAGGCCCATGTCCAGTAGTATAGCTACTATGAAGGGCTGAGATGATGATAGTTGTTTTTAAGTTTAAGGAATGGTTGTATTGAATAAAAAATACATTGACAAGAATATAATTAGCTTATCAATTTTCGAAATTCTGCGTTCGTTATCCTGATTTGTTGAACAATTGTACATGTTGGATAAGAGTGATAAGAGCTCTAACATGGTGCGAGAGTGTTTCTAGACTTTGTAGACTGCGGTCCGCACTACGACATAGTTTAGAACTTAGCCTGGAACACATCTTCCAATTAGTTAGTAGCACGTAGTTGTTTGAGGTCGGTTCGCTGCATTGTTCGAAACTGCTTGTTGATTTTATCGTGGATAACAGATATGTATCTTGAAGCCACTTCTCGGAACCAGTGAATGAGTAAGACCTCACTTTAGTAAAGTAGCATGCAGTAGTGTTCGGTATAATATTATGTAATAAAGTAATTTGTATAGATAGGTACATGCATCTACTCGTTAGGACGCTACGTTTAGTGTTAACTGATATTTTATTGTGTCCAAATTTTTAAATCTCAATCTAAATCTTATGCATCAAGGAAATACTTACACGAGAGACAATATCACAGCTATAAAGTGAAGGTTTTTTTATTACGATATGAATTTTTATACATAGATTTAGAAAAAGGAACAAGTTTCCCTTCTCCTTTGGACTCAGTAGCTCCTTATTTGATTGAATGATCGAACCCTGTATAACCAAACCATTCTTGCATCACAACAGTTTACCTTAAGATGGGCTACGAAGGTGGCGGAAAGGACCTACTGAAACAATACAATTTATACCTATTCAGCTATATAAACAGAAGTTTCGGTCAGTTACATGAAAATATAATAAGGGTCGGCTTTTTGGCAACTTTTAGGGTAAAATAAACCCAGGGTGTGTTGGACAGTACAGTTGACACACGCCACTGACCACGCTCTTTTTGACACCCGATGCGTGTAAATAATTTCGTTTTAAGCTAGCAGCAGTTCAAACATAACGTCCAAATTCTGACCAAGCTAAGCTGATTCTAGTCTATCTATTATCTGTCTCGATATTCTCTCGGTCAATCTCATTTATCACTCTCTAAACTATATTTATCACTTTTAACAAACTAGCACACAACCTTTAACACATCGTTCGCTAGACTTACAACCGATGGGGAAGAAAGGTGAAGTGGACTGAAGAGGACAGCGGGAAACCGTTGGATTCAGAGGGCGCAGGACCGGATGGACATGGTCCAGGAGCGGACTTCTGATAGCTGAACGAGATGAATGAAAGTGTTGGGTATAAATCGCTAACGCTGAGTGGTGAGTTTCAGAAATGTCAGTGTGTTGGCGTTGGAAGTTACCAACTTTAGCCGTGCCCGTGGGCAACACACTTGGCAACAACGAGACCCAATAATCAGTATCAAACAGTTGACACATAAAACCGGAAGGGTTGATTCTGTAGACCGCCTTTGGTATTTTATTATTAGCATCCTATTTCTGTGTTGTATTTGATCCAACCCGTTGGGAAGAACTCTTTGGTAAGCCAAGAGAAGAAATAATAGTTGCCAAGTTCTTATTAAGCAAAGGACAAGCTGACAAAATCGTTTTGTTTAATTTGACTCTTACTAGATATATCAGATCCTTACTAGATCAGATATATCAAATCGTTCTCTTATTTAGTGATTCTCATAAATCTTTGCACTCCCAATAATAGTTTCTGTACAGTCCGTATACTATTATCATATTTTTTTTAGGATCTAATAATGGAGTTAGGATTAGGTACTTTTCAAATAACATTTTGCATTTTAGTAACAATAGTCTCCAGAAATACGATTTTGATCTTGTTTATATAAAATCCTTCCAGGACATTTTGTAGTTGCTAACTAGCTAACTACTCTAGAAGCATATCCCTAGAACCATACCTCCTTGGCCCCAAATCACGTAAAATTAGATATATTAATTTAATAGAAATCATACGGCGAGTACCTAGTCTAAAACCAATAATCTAAAAACAATGGCGACAAAATTTCTCAGTCCTCCAAGAATATAAAAAAACGTTTATGTTTTATCATAAAAAATGTAATTACCTAGTGCCGACTAGCCGACGTCAATCCTTTTAATTATTCCCTGTTCCGAGGCTATGCTACAACAGAGCAGTAATTTATTGACTGAGTGCCTGCGGACAAGCGGTAATTGCCCCAAAATGCTTGTTTTTATTCGCACTAGCTACTGCTAATTGTGGTATCGGTATTAGACTATACGAACACTAAAACCCGACGCAATTGGCCACTGATGAATGAAAATGCAATGAAATGAAAAATGATTACAGTGTAAATCGCAACTGTATTTAAAGCGAAAAATGAACGTTAAAATTTAATAAAAAGCAAAGCCTTCCGCGCTTTTTATTAAATTTTTTAAACCCGAAAAAAAGACTTGCTCTGACTGACACTAAATGTTATCTTACATAGATACTTATCTAGTTGTGCGGATTGAAGTTTTAGTTCTAACTTTAACCAAAATTGCCGTTTAAACATTGAAAACGAAGTAGTGTTTGACATTTTTGTTTTAAACAAAAATATGTTTGATGTAAGAAAGTGTCACTTTGGCCAATTGAAAGCAGATACTAGAGGGACAAAATTTAGGCTTGATTTAACTACTTACGCATAACTCAACCAAGATTTAATTTTAACCGAAATTTAAGTTTTTAATTCACCATACCATAAACTGATCAATCATTTCGTTCACATCGTAATAATACAGCTAAGTGCAACGATTGCGCGCGTATGGGATGGGTAATTTCTCTCAATAGGATGGTTTTATTAGCGAGAGCAGCAGGTATCGAATATTGGGCAACACCGGCACTAAAGCGGCGGACAATTTGGGCACATAAAAACATCCATTTTGAGGGCAATTACTGCCCGCCCGCGGCGCGAAAATACATCACCATCCTGTTTGGTGTAACGTTGTGTTTAAATAGAAATAATAGAATGTATAACGTACAGAGAACTTGTAGGTACCGGTAGAAATATTGTTCCTGTCCCATGTGGTACCACGTTATCTTGACGAGATAAAATATTAGTAAGTATCTAAGAATGTCCTTCTTACTGTCGCGTGGTTATTATTTACAGAATTTTAATGTGTGGTCCTTGGCTTAAGTATTCTCGCAAAATTCTATCATTTGGTTTATTCCGGTATGGTAGGATATAATTTTAATTACTAAAGTATTACTTAGAACATGGCGTTATTAGAAAAAATCAAGCGACATTTTACTTTTCTGTTCAAAATCTAGGCAAAAATATGTTCCTACTTTAAATTCTCTCAACTTACTCGTACTTAATTCGAAAAGTTGTTTCATAAAGAACGTTGAAAGCAAAACGACAGCCGACTACCGACTCTGTTTAGCCAAGTGAGAGTTTTTGAGTGCGCTAACAGTCTGGGTTACCTAGTTTTCCGCGACAATTGTACGCCCTTACCGCGCGCACTTCAGAAAAGCATTTTGAAAAAAACCGAGGTATTTTATAATAGGACACGAGACCCTGACCGTGACCGCAGCTCAGCTATCAGGTTACCGGGTTGCATATTTTACTATGCTTCATTTATATGTAGAGACTCTTATGCATTTTCATGCAAATTTCTGTACGTTGTTACCACGGATATAGAGCTGAATAGATAACGAAAGTATGCAGCCTAACCTTGCGGCTTTTTTTTGACTAAAACAAAAATGTTTTATTGATGGGAATCCCATAACAGAGCGCAGCCAAACCAAAAAGGCTGGTTCGAATAATATGAATTATTCGATTCATTTTATTCATCATTATTCGAATTCATTCAAACGCAATAATAATAAATAAAATGTCGTAAAAATGACGAGTATAAAAAAAAATCGATTTTGTTCGAATTACTAAATTGCAGGAATGATAAGTAAGTTGGAATAACAACGACAACGGCTGCGCATTGCACAAACATTTCAAATATTTTGACACGGGAATTACTTTGTTTGGTCTATTTAGGTCTAATTCTGTGGTTATTATCCACACTTTATTGAGGGAAAGCTTTTGTATGTAAAATATTACATAAAAGCTGTCGCTAGGGAAGAGTGTTAACATTAGCTTGTTATTACGTTGTCAGCGCTAACAGGAGCCCTCCTCACTTCTCCATTGTCGATAACACGGCATGGATTGACGACGGAGTGTATTTCCTATTGATGATTTCCTCAGGGGATCCCTGTGCAATGTTACTGCAAGCAAATGACGTTATTATGTAAATAAACTTGCACGAGTATAATGGCATGACTGTGTGCGGCTACCTTTAGTAATGACGAAGAACATCGTTTAAGTTACAAAATATTTTCTTTTTGTACAGAGGTAAAATAATTTATAAGTAAAAAACTTTTTTAAAGTTTTTATTTTTTCCAGTTACTCTTAACAAACAAACCCTTTCATTTGATGCCCATATTGTAGAAATGCATTAAAAATAACTATTCCGATATCTTGGATAGTCAGCCATATTGGATTTAGAATGACGTCACAAACCATATCGTGCATTGTCATCCAAACTAAACGTGTATACAAAATTTCAGCTCAATCGATTGAAGTTATCTACATCAAAATTGAGTTCAAAGATTCCACCCGAACAAACATACTTACATACATTGAAAGTTAAATAAAAAAATTGGATTTAGAATGACGTCACAAACCATACCGTGCATTGTCATCCAAACTAAACGTGTATACAAAATTTCAGCTCAATCAGTTGAAGATATCTATCGTACTTCAAAATTGAGTTCAAAGATTCCACCCAAACATACATTGCAAGTTAAATATAAGCTTTTAAAAAAAACATTATTGAAGAAAGCCAGAAAAAATTAGATAGACAACTTTGATAGACCATTACATCTTTATTCCTCATGAGTAGCAAATCACCCGCATTCAAAAAATAGTAGGCCTAAACTTTAGGCCCACTATTTTTAAGTTAGTTAATTTAGTATGAAATAAAATTTGTTACATACTTTAGGCTCTAAAGTAGTTATATAACAAATTTTATTTTACATTGCACTCATATTGTCAGCATGAGGACGCTGTGACATTACGACACTGCTAACTTGCCGAGTGCTCGTATCGCTTATAGCCTACACTTTGCGTTCAACTTCCTCGGTTGGAACAGCTAAACTGGACTCCTCTCGAAAATGCAGAACTATTGATTTAAACAGAAACTTTGGAAAATTTGGAAGTCCACCAGATAAAGCTTCGAATTCCATCAAAGTTAGTACAATGAGTATTAATATAAACAATTTTTACGATCTAATAAAATAATTTTAAACAAAAATGTGAACCGACTTAAAACTAAAAAGTAAGAAATAACTTTACAAACAGACTTCAATAATAAGGTATTTTTGGAGTCTGTGCCCAAGTTCATCCTCAGTTTAAACCTCAAGTAACCTCATTTTTACACATACTCCAAACATATCTTATTAAGTATTGAAGTCTGTTTGTAAAGTTATTTCTCACTTTTAGTTTGAAGACAGTTCACATTGTTTTTTAATTATTTTATGATACAACAGAAAGAAAGTCTCTCTTTCTATTGTACATTATTGTACGGTGCAACCGTACACCAACCGTCAGCGCGTTTTTCGTATAGCACGCGCCGGTCACATTTTCAATTTAGTATGCATTTGGGATACTAACATATCGCGCGCATACTCATAGCAACATCATTATCATACCTACAGTGTACAACAATAAATATTATAAACTTTAACAACATCTTTTTTTTTACTATCGTATGATGTCGATACTAGCCCGTACAATTATAATAAATGAATAAAATATTACCTAAGTACATATTTACCTACATACTTATTTTTTAGTAAAATATATAAAGTAGTAAGTTTTATAGTAAAACATATCATGATTTCTTCATGACTTTAAAACTCGTCTGCAAAAATGAGGTTACTTGAGGTTTAAACTGAGGATGAACTTGGGCACAGACTCCAAAAATACCTTATTATTGAAGTCTGTTTGTAAAGTTATTTCTTACTTTTTAGTTTTAAGTCGGTTCACATTTTTGTTTAAAATTATTTTATTTAATGCTTTTTAGTTGTCATAGTTTCACTTCCACTCTATTATCTGACTCTGGTATCTTAGTTTTAATGCTTCATCATAGATTGCGGCAACTGGCTACTTAATGGTAACCTTACGGATTACCATTATTAATGTTTAAATATATAATTTGTACAGTTTATTTAAATTAACTTGCTTTAAACACGATTTAATTTTTCCTATTTTATAACGAGTTCCGCTATATCATTAGCATCGAAGGTGGTCAATGTTTATATAGTTCTGCAAAGGTAATGTGACCAACAATAATAATTTATCAACTTGATTCCTTAACTCTTATCCGTTGAGGAGTTCCACTCTGTATCTTCGAAACTCTTCATCAGATCATCACCTACTTAATATCCGTTAAAGAGTTCCACTCTGTATCTCCAAAACTCTTCATCAGATCAACACCAACTTAATATGGGCCCAAATTGAAACTAACATCTTCCGAACTTAAAAGACAAAATTCAAATCTGGTAACAAATGACGGAATGCGGTGATAACAAATATAAAAGAAAAATAGGCAAGTATACTAAAATTCTGAGAAACCGGAGGCCGGAGGTATGGCCGTTCGGAAGTAGGTAACTACTGCATTAGATTCGTTTTCGTAGGTACTTGGGAAAATCGTGGATACCCGTCGCTAGTATTTGTTACTATACATGGCAGAGCTATGCGAAACTTTTACAGTCTAAAAACGCCAGTGGCAACTGGCTTCTCAATGGTAACCTTACGGACACCATAATTATAGTTTAAATGTAATTATAATTTGTATGGTTTATTTAAGTGAACTTTTAAACACGATTTAATTATTCCTATCTTATAACGAGTTCCACTCCATCATCAGATTCGAAGGTGGTCAATGTCTATATAGCTCTGCAAAGGTAATGTGACTAACAATAATATGTTTTTAACCCGGTTCCTTAACTCTTATCCGTTGAGGAGTTCTACTCTGTATCTCAGAAACTCTTCATCAGATCATCACCAACTTAATATAGGACCAAATCCAAAGTAACAGCTCCCAAACCAAAAAAAAAACAATTCAAATTGGTTACCAAATGACGGAATACGGCGGTCAGAAATATAAAATAAAAACGAGTTCCACTCCATCATCAGACTCGAAGGTGGTCTATGTCTATATAGTTCTGCAAAGGTAATGTGACCAATAATAATATTTTTTAACCCGGTTCCTTAACTCTTATCCGTTGAAGAGTTCCACTCTGTATCTCCGAAACTCTTCATCAGATCAATACTAACTTAATATGGGACCAAATTCAAAGTAATATCTTTCTAACCAAAAAGAAAAAAATCAAATCGGTTAACAAATGACGGAATGCGGCGATAACAAATATAAAAAAAATAAAAAATAAAATAAAAATAAAAAAAATAAAAACATACAGACGAATTGAGAACCTCCTCCTTTTTTTGAAGTCGGTTAAAAACACTGGTCAAACATAATATTTATCAATTATTATAGCATCTGTATCACTTTCCACACAATATTACAATTCATTTCTCTACCCAAAATATAATTTCTATCGTCAAAAATTGACGACATCAAAATTCTTACCAACACATCTCTTCAATTCATTGCGCTATTAGAAGTCATTTTATGAAATTGTATACGTTTCCTAACTCAGCCGCCTACAAAGTTGGGCTTCGATATTGAAGTTCTCTGGATAATTAAAGCAGAACTTCATCCAAGTTCTCCATCAAATGAGTAGAGAACAATGCTGTGATATGTCGATACTGCCAATAATTCGACGACTGCCAATAATTCGAGTATCGTCGACAACCCAGCACTGTGTGTCAAACTTTATCTTTAGCTGTCATCAAACTATCAGCATCAATCTCAGCATCTTACCTTTTGAAGAGGAATTCCTACCTATTATGTTTGAGAAAGTGCACGTATTCTTCACAAATTGTTATTAAAAAGAAAGAACGAAAGCGCGCGGAAATAAAATCTGAATGCGCGCTCTTTCCCTTTAACCAATATACCTACCTACTGTAATTTATTTTGTCTTGTGTATTATTATTTATCTTAAATACACAGCAACAATAGTCGTTTCACTGTGAAATCAACCATTAAGAATTAGGAGACCCTAATTTTTTTTTAAATATTAAATTTCATTAATTGCGTCGTAGATTTTTTTAACAGTTTAATACAACATACCGATACCTAACTACACGTTTTATTTCACTGTGGTACGAAAATTAATTTAAATATAGCAATATGAGCAGCCATGAAATTTAGTGTTATTATAAACTTGGTATGAATAATATGTTATTTGGAAACTAACGACCTAATATTTGCTATAACAAATAACTCTGTAGCTAATTAAATTATGGACTATTTACACGCATCGAATACCAACAATTTTGGCAGTAATTTAAATGTGCATTTCGTTTCTGCCACAAACATCATAATTACACTTCAACTAAAACATCAACTGAATTGACCAAATGCCCACTTAATTAATAAAATTGGATCAAGGGGTTTCAATAACGCTTCCTATATTACGCTTATTAATTATTAAGCGATTAAAAAATTTTAAGTATAAATTCTCACATTACCTACTTCGAATATTCTATGGAAAGATGCAAGAGATTAAATTTTAATGCCGTAAACATATTGCAAAATATATTAGATTTTCCGAGACGCCAAGTAGGGTACTCAATTTTTTAAATATTAAATGAGAAGCACGGTGGCATGCAGGGTACGTTATTTGAGGACCATGTAGCCCAGATACGAGTATAAATCCCATCTGAGTTGATGTTTTACTGACAACTAAGACTTGCGTATTAACGCGTATGTCTTGTGTTACAACAACAGTGTTACAGCCTTACCCTTTGTCTTTGCCGAAATTTCAAAATCCAGTTGTGAAAATAACAGAGCTCTTGTAAAGGGGCAATAATTTTCAGAAGTTTCTATAATAGCAGGTTATAGTTTCTAGTGTTGGAAGTTTTGCAGGCAACAACAAGAGTCGTATGTTATGTAGTTTCGAAAGACTTCGAAAGGAACCGCAATACTTTCTAAATAGAACGGAAATAAAGAATTACTCTTCTGTGGTAAATCTCATTTATAAGGTACACTGATTTAATGAAACAAAAGACGAAGAAGAAGTCGATTCAAAGGCGTTCGCTAATGTTATCCTAATATAGTATTAATATATATTATATATAATATATAATAAAACCATTTGTGTTGTAAATCATCAGTACATCAAAAACTTGGCTCTTTCTAATTTTTTATTTAAAATTCACGGCGTCTTTTCTTTGCTATTTCGTCATCGTATAAATACTCCCTTTAAAGTTAACTAACCCCAAAGGGTTCCGTGTACCTAACCCAGTTTACTTGTGTTTTATGCGTCATTTCCCGATAAGAGGCGAGTTGCCATTGTCGCTAGGTTGGTGATGTGACGGATATACAAAAAATAGGTTCTCTTAATATTTTAATACACATATTTTACTTACAGTAAATAACTTTGTTACTTGGTCCAAGCTATTTGTCGTTCGAATTGTTAATTTTTTTCGGATGTGATACACCAAAGAGCCTAGAACGGCCTATCAATGCCGCTGTATCGACAAGGCTACCGGGTATCGACAATGATCAAGACGGATGGCCTTACAAGATCTTTCAAAGTTCCGGTAGAAAGTAATCACTGAACAGTGATGTACATACCGTGTACACTTTCTGATAGTCCTGATCTGAAGGAGCTTGGCGGAGTATATTTCAGGTCTACCCCGGTTTCAAGTAGAGGCTGTGCATAGAAAAATTGTAGTCGAAAAACTATGCTAGATTAAGACGGCGCGACCCACCCATTTTGTTTGAATATGCATATGTAGGGGGGCAAGGGGTGGGGGCACAAACTGTATGAAAAGCATACACTAGCATACCCCGCAGTCTCGGGTTGTTGCGAAGTAATCTAATTAAGTTAACATCTTAAACCTGAGCAGCAATGCTTCAACTTATCCCAGTATGTAGGTACTTCAGCAATGTTTAGGTTGGTCGTAGCTATTCTATGGAATGGACTCCTTATCGTAAAGTGGCCCAAAAGCGTTTCCTTCCTAAATATGAACCAATATTAATTTATTGGAAAAGCAAGAAACTCGACTACTATGTTAGCTCGAAACGTTTATAACTTTCAAACAGGTATCGTAGTATCACTCTCAGAATTCGAGAAACGAAATATCCCAACCTAAAATTCATCAATTCCTTACTGTACACAACGTGCCAAAAAATAGTAGGTAAACATACATATATACAAATACATGCGCACACTCTAAAAACGTAAGTGCATAACCCTCCTTCTACGTACTCGGATATAAAAACCTAAATTAATAACAATCTATGCGGCACAGTGGTAAAGACGCTAACGATCTGTTGTTAGTTCAATTTACAGCAAAAATTTTAGATTTTTTTTACACATGTGTGTGCGTCGTTTCTTAGGCTCTTGTGGGGCTTTGAGTGTGAAACTTTGTTATAAAATTGATTGCATATAAATATTCGCAAATTTATATACAACTAGCTGACCCCGCAAACGTTGTTTTGCCATTATAAGTTATCGAGTGTTAAAAATCGACTATTAAACTATTAAATAATAATGTTAGGTGTGGACAACCCTTATCATTTAGGGGTATGAAAAATAGACAGTAGCCGATTCTCAGACCTACTGAATATGCATATAAAATTTCATAAAAATGGGTCAAGCCGTTTTGGAGGAGTATTGTAACTAAAACTGTGACATGAGAATTTTATATATAAGAAAAGTAGATGAGCAGCGCTTATGTACCTAAAGCAAATGTTATTTCAGCCGTAATCGTAATAGATTAAAGCAATCCCAGACATAATATTCATACCGCGGTCGCGTTACTTAGACGTGGCGCCAACACGAAAATAGATTCTAAATTATACATATGTACATACGTACTTACTTATTTAGGGTTTCGGAGAACCTAAAGAATTCAGTGTGAAAAGGAAGCCCATTTTTCGATATAGGCATAAGCGATTTTTTCCCATGTTTCTTTATTATTCTTCCTTATGTTTGCTGACCTCTTTTTTTGACTGCCAACCTTAAAGGTCGGAAGGAGTGGAGTCGGAGGAGTCGTGGCTGCGAAACATCAAAGAGTGAACTAGTATAGATGTCCCAGCTGAGCTGTTCTGCCATGAAAATAATGAAGACGATTTTAGCAAGCTGAATTAGACAAAGAGACAAAAAAAGGTAAACTGGTGTGAATGTAAGCTCGCGGTATAAAAGAAGAAAGGACATATAGTGCACAACTACAATTTACATCAATGATCTTACCGCGTATGATTTGAATTTTAACAATTGAAACCAATTCAATTGTTAAGACTCCATGTGTCCGTGGGTCGATGCACATTTTTTTTAAACCAATCATTGAGCCTCCAGCGAAGTTCCACTGGTGTCTATCGTTAACAACCTGGGACTCACGTTAAGCGTGCGATGCCGAATACGACAGTAAGCAGCTAATTGAATTTTTTTTAAAGAAATGGTAAGTACGTTGATTTTGTTACCAACTTTAAGTAAAATTGGGTGCACATGAGTCTGATTTATATTAAGAGTGACATAGTAGGTAATGATGGATGGGTGGATTTTTATTTTACTCATTTACAATTATTTACATTGTTTATCTCTTTTTTTATCTCTTATAACAATTATTTTTATCTCTTTCTGGGCTAACTTTTAAGTTATTTCAGATTAGGCTTAAGAGTGTTCGCGTGGGCGAAGATCGACATAGGCTGAAGGTAGGTTTAATAATTTATTTAATAGCCTCTCTTTTATTTTAAGAGATGCTAAATAAACTTAGCTCAATCTGTAGCTATTATTCCGTCTACATATCTGTATCATCAGCAGACTTTAAAATCTGCGTATGTTTGGGCGCAATGTTTTTTCAGTGTCATCACGGAAAACCATTATTAAAATATAAACCACAATTGCATCATGCTCGCATAATTCCACCAGCGGATGTTCAGCGGATACCCGTTTATTGTTTTTTTAAATAAAATAACATTTACGTTTGCGGTTCCTCTTTGTTTTACTCCAACGTGTATTTATTTAAGCTCGTGCGCCGCAAGAACAGCCCGCTCTCACAAAATACAGAGAGGAAAGAATACTTACCTATAGATACTGATTTAATAGATTTTATAACCTTTTAATAGAATCTTTGAATGACAGTCAGTTAAAGACGAGTATTCTGAACGAGAGATATTGAGACTTATTTCTAGTTAAATTGGGATGTGGACTCAAAGTCAATTAGGATACTTTTACTGAACTGTCAAAAATGAATATTGACGTCATAGTCCGGGTTCTTCATACAAAATCTATGTTTTGTCTATAAAACCCGGCTTATGACATCACCAATATTTTAAGTCAATTGCCTTAATTGTTTTCGCACGCGATAAAAATCCTTTTTTAATGATATTGGAGATTGAGCTGAGCTTTCAGTCGTTTCTGAAAGCACTCTATTCTGGGAATTTCATTTTGAAATTCCTTGTGAATGCTTTCCACATCCCAATTAAAAATTATCCCAATTAATTTTACTCGAGATCGCCAAGTAGTCGAAATCCGATTGCAATTTATTGAAATTTCGAATTTGACACATAACGGAATGTATGTCTTTGAGTACTTTGAGTAGGCCCAACAGTATTAGTGCCAGTTGCGATCACGTCAAGATGCACTTCAAGAGACTGCTTTATGGTAACTACCGTCAGACTGGTCAGATTTATCGTTCGTTCGAGTTTGTCACTTACGTTTGCGAGATTTAGTTCTACTAGCTACAACCCTTTCTTGGCAACTGGTTTCTCCTCACAACAGGAGGAGGCCTGGAGCATATCCACTTCGCTGCTCCAATGCGGATTGGAGAGGATAGTTCAATTGTCAGTAACCCATTAATGACCCACTACAGGGTCGGATCTCCTCTCACAATGAGAGGGATGTAGGCCTTAGTAAACCACGCTGGCCTACTGCGGGTTGGTAGACTTCACATACCTTTGAGAAAATTATTTTTTAACTCTCAGGCATGCAGGTTTCCTCACGATGTTTTCCTTCACCGTAACAGCAGGTGATATTTAATTTTATAAAGCGTACATAACTTTTTCTACAAAGTCATTGGTGCGTGCCACTGGGATTCGAACCCGGACCCCTTGATTCGAGGTCGAATTCTAAACCACTGGGCTATCTCCGCTCTAGTTATATAGTATAGTATACTTCGATTATTTGCTGCTAATTCAAAAACTCTTTAAATTTTAAATTTCATTCTCATATTAGTAAAAGATAAGGTAAAAGATATGGTATGATTATTATTCATTACTCTTAAATCATTCACCAATTTTTGCACTGTTTCGAGAATTCAACCCAACTATTCCAAGATTTTGAGTGAGAGTTGTTCTTCTTCGTCGTTATTCTATGAAGCTTGACATCTGTTCTCTCTATGGTTAGTGCCCCTATCCTATGATACTCGTAACAATCATACGTACCTACATTTATTCGAAGAACAAAGCTAAGCTATTAAGGTTATTAGGACAAACGTTTATGAATGGTTGCAGTACTTGGGTGTTTGTTGGAACTTATGCGTGCCTTTATAGTCTTTCTGTAGTTCTTTCTGGTTAAGTATGTATTTTAGCCTTGGCTATTTAGGGCATCAGGAGGATCACGTACCTAACTTCTGTAATATAAAAAACGAAAAATCTCGTACATAAAATACAGTCTAGTAAACTATAATGTATTACTCTACTTGATAACTAGGAATGTTCATTAAGTATGACATTTTTTACCATTTACTAAAAGGTTGACTGATAGAGAATGCCAATAGGCAATTGTTAACTCAATAAAGGCTACATAATCTATTTGATCCATTACAAATAAACCCCTTTATATCATATACACCGGATGCCAACTTAAATTGGATTCGTTGATGGCTAATAGTCAGTTTTTACTATTCCTTGCAGCGCCATTGCAGGAAGCGGGGTAGTAAAGAATAAAATTAATATCTCGTTAGGCTCCTTTGAAAATCACGTTTTTAAAGTTGAAGTGACTTAATATTTTCTCAGTGTCTTCGGGGCTATAAAAGAACCGAGAATACCGGAATAACTGATTAAGAAGATTCACAATGTGTACTTCTGGTGTTCGGTAAAAGTTTTATAGCGGGTATGAAAGGACTTCCATCGTTAAAACGTCGTTAAAATTCTTTCCACTCGTTGAATACATTTTTATGCCACCCCCGTCGAAGACGCTAGGTCATTCTTAATAATAGGCGATGTTAACCCAAAAAATGGCTATAACATAAAGATCGCAGCTCTTGAAATGGGCGTAAATATTTTATCGGATGTTTCGGTGTATAGCTGAGTAAACATTTATAAAATTATCTGCGTCAACGCTGTTCGTACGGAAAATTCTGCCTAATTTAGGCTGTACTTTCACTTCTTATATCGTTAAAATATTCAGCACTTAAACATTTTTCAGAAAGACACTCGTCTTCACACTACACCTTTATACGCAGTTTACTTGCATAAATTAGGATAACATTCAGATCCCCTCGATGTCATTACGGTGAATAAAGAGAGGTTCCTAACGAACGCGCCAGCAACAATAGTTCTGCTTAACTGAAATCTGAAACCTTAGTGCGTTTAGCGGAGCTCGATAATAGTGACACTTTTGTACGCAATTTACGTGCATCGTTTAGAGTAAAGGTGGAAGTCTTCTCAGATAAAGTATTAGCAAGAGATTAACTGATGACGTGTGTAAGATGATTCAATCTTAATTAAAATGATTGATTTGTATCTGGGGACTCATTCTAATTAAGATACAGCCTTATATTTAGAATACTTTTATTTTACGTTTTTCAATAGCTATAAAACATAATTTAGTTTTCATAATACCCGTAGGTTTAGGTCTATAAGTTGGAAAGAATACTCTGCAGATTGTTTATGTATAGGTACCCTTTACACTGCTTATGTTTATTACACAGACCTATGTCTATAGCTTACTCGTGTATATTTTATAGTTTGCTTAAGTACTTATTAAATACTGTATATTGCGAACAAATTATGAATATAAATAACGGTATTTATTTAAAAAACATTAATCCTAAAATTGTTCTATTCCTTATAATAAAGGCTCTCCAATATTCTTATCATGACCTAAAATGATTCTAAAATGCGTAGTTCAATACGTAGTACTTGAGTCAAACAAAACAAGAAATTGAATTTAGTTTTTGATTCTTAAGGCCATTCTAAACGCTCCCGAATACAATTATGTTGGTTTCAGGAGATTACGCGACCGAATAATTAAATCCAATCTGAATTCCACACAGCTTGTTACAGCTGGGCAGACATTTGGACCTATGTGCCTGAAGTTATCAGTAAGCATTGTTGTTTTAAATAGTCTAGACCTATGTCAAGACCAAAGAATTTCAAGAATATGTCAAGATGGAATGTAAGAACATCAAATAGGATGATGATAATAATAATAAGGTACTTTTATTTTGAGGTCACTTTTATTTTGGTGGGAAGTTTAGTTATGTCACTTTAGTCTACGGGGTGAGTGACACTATTACTCAACCTCGTAGACTACAGCCGATGATCTAGTGTCGTTTCACAACACAGAAGCCTGAAACATACATATGCCTCTACAGATGCTTCTTCATTACAGATTGTTAAAGAGAATCGGTAGCATTGGATTTTCAACTCCTCATGGTATGTTCCTGATTCCTTTGCTCTTTATGGTCTTTAACAATTATGCACACGCCCTATTTACATATTTTTGCACAAATGCAATAATTTTATAATAAACAATCCATTTTCTATCATTTTTTTTATAAATTTCGAATAACTACATTAAGGTGATGTTTGTAGTTATTAGAATGGATGCTAACTATCAAAACCACATACCTACATACATGTGCAGATTTAAAATAGTCAGCGTGTTTTCTCTCTCTTTCCAACTGCAATAAGCATCCTAATCTGAATAGATATGGTAACACTAACTTCATTTTTAATTTATAGAACTGGATAAAAGGATTTGCCAAGATACTTAATTGCTTGTTTCAAAATTATTATAACATAGGTATCTATAGGTACCACCTATATTAAAAAAGTTTAGGTTTAACAAAAAATCTTGCCAAGATTGTACCTATATAACAATGAAAACTCTGTTCCAGTTCATAATTTAAAAAATGTATAGAGGAAAATAAATCTTTTATATTTTAAACGAGATAACTGCCAACGCTTTTGGCAAGTTTCTCAAAGAGTAAGAAAATATTTTTCATTGTTGAAACACGAAGCAAACCGGCTTTTGACTTTAGTTCAAAGGCTTCCTTAGAGTAGGCTGGTGGCTATTTATATAGAACTTATTTGACTCGTTATATTCGAAATTCTATTAGCGCTTTATATCAAATTCAAAAATATTGTTGTCACCTGACAAAACCTGAGCTCTAATTAAATAACAAAAATATTTGAAAGTAGACAAAAGTCTGTCTATATTCAGTAAACATAAAAACGTGGTACTCACATAAAGTAAAGAAAAGCAAATTAAAGTTAACAAGATCCTTAATTGTTATCGCCCGTACGTACCCCTTGTATTTTTTTTCGCTGTCATGGACCCTCGAGGGTGTATCGATCAGATGAGGTAGGTATCACCGTTTTAAAATTTTCTTTGTAGGCTGTTTGATCAATGTTGACATAAAATCTTAATTTAACTCTATAAAATTATTGACTAGTTTTATCACTTCTCAACTTTGGTATCATTTAATTTAATCACTGTTATTACTTTTTTATCTTCGCTTAACAATGTAATTTGAGGATGTTGTCATTGTTTTCATATCTTTGTTGTGAATAAAAGTAGAATGATATTCAAAATGACTTCAATTGACTTCATAAACGATCAATAGCAACAAAACAACAAAAGCAACATACTTATTAACAGCATATAATAAATCCTATTTGTTGCATGTCTCCTAATATCAAACAAACTCCGTTATCATTATTATTCAACTCTTAAAAATACAGAGCTATTTAATCTAGGTACATAGGTACTGATTTATGCTAATTGAATAAATTTGAATATAAAAGTTAAAAAATATTTTTTAGGTTAATAAACGCCGGGTTTTCAGGACCTTGTACATTTTCCCGGCCGTGATATTTCGTGCCTAAAGTCCTGAAAAAATTAATTCCCTTTTTATGACACGACGGACACCTCCGGCGAATAATCTAATTACGAAAGCAATAACTGTCGATCATCAACGGGTTTGTGTACGCAATTTGGTAACAACAGAAAATTTTCAAGTTCAATGCTACTTAATTTCGAATCAATTAAAAATACGGACACAAAAAAATCGTAATTTTTTTTTTGTTATAATATGTTTTATTCCATTTGATTTTTATTTGAAGTTTGTACGTACCGTTGTCGACGGCAGGAGCGCGGGAAAACGCGAACTTCATCTGGACACGTATATCACACACCGGTTGCGCGCGGATACTGCCGGCTGGCGGCTCTCGGCACTCAACTCAGCCTCTAACGCTTCTTTCGGCGGGCGCTCGCTCCTCACTCGCTGAAGTTTCGCGCAGACCCGTGACATTTGACACCGGTGATAACTCGAGCGTATTCATAATAATGCTAAACTGATTCATACCGGCGAATGTATCGTGACATTGACACTCTTATCTAGAAAGTTTGCCGTGTTTGAATTGTGAAAGTTTCTTTGTAATAAGTTAATTCCTACCATAGGTGATGGCAGTTAGATTTGAGGAAGTACCTATTTAGTCTGATTTCTAAAACGTTAGAATACACAAAAATTATTAATTTGTTTGCTTAATTTGAATTTAATGTGTACTCGTTGAACTCGTTTGCATGCACTTTTTTGCCTTTGCATAATTTCAATTAGTCTTCTAATATTTTTTTGTGTACGACTTGAGAATTAAAAAAGCAGAATGTGTTTTGTTATAATGATTTTCCAGTATATCATGTAAAAATAAAAAAATGAAAAAAAAACAAAAAAAATCCTTTTAATTGCTGAACAATACCTACGAAATGGCATCTAATTCGCGACCGCGATTTCGGAGACATAGAAAATTTGCCCAGGGAAACATCGACTCGACCATTTCTACACCGACGCATGCGTAAAAGGCGCCCAAACGATTGCCGGGTAGACTTACCACGTTGATTGATTCACGAAGTTGTGCGCAGGTTAACTCACCCGGCACGTGCCTTAAGTAACGCACTCCAACCTCGGAAGACCTTCCCGTCCCCTTTGATTCCTTTAGATCGCGATCTCCAGAGGGGCATCTGAGAAAAAATATAGTTCAAAATATATCGGTCGGTTTTATTTGGCTACTTGGAGAGAGCGCGCCATTTGTTTTGAAAATGGAACCGGAACGCGTCTCGTAAGCTACTCGTGCCTCAACTTCAAGTTGGCTACACACACACTGGAAGTATGACAAGCTAGCATAAACTACATAGATTGACTTTATTCATTAATACATTTTTATTATGAGAAAAACTTGATGAAACAAATGCAAATTGTATATGGTTGTAATGAACTTGGTGTGTACGGCAAATTTAATTTAAAAATTGATCGCGTTAATATCCGAGAATTGCACTTAATATCGCCATTACGAATCTTATTCCATAGGAATTTGGACACACAATAAAATTTACATAAATTAAAGAAAAAAATCAGAGTTCAGTACGCCTAATCTACTAATTTGTAGTTATGACCTTAATCTAATTAAAATCCATCGACATTTTGCAGAAAATGTACAATCTACTTAAACACCAATAGAAACGACAGCGGTTTCGGAAAAGCTACTCTTTCCCTATCGTTGGTTTGGTTGCCAAGCAACATTTAAAAGTTATAAAGAATATTATTGACTCCACTCCATTATGACTCCATTGAATTATAAGATAACAAAAACGATCAAAATTAACTAGGTATCATGAATTTAAAATGAATTGATTATGATACCAAAACTGTAGTAGTTGACTTATGAGAATGACATTTACACGCTTTTCATTCAACCTGTGACGTGTGTAGCGAACTAATGTGTTGTTTTAAAGTTTCCCTCGCGCGCCCAAGTGCCGCAGCGGTTTGTATTTTATCCAAACTTCTTTATTAAATTAAAGATGGAATTCGTTTTATTATAACCATACTTACTGAAATAAGTTTGTGAACTGTTTTTCTTCTTGTCTCAAAGAATAAAATCTGTATTCTTTTTTGTTCGAAGATTGCTCGATTATAGCTCGTATAAATTTTGAGATTTGATCATGGTATTTCCTTCACTATACTCAATTTATTTTTAAATTTAACCCATCTATAACAGCACGTTACGTTACTTGGGATTTGAATCCAGACCTCTTCTTGTGTAGGAGACCGAATTCGTATTCATTGATTCAGTGTTATCACCGATATATTTCGATAATGACCAAAATATATATTTTGGTAATGATAACGTATCTTATTGGTCTATCTCTTTTAAGTTACCTTAATCCACCTGTTAAAGAAGTAGTTATGTACTGAGCGCGCAAGACGTTGCTTGATTTTTCTTCACTTCCAGTCTACACTGCAAATCAATGCACCTCTAATACATTGCATCCAGTATAAAAATAATGAAATGTTGATAATAATACAATTATCTTTTAGATTTTCAGCCTCTATTTTCTGCATCGATGAAATAATGTACACCATCAGTATGTGGTTGTAACCATAGCCGCAGCTAGTAGTATTATGATAAATGTGAACATGTATTTATTTTGTTTTGTTCTATTTTTTCATGTAAACTGCTGAAATGCTGATAATGAAATATAAATGGTCATAGATTCCAACTAAAAGGTTGTTATATGTATTTGCACCTTAAAGTATAAAGATGAGTCTGTTGTGGGTTAATCTCATCATCTACAACCCTTAGTGACCCACTATCCGCGTATACGACCGTTCTTTTAATTTATTATAGAGTTTAGATGAATAGGACAGGGATGCATCCTCATGTATTGAGAAACATGTATTAATAGCGTTAGTGACTTTAGTAGACACCACTGGCTTGGGTTCTTGGAATTCACATAATATCTGGGCAGTTATAATTTTGTTTAAATATTAAAAAAAAGCTCGTTCAAACAATAAGAGGTACAGCCAGTAATTATAGCAAAGCACCGGCTGGTAGTTATTCCTCAACAATTCACCACTCTAGCCCACACTTACCTAACAATTTCTAGCCGTATTTTTTATCCGAAAAGGTTACCCAGATTCCAGACTTGACCTGTATTTAAGTAACAAAAGGTACTCTCGCCTCTGCTTGTAATTATCGTTTTCATAAAAGAACCTAGTCGCCATATAAAAAGGGAAAATTAAGGTTTCGCGTTCAAAGGCCCGGTACCTACAATAGAGATTAAATTTCCAGCCTACATTGTTTTAAGGTCGTATGTAGATTAATTTTAAGGACAATGCTTAAAAATAATAAAAAAGGAAAAAACATTGCGGGTTTTATTTTGCTTCAATCTTGTTTGTATTTGTATTTCGAGTGACAAGAGGTAAGTTTTAGTTTTTACCTCGTTAAGGTTTGTATAAAAAAAGGTACCTATATTGATAAAAATTAGCCATCTCCTTTTTTTCCGTAATTGTCGGGGATTGAGTGCTGGGAGTTTTTTTCCGCCCGCTTTTTTCTCCTAGTCTACGTTTTGCCTGAGGGGCGATCAAAGCGGATGTTTGTATAATGTTAAATGAATGACGTTCATTAAGTGTGCATAAATTGTACCTAATAATGAAAAAAGCTTTTGAATTTGAATTTGAATTTGTCATTACTTTCCAAAATTCGTTCTTTATTAGCGACACTATCGAATGGCGTAATAAATAAAGATGTGATATTTTTTCAGAATCAACGGGTTTTAGCTAGACATATTAATTTTTCATAAAACCAATGATGCACTTTTAGTTTTCATCAAAATCGGTTCCCAGACTCCTTTCAGCATTTTACGCTATTCCTCATAGTTTCGGATTTCCCCATCCACGCACACTCGAAAAATTCACTCTGTATACTGTGTAGTTGCCAAGATATTATTTTAAACTGCTTTTATATAACTAGTGTTACCTCGCAACGCCAAGGAATATACTACAAACTATGTCAATAAATTGTTCGTAAGTTTTCCAACTCCAAAACACGGTTTCTTCTTAAGAGAGTGTAACAAATTTCCATAGGTCGGGAATTTTGTGTTACTTCAAGTTTTTCCAGTTACCACCTGTTATAAATTTCTGATCGGTAAGTTATAAGTGGATAAGTTTTCTTATGATTTCGTCACATTGTGTTCGCATCGATATTTTTAAAGAATGCTTGAATTATTTGATTAAACGTCTTATAGATAATAATTGCCTTTATAGTATTTGTAAGTTATTTTAATTATCAGTCAAGCCTCTGTATTGACTAGAATTTATTTATTTGACCTTTGTAAAAAAATGTTAACAACTTCTCTCATCAACATTCTACCACTTCTATTAATTTATATCTTGTAACTGTTTCTTACAGAAATGGTAAGATTTGGTCAATATCTGAAATGTCTTTCGAAAACGCCATGGATTAATGTCGTCGAGCCGCTAGACCTACGTCATAACAAGACCGAAATATTCAGGACAGTTAGATGGATGCTTATTGATGCTATGCTATTATTATCAAAGAAGGTTACCGCCCATGACGACGTCTTCGCGAAATTATAGGCACTGAATTCATTAAAATCATAACTTAGAAGCCAAAAGGTATTCCATATGTATGGCGATAAATATCCCAAATAGGATTAAAAGTGCAACTGGGGCTGGGTTAAGGAAGGATGAAAGGTTTATGAATAAAATTATTAATGAAGTCAAAGTTTAAAATTAATAATAGATTCTGTATACATAGACACTTCCATTTTAACCGTTTTTAGTCCTGTAGAGGTTCGTAGCAACCGTAGATCTAAATTGTAGATCGCGTAGACAAACACGTAGCAGTGACAGTCGTAGAGCTTTAATATTTGACTTGTTACTTCAGTTCCAAATTTATATTTTCTGCAAGTTTTATTTTAAACACATTGATTGTCATATAAGTGCACACAACAATAAAAAAAATATTCGTATAATCGTAAATTCGAAAGTTTGTGTTTCAATACTTTGCAATTATTTCGGTATGCTCGACCGGACCTGCGAGAATCAGTGGAAGTCATCAGTAACACAGAATCGAAACTAGCGGGTTCTTATATTATTATAAATTATCGTGTCGTAATGTTAGGAAATATACTACTCCGAAACGGCTTGACCGATTTTTAGGAAATTTTATATTATGCATGTTCTGTAAGTCTGAGAATCGGCTACTATCTATTTTTCATACTCCTAAGTGATAATTTCTAAATGGTTATCCACCCCTAACATTTTTATTTTATTTTTTTGACAATTGTTTTTTATTTTTATTTATTAATAATCTGGCACTAAAAATACATACAACCCTAAATTTTCACCCTTCTGTCACCAACTCCGATTTTTAATAGTAATTTTAGTAATTAAATAATTTTTCATCCCGCTCGATAACTTATAGGTATGGCAAAACAACGTTTGCGGGGTCAGCTGGTATATATAATAATATATATGTATAAATCATGTGCTATATTATACATGAGCTTTTGACTAAACAAGTAGGTCTGCGCTAGGTTTTCGTCTTAGTTTTAAGGTTTAGAAACATGTGTCATGTACCCATGTACCCATTAATGACCCACTACAGGGTCGGGTCTCCTCTCACAACGAGAAGGATGTAGGCCTTAGTCCACCACGCTGGCCTACTGCGGGTTGGTGGACTTCGCATGCCTTTGAAAACATTTTTTTTGTGAACTCTCAGGCATGCAGGTTTCCTCACGATGTTTTCCTTCACCGTAACAGCAGGTGATATTTAATTTCATAAATCGCACATAACTTTTATTACAAAGTCATTGGTGCGTGCCACTGGGATTCGAACCCGGATCCCTCGATTCGAAGTCGAATTCTAAGCCACTGGGCTATCACCGCTGCATAGAAACATGTAAGTAACCTAAAATAAGAATTTTATATGAATTCTACGAAGATTATAAATATACCTCATTATAAAAGTCACCTTCGGTGACCAACCTCAATAAAAACAGAAAACTAAAGTAAAGAGTTCTGATATAATTATATTTTTATAATTATAATTATGTAGGTACGTTTCGATTAATATCATGTTTTCCCTTATACTTTCGTAGCTTTCATTTTACTTTTATTTTTTTACTTCAATATTGGGTATTCTGCTGTATGAAGTACGGTTCACGTCGTTTTTCATAAGTTTAACACAGTACGCGTACTGCTGCTGTGACAATACCTTTTGCGAGAATGTGATATTGCATTCCTTTGACAGCTCCCTCGTACTGGGTGACTGACATCTTCATAAATAAAGCGTATATTATTATTTATTATAACACACCGAATAACAACATTTCTTTATTAAATTACCCGGGGTTAAAGCATATGGATTCAATTGAAAATGCTTTGCATCGAATCTTTTGTTGTTCCATTGCTGAAAGTGTGACGAGAGGGGAAGCTTGAAGCTTAGTACCAATACCATGATCTTGTGATGTTCTCGAATCGTCCATAGGATCTCCGACTAGATTTAATGACTGTTAACTTGAAAACAACCGACACCGGCACTTACGGAATAACGGAAGCACGCGTGCTTTGCAGTACACGGGGTAACCATCCCGGAACTGACCGCGACCGACGCTTCCTAACTGTTTCATCGCTAGCTTTTATCGGAACTGTGTAGCGATGAGCATTTTAGCCCTCTGATGTTAAAACCCCGTTGCTGTTTTTGTATCTATAATTATATTTTTTTCAAAAGGGTCTAAACACTTATTTATTTTAATAGTTAATAAGGCAGACAACGGCAGCAGCCTTTATTTTCTGAATAAAATATAACACTTTATTTCCCGGCAATATTTTATCGCAACAGCTTTGCTATGATTTTACCTGCCATGAATAATAAAACGGTATTAAAAACCCAGTAATATCAACGTAGAAATTAATCCTATGGAAACGAATTACAGATTTGCTTTCTCCGGAGTAGATTTTCACTTGCTATTGTTAACTGAGATAAGAGGTACCATGTAGTACGTAATGAAAATTTGTAATAGAAAGACTACGTTCAGAATTAATTCTTGGAATATGTAAACTTAAAACAACGAACGGTATGATTGTGCTAACTGTATGGTCTAATATTTGTATAGAGTTTAATACTAGAAAGAAAACTAATAAAATAGCACAGATGGATTAAGATTGAAAGAAAGAGGTCGCCCTTAGCGATAAGACCGCTTTTTCTGTGTATAGGTAGGTATCTTATATGTACCTACTTTATTAATACATAATTATAATCTTGTTAATGATGTGCAATGAAGTGTTTTTGAACTGCATTGCTTGGATAACTGTCTCATCATTTGAGCATTCTTCCTTTTTCATGATGCTTTTAATTCGTTTGGCATGTTACTACGCAAACAATGTACTAGAATAATTAATATGTTACCTTTATGATTGACAAAAGTATGATTTTACCTATACAACAAGGCCCTGGTTCTCCCGACGCATAATCGTGAAACACCGAACAATGGTGTTGCATTAAACTTTTCACTCCTAAATAAATTATCCCAAAAGCGTTAACTAAAACAAGCTGTTGTTAAGTCTCTTACAAAAAAGGTGCTTGATATTATCGGAACTCAGCCTTTCATGAATATTTTATAATCAATTCCGGCGTAAGTGGGTCACAGGTGTGACGCTCTCTTGAGCTCAGGTGGTTTCGATGTGCAGAGTTATTATCGACCGGCTGTTAGGCCCTTCGGATCAAAACATGAGTAAACGAACCTTTGGGCCCTAAAATAACCGACGTGATGCACAGTCACGTAGTAAAGTTATCTACACATAGTAAAATGAGGTGTAATTTTTTAAGTGGTTTAACCATGGCAGTTTTAATTAAGCATCTAAAAAATGCGCATTGACTGAAATAAGTGTTTTCAGTTTTCTTTAAAATAATTTAGCCTCCGGGGCAGGGCAACCAAAGCGAATGGACATTAGTTACTTCAATATTATTGTTTGTATAATCTCACTTTCATCAAGTGTACGAGTATCTACATAAATGTATGATGCATAAAAATTGAGTAAGTAAGTATTGAGACAAAGCACTTACCATCTTATATTACGCTAATTACAATCTCATACACTGATTCTGTTCTGTTTTAGATGTCTATGGGTCGCTGAGGTCATTTAATACAAAGTTGACTGCTTGTTATTTTAAAAGCTTTTATTTAACTTGCAATGTATGTAAGTATGTTTGTTCGTGTGGAATCTTTGAACTCAATTTTGAAGTAGATAATATCTTCAAGCGATTGAGCTGAAATTTTGTATACACGTTTAGTGAGGATGACAATGCACGATTTGATTTGTGATGTCATTCTAAATCCAATATGACCATCCAAGATATCGGAATAGTTATTCTTAATGAATTTCTACACTATGGTTATCAAATGATAGACTCGCAAAAATAAAAGTTTTTTTTTTAGTTTTTAACATATATTTTATTATTGTTTTTGTCTTATAAAATGTCTGAATAAGTCAAAGCGATATGAAAAATACGCGTCCACATCAAACAACAAAAAAATTTTTCATATTATTTCAGGTCGGTCCTATACCTACAAGTTTCAATGAACTATGAGACGGTAAGTAAACATGAACTTTGCGAAGATACACATCCACAAATCTCAGAATGTTGATTCCACAAATATTTTTCCGTGACACAGACATTTGATCAAGTGAAATGAACTTGGGTCTCAAGATAGTAAGGGAAATAAACAGTGGAATACGGAATGTAACCCTATGCTAGCTCGGGACTAATGTATGAACCACAATATCATTGATTTGTTTTTACATAAACGCATTCAGCTGTAGGTCACTTGTGGAATTGTTATTTAATCTGGTATAGGCTGTAGACCTACTACAGCCTATACCAGATTGATTGTCCAAGTTGAAAAACCAAGTTGAAATACCCCCAAAAATCGTAACTTGCAAAAGAGCAACGGCTATTTAATTTTAAAAAGATCCTTATGAAAACGATGGGCGTTCTGTGATTTCACTTAAACTAACAATTTCGTGGTCTTTCTTGACGTTGCTCTGACAAATATTTGTGAGTCACACAAACATATGATCAAGGGAAATGACCTTGAGTCTCAAGAGTTAGTAAACCTTCCACTGCAGACTTGAAAACACTTTCTTCTAAACAGTTAAAAGAGCGTTAAAAAATAAAATTGTACGGCATAGTTGTATGAAGTTGAATGAATGATGAATATTTTTATTTAACGAATGGGTTGAAAATAAATAATTTGATTTCAAGAAATCTATTCTTTATAATTCATCCTAGATAAACATGACACAAATTGTTGGAGCTATAAGAATAATTAATTTTACCTAGATATATTTCATTACTACCACCGTCCACTATGAATACTAATGCTGAAGACATTCTCGTAGTTATTCTTAAATCCCAATTCTCCAAACGAAATTTAGGTCTGCCATGAGTCCGTATAGACATACCTACACTTTTTAAGGTTAGGCAGATAAATGGTGATTTTTACATATTATATACGAATAAATTAGTGTGTACAAACAATACAATTTACAATGTACAGTTCACTATGCGAACAGAGCAATTAGAAATTTGCTCAATTTAAGTTTATACTGAGAGAAACGGACAAATTTTAATATTTTCAAATAAATTCACTAGAAATAAATAAAATTTGTCAGTAAACACACCACTTACTACCAAAAGTTTGAGTTCTTTAACATGTACACATAGACAAGCATAACGTGTAGGTACATAATAGGTACTACATTTACATGCAAAATAATTTATAATTTATAAATTTAATAAATTATAATTATGTACTTACTCGAATTTCGACTACTTGGCGATCTCCAGTTTTGATTAAAGCCCAAAATGTATCAACACTGCCATACATTGAATACAAAACTAATAGCAAACATGGTGTAACTAGGAATTCTCTTACTCAACTGCGGAATACGGGAAAGAAATCGTTTCGCCATTAAGAAACAGGATGCTAAGGATCCTAATTACAAACTTGAAGTATTCCCGCGGACCTCGTTCACCTAGTTAGTAGGTAAGTTACGCCTCGCTTTCCGTCATTATACACTTCTCTTTGATTGCTTTTCCGCTGCCATATGAAAACGAGCAAATGCGACTAAATTTGTACGGAAGTTTCCTTAATTTCGAGCAGTTAAACTATTTGATTGGATTCTAAATGTGATTTATGGAAAAAAATCGAATGTACAACATTCTACGATTCAAATTAATAACACTCAGCAATCCCGTAGAAGACCCACTACTACTTATACCCTTATCTTAAACCCTTATAATACTTATACCCTTGTTCACCAGCATGATCAATCGGGAAGTGGAAACCATTCAAAATTCATTTCAAAATGTAATTTCCATAAAGAGTTTTCTGAAACGTCTGAAAGCTCAGCTTCAATATTTTTAAATAGTGAATTTTATTACGCGTGAAATCGATAATAATAAAGTTGTCATAGTTCATCTTACAAAATATTTGAAGATATGGCATTTTTGACAGTTCAATAAGTGTCAATTGATTTTGAACTCACATTCCTATTGCGGGTTGGTGAGCTTCAGATGCCTTTGACAATATATCGAGAGCTCACAAGCATGTGTACTACGTTTCCTAAATATGTTTTCCTTTAAGCGATTAACACACTGCCCCGCATCACGGAGCGTAGTGCGGGGGTACACGTCCATATATACAAAACTCATCCACGCGTGTACAGATGCGTTTTCTTTGGAAATAATTATATACATACTACGCAGCGTAGCGCGGGTGTGCGTGATCTAGCGTAGGACAGTTGTGTGAGTAGTACCGTCAATACTACTCACACAATATATGATAATAGCATTTATTTGTTGGCACACGAAAGCTAAATTTCAACTAAAATTTAAAAGACTGAAATAAAATACTGCATTTATTCACTTGTTTTGTATTACCGTTCGCGTTCCCATCAAGTGTTTTTAATCGCGTTGTATAAATTTCCACTGCGATTGCGGCTTGAAAAGTGTTTTCAAACCACAAATGAATAAAGATTTATTTAAAGCTGCGTGTAAAATTATGAAATTACTTTTTATAACTGAGTAAAGTTCCAAATTCCCTGTAAGCTTTGCAAAATATTTGGTATAAACTTTCATCTTTTATTAAATTGAATCTTATTATGAAGCTATATGCTCGTATACTTTTTACGTTGCTTTTATCATTATTTTTTGCCATACATTTGACTGAATATGATTGATTATATGTTTTTATGGAGTATGCTCCAGGTCTCACCTTGTTGTGGGGAGAGACCCGTGCCTAACAGTGGGCTGGTCAGTGTGGAACGATGTTTTGTTTTAATTTTGTTTTAAATTAAAACAAAACATCGTTGCTTTATGATGGTTTTAGGAGTTTGTTGTAACCCCCCAGGTAACGATTTCTTCCAGACAATTTACTTGGAGATTTTATAAAGTCGGGTCTTATTGTAAATTCATCAATAAAAACCAGTTTAAAATACCTAATAATAACTTATCCAAGCAAAATTGGACCTTCCTAGTGGAGGTCGGTCATAAGTCTGGCTTCAACTAACAATACAATTTACAAGTCTGTGACATAAACCCGTAAATCCTAACTAACATCGTTAATGAATGGATGCTATCGCCTTTGTTTATTGCATTTTGCTTGCTTCGAATTGTTTCTACAGACATATAATAATTGGATAGATATGGACCAGCATTCCACCCGCGATTCGCTCACGTGGAATGTATAATTATACATTGATTAGGATACGAAACTTAAATTTTATTAAATACAAATTGAAAGTTTATTTCTCATTTCTCATTATGAGAGGAGACCCGAGTCTGTATTGGGTGATTTATGAGTTAAAGACATATCTTAAAAAGGGAGTGAAATCCAAAAAGGTTCAAAACATTTTATGGTTTTGGCCGTGCACATACGGGTCAAGCTGTCTTGACTTTAAGCCGTTATTTTACTTAGTTTGGGGCCGAAATGGTTAAATAGGTGTTTTACTCACGTTGATACGTTTGAATGCTCGATATTTATTTGTTTGTAGCTAATGATTAATTAACTATTAGATATTTGGTCCAGCGAGAGATAAAATCATCCAAAAATATACTAATGCAGGTATTAGTATATACTATAAAACGTAGTACTAATAATATAATAAGCTAAAAAATTGCTTATTTTTTATGAAAAACTTTATTTATTTGAATAATATTTTCGAGCTAAATATTATTAATAATAAATCATTAAGTACTTACAGATAGTTCGTTTCAATTCTCATTTCCGTAATCCTGCTACTACATAATTATAAATGCGAATGTTTGTGAATATGAATGGATGTTTGTTACTCTTTCACTCAAAAACGGCTGAACAGATTTGGATGAAATTTGGTACATAAATAGATCATAACCTGAATTAACATAATATAGGATACTTTTTATCCGTACCTGCAATTCTGCACCAAGTTCTAATATCCACGCGGGCGAAGCCGCGGGCACTGTCTAGTAAATAATAGTAGTGGTACTACTGTAACGGGGTTGATCAGCCGACTTCAACATTAATTTGAATAATAGATTTCATTCCTTTGACCGCCTCAAAACAAATATGTTACGGGGGAGTTCGGAACTCCTTTAATTATGGACAAAATATCGTTTCAGCTGAATTACAAATGCCTGAGGGTCGCAGCCGGCCTTTGCCGCAGCCATAGCTCAAATTCTTCAAATATTTCAATATTAATTATTCGCTTTGATCTACAATGACTAATAACAGAATAGCGTTGAAATGATTAATTATAAATTCTGCATGATTTAAGATGATTTTAATAATCTTTTATGATTCCCCCACTGAGGTGGTACCAAATCTTCACTCACAGTACTTTGTCTATACCTACGTCATTCTATCACAAAGCTCTTGTGAAAAAAATAATTGTTTAGTAGAGAAAAAACTCATCAGTATCTAACTTACATTATATTTGTTTCTTACGTTCGCCTAGTACGGTACGTGAAATAACATCCGTTTATTATCATTTTATAATTATTGATCAATTTATTATTATGTTTATGTATAATGTAATTCTGATTCTGCCCGCTTTATAAAACAACTACAGCTGCGGATTTTCTCTAATATGAATGGATGGATGTTAGTAACTTTTTCTCGCAAAAACGGCAGTAGAAACATGGATTTATAGGATACTTTATATCCTTCTTTGGACCAAATTTGTAAAATCCACGCGGGCAAAGTTTAGTCCAATAATAAAAAAAATCTGTTCATGACTCACCAGTTCATCCATGGCTACTGCCGAATCTCACTTTAAAAAAGATTCAACTTTCTATACTCTTTTTATTGTAGTATCGAGTTTACGAATGTTTCAGCCAAAGTTAAAAACGGTAGTAGATAAAAACGACAGGTGAACAAAATCGACTAAATAGAATCAGGTTGAGCCTGGAGGGGTATTAATCGAGAGTTCTCCCCATACCTACGTTTTGTACTACCGCGCCACCCGACATTGATGGTTCGATTCGTTTTTTATTAAAACTTGTTTCGCACAAACAATACTACAAGTGTCTCCATCGCTCGTAAAAACCTGTAGAGAATTGCTTTCTTACCACACAAATATTCACATAAAATTTTTGTTAGCTTATAATAAACTTTAAAAACCCTCATGCAAAGATAACCTTACCCTGTCTTTCTCCTTAACGTTAAAATTCTGTTTTTAATTTATAAAAAGATAATAAAAAAACCTATATTCCAAAAATTTGCCTTGTAGACTCAGTTTTGGTTTGGCATCAATAATCGACGACGCGTAGCTAGCTTCGTGTCGCTAACTAAGGAGGGAATTTCATTGAAATACATAGAAACTAGTGTCGCTGGCGACACGTCGTCCGCTGCCGCTTCATGTCGCCCGCTACCAACTTGCACCTTTATTGTACTGCTGTAAAAAATGTAGCTTGAAGTACGAAAATACCCATTTAATTTGCCACTAGTCGTCTATCAAATTACTGTCAAATATACCTTCCTAGACTAACGCAGAGAATTTAAATAGGACACAGTTGTAGTTCGATATATGAAACTGAATATTAGAGCAGTTTCTCATAGTCATTGTGACAAAAGATAAATGACTCTCCGTAAGCCACGTTCACTGAGGCCAGGCTTAACTGAAGGCGGGGAGTATTCTTCAATAGGTGATAATGAAATTTTGCGGCTTTTGTATAGGCAAATGGGTTTTGTATTGCTACTTTTTGTGATAAAATGAAACAATAGAGCGCGCAAGCCATTTGTTGGTAAGTAGTCAATGCATCCATATACAATTTTAGCATCGTAGTAGACAATAGTTTAGTTTCGGTTGTTTGTATTAAAAAATCAGTCAGGGCAGTATGGTCAGGACAGGTTTGTGTTAAAAAATAAACCTAAAAAAGGGCTTGCAATAAAATATTTTATATTTGCAATGTACCTACTTACAAATGAATGATATTAGTCATGGAGTGCATAAAAGTTGACAACCTTAGTCCTTTACCGAAAACCCATGGGGGTTTATATAATATTATTATGTCAATGATCATTTGTATGGGAATATCTATGTTATGGTACCTACGGCTTAACTTATGTATAATCGAAATCTGCACTGCTGTTTTTGTATAACGATACATCTTTCCGCCTTTTCCGTTGCTTACAGCAATATTGGAAAAAGTTAAACATTCCCATTCCTTTTTTTAATTTTTTACTCCCCCGGACCGTGGAAATGTAAGTTCCGAAGTATCGTTCGTATCCAATCGGTTCAGTTCATTTGGAGAATTTGATTCCGCTGAATAAAAATTGGAAGCTTGTCTGAACTAATTTTGACTGAAAAATGTTCAATAATGTTCTCATTTAAATTCTGTGAACAAGAAATCAATTAATGGTTTTAATTATGCAAAATCAAAAGGTTAAGCATTTCACGGCTCTTTTAAAATTAAAGTAATTTTAATTTAGTATCTATTGTAAGTAAACGCCCAAAAATACAAATTTTAATTTAAAAGGCTGGTGTTTTCATGAAAAAGATCCATCTTTCTTAGTTCAAACTTTTATAAGATTAGTTTTCTAATTTTTTACTGTTAGTCTGTGTGTTTACGAAATACAAAACACAAATATCATAGGTACGGTGGGTTATATCTATGGGGCATATTTATCGTACACGTAGCTTTACCTCCCACGCCGAACTGAAAAGTTTACAATTGGCCTTTATGACGGATTTTCATACAAACTGTAACTATATATTTCATCGTGGAACGTGATCGTGGCCCTGATCATACAAGTTAAATACAACTTGACGTGAGGCCTTATACTAAAACTCAACACATATGGTTTTTGCGTGAAAACGGAAAAACAGAAATAGTTACTGTGGCATTCATATATATATTGATGAATTGATTCACAAAAGTTAGAGAAAACAAGAGACAATTACATACGTTCAGGGGACCCATTTATATTCAACCTAAGAGTCCCCATGCGAGTTTGTATGGGTAAAGAATTTATAAAAACATTATTGCAAAGAAACGTTCTTTTGAGAAGTTTAATCTTCCTCCATAACTTACAAAGGCAAAATACTCCGTTCCTTTATTCGCCCTAATCTCCCTTGCAAATGTCTAAACGTGCTCAGATATTTTTCATATTTCCGACACGATTGAGGATGGCTTAACAGCTTCTTTCAATTACCTACAGTATCCCTGAACTGCGAAAGATTCAAATTAACGACCAGTTATATTAGTATTAAATGTAGGCACCTAAATTTTGGGTAAAATAACCGAAAATCTTTAGGTATTCGGATCATTTTTTGCTATTTTTAATATTTCCTATGAAAATTTAATGAATTTATTCATTAAAGTGAAACTACTACTAGCGACTTTAAAATTTAGTCCAAATTATAGATTTTAGAGTACCACACCTGATGAATGAAAAATGAAAAAAATCCGTTCAGCACTGTGTTACACTTTCGCCGTTGCTCGATACATTTGCACAAGTATAGATAACAGCATGACTTCTCGAAAAATGACTTCCAGCTCTTGAGCTATAAGTGATGATTGTCACTCTTGCTAGTTAAGTTTGGGAACTAACTTGTTTGAGAGCCGTCCTCAACTTTTAGCTTTGCAAGTTTGGTCGTTTGGTAATTTGGTAAAACCCACTCTCGTAATATTAACAACTCCCCCGAAACTCATATAAAACTTTTATTAGACTTTTAATGTATATCCATGGCAGTCTTAGTAGATAGCTATAATGTAGAATATAATAAGGAACTATCTACTATTTCTAACGTGTTTTGTATCCTCAATAAAAATGTTATAAGATGTGCGTACATGCGTGCGTATATGCGTCTGAAATATAAAATAAACCAGGGTAACTAATACTTCAGACTCATAAAACATTCTTCATTTATTTTCTTTTGGTAGTGCCGGTTTGTTTGGCATCGAAACAAATCAATTTTCTCCCTACACATGGAAGATCATTATTTGAGTTAAATGCCAAAATTTTTCATTATTTCAACGGCCCAATAAAAGTTTCAGTCGTTATGCTCATAAAAACATTTAATTAAAACATAGTGTGGGTAATGAAATTCTCCCGTACAGAAAAACTTCAGATATTGGAATGACTCGAAGGCAATATTAATTGCTTTAATGAATTTATTCTTAGTAATGTGGCTTTGCTATGAGACTTTATTATTAATGGAAAATATAAGCGGATGAAAACAAGAAAAAAATAGTATTAGAAGAAGAAAATGCTGTACTACTTTCGAGATTCCATTTCACTGTTTTGAATAAATATTAAACTCAATGAGAGATAGCCAAATAGTCGAAATTAGACTATAATTTAGTTTTATCTTAATTTAAATGTGACACATATCGGAATCATGTTTATCGAAGTATGCAATTGAGCATGACAAATTACTCAAACCTGGTAAGTTAGTGTGCGTGGCGTGTTTTTTGATGAATTTCATGTTCCTATTTCTAATGCATTTATTTCAAAAATATTTGACTTTAACACATTACTTGATTTGAATAAGTGAAACCTTTCCACGCGTGTTAAGACCGTCCACATACCTATGAGTGCCAAGTTTAAGTAATCAAAACAAACTATAAATTACACAGAACACCCTTACCCTCGTCGGGAAAAGTCGTAAATAACCACGCGACTGACTGACAGTCCGATCCAAAGATTCATTAGCCTAACGCGCCAGAAGGTAGGTGACTAAGTAATAGGTGTACCTTTTTGCGGTATAAGCCTTATAAGGTATCGTTGAGTGACCACTAACTCTGATGTGAATGTAACTCTTTTAACGGAACCTTTGAACGTGATTTTTACATAAAACGATGGTAAATTCAAACTTCGCAGCAAGGACCGGTGAATACGAAAATAAAATAAAAATAGTATAAAGTGGATGGAAAAAAGGAGATTATACTATCACCAGATTTCTTTGAATGAACAAATCCACACAAACTCGCAGAAACAAATAAGGAACAACGCGTTAATTGCGTAACTAATCTCTTGAGTTGTATGTGTGAGTTGAACAGGGCAATACCTTGTATTTTCCTTATGAATTACTTCCTCTAGTTAACTCGATAAGAAGTAACTAACCGTTACAAGCAACGTGATTCATCGTCGGAATGTTAAAAGAAAACTCACAGTTTTCCTCATATTAGTATAAGAAGGTATTTATTTATTTTGATACATACAAAAAAGAAGACAATTTATGATTAAACCATTTCACATTCTCTACCAGTCCAGCGAAATAATTATAAAAATCAACATCAAATAGTCATATTTCACAGTACCTATACAGTATTTGTGTCATTATGCCATAATTTACACAAGCAGCCTAAAATTTAAATTAAAATATTTTTATGTACAATTTGACTACAATCAATATAGAATAAGTGGAATAGAAATAAATAAAATGATTTTTTTATCAATCCATTCTTGAACAAAACGTAGTTCCTAATGATAACTTGAAATTATAATTTATGTAAAAATTAATCGCTGTCCATTGGTCTCGCTAAAACTCGAGAACGGCTAGACGGATTTGGCTAATTTTGGTTCCGAAATGACAGGATAGTTTAAACGGTGAGAAATATTTATTTGGAAAAGCAAAGTATAGTCGGGTCGGTTACCAGATATTTTCGGGATTACACGTGTGTGTGCCGAAACGGTAAAAGTGACTCTTTCCTCACAAATAACTTCCACTAGCCAACTTGATGAGGAGCAACTAACCGTTACAAGCAAAGTGATTCATCGTCGACTGCTTGAAGGACAATTTGCTGTTTTTTTTCCGAAAAACTATAATATAAGGTCCCTGTTTTCCCTATATACGAATAAGTATGAGTATCTATACACTTTTCCGGGTTCTTACTATATGCTCGCTGTTGCCATGGATGGTTAAATTTATTTTAGTTCACACGGCTCATTTTAAGTCCGCGATGGCCGCGAATACCTGCGTGGATTAACATAAGTAATATAGGATGCTTTAAATCCTTTAGTGGACCAAGTTTTAAAATTTCCGTGGACGAAGCCGCGGTCAAACTCCTTTATATTTACTTATAATTATTTAGTCCTTTATATTTCATCCAAAACTGTGTAACAAGACAACGCAAGCAAAGAACGCATTATAATAAAAGAAGGATGCGCTCTGTAGTGTGCTGAATTGTAGAAGTTTAAAACATATTTTTGCATTAATGCGGACTTCGCTTTACATAAAATGGTACTTGAGTAGAAGCACTTCGTCTTATGAACCCTAGTACTCGCCGTCTACTTCATTTAAGTTGCGGCTGGCATTAGGCGACGAAGTGACGTGACTGCGTTATATGACATTAAGAATATTATCATATTCTAGTATTTTTTACCAAAAGATAATCGTCACGCTGCTAAATCTTAACTCTTGGTATTCCTATTCATCTTACGGCAGTCTTACGGCATTTTATCCAACTCAATTCAAGCCCTGCGTTCAGCTTCTAGTTATCTTGTACAGGCGACACACGATTAAGTGAGCTCACATAATTCCAGATTCAATTCACTTGGAAATTTATTAGCTGCCGTCAAGCTTGCATGCCGTCATATTGCATGACTTGATGGAATAATGTATGTATATTAAAATGGTGAAAGAAGTTTACTTGTTTTAAATGTAGGTAAAGTTAAGCCACCATATCCGATTTGCATCGATAGGTCTTCTTTACACCTCGTCGGAGAAGTAATTTTATTAAATGAACAGAATAGAAACGATCAAGAAGAAAAATATCTAAGAAAATTATTAAAGAACAATTAAAGTGAACTAAACCACGCTGCATGTGCAATAACTAGTTTTATAATATAATTACGATCTTTAATTAAAAGAAAACTCCTGCGGCTCCGACCTCGGTTCTACAAAGAAAACGTTATCCAGAAAGTTCTAGAAAGTTGTTTTAGCATGATAATTTGTTTTTACATCTTTGTAGTTTTGTGTGACCTGTTTTAGTTTTAAATAAAAAGACATGTTCACATTATTAACTAAATAGGACAAGTGTAATAAAATTGGCCTTTAGTTCCCCGGCCGGTGTAGCTACTCGTACATAAGACAAAGTGGAGGTCGCGCGGGACCACAACGCAATGAGCAGCTCATTTACTAGGATTTATAACAGTGTCGCCATGTCGTTAGCCGAGTGGCAGTGCGAGTAGTTAAAGCTATTATTGCCTATGATAAAAAATATTTTGCTCTTCTTACTTCTGGTCGCAGGTATTTTAAAACTTATAGTGGCGCGAAATGTATTTCTATGCCACTGAAAAAAAATATGAATTACAGTGGCCTAGTAGACATTTTTATTTCACTTTCTGAAACTATTGAAGTGACTTATACACTGGCTTCGACATAAGTTAGGTATGTACCTACCTATTAAGATTCCCACCAATAAAATAAAATGATTTCATGCCCATTATTTAATGGATATCAAATTATAAGGGTCTTTAAAAGAATTTAAAAAAGAACCTAGGTTTAATTTGACCGAAGTATGTAAATTCATATATTTTGCTAAGAATATCGTAGCTTTTATTCTAAGAATTATAAAAATAAAGTGTTAGTATGGTTAAGCATTTACTCCAGCGCACGGTCCACGCCTTACTTACGTACGTTAAACCCCGTAGAAATAAGGATGGACGATGTCCATTAAGGACCAAGAAAGGTCGCACGGGACCACTAAGGAAGGACTCGTTTAGTCAGATTTATTGCATGCCTGGTAGTTCCCTATAATGCCCTCACAGGCATGTGAAGTGCCGCAATTAGCCAGCGTGGTGGAATAAGCCCTTTCCGTTGTGAGAGGACACCGGCCTTGTACCTACTCACTAATTGGTTGCAGACAGAACACTACCCTTAATCCAGTAGATGAATATGAGCACAAGTTCCCCTATACAAGAAGAACAAGCACTCTCTTTCGTGAAAATACACAATAAATTATAATAATATTAATAAAAAACGTGACCACCATTATAGTCATTTCAAGGAGTGTAGGTACTTGCCACTTACAATCCGGACATGTCTTCTCGGTTTAAACTTAATGTGGGGATCAGATAGCCTGTAACCTCAATTACTAGGTACTATTATTCATAGATTCATTATAAAAAGGGTCCCTACGTTTTTCAGGTGATCTTCAAATTATTTACAGGATGAACGGTGCTTATTCAGTCAAAGTAGGTTCGCGGTACCTACGAAGTTAATTTGCTCAGATTTATCACGCTACGGTTTCGGATTGATTGACATACATAGCTCCGCGGGTAGTGTGGATCGCAAACGATCAACTATGTTAAGCGACCTTCGAAGCCGTCAGTTAGAGGATGCAAGCGGCTATTTACGGTTTACTGTGAATGTTGATGATCTTTAAATGAAAGAAGGAAAATATAATAACGTATTGTTCATTATTACGACTCTTAGGGTGTCTTTCTACTAGAGATATACCTACTATGCTACACAGCGCTATACAGCGGTGATAGCCCAGCGGCTTAGAATTCAATCACGAATTGAGGGGTCCGGGTTCAAATCTCAGTGGCACGCACGCACGTGAAGGAAAATTTCGTAAGGAAACCTGCATGTTCAGAAAAAAAGGTTCTCAAAGGCATGTGAATTCCACCAACCCACAGTAGGCCAGCGTGGCCAGGCATTCATCATCATTACATTCATCTCATTGTAAGAGGAGACCCGACCCTGTAGTGGTTCATTTATGGGTTACTGACTCGTTGCTATATATGTGTTTGAAATCCGCCAATCATACTCATTTATCTACGACTAGAGTAATTAAAAAAAAACGAATAGGTAAAGATTAGGAGGCAACAATTAGTCAGTTACTCTCTATTGTTTTATTCTAGGGTGTAAGGGCCCCAATCTGCCTGGGTTCTGTATTAAAACGGTACCAATAGAGAAGTCGCGTCGACGGAAATTGAGGCTGCCATTCAATTCGTCGCCGATTCAAAGTAGCTGTACCTAATAGGCACCTATTCAGTACGAAAAGGCATTATTTGGGTAAAGTAGTGAGAAGTTGACAGGGTATTACTGTTTAAATGAATTATAAAAAAACCCTAAGCAGGGACATAAACATGTCCAATCTTCACTTTAAAGAAAGGAAAACCCAGCAGCATACTTAAGCCTTCGAAGATCTTATGTCCTCGACATACGAGTAGTAGACGACTGGTTTTCGTGTGATGATCGCATTACGATTTAACACTGACAGAGCCCGCGCTTTGGCCTGCAGCCAAACTGACACCCTTAACACGCTCGGCCAGATTGCCTTCCTGTAATATTTTTCTGTTTAAATATCACCTTAAATTATCATTATCTTCATGACTTGCTGTGAAGCAGCAAACTTACCATGTAGGTAATTGGGTGTTGAGGTGTGGTTCTTGAGGATTTTTTCGCTACTTCTGCTTAATGTCAGGTCCATCGCACCCAATGCGGGAGGCTAACGTAGAATAAGTGTAATGTGTAAGTATACCAGTTTGACTCCACTGCTCGGTAGCGCTATCGGCAATTGGCTTGGTGCCACGCAGATATTGTCCCAATAACCTCGACAAGATTAGTTACACCAAATCCGACTGCGAATTGTTTAGATTTAGAGCCTTATATCGATATAACGATCAGTGATTTCTACAGTCGATTCTGTGAAACTTCAGGGTTCCGTGAATGTTTAAATAGGCTACAATATATAAAATACTTTTTTGGAAAAGCCATCGGCTTCGGTATTGGTTTAAATTTAAATAACCGGTTAATTTCAAAGGGTATTGAAAGGTTTTTTATAGCCTCACCAATTAAAAGAACAACCACGTGTCCAACTATAGGGAAAATTTAATTACCCATTGTAAGTGAAGTTCCCTTCAGATCTCAATGCCATCTAGTCTATCGCAAAGGCAAACTTAATTACAGTTTTCACACGTGCCATTAATTCATTTAGCAAATTAATTTAACGTACAAAGGTACACGAAGCTTTTAGCATTATTGTACGATGATATGAAATTATGAAGTAAAGTTAAAGTAAAAAGCACACTTTGATTTTTGTGTTGTATAATAGATGGCCCACGATCTATTGTTAGAGAAGGTTGTGATTTTAAAAATGTAAGTTTGAGTGTATGTGGAACTAAAGGGCAGTTCCTGGAACTGGTCTGGAATGGTCTGGTGAAAAAATAATTCGTAACTTTGTAGGTGTGAACCTAATTTTCTAAATTTATCTTTCTAAGATGTAGTGTTCTGACAATGTTATGTGTTTTGGTTCGTGGGTTACAGTTTGAAGAACTAGGTATACATAAGGAATAAGCTGAATACTTTGCGATACTCTTTATCACAATCTGTTCGGACAGTAATAGTTAGTAGGTATTCTTTGGTTTAGGGTGGGGATCGGCAACCTTTTTTGAGAAGAGAAAAAAATTACAATTTACAAAATTTCGGTTGTTAAAGAGCCACAAAAATCATTATTGCCTACAATAAATAATGCTTGTAAAGTTTTTGATAAAAACTGATCTATTTATTCATAAGTAAAATATCTATCTATTCATACATTCATTCATTCCGACGGCGGCATCATTCGAGAGCTTCCGATTCACTAACGACAATGACGACTCGTGGAAGGGATCCGGTGAAAAGCGAGTCCAAGTGGCTGAGAAGAAATGCCTAATCCTCATTAATCAATTCAGAACGATTAATATTTTTTATTTAATAATTAATTATAATATTGCGAGAGTGGCTCGCGAGCCGCAGGTTGCCGACCTCTGGTTTAGGGTACAGTAGATTTACGCTAACTCCGAACAAGCCATGCTCTCCAAATGGCGCGTAAATCCGCATTACCCAGTGCCTTGTCCACATTCATCCTGGTTAACTCCATTAGTTTCTATGGAATGGACATGGTACTACTTTTAAAATGCAGCGATGGTTATGTTTGGTCTCTTATTCACGAGTTCCAGATTCAAATCTCAGGCACGAACGTTAAAGCAACTCATCATGAGGAAACCTGTGTGCCTGTGCCTATTCCTGAAAGTTGCCGAACCATCGGAGCGTTAGTAAGGTAGGATGTGGTTCAAATAAATTCTACTAGATGGCAATAAATTCAGACATTCAGAGTATTGTATTATAATTTATTCAATTTTATTATTATCATTATTATAAGAATAAAAAATAAGTCGTATTTCATTAACAAATGACGTCAGTCATCCATAATATCATACATATGTAGGTACATAAACAGATACTATTTTTATTTTTTAACATAAAAGTATATGTTGAAAATGAATCCAATAGTAAGTAGAAAGTCAGTTTACCTACTTGATGAATGATGAATTTACTAATGATGTCAAATTATCTAAGAGTTGAGCTTTCGAAAAGCCATAATAATATGGATAGTTGGATACCTATCGCCATCTAGTTAGCTGGCGATACATTGCAGCAGTATCTAAAGCTCTTAACATGCTTTTCTATACTAAAACGTTCTACTGAAAAGCTTTCCTGTGAAAGCTTAACGGTACGTTACTCTAGTTCCAACAAAATATACCAGGTGGCAGCGCTACCGACATACATTACATTACAGTACAGATTCCTGTTGCCGCACTAATTTACGTTACCTATTATTAAAATAGATCTTGAATAATTAATTTTAATACGTAAGAAAGTTTAGAAAGCTCATTAATGTGTACTTTCCACTATTTCATTTCAGTGAACCTTTGTGCGTTTAGTAGAATCATAACTATTGAGTTTAAATTTGGACTGCTTTATATACCTACCTATCTATAATATTATGACTTTCGCCACATTCCAGACATCGCCACATTACGGACCTTCATGGAACTAGGATATCTAATGTTGCCATACTAATGCGATAGGCACGCTACAAATCTAGATTGCTTTTATTATTATCAATTTTTAAAGAGTCTATGTGGTTTGAAACAATAAAATGCAAAATCGTATTTGTGAATAATTACTGGGTCGTTGATAGTAAATAATATACGTGTTATCATCTATTTTAGTGCAGTATTGATATTGCGCAAATCGCAAACTGCACATGAGCGTTTGATGTGTATTATCTCGTCCGACTTGACGTGTCAGTATCTGTAAAAATTCGCGTTAAAGTGCCGGATGATGCACCCGTAAATAAGACAAAGTCGGTAAATAAAAAATGTGCGTAAAAGTGTATGTTTGCAGGTTGTGTTATCATACATATTATTGAAATACATATTATTTTTTGTCATTGGCGGCGTAAATCGTAGATTTTTACGCGGTAAGTTAAATGTCAGTAGAATAGTTGACATGTCTTGTTGTAGTGGACTGTGAATGTTTAAATGTTAGTGAAATACTATTTGTTGTAATAAAGTTATTTTTGTTGTACTTATGTTGTGATGTGATATAGGGTTGCGTACGTATGTTATGATGACGTAGATATCTATAACACTCAACAGTTTATAGTATTCATTGTTCAGAGAATGTATTAAAAAACTTCCAATTAAAATTCACTAAAACTTTGGGATCCAAATGAGACGACCAAGGCCACATATAAGAAAAATTTATTAATATAAAATGCAATATGCTACAATGACATAACTCAGCCCCTAATGGAGGGGGCACAAAATGTACACGAGTAACGCAATATTCATCGAACTCAAAAGAGAAAGGATTAATAGATTATAAGTTACACCATAATGTAATATAGACATACCTGTATAGCAGAATAATTAGCAGATAAATATTAAAACAAATACCGTAAAGGGATCTGATGCCAGGATCAAGCTGGATATGTTATTATATATTCCTCTTTGTCATGAACATACACAAATATGTTAGCCAATACAATAAACAACAGTAATAACAAATATACGAGTAGAAACATACAAGAGGATATAAAATTATTGATACATTCAGCTCCGTACAGAAATTTGGTAAAATGTGAATTATTATATTAAGGACTGTACCTAAGTTATCAATAAATAATTTTAAACAATTTCAATCATTTTCCTACTTGTAATAATTGGGACACACAACTTGAACACATATTTAGGTGTTTTATACGGAGAACGCAGAAATTAATATGAAGTAGGTACATACATAACATTTTTTGCTTATGAAGCCTGATTGTACACAAATTTTTATTTTATAAGAAAATATGACAACCCTCGTAACAATTACATATTTTTATGTTATGAAGCTTTAAATATGGAATAAACAGTATATATCTGAAATCCAGTTTATAAAAAAAAAATGGCCAGCACCAAATCTAACATAGAGTAGTTATAATATTCATAATCAAAGCTGTTTCAAACTTTGACTTCTTTATTATATTATTTATATTCTTAATAAGTTAAGTTAAAATTTAATTGCCACATTGATGCTTAGACTTTTGAACTTCCATACATAAGTGTATGGAACATTCGAAATCGGTAGGAGACGCAACAAACGATCTAGTTATAGGCTGTAAAAATACATGATTTTTTAATAAGCGGGTTTTCACCCTAAGCACGATAACAAAAAAAATAACAAAGATTGCGCTACATTTTTCTTAGTATTGTCATCGTTTCGAAGGCTCGTTGCGAACGAACACATGATATGACATTAACAATGTTGCCACTTAAAACAAATTAATAGATCGGCATTTTAGCGCAATATGGCATGTTTTCGTATTTTGTCAATCAAATTAATTCTTGAGCTACATTATTAAAAGTGTGATGCTGCTAACACAGGAAATATGTATACAAATTGTAAATTGAGTTTTTCACATCAAATGACATGTCGAAAAGAATGATTTATAACATAAATTACTAAATTTGATCCCCTTACAGTTGAAAAAAATGTTTACACACAAAACGAACCCGTCCAGATAATAAGCATATTGGAATGTAAAACAGAGTGTACATTTATAAAGAAATTGGTAAACAGTAGTTAGAAAATTACAATTCAGACAGTTTTATTACTTAGTGTAAGAATATTTATAAATTTTAATTAGCTCTATTAACTCACAGTCAAGTATACTGCACGTGGTTATATTGAGGGCGTCTCACATATTTGAGGGAGAGATGCCCAGCGGGCCGCCACCTTGGGGGCCATATTGTAACTACTATACAACTTTATTGCCCACTGAATTACATTAACATTACGCTGGTAACCATACATTCTGTGGTTCACCAAAATATTTATGAAGACAGAGACAAATCTAATCGATCAAAAACTTTTGAGAAAAAGAGTTAATACACCAATCAACTAACATCCATATCATTCGTCATTCATATCATTCATCATCATAAGAAAATCGTTCTAAAAATCCAAGTAACTCATTTTATCACTTTCACAATTAAAACCTTTCAGTTTCACGGGACCACGAGCCCAGACATCGAACTAACATACAACACGTTGGCGAAAACCATCTTTCCTTTACAATACTCACCCAAAATCTATCACATTAAACCAATGTACACTACAATACAATATTTTATCCTTGTTCTATTATACTTATTCTATTTTAAACAGTCATCTTACATTATAGTGTTTATTGACTACCAATTTTAAGGTATAGAACATTTTAATAGTGTTTTTAGGCAAGTGGAAAAACAAAGTAAAGGAATAATAATTAATTCATGTTTTTTCCTTGTCATTTTTATTTGTTTCTCCATTTTTAATAATATTATAATATGGTTTTATGTTATATTATTATTTAATTTTATGTATTACACTTATCTTACCACCTGCTCTAAAAACATAGCATAGCAAGAGATATTTCAGACTCATAAATTTATTAGAAGCATGCATATATTATATCGATACACTTACAAAACTTTTGCTCATGTTATCAGCTAAGTGAATATACTCAAATCCGGGGGCACGGTAGTGCCCCCGCCAATTATTTTATAAATCTAAACAACCGGACTTAAAAAAGAATTTTCATCTAACACACGAATAGCGCAATCTGCCCTGAAATAACAAGATTTAACTAGTGAGCACTTTACCATCCAAATAAATGTTATTTAGAGATCGCGGAGTCAACTGGGAAAGACTGAGATTACATAAAGTATCAAAAATGTAGCATCTTTAACGATTTTATATGATAAACGCAATCTGAGTAGGTATTCCATAATATTTACAACTGACCTGTGTAACCGAGGATTTAATATTTTTTTCAATCTCCTTCGAAAACAATGTTTTTAAGTTTACTGTGGATGTTGTTACAGTTAGGTATGTAATAATATGCGGTTCGTATTTAATGAACCTTCGGGCGCCTTCAAATTAGCCGCGTAGTGCGGCGCTGCGGCAGCTTCAGACGTGCTGCCTCCGCGCGACACCCTGCGGCTAATTTGAAGACGCCCTCAGAATAATCTTTGAATTTCAAAAAATAAATTTGATGGGATATAACTTCTTAGTTTATGTGTGTTATTAACAAACGATGACACAGCTTATGTTGCCACAAGAACACAAAGAGAGGCACCATTTTTAAAGATAAAATACTAAATATAGTAAACAGCAAAATCAACATTTGTCAATGCTTGATAGTGAGTCATTGTATTAATTTTCGTTAACCAATTAACATTTAAGAAAACGTTATTTCATCTAAATACAATAAAATCTCAAATTTAAAAACCAATTATCATATTATCTATAGGGTTAAAATTTTGAAACTTTGTATAAGAATTTCAATCACTTCAAGAAATCAACAGGTACTTTTAGAAATTAATAAATAATTTAAGCGTCCACTTTGTATACAAGTACGCTAATCTCTTTTAAGAAGTTTTTTGCACTTTTACATCCAATAAATACTTATTGGATTCATTAAATACTTATACAAGTATTTTATGAATTTAGCTTTCCGTTTGACACGTATAGTAAGCAATAGGGTATAAGCAAAGACGCTATAATCTAATAATAATAATTTACTATGGCAATTATGCCTATACATAAATAGAAAAATGTAAATTGTGATACTTTGTGATTAAATAATACCAAATCAAGAATAATCACAGCGATCATTATATTTTTAAAAACCAATTACGCTAATATATTATATGAATAAATACTTATAAACATGTATCAGCAAATATCGTCTAATGCACAATACGATTGTGCCTTTATTAACCCTATCTACAGTTGATTCAGAAACACACAGCCGCAAATTTAATCCAAAAATTTTGCTATAACAAGGTATAATTTATTTAACCACATATGTATAATTAAGACTGTTTAGTTATTAATTTATTAAGTTATCAATATATATTCAATTGTATAATTTAACTAGGAGCTTCACTACTTATGCAGTTACACACCAAGTGCATATTAATTTAATTATAAATATATTTATAGATATTACTCTGAAGACGAAATCTCGCCCTCAGCACTCAAGCACATGCACGTTACATAGACATTTTTTTCTACGACATATTCTATACGTTTGAACCACTATAGGTAATTGAATAAACTTATGAATCACATTTTTAGATTTTTACAGTAAGTTTCTTATGATATTATAATATATATCTCAGTGTCCATTTCATACGGCATCTACAGATTTAATTTTATTAAGAAGTAAATTCAGAAATATTTACTTTTACTCAGAAACTTTAAACCTGCAAGCACAGAAAATGACAAACACTTCACGCCACAAGTGGGTGACAACTTCTAAATTCGATATTCAACTTACCTATAGTATATTTGTACACCCATTTACCTACATTCATACGTATTTTTATAATAAGCATTTCTAATCTCATATTAAAATTTATCAATTCATGGGCTAGAGCCCATATGTTAGAGGGAGTAGACTCTCTAACATATTTATTTTAATAAACTCAAATTCATTTTGTATTTGTTTAAATAAATAAGTAATCAGATTTTTCTCCTAAACTCTTGTCTTTGCCAAAACTATCTATTCCAAGACTCAATTCAGTCAGCAACCAGCATCCAATCATTTTTTCTAAAATATGTGCTTTCCAAAAACCCTTTCCAAATCACAATAAAGTACATTATCTAGGTATATTTACTAATAGAATAACACCCTTTGCCTTCCAAGGAAATTTTAAAACTACACATGGGGAAACGAAAATATTCTTTTATATTTTTAAATACAAAATCTGGTACGACTAACTGTTACAATTTTTTATATTCTTTTTTTTTTTGGGATATACAGATACTAATTTTCCGTTGTATATGGAATTACCAAAAATGGGGAAGACTGATAAATTGGCCCCCAAGATAATTATATTTTAAACATTTACCGAACAGCCATTTTAATATATCACGTAAAGGTTGAATACATAAAGGTTTCTATGAGGTACTATTTATTAGGCTTCCTTGAATGATCCTAACACATCTAATATGGCAGTAAGTTTTCCAGTCGCAGTACTTATATGTAGGTACTTAAGTAAATTACGTAAAATGCATCCAAAACAACCGGTTATATGTACTAAGTTATAAAACAACTAAATCTTATATAATTGTATATTACAAAACTAATTTGAGCGTTTTAAGACGACATATAAAATATTTCTTGGGTTGCTGACTTTGCGCTATAAGTCAATTAATATTATATTCATTGAATACTTGGAAGTGAGTCTGTTTCTAGTTATAATCACATATTACATATATGGTCTATGTACCGATCTGTAATGGTATCTATTCGACAAGACGAGCAAACTGTTTACGAAGTGAATGATTAACTCCATCTAAGTATAATTAATAGGTATTATATATTTTGATAGCAATATTTGACAAAATCTATGTACCTATACACTTAAACTTATTACACTGTTCGACGCATCGGTAAGTGTACGAACAATAAAACCGCGCATTATTCGCACAATTTATTACTATACTTTAAGAGTTCAACTAAAATAGCGACTGTGTTTTAGAATCAACGTATTGTTAACTGAGACAGCTATCCGCACATTGCAGATATATTACCTTTTAAAATATTTTACATATACTTTAAACATAACATACGTATTTAGGATATGAAAGCAATAGAAGTTAATATTTCTAACACTATGTGTGTAAAGAACATAGGCGATTATAAAATCTTGTGCAGAAAAAATAGATAAAACGGCCTTACGGCACCTTACACGATTACCACGAAAAGGTACATATAATAGTATATATCATCGGAATGAAACAGTAAAGTAGACAACTTAACTTAAAAAAATAGCAAAATATGAAAAATCTTACAAAATAACATGTAAAAAATAAACACAATATAATGTTATCTCGAAAAGTTACCTGAAACTTCTTGCATTCATAGTCATTCATTAATCAAATCGTCTAATCTAAAATTAGTAAAATAACTTATCGAAGCAAATAACGCAATAACGCCCGGAAGCTAACACTTGAGGTTTTAAATAACTGTTTCGAGATAGCAACATAACATCAGGTAACGCGACGCACATCCTACTAAGCTTAAAATAACTAAAGGTTGTGCTGGGCGTCGGTGGGATCATCTGCCGAACATCCCGCGGGTCAATAAATAAAATATATGTCACGTGTACGGTGTATCGAAATGCAGGTTGACGGAAAACGCGCGGGAACGCCGCGTGCGGAGGCGCCGCCGCGACCTACCCTTAGTCTGAGTTTTAACAATGCCGATTGCCGCTACTCTATATAGATACGTAAATCAATCGGTTTTTTCTATACATCTACGCCCAGGGACGTGAATCGTATAGTAGTGACGTAGCGCGTAGGTAACTGGTAACACAACATTAAGCCACAGTGTAAAAAATATAGAGGTCTGTAAAACATAAAATTGTGTTTAAAATACAATTTTTGTATGGAATGAATAATGAAAGATATGTATCAAACACATCGTTAGACATTACAATTAAATATTAAATACTAGCTAGGGATAATAATGAGTTTGAAATTTTACAGTTCATTACGGCCAATTCACGGTTATTATGTTTCATTAATATTAACATTGTTGACGTTGACATGTATGACGTTCATTAAGTGTGCATAAATTGTACCTAATAATGAATAAAAGCTTTTGAATTTTGAATTTTGAATTAAAAGAGAATGTTAATCAAAAATACACAAAGCAATTTTTATGATGATCTATCTAATGCTTTATTAATTTTTTAAGTCTTCTAAAAATCTTTTTCCTCTATTTGAGTTATTACACTGTGCGTCTCTGTGTGTAGTAGCGGCATTGCTAAAACTCACACTAAGAGTACCACGCGCCCTCCGCGAACGATGGCACGATTCGGCGCGCGGCCGCTTTGCGACCGGCGACATAAAGAAAACCTCTCTATACACAAAGCTTACAAAAAACTTTTACACAATAAACAACGGCAAATATAAAAAGTTTTCCTATTTCAACAAAGAATCGCAACTACGGAGGCCGAAACGCTAAAGAGATTTTAATTTTTTTCATCGTAATAATAATAAATGAATTAAACCTAACTTTAAAGCATTAGGTGCGATGATTGTTGACTCGGCTACTATTCGTAGCGATATTTCTTTGGCTTGCAACGCTTTGCGAACATGCAATCCCCCAACCCCGAGCGAGCGAGCGTCCCTCCAGTCTAAACGATAGCACAAGCGATAAAAGTTTACACGACACATACAATTCCATTCGGGATCACAATTACGACAACTTAGAATCACACTGATTTGGAAAGAGACGCACGCTGAGTCGGTATTATGTTCAGTTAGCGATCGTAATGATTTTCGGGGCAAGTTTTGCCCGATTACGATTGCGCTTGCGGGGCGGAGGGAGGTTCTCGGGCTACGTGTGCCGCTTCGCATGCAGCGCGAGGTGGTCGGAGCGGGAGAAGCAGCGCTCGCAGTGGCGGCAGCGGAAAGGTTTCGCGCCCGTGTGTTTGCGGTAGTGCCGGGTGAGCTCGTCCGAGCGGGCGAAGCGCCACTCGCATCCATCCCAAGAGCATTTGTACGGCTTTTCACCTAAAATATCACAATCACAATTAAAAATTACAATAATAGCTGTTATAAGTGTATGAACAAATGGGGAATTATTATATCCATGTGCTATAAAAAATTAAATCTCTCACCGTCTAAAGTAGCTGTCCCGTGTAAAATATAACAATGAATTTGATTTAGGACAGAATTTCTCGAATTGAAATCATATACCAATTGAAACATTTTAATCCATCGATTCATATGAATAGCAGCCCACATTTTTATAATAATGATATTTAATTACAAACGAGACTGAGTTTCACATGCCAAACCTGAATAGAACATAGCTAATATGTGTGTTAGTAAGGTTACGAATAACCATTACAGCTGAGGTTGTGGCTTGCAGAGCAAACACAATTAGTAGAGCTGCACCTGAGTCTGACTACAAATCTACTATACATACGACTAGAATTTGTTTGCCTTCATTTATTTCGTGTTTGTGCTGTTAATTAAGAAATCATGCTAGGATTATCATATTTTCAGTTAAGTATTTAAAATGAACTAATCCAAAATTTGCAGATTATTTTTGTACCTCAAACTAAAGAAGAAATAGTGTAATAGTGCAATACTTGCTTATCGTGATGTCTTTTAGGAATTTTCATTTATGAAGACATTTATAAGTCTTAAAAAGTTACCTCTCAGTTCCATTATTAGAGAGCCTTGAGCGCGCTCTTGGTATAGACCTTAACGCAAGATGGGAACTCGCAGCCACAAAGGCGATGCCGAGGGTCAGTCCCGTGTGGGTTCGCCAGTTAAATCAAGACGCCCTGACTTTTTCCTCAAAACATCCATTGTTCTGAATATCCTCACTTACCGGTGTGGGTGCGTTTATGAGCCTTGAGATGCGAGCTCTTAGTGTAGACCTTATCACAGGCTGGGAACTCGCAGCGATGAACGCGACGCCGAGGATCAGACACGTGAGGGTGGACATGTCGCGGCGCGTGGGGCCGGCGCGCTGCTGGCGGAATCATGGGCTCATCTGGAAAGTAAACCAAAAGCCATATAATGTATGTATGTCATGTGTACTGTAGTAGTCCAGGCCGGATAGGCAGACGCCCACACTACCTGCCTATGATAAGTGAACAATACGTACTCACTTAACTTTTTATTATTTGTTCGCACTTTGAATCTTACTTAGTATAACACAACCAACACTGGTGTGTTAAACTAAGTTACATCATCGAGATTATACCAGTTGATATTCCATTACCAATTATTGCATATTATAGAATACAATGTATGCAGAGAGTAAATTCAAATACTGCCACCAATGAGCGATGAATATTTTGTAAAAACTTTTATGATGAAATTATAACATAGTTTTAACATTTACTGTCTTCAAGATTCTTACTTTATTATTTAACAGTGAATTATGACACTATATTTTTAATTAACCAATTGTCTTTATTTATAAGTATTGGTACTATACCTTTAGGTTCATCAGAGTCGCTGATGGGCTCATTCTTAATTGATGTTAGGTTGGGCAGCCTCGATAGCGTGCTGGCTATTCTGGGAGTCGACAGAGAGAACTTGGGCATGGTAGAGAGACGTGGCGGGTTGATGAGCTTGGGCCCCATGGTCAATTTCGGTGCACTATTCAGCTTTGGCATATTGTTCAGCTTCGGCAAATTGTTCAGCTTGGGTGCGGAGGTCAACTTGGGCAAAGAAGGCAGCTTCGTTGTGGTATTCAGTTTTGGAGCTGTCATCAGCCTCGCCGTCCCGGCCAGTTTCGGTGCGGCTGTCAACCGGGGCATGTTGGGCAGTCTTGTGGCTAACGCGAGCTTTGTTGCGGTACCCGTCTTTGGTATCATAGCGAATTTTGGCGCAGATGGCAGCTTTGACATAGTCATTAATTTCGGAGTGGTGGCTTGCAGCCTCGGTATACTTCCGAATTTAAGCGTCGAAGGCAGCCTCGGCGCGGTAGGTATCCTTTGTCCGGGTACTGGCAGTTTCGGTGTGGGTGGTAGGACCGGTGTCGGCTCCAGCTTCGGCGACGGCAGCGACGGTGGAGTGGGAGGTGATGGTGGAGTGAGCGGCGAGCACGATTCCTTAGCCCAGTCTTCTTCGACTGGCGGGTCGCGACGTCTACCACGCGGCTCTTCTTTGAGATATTGCTCCATTTCGTAGCATGTCTGAAACAACAATGACGTGCATGTTTACATACTGACAGATTAATTATTTTAGTTGTAGTGTTGTGTTTTAATTTTTGCACGTCTTGACCCTTTTAAGTTACGTATGCTTTATGATGCATGATGAACTACTAAAAATGTTCTAAAATAATATTATTTTAAAATATGTACATTTAATTAAATGCTATCGATTTATTGTGTACGTATGTGGGTAGAGGAGTAGGTAAACAAAATATCAATAAAGAAACTGACCATTTATTAAAGTTCAGTTACATGGGAGCAAAAAAAGATGATTAAACTGCAAACCGGTACTGCACCACATGTATTTTGTAAACAAATTTACTAAATTTTTTCATTATTAATTTCGTTCATTATTAATTTTTATTTCTTTCTTTCCCAAGAGACAAATTCACAATTAATTTTCAGATTCTCAAATATGACATTGGTGACATTACATGACATGACACTGACAGACATACAGCTGTTGTTAAATTCAACACTAAGCACACTAGCGCCAAACAAGATTTGTTTAGCCTACCTCCTAGTTCTTTATACAGCCAATAGATGGGGTAGCATATTGCTGTACTATTGACATGGTTTAGTAGTAAGGCTGTGCGATTATTGCTTTAAGAATCTTATTCGTAATAATGATTTCATGTTAATTTAACACTAAGTACATACTAAAACTCAATGGTCATAAAATATCTATTTTTACTGTTAAATAATGATAAATCACTCTTTTACAGTTTTCAAGTTTATAATAGTGCTACATAGATGGCGCTAGCTCCAGATTTTGCGTAAGAATTTAGTTTACAATATAGTTCATAACATCACATATAGATGGCGTTGAAAATTACGTGCGTTAAAAGCTTAAACCAGAAGTATTTTAGAGAACCATTTAAAGTATTTAATTTTTGGTAGTATGCTTAAATAAATTAAAATGTATTTCTATGTACCAACGATACATGCCCATTATGTTTTATTAGATCCATTTAATGGCGATAGATGTCGTTAGGTACTTGTCGCATTTGTAGTATGTGTATCTACCTAAAAAATAAACACCATAATACATAATATACATATTATGACTTACAGATTTTATTTAATTTTATTATACTATGTGAGCTATTAGGAGATTAAAATACTAAATTAATAAAGACACTTTCAGGTAGAATAATAAGGAAACAAAACTATTTTGCCACTTATATTACACTGTAGGATGTACACAATCATCAGTGCAATGCATTTTCCTACTTTACTTAGCACGCATATGCCACTGAACTACAATATAAAATTCGCATCGCAACGTAAAGCTGTCACCAAAACAAATCCAGGTCCTTAAACTATAAACCATTAATATTTTAAATCCATTACATTTTCGCTTCGATGAGCATCGAACAATATCACAAGAACCCTTTGAATGATAAACATCAAAGATAACAAGCTGTCTTGTGATCGAAACCACAACAATCTATTGTCCTGTAATCGCATTAAGCAGTAATTGAAGGCTTTATAGCAATAGCCGCAATTTGTCATTTCGCCAATCTCACAACCCTACACTAGACCAAGATATTTGAGATACTTCCGCATAAAACCACCTCATTTCATATCAGAGATACACGTAAAGGATCTAGAACCAGAAATTTAAATTTTGCCGCACTGGTATCCGTCCAATCTTGAAACGGCAATCCAAATAACTAATAGAGTATCACAAGCAGGTATAGGCACAGTATAGATAAATTGATAAAGCTTCAACTTTGACATTTATTTGTAGGCCAGTAAAAATAGAATTTTGACAACTAAAAATGGGCCATAAAGCCCCGTATTCATGGTAAACATTAGTTTAGCAACATTTGATCAATATTGTTGATGAGCGGAGAGAATGTTGCTCGAAACTTTGTTGAAATAAATATAGGTTGTCGATGTTGTCGACACACCAGTTTGCGTTAAAATGTTGCCCGAGGAAGTAGTGTTGTTGTGTTCTTGTATCTGATGTATAGGATTTCTAATAAATAAATGAGAAAAAGATGGTGAATTCGAAACTATTTTCTGCAAATAGAAAATTTGATGAGTGACCTCAGAACGACAGATGGATCATTTATTACCTAACTTTACGAGAATGTCGTGAGAAGTGATTTCGAACATCTTCTGGAAATGATTGGTCCGTCAATAGCCAAAAGGGAAACAAACATTCGTCAGCCAGTTTCACCTCAAACGAGGCTGGCTATTACATTACGATATACATCGTTCTTTTTGTTTCTATTTTTGTATTCTCTTATAGAAGAATCCCATAATAATGGTTTAGATTTAATTGCATTATTTTATCATTGCTCCACATTACTGCCATGTTTATAAACTGTTGCAAACACGTTCACACGTCAACATTTGTTGCTAAACTGATGTTTACGCTCGTCGGGTGAGAGCTTGTCAACATGCCGTTATCAACACCGCAACACGCAGTGTTGCCAGCAACATGTTGATAGCAACCCCGCAACATGTTGATTCAATCCTGTTGCTAAACTAATGTTTACCATGAATACGGGGCTTTAATCGTAAACGGTAAGTTTGACAAAAAAGTTAACTAGACACAAAAGACGCGAAATTTTATTCTCACAATAATGGTCTTTATGACTTTTGTTCTAAAGTTCATAGTTTCCGAGATATCGGCCAAAAACGTTTTTTTAAAGATGGCACTTGAAGCTCCACCTGTATCTGTCAGCATTTTGTGATTTTATGCTCAGTAAGTGACCTTGACCGTGGCGGCGGTGATAGCCCAGTGGCTTAGAATTCGACCTCGAATCGAGGGGCCCGGGTTCGAATCCCAGGGGCACGCACCTATGACTTTGTAAAAAAGTTATGTGCGCTTTATAACATTAAATATCACCTGCTGTTACGGTGAAGGAAAACATCGTGAGGAAACCTGCATGCCTGAGAGTTCAACAAAAAAAAAATGTTCTCAAAGGTATGTGAAGTCCACCAACCCGCAGTAGGCCAGCGTGGTGGACTAAGGCCTACATCCCTCTCATTACGAGAAGGAGACCCGACCCTGTAGTGGGTCATTAATGGGTTACTGGCAAGTGACCTTATAAAAACTTATAATAGTGCAGTCGTTAAAAAGGAATTTAAAAAGTATTGAATATTAGACCAGTCTTTTGAAATACCAAAAAAGAACTTGTATTTCAAAGGGTCGGAACTGTATACCCACTCATCAATCGCTATATTTTGACGGCAACCACCGACAATGTCCGACATGTTACCTTCTTCTTATGTACAATATCCGTAGGAATAAGTTTTTTTACATACGCAGACACATCTTATTACTGTTTAAAACTCGCAATAAGTCAACGACATATACGTGTGACAATGAGCTTTTTATATTTAAATCACTTGGATAATATTATAATATTTGGAGGCACACAATGGCGCCCATTATACCGCGCCCACTTTTTCTATAAAGTTCAACGCACTCATCCAAGGTTACGATACTAGTAACAAAAGCTGAGAGCATAAGGCTCTCCAAACTTCACTTAACGGTACTCGGGACTTCGGGTACACCCTTTGCGTCCGCGTGATATCATCTACCAGTTCCCTTGCGGAATACATCTCGAGAGATGAGTTCAGTTCTCTTTAAATTCATATTCATTAACACAGATAATTATGATAACTAGAGATCAACAAGTACTTAGTAGAAATTCGTCTATAATTTATGGAAATTTTAATTTGACACGTAAAGGAATGTACACATACACGTCAAGTTGTCTATGTATGCATGCCAAAGTACTCAAACTTATGGTAGTGTGCGCGGAAGAATTACAATTATATTGCTATAATGCATTTTATTTAAAAATATTAGAATTCATGCATTCTTCTCCGTATAAACGTCAAACTGCTACTTTCGCGTAGTGAGCTGTAGGTACCCAAAATTTTCGCTTCACGAAGGGATATTATTATGATAATTAAGTACCTATTAATATTATAATACCAACGCGAATTTGTATTCATACTTTGCCTGTTCAATAAGAAGACACAAAACTTTAAATATCACAGTGATTCACGAGGCAGCGTAGCAGTTAAGATTATAATTTTCTTTTTACTGATTTAAATTGCGTACAAAAAAACATAATTTATGGAATATGGATTGATCACAGCGCATTGTACATAATATTTACCTTTTACTAACACATTCATGCTAATAAATCTCGATGTCTGGAGGGATAAAAACGAGCTAATCCCTTTATAACTCTTGCTCTCGTTTCTAAGAGATGAAAGTACCTTGTTGGGCTTCGTTCGGAAAGACTGTCTTCAGTATACGAAGAATGCCTTAATTAAACTTACAGAACGATAGAACCCACATTGAACCATTTCACATAACCACAACACCATGGCCACATGGCATGAAGTTAAATTAAAGCACTACTTATTGTCTACCTTAACTCTAGACTAGACCAATATCAGATCAAGTTCATTCCACTAATCAAATATTAGGATTATATAAGGATATTAATGCTTGGGTGAATTAACTTTCCGAGTTTATTATAAAGATCGCAAATTTTTTTCGACTTACGTACTTCTTTGTTCGTTGTGACGAATCAGGCCGTTTTAAATATAACTACATATTAGTTAAGAGTAATTACTTGTAGTAGCAGTGCGACATGTTAAGTAGATTAAGCGATCGACTCCAAATACATCTCGAAACTTTAGATTGCTTGCATTCTACACCGTATGTGACCACGAATTCGCCATACGTACAAAGAATATTATGCAATATTTATAATGATGATTGGTGCATAAGTAAGTAATCTATTCCACCGTAATCCAATTAAAATAAAATATAATAATATAAACCCCTAGTTCTTAGACTAACTCGTAGTTCATTAATTTATCGCATAGTGTATTATTTTTTTATAATTTTTCTTATCCTCCAGAATACACGAACATACCGTATCGATTTGGATGGGTGTACCTCGTTTTGAAAACAGGACGTATTCCGCTTGAAAGCATGTTTCATCTTGAATTACGTCCCCTAAGGATTTTGAATAGGGATTCAACATTCGACATCTGAATACAAATAACGTAACACGAATAGGTATCACCCAATTTCTTACATTGGCTGATACCTATCCGTTGACATTTCTCAAGTCCTTTCGAAAATCAAATAAAATTATACAAAATCGCAGACATAACCACAATCATGAGCACAGCACATTGCTGTACATTACAGCATCGTCACATTTAGGTCAGCTAAATGTGACGATGATTGATTTAATTGGTAAATAATCAACACTAACGGATGCGGCCGATCAGTCCCACTAATGCCCACTGTTTAACCTTCTTAATACCAAGTAGTAATGTCAGAGTGAGAGAAAAATTTAGAACTCTTGCCTGACAATTTACACCATGCTTTTATCATAGATGTATTATTCACTAATGTATTATTAACTAACATTAGAGAATGGCGTTTGAAAGAGAAAAGACTAAGGATGCAGTATGTTAGAACGAGATAGATATACGAATTCATTTTTAAAACGAAGTCGTATTCACAGTTGCAGTTCAAAAAAATCTCGCCGTATTTTACAATATAATTAGTTTCAAGTAAGAAAAAATTGTTCAGTAGACGTACAAAACCATTATATTATATTGTGCATGCCTAGTTGTAACAGCTTTAAGTAAGAAAACCCAGATAATTATCCATTTAGCCCCCATAAGTAAGTATGTTTAGTTGATAATGCGAGTTTTTAAAATTAATTCAAAAAATTTAGGTAGGTATTGCACGGATATATAAAAAAACCGTTTATTTTAATTTAAAGCATTACAATCAAACATCAACCCGACCGTAGAATTAATTAATTATACTAATTATAGTGTTCTCAAAAATTAAGTCAACAATAATATCGAAATTGAGCATGGAAATCACAACTTGATGCGCACACTTTTGGTTTCGTCTCTATCATATGACAGGCCATCTATCTAATATTATATTTCTATGCTTTTTATATACTTGCGTGTATGATTAGCTATCCGATCTTAATAAATAAAAATTAAACATCTAATTTAACTACATTAACGTGAAGAATAAAACAGGTTAATACAGAAATAGTCGTACGTAGGATTATTATTTATTTGTATACCAATTCCACTACATTCAATTTATAATTGCTAGTAATTTTCTCAATGCCGGCCGGGCCGCGAGAAAACCCTAACTAATTAATTTTTTTGTCATCACAACCAGTTTATTTGTTTCCGATACTAAATGTTGTTTAATTGTTTGAGGACTTTATTCTAATTAAATGTTTTTTCTTCATAATTTTGTAAAAGTATTCAAAACTCAATATCAATTTCAATGTAAAGAGTTAATAAACGAAAAAACATAAACCCTGCTAAACTAAATTTGTATGGTATTTTAATAAATATTCAATGTATAAATCAGATAATTAATAGCACAGTGATACTACCAGCGTCAGTGGTCCTGTTCTCCATCATTTCAAAATAATTGAATACACTGAACAAAAATGTTATACGGAGATAACGGAAAACTCCGAAGCGATTGAGGTATTGCGATCGTGTTTGACAAAAACATAAAACATGCATATGACTGTACGTGTTAATCGCCTAAAACCATGACTTTCGCGAACTAGATCCAACAAGCGATACTTAACTACTTCCAATGTTTTCAATAAAGCTATTGATGTAACCAGACACCAAGTCCTTACACGTACATGTCGCCGAGCTCGACGTGATAGGGAAGAGAGGCGGTGACACATTTTCCCAGATTAACACATAATATATATACGTATATAGGGTCGCCAGACCACAGTTCCCAGAGATGTCAGGTCACACATGGCCACCTAGATAGTGATGCTCGATCCGTATCGATACTTAACTGGATCGATAGAATGGTCTTCCATCCATTCCATTTTTGCATCGATATATAACAATATACGATCCGCTAGTGGAAACAAATGCATGGAGTAAGTAATAAGTATAAGTTAATAGGTACTATAGTAGTACTATATTAATAAAGTAATAAGATTCAAAATTCAAAAGATCACGCCTACAATAGAGGTACATGGAATTGAAGGCAAAGTTATTGTAGAGACTTCTCTGGTGTTTGATAATGAAACAAGTGTTGGTATCGCTTTATTTAATGTATATTGGTTATTTAGTAAACTCCCACGATCCGCTTGTGCTTATTCGTGATAAATTAGTATTATTCATTAAATACGTTTGTCTCTTCTTGACAAAATATCGTTTTTTAGATTTCAGTTTTTAAATAAGCAATTTTTAACAATTGAGTTAATATCATTCTATTGGATCGTATCTAACGAAGCAAATCGATACTTGAATCGATACACTATGTAGTAGATGTATGTAGATCCAAAATAATCCATATGTCGATACAAAGCGACTGAATCGGGCATCCCTACATTGCCGGCGTCTTCCGTTGCGCGTGAGTGACTTTCTCAACAGGCTTTCGAAGTTTCTCGTTATTTTTCCATGGTCTAAGAAAAAACGCATTGTATAACGCATAATTCTTGAGGTACCTAAATATGTACGAACTTTCGCTAACGTTCACCCATTTTTCATTGTAAACGAGTGGAACTTAAAATGACGGAGAAAGCACATTTTACCGAAGATTCATTACTGCTTTTAAACCCGCTAATTTCTTGGAAAGAATTGTTTTACACTCCGCTTGCAGGTACAAACTTACGTTTGACTTTTTAAGGTATCACGGTTACAACTCGAGGAACTTGTTGCAGTTATTTTTTTCTAGTTTATAAGGCATCTCTATTAATGGCTTCGTAAAATGGTAATGAACTCGAGCTGAGGTTACCTAACTTCAAAGTTATATCGGTATTAGGCATCGGGTACTTATCCATAGTAGATATCTATGTAAGCTACTAATATTTCACATATACACGAGGCTTTCATACAGTATTCAGGAGAATGCAGTCGAAAACCAATATAATATGACTGAAGATAATTCCTGCACGGTTAGCGCTTTGCGCTACCAATGAGTGTAGTCTGTTCTTCCTACGTTCAGTATGTTTCGCACTTCATAGCATCTACACATTTCGGTAGCATTCAATAATCTGTATTGTGCGACAGATGTTGGACAGTGTAATTATGGCAGATTTAATGGCAATTAGGAGCAGGCATTAATTGATTGGCTTCAGTTAGCAGATTTGCTCGATACGTAGAGATGATTATTGAGATATTTTATATGAAGCTTCCCAAAAAGGCATTGTTTATGATGTACCAAAATGTTTATTGAGGAGAGATATACAGGTCATCACATATACAGGTCATCACATTTGCAACAAACAGTCACCGTATCACCGTCATTGTCGAAATTGGTTTGAAGATTAAAAGTATGTTGAATTCCAGTTGTCTATGATTCAAATTGATTCAAACTCTCTTGTTTCCTCCATCCATACCTACGTATAGTTCTAAGTTCCAACGATCCTGGAATTGTTCCAATTTTCCCTATGTACCCTACCCTCCCTGTCGCCGGGGACGCCGGCTTCTCTAACGTTTCTTGTCATCTTTTGTCACAGAACAAGAAGGAATTAAATTAGGGTTGTTAACTTATAATCTATACTATATATACACATGTACCAGTATAATATTATACTTGTTATTCTCCTCATATGATACAATCTATCAATCAAATGTACAGACAAAAGGTCATTAAATGTGACTACTAATTTTATTTTTCTTGAGTAGATGATCTTACTAATTAATGTTCAAATATCAGTTATGTTATGTACCTAATATTAAAGTTGTACTACACCTATTAAGAAAGTTAGATTTGCTCGATCGTAAAATACAGAATGAATTTTAACTAACTTAACGAATGATAGCAGGAAAAATAATATTTGCAGAGCAATTCCTTTTCATTGCAGCTAGTGAATATAATTATGTACTTAAATATAATAATACAGTTACCTATAAGAAGCCCGACATAAATGATTACTCGATCTAAATTTCATTAAAAATCGCACATGGGCGCAGAAGATAAATCGTCAGACGAAATCTCGTCATGCGTGTACATTATTGCTCAAACGGTCTACCAGAGACTCACTTTCGTTCGCGCCAGTAATTACAGATATAAGACAGGGTCATTTTGATTCTATTTTCCTTATTCATTTCAGAGACAAAATGGCTGGGACCATTTATTTGTGTCTCTGTTATACGTTACACACATGTTTCATAAAGCATTTGCCTGCTCTTTTTATACAAAATATGTTAATAAGCATATTCCACACAATATGCACACGAGAAACATAACCCTATCCCTGCAGTTGACAAAAATAAGAATTATCTTATGTACCTATATGTAGGAGGCGTCGCTATTTAATATGATGATGCCATCTTGGCAATATGTGTGGGCTGTGTTTGTATCACTGTGGGTCAACATGGGTAATCTGGCGAGGGAACCTTAGAGTAGACCCTTTAATATCTTAAGCGAAAGTTCGAAATGAAACTATACTTTGAAACAAAATAAAAGTGCACACTCAGAATTGGTTCCGTCTTTGTTTTTAGTTTTCAAAGCGATGGTACTTGAGTTAGAAGAGCAAACAATAGGTAATAGATCTTTTCAGAAGACCTTTGAGTAATTTTGTACGCTGTCATTTTAGTGCTTTAGCGATTTTACGAAAAACGGGTCACGACATTGAGGCGTGGAAACCGTTGTATCGTGAGTCTCACTACCGCCATTTGCTAAATTGCCGATAATAATTTTTATGTTTGCGTCCAATAATGTACCTATTTGCCCACTATCTCATTTGTTGAATAAGAGAGAAATTAAAATGTAGAGTGACAATCATAGTTAGATTAATACTAATAAGATCTGTACCCTGAACTCCGATAAAGACTACCAAAATTTTTAATTCCGCAAATACAGGGTACCTACGTGCATTATGATACTCTCAGACCTACATTACTTTTATTTAATAAATACTGAACATATTTTGTTCTTATTATTAAAATTCTCTACTAATATCATACTCAGTCCTTTCGTACCTATACACCTTTGAAGAAAACATAATTTATTTCGATTGAGATTGATGTGGAAACAGAGTTGCAGAGCGACTAAAGAATCATTGGACGTCGCTTAACTGTTCTACATGATGCAGAAGCACGCACGGCCTACTTAGTATTAGTTATTCAATGTGTGTCAAATGAAATTGCAACCCTTTGTTTAAGTTTGAAATCTCGTAGTCACCATCATTAGTATAGAATCAGTGCCTCGAGCATGAACGTTATCGTATTGAGCTGCCATTAGTATATAAAGATGTCAAGACAAGACTGTCATGTGACAAACTAATAATAGACCAACAAAGCGTGCGAGTTTAATTTACTTAGATAATTAACTTACCTGTATATATAGCTGCTTGTCAGGTAGCCATGCACAGAAATAAGTAGGCAAGCCCACCTAGGCATACTCTGTGTGTTAAAAACTATCAGTTGAGATTAAACTCATTAAGTTATCAAAAGAGTGAAGGTGATGAAATAAAATTGATAAAATTAACTAAATTTAAATATAGCTCTGAACACTTTTCGATAGGCAAGTCATCATAAGCATATTTGTTTATAAATTATATTTGATAAAAAATAATTATGTTCCATCGAGTTATCAGATCGATGAAGGTTTCGTTTGTTTTTTTAATGTCAATTAAACTCGAAAGTAGTATGGATAGTCCTGAAATTACAAAACGTTTAATTATTGTATAAATCCTTGTCCAAATGAGTTACGAAGAAACGTGCCCGGTATTAACTAGTTTTAAACTAGTCGACACTGTATTTATACTTCTTAAACGTGAAAGTGAAAGATACAGATCCAAAACAATTAAAATTAAATTAACTAACAATCTTTTAAATAAATTTAAATTCTAATTGGATACTACATATTTATCATTTACCAGATACAAAATTAAAGGATTTAAAAATATGTTTACGAATAGGAAACTCCAGGCTATTAAAACTCCAACATACAAATTTATTTGTTTTTGGAAATTCATTAATTCGCGTTATTTGCGCAAAGTTGCGGAAAGTCGTTTAATAAAGAGCACTCTGTTTCAGTTTATCGCCAAGCGAAAATTATTTGGCACAAATAATTCGATTTAAATAAGCAATACCTACATTAAATTATTTTGAGTTGTTATAGTAAATGACAAACATAATTCGAACGGGTCGCAAGCTACCAGATTTACGGTGGGTTTCAATAACCGATCTGCATAAGTGGATTTAGATTGATACTGTTTGGTTGCTAAGATACTCAGAATGATGTATCCAAAAATTAGCTGCTTTATATTGATAACGACAGATCTCAAAAATATACTATTTTCATGAGAGCCGTTTAAAAAAACAAACAAGAAATTGAAGTGCTTATCTCGTGTTTTAATAATGAGAACCCTTTGAAAATTGCCTATATCAACGTACAATTTATCATATTTTTATTATTAATGAGGTACTTAGCTCTTTTAGTACCTACAACAACAAAAAAACTTTTTAAATCCATTGTTTAAATAAATAAACAAAAACAACGGTAAATAATGTTGCAATAATATTATTGAAATTTATATTTAAAAAGTAATATAAAGAGGTAGTCAATAAATTCGCAAAATGTAAAATGATTTAATATCGTATTTACACAATATTTCAAAATGTTTTAATGTTTGCATAACTTAAATCATTCCCAAATTGACTCTGCAGACTCTACGGAACCGGCGAATAATTTTTGCATCAAAATTTTTCACTTAGTATAGCCACAGCCCACAATGTAGATGTTGTTCAGGAGTGACATACAGCCATCGCTTCCCTGAAAGGCTAAGAACAGGCTTGTAGTTTATAAAGGCATAATCTGTGCCTTTATAAACTACAAGCCTGTTCTGCTGACGACCTGACAGACTTCGCTCTTCCAAATGAGAAGTGTCATACTGCTGTTTTTTATTTATTTTATAGTATTCATTTTCCTCGCATTATTTTCAAATTTTCTCACCGCTTTAGTTTTCCTTGGACTTATAAGATCATTTTGAAACTAAAATTAGCCAAATCGTTCTCGAGTATTAGCGAGACTTACGAACAGCGATTCCTTTTTTTACATGAACTGCAAATTGATATATCAAGATCTAATATTTCAGATAGTATGCTGCCTTTGTTTACTAATTAGTTGTTAGCTAAAAGCTCATGGTGAAAATAAAATGCGCAAAAGTTTAGGTGAAACAAATATTCCAGTATAAAAGCTAGTTAGTGTTCTCATAGCAAAATTAAACTTGAGAAGTGAGCTTCACTTTAGCTTTGCATACCGGTATAAAGTTTGCGGTGAAGTTTTAACGGCAAACGCAGTTGATGGTTAATGTATTTTAGTTTTAAAATTACCCATCTAGTAAATATTAAGTAGTACTTAATCTTTGACGACTCCGACGTTAAGGTAAACTTTAATGTTCACTTAAAATTATTATTACCTACAATCAATCAAATAAAATGGACGTGGTTAAAATATACTGATTTTTAATTTGGTCGCTAACCAAATCTAAGCATCACACTTTTTGCATCTGCTCGTAGGTATGCATGTATACATCATTCGTACAGACCTACTTATTGTTTGTATACGTATCGTGGCGACAAAACACACGGATTGATTTTTATATTCCAAAAGTAAGGAATGTCTTATTTAGAAGGCAGCGTAGGTGTAGTAGGTCACAAGAATGTAGGTAAGCAGAAGGTCGTTGACCTCTGTTACGCAACGTCACCCTTAGAGCAACCGTGAATTTTAGATCACAGCGATGCGGCTAATACAATGTGATGGGGTGTCAATTTGGACCGCATAGTCAACAAGTTTAAGAATATTGTCATTGACGATACGGCCCAGTTGGTTAACTAATCTGACATGGTTATCCGGGGAAGCTGCGAAATATATATCAGCGTAACTCAGCGTTATGCATTTACCCACAAACTGTGCGATGGCGCTGAGGTAGTATTACGAAATTAATTCTTTTTTAAATAGAGAGAGAATTGCTCAGAGAATTAACGTTAAATTAAAACATTGCTTTCATTTCCGTCAAATTATTACCTATGTAGGTGTATTATATAGGGTAAATAATATATGCCTGTGATTTCGACCGCGTGGCGCGCCTTTTCACGTATCAATAAGAAGTTTATCTACACAAATTTCATATCGGAAGACAGATAGATTTTTGTTTCAGTAAATTATAATATTAAATTTCGTCTTCTTCTTCGTCGTCTCCTCATGACTGAGGGTCGTGACCGTCGATGATAGTGTATAATGTCCATTCAGTTCTGCATTGAGTCAGGCTTTGTTTAAGTCAGTTTGGCACACTTCCTTGATAATGTCCGTCCATCGTGTTGGAGATCGTCCTCTGCTTCTCTTGCGTAAACGGATTTAATTTTATGAATCGCGAATTTATCATCAATGTCGATTGTCAACGTCCCTTATTTACTTGGGTTACTCATTCAATGTTCAAAATTGATCCCGTTTCAGTTTTTAGTAAAAGAACCTATAACAATTTAAAAACCCTGCACTGAAATGTAAAGTTCGAAATAAAATCCAAGCAAAGTACTTCAGCGACACAAATTGCCTAACGAATTGTTTCCCCTCAAACGACCGATACCCAAAAAGATAACTGCAATACTCTCGTATCGCGCTTCGAAACCCGACGTCAGCAAGTTACTCTTAGTACAAGAGCTGGTAGGCATTTTTCGAGAAGTGTTTGAGGCATCATAAAATCATGTTAAAAATATGAATAACTATGTATCTAACCTAGAACTACCTACCCATATATAGGTAATGAGAGAACGAACGAGCTAAGGTAGTGTGAATAACAATCCTTATTTTCTATCTTCTATATACGAAATGGAATTGTATTGTCCATGGACTGTAGGGACCACTGAACCTCAGGTGGCCTACAGGCTCGTTTGCTGTTTGTATGCCCAATATAAAAATGATACAGTCATGTTGCGTAGTTTTATTCTTTCGGCCACCCATTATAGCGCATGTACATAATATATTATGTATACAATCACAATAGGTCGCGTACACCATTATCCTTGCACTATACGGTATAGTCAGTTACATCAAGATATGAACAACAGATACAATTTTCCAATAAAAATTTCAGAAAACTAAGTTTATTGTTAACCAAAAATATCAATTCTTCAGATTAACTGCAGCAGTAGTGGTATCGTAGCTATCGCTTTTTAAATATCAAAATTACCTAATTATTTTATTTTTTCATGAAAATGGAGATGCAACTTTTATCGTTCTGCTGCTTCTGTTTACATAAATAACCCCACACGCTACTATACAACAGTGAACACCCAGGATCGTTCATAAATCATACGAAACTTCAACTCAGGTAACGAAAAAATATATTATTGTTATTCTAACAGCCGGAAAGAAATCCATATTTTTATCAGAAAGTCCTGACATTCATAACATTATGATCCGTATGGCGCCGACTGTAGTAAGGCCTCTCGCACTAATGCATGCAATATTTCAATTCGGGTGTACAATAGTGTACCTACATACGAGTACGTATGTACCCAAATCATTGTATGTAGAATTTTAATTTAAGTATACCTATACAATCGTAGGTATAACTCCATACCAAACCATGCCATGCATTGTTAAGTGTGTTGCCTAAAAAATGCGCAGCAATTCATTTGAGCCACAGGTATTATCTCTTTTAAATAATAAGTAATAGATTCTTATATAACTTAAAAAGAACTATGGTAGCGATAGGTATATACATAGTACTAATGTACCATGTGCACAACATACATACTGTACATTGTTCATATAATAGACTTGCTTATCTAAGTATCATCGCTCACGCACAAGTCTTTTATTTTGGCAACGGCAGACTTTCGTCAATTTTCATCGTTGCAATGCAGAATACAAAATACCCTCCAGACGCAATTACCCCTAAGAATGCATTGACCTTTTGTCTCCTTTGCCTGACTGGAATTACACTACGTGTTGCTGAATTTTAATTTTCATAAGATTCAATCAGGTTTTGTTTAGTATTTTGTACGATTTTTACATGTAAGTAAGTATACTTATTAGTTAAAGAAGCCTATCAAATCATATAAGAAGGGGGAATACCCCAGGTATCTTCAAACAAGGGCATTTTTATGAGAATACGATGCTACCACTACCACCCCGAGAATTTACATTTTTTAAATTACCTATAGGACTTTATTTTGTGTTCAATCGAAATGGATCGTAGGTATAATAAATTCGACGACGATAAAGTCGATGTCTTGATGATTGGTGAGGTATTTAAATAAGCACATCCATTTATCTATGTTCTAAGGGAGAACATCTTTTACCCTAATTCGTATTAGGGGCTGCGGTGACTATTTTTAATGAAGTAAAGAACACAACCATACCAACGTATGTTCCTCTGCCATATAAGTACTATAAGGCCATATTACCAATAGTACCGGCTCTCCTTGCTATTATAAACATTTATCCCTCCCATCCCTTCTGTTTATGTAGATATCAATAACAATAAATTGAGGTTCAGTGTTTACCTATGAAGCCGTTAACGACCGATCGAGGTGCGAGGCAATATTAGAGGTATCTTCTTAAGGCGGGCGTGTGGCCGGAGGGATGTCCTGTTACAATCTATCAGCACCCTAACAGTATCCGTTAATCGCCTCCCACTTAACGGAACCCAAAAAAGGGGCAACGTAATATACGCATAAATGCAAATGTTTGTGAGGAGGAATGAATGTTTAACATATAGGATATTTTTTATTCCTTTTCTGTGCCAAGTTCTAAAATCCACTAGACTTTGCCCGCGGACGAAGCAAAGTCTAGTTTCTTATTTATAACAGCACTTAACATAAAATAGTAAAAATTTAAACCAAATAACAATTATATCTTCGATCTTAAAATCACTGAACAGTGCAAAATACATCAGTCGCCAGTAACTTCAGATATAAAAAATATGTTTTTATTTTCTTAACATGTAGCAAGAGCATGCAAGCTACTTTATGTTGTGTCAAGTATTCACCAAGACACAAACAATGAAGAGCATGTTACTTCACGCCGCTTCTGATAAAGCGAAGTTCGAAGATAAATATCTGTTTGTTTGTACATAATATAATGTTTGTTTGAACGTGCGCCTTTTCGCGCTAATTTCCATTCTAGAGTGGCAGAAACGTTCTTTGCTTTTTCTTTTTTCCGTCGTGAAAGAAAAAAATGCCATCAAAAACATAACTTGTAATAAAAACTAAGTCTCGCAACTCAGTTCTCCTACCGTAAAAGTTGAATACAAAATCCAATACTTAACTCATAAGTTATGCGACTGAGAGCTATAATAAGGTATCTGACATGTTTTGTAGCATCATCCTTGCGTATTAATATTTGTAAAAAAATATGTACCTTAATGAGCTGGTTTTCGAGATATGTAAGAAAAACTGAAAAAAGCAATCAACTTTTTAGTTAAAAATTAAAATTTTCTAGTTTATCTGATAGGTCGTTTTTATCTCTGTGTAACATTCAGGTCCGGAGAAATCGAAAGTATCTTGTGTCCTAACCACCAAAATGTTTCATACAGAATTCAAATAGCTGCCATTTCAAAAGGACTAGACCGCTATATGGGGGTATTTTGTCGATGTTTGGTCTATTCTATACCCTAAAACTATCGCTAGTTCGAAGCCAAACACACTGTATATTCATCGATGGTATTAATCTGAATTCGTCATCTGGACCGATGTTAAAAACAAACTGGTTAACTCATTCTCGCAATCAAAAGCTCGAACACTAAAACATTTTGTTTGATTGGTAGGCATCGTGCCAACAACTGAATAGCACGATTTTTTTTCCTAAATTAAACCAAATATTCCACTGGAAAAGGGAGCCCTAGTTAACACACAAAAAGTTGAGACGAAGTTTCATTCGCCGTCCGAATTGTGCCGCCAACCACCACTTTTTTAAGTGTCGAAATGAAAAGAAGAAACCTTTGTGAACCTTTTTGTGAAACTTTGTAACTGATCGCTTAAGCTTGGCCTCGGCAATGTTAATCCCTGATTATAAATTCTTCGGAAGACTGACAGAATCGTGAAACCGATTAAGTTTAAACCTTTACTCACTTCCTCTAAAAGTTTCACAAGTTGATTTAACACTAGACTTGGCCTTTTGTCTGAACGTTCAAATTAAAAGTATTTCAGCGATATTGCAGATTCGTTCAGTGAAATCAAATTGCATTTTCAATGTATGGAGTAGGTATATAGGGTATCATACTAGTAAAGTATCCTATTAAATTAATAACACGTTAGCCTAGGTTAGCCCTTGGAAGTTCACTGTTAAGGCCTCCCTTAATCAACGCCATTCAAACCAATCTTGGGCCCTCTGTTTTCAACGGTTAGCCGCACGATATTTTAATTCCCATAATATATTATTTGTAGTAAAGTAGTACCTATACCAATGACAACTAAAGATTTCTTTTCGAATATAATGACGCCTTTTTTTGCAATAAAAATATTAAAAATATACCATGTATAAATCCAAGATGACGGAAACATTTTTAAATTTTAATTTACTTTTAAAAATTAAAAATATAATACACAAATAAATTAGGGAATTATTATAGGGAAAAAACATTACTTTTTAAATCCAAGATGACGGTTATAGGTTTTTTTGGATTATTGACATTATATTTTAATCGCAATAAACAATCTTATTTAATATAACATGTATTTCGTGTGAGATACATTGTGCTTTAATGCTATGGTCAAGTCAATCTATGGATACATACATGGATCTAACAACTTTTTACGGTGCAAGAACTGAGTTGCGAAACTTGTGTTTTTTTCTCACTTGTGTTTTTTGTGCTCAGTATGGCAACACACGTTGCCATACTGAGCGATCGATAGACGTTAATTTTAACCCCCGAAGCAAAAGATGGAATGTACAGGAATATAATCCTACTTTCTAAACAGGGTCTTACTTAACCCGAATTACAAAACAGTAATTTGTTAAGTCCGTGAATCAAATAACAAAATACAAAATTTATACAAAATCTCAAACAGGGTAAAAATTGCAGTTACCACTTAGTCTTAGAATTTTTTCTTCAGTAAGCACTCCGTAAAAGAAACTAAAGACATAAAGAGCCTACTGTTTCACGATAACAGTTCGACAATAAATAATTAGACGCAGATATTGGGATTTTTTAATACCAAATTTTAAATCTGGATTGTTATATGGAATCTTTTTTGCTTCGCTCTTCACTAAATCCTAAAGTTCACGTGGACGAAGGCGCGGGCAAAGGCTAGTTGAATTCTCCAACATTTATACTAAAATTTTTCATTGACCTTGCACCAATTGTAACCACGAGTTAAAGGTACTGGAGTAAAGTCACAAGTCACACAATTATATAGGCTCGTTTAGCCGTAACATTTCATCGTTGAAAACTGTGAGCGACAATGGGTTCCGAGATACAAAGTAAAAATGTTCCGCTTCACAGCGAAAATAGTTCAGCTGCACATATCCATGATTATTGTACGGATACAAGATCATTTAAATGTAGGGCAATAAGTTTTTAAACGAGACCGTGTTACGATTCAGCGGAAAATCATTTGCATAAGTATGTACATCTTTAGAGTATATTATATTACTATATTATGGAAAAGTTCTAGTTTTGTAATTAAACACGTTAGGTTGAAGATTTTTTAGGTTGAAACTATGGTTGGGAGATAATAGGACAAGAGTAACTAGCGTAAATTACTACCGGAGTCGCAAAATGCTATATAGTATCTTTGAAATAAGTCGAAGCAATCATAAGACTAAGTATCAATTCGCATAACGAATTCACGTCTTTATTTATCGAATACTTACAAGTAAGTATCGCAAATCAGTAAACATTAACACGACACGATCTTACATACTCTTAGAACAAGGTGCAGCTAGGTATATCTTTGATTTAGGTTTTGAATGTGCCTACTCATGCAGAATGCGGAGACGACAAACTAGTCGTGAATACCACAGCCATATCTAAATTGCCACCCACACGTTAGTGTCTACATCGTTAGATTTTCCGGCAACGATATTCGCCGCAGCTAAAAATAATCCGATTGAGTTCCGACTGGGTAAAGCGGGACTTTATTGTACAATTCCAAGCTAATTCCACTTCTCTGCATGAAAAGATTCTGAGAGACACCTGATTTCCTGGTCCTGGTTTCAACATGCAATTAGCGAAATTGTGGTAACGGTGCTACATTTTAATGTTTTAAAACGCACTTAACAGAGTGCTTGATTGCACGGATGTTGTTCTTCTACTATGTATATTGTCATTGATTCTATTATGATGACCTATAACTTCTCATTCGGTTAAGACCTACCTACAAATATTTAACGGGACACTGTAATTAATATCTCTCTTAGAACATCTATGATGGCTACGCTAAGTCAGGTTACTATAAGTGTTCCAATTGATTATAATTATACTCGTCTATCCTTGAAATCGTGAACAGTATTTAGTAAGCTCCTCGTCCACTACATTACGTTGCAAACTCATTGTTATTACATATCGCACGATTACATTATTGTTAGTGTTATTATTTCCGGTGGATTCGAAGTGGCATTATTTAGCACGATCAGGAACATCCTTACCAGTTAGTCACTTTAGCTCCATCCGTTCACACGATTTCACTAAAGTGCGGCGGGTTCGACGGGGTTATCTTCGCGCTGCCAATTCAATCAAAATATCAGTTTCCGACACAATCTGCATGGAAAAGACCAGTTTCCTATATGTGCAGCTATATTACTTGGAGTGGATACATTTACGTTTGAACATTTAAGTATGGCCGATTGGTGTAGGTACATTAAATCGCATTGGAGGAAAGAATTTTGACTTAGTATTTTATTAAAGACAAAGCCAAAACTTTGATTTGCACGAATACCTATAAATATAGAGTTGTTACAAATTATTTAGATCAATGTCTAACGTCAAATGGGGTAGAATTCCTATCTGAAATCGAATGTGGATACGTCACTAGTATGAGTACGTGTGTAGGTCTCATCAACCACAACACTCATAATTATCTAAGTAGAATGAACTCTGTTGCAATAACTGCACTATTGGTACATAATGCCTAACGGAATCTTAAATACGGAATACATTACAGGGTTACTACGTAAAATCAAAGGTAACCACCACCAGGTACGATACAAAACATCATTGATGAAAAATACTCCGACCAGTTAACAACAAAACTACACAGAGACGGCGTCCTTGCGTTCATAAATGGCTACCAAACAATGCATATTCTATACTCTCGACGTAATCACGTTATCTTCCCAGTGAGTCATTCGTTACTCATCGACCTCTCTAATATATAAGGATAATACACATACATACGTACAAACAATAGCACTCTTGTATTGTATGGTGCATGATAATTGCTCCGACCGTTTCACTGCGTGCGTCTATGAATGGAATGCACTGGCGCTAGAATTGTAAACTGCGAGTTTTTTAAATCAATAGCAAAGGTATTTCAACGAAACATTATGTGCTTTATGCAGTTTTTTCATCCGTATTGTTTACTCCAACATACATAGTAAGCAATTTTAAATTTAAACCTATGCACGTTGGCTGAAAAAATCAAGCTGGTAAAAAAAGGTAATGAGGTCGGACGTTCTACACTTTTGAATTACCTATGTCTGGCACATATTTTTGTGTAAAATGCGGTAATGCCGCGCGAAACGCAAAAATTCAAGTGTCGATATATTATATCACTGGAAGTGCACTTGAGCGTTCATTAGAAGTATACTTTACGTGAAATATTAAGTTATAGAGTAGACTTTACATATGGTGACAGACTTGTGATTCGTCCAAAGATACGTAATATCAATACATAATAATTACACGGTTAACTGTTAACCAAGTTAATTAAGTGAATACTGTCTACTTTAACTTGATTAATTAAGAGGATATGCAATACGCAAGTAGAAACGTTGGTAATGTAAGTCTAGGCCATTCAAAATCGTTTGTGCCAAAGCAAAAACTTTGTTAAGAAAATATTTTTAAATTCTTGTAGACCATTATGAAAGAAACTTTGAAGTGACAGAAACTGTTATCTAACTGAAATGTACACATTCACTTTGGGTTGGCAACTACAGCTGGGAAATATAAAAAGTCTTTGTATTGGGGTTTAAAAAAGTAGCAGCGGCAGTAGAAATGTTTGTCGGTTCCACGTCACGTCGCCTGTAGACAGTCATTTTTTATAGTAATTTAGTACAAAAGGGCGTACAAGCTACGATTTTAGCCAGTGGCCACTGCAGCGCATGGACGCGCATCCAACCTCAAATAGAGAAAAAATCCTATCTGAGGTTGCATGAGGGTGCTTTGCTACTCATGAGGACTAAAATGATCGCCTCAAATAAAGTATTCTCGCCCTCCTCACTCCCAGCTGAAACACAAGACATGGAAAACATGTTGCTTTAGGAAGGGTTAAGAGGCTGGCGGTAAGATACCTCCTCAGAGCTACTATTGCTCTACCACCTAAAGTCTAATATTTTAAGTACAAAATGTTTTTAAACCTTTAGGGCCCTGATTCTGTAAGTCCCAAAAGATTTCGTGCCGGTATCGTGTAACCGTTCAAACCGTACGTCATTTCATGAACTCGGCACAAGGAACCTTAATGTTTATTCCATAAGATACACAATATATTGTCATGATATTTGACATTTAAGCCTTTTTTGACTTTTTATCACGGGTAAGACACGACATTGCCGCGATACGAGTGTGAATGGTCGTACAGAATCAGGCCCCAGTACGGGAATATAAATTGACACGTCGCGTGCAAATATACTGAGGTGAACCCATACCTCGCGTGGAATTCATTCTTTGCCGAGTTTTTACAGTACAGTGCGTAGGATGCCATTCATAGTTATGCGCGTTGCATTAATGTGTATTGTGTACCCGTGGTAACTCTATCTGACGTACGTACGTATGCTCGTACCCCTATCTCTAATGGCATAACCAGTGAAGATAGGTAGGTACGAGCTATTACAGTAGTTACTAGTCTCCGTTATCATTATATTATTTTATAAGGGTTTTACGTCTAACAATTTTAATAGTTTTATTTAAATAGCCTGTTCTTCAATAAATTGACTATTGCGAAAACCAATCCAATACGGTTGGTCGCCTCTATGGTCTACTAATACGTATGGTCATACGCTTCGTATTACGTATACCTAAAAACCACATAATTTTAAAGTTATTTATTATTCCTTCATTTCACTACAACTTTAAATCTATCATTTAGGGGCGATGTTCAAATGACGACATTCAGTTGTGTTAAATACTCGTACCTAATCGTTGCTCGGAGTAAGTTAACTGATTAGATAAGTATTGTTTAAAGCTGAGAGTCGTTAACGTATTTAGTTTGAAATAACTGAACCCAGGTATCCACTTATATGCTACGCAATTATAAGCTTAAGCGACCGCGGCGGTTACATGACGTAATGTTGTCTGTCGGAATGCCGTGATACAAGTTTGTAGGCAAACTCAGACCGCCGCAAATAATAATAATAATACATAATAAGCGGCAAAACATACTTTATTTCAGTTTTCAACGTTCGTCTCAATATTGCAGAATTTGCCCTATACAGCCTTCAAGAGTGTATCGTTAATGTAGTTCGTACCTGTTTACATTCCTTACTTACTCCTGAAGCAAAGTAAGTGCCTAGTAATTAACCAATGATCTACCTTTTTAACATGTGGTTGTTTTGGAATAATTTCACACAAATTGCTTTATTTATCAGTATAATTTATGAGTATAAAAGTACTATCATTTCTGTGGTCGTGACTTTTTTCGTTAATAGATGCACTTTGTTCAATTTCCAAACCAATTTTAAACACTCACTCCGTCTTACGAATTTTCTTACGAATTTACGAATCAGGTCACGTGTCCTGTCGCGAGTTTAACATTTCTTACCCATCCCAAATAGGATTAAGGAAAAAACGCCATATTCTCGTAGCAGCAAACTATTTCTTCCCTGTTTCGCGAACGTCATGTAATCGTTTTTACTAGATAGCGATAATCACAAAACATGAACCTAATCGTTTCTACACTTTTTAATAGATGGCGCTAATCACAAAAAAACACTGTACGTCTTACGCATTTTCCCATACGCATTGTCACGAGTGTTGTTAAACGCGAGTTTAACATTTTTTACCCATATTTACCGCTAAAGAAGTTTTCACTTCAAAAACGGTTATCACAATTAAAAGTTAGCGACTACACCGAATCCATGGCTCAACTAAATAATTATGAGTGCACCTTCGTATTAACGAAGGTATTTAAATGCTCGACACAATATCGCGAGGTTCGCAGTCATGTCACGTAAATATTCAATACCATTGATTGTGGATACTTGGTTGGAATGTTTTGGCGTCACACCGGTTCATTTTCAAACCATTGTTGAAGTACAGACAATGAATGAAGGAACGAGATTGATACCCGCAGTACCCATGCAAACTATCGAATCACTTGTCATAAATGGTACAGTCTATGTTTTACTTTGAAATTTATTCGGACCCACTAATTTTGTCAAGCACTAAATTATTATTGTCGAACTATTACAATGACTAAGTGCCACATAGTATCAGTGTGTTGTCATTATAATTTATTGTTAAGCACCAAAAATACCAACTGTCTGAAATGAATAATAATAAAAAATGAATATTCGCATAAGTTTCTTAATAGTTACATCATCTACAACATTAATATTTGCAACCACACATAGTCTATTCGTTTTTGTTCCGCAAGGGGCCAAACTTTTATATTTAACTCCATATTTAGCACAATTGTTTCCAAAATTTTCTTGATTTCAACGTTAACACCATTTGTCCAATTATACAGCATTTTGGATAATGCGTTTAAATTGTTTTCATTTTTCACATTCAAACTGTAGTTATCATCAATCAACTGAAATAAATCGACGTACAATATAGCACTTTTTCTCAGCTCACTTGGCATTAGTTGAATAATATCATCCTGATTTGTGAATATTTCGTCAACGAAATCAATAAAATCCCTTCGGGCAGAATCCTCAGATTGAATAATATATTTAATTTTATGTCGAAACTTAACATTTGTTCTAACCACGTGCATAAACTGATCAATTAGAGGCGGTATTGCTTCAAAAAGTTCTTTCAATTGGGATGTGTTAGCATTTAACAGGTATCGAAGCCATTCTACCATATAATCAGTGTAAACGTTTCGTTTCATACACAAACCCAAATCCCAACAAATTCTATTATCAATTACATTCATAACAATTTTCATTTGCTGTCTTAAAAGTTTATGTTTTAAAGATTGTTTTGTCCATATAGTCGGTAGATTCAGTTCTCCTTCAATAATTTCAAGATTGTTTTCTATACATTTTTGTAATACAAAATGCGAAAAGTCGGTTAGATCTGATAAAGAAAGTTTTATGTTACTTGCGTTTACAAACAACTTTTTATAATATCTTCTAAGAGTCAACTCGTATTCCCAGCCAGAATTCTTAAAAGCATTGTCAATTAATAACATTTCAGTTCGATTGAGTCGATAATCCCTCTTGATATTTCTATTTAGGTCCTGAATTTGCAACTTAGATATATTGAGTAGGTAAATCAGAAATATTTCTATCGATACATTTGAATTATTGTATTCACGAATGTCTTCCAATGTACTAATGTCATCGTCCCATACAGTTGTTGAGAATTCATTTGATTCTGCACTTTTATTATTAATCAAATTTCTTGAACTATTGTTAATATAGTTGCAGTTACAAGTAGAGACTGAAAGTTAAATTAGTTATTATGGAATCATTTTTATTGGACCAAGAGTAAAAACTGTGCAAATGTAAACTCACGGAATAAAATCACGTAAAGAACCAACATCGTCGGTTATTGTGAACAATATTTCTACTTCAACTTATCAGAATACAATAAAAATTACAATACTATAAAACATACCTGTGTTTTATAGTATTGTAAATAAATATAATCAGTACATACAAATGTTGTTATTTTATTGTTACCAATTTTATATAGATTACTAAACGATAAAGAGCTAATAGAAGAATCAGTTATAAATCGAAAACGAGGTAAAAAAAAATTAACATAACGTATAAAAATGACAGATCCGAAATTTAAAATTAATATTTTGTTTATAATATTTAATTGTAACAATAGGTATTTATGGCCTGACTAAGTGTAATCGTAAAGCAATTAGTATTTGTATTGAATTTTTTATTAATTCACATAAAACAAAAGATGTTTTTATGAAGACGCTTTTATACACCTTTAGTAATAACCCAAAAAATGGATATTTTTTACCAATGAAAAACGACCGAAAACGATTTTCAGATAAAAATACCTGCGGATTTCGAAATGTCGAAGTAGGACGTACTTTAATGCATAATTTAGGACATTTAATGCAATACGGATTTTCCATATGACAGATTCTCCTTTGTGTTGAAAAATATAGGTGCATTTCCGTAAGTGTTTTAAATTAAAAATTCGGAACGGATACACAAGAAAGCACATCAGCAATATATGTTTATTGTTTTTCAAATTGTGGTAGGATTTTCTGTCTGGATTGTTCCCAGGGGATTGTGAAATGGGATTCATTAAAAAAAGCAAGAGTGCATTCGTTCTGAACCGGCAACGTACTGGCGAACTCCTTGATTGAGGTCGTTTGAAAAAAAAATATTTTCAGATCCACTTCTTCCACTATTCGACTCGGTAACTATCGTAATTCTAAAGAAAATAAGTGAACTTTCAACATCGACCAAACAGCAAGTTATGTTGAGCACTACCTACACATTAGGCGATTAGCGCGCGTTTTCTTTTGTCGTTCAAAAATATATGTTTACGGTTACTGTTAGTTATTGTAACTGTTAACCTTTATCGTAATGTTATAATTTTCTTATTATAGTGATCCTAATTTCAACAGAAAGCTTTTAAGAGGACCTCTGGAATTATTCACATTTCGTATAAAAGTTAAAAAAATTATGACCTTGCTGATAATATTTTCCGAGCTAAAATATTAAATTAGATATCCTTGTTTTTCTCTCGTTCCCTTGTAATTTACTGTTACAGTTCCTTGTTTTCATATAATTAAATACGTAAAAGTTAATACCGATATTAAACGCTAATTAATTGAATTAATGCTTCCAATAAGAATATTTTAACGGAATGATACTGAATAAAATCAGAAGGAATTAATCTCCAGAACGAATTTCCACCATTATTGTTGAGACTTTTAAAATGTTTCGTCGTATTTTAGTATAATTATTTATGTATCATAACTGCTTTCGTAGTCAAAAACATATTTGGGAAATGCTCTAAATGCGTTACAGTGGTAAATATTTATTTATTTATTGTGGTAAATGAAGAAATTTCATAAGACGTACTACAGAGGAATTATTTAGAAGAAGGATACAAGTATAAAGGCGACAGCTCAAACTTTTTCACCCTTAAGGGATCAAAGCAGGGAGACAGATATGAATAATCCTCTCATTAGTCTCTCCTGGACATATACTCAACCAAAACACAAGAACCTGTCTTCTTTACGAAAAATATTCGAAATATATATAGAAAATAATAAGTCCACTCCATATACGGGTACATCCATAGTATTTAATACCAGCACAATATTTTCCTTGCTAAGTATTTAATAATTATATAATATCGATGCGCTTTGAGTCTGAAGACTAACTTCTTGAAAGTAGCTTATGACGTAACTTAGGTTACCATCTTAGGATATGATTATGGTGCTTTTCATCATTCTATCTTACGTGGGTACTTGTGTTGATGTTCGTTTCAAGTATCTCCGGCAACCATAACTCCCCAACCGCAATACTTATAAGACAGGAAGAACATGATGCTTCATGGCGGGTTAAGAGTACGACGGTAAAGTTCCACAGGCTAGCCCTATTACTGTATCTACCAACTTTTAGTTCAGTTTTTGAAGTGAAAACTTCTTTAGCGGCGCTGAGCACTTTTGCCTAAGAATTGTTAAATTCGCGACAGGACACTGACCCTGATCGGAAGGGGAAATGCGTAAGATACTAACTATGGAAACTGTCGAAAGGAAACATTCATAAATTATAAGTGTGTTTTGTTATAGAAGAAAGCTAAATATTATATATAGATATTGTTTTGGATTCGACATTGCGATTATTAATAGCATTGTCATTTTTTTCTTACAGAGAAACTCCAAATTACCGAAAAAACACAATACATCGTTTTCACTTCTGCCGGCACTCCCGGAGTGCAACCCGTTGTTTTTTTTTAATCGGCCCAATAATTCCCATGTCTATAAAATATTTTATATATCTTTATTTAAGAAACTCTAAATATTTATACTTAACACTCGAAAAAGTGCCTAAAATAGGTACAAATATTATTCATTTATTCTAATGAATGTTAGCTTTATTCGCCGGGTTATAAAAACTCATTGAATAAAATATTTTCCCAGCATATCTTTTGTAATTTTGTAAAGTTCCCACCAAAAACATCACATTTATCTTATTGCCTAATATATTATGTACAATGAATTCGGCGAAATCGGAATAGAATAATTACAATAATTTTCTGCTTAGATAAGTTTTATTAGTTTAGGACTGTAGATTTGCGGCAAATTATGTAGAACTAGCTTCACGTCCTTATAATTTGACACAGAGAGGGATAAAAATAAAAAGTACCTATCTCTCCTATAATTATGTTAATTCAGGTAATAATAATTTACGTGTGTACCAATTTGCATCCAAATCTGTTCAATTAACAAAGCGCCATCCTCACAAAATTGCACAACAATTTATAATAGAATAGAAGGAAGTAGAATGTGCTCTGTAGTCTTACATAAAAAATAAGGTACCTAATTATCAGGTCACTGGAGTGCGTTTTTACATAATTAAGCTACAACATACATATAAGTTACCCTATACCCAGCTTTTAGGGGACATACTTATAAGGGACGCACCCGTATTAAAGTAGTTCGAATTTTAGCAAAGTCCCGCAAGATCACTGGTGCGATAAAAAGGGGTGTATCACAAATAAAACGTTATTTTTCCCACGGAATGACTGTTGAACGCCTACATAAAACGTTTTAATTAAATGCAGGTGTTTAAGGTTCAATAAACTTCAGAATAAAACTTACTACTTACTGTAAAGTATTATGCTCCTGAATACATAAGTAAAAATACGCTTTTTTATGTTAGACCTGTAAACCTAAATGAAACTTTTAAAGTAAAATTCATACTAAAAACATTTCATTTCACGAATTTCCCACACCCTCAAAAAGCTTTGTGCATTTTATATTGTTCGTAATGTTTTATTGACACCCTTGACAGTTGTATCACCGCGTAGCGCCGACATTTTCGGAAATATGTATAATATTATTACTAACTAAATACAAAATTACAAAAGTCTGGAATGTAAATTGGCATGTTCAAATAAAATGATGGACGGATTGTAAGGTAAAACACACTAAACTCTAAACTTTATAAATTGATTTTAATTGAATCCGTCACACAAAATTCAACCCATAATTTCTTAATAATGACTTAATTCTTTAAGACAAATTTAAGCTGATATTATGAAGGAAAACAAACATAGGCCTATAAAGTACATCAAGCCACGTTTTATAAGCATGGTGGACTAAATATTTTCTCACTATGACAGGAGGCCAAACCAGTATGTAATTTGGCATTAATTATGATGATCACGATTTCCTAAACCGTAAACTATTCATGTTTAGTTATCGAAGCTGAAACAACGTTAATCTCGATTTCGCATCTAGTAATTGATCTCTTGTCATTTCAGTCTCAAACGATAGTGACCTCTAAGTAACGTCGCCGTCGGTCGCAGCGAAGTTTAGGTTGGCAAGTGACTAGAAATCTAATTTAAAGCGACGACTAAGTTTCTATCGGCCCATTACTCGAGTAAATTATCGAGCTAATTTCATTCTTAGTCATTTGAGCTATCTTCGGTAATAGCGCTGTTACTGATAGTCTGTGCCAGGTTTTTTTAAGTAAACAGGCCTGCTTAACTCATAAAAACTTAAAGTGAAAAATAGTCTCCATTAGTCCATTTACTTAAAATAGAACAATAAAACATAATTGATTCGTTTAATATTCGTATAATTCGCATAATAAATTTTAAGCTTAAAAACAGCATTGAATAGTGAATCTTTGTAGCAATCGTAGCCTATTGACATGTTTTGTGATAAAGATGAAAAAACAATAACGCAAAATATTCGACGTCAGATCTATCAATGCCTGGATTAAAACTGTTGGATAAGAAGATCCAAAAATATATAGTCCCGCTTATCTGTTTTAGTATCTAAATTTTACGTGAATTTCATAAATTTTCTACGTTACAACCGCCTGGAAAATGATCTAGCGTTTGGCGCACCGCGCATCGGGTACAGAATATACAATGTGGTTTGATGTTGAATTACCTATCACAGAACTTGGTGCTTATTTGTGCTGTGTGTACAGCGGGATTACCTCGTTAGCCGCATCCATTACCTTGCCCACTAAAAGGCAACCCTATTTTGTTTTGACTACGGCTTTTGACGCCGATATTTTCATGTAGTCTGCACATATTTGAACTTTACTCTGCGACCTTCGTACGTTTTCACTTTCATCTAAAAGCGGGTCAGTCGAATCGTTGTCCCTATAAATAAACTGAGTACCGGGTATGTTTATCGCTACCGGCGATGCCTTACTTTTATTTTTGTAGAACCAACTGTACCGAAAGGTTTCGGAGTTTTCAGATATGTAGACATTATGGTAACCTTTTTAAATAACATATAATATGTACCTCTAAATCTAAATGTCCAATTCTTACAAGTTACCTGTAATTAAAATTATCTAACAAACCGAAATAATATTATAAGGCTATAATTTTTTATTCCCAGTTTATTTCTGTAAGTAATATAATGCTGTAATTATTATTTGTTTATGTCTTCAAATAACAATGAAATATTAACTAGTCATATTATTTGCGAAAAACGAATGCAAATTATGCGTAGAGTTCAATGATCCAGCTGTGGTATCCGGGCAAACTACGCAGCGATTTGCACCTAAGTATTCCATACTACTGGAAATTAAATAAATAAATAAATAACGCTTCACACTCATAGCCCCACATTAGGATTCCCTGTGTCTTGGGTGCCATGGACACACACAAGTCATGAACACAACACACCCAAACCAGAAACAGAAATTTAAACTCATCATTCAAATCTCTGCTCTGCTGGGAATCAAACCCAGGACCCTGTCTCAGTACTTAACCCTATTAGAGGATATAAATTTGCCTATGAACAGCGATACACCAGATCTTCCCATTCCTGTTTCTGGTATTAAAATTTCTTGTGCCGAGCCTTTGTTGTATTTTAACTCTCAGTTTCGTGTACGACATGTGAAAAGAATCCACAAAGGGAGTGACTCATAACATGACAGAGTGACCCCTTCGTGACTGAATGGGGCTGGGGTCGTGACTTTCTGTTCAGAATTGGCTTTAATAAGATCAGGTGGCACCTTTTCGAAATGTCCAACTGTTATTTAATTTGACATGAATGCTATGACTCAGAGTTAACCGTCAGCAATTGGAAGGTTAGACTAATCTACGCTTGCATTGCGTGAGTGAGAGCGAAAGACCGGTGCCTTAAGAACTTACGGAGTTTCGTAAAGTAATCGCATCGAGCTGCCATTAGTATGGGAAGATGTCAAGACAAAAAGACTATGACAATAGTGACTGTGACAATAATGACTGAAGTTTACTATATTTTGGACGATAGTGTTAATATGATAATTTTTATTGATTTCTACCAGAATCCATAATCTGCCTTCTTTTCGACAAATTTGGAAAATATACTTAAGTCCTTGAAGGAAATAACTAGGCCTCTTTTATATAAGAGTTTAAAAATAAACAATAATTGTGTTACTGTTAGCTGTCCTTCATGCTAATGCTAATAATTATGTTATTAACTCTACTCATTAATTCGTCAAACAACCGAATTATTTCACTGTTGCTCTTATTTAAAATATGCTTACTTTTTATTATTTTTTTGGTATTTTTATCTATGAATAAATCAGTAGGTACGAATATAATGAAAAGTAAGCTTTCTTAATCAATTTTATTTAAAGGCGCGATAAATCTAAAGATGTTTCGCGGTAACTTTTAAATATGAACAACAGGAAACGCGGCAAAACCACTTCCTTCAACGTTTTGTTACAAATTAGTGGGCTTCGTTCGTTTTTTAAGTGCTCCACCTTCCGTTATTGTAGGGATTTATTAGAGATCACAAGAAAATAAGAGTTAAGAACACAGACGTCATACGAAGATAAGGTTTTGTTAATAAAAAAACTGTAGCTACACTCCAGCTACCAATTTGTGTCAAAATCTCATAAACGATGTGTATAGCACACATCGTTTATGATGCAGATTTTTATTCCGCTCTAAAAAGCAACAAACGCATTCAGATGGCACCAAAGGTATAATAGTATGCTATATCAAAGTATTTATGGCTGCCCATTTATATCGTGATCTACTAACCCGATTTTGATTCGTTTTTGTTTACCGATGGCGGATTCTCCCCAATGGAGCTTAGGCAATGAACAAAAGGGGTGAAATAGATCAGGAAAATAACTACAAATTAATACGTATACCATTTGCAACATTTAACATAAGAAGATGGTTGGATTTATGACGAGTACTGCCAATAATTGGTAGCGCGTAGAGCGACACTCTAAAGGTTGCGTGATTTTATTATTGCTTTGAATTAATTCTGTGGAGAACAGATTGGTTGCATTAATTGTATTGTTAATCGAATATAGTAATAGTAGTTACAAAAAAATGCATTCCAAACTGTGTTAATTATCGTTTTGAAAATGCTTTCTAGACCAAAAATTTCGACTTAACTCATATTTACTAACGGTATATTTTTATGTGAAACTCAATAATAAACGTGGAATAAAATGTGGCCAACAATTTTTAGTACCTAAATTTCAGTCAATATCAACGAATAAACACAAGTTGATATCTAGGCCGTGGTCTATTAATAATTGGATCTAAATTGAATAAATCTACGGCAACATAACCGGGTCAAAGAAAAATCGAAAGTTCAAAACTTTTTGACTGTGCCTTCGGCTTTCCTTTTTAAACGGTTTTATGGTATTTACGAGTATTAATAGAACTGAAAGGTGTCGACATAAGGAGAACGAGGTATGATATCACGAGTGACTATTTCCTTAGACACCGATATAAAAAACATTCACAAAACCCGTTTACTTTATAATTATACGGGTACCTAGGTAGGTTTATTACTATTAACGTAGTAGTAAGTAATGCAGTGGTTAGCCACGGCCACTCGATATTCAAGTTTATTCTCCTTTTTTGCTATTCATCGAATATTGAAGACCGCAAAACAAATTTAATATCGATATGTACAAAGGTAATCAAAAGATTAGAAATAAACAGCTTTTTATCTAGTCCAAGTTTGCCTTTAGGTGTTTTTATCTATTATTAATTTTTATCATTTTGTACCATTGCTAGCGTTAATACCCATTGTGAAGTAATTACTTTTCAACTGAGAAGATGCCATCTTAATCACATCAATCAAGATTTGATAATCACGTAATACTTAATTTTTTTATCCGTTGCTTTGTCAATACGAAATTATAGGAAATAAATAAACCGATGCTTACCTCAGTCGTCTGCCTAAAGAAATGGGTAAAAATTATGTTAATGTGGAGAGTTGGTCAGTGAAAATCGTGACTAATGTCCAACACGCACGGTCCGTGCTCCCGTCACTTAGCCGTCCCTTTGTCAAGTGGGGCGCTAATTGACGTGATGCCGTCAACACCTTTGACCTGGGTGAAGTAATGAAAGATAGAGGAAATTAACCGATATGTCGTCTACCTTCATACTGCGAAATTCCGTTAAAGAACTCTACACGTTTTTTGGGTAGGCATTTCAGGCATGTTGAAAATTTGACCAGTAATTACTTCTGCTATAATACACAAAGCCTTTGCTGGCGGTAACGGTCTAACACAACCCCTTTCTGTATCTAAAGCCAAAATTATCAATCTTTTCATGGGTAGTAAGTTAAGAGTCTTTCGTTACTTAAAGGTACCGGGTTTGGGGTTCTTGCTAGAAAATATGCCTCTTTGGTTGGTTGACGTACTCGTAAAGGTCTTCATGTAACATGAGACATTTGTCATCGCTAGGGTGACTTGGCCGCTATTTGTCCCAAATATTTAGTTTATGTATGTCCCATGTACCTACCTAAAAACCGATGTTAGGGTATTCAATACATTGGATAGCTCATTATATCTAGCTAGTTAATTAATGTAACTTTTGTCTCTCTCAGTTTAATTTACTTGGTGTCTTAAGTAGATGATATATAAAGTGTTTCGGTTGAACAACTACAATGTGTTTTTGGAACTTAAGACAACCATCTTAGTGTTCAGGCCTAGCAATTATACACTTACTTAGTTAACATCAGGAGAACGGCATGCTTCTAATTGATTGTGTACGATTGATCCTGTACGGAAACTAAATAGATCTAACCAAGACGTAGATTTTTTGATTTCACTAAAACTTATGTCGTAAAACTTCATAACATAGATAAGTGTAGGCTTGTATTTTGACAAACAGCTAATGGTCAACCTGATAAAAAGTGATCAAGAATGTTTAATGGTTTCGGGATGATATCAATACCTTGGGAATAAGTACGAGTAGTCACATACATTCTTCTTCCTCGGTTGATATTGGATTGCTACAGTGAAAGATTTGAGGGCATTCAGGGCCTTAAAAGAAATTTTGCATCCACACTTTTGGTGCAGTGAAACTGAACAGGTTGCCTACTTTTAGAATATTATAAATATCTTCCACCAAATCGAACAAAGCGTGTATTTTAATAACAAACACGCTAGATTCAATGAGAGACCGACTGAGAATTAAAAAGGAAAGGCTTATACAATTAGTTATTAGTATAAAATTTTTAAGTATTCACTTGTCGAGTCAATCTTCATCACGCAGAAATATCTATTCCCTGGGGAATCTTAGTGACAAACTTCGCACCCTTATCGCAAGGCGTTCGATGTGCCAAATCTTCGCAATGCCTTAAATGATATTGTTTCCGTGTTTATGAACAACAAAAATTATCATGAATTTATATATTATAGAAAAAAGTGTAATGATCAGTCGTAGAAATAATCCTCCGCCCTAATAACTCGCCGTGCTGCAGCGTTTTTTCATGTTATTTATGAACTAAAGGGCTTAGGAAATGTGGTTATGAAAGGAATAAAGAGGCGAACATTTTAGTCCTGTCATGTCCAACTCAGTTTCAGTTTCAGCCTCATAAAGTACTGCGGTCCTGTTTAATGATTGGAAGGGGCTGTCGTGAGCACTTAACATATTTTTGTAAAAACATATTTAGTATTTCAGGTGTAATTAAATCATTAAATTATAATGTTAAGTGTAACTTGAGTCGTAAAATAATGTAGCGGAAAGTAAAAGTTGAAATAAAATTCAAGTTTTCCCTCTATTTCTACTGCATAAGGTAACATGCTTTTCCATCTAAAAGAAAGATCCGATGAAAGTGAGTCGTCCCATCTGTAGTCTCGAGAACTTCGGTTCGTTACCTGCTGGGAAAATTTTAATAGATACTTACAAGTATGAATAACCTCTTTTTACTTGAGTTTTCACACGTATGCAAGGTATATTTTGCAACTGTGCGATGGAAAACCTCAGACAACAATGCATTAGAATAGAAATGCCACTGCAATACCATTTCACTGCCAGCCGCATCACGATTGTCTTTAAGTACTAGCCTTAATTAAAACGTACTTATTTACCTACTTCCATTTCTTTTAAAGCCGACTGATGTAAGAACCGCACATTGTTATATCGTTGTGTTTTAGAAACAGTAGGAAGTACTTCCTAAACTATTTTTACTGTGACACATTCTGTAGAGAGAATTATAGGTGCGAGTACCGGCGAAATGTTGGCCACATGATACTGGTAAAACAAAACAATACTACAATTTTTTGTGTCGCTATTTTGTTACGTTAACGTATATTATACGCCCGACCTTGCACCCTGGTCGGGCCTCGTTTTGGAAACGCCTCTGCCTTTACTTTGAGGCGTAGGGAAAACAAACTCGCACCCCCGGCCCGGGTGTGGGTAGTCATGTCAGAAAGGGGTCAAGGATCGATTTTCCGGGTTCACTCAGGATTCTATCCTTACATCGCGGCATCATCTGTACTCGTTTCCCACTGAAACTTTACCCACATTATACCGATCGCAACGGGATGTTTATCTCGCCTCCGTCGCTCACCGTACATGCGAAATAGAGTAATTTGTGATACGTCAGGCTGCTGTAGAATTTTCTACGTAGTTCGTTTATTTCGCTCTGTTGGTATAGGTAACTTCGTTTAAGAAAATGATTGGCAGGCTTCACGATTTTTAAGTTCTTTGCAAAAAAAATCTCATACTTACTTATAAAAATACTAAAAAAGTCTAAAGATTTGTTTAAGTAAAATAGCTTCTATTGTGGGCCTTTTATTAGAACATTTTACTAAGAAGCAGTCATCACACTGTACTATCTCCTAAACGTAGAGCATTGATCACATTGAAGTAATTTCTTGGATTTAAAACAATTCTGAATATACGATAGGTATCTACTCGTACACACTTATATAGTCAACACTAAAAATATTACCGAATAACACATTAGTTTTGATGGAAGCTCATAATAGAACGCAAATTGTTCCATAATTATTATCAGGAAGTATTACCATATCCGTCTATATTCGATTATACCGCAACAGTTAAGAGTTAATTTTGAATTCTATGTAGTTTAAACGGGCCGATGTAATATCATTGGTTGACTAAATTCCTGAGCCTAATAACTCTGAAATGTGATAAAGATAACAATAATATCACCGCCATACAGGAACCTAAACAAAAAGGTTATGTTATGATGAAATATATTCAATACTTAGATGATATTACACGTTTTTCTACACGTGTTTTATACAATTAAATAGAAATTTGTTTAAGCATTAAATGAATCTTACTCATTTAAACAACATTTCAATTTAATAACAAACTATAGGTATAATGCTGTAACCAATGTATACGTAGATCGGTACTAAGATCTAAATCGACCGACAATCATCTGTGGCATTTGAAACACGCTAGCTAATTGTTTAAACGGTTAGAACAGAATGTTAGTTGAGCACTTACAAACTATTATGTCTTTATGGGCTTTAGATAGGAAAATTTTAGTTATTTTAAAATTATAATTTTATTTTTTATTTTTTGGTTGCTTTTATCTTGGCGGGAACTTACCAATGTAATCGGCGCACCGCAGATATACATAATACATTCGGCTTGTCAAGCGTAAATAGATAATACATACCTACTTATGTTACTTTATACATTTAAATAATTGTTTTAACAGTCTCGCAAATTCAGCAAATCCGCCAGTTATACAGGAAGCTTGATAACCAAAAATAAAACTAAAATTCTATCGGCTCAGTTTCGATTGGCAAACTTAAAAATGTTAACACGACTAGCGCTGGAATCATTTCGTGTCTTTCGTGTATTTTTCAACCTTTTCGTACCTAAGTATCTACCTAATGCTTGGGACTTAGACAGACCTTGGATGTAGGTTTTAATTAGGTACATTCGGTAATCCTTATTGGATGCTGCATAAGACAATATAGATAAGGGCATCTCCAATCTCTGCGTGAAGCACTATATCGTCCATATTGCTCGGTGAAACAGTAAATGCACAAACCCTATTGTCTATACATACGTAATGTCCGTCCGACAGTTAGGGAGATTGGTTATTGATACGAACCGAGGACAAAAAGGAAGCGCATACCAAGACCACTGTAAGGATATGATTACTTATACAAACCGGAGGGTAACGACCTATTCTTGTTCATAGGGCGGTTGTGAACAGACACTGAACAATTATGTAAACAAAGATTTTTAACACGACCGATAGACTTCCGAAGAAGGAGACTTTAAAAAAGCATATTTAAAAGAAGTTTTGTTATAATTAAGGTATTACTTTAAGTAGTACATATAACAATTTGGTGAATAAACGTTGACCAAATAAGATGAACTAAATTCTCATTCACTTCGGAACTACTCGTAACTATTATAATTGTGTGAATGTTTTCGCTAATGCGATCCAAGCAATACGACAACTGCATAATATATCTACTATCAAGTATTCATTTCTATAATTATTATGTGAGCTTATGTTTATGCGAAAACCTTGTCATGACTCATTAGGTACAGCGCAAGCAAAACAAGCATTAGCATTTATTATATTAATGTTCCCACGGTTTGGAATAAATTTATAAAACATTCGTTTAAAAGTATGTCTGAATTTTACGAACACATATTTTTCGTAGCCCTATTCGAAAAATTGTTCCTTGGTTACCTTGACACACAGTAAATCAGAATTCAAAACCAGAGCTGAAGATAAGTTCCAGTGGCACCATTTTACCTTACTGGCCATCTGGCTTATGTGATTTCTACGTATTCCACCCTATGGAGTGTATACCTAGATACCTATACTGTATGTAAGTAAATTAAGCAATTACGTTGTAAGGCATAATAATCGTTTAATTTAAACCGCCTGATTCTTAAATCACGTCTGCTGCTCGAGAGGTCTTAGTTCGAATCTCAGTGACATGCACCAATGACTCTTAATAATAAAATATCTTTATATAATAAAACATCAAAAACATAAAGAGGAATCCTGTATGACTGATAGTTGCGTCCATAACGTTTTCGAATGAAATGTACCAACCCGCATTAGTCAATCGACTAAGGTCTAAATACTCTCCATCCTTGTCATTCTGAGAGAACACCCGACCCTGAGACCCGGGAGATACAAAATCTCTCAAGATTAAAGTACATTGCCTTATTTATTCGTTTCCATGAAATAGCATAATTATTCACGGAAAAAAGTGTTCATTTTGTCTTGTTACATTTGGTAATCATTATTTATCATAACCAACATAGATACATGAAGAGATGTGGCTGGTAATAAGATCTCAATAAACATTCTCAATCTACTTATATGTAGAAGGAATGCGACTTATTAGATCAGATTTTTTATTGAAATCGGGCATTAATGAGTCATCAGTGTCTGTAAAAAAGTGTAGTAAATTATCATTATAATAAGCGTGGGATGATTGCTTCACGTTTACATTAGCTATCTTTATGACAACAATGGTTCAGAAAGAGAGACCAATTTTTAATCGGCGACCGGTCGTACCCTTCAACGAAATCATAATTATCGAAACGATATAATTATCATTCTTATATTTAGTATATGGGTAAAATATCTTTTCTATGGTCATTTGTCCATTGGCTTATACGAACTGCTGTGGTACAAGTGAAAAACGTATTTAAAGTTTTTCCAAGTATGCCACCTGATGTTGAGAACTAAAATTGTGTCATCAAATAAACCCAGAAACCACTTCTCCCCAGCCAAAACATACGACAAAGTAGTGCTAAAATTCGGATTATGAGGATGGTTGATTTCTTTCCAGAAGATCGTAAATATTTTAACATTTGAGGTCTTAATTTTTCATACACTTCATTTCCATTTATTTCTTCATACCTAAGCAATTAATGAAAATTCAATCAAGTAAAAGAATGATTTTTTGAAAATAATAAGCTACACAGCAATAAATTTTGGCTAATCAACAATGTAGTTTAATAAATACAATTTTTGCGAAAATAAGAAAACATGTTTATAAACTTCTTGGATGTACCGAGAAGTTTATAAACATGTTTTCTTATTTTCGCAAAATTATCTTGAAGTACCTATGTATATCCAATAGTCCAAGACAACTTGACCCTGAGACCTACGATTAGGGATGCACACGTGTTTACAGATAACTCTTTTTTATCTTTTTTATAAATAAAGAATAATGTAGAGAAAAGAATAGAAAAAATATGTTGCACGTTTTTTATTGCCTATTAAACATTAAAATAACATTCAAAGGTATACGTACAGCCAAACCATTAAAATAAAATACGTAGGTAATATAGCCACACTAATCTTTGTTTACAAAATTGTTATTACTAAATCTATTAAAGCTACGATCTGCAGTGAAAGAAGCTAGTTTATCAGTTTTCCGCAATATTAGAGTCTAATCAAGATTTAAAAATTTAAACATCAATAAATAATTTCACTAATTGAGTTAATTCTAAATATTAAAAATCGCTATATCTTTTCACTTTCGCCACGGACTGTTCTATGATAGTGTGAATTCCTCGACATTGACAGCGACATGGTTCATTCACATTATGATTATATAATCAGTTTAGCGGTGAATATAAATTTAAATTAATAATTTAAAGTTTACCCGATGAAATCACTCTCGTGATGTTTCTTCGACTATGCTCAGTCTGGTGCCAAGGCCACTGAACCCATGTGTCAACACGAAAGTAATTTACCTTGAAATATCTCCCCCATAAAAAAAGGTTGCGAAGTTAATGACCTAAATGAAAATAGACATGACGCAATGATTAAATAAACACAGTAATAAAATTATATTCGCATATTCTTGACGTTTTAACTTATTATTACAATTGAATGGAAAGACAATGTTCCTCTATTTACGTATTTAAATATGTATAAGTAATTAAATAAAAGCTTCTTATACTAAATCAAATAAACACTCGGCTCGGGTTTCACTGTATTAATTTCCATTTTGTTATTTACCTCTTATTTTATACTTGCATTGTCCACAAGAATGCTAAAAATCATACGTATAACTTCCGACATTAAAGTTGGCTCGTACCATAAGACTTGACGTGGGAACGTAAAAAATAAGCTTCGCAAAACGAAAAGCAGTTTCCTCCTTCCACACAAAAATATTTTAAAATTGTATTCCTGAGCACCTTGTTACGGATGGCAGACCTCATTTCCGTCCAAGTTGGAATTTGCAACGTGAAATATATTTAAGTAAGCTTCGACTCAAAATGGGGCCAGCACTAGTATAGCTTCAAATTACATTCTAGGCGTGTGAGCGTTGTAGTGAGCATATAATGATATTCCTCCCTGCCCCAATTTGAATTGATGAGTTAATTCGAGTTACGAGTGGTAACCGGTGTCAGATCAGATGATTGAAACTATCCATATTCTCGTCGGGCTATCTCATACTACCTACTATTATATATTCATATTATTATTATATATATATTATATATATATATCTCATACTACCTACTATCATATACCTACTATCATAATATTGGTAACAAGTCGGACCTACAGCTTGACGCGAAGACTAAGTTATGTCAGAAGTACGAAAGCCGGTTGTAAATTGCCACTAGGGGTGTGACTTAACTTGGTTGATCTCTTCCGATCTAATTTACACCAACCTCGTGACGATGCGCGCTGGAGCTAAATTTAATGGAATTATACCGTAGTAGCTTTTGCCTGCGGTTTCATCAGCATGGAATCCCAACTTGAATTTAGAGAAAAACATGAAGAAGTACAGAGTAGATCCAAATTATTTGTTTTATTCGAACTGCGTGTTTGCCAACAGTCGTTATTTATTTTGTAAACAGCATATAAATATAAGTTTAAAAAGAATAAAAAGTTAGGATTCATATTAAAATTTTGTAGACAGGAAAACACGGTCTCTTCTTGTCTCACGTTATTTTTATATGCGCTATAATTGAATTAGAAACAGATATCAAAAATTTCTCCAGTTTTTTTTGCAAATTTTGATTATATAAAACGTGAAGACAATAGACCTTGTCCACGAATACGCACAATAAATTACCAAAATTTATGATAGGTACGTAAGGTAGGTAATAAATAACGCCTAATACTCATAGTCCCACATTAGGATTCCCTGTGTCGTGGGTACCATGGACACACACAAGACGTGAACACACCCAGACCAAAAGCAGTAAACTCATTCAAATCCCTGCTCTGCCGGGAATCGAACCCAGGACCCTCCGCGCGGCGCACTGATGTCTTAACCGCTGCGCCACTCAGGTCGTCAATCAGCCGGCAATCGCTATCCTCGTCTGACAAATGATGTTACGCGCTAACTCTCTTTTAGAGTGAAAAATATTTATCATCTTTAACAGCCAGCAACCCTTATTCGAGGTCATATTTAATTAGGCAACCATATATGATAATTAATAGAAAAAAAATGCTTTAATTTGATAATATATAAAATTAATAATGTACGTTATGAACGTATAAATGTATCGAAATCATACCTGTTTACACCTGGCTCGAAGAGGAGCGGCCAGGTGCGCAACGGCGACCATGATTTTTTAGAATCTTTACATAAATATAAAAATTTGTTTATTAGCAAAAAGAAGATGAGCGCACTAATCCTCCAACCGGATCTTAGACTATAAGAATAACGCAAACGTAGAGCACGTTGTAGTAGATTATTATCTGAGATTCTTATTTTTGCCGCAGTTACCTTTGAAATGTCTCAAAGCGCCACACGCCTTTGCCATTACTCGTGCGCACACATTGATGAATCACTGATTGGCATGAATCAATGCCTTGGTCATCATTTCAATTTTACGTTTATTAGAATAAGTACATAGGTCCTTAAAATACTACAATGTTAGTTTACATACGAATGAAAAATAAAATCTGACAAGTGTCATCATTGCAAAATTTTATACATTAACAAAAGCGGTCTTGTAACAAGGTTTTTTTTATTAAATACGTTGAGTATTGAACAAAGTACTAGCTATTACGGACTTAATATTTTTATTTACGTACCCCTAACCATAAACTTCTAACCATAAACAATCACAGAGCTATCGAATACATGATCAACTCCACCCGAAAAATATTTGACATTCTGGCTTGCAATATTTTTTTCAAATTATCGATATCGAGCGGTCGTATATGAATGCATTGATTTCTACCGAAGATTAAGTTTGGAAAAAATGGCTCGACGAATTGTACCAATTCGGGGAGACGGAAATTGCATGTTCAGATCCGTATCTTACTGCATATATGGAACTCAAGAACGGCATAGAGAAATACGATTGAGAGTCGTGGACAGAGTCGTCGAAAACTGGCATCGGTATAAGGATTTCATAATCGGAGATCGATCTTACGGCCAGCAAATATACAATTCGTCTGATTATCGGAATTTAATGTCGCGGGACGGGGAATACGCCGGGCACGTAGAACTGCATTGCGTCAGCGAAATTTATGACGATTTCACTTTTATGGTCCACAGAAATGGGTGCACAAGGACCATAGACTACGGGCACGGGAGAATGATAAAACATCTGTTGTTTTCGGGTTATTTAGACGCCGGCCACTATAGTGTTTTGGAATATCATTAAACGTTTTCAAATTATAGCATAGTTTTCTTTACATTTAGCATTGAAGTAAAGTATTATTAGCGTGACTGATAGTCAAATATTACATTGTTACGAAATTGACTTTTTTACAGAAAAAGAACAGCTACGTCAATAAAGTTTTTTTATTGATTTCAACAATCTTAATACGTCCAATAGGGGCATATTGAGATGAGCATCCAGGCTGTTTAGTTGAGTTAATAAGTGGGGTCAAACATCGGGGTCCGTAATTCGATTGACTAGAATTCAATGGACAGTATGCCTAGAGGGATCGGGGTCAATGTACATATTTCTTTCCTAACGCGTAACACTTCTTTCACCTTCTATATTAAAAGACAAATCAGATCGAATCGAGCAGAAAGTTTAAGGAACTAAGTGCATGATAATGGGCACAAAACTGCAGCATCGACAGTCAACGAAAATTGAACGCAAAACAACAATCATCATATCCTTTTCGAAAATTCTAATGCCTTTGTTGAAAACTGAAATGCATTGTGCATTGTGCACTTCGCCAGTGCTTAGAAATCGATCTGAATGGGCCACACGAGCCCACTTCCGAGGACTTCTTGTGGGGCAAAACAACAGTTCTTATGTCTAAATTGGACTGGCGGAGGCAAACTGAATTTAATGAAGATTGTGTGGATATTAAAATATAACTAAGCACGTACGCGAATTAGCACGGAGATAGTTAAACACCCGGTTTGAGTGGTAAATAAATACTCTAACTTTAGACGATCTGTTTATTTGATTCCGAATAAATTATCCCTTGAAGAGGAATTTCCCGCAGTAGCTCAAAAACAAAAATGTCATACATACCAGTGTTTGTATTGTTTTATTCCAGAGCAATCTTTAAGTATAAGAAACGATACAATTAGTTCTACGATATTTAATCTATTGACTCAATATTGTAGTAAAAATTACTGACCATTGTTTTCCGTGCATTACGACGGCATACTTAATCTTAAGTCAACATTTAATATAAATATGACTCACACTAACAGCAGCATAAAATAAACATTGCGTGATTCATCTGAGGACAACGAATTGTGAAGTGAATAGGTATTTTTTTTTTAATTTTTACACATTAAGTCAGTTCTGCTGGTATGATTAAGGACAAGAAAATTGTATATAATTTAAAGGTTCGATAGATCTATTAAAGTCGTCTACTTGGCGGACTGGAATAATTATGTCGATAGTAGGATTAGTCGCACTACATAGGTACATCCCTAACTCACTCAGGCAACATAATGTTGTCTGTACTTTGGGATGTTATTAGAATATGGAATGCAAAGTTCTGAAAGTTATAACGAGAAACACTTACAACAGGAAACAATTATAGCACAGTCGCATTGCCGACAGAGGGGTACAATCGAAATTTCGGTGCAGTTTTGGTCGTACTTAGGTCTCTCAACAGTTCCATAAATAGTTAAATGGTAGACCGCGCCTACAATTGTTTCTATTTACACACATTAAAAAGTATTAATTCGGGTTTTTAGTTTAAGACTCAAAAGTATAGGTAAAACAACCAAACCGAATATTTAAACATATACTCGTATAATGGTAATAATTCTGAATACAATTTATTATGATTTAACCGTCACTGAGTCATTCATACATTCCTTCACGGTCACGGACGAAATATGATAATTTACTTGCGAAGTTGTTAATACCTTGTTTTGGAAACTTGACAGATAATAGTCGACCGACCGGCATAATAAACAATTGTTCATACATAGAGGTATTATGCTAGAATAGGCTGCCTGTACATGGAAATGCCCGACACTTAGAAAGAGATATAAGATTATGGTGCCCTATCTGTCTCTCTCTATACTAACGCATGCGCATTAAACAACTTCAATACCTAAAATTGTTTCACGCTAATTACACATGCGCGAGAAGAGAGAAATAGAGAGGGTGCCGCAATCTTCTCTCTCTTTTTAACCGAAGGACATTTGGAAGCTTAGCTTCCCTGCTCTAGTATAATACCTCTCTGTGTTCATATCATTTTGTACTAGTTTCGGTCATCTTATTGGTCGTTACTCCGTGTCCTAATTGACACGTTGCAAGCAAAAGATGCTCCTACGACGGCACTGCATACATTTTGTGGTATTCCAATAGGGCAAATTTCAATGTTTAAAAATTGACGTTTTTGTTGGTCGGTCGGTTATGTCAGCTTATAAGGACAAGGCCTTACGTTTTGTGAATATAGAACATAGATTTTAAATATTTATTTAAGGTTTAAATTCCCAAATCTCGTGACATGTTCCTGAAATGGTATGTAACTGGGTCTCCAAACGCATAGCTGCTTTGAATTTCTGAAATTAAGCTAATACATTCAAGCGTGACATTTCGCATAAAGCTTAACCTAGCTCATTTTATTTGATAGAATAAAGTGAAAGAGGAAATAGAAACAAGGCCTTTATTCCAAACATTGGTTTTCACAAAATTATCTACCAAATAATCTATAGATCTTTGTAAATCTACAACTCATATTCGTGAAGTATTTTTACATAGCAGAGGAGTAGCAGACAAACGCGCAGGCCTAGTGATGATAAGTGGTCACAGCAACCCTTACTACCGCCCTGGTAGCTTAACAGTGTGGCCCTGACACACCAATAACTCCCGGCAAGCTACAACAGTTATACCACCACGTATGTCAATCGTCTTATTAAAACGAATCTAGCAAAAGCCGAATCCTTACAATCCATTAAGCCGTTTATACTTCGGCCGGCACAATACCCTTCGTCTCAGGCTGTCGGGTGACAATTAGGCGCCGCAAAAGAAAAAAGCTTACACAACAAAAAGTTTAAGACCCCCGTATTCCTATGTTATCTCTCGTTCGCCCTCTCAGTCAGACGAATGAAATCATTGTTGAGAAATACATTTTTGTTTTTGTCTATGACTTCATCCACGTGAACTTTAAAATTTGATCCACAAGAAGTTTTTTTTAATTTACATTATAAGAGCAGGGCGCAAGACGAGACACCTAATCACCCTTGTCTATTGAGAGCAATACCAGAGGGCTCGCCCGTGCGTTAAAAAACGTTAAAAACTAACCCATACTATTATTATTATTATATCCTAGTTCAGTTTTATTCTGTGACGGTCAAAGTGAAAGTAGTGGAACAAACATTCATGGAATTAATCATTCTTTATAATTAACTATGTCCGTAACATAACATTATTCAATGAATAAGTTCAGGAATTAAGTTTGAATATTAATATCACAAAGATAAAGGATGGATCTTGTTAACTGTCAAGCATTCTATTTACTTTATGAGTGCATGCTAACCGATATTAGTATTTCGTCTTTTACAGACCTGATCCGGCTTCTAATCCATATGACTGAAGGACAAGGCATGGACCCTATCTGGGCTATCTTACATTCAATGTAAGTAATGTTTGCCATAGTATTTCCATGTTAAACTTGAAGAGTTAAAAGAACTTGAAATATATATCAGCGTTGCTCAGGAAACAACTTGCCGCGGAGAACCTGGAACATGCCTACTGGAAGTCCTTAAGTTTGAGAGAGCATTTTGATTTAAAATACTCGTAATTCATTCATATTCATTCACACACACTCATACACAAACACACACACACACACACACCCACTCACACATACACATGCAAGAGGATAGTATGTTATATATAATTTATATATGTATAGGAAATTTAAATTAGTGTTATATTTGTCTGTTACGTGTTTTTTGTTGTAAATGTTTTTATTTTCATAAATCTTTAATAGCGGCACTCGGGGTACATACTTCCACTCCCGCTCTACACCTTAGGGAGAGGGAGTGCCTGAAAAACAGCGCTGCACGGAGTCGTATTGCGGCTCCGGGGCAGCATTGGCTGAGTCACTCCTTTTGCCCACTTTAGGTTGCATTTACTGTTTCCCTACTTCTTGTGAATATTATGTAACTTGTGTGGCAATAAAACATTTTTTTTTAAAGATATGTAGTACCTAATGGTGAGACCTATGAATCCCTCCTATCATCCTATCATCCGTGCAAGTCGATCGATGTTAAGTGGTCAGTAAAGCCCATGGACAACGCCAAGCTTGGACAATACTGAAGTTCCGTCTGAAATGGACTATTTTCCCTCCTGTGGACTATGATTGCCTCTAAACTCTGTCTATCCGGTAATCATACACCTACACTCAGAGCACAAGAACTATTACTTAAAGGCGGTATAAATGACTAAGTGAACTTCAAATTGTGGAATGAGCACATACGATTGCTTGTAATAATAACATAGGTGACTCAAATACCTACTAACGCCATGTGTTCCAACAATATTATACCAAAGTGAAGTGTCAACACTGAGTTAAGCAACTTTGAATTACGTATAACACGATTGATTTATAACTTAAGTATTCAAGTGCATAATAATACTAATGTCTAAAATTTTATTTAAGTAATACTAGACGCTACCAATCGTAGTTGAAATTTTGTAGTAAAGTCATGAATATTCTTTCTTGTGGCAGCTAGAAGCAATTTTTTTGGTTAAATGTGTATATTTGTTCTAACCCTAAAAAGAGCGACAGGTTGTGTGTTGTTTTTTTGTGTAGAAATACTTAACCGGCATTTATAAGCAATTTTTAAATACACAGCATACAGCAACAGCGGCGCTGACAGTCCCTTTATACTCAATTATATTTAATACGTTTACGTAATGACCAACGGCCATAGCCGCTAAAAATAGAAATGATAAAACACTGAACCCATTTTCCTGTCTTGACATGAACAACCTGAACGTAATAGATACATTGAAATACAAGATCATACATTGTGACATCCGTTAAGGTGCAAGTTTGTAGCGGGCGACGTGTCGTCGCTTCATGTCGCCACGACACGTCGTTACGTCCTGTCGCTGCAATCATGATTTCGAACCCTACTGCAGACGGCAACAGTAAGTTAGCGACACTACCGATCCGCGGTCAGGCGACACCGGCGTCCGCCGCTCGACGACGCGTAGCTAGCTAGCTTCGTGTCGCTAACTAAGGAGGGAATTTCATAGAAATACATAGAAACCAGTAGTGTGGCTGGCGACACGTCGTCCGCTGCCGCTTCATGTCGCCCGCTACCAACTTGCACCTTTAGAAACATGTTGCGTGACATTGACCAAGATTGCCAGGAATTCTGTGTGTACAACACATGTAGGTACGAGTACAACGTTGCAATGTGCAGATGCGCCGTGTTACGTACGCTCCGATTGTAGATAACATTCAAGATGTTTCGACTACCAAGTGAGTGATGCTAGTAAATCATTGATAATACAGGTCATATTTTTATACGATTTTTACCAAAAAATTAATAGATATGAATTTTTAATTTATCTCCCATAACGTTGTCGGCACATACACTGCAGGATAAATCGAGGTTTCCGTGACTGACCAATGGTAAGAGACTTACGCGAAGGTACGATGGAACACTCTTTAAGTAAGTTTATGAAAACAAAACTTTCTATTTCTCAACTAAAGCCAGCTGAAATGGCTTCCATTGCTGTAAAAAGAGGAAGCAAGGCGAGCACCGCAGACAATTTCCCACTTCGGGGTACATAAACTTTTCATCTTCTAGGTATTCAAGATAAAAACTGTGGCCAGTATTCCTTCGCTATCTGCAATCCGATGTCCAATATTACAGCTCTTTCACGGACGTTGAATCACCTCGCTTATTGCAATGTCCAACTTTTATTTTTTCTCTACTCGTTATTTCTCTACAAGTTATTGAACAATGGCGGACAGCATTCTATATTCATATTCTAAGTACGAGTACGGTTATTCTTTTGACACTTGTAAAAAATGTGCGCAGACGTGAAATCGAAACAGGAAAGGTCCCGAGAGAATAAAACGAATGAAACTGTATTTAAGTGCAGTATAAACTTTTCTTGGCAGCACTTCAAGTTTCAGCAATTTTTTTAGATTTTATCACACATTTATATTGCGTGTCTTCTAAACATACAACGTATACACCCGGCCAGACTTTTCTGGTTACATTTCTTTACAATTAAGTATTCTTCACAAACACAAAAAACTAAGTTAGTTTCGAGTTAGAGCGATATAAAAAATATACTTTACTGCTGGCAATTCAAACCCTGAAAACAAAATTGACTACAGATTACTACTGTTTCTAAGAGTAAATTAATAAATAGACACGCAAATCTACGGTCGAAGTTCAGTAGTGTACTACTATTGCTATTATTACTACTATTACTATTATAGCAATGTACCTACTATTCAAAGTGATCTTTAGACTGAAGTGTATTTTAATTGCACCCCACAACCATTTCGTAGGCAAATAGAAATTTCAATGACACGACGGTACACGTCATATGAGATTCCCAGAAATGCGCATTTTATAGTCGCGTAGAGGGCAGAATCACTCTGAACAATTTTCATAGGTAAGTGTATTAAGAGTGCGTTGCATATAAGGTTTTCATGTGGAGAAAAAGTATTTCTTCTTTAATACTGAATTAGCAGAATTAAGAGGCGTTCGTAGCCTCCGATGTTTAAATCGCAAGCGATGGAATGTTAGACAATGCCACGCGCGGTCAGTACAGATTGGTCACGAGGACCGCTTCTGAACTACTACCGCAATATATTTAGCAAAAAAGTGATTGTTCTTCTTTCACTCTAAAAAAGAACAATGCGCTTTTGTGACTTTTTGTGTAGAGGTGGTCACTTGACCGGCTGGTGAATGTCATAATTTTTAATATTTATTATTATTTCAAAACGAGACAGATTGATATGTTTTGTGTGGAATAATTTTTTGTTCTCCTCTATTTATTTGAACAGTAGGTTCGTATAAATCACCGGGCCAGCCAGTCTATCAATCAAAGGATGGATAGCTCGATGTGCTCTACGAAGCACAAAATGTGCATGTAAAATCACTAGCGGTTCGACCTGCCCAAATCGCGTAGCTTAACCTGGTGGTTCGCTAGTAATCTATAACGGCTGTATATATAGGCCGTAGGTCGATGCACGTTTCATATCACATGTCGATATGAGTCAATTAATGCAAATATTTGTAACATGTAACCAACGTTTTACAGATTGTATAGCGCATCCTGCGCATCGAAATGAAAAGGTATAGTTTCAGTCATTGGAATTATGTACTTACAAATCCTACTAATATTTATTGCAGAGTATACCTAACATAAGTATCTACTGAATGTACATATGTAAGCTTGTTGTAACATATAGTCGATATTGTACCATGAACTTGAGACGCTCTCTGTGTAGGTATAGAAACTTCGCTTGACGGGTCAGAAATTCGAAATTCGACAGAAATTCGAAATTCGAAATTCGACAGAAGTTACTCAAATTCGACGCAGAAATATCTTGTGTCCTTATAAAAGTATGGGTTCCTTATCCCAATAACTCAAGTCTTAACGGGATATATTAAAGCGTTACCTTCGACGGCAGAATCCTATTAAAATATGTGGTTGGATTGTCACTTGCACGTGTAGTTTGGTTGCTCTGTAACCGCTCGGAAGTAAGTTATTAATTTCCATGCGACATGTATGCAGTGTTCCATCATAGTTGGTAACTACATTCCGGTCTCGTAACTAGTAGCTGGCTTTGGTAACTATATAACAAGTTTAACAAACAACCGCAGTTCGCCATTTATTGTCAATTCCTGAAACAGATTTCAAAATAGTTGTTTCGGAGTTCGGAGCAACTTCGTCCGCGCGGATCATTTTCTTTTTTGTCACACGAGAGTCTAGCCTTAGCTTTTCCAGGGAAAAAGTTTTTCAGGGTTAAGGGTAGCTACCGTACACGACGTATCCCATGAAACATTACTTTTAATATTCGCTTACTTTATTCTTTAATTTTATTTATATCATTTAAATCGTATTTGCAAAACAGAAATGGTGAATGTGTAGGCACTCTGTAATATCTTAAACCAACAAATACTCGTGCAAATGAACGTTTATTACCATTATTTAGAACTTCTTTTGAATGAATGAAACTTTAAGAAACAAAGTTAAATCAGTTTGATTGGTCTCAATATTAGCAAATAATCTAGAAAAACCTTTCTTCCTTCCTTCCTTTCAGCCCTTGGTACCTGCTGGACATGGACTGCTGGACCCCTAATCGACGCCACTCCACCCGGTCCAGCGGGAAACCGTTGGTTTCAGGATTGGATCCGCTTCTTCAGATCATCAGTCCACCTAGTAGAAGGGCGGCCTGTGCTCCTTTTACCTAAACGTGGTCGCCATTCGAGGACCTAGAAAAACACTCTTCTCTAGACTTGTGTAAAGTCAATTAAATGAAAAGGCGGTCTTGAAAGTAATAAAATAAACTTTTTTACCGCGACGGTACGGAAACGGTATATTATGCTTTTGGGGTGAGAAAGTGTTTGTGCAAAAATCTATGTTGCCATCTATCTCCAAAACAACTAGTCTGATTTTGATGCAGTTTTCAGTGATGGGTTTGGATTTGATTGGTGCATGTTGTTAGATAGGTTTTACGGTAAAAAAAAAGGAATTGAAAATTAATTTAAAAACCCCCGACTTGACAAACAAGAAATTGAACCCAAGAAAATCCTTTGAGAGCTGCCACAATAAATATAAATAAGTATAGCAATAAAATATCTCCAAAATATTCACGTTACTATATGGAGATATTTTATTAACTATTAAATAAACTATAACATTGTTCAGCCCCGGATAGACTTTCTTGGGTTTAATTTCTTGTTTTTCAAGTCGGGGTTTTTTTTAAATTATTTTATCCTTTTTCAAATACATTTTATACCATCATGGGTTTTTCTAAATTTTTAATTTTGCTTTTTATAATTCAGATACGTTAATTTTAAAATCTGTAACAAATTTCTACAAATCTTTGAAAGTTATTCGGAACAGGTGATATTTTATCTAAATACACATTGCATTTTCGGAATATGTTTATCGTGCCCACGTTAGCCCGAAAACAATGAATACCTAGTGTTATCGCGTTATCAAGTATTATTACATACATAGATAACATCGCCATAAATGCGAGTGCCGAGCAATCAGCTAATTTTTAACCGACTTCAAAAAAAGGAGGAGGTTCTCAATTCGTCTGTATGTTTTTTTTTTTTTTTATTTTTATTTTTTTTTTTTATATTTGTTATCGCCGCATTCCGTCATTTGTTAACCGATTTGATTTTTTTCTTTTTGGTTGGAAAGATATTACTTTGAATTTGGTCCCATATTAAGTTAGTGTTGATCTGATGAAGAGTTTCGGAGATACAGAGTGGAACTCTTCAACGGATAAGAGTTAAGGAACCGGGTTAAAAAATTATTATTATTGGTCACATTACCTTTGCAAAACTATGTAGACATAGACCACCTTCGAGTCTGATGATGGAGTGGAACTCGTTTTTATTTTATATTTCTGACCGCCGTATTCCGTCATTTGGTAACCAATTTGAATTGTTTTTTTTTTGGTTTGGGAGCTGTTACTTTGGATTTGGTCCCATATTAAGTTGGTGATGATCTGAGGAAGAGTTTCTGAGATACAGAGTAGAACTCCTCAACGGATAAGAGTTAAGGAACCGGGTTAAAAACATATTATTGTTAGTCACATTACCTTTGCAGAGCTATATAGACATTGACCACCTTCGAATCTGATGATGGAGTGGAACTCGTTATAAGATAGGAATAATTAAATCGTGTTTAAAAGTTCACTTAAATAAACCATACAAATTATAATTACATTTAATTTGTAATTATGGTGTCCGTAAGGTTACCATTGAGAAGCCAGTTGCCACTGGCGTTTTTAGACTGTAAAAGTTTCGCATAGCTCTGCCATGTATAGTAACAAATACTAGCGACGGGTATCCACGACTTTCCCAAGTACCTACGAAAACGAATCTAATGCAGTAGTTACCTACTTCCGAACGGCCATACCTCCGGCCTCCGGTTTCTCAGAATTTTAGTAAACTTGCCTATTTTTCTTTTATATTTGTTATCACCGCATTCCGTAATTTGTTACCAGATTTGAATTTTTTTCTTTTAAGTTCGGAAGATGTTAGTTTCAATTTGGGCCCATATTAAGTTGGTGTTGATCTGATGAAGAGTTTTGGAGATACAGAGTGGAACTCTTTAACGGATATTAAGTAGGTGATGATCTGATGAAGAGTTTCGAAGATACAGAGTGGAACTCCTCAACGGATAAGAGTTAAGGAACCAAGTTGATAAATTATTATTGTTGGTCACATTACCTTTGCAGAACTATATAAACATTGACCACCTTCGATGCTAATGATGTAGCAGAACTCGTTATAAAATAGGAATAATTAAATCGTGTTTAAAGCAAGTTAATTTAAAAAAAACTGTACAAATTATATATTTAAACATTAAAAATGGTAATCCGTAAGGTTACCATTAAGTAGCCAGTTGCCGCAATCTATGATGAAGCATTAAAACTAAGATACCAGAGTCAGATAATAGAGTGGAAGTGAAACTATGACAACTAAAAAGCATTAAATAAAATAATTTTAAACAAAAATGTGAACCGACTTCGAACTAAAAAGTAAGAAATAACTTTACAAACAGACTTCAATAATAAGGTATTTTTGGAGTCTGTGCCCAAGTTCATCCTCAGTTTAACCTCAAGTAACCTCATTTTTGCAGACGAGTTTTAAAGTCATGAAGAAATCATGATATGTTTTACTATAAAACTTACTACTTTATATATTTTACTAAAAAAGAAGTATGTAGGTAAATATGTACTTAGGTAATATTTTATTCATTTATTATAATTGTACGGGCTAGTATCGACACCATATGATAGTCAAAGAAAAGATGTTGTTAAAGTTTATAATATTTATTGTTGTACACTGTAGGTATGATAATGATGTTGCTATGAGTACGCGCGCGATATGTTAGCATCCCAAATGCATACTAAATTGAAAATGTGACCGGCGCGTGCTATACGAAAAACGCGCTGACGGTTGGTGTACGGTTGCACCGTACAATAATGTACAATAGAAAGAGAGACTTTCTTTCTGTTGTATCATAAAATAATTTTAAACAAAAATGTGAACTGACTTCAAACTAAAAAGTAAGAAATAACTTTACAAACAGACTTCAATACTTAATAAGATATGTTTGGAGTATGTGTAAAAATGAGGTTACTTGAGGTTAAACTGAGGATGAACTTGGGCACAGACTCCAAAAATACCTTATTATTGAAGTCTGTTTGTAAAGTTATTTCTTACTTTTTAGTTCGAAGTCGGTTCACATTTTTGTTTAAAATTATTTTATAACCGGTCCTTTTTTAAATTTTGTATTTCGCTCAAGAGAAAACATAACATGAAAACATATAATTTATTTCTCTAACCTCGGGTCCTAATTGCCATTTCGCTTACAAAAGTTACGGCAGAAGTCCATTTCTGTATGCAAGTGTGCAAACTCCAATATTAAACGATAAATCTGAAATACTCCCCAATAATTAAGTATTATTTTTAAAAATAGGTCAACAACCATCCCCAGAGACAGGGTCGTTTGACAAGGGAGCGATAATAATTATGTTTCCGAACGTTTCAGTACCTAATTAGAAATGACGAGTAATAATGCTAGTAGGTCAATTACATTTCAAGATGTTAATTAGATAAAAACAACCGTTAAATGATTACTGCTAAAATTTTCATTGAATTAAGGTACCCACATCCCAGAATTTCCAATATTGATTTATGTAGTAATTAATCAATGCAATGAAATTTTGCTTTATTTTTTTTTAATTGATTGTAAAATGCGTCCATTAATTCAATACTAAATTTTCACCCTTTCAATTTCTCTTATTGAGTTCTTAATTTGATAGTACCCAGTCCTTTAAAGTGTAAAGGAGACAAAATATCAGTAGCGCATTCGGGACTCGGGTCAGCTCGGGCAAATTCGTGGGGATTCGAAACACTTCATGATTCGATTTTGAATGTTTGAATGTTAAAACTGGGACTTAAAGTTTGGTTGAATTCGCGCAGAACGAATGAGTCAAGACAAGACGGCACCTTTTTGGTCAATAGCCCCGACCTTTTACACTTGGATGTAATGAATGTAGCAACTAATTGTACCAAATTAACTCTAATGGCGAGCGCCGAACGAGAGTTATCTTACAGGAATGTTGAGTGCTTAATATTTGTGTGTGTTATGTAGGATTATTGTGTGTGTTACCTAAATACTTAATTTAGTGTTGCTATTTTTGAAGTGAAAACTTCTTTGGCGGCGTTGTGCACTGTTTGGGATGGGTAAAAAATGTTAAACTCGCGTCAGGACACGTGTCCTGATCGAAAATTCGTAAGACGGAGGAAAAGTGTTTAAAATATGGAGTACTTCTATGTATACAATGTATAAAATTTGAGTGAGAACTATTAACCTATATTTTTATAACATCATAATAAGCATGAGAGGCTGCAACAAAAGCACGGTGGTAAGCGAAAAAAAATACGCGTGACAAATTTAAGCGACATAAATTTGAGGGAAATTGTTTTTTTTTTAATAAAACATTTTTAATAAAGCAATTCATATGAAATTATTGCCTAACCATTGCAAAATATTTAATATAATTAAAATTAAATATTTTTTATAAATGCACAACGTTAATGCTCAAGTTTAGTTGAGTGCAACCCGTTGTTTTTTTAACTTTACAAGTAAACCTTTGTCGTGCACGAGGCATTAGATTCACGCGCTATGCACAGTCCGCCGTATGAAATTTAATTTCCCCTAGATAAGGAAGGATAATACGAATTAGATGAGTAGCGATTTACCAGCGCTACCAAGCTGTATGATAAATATTTACAAAATATCAGTTCGTGTAGGTACCCAACTTTGAACTTTTCAAAGGCACTAATGACACTAGTGTTACAATAATGTTATTTTATATTTTTCGATATATAGCAACAACAACTTTAACCCTTTAACTCAAAAACTAGCCCTAAATATGTGACGTATTCCATCCCAAGCTTACACTAACGTGCGTCAAAGGTGTAGTAGCGTAAAAGTTAAATATTCCATTAATACAAGTTCATACCTACGACCCTAACTTGCCGCCGCCGCGTCCCATTCATCGTTTCATTGAGTTGGAGTTGCTACGAGCTTAAAATTCCTCGACCAAATTGTAGTAGGTACTGTTCTCAACAGAAGGGCGGCTTTTCCCAAATTCTTTTCTCCGCCTACAATCGATCCGGTGGCCGCGTACTCGGGTAATATTTTGGCAGTTCAAAAGGTTTAATTTGGGTTAAAACGTAGATATTGTTTTTACCGCTCCTGTACCGATTCCGATTGGAACTAATAATATGTGTAAAAATAACGTGTTTACAGATAGGAAGGTAATCGTGGAAGGTGATTTGAACTTGACGTTAATGAAAATCACTGTAGCTAGTAAGTGTGATCAATACCTAAGTCTTAGATTTTTGTATATACATAGATACCTATAACAGAATAACACGAAATGTGAGTGTGCTGACTCTTAACTACCGTAAAAAACAACGGGTTGCACTCCGGGAGAGCCGGCAGAAGTGAAAACTTACATATATAAGATTTTTCTTGGTGATTAGGACGACAGTTCGATTAAAACACAATTGGGTTTATGAAAAGAAAACTTTTACTTTTCCTCATGTATCCTTATTTATGTGCTTGTACAGCCGTCAATAGCACATAAAATTACTTCTTCAATAACAATGTCGTAACTATAAAGTCTTTTTAGTAAAGTCAAGAATGAATTTACACGTTAAGGATGAAAGTTCAGATGGCGGCCGAATTAACTGCCGTAATAATAAAGCGGCCACAACATTTCTCATATAAACCCAGTGATGTATACTATGAACTCTATCAAAACCAAAGTTTTGTAATTTCTCTAAGTGAATGTTTCCTTTTGACAGTTTCCATAGTTACCATCTTACTATTTTCTCTTACTCCCTGTCGCGAGTTAAACTATTTATTTATTTATTTATTTATTGTAGTTTACCAACAATTGTACATTTAACAAACCCAAATTAATATAAGACACAAATAAGATACAAGAAATGGACAATCACTTACAGGTAAACATAACGAACATTACACAAGCAGACAAGAATAGAAAACAAGATTGATCAAGATTATACAGACATACAACAGTTTACATACAAGAAGTTACAAACAACATGATGAAGCAGGTATACAACATAAGACAAAATGATAATATCATGTACTTACTCTTGATTTGAAATTTGAATTTGGCTAGAGAGAACAATTTTTATCCATACCAAAAAGTGCCCAGCGCCGCTAAAGAAGTTTTCACTTCGATTTGTACATCGACATACAGTTGGCAGTGGACCCTGATATGAAACACAATAAAAACTATTGGGAAACACAAGTTCACAGGGTTATATCAAACACATTATTGAAATATCTAGGTATAGTTCAGCTTAATCTAATAAATAAAAGTAAAAGGATGTTTCAAAATTACTTCAAAGTTTAGCCTCATCAAACTTGGGCTCGGCAAGCCATCGGTAACAGCATAATCTATGTCTTTTCCATTTTACGAGTGTGTCCCCGATGCGCGCGCACTTCGTGCCGGGTCTAAACTTCGAGGTTTAAACTTCACTTCACACGTGTTTCCAATTCACGGGACAGAGTAAGCTCGCAAAGAGAACTCCTGTGAGAATTCAGCCACTCACATTTAATTACTCTTTAAAAACCTGATTTTTGTAGGTTCATCCGAATAGCTGTGGTGTAAATCCGGATTACGGATAACATTAACCGGATTTAAAAAATGATTCATTTGCATTTGATTCACTTATTACATAATTATGGTGAAATCACCAACGTTAAATGTATCATACGGTTTGATAGTCGGATTTCTTTAGAAGACTCATATTTATATTTTTTCGATCTACCAACTGGTGCCTTTGTGTTTACTGTCAAACATAATGTGGACCGTACTAGCACAATCTTATATGATCAACCCCTAACATATGGGACAAACTCCTTTTTGTGATTAAGATAGAGCGGCAACTAAAACTGTCGGTATACGTACTAACCAAAGAAACCAACTTTATAATTTTCATTTATTTATGACATTTAAAATTTAAGAAGGAATGTATCATTGGTTATTGGAATTGAAGCGTCTTTGATTAGAAACTGACTAACTTCCTGACGACGAAGTTAGGCCGTGGCAAATAACCGTTTCATTAAGCCACTAGTAACTGCGGACCTCAAAACCGCAGAGCAATTTGTGAGTACAATTTCTTCACTCAAACTATAAATAATTTAAATTTTAAATATTATTCGCCTTAACTTGTAGTAAAGACGATCAATCCCAATTTTATAAAATATCTTTCACTCAGAATTTATTCAAGACATTTGTAATATTTCTTCGATACGCTACACATAATGAAAAGCGCTTACGTCAAGTATCATTCCGCAGCATGCTTCGCTGACTCTAGACAGGAACGTCGATTCTTCGGATATCTGCAGACTTTCTAGAGGAACCCCTACAAATAAATGCTCATTATGCGTATCAGAGCACTGTCCTCAGCTTGTTAAGTCCAGACGCGAACACAGGAAAGACAGACAATGAACCGAGACGAATAGAGTTAGACGGTCCTCCTTCTCTATAACGAGGGACAGAAAACTTACGAAGATAATTATTTTAAATATAGCAGATAAATTATGCACTTTGCACAAAATTGAGCCTTGAAGTGCAACATTGTAATCAACTACATTTGTTCATCGTACACCTTAGTAAATGTTATTCAGTCTTGTACGAATTACAACTGAAATTTAAGGTAACAGACCAAACACGTACACACACCCAGTTCAGAAACTTAAACAATTACAAGTATAGCTGAGCTTCTGAACACAGAATTATTCCTAAACTCACTAGAGTCTTAACTACTCTGAATTTATTATTTGAAAGAGTAAACATCAATTTTTGGAAAACAATTCAGTTCATATAGGTTCAAGCGAAATAAATACTACGCGGAGACCGCTTGCGGCTAAACGCTTCACGTATTTCGAATTATTTCGTGTACTGGATTTCCGAAAAATTGCATTCTTGTTCTCTTTAATACGTTCCGATCTGTACAAAATAAAATGCTGAATAAACTGGGCTAGTAGGTCATGTTTTCGGTGATCAAAATTTAAGTTAATTCTTAATTGAAAGTCTGTGAAATATTCGTGTATTTTAACAAAAGCAGTTCAAATAGTAGCGATAATGGCCTACACAGTTACGTGTCAGTGATTACCTACTCCCTTTAAGAGTGCTAAAGTATAATATTGATTTGTGGGACACTAATAGTGGACAGTTAGCTTACTGGATTATGCCATCATCATTATTGATGTCTTCCATACAAAATTCCCCTTTTAATTCTGACTAGTAACTAACTATCTTCCCTCTAATTTTTAAAGAAGCAATGAATTGTTCATATTATTATATTAGACAAATAGATGTTTAATAGAGCCTCGTCTTGCGACTGTTTCGGATTGTACCTGCCTCGTACCAGACGTTCCTGGCGACGTTTTACTAACAATAAAATTGTCTTTTATGCCAATCCCAATACTACTAACTATTTTATAGTAAATTATTCACTTTCCTTTTGAAAAGATTGATTAAAAACCTAAAATCCTTTGTTTAAATTTCTTTCCGACTTGCTTAAATAGTTTTGTCGGGTGAAAATTCTTTCTAGAACAAAAAATGTAACTTAACTGGTGACTATTATTATTTTCGTGTTTAATACCATGCACCTTCAAGGACGAAACATAAAAATAGCCCACGAACCGCTTAGGATTTGGAGTAGTACAATTTGTACGGTGATGCTAATATCCCAATATTCGTGTTAAACCAAACGGCAGCACGGTTAGGCACTAAATTGTTGCCGGAAGTGGTTGGAGATACGGAGATACGTGTAGCAATTACACCTGAAATGTCGCAGTCACGGGAAGGTCAAGTGGTCGGATTGCTTATTTAGCGCGCCGCAGCCAAATAGGATTTTAACGCATGTTTTGTGAAATCATTGATGATATTTTTTCGAGGAAGAAGTAGCAAATTGGCATGCAGGTCCATCATAATAAGTGATAACTGCATGTCACGGATACCTACGTCCATCTCCAAATATGATAGCCCCTATTTGGGATATTAGGTGAATGATTAGCTAATCGTAAGGCCTAAGATGACCTAGCTTCGCAAATGTTTTAAAAATTTGAGATGACCCAGTTTTGAAATATTCTCCTAAAATTTATAATTTCAAACTTAGACGTCTAAGTTAAACTCGTCGAAACTTTGCAGTTGTTTGTAACCGTGTCAAGGGCTAGTTTAAGATAGAACCTTATTTTTGTTTCACATCGATAATTCTGTTGAGAGTTCGAGAAGTCTGTTGCTTCTAGCTTTTTTGTTGGCTCTTAAATGCATTTTAATGTAAATACATAGGTAGAAGGTACGTAGGGTTTAATAACGAGGACTGACAAACATGCCGTCGTCTACGGTGAGAGGCCCGAGCGGTTACCTTCACCCAACACATTTGTAGCATCAGTCATCACACGCTTTTTATTAGCTTCACCTGTATCATGTTATGTTTGATTTTGACTCACTTTACGGCCAAATTTCGTTCAAACTTTGTAGATTTATCGAGGACCGAGGACATTACACTAATTTGATAAAATTATTCCATTTTTCAATTTGCAAAATATAAGATTTTTGAAGTGAAAAGTTCTTTAGCGGCGCTGAGCACTTATTGGTATGGGTACAAATTGTTAAACTCACGACAGGACACGTGACCCTGATTCATAAACTACATATATAGGAAACACTCATAAATATTAAGTGTATTTTGTTATAGAAAAAAGCTTAATATTATTGTGATTTAGGATTCTACATTGCGATGATCAGCATTAAGTATCGTTTCTTGTCTTACAGAGAAACTCAATCAATTGAACTATCGTCCAAATCACCAAGAAAACACATATTATAAGTTTTTACTTATACCGGCACTCTCGGGTTGCAATCTGGGGTTTTTTTTAATTTATATAATTTTCGTCTATCGTCAATACGCCTGGAATTGATTTATTTTTTAAATTCCAACCATTATTGACAATAAATCGAACTAAAAAGTTGGAAATAAATATATATGTAGTTTAAAAAAACTCAAAAACACGCTAGGATAGAATTAACTAAAAAGTAGAACTAAAAACTAGATTTTTTTTAAATTCCGAAATCAATTAATAAACAATAAATAGTATAAACTAAGTATGTCATATGAAAAAAATATTTACTACTTTTTAGTTAATTCTATCATTAAGCGTGTTTTTTTGTTTTTTAACTTTTTTTTACCTGTTTGCTAAATCCATATCAAAAATTAGGTAGCCTGCCTAGTATTAATATCTCGGAGAGGAGCTTGATCCATAGCTTGTAAAAATTGGCCTCATTTCCCGCAGCTAGTGATGATATGTCATATCTTTTCCTCTCTTTAGTCCACATTATTCCACAGCTGGGCTTGGGCTTCTTTTTTAAATATCTCATCCCACGTATCATATCAAACATCTCATTATTATTTTAGTGATTGGGATTATATCTTACGTATTTTGTAGTTGGATACTGAACTCAAATTGGATTTGTGCCAAGAATAACAAGTCTCGGCAATCGTATGTTCAACTAGGCTCTATAGATTAGTTCGCAAATTAAATTAATGAGAATCATGAAGTACCTACCAGCGCTTAAATTTTTAATTCACTTTTTTGGAGACTAAAAACTGCGGATGACATTTTTTGGTACTTAGTTATAACAATTTAGTTGAAAATTGAAAGGATAATTCTTCGCTGTTATTTTTTTAATTTTCGTAAATCTACATTTTTACATTATTATAAACAAATAAACAAACTAGCTGTCCCCGCAAACGTTGTTTTGCCAATATATAAGTTTTCGAGCGTTAAAAATTGACTATTAAAAAATAGGGGTTGGTGAGAGAAGGGTGAAAATTTAGGGTTTATAAATGTATTTTAATGCCACATTGTTGAAAAATAAAAATAAAATTAAAATGTCCAAAAAATAAAATAAAATGTTAGGTGTAGGTCCTTATCACTAAGGGGTTTGAAAAATAGACAGTAGCCCATTCTCAGACCTACTGAATATTATTAAATATCATAAAAAACGGTCAAGCCGTTTTTGAGGAGTATGGTAACTAAAACTGTGGCATGAGAATTTTAAATAAGAAATATCCCAAATCTATTGATTTTTATATACTGATCGGACGCGCTGATGACTTTGTAAATTATATTTAAGAATATTTAAAACATATAAGAAAAATATGGATCAAACGATATTATTCAGGGGCAACTGGTTTAAATGCAAAAAAAAAGAAATTCGGCGTAGGTAGGTAAAGAATTGCTACAAAAGTTATAATGTAAGAAAGCAAATAAAATCTTTCTAATATAGGTATTTCTAGGAAAAAATGCATGCATATTACTTGTAACTAAAATATTGAAGGTTTCCACATTTTTAGCAAATTAATTTTACGATTGGCGATCACGTCCAATCTGTGGTTTTCGAGAATAACAAATACACACTCGTCGTTATCACAATCGTTGTTATCAAAAAGATGTTTACCAACTGAATACGTACGTACCTATCTACCTATATTATAATATTTATATTTTCGTCAAACAACATTGGTACTAAATTCAAAAGCCACATGATCATATATATCATCGTTATATTTTCACAACCAATCAAGGTAAAATTTAATAATAACTTCAGGAAAACCCCGGTACCTATGTGGAATGTGGAAACCAACAAACACCAAAAAAATTGCTACAACAATATCGAAATCAAAGTGCGGTGCCGCAGACGATATCTCCCCAACCCTTCCAATCCAGCGTTTCGTCTTATTCTTTGAAAATTTTACCTCCGTAATTACTTTCTTGAGTACCTAAAAAACTACCCATTAAAGTCTCAAACTTATCTACAATAACTTTTTTCACTAAAAACGTCGAATCTCGTAACTACGTTTGCGCCGTTACGAACCGCGTACGGCGAAAAAGTTAACTTTTAAACAAGTTCGAAAAGTTTCTGCAACGAGTTTTAAAACCTAGCCTCGGAAACACGAAGCGGCCGGGGCAACTACCCACAGAAACTATGCCTAATTTGTGTATGAAGAAACTCCGCTACCAATAAAATCGTAAAGCCAAACCTCTTAAAACATTGCTAGGATATTTTTAGTCATGGCGTAAGCACGGTCTGGCTGAACTAGTAAACCGCGCGATCATGTACAGCGCACAGCGACAACCTTCGGCGCGAACGCGATCGAGTTCGAAATTAAAAACTTATGAGACTTTCGGGTATCTAAGAAACGCTGGTTAAGATTCCTTTGAAAATCGACCGCGAGGGCCACGCAAGCGCGACGCTACCCCACATTGGAGACCCGAAATTGTTAAACAATAATGCGCCAGCTCGCCTGCCTGCACAGCTTACCACGGTGGTAGATGATCGCCTGTGGCCACTTACCTGTTGCCAATAGTCTTCCAGCGACAGCTTCCATTCAAAGTAGCCGGTGTCCGTCACGTCCTGCAGCTCGCGGAAGAGATTACCGCTGGGGAGCACGTCCATGGCGCTTACATATGACGAAAAAAAAAACGATTTTTTTTTTTCTTTTCTTAACCACAACACACGTAATCCTATCGCGGCAGAACGCGCACGACTGATTTACCCGCGTCCCGCGCTTCGTTCCCCTCCCGTCCCGGCCCCGCGAGTATCCTCGCGCGTAGACTAGTAACGAATAGAGAAAACGCTCTACGGTTCTGTATATCTTTCTCTTTTTTCGTCCTTTAAGGATACCACTGGCATGCTTGCCAAGAATTTTTATTTAATATAAAACAATTTTTTTTTCAAAAGTTAAAAAACGCAGAGAGAGAAAAGGAGAGAATAATCGCAATCCATGTGATAATTTATATTATAGTATACCTAATAGGACTTCTAATAAAGAACTACACGTCCGAAGGTAAACTCGATATTCTTAAAACGTAAATAATAAATCGTGCCGAAATAAGTTTATATCAGTAGTTGTATTGCAAATAGGTATTAACTGACGCCGAGATGGACAAAAAAGTAAAAAATGAATTATTAAAAAACTGTTTATTTCATGTAAGATTTTATACAAATAGGTTTACAAATATAGGTAACATTTTTAAATTTCATATAAGAACCAATAAACCAATTATTTAAACAATAATAAATTAAAATATAATTAGTCATCATTAGTTAGAAGGACGTTATTGGATCCGTCTACCTAATTAGCTTCTAATAAGATTGAAATAAGCTAGAAATCCATACTAGACATATTAAATAACAAAAATTTATAGTGCATGAACTTAATTTAAATTAAATATTAAATTATGTAATACAGGCTGCAGAATTGTAGTTTATTATTTCCAAAAATTTTAGGTTTAAATACTGGCCAATATAAAGACAAGTGATGTGCATATAATTATAATAAAAATTGCTTAAATACACTTGCGGAAGTAAAATAAAAAAGTTGGTACAACACTCACTACTCGAGTAGGTACTCGATTATTTCAGTTCGTTCCTTTGTTTACTCGCGGGACAGAATGATCGTTGCTAGGAAAAATTACAGCTCCAGAAACTAAAACAAACCTACACTTTTTGACCTTGACGTTTGAATAACTAGTATAGCGTACACAACACACAACATGATTATCTTTGATCACATAGGTACTTTGACTATTCACAATGCTAGACTCGATTTCATAGAAAAATAAAGATAAAGTTGAGAGAAAAAAAACAAAAGTGTAAATTTTATTTCATTTAATAATTGGAATAGGAGAAAAAAAATAATGATAACAATTACGCTATTTCAGGTATGGTATATTTTGGTAGCAAAATAATATACTTAACTCTAATCTTTAAAAAAACTTTCAATTAATTTGACAATATGTTCTCATTGAACAATTAGCAAGCTCTGTGCGCATACTAATCTGACACAAATCCGAATCCCGCGCAGTGCCGGCATGTGACCACCGTTACGCGCAGCCACCCATGCACTCCACAAGTCCACACCACACTCATTCATACTCGTGTCGTACTACGCCTGTACGCACGAACCTCATAACCTCTTCCGTCCAAAACACTATGCTTCGGTGGCTTTTGTTTTGAAACAACGGGTATAAGAGGGACACGTTAATGGGGACAAAAGTAGCGTCACAAGTTAGGTACCACACTAAGTACACTTCTCTACATAACATTATATTATTATAGACGGACATCTTAAACAGACAGATGAACAAAATTCAGTGACCATTTTAATCTATGCGGAAAATTCCGCAAAAGTTCTTATTATATTGGCTTTCTTCACTGCGCTATATTTTTTCATGTTTGAATTCGATTCGAAATTACCTACTTTCAATTTATACATCTACCATGCACTTGTCCAATCCAAATAAGTACTCAATAAAGAAAATTTCAGATTCTATTCTACTTATTATCAAAATAATCATTTTAAAAAATTAATGAGCTTTATTGAAACAGAATCGAATCCCTCCCAGTGTAATGTCATTCAAACTACATTCATACGCGTCATCTACGCCTGTCTACTACTACATCGTCTACTACGCCTGTACGCACGAATATCTTATCTTCTTCCATCCAAAACACAATGTTTCGGTACCTGTTTTTTGTTTTGAAACAACGGGTTTACGACTCAAAAAGCATTTGTAACGTGTAGTAGTAATTGAGTAGGTAGTGAACGGGCATGTAGGCCACCTGATGTTAAGTCGTCACAGCAGTCCGTGGACACTGACATTCAACCTCCAATACAGAGGAAATTCTGCACTTTAGATGCTGTGGCATGCAAGCCACGACGATGATATTATTCAGTGATGTATTTTTGGGGCAAACCGCACTTCACCCCACGAACCAGTTACGAAACTATATCAAGGGTTAATTAGCTAGTTAATATGCATTTAACTTCCACTTGATTTGCCGCTAGCTCAGGGCTACCATGAATAGCGAGACGCTGACCGGGACATGTACTCGTAAGAGAGATTAAATCAACGTGTCGCACTCATCGCGTGCACTAGAGCCCATATTAACCCGTTGTTCTAATTGCCAAGTCGGTCGACGACAAAATCAGTTGCCCATCTCTTTGTCGGAAACTTTATTGCTACTTACACAGTAGCCGCCATACGAAATACTGCGTTTGCCTTTTTTCGCGTTGGTTGGTCGGTTGTGTCGGATTGTCACAGCCAAATAGAACAAGGAATTTTTGCGCGCCTTCAATGCTAATAAATTAGTCAATTATCTTACAAAATATGAAGCCTTTGGTTCATATTAGTCTGAAGTGTCATGTAAGTCAATTTTATCAATCCGGAAGTGTCCCGTTGAACCGGTACGCATGGCCTCACATTACTCGATGAAATCCGTCAAAATACGCCCTGAAAGTATCACGAGAGTATTGACCCAGTTAAGATATTTGCGCCAAATACGTAAATTTGTCCGCAGTTATTGGATTAATATTATCATAAACTCCTGGATTGTCGATAGCACAAGCTTGCAAAATGTAGGGCTTAAAAATAGTTCAATGGATTAAAATAATAACCGAAGTTTTTGTAGACCTCGCCATGAACCAATTTTGAACTAATTAATTTCTTTTACTGGCAACCGCTAGAGTAACGACAATATCATATTTTTGATTCAATGAGCCGGCAAATACTTCGTCATGAGTCATGACGAAGTATTGACTCATGACACATATTGATGTAGCCATTTAAAAGGTGACTGTGGCGCCGCCTTTGAAGTTGTTTAAAAACGAAGATATTTTAATAATCTTGTAAGCTCTAAGAAAAACCTATTATGACTTCATCTAAATATCTGGAAAGGTGCAAAATACACTAGAACAAAATGTCTCTTTAAACCAGTACTGTCCAGTTTGCTGGCGTCCTTGTCCTTCTAAGCGAATACCGCTGGTTAACGGTCGAGGTAGTTAAGCTGACGGACTAAGGCATAGACAGACACTTCGATTCTAGGCAACAATGCAGGCGGGTAATGCATTCCTAATGCCTATATACCTATACGCTGCGTCAAAGATTTGTTCACGTGGAATCGAGAATATTAGATATCTATCGTGTTTTCATACTGAAGGACCGTTTATTATATGTATTAATTATTTATGGCCTTTTAAAAATGGATTTCTACGGCGCTATATTTTTTGTTCAGATTTATTTTTGTATAAAATTTTCGACATCTGGCTGAAATTTCGAAACATAAAAAGGAACACCGATGCTGATGTGCAGGCCAATTTACATGTCCACTACGCCATCGATCAAAGAAATATCGAAGTACACCTCTAGTGCTAGACGAAATAAACAATACTGTGTAAATTGCATGTATTAGGTGGGTAATAGGTGCCTACTTACTTAATTCATATCTTTCTAAATCATAAATGCTTATCGAATTAAATATACGTGGTTATGGGGTAAGTCGTCCTTTTTAGAGGGTAATAGTACCTACACATAATTTCTGACTGATTTGAGTATGGGAGGTTCCCCATAAACTTCGAAAAATCTTTCATATTTTGCGAAAAACAATGCACAGTTGCCTAAACGATTTTTCAGGCGGAATGAGTTTATGAACGTACATAACGAACTTGACTAGCTCAACCCAATAAAGTGCGGTAGAACCTTGTGGCACATTTACTCAACGAACCCTAGTGGGGCGTAGCGCCAACCCTCCCGGTCAAAAGCAGGTCATTGCCCATTAGTTTGAGGGTTATAAGGTTTTCTAGTAAAGCTTTCTACTACCTTTACTTGCTCTAGTTTGGTTCTAAATATAACCGGCGCACACTTCGCCACAGTTGGCGGAAAGTTAATGCTTTATTAACTTTCAGGTTTAAAACACCTGATAGATAGGAGAAGTTACCTGCAAGTATGACTACCAATCAATGTTTTGACTAAGTATCTGTTTTCTATCATCACGACTATAGTCCATTTTTATTCCCCTGTCTTATTTGGTTAACATACATGGAGGGTTTCAAACTCGTAACTCACATCTAATAGACAGTAAATAAGAACGCGAAGTATGGAGTGAACGAAATGAATGAAATAAATGGTATTCATCGAAGTACTTACTATCAATACAAAATAGAATCGGTTATATAATGATGTACAAAATAAAATATTTTTTATGTTATTATTTCAGCTTACTTCATTTTAACAACTGCAGACAACGATCCAATATTCCAATCGAATACGATAAAATATCCCACAACGGTAGCAGAAAATCGTAATAATAATAATGTCTAAAACGAGCCGAGTCGCAGAGCAAACCATTGTGTCGTGATAGTCGTGGTAGACTACGATTGAAAGCTTGAAATTCATATAATAAGTATTACAACAAATTAAATGAAAAAGTCAACTCTAAACACGACATGTAAAGTAGTGTATAAGAAATAATCATTTTTTTTTAATTTATGTAGTTATCTCCTTACTTTACCTGTAAACCTAAAAATCGCATAATATATATTTACCATTTTTTTGTAGTACCATGATATTATTTACCATTGATTGATCAAAATAATTTGTTACAACTCTATATTTTTGCAAATAAACATTTTATCTTTGACTTATATAAATAAATTACTCGGGGAATGCAGGATCACATACTAAAACACATATCCGATATTTATACAATTATTATTATTAGTTTTACGACTGCAATCAGTGGCGTGCCATAGTCTGACCCATATGTAGATATACGAAATAACGTATAAATAAACATATTTTGAACTTTATTAAAACTACTGAGTATTTAAGTAATTAAATCTTATATATACATTTAAAATCATTCAAATAAATCATTCAATCTAATTTTAGATCATTCATTCTTACTTTAGAATCCCTTCAGAGAGAATCAGTTCTCTAGGAATGTAGAATTCTTTGAACAGTTTTGTGAAAATTTCGTTTTTACGTATTTACGTAAGAACGAAATTTTCACGGGTTCATCATAAAAATGTATGATGGTGTAATTCGATTCGTATGACAATGCACAAATCTAAACAATTATTACCAACTCAAAACATGTGGTTCATGTGAAAATATGTGATGTTTGTCACTAGTGGGGTTTGTTTACCAAATAAGACAAGGGAAAAACGTACTGTACCGATAGGTTTTCTATTCAATTTCAAGTTAAACGTGTTCATCAGTGTCCATGGGGTGCCGTGGCCACTACTGTACTGACACCAGTGGTTAGCATTGTTTGACATCTACATAATAATATAAAAATCCATTTCACCGATTGGGCAGTAACCGTTTCGGGGGTTTTCCCGTTAGTCGTTCCCTGCTCGACTTCCTGTACATTGCTACGCTATTCCTGGAACCGAATGCGACGGGACCACTTCTAACTCGTAATTCATAGAAGAAAAAAACTATTGTAAATGTACTAAGTACTAAATGTACTAAACACTCACTTTTTATAAGATTATTAACGCTTTCAATGTTACAGGATTTTGAAACATTTCTGAGATATTCTACTCGACTTTCATAGTCTGACTTTTTTGAAATTCATATTGAAATTCTTAAGAAGGGATTATGTCCTCAACTATTCCATTATCTATTAATTTTATAAATTATGGATTTTGGATACTTTAGGAGGTTTAACGGTATACTTACTTTACGAAACTTTAAAAAGTCATCTCATTAAATTAATCAAACCGATACAACTAGGTACCTACTGAAAACAAACAAAGCAAGTTATACAAAAGCTTTTAATGAAAAGATTAATGCTCGTAGCTAAATAGGTTGTTATTAATGGATCTAAAAGCCAAACTGTGTTTATAGAATTTGCGTAAAGCTTTTAATACCTACAGTGGTTTTTGCCCTATAATTACCTACCTAGTTCTAGCTTCATCAAATTGAATGTCTATAGGTAAACATAAATAATTCATTGAATATCGGATAAGAGGTATCGAATATTTCGAATGTTTGAGATACTTGAGCATGAGGATGGATTGTCGCGTGATGGAGCTGGAGTTATCTCTATCATCCTAAACGCCATTAGAGGTTCACAATTGCATCGTACGCCTCAACTCGAGGCCTCCATGTTCATTATAATGGACGTGTGTCGCTTATTCTCGAACTGAACCAATGAACTAACTCAATGGTATATCTGTTCAAACAAAAGACACAATTTCACCGTGGCTTGGATATAACGTCATCCATATTACTGTCCCATGAGCCACATGTGACTCATACCCATTGTTTAATTATTGTGTCTATTTACTGGACACTGGACAGGCAAAGTGTTATAAGCGCCGTGGGGCACCAGCACCTGCCTTGGACAAACTTCAATGACGATTTATTATAACTCATTCGTAGTTTATCTCCGAGTAAATCAATTGACGGGTAAGTACGCCGCTCATACATTTCGCCGAATATATTTTCCGGAAAATGATGGATTCGTTTTATAAATGGACAGAGACAAATTAATTTCATTGTTTTAATGTCTGAGGCGAAAAGGGCATTTGGGTATTTTAGGGTCCGAGAGGGAAATATTCCAATAGGCTTTTCAGTGCGATATTGGCTGTTTTACACAAATGCTTATTTTGATCAAAAGAACTAACGCCATCGGAATTGTAGGATTTCCTATCAAAATGTCAGACGGAAATTTTATAACATGCATGAGCGTGCGGCTGAAATACACGTTAGGATTATATTCGTACAGATTTTATATTTTCATAAGAAATATCGAAACTTTAAATAATACTTACAACAAATTTAACGGTGACGAAATAAATGTGAGGCAATGTTTTCCACGCCTTTTATAAGCTGCACTTTTTATAGGTATGTAAAGGAATATTCGAACGTCAAATAAAATTAATGTAAAACCTTTTGTATCGCAAATGTCGCGTTTTAAGCGCTATTCTATAAAATATTTCAAAGATATTTTTTTTTTTATTTCTCATCATTGGAATATATCTACCTAATAATTTAGTTTCTACTATCAAATTTACTATTCTTGTAAGCTTAAAATAAACAATGAAACTCTGCAAACGATCAACGTAGGCTAATGTAACAACAGAGATATTAAAGTTATTATTGAAAGTTAAAATTAAATTAAAAGATTATTGAAAGTTAAATAAATAGCATACATTTAAGCAGTATGGGAGACGTGGCATGAAAGAGCCAATTTACTAAACAAAGCAAAAAATACTTTAAATGTAAGATATCATATCAAAAAAACCAAATGATAATTTCTTAAAAAAGACTATGGACATTTTCTGCTTTTTTCTATTAGTCATTATAGATTATTGTAACAATCGCCTTAATATCATCAATAAACAATTATTATTAAACATATTAAATAATTTTTATTAATATTAAATTTATATAAAAAAAATTTTTTATTAATAAAAATGTAAAAAATTAACAAAATAACAAGTTTTATCTTCTAGCTAAAACGACATAGAAAGAGTCGGCTCTTTCAAGGCCTATTTACTCGGCTCTTTCATAGCCTATTCTTTAAATAAATATAACCTTCAAAACAACAACAAAATTAAAACGTTATCAGCTCAGTTTTACAAGGCCAAAAATATATGCACAACTCAATTTATAATCCGGGTATTTATATTTGTTTCCAATCAAATACCAAAAACAATTTAAATTAAGTAAAACACTTACGTTTTAGTTCCAAAAACTTTATCTCAACATACCGGCTTTCAATGATTTCGGAGAACTGACAAATGTTTGTGGGTGACAGGAAATCAGTATTACCACTTTTAAATATAATTTTCAACTAGATCCTTCAGAACTTCAAAACCTGGCTCCTTCATGCCATTTTTCCCCTACCTAATTTTTTACTTAAGTTTTATAATCGTAGTGCAGTACAAAGAAGAAGTGACGTCATAATATCTTACATCGCGCGAAACTGTACGAATCGTAATCCTTTGAATGTTTACGCTTTAAGCGGCGATCCATTAAAATCTTTCGCGGAATATGAATTTTCCAACAGAAATTGAAATCGTAGGAGCGTTTTGTATTTCATGCTTGCAGGTTTTACGTTTGAATACTGCAGAACAGTCTTCTGGCTTAAAAATTCGTACTTTATCGGTGTTACATTTTGTTCGATTTCTTTTTCCTTGAATGAGTATTAAAGTGTTGAATTTTTTTTAAAGGTAGGTAGTTAAATTATGATTATATAATAATAAATATCGCCGATGCACATTTCACATGCTCTAAAAATGTAAACCTACTTATGTAACCTAGGTACACTTATTAACTAAGCAATCACAAAAACGAAATACATATCAGAAGAAGTAAAGAGGTTTCCATTTTCTACCAACGTATTTAGATGTCAAATATTTACAAGGAAGTCCCAATTAACATGCTTTTTTATATGAAATAAGGAGGTTTCTCACATAAGATATCCAGAATGTCCAGGTTCCATTTAAGAAGCGAAACTGTATTAACTGTGCCCGACTTCTCCTAACGAGGTTAACGCTTGCTCGGTTGCGTCTGTGTGACTATTACGACGATAGAAATAGGAAGTAAATATTTATTTTCTTGCGGAAACTTTACCGATCTGAAAGTGGACAAGGATACTAAAGAACAGTAATAACACAGTCTCTTTCTCTTTTATTTAAACTGACCCGGGTTCAAATCCTACGGGCACTTACCAACGATTTTATAAGCCTTTTAGAATAAAACTAAGTCACTAATTACTATTATGATGATGGAAGATAATACTAAACTCGACACGCACGAAGTTTTCCATAATGTTTTAAAAGGCATAATATAAAGTCGGGTAATTTGCATTGGGCCAGCGTTGTGGACTTAGACGATCCATCCTTCTGAATGTGAGAGAGGAACCAAATCTGCAGTGAGAAAGAGATAGGTTAAAGACAAAGTACACAACTATGTTTAATAAACCTTATGTAAATGTAAATAAACCTTATATAAAAAGTAAAACTGAAGTAATTAAAGTTTAATACCTCGCCAGGCACAACGGCTAGGACTCATTTGTCGTACAACTTATAAATCCATTATTTTAAACTTACAAAACTATCGCGATCTTTCGGTATACTAACATTCCATTCAGACAAATACATAATCTGACGCGTTTTCACTGAAATCCGCTGTTTTTAATCAGAAAAATTCTCGGCAATAGCCGGGATCAGGTTTTTATTAGAGAAAAATGTTTCCTATCAATATCCTCGTAAATTGCAACGATGAAAAAGGCGAAATTGAATTGTACGAGGTTTGCCGAGTATTGCGGTAGAGAGCTAAGCTTCATGATTTTTCCGAGGAGAAGAAAAGTGCTCCATTATGTAGAAATACTCGATCACCGCGTACAGATTTTAACTCCGTATTCAAATTGCTATATATCTCATGCAAAAGTTGTTTTACGTCATTGCATACATTTTGTCGCATGTTTAAATACGAATTGGACAGTTCCATACAGATCTCTGTGTTTAAATTTTATCGTGTTGCTTGGTCGGAGGATTAAGGACAAAGCCAGGCGTATCTACTCGTTTTTCCCGGATTAGCTGTGTCGCAGAAAAAGTATTTTATTAAAATTTGTTTGTTTTATGTTTTACTACACAATTCAAAGAAAAAGTGCTTCAAGTTTATCCTCCCCAGCCGCCAACTTACAAATTTTGACGGCTCCTAGATAAAATGATCATGTCACCTTGTAATGAGGTAGGCCATTCATAAACATTTTTATGTGCAACTGACGCCTTGGATTCTAGGAAGACTGAAAAGAAAAGACTACTGCCAAGAAGTCGGCACTTAAACCTTCAGTTACACTTTATTATTATCTACGGTTCAACATTCTTTTGGAAAAAGGCTCTGGAATTACTGATAACTACTTGTCCCAGATAAAATGAGCAGGTGACACATATTATGTCAGGAACGGGGGGTATTGGGACTGGCTGTCAGCGCGGATATGAGCCCTCGCCCGCGCTCAACTAGGCTATTGTATTGTTCCTCTGCAGACAGAAGTAATTTCCCGACTTGAAGCGATGATCATTGTTGTTTTCTTTTATTTTTCAGAGTTCAGCTGTTTTTCTCAATTTAAAAGTTTAAATAAATAAAATTTGCTAGGAAGCAGATGAATTTCGAATTTTTACCAATAAATTCATTATATCCATCCTTATTAAACATTTATTTAGAAAGGAATTTTTCCAATTAATATAATTGCTTTTGTATTTTGTAAAAAATCAATATTAATTTATAGTCCATTGTACGATACGTCTTATACCTATCCGTAGTTGCTCCACAATTTACACTGTTGAATCACTGTAACATTCCTCCGTTCAAGAGGTGGTAGCCCCACATATAGGCAGTCCTTTGATGATGCACGCCCTTTGGCCCTGCCTAATGGATTTGTGATAGCCTTATAGTCTGTTCAGTTCATGCGTCACCATTGCAATTGTAATTTAATACGGACTCCGTGAGACATTCCTCTATTTGTTCTACTAGGACCAGTGTTGGACTGTATTGGCTTCGTGTTCATCTGTCGATGTTAAATATTATAATTATCTGTCCGTTGTTAAATTCATTCCATTCGTTTTTATCTGAATAATATTCCACGCAAAAACTGGACATAGGTACTTTAACACACCATTGCAACAACTTCTATTTATAAAAGTTTGTTTAGAAACTTTTTATCCCGTGTAATAGTGGTCCGGCGAAAATACGATTATCTAAGGTATAATGGGATTACGTCTATAGCAATGCCATATAGTATACTCGTATTAATGAGCTTTGATACATCATGTTCAGGCAACGAGTAAAAATTAATAGGATGGGATATTTATTGTTCATGTAATTACTTTTGTCCCACATCCTGCATTACGCTTCCGACGCGAATTCGACCCAATTACGTGATAATATCACTTTTTTTTGTTCCCTTTTAAAGTTTTAATATAATGCTGTACAATAACTATTTACCTATGTTTATTTTTACTGACTTCAAAAAAGGAGGTAATCAATTCGACAATATGTATGTTATATGAACGAAACTGCACAATATTTACATATTACTAGCTGACCCCGCAAACGTTGTTTTGCGATATGTTATCGAGCGTTAAAAATCGACTATTAAAAAATAGGAGTAGTTGATAAAAGGGTGAAAATTTAGGGTTGTATGTATTTTTGATGCCACATTATTAAAAATAAAAAAATTGTCCAAAAAATAAAATTTTATATATAAGATGTTGGTCTATACCAAAATACGAATACCAAATTTCACATTTGTCCTCACATATGTTCGAAACTTTTCAACTTAGGGAATGGTAAAAGTTTTATCACCCAGTAGTCTCAGTGATCCATATCACTGAGACTACTGGACTCCATGGTTAACTCCATAGTTAAAACTAAAAATTACGAAAAAAAAATTAAACTGATATCAAAAAGTATGAAATAAAATTTGTTACTACATACTTTTTTGATGTCAGTAAATTTTTTTTTAATTATTCTTTTAAGAATAGAAACTGAATCCAAGACAAATTCACCTATAAGTATATAGGTAAGTGGCTGTTTTTTGTCCCGCCAAGAATCAACAGTCCCCAAACGGAACATCATAACGTTTGGTACTAAAGGTAGTTAGGTAGTAAATTTACATACAAATTTGTTAAAAACTTAATCCACACAGCCAGCGTAACTTCGCCAAACTACGTTATTATGGTCCCGCCTATCAGTAGGAGTTGTCAACAGTAATATTATGGCGGCCATTGTATTATTTACACAAAGCCTTTAGTAGACAATGTTATTACGTTGTGGAGGCTTGGAATATGGAATTAATGGGCGAGATTGTATTTGAGGTCTTAAGACTTACTAATGAAGAGTTTCAGATTTTGATATTTCCACAGTCCATATTTTTTAAATTTCTCTGGTTTATTTACTGGTGACCAATCAAAGGTTATGTAACATTTTATCCAATCTCCTATTGGATATTAGCAAGTAAGTCGTGAAACTGCTCCTAGATCATCAATATCTTGGTGTTTTTCAGCCGAGAAATAGTATGAAAACATAAGACAAGTGATGGGAAGTGGGGAAAGTAGAGAAAAATATTCTTCCCCACGGCCTCATCCGTATTCAGAGCTAACAGCTGACGCGACGGCCGTACTTTAGACGAAGTTAGTCATAATATAAATAGCTTGCTGCACTATAGCTTGGGTAGAAAAATTTTCTGCGTACCTATTGTTGAATTTTTTAACTGTCATCTTCATCACTTCACAGTGCTTGGACCAGTACCTACTTATTCATTGCGTATCGGAATGAACATTATTCAATTAAAGTGAAATTTTAAACTTCCAATTTTGTTTTCTATAGACAATAGTTATCTACAGTCTCTACTTTTTATTTAATTATCTGCGACACAGAAACCAACTCAATTTGTTTAATGACAAAGTCTTGAAGGTTGAGTACATTTACCTAAGTGAATAAGGTTGAGTAAATACGTAAGTATTTGAGTTAGGAAAGCTTTCCACGCACTTACGTTGGGTATAGTAGGTTTTATTTCCTTATTTTTGCCATAATATTTATGTTAAGTATATAAACAATATTTAGAATTCAATAAAAAATGTAGGTACAAAATAATTATCTTTTATAATAATATCTCACTATAAAATAATTTTCTCCTATAATAATAATTCACAAACATAACAAGAGTTCTTTGTGTCGTGGGTGCTTATACAACCACGCCTCGACCTGAAACAGAAGTTTTAACTCATCATTGAAATCTGCTCTGCGGGGAATCGAACCCAATCCTCCGCCTAGCGCCACGTACTAGTAGGTTGTTTAAAATTTGAAATATTAATATTCTCAGTTTTAAATAGCCATTTTTACCGTTTTATGGTGCCACGACAGGGCACGGGTCAATTACCATAACGAGGGCAGGCCTGGGACATAGTCCACCACGCTGCTCTGTAGTGAATTGGTCGGGAGATACGGACTGGTGATTTATACGCGTTCATTTACTATAAATAAGAGGGGAAGTACATAAAGCTACGCTAGTACATACGCTGTGAAGCGGCATGTATTTCATGTTTAGTTTTGCAAATGATGAAGTGTGGCGGCTGGTCACAAATTGTTTGAAGTACCTACGAATAGGTAGGAACTAACCTCATATTTTTCGTTGGCCCTGCTTCAGATTTTATCTGGTTGAAGCTATGCATAGTGCAGGGTATCTACAGGTTTTTTACGGATATGGATGCTGTTAAAACGTTCCTGTAGCAAATCGGCAAAATATTCGTAGTTAAAGCATCTTCACCTCATCATACTTAAAAAAAATTGAAACGGTATCTGACGTATTATATCATTCTGTTCGTGTATCTTACGCTTTTTAAATAAATAAAAAAGTGGTGATATCAAAAGGACGGTCTTCTTCTTGACAATAGGTAAATGTCAAGTAAAGAGGTCGGCGCTTGCCGGGTTTAAAGAACAGCTATCTATATATTAGACCCTTTGTGATGAAAATACCTCGGAAGGATGACAATTTCATATTCCATCGGGTGATTTTCTTCATGAATTGACATAAAAAATAGGCACCACGACACGAAACGAAAAACAATTTTCAATACGTTAAGTATCAGTTTTAAAATTTTACTGGAAATTTTGTTTAAACCGATTCCCGACTTCCGATGTCAAAACCGAATATTTAGACATTTGCTGGCAGTTTGGAATTTTGTTTACGAAATAAATTAATTCAATAAATGTTGTTCATAAAGCATAATCAATAAATTCCTTAGAAGATACCTAATCGCTGAATACCATTATACCAACAGTCTTGAATACCAAACACCAAAACACGATCAAAGATTCTAGCTACAATAAGTATAGGCAGTTAGTAGTAAAACCATTATTTTTGTACGCTTTTAGAGCTTTAACAAAAAGTTATAATATATGGCCTTGACCTGTTTAGGTGACGAACATGTCCCAAATAAATCAATACTTCGTATATAAGGTATATCGGGAGTCCCGTAACAATGGGCTAACGGGAATCTGGTAATGAGGGGACTATTTCCCATCGCAAACACTAAATTTGATTATGCTTAGTGATTAAAAGATAAAAGAGTTTCAATATTTTAAAATTGCCATACTTTCAACATAAATTTTAAGAAAATAATTTTTAGAAAATGATTAGGTTAAGTATATTCATTCATTTCATAAAAAAATTCAAAACTATTGATATAATTTTTTAAACTAGTAGATTTTTGAAAGAAGGCTATTTAGGCTATTTAAACAATATATTTGGTATGCAATAAAATTTTTGACGGTGAGACAAATTAGGAATGGATACCTTATCTGGATGGATCTGCTCGTGGCATTGACTCCTAAATTCATTAAAATCAAAGTTCCTAACCGTATTGTTCCCAGCGATAAAAGCAATAACTAACGCAAACTAGGAACTCAAACAGTGTAAAACTCTGGCGACGTGACAGCGAGCTGCTCGGAAATGACCAAAATCATGTTTGGGATTAAACAATGATTCTCCGCGTATCGCGTATCAACATTATCGGGTTCGTTTAACATCGTGTGACAAAGTACTCGTTAGTTGCTAAACAGAACAGTAATTTGGTGGTTTTATTTTAACATTTCCATATATCATTATGTCAGTAACCCATTAATGATCCACTACAGGGTCGGGTCCCTCCCTCCATGAGAGAGATGTAGGCCACCACGCTGGCCTACTGCGGGTTGGTGGACTTCACGTACCTTTGAGAACATTTATTTTTTTGTGAACTGCAGGTTTCCTCACGATGTTTTCCTTCACGGTAACAGCAGGTGAAAAGTAGAAGATACTAACACAACTACGTCACACAACAATACATAAAGGTAATATTATTATTTCTCGCCTTTTACAAGGCTTTAAATGTAAATGCCGGTATCTAATATTATTGGCTGCTTATTTTTTAGGATTTTCAGTCTCTACCATTTCATCATTCGCAGCTAAAATCTTTTACACCAAGCTGTTAGCGAGATCAATTCCTCCGGGTATAACTGCGATGCAAATAACGGAATTAACGCTAGTAACTCGATTTCTTGCGGCGTCAAGCTTCTAATTCCTAGTCACTGGAATATGGAACAGCATATTATATGTATGTTTAGGGTTGTATGTATTTTTTGATGCCACAATATTGAAAAAAAAAATAAAAAAAAATCCAAAATATAATGTTAGGTGTGGACAACCCTTATCATTTAGGGGTATGAAAAATAGAGAGAAGCCGATTCTCAGACCTACTGAATATGTATATAAAATTTCATAAAAATCCGTGTAGCCGTTTCGAAGGAGTATGGTACTAAAATTGTGACATGAGAATTTTATATATAAGAGATGCAATACCACAAAAATAAAAATCGTGATGGAATCGTGAGGGTGCCACACCAGGCGCACCAACATCTGTCTCTTAACTTTGACAATGTTAGTGTTTCATGACAATAAGCTTGGCTCATAAACAAGACAATGACATCATTCGCAATATTGCTGGTAAGAAAAATGGATTCATATAATTTGTAAAATCCAACTGATAAAGACTGAAGGGCCACTGTTTAGTAAAGCCTCCACTTGAATAAATAGAGTACCTAACTCTTTAAATGTTAAAAATTACTTACAAATCATTTGCCTATCTAGGTGGGTTTTGTTGAGAAGAAATTTGTTGATAGTAAAACCATGAAGTAATTTACAATAAAAATTTCCAATTTACCGAGTTTAGGAGTTAACTATAGACACACTAATGCGCTAACTCTAAAATATATTTTTGTTCTAAACTTGGTAAGTTGTATTTGGAGTACCTAATACTTAAGTCCTCATGAAAAGTAACGCATTGACATAATGACTTCAGTGAACTTTAAGTCTGGCCTATATAATATATATAGTATAAATATTTAAACTGTGCCTACTATACCTACTCTACATTTGCGCGTTTGTCGCACCTGCTCTATAAAAGATATCATGGGCGAAAATAAAAAAAAGCATTAGAAATACGCGCGAAAAGTATAGATACCTACTGGGTTCCATGTTTAAATTTGAAGTTCGTTATTGTAATAAAAACCAAGGCCTCCAAAACCGGTCGGCTGAACCCGTTTATTAGGTACGTAACCACACTTAATGCGGGGTATACAGAAACGACACAAAATACTTAACTGGCATCCTGGTCCTGGATATTCAGTGAATATTTTATTTATAAGTTTCTAAAGTTAACAACAAGTTTACTTAGGAATATTGATTTGGTATTTTATGAGGCTCTTGGACTCATTCATACAAAAATTATTTTAATCTAGGATTCCACAGGACTCGGAATGATTTTTATTCCAAGCTGATGAAGTCGTGTGTAGAAGGTAGGCACATTGATACTCGGTAACCCTAGTAATTACTATGGTATAACTTTTGCAGAACTGTTCTGCAAAAGTTCATCGGACTATGCTGTTTGATCACTTTGTATATCAATATTTTAATGGAAAAATATTTGTAGTTTCACAGGCTTTCAAGCGAATGGATTTTGTCTTTCATTTATCGGAACGTGACAGTTCATTGAAATGGAGGTTTGGGTTGGAAAAGTTACGTAAACCAGTAAAATGATTCAATTCCATCTCTTACCATGTCGCGGTTGCACGGACGGAGCTCTCTAATAGATAGGATTTATACACCTACATTCACCGATATACTCATATGTCTTTCACTTGCACTGATGGGTTAAATTCCATCAATATAACTCGGTAGTACACGTTTTTAAAAGCTTTTTTAAATAGTAATGTTTCGCTCAAATCTTGCAAATTTTAAAGAAATTATCGTTAATCGACTGAGATGAAATGTTGAACACTGGTTTAGTTTAGGTGATAATGCCTGATTATCTAAGTGACGTCATTCTAAGTCTTCCAGAAAGACTAATTATTTGAAAATGTAAAGAAAATATTTTCATTCAGACGCAGACAGGCCACTTGATAATTTTTATGCAACTAAACTAAGTTTTTCTATAGCATAACATTATAATTATAGTACGCACGTCTATCTTTTTCCATTCAGTTATATTAGGTTTTGTCCTAATTGGCTGTTATAGTACAACCGTGGTCGGTTGTACTTATAGCAGCTGTACTTATAGAACATGACATTCACATGCAACAAAAAATATGCTTACACTACTAAAATACTAAAATACTTTTGATGTAAGTTCTTACAAATTCTATGTTTAACCATTGAACGAACACACTTTGCAACTAATATAACTTACTGTAGAGGCTCGAGAGAACAGTGCACATTACTGAACGGTTTATTGTTACGACATGTGTGAACTCCTATTATTGTTAAACACCGAACCGATGTCATTAAAAGCCGGGTGTCGCAAAAGTCAGTTCACCGTTGAATGTTGTTACATTTCTTTATAAAAGAATATCCAAGATAAATCTGAAGGAATTATTTTATCAACCGACTTCAAAAAAGGAGGTTATCAATTCGACACGTAAGTATGTAGGTAGACTAGGTAGTATTATAATTATGTAATATTATCGAGACTGCACAATATTTACTTATTATGTTGGTCTACGGTTTACAAACAAATATCTATACTTACCAAATTTCATAGGTGTGTGTATGTATGTATGATTGTATGTATGTATGTATGTATGTATGTATGTATGTATGTATGTATGTTTCTCCTCTCGTATCTCCGAAACTAATTGACGGATCGTGGTCATTCTTTTTTCGTTTGTTTGCATTTTTCAATTTAGGAAATGGTATTGACTTACAACTAAAAATTACGAAAAAATAATAATTTAAAAAAATAAACCGAAATCAAAAACGTAGAAATAACCTAAAGTACTCGTACTTATGTATACAATTTTATTTCATACTTTTTTGAAGTCGGTTTAATTTTTTCAAATTATTGTTATTTTCCCTTTATTTTATAAAATTAACGCCTAGATAATACGGTTCTAATTTTCCTAGTGCTTACATACTAATATCTACAATGAACGAAGTCGTTTTCTTTATCATTGTATTTTTATTTTACATCACCGCATACACATAATAAATACAGATTTTAAGATTATCTATTACCTAAGTTACTGGTCAAATCGTAAATCAGTTCAGCGCCTGTAGGAATCTATATCGCAAAATTGGAGGCAAATAATTTCAGGAGGCAGGAACTAAGCAGGAGGAGTTACATGCACGAGTTTAACATAAACTCTTACGGCATCTTGTAAATATAAATTGATTTATTAAAATAATATAAAAAAACGACGACATAATCTTAAAAACCAAGTAGCCTATAGCCTCGTTAACTACTCCTATAATAATAAAATAGTTAAAATACCAACATGTTGTATTACACAACGACCAGTTAACTATTGTATGGCTATCGGCTTTCCTCAGCCGATAAGATAAAAGAGCCAATAATAAACTAGCCCTTTTCTAACAAAATACCTACCAGGTATTGTTCCCGTGTTCTTAGTTACTACATCTCGACACGCACTGTGACCAATTATGACCTATATTACCAGGAAGTATTGGCCATTGTTTATAAAATTAACTAGAGCGATTGATAGTAAATATTTTCCTTTTATTAGAAAACAATAGGTAAGTAGAGCGTATAGGTTGATTGTAAAACCCCATAAAAATAAACCTTAGTCATATAGGGGACCTTTCAATTTTTCTTTCAAACATTCAGTCATAATTTCAAGTAGATAGTTTATAAAATAACTACTTATTATAATAAATTACCTATTTTAGAAATTATTTCAATGCAAATTAGCTAGTGCGTGAAAAGCCAAAACTTTTACTAAGTAAGACCATTGATTTGTCAGTATCAGTGAACGAGATTACCAAAATCTAATATGACTTTCTAATGACACCCCATTGAAAAAAAAAATTACGGTACAAATTATTTTTTTGTTGTGCACAAATATGTAGACGGTCCCTGTTTACTGACAAAATTGTAAACCTAACCCTACAATGGCAAAGTTTGTATAATATTATTATAAAAGAAAACTAAATTACGACATTTGTTTATGGCATGGTTTAATTTATACATTTTTTTTTCTTCCTGGACCAAGCTCTAAACTTCACGTGGACGAAGTTGGGGATCTCTTAGCACTGTGCAGGTTTCCTCACGATGGTTTCCTTCGAAATGAATAAAGTATGATGCTTGGTATAAAAAATGTTGTTAATTAATAACATACCTCAATACTCTGCTCTCCGTCTCGGGCGTCTCGTGTTTTGATTTTTCTCTCACAGATAAAAATCTAAATAGATAGTGCCAGTTCGTCCATCAATATGAAGATCAAGCGTGCCGCTTGTTATCTACGAGTTCTACACAAAACACAAACGTTTTAGTGATAAGAATCTTACAACATCTTGAATCCGAATCAAAAACACCATAACGAATGAATTATTACGTAAATTATTTATTCATCATCATTCAAATTGATTCGAACTCGATTTAATTGGAGGAATGGTAAATCTGACGTTCCTTGTAAACAAAGGTGGATTGGGGACATCAATTATTGCGCATTGCATAAACTTTTGTACTACATTCAGTACTTACATTTGCTTGATCTATTTGGATGTATATCTTTGTGTTTAGGTACTGTTACGTGGAGCCTATCACGGGCGCTTCGGATATGCGAATATTTGCTTTGAAGCGATATTGCTCAGATAGTTTCAAAGGAATATGAATAGCGAATCCATTGCTGCTATGATTAATTATTCGCTTTACAAAGTACAAAATTTTTTTAGCAATGAACAGAGAAATCTATTATAAAATATATATTAAAGTCATGCGTTGAACACTTAATTATAATAAATTATGTATAACTATGTATCGATGTGTTTTGAACCTTTTTAACTGAGTACTAAGTGGTAAAATGCACACGCATTTCAATCACGTAAAAACTCAGAATATAAAATACTCATATTTCAGCGTCAATAGCGATTGTAAATAGAGCAAATCTAATTATACTATAACTTTCATAATACAAAGCGTTAAACTGCTTCAATGATTGTGCGTTTATAAGAAGTCTGTACGTAAAAAAGTTTGATCCTAAAGAGGTCTTATTATAAAATTCTACAGGTATTTCATACTAAGTACCTTAAAAATCTATATCTTAACGAGCCCTTACAGGTTATAATCTATTAATTGTAGGTGACCTCATAGATCGGTCGGTGGTAAGGCAAATATAATACTAATTATGTCATAGCTCCTAGTCTTATTCGAATTTTATCGTTTTGTTCCTCTGAGTGGGGAATTATAATTTAAGTAGCTTTAATAAATTTCAGTCACTCTTCCTAATGAGAAAGGAAAACTACTTAATTTTCTTCTCGCGAAAACAGAATTCCAGTGTTTTGCAATATAATTTTTACTAAGTAATTGTTGCACCCCTTTCATTTTAATTTAGTCCTTTGAGGAATAGTGAAGGTACTAATAATTACTATGCTGCAGTTAAAAGTAAATAATTTAAAGTAAGTTTATACTTAGTGGGAATTTCATCTCGTTTTCCTTTGAATTCGACTACATATTCAATTGTTCCAACCGCTTAGTCGTATTCAAAATTTGTCGGAGCCATTACACGTAAAAGAGATTTCTCTTCTAGCAACGAAATTGCTTGACGGTCTAAAGTTTGAATGAGAGTTAAATTTGCGACGATAAGTTGTAATAATTTTCAAAACTATTTTATCACCAGGGACAATTATATCAACTTTGGGTCTAAAGGTATATACGTATATAATATATATTATATCCTTTCTCTTTAGGTTTATACTTTAAATTCCATCATTTCACTTCATCATGAAAGCTTCATCAATCTACATCAGTTAAGTGTGCGCAACTTGTAACAAACAATGACTAAAATATTTCGGATTTGGAATTATTTGTTTATTTTTTCAGTCATCAGTGCACCTAGTAGCCTGAAGGCATCTTTCTTCTCCGATTACAGGGCTTTCGAATGATATGCCGTTCAAATGATGTGTATTTAAATACGTATGAAGTGCCGAGTCGGTTACATTTATATTTGTGTAAGCAATTCATCATTACTTCTTCCTTTCTTTAATTTAACTTCTGAATAGTTCTAGGTTACACGTTGTAAGTGGCCTCACAAATTCCCGACTACTCTTGGGTCCACGATTTTACAATCGGAACAAATAAAGATTTAAAAAAACATTGCGAAACAAATTTGTACATTTGTATGAATAACGAGGTCGATATCAACATACAACTGCGCAACTACTCGTAAATGTGTCAAGCTAAGATAATACCTAAAATACACGCTAGAGGAACGAATTAATAGCATGTGCAATGTGCATGCAACTGTTGAAAATGTTGAAAGGCATGAAGTGGGAATTGAACCCGGAACCTTACGTTAACTACTGTGCCACGCAATACGCAATATTTTTTAATTGTAGTTTATAACATAAATTCTATAGGGCTCATTTACCGCTTACTTGCCGAAATAACGTACAATATTACGATTGAAACTTAAAAAAGGTGTCGAAAATTTGAAAACATCTACTTACGATAGATAAGGTGCTCCTTGTGAGATCCCTCTATAGCTTGCTTGTGTATGTATACACATATGTCTATAGCCTTTGATGTTTCGGAATCCTGACTTATAAATAAATAATACATAAGGATATTACACTTTTAAAGCGAACTTCAGTGGACATCGCTTTTTTATTGTTCGTTTCAAGAAGAATTTGGAATATATTTTCCACGTCGAAGCCATCTATCGATCTATTTATGTCGGTTTTTTTCTGCGTCGAAGAATGAAGTTATTAGGTAGATTAATGTAATTAAGTTAGTTATGAAATTAATTTGTTAGTTTTTCTCGTTAATATTTGCATACCTAAAATGGTAAAATTAGATTGATCTAAATAATTTGTAACAACTATATACCTACCTATATTTGTGCAAATAAACGTTTGTCTTTGTCTTTAAATATTTTCAATTAAAAAAGTTAACAAGACTTTCGATGGAATCTAGAATTCCAGACCTCTTTTTTAGTGCCCAGATATTGATCCTTATCAAAATAGATTACACTGCATAATTAATTGTACTGCATAATTAAGGTTACTTCAATACTTATACATATAACACTTTTTGAACTATTAAAATCGGACATTTAATAAATGTATGAGTAGTTTTTTTAATTTATACAGACTGACTATTGACGTGAAACTAAAACTACCGCGACTAGAAAGCTAAATTTTGGAATAAGGAGTAGGTTTAAATAGAAGAGAATTGTAAAAATTGTAAAAGTGTAAAAATGTAACTTTCAAGGGCGAGGGAGGGTAGGGTAGTTTTGCATGAGGGTTAACGCTACGTATGGAATATACTATTATTTAACGTTTTATAAGTAGGTATCCAAAGACAGGATTTTGTAAATTTTGATTTTAAGGGAGAGAGGGGAAAGTCGGGAGGGTAACTTTGGGTATAAGTTAAAGTCACTAACTTGGATTCATGTGTCTTATAAGTACTTTGGATTGACAGTCTTAATTACGACTAGTGTTTTTATTTTGTACAATAGACCAGGTACTCTCCGTACCGTCGCGGGTGAAAACATATCACGCACATAAATTTAAGTACTTTGATGCAAACATAGGCAAACATGACGTGGAAGACGTGTTAAATTCAAATTTCAAAAAATTATAGTCGAATTTCAACTACTTGGCGATCGCTAGTAAGTATGAAGGGACGTCGCTTATACGTATGTATGTGATGCCATCTTGGCTATATGAGAGTGCCGCTGTGTCTCAACGTAGGTAATGGGGCGAGGGAACCAGGATTAATAGAAGATAACATTTTAGAAACAATATCTGTATATATATTACTTATAATTCGTGTTCACAATAATCACTCTTATTACTGAAATGCTATTCGATAAACCTAAAAAAACGTTCCACTAGAACTCGTAGGGTTTGCTTGTCATAATTATGAATTTCACTACGTTATGAAATCTAGGTGCCTAACATTTGAAGAAATTATGTCTGTTACATTTTATGACTTTTTAAACTCAATAAAACCTAGGTATTTAAACTCGAGCGTAGCCGCAAGCAGAATCGATTTAGTTATTATTAATGGTGAACTAAAGTGGAAAAGTGTGAATTTGTATCCGTAAAAGTAGACTTGGTTGCATCACAACAACACACATTAGTTGCCTTTTGTGTTCCTACGTCGGTCGCATGCAGCGGTAACCTGTTGCTAGGATTATACTTATGAACGAGTTTGTAATTGACAGGGTATCGTGCTAATGAAGCTTACACAACCAATTATTTCGTCTTTGAATATTAGTTACATCCCTTTTATGTGCCACTGTTGCGCATGGGTCTCTCCCCATAACAGATAGAGTCCTAGAGTATACTCCACCACTGGCCAACCCGTGTCGAATGTTTTCAAACCACCCATAGAGCCTTCGTTTAACGACTGCTGTTTATCGATAACAACCGGGACCGACTGCCTATTAAGCCCGAAGCACGGAAGCGCGCATTTACTTCGCCACTAGCGGTCACCCATCCTGGTACTGACCGCGCCTGACGTTGCTTAACTTTTTCGATCGCTAGCGATATACTCAAGCAGCAGGGCTATGCGCGCTTCAATTAAATATTAATTTTGTCAAATTTTCTAGAGTTCTAGGTTAGGTTTTAATTATTAAACACATCGGATTTCAAAGTAAGTTTTCATAAGTTCTTAGCTGTAATTTACGCACATACAGTAACAGCAAGAAGCATCACACATACAGATTGCCACGCGCCAACATTAGTTAGTGTCTGCTGTGCCATCCCGAACAAATAATTGCACTGTAAAGAATAATATATGCTAATGAGACTACGTTCTGCGGGATTATACAGTTACATAATAATATATTATATCGTGAATATTCATGCATGTAAAGCAGGTACTTCACCATATACGATATACCTACCGCCTAAATTCGGGTAATTTGCACGATCTAATTAATTTACAGATAATTCAATTAAAATCAATAATTACAATAGTATTGATGCATGTTAAACCGACCAATGTTTATAAACAGCTTTAAAAAGAAATGTAGTAACGAGCGGAAAAATAAATTAATTAATAAATTAAAACTATGTCGAGAGTTTTTTCCTCCATTGCATAGCCGATAAGTTCGATTAGGAAAAATATTAAAATAAATAAATAATTGGACTGCTAAACGATCATAACTTATTTTAACATAATTATAATATAAAATTAAGTATTAGTTATTGAAGATATAATTATTGTATGCCCGCATAGGGTAGACTGTTCTTAACTTATTATAATTTTTGTAACATCTTTCTCGTGTAACAGTCAACAATAAACGCATTCTTTTCTTTTCGATTAGTTGTGAACTGATCATAATAATATACCTGTTACTCGTAGCTGCAGGCCAGATAATTTTGTTTCATTTAAAATAATTATGTTACGGCAAAAGTAATACATGCGGTAAATGCTTAAAACATTTATACGTAAATAGCGTTCATGTGCTTTTCACTTACCAATTTTCTTGTTTACCGAGAACAATTACAAAGCTCTAGCTAGTTGTATATTGTTATAAAAATGGACTGGCTCTGCTAAAATAATGATACTGGCATGCGGTAGTATTAGTAATGGTCAAGGATCGAAATAGCTAGTCCGAATTTACCTAAACTTCGCGCCGAGACATAACATATGGAACTGATAACTTAGTTTGCCGGTTAATTTAGATTATACATTATATTTTATGGTAAATTAGTTTTTATGAACATTTTGAACGTTTTATTTTATGAAACGTTTTTTTTTTCTAAAATTTAATATTTCGAATGTTATAGTCCGTTACAAAAGATCGAATAGTAGACCGGATCATTTTAGATCTACAACTACAAACAACTCACACAAGGCATTCACGCCTCGCAACAAAGTTTGTTGAATGAGCGTTCAAACTCTTCGCGACACGATTTCCTATCTGTCATGGTCATTAAATCGAGTTACGCGCCGCCAGCAGGTCCGTTATGTCACGCAGCACGCATCATTTTATCACCAGCTGTCTCGCCGACTCTGACTTCACCGTTCACTTTCGCTAATCGACGCTGCTTATCTCGTTAGCGCGTCTCGTGTCACCGTCGAATAATTATAATAATTGTAAAATCCTCTTCCTTTGTAGGCCGTTCGCACTCAATTAGAGAGTCAATCTGTTAATGATGACCGCTACAAGTTTTCGTTCGAAGTCCGTTTACCATTTTTCCCCTACCTCGATGCACCCCCACCAAGGAGCGGAATCATTTCTTCATCGTGGCAGTAGGCGAGAAATTTTCAGGCCAGTGTACGCAGCTCCACCGGCGCGGGAGCGGAACACGTCCGAATTTGGGAGACAAATTTGTTGGATAGGAATTTCCGCGCGAGTCTGCGTACTCGGATAGAATCGAGCAGCGTTGGGCACCGGGGCGTTGCTGTGGTTGCCTTGGTTGCACGTAACGCGCTCGTCGCGCACTTCCGGAACGCGATCAGAGAAAGCTTGCATTCGGCTCGACGTGCTCGATTAAGGTAAATTACGGTTCATTTACTTTTCGAATGTATTCGTGAGATACGCCATTCGTACCGTGTGAACGTCTTCACCCAAAGAAACAACGAGTGTTTTTGTTACGATAGCAATTACATAATTTTAGCAATGCGATCGGTGTGGTGTCGTGTCGTCAAAAGTATACGCTAGCGTTACTTAAATTTATTCCATTTTTCTACGCGATTGAGGGTGAACCTTAAATTTTTTTTACTCATTATTTGTAAAGTACGTAGGTAGGTATCTATTTGAAAACTTTCTACGGTTATGCAAAGTTTTTGTTTCTAAATGTGAGACTATTTTATCGGAAAGATTTTAAATTATACTTTCGTCCCCACTGATTTCGTTCATATTTATAAGTTTAGAGTTACAATAACTTTTTGCTATGGTTCTATCTATAGTATCTGAACCTCCTGGTGCGATCTCCATTCAACAGAGGATGTTAACAACCACAGTGATTTGTACGTATTGGTGGACCGTGGAGCATAAATGTAAGACCTTTAGCAATGCGATATTTTCAATTTATTGTGTCACAGCGAATTGCGATTGTTCGTTATTCGAATTTTTAAAATGTTGGCGCGAGTTTCGGCAGAGCCTAGCGAAATACGGTAGGCGCGAGAAAGTAGGTCGACCCAAAACATGTATTTTATTTCAATAATCTATTAGACTTTTATCCCTAAGAAATATACTTTTTATGAACTTGTTATTGTATTGAATTCACCGAACTCACCTAAATGTAGCTCTTTTTGATATTAATCATGAACGTTTTTCTAAAATTCGGGATAAAGATTAAAAAACAATTCTTATACGCAAAGACGCGACGGCCCAACCCTGAGGGCGTTATGTTTAAAGAGTGATCCACGGCAGAGACGGGTCGCCCCTCACTATTAGAAGTATATAGGCCCCAATCCACCGCTGGCCTAATGCAGTCTGCTGAACTTCGACTTTGCTTTCCTCTTGACAAGGTTTTCCTTCACCATTAGGAGGTGTTTTAAGAATGTAAAACGCACATTACTTAGAAAACATTGGTGCCAGCCACCTTGGATTTTAACCCGAACCATTCGAATAAATTATCTATAGTGGCTACTGAGCTATCACCGCTTTACCGTGCCCTTAGTAGGACATTAAAACCGATTCATTTTCTTTCGACAGGTCTTTAAGTGTCGAATGCCTTTGTTTTTCGGAAAATCAGCTTTTATTTCGTTTAGACTATAAAGATTGCGACAGTGGTTTGTTAAATATTTATACCTAAGAAATCATTCCAATGGGCTTATTTCGTTAGAATTTTCTTTGTATACATAATCCAACAGGTTTTCTATTAACCTGTCCATTATGTAACCTACACTCGTACTTTGGCGTTCCATATTGCGTTACCGACCGGTAAGTCAACAGAAGGTAATAATCGGATAAGGCCTTTTGTATTATAAAAGGTTTTTCTTTAAAGATAAACATGCGTAGAGTAAGCACCGATAGCTAAATGGCAAAGAATGGCTAATAAGTAATGTGTTACAGGGACTTTTCCTAGTTATTTGTTCGTTTGTTCCACGAAAACACTACTTTAAAGAGGAACCTTTTGTTTGCTCCGAAGTAAGTAGTATTAGGTAAATAGACCCCGTCATTTTCACGTATGTTTTATTTAGTGGATAATAAATAAATCAATATCTTTTACCGTTTCGTTTGCTTGGAATAAAATTCTTTGCTATTATAACAAAGGGTAAATATGACATCCCCTTAAAATTATACGATCGTAGGTGATGTAGTCCGCCAACACGGGCTGTGTTAAAATTTTGTCGATATTGTTGGTCGGTCAGTCATGTCATTAAGACAAGGCCTTAAACCTAAAGCTCCTTTTCGAGTTAGGTTATTTATTAGCGGTGGTATTTGCGTAGTAGCCAACTCCACACAAATCTACTCTAACAGCCAATTATGTATGTTCGTGATCCACAAAGGATTTTCAGCCGGACGTTCTCGAAGCACCAACAATTTTGATCCCAAAAAGCTCGAAATTTTGCCAATCCATTACGCCATCGGGTTTTGGCAGTTTTATCCGTTTTAAGCACGTATCGTAATAAAAGTCCCCTTTTAATCCCAAAAAAGAGAGGTTATAAGCTTGACGCTTTTGTGTTTGTAGCTGTGTGTCCCTGGACAGCCTGCAGCTGCCTCAAAGGGGTGAAAAGATTTGGAGGCCGCTTTGTTATTCAAAGAAAAACACATTCATCATAATTCATGTACATAGGGACTTAGTTCACACTCTTGGTTTATATTCTGCCTGCCCACGATCACGGAAATCCTAAGGCTACGTTTTTGAACAAAATCCTTAATTTTCAATTTTGAAAAAATCTCTAGTTATCAATGGCACATAATAATTTGCAGATTATAAATATAATTTCATAGATATCTTAATATAATCTTCAATATTTGCCTTCCATTTATTGTTTTCAACTACGTATAACTATAAGTAGGTACAACATTTTGGCAGGTTTCGTATACACCAATATCAGCCCAAAGATATAATTACAATGTTCAGTATTTTTAATGTTCTTTAAGAATTGTCTTCAGGCTACTAGCGATGGAAACGAGGTTCTATTATGTAATGCTCTTTATCTGAGGATAATTACTTTTGTAGATACCTACCTATTGCTCTTACCAAAGTTCTATAATGAAGGCGAGTATTATAATTGGTTTTTTCGTTTCGTTTCACGCAAAATAAATAGTGTGAGATAATCCAGTACAATCTCTGTTTTCACACAGCCGCTCGGACCAACTGTATAAGCGCATAGATTAAATCAAAAGGGGAAGATACGGCATACGCTTACTTGTATCAATCAAAAAATGAGTCCGACTCAACTACATATGTAACTTACACACACGCCTATAAATGAAGTGTCAGTCGGGCGAGCGAGACAGAGCGGTAATTTAAACACAGAAAATCCACGATTATTGTGTTCTAAGCGTACATGTAGTTCAATAGCTAGCCAAATTGCGACTAAAGTGAAATTGTGTGCATGGACCTAATTTTAGGTGCGCACTCATGAGACGCTAGTGCCGTATCTTTACTTTTTGATTTAATCTAAGGTTAAGCGCCTTAGAGACGCCTTAGTCTATTGGGACATTTTAAGTTAAGACGCTTTGTAGAGGTGTCGAGGTTGTATTTTTACCTTTTTAAGGACTTCGTGACTTTAAATAAAGATACAACTAATCTGCAGACTAAAACTAATGAAGGGAAGCTACTTTCTAGTAGACTATACCACCAAATGCTTTTAAATTGCTAAATTGAAGTTTGAAATTTTATATAAATTATAAATTAACAGAACCGCAGATTTGGTGGAACTCTCCTCGCGTCGTTTCCCTCATTGCTGAGGGTCGTGACTCCCCCGCTGCATCAGTTTCACTCGTACGATTTCCCTCCATCTGCTGCGATCCTTAACTTCGTGAAGGGCATTGTGGAAGTTGATGTTCAGTGAAGATCGTATTTGGTCCGACCATCTCGTTGGACTGCGTCGTCTGGGTCGTTTGCCGTCTACCTTGCCAGTCACCATCAGCTGTTCAAGATTGTGACCCTTTGGATTGTTTGGTGGAACACAATCATAAAAACAACTGACGACGGCGACAAATTTACCTATGATTTATAGGTGCTAGTATGGATTTTAATGTTAATTCTATCCAATTTATTTTCGATCGATTTATTTAAACCGCAAACAAAGTGTAACTTGGTGCCCTACATACTCCAGATAGATTTAAGTAGGTACCTACCATTAATTTGCTTGCGTGGTTTGCTTTGTATAATCAAGGTCAGGTGAATTGTTGAGACGGCGTGTATTCAAGGTGTTTTGGAACAGCATTCCCAAGACTCAGTCTGAAGATCGCAGTCAAAGGCTTTCAAAGCTCAGTGTAAGTTTCAGCAAACACCTTAAGTCGTGCACTCTTGCCACTCGCAAGTTCCGAGAAGACGTTTGAACACGTAAATTGAATTATATTTTTTGCTCTTTTTATTTCAGCTCCTTTTTTGAAATTTTTTTGGAGAATATCAGTGACGTGTTTGTTTGTGATCTTGTAGTAAGCCGCTACTGGTTGGTGTACTTCGAATGTGTACTTCAAAGTGTACTTAGCTTATAACTTTGAGGGTCATTGGTGCTTGCCACTGGGATTTGACCTACCCATACACAGAACGTTTGTTTCTGGGCGAACCTCTTAAAAGTGTTTATTAATGTTCATAATTCTTATCAAGGCTATTGAAACCATTGTAACTTGCGGAATGGAAAGAAATGAAACATAATAAAGGAGCAAGTTAACATACTTCAGTTGGATTGGGATGCTTTCGTTTTCGGAGAAATACAAAGTAGAAGTACCACTTTAGTAATCGAGAGCAGAAATGTATCCACTTTTGTGCTTCAGTTCTGTTTGAAGTAGGACCTGTTTGTCCATTCGTTTCAGAGAACTTTAACATCGGATAGTTTATATACGTACGCCTATAGGTAGATATAGGTAGATATAGGTACATAGGTATTAGAGTAATAATAATATATCTATATTCCTTATTACCTGATACAACATTTTTTTAACATTAATCGTAAAATAAACGCAGGCAACATTGGGAAAGCAAGTTATACATACGATATAATATCACGTTTACGTAACAGCGATTTTCTTGAACAAAACGTTAAAAAATTATCAAATTGTATAATCCTTTAAAATATTTAACACGTAATAAAAAAGGTAAACTATGCAATATAAATTATTACCCAAAAAATATTTACGTAAATTTACGTAAATTATTAGTGTAAAAAATCAAGAAGAACCGACTTTTATCTTACGAGAGAAGTACTGCCTCTTCGGCGACCCTCAACTTTCATAGCTTCTTCGTAAGTTCAATTTGAACTTAAGTGTTGTATCACGACCGACTCGAGTGGCTTGTCTGGCTAACTTTGTTTTATTTCAGTTTATTGACAAACTTGTTAACTTGCTTACAAGTTACTACAGTTTCGCATATTGCAGATGTTTTACGGATATTACTTGTTTTGAATTGACAGGCATTACAATAAATTCAATTAGGAAACCACTATAGAGTCAGGTCTCCTCTCACTGATATATTAAAAAGGACACACTTTAAAGGTTGTACGAGTATGAAGGCATTGATGGGTCGGTGGACTTCACATGCCTTTAAAAATACGGAGAACTCTTGACATGCAGGTTTCCCCACGATTATTTCCCTTTAATTTATTTTTATATAATGAGGCATAATGCTTTTTGTAAAACGTTAAAAACAAACTGAATTCTTGGCTTCTAGGCTAATTTTTAATAATAAAATTTTTAATAATATATCGAAGTCAATTAATATCATAAAAACAGTAGTTGTTTAGACATTATTATGGGGCACGTTGAATTTCCAATCTGCATTACCTATTCAGAATGCAAATGGAGTATTGTAAACCGAATAATAATGAGAGTAGGGTAATTATTCATTAAATCGGTGATTAATCGCTCGTGATCCAACCAACAGTTTTTTGTCAATCTGCTACTATACAAGCTGACAAAAAGCCAATTCAAATCAAATCATTATGAAATTTTAGGTCGTTTTTTATGTGGTAGAGCCATAGTAGCTCGCCCAGGGAGGTACTTTACTGCCAGCCTCTTGATCCGTCATAAAGAGATTGTTCATGTCTTGTGATGTAGCAGGGCAGTGGCCAGTAACATCCTCCCATGTTGCCGGAGATGAGTAGCAAAGCACCCGCATACAACCTCAGCTAGGATTCCTTCTCTGTTTGAGGTTGGATTTGGGTTCATGGGCTGCAGTGAACACTTACGAGTAACATCAGGTGGTCTGCGTGCTGTTTGCAAATCAATTACTATAAAAAATACATTATTTTATATAATACGAGGGTGTGTGTGCGTTTAAGTATTAAAGCTTATTATCAGCTTAATAAAGATATTATTAGCTATTTAAACATTTTATTTCTTATTCACTATTTTACATGCAGTATTTAGGATTTATTCATTAATTTAGTTGTTTATTATTAGCCTCTCGGTTTCTTACGATCCACCGCTGGGTCATTAGAGAAAAAGGCGAGAAACGAAGTCTTTAAATGAGAACGAATGAGAATGGGAATGAGGCGAGAATGAAGAACTTTACAGTTATAATTAATGTTTAGATTTTCAGGCAGAAACAAAGGATGGTCTTAAATTTTAAATTATTCTAACTATAATATCAGAAAATTTTTGTCCCCGAAATATAAGAAAAGTTAATTTTCGCGCAAATACTCCAATATCGCTGTCAGCCACACGATGTGCACGCCTTGAAAATTGTAAGTGCATTATGTTCACTCCGATAGTATGCTCGATAACCGATTTGCATTTTGTATACGCCTCTCGAATTTACGTGACAGGGCTTTATAATTATGTTTAAATTTTGGTACCATATTGTTAATGTTTGCGAGCCTAAATATGGAGGATAGGAAAACTTATTTTAGTTTGTTAAGTAACGCAGTATAATGAATTTTAAAATGGAAAACATTAAGTAGGTAAGCTTTCTGCACTTCTACTGCATCTTAAGTACCCATTCCAAAACTCACGTTCCAAAACTTATTCCAAAATTTGCGCACTGTTTTTGAAAGGAGTTGATAGTCATAAGTGGAGAGTGTCGTAAGTTACTTTAGTGTCTTTCTTTTTTTCTATGAAACTTCTTTATTTGACAGAGAAAAACCTGACTGGTCAATAATATATTTAGGTACAGCCCGACTTGTGTTTTTGCAGACCTCGCCATGAAGCGGTAACTATGGTTTTAAACTAATTTCTTTTACTCGAATAATGCCATATTTTTGAGCCAATAGCAAATATTAATTTGCTTGCTAAATATTAACCTTGACAACTTGAAGACAGATATTGGTGTACTCATCTCGAATCATTCAGTTTTGAGTGAGTTCATATCTCTTAATGTCACATAGCAGAATAATGGCTAAATCGCTGTCACCAAAAGTTGCGAACTTCCAACTCGGGATATTAAACCACTTTCTGTGAGATACTCGTATCTCTCTTGGGAATAGGAGCTAGACGTGCTAACTATTTTAATAACTTTAGATAGAGATTCTACCACCCATCTTTACTTTACTTATTTAAGACTAATTTATATGTAGTTGCAGAGATAATAACGTACAAACAAAAAACAACAGAATTTAAAATTTTATTTATAAATATAGATAAATATTGGTTTCATTGGAAACATGTTTGTCTAACCACATTGTTACACAAAAAATATGGGCTCTTACGAACAAATTTAATGTTTTGTTGTTTAAGTTGTGGCGTTCATAACTAAATTTCAATCTGTTTAAATATTCCGTTTTGTCCACTGTCCGTGATTGCCAAAGGCAATAGAAAAAAACTAAACGCTGCTATAATAGAAACGAGTATAAGTATTTGTATTGTTAACATTTTGTTTCAATTTTATCATACTTTAGGTACGGATGTATATAGGTAATTTTACAATTTTATTACTACAATTCTTTATGCTGCGAAAGATATTGTGTTCCCATTTTTATTTTAATCGACTGTTTTCCATTAATTATCGTAAAGGATAATTTCACCTGGAGGATGAATTAAACTGTCCAGAAACTTGTTTAAATTGGCCGTACCAATTTGTATAATATCTACTTTAATGTGAAATAAATTTTCGTTTAAATTCGTTCCGGATTTATCGTTCCCCAGTGTCTAACCACTGTCAATTTACGAGTGTTGAAATGCAAAATTTGTCAGTTTTCAGTAGCTATTGATCGAATACATGTACCTACTCGAATTCTCTCATCCAACTCTCATCGGTTAAATTAATTGTGAATACTGTGAGGATCACGTACTATCGCTTCGTTTTTTAGTTCACTACCACGTTCTAAAGGACAATGCGTATTCGAACTATAAATTTACAGAAAATATCAATCAAGCTACATTCATATTGTATTGCTTGACGTAATGTAAGAAAAAACTGGAGAGAAGAGGCATACTACGTCTTTTTTCTACATGACGATTTCTGCCGTTCAACTCCTCAGATAAATTAAAGCCCGAAGGGTACGGTAGTGTAAAGACGAGGTCCCGGTAAAGCAGTGCACAAGTGCTTTCTTTGAAGCATTTCTTTTTCAAGCGAATTTGTGAGCCTGTTTGGATTTAAATCCAATATCTTTTGAATGGAGTTCATTTGTCGCACGAGTATGAATGTGGTAGTTCACATAGCACAAACATGAATGGCCACCTGGTCCTTGCAAGCGCATGCACTGGTGACCGCGTTACTGAACCGCGTATGCTGTTTCCGCAATCAGTCCACTGTAATTATCGCATATTCATATTTTTGTTCGTTTTCCGCGGTATGATTTTGTTACTCCCTATCATAAAACTTTTCTAACTAGTAGGTAGGTACTATTATATTAGGTATTATTTACTACTTCCTATTTCGATCACAAAATTTTACGTCAAACCTGTATTAGGATAACACATACATTTTTGAATTTATGATAATAGTACGATTGGATAGGATTATAAATATCTGAAATTTATAAATTGGCCTGTCATCTCCCTAAGAAAAGTAAAAATACTACTTCTGCAGATAAATGCTGAGATATGGTAGCCCTGTCCGTGGGAAAACCGCTCGTATCGATCTCCGTCGTCCTGAAATTGGTCCAATTGGACGGGCGGCGAGCGAATCATTTACGAATTATTCGACTATCGCGCGTCAATCCCGTTTCGAATTCCGCCAAACCACAACGTTGACCACGTTTGTTAGTTTACGATGCACTATGCTTGATCATGCAAAGCATGAAAAGGGACCCAGTCTTTTGTATTAAAGAGTGGGAATATTTATTTATTAACACGCTTTTTTAAAACTGTATTTTCAGACAAGATACCCTGGCCGGGTTTCAAAAGAAATGACTTCGCACATCTTTTATTTAAGTATTATTTAAGTAAACGTAAATTCAAAGGTCTCGCTAATTTTATGAATATTATGAATAAAGTTATGAATGATAAATTCAGAAACAATTAACCTAAAATAGTATTGCATACTAAAACGTTATTATACTTTAAATAAAATTTTTCTCTGCTGAAACTTTCCTGCTCATTGTGAAATAACTCAATAAGCAGTAATTAAGTAAATTAAAATAAAATGGAAAAGAGTTTTCACCTAAATTACTACCAATTTATTGCAATTGTTGCTTTATACCAATATCCTGTAATTATTTTAGAAATATCATCAACGGTTTTAATTAAATTTTCCTTATAGTCACGTGTACAATTCTGTACACAAATATTAAAACATATTGTACTGTAGATTGAACAATTTTTCTATTGTTTCAGATGTGGCTTGCTGTCATCGCCTTAGTATCAGTAATAGGTTTACTTCTGTACCTGGATACTATAAAACCCAAAAACTTTCCACCTGGACCGAGATGGCTTCCAATCCTGGGCAGTGCAACAGAAATAAAACAACAAAGAGATAAAACTGGCTACTTATATAAAGCTGTATATGAGCTTACCAAAAAGTATTGTGGAGATGGCGCCTTAATTGGGCTGAAGATTGGCAAAGATCGAATAGTTATGGTAAACTCACTTGCAGCAAATAAGGAAATGCTTCATAATGAAGACATAGATGGTAGACCTAAAGGAATCTTTTATAAAACCAGAACCTGGGGCTTAAGACGAGGACTTCTTTTGACGGACGGGGAACTTTGGAAAGAGCAAAGAAGATTTCTTATAAAACATCTGAAGGAATTTGGTTTCGGTAGAAGGGGAATGGGCGAAATAGCAAAATATGAGGCTGGCCACATGGTCAACGATATTATAAAGATAATCGAAAAAAATAATAACAACGATGCGGTAATCCAAATGCATAATTTCTTTAATGTTTATATTCTGAACACACTTTGGACAATGATGGCTGGTATCAGATACGACCCAACGGATCCTCAAATGGTTGTACTTCAAACTTTGTTGTTTGATTTGTTTGCTACAATAGACATGGTAGGGACAGCGTTCAGCCATTTTCCAATTTTGTGTATTTTGGCTCCAACTTTGTCTGGTTATAAATCTTTTGTTAGAACTCACAAACGTATCTGGAAATTCCTTGGGGAAGAAATAGCTAAACACAAAATGAGATTTGATCCAAATAACGAAGACAAAGACTTTATGGATGTATACATACGTGTATTGAAAGAACATGGAGAAATTAATACATATTCTGAGAAGCAACTTGTAGCTATGTGTATGGATATGTTTATGGCTGGCACAGAAACAACAGGCAAAAGTATGAGTTTCGGATTCAGTTACCTGGTGAGGGAGCAAGAAGTTCAGAGGAAAGCACAGGAAGAAATTGACAGAGTGATTGGTAGGGACCGAATGCCATGTCTGGACGATCGCCCTAAGTAAGTAGACTATTTTAAGATGTTATAAGTTGACCGTGGATTATTTTTACATTAATTATAACCATTAGAAGTATTATTCATATTTAGTGCATGCAATTTGTTCAAACTTTTAAGCCACGGTAATTTTATGATAATTTTATTCGATTTGTTGGGATAATAATTTTTCATTTAGAAGGGACATTATAAGTCATCAGTAGCCTACAGTCCCAACAGAAGTATTTTTTACCCTGAGAAAACATCTCGGACGAAATATCGTTACATACTTTGTCAATCAGTTCAAAGATGAACGAGTTGATGAAGTTTCCTTTTAAGAGAAACATTTTTGAAAGTGATTAACAGTTTGGTGTATGTTGTTCCAGCATGCCCTACAACGAAGCAATTGTGCACGAGAGCATCCGCCATTTCATGGGCAGAACGTTCGCAGTGCCGCATCGCGCGTTGCGTAACACCACGCTCGCCGGCTACAACATACCAAAGGTGAGATCTAGATGATGATATCCAGGCAGCTTTGGTCACGGAAACAAGTTCTGCATTTCTTGTACGGAAGAACATGAACGATATGTGCTCATATTATTATGACTAATTTGGTGTGAAGAGTGCTGCAGTAGAGGAACGTAAGGTCAAAGGTCACAAAATGGGTATGATTTTCAACTGATCTCTATTTGTGCTTAGCTCGCACATTCTGCGGTAACTTTTTGCTGTGTAGTCCGTCTCCATTCCAGGCGATTGATTAGGTACTGTAAATTATTATTCTTCTACTGAGCTTTGTTGTTCCTCTTCTTTTTAACCCCCGACGCGAAAGAAGGAGTGTTATAAGTTTGACGTGTCTGTCTGTCTGTCTGTCAGTCCGTCGTGGCACCGTACCTCGCGAACGGATGAAGCGATTTCAATTTATTAACGACGTGGACAAAACGCCGCTTTAAGGAGGGTTCGATGTCCAGTTTTTCTATTCGTGGCATGTGTGTTTTCTTGCGCGTGTCCAATAGTGTCCATGGCACTCATTACGTAAAGTTGGGCTAAGAAGCGTTTATTTACATATTCAACTGTATTCTCATGTTTTGATAATACAGGTACAAACTTTTAGCTTGTGTAAATCTCAAACTGCAAGTAAGTACAACAAACGATGTTAGGCGCGTTCGGCACTCAAACCATCCTTCCCAGCTATTCTCGGTATATAATAATGTCGTTTATCCTCGTCTAAGGCCCTGTGGGTGGTTTAAAAACATTTGCTCGACGTCAGTACTTATCTCTTTAACATTTTTAGTGGCACGGTGGAGAATACTACAAATATCGACCCGTTTAATGTAAAAAGATCAGGTATACTTATAGGCTGACGGGCTACTTGATGGTTAGTGGTTACCGTCGTCAATTGACACACCAAAGGCAACGCAAGTGCATTGCCGACTTTGAAGGAGAACTCTTAACGTCCTTTTTGAAGGCACAGTCAATGAAATAAATTGTACTTTTACAATTAAAATATATTTTTAAATTCTTTCAGGACACGACGGTGGTCAGTAATTTCACCAACATATTGATGGACGAAGAATTGTACCCGGAGCCATACGCGTTCAAGCCTGAAAGGTTTCTTTCTGACGGGAAGGTGTGCCTCCCAGACCACTACTTTCCCTTCGGCCTAGCGAAGCACAGGTGCATGGGCGACGTGTTAGCGAAATGCAACATTTTTGTATTTACAACGAATATGTTGCAAAGATTTTCATTATTACCGGCGCCTGGGGAACCCCTGCCGCCCCTAGACCACGTGGACGGGGCGACCCCCTCTGCCGCCCCTTTCAAAGCTTTAGTCGTACCACGGATGTAAATGTAAATTTATTATTCTTATACGATATCTAGTATTAGTCTGTATTTTATAATAATTGTAATGACCATAGTATCTCAGAGTCGTAGGTACCTATTTTCAGTAGAATAGACTTAGGTAGGTAGTTGTAGTTATAAAGTCTCTAGTAATAAAAATGTGATTTAAATCTTAAGGTTGTTTTATTTTGTTCTGCTACTTCCCACACGGCGTTAAGAAACAAAAGAAATTGTTAATTTTCATGCTTTCATGAAATTCATGGCAAGAAACATTGACACACGAAGTAGCGCAGCTTTATAATGAAATATACACTCATTTAAATCATTAAATGGGGTAAAATGTTAAAAAAAAATTAACGAGTAAAAATTCATTGTGGAATGTGTCTATAAACCTAATTCTAATTATTGCAAACAGTTTCGAACCTCTTCCTGAAACTTTGACTAAGATGAACCATTAAACATTGTATTGGCACGCTTATATACCGCTTCAGATTTAATATAAGATCTGAGGCTAGCCTCAGTGGCCTTAACTCTTGAAAAATCTTGAATCTCAATTTCAATTCCGATTCCGATCCAATCTGAACTGTCACATGATTTGGTACTTTTGAACGCAATTGGCATTATTCTAAAATTGCAACAAATTGCCACAATTTTATATAGTTCTGCCATACCCGTTTGATATTGCGTAAAATAAAAGCGCTAGTGTGCAACAATACCAATGACGATCGATCGGAATTTATTTCAAGAGTAACCCCACAGGTCTGATATTACTATTAATGCAGAATTAATCAATGTGTATTACTTGTCATTACTAGTAATGCAGTTAATCAATGGGTATCGATGTAATTGAATCAATTAATAGTATCTAATCATACCAGCAATTCCTCGTCTCACAGCTCGGAGACATAACAGCGAGAGTACAGAGGTCAAGCTTCATACAATGCATGTTCGTCGACATGAACATTGAACCTGGTCGTACGAAGAGGCTCCGTTTTCGGAGTGTAGTTCAGGGACATACTGCTAGCTTCATGGCTGTGGATAATAAAACACAAATCAAATTCATATCATTTATCTGGTTAACATAGAATAGTTTTACCGTCTGATTTAGGATCAAAAATTGTGAGTTTGTCCAACGATAACTTCTTCTATACTAATATTATAAAGAGGAAACATTTGTATTTTTGTATGTTTGTAACGAATAAACTCAAAAACTACTGGGCCGATTTCAAAAATTCTTTCACCATTGGAAAGCTACATTCAGCCTGAGTAACATAGGCTATTAAATTAAAATAAAAAAAAGAAAAAAAAATTCATTGGCAGAGCGAAGCCTGCTGGGTCAACTAGTATATAATAAAGTGAATCGCTATTCGGTGGTTCCTTCCTTCCTGCTACATTAAAACTTTCTCTACATTATAGTTTTACTTTTCTGCAGACTAACTTTAATTTTAAACCAGAACTAATTGCGCGATCACTTTTCGTTGGAAAAAACCAATCTACAAAGGAAATTTTAAAATAGAAAAATGAATCCGCCTCCGTCCTATGCCCTACATAATCCACTTGATTGACGGCGGTCTAAACGGCCCTATTTGTCTCTACAATATCAGATTTTAGAAATTGCTTGCAATTTTTGGTCGCCGCTCTCCTCGGTTCTATACTTCTCATTCTCAGTCAGTACTATCTGTGTTGTATAACTTGTGTTGTGTGCTTAGATTGCATCTCTTTGATCGTTTTGAAGCCGTCGGATGTACCGACCGTAACAATGCAATGTTATTTGTCAGCCGATCTCAATATACACGTACTGTATCTACACTATATTAATTTGTAACAACCATTATTGAAAGGCTATGCAGACAGCTATGATTAGGCGTTATAATTCAACCATTTATTAATACCACCCGTGTTTGGGTATTATTTTAAGGCTGAGGTAAAATTTAGTTCAAAGTTTGTTTTTACAGAAGAAGTTGATTCACGAGGCATAACATTCAAAATCTCTTCGAGAATAGGTCGGAACTTTTGAGATTGCTTTTTAATATTGATTTTAGAGATTTTGGGAGATTCTACCATCGCCACTCATGACCGTCGGATAGATTGTAGTCCTTGCGACGAACTATTAGTAGTGTGTAGTATGTGTTTTAAAAATGAATCGTTGATAAAATTAGCACTACTAATTTATTTAAAAAATTGTAGAAAAATGACGATGAAAACGTGGTTAAATCCGAATAACAATTAAATTTGCGAGTCCATTAATTTCGTCTATCAAATATAATACCTAATCAAACGAAAGAGCACAGCATTACATTGAACATTTAACGTGTTACAATAACAGCACGAATCGAATATGTACAGTAGATCAAATGGAATATCAATCGAAACATTGGCGTCAATCCACTTACGATGGCTCAAATCACAATGCAACCACACCTTATTATACTCGTATATGTTGGTAAGCCATCGTTTTGTTGTGGTCCAATTTCCATTAGCAGCCAATGACCGTCGCACGGAACTCATTATACTCAATTACATGCAATATTCGGATACAATCGGTGTGATGGCAATTGCTTGGTGTAGTTACGTAATGTAGGCACTTAATGTGCGATTTTGTGCTATTCCCAAATGACTAATAGCCATTTTATAGGCAACTGAGCACCTCCCTCTTAACCCGCGGAATGTCATGTCTTGTGTTTCATTTGGTCGGGTAGTTGACTGGACTAAAGTGTCGGGTTCGTGGTGAACTCGAACATACATACTTATCTACTACACATGGTTTGGCGTACGTAGGTACCTACCTAGGTAAACGTAGATTTTGTTTGGCAAGAGCCAAATGGGCTGAATTTTCAGATGCTTTTGAATGGTAAATTCAAATTAGAACGACAAATTGAAATCGAACCCCAGGTCACCGGAATTGAAGCTACCGAACAATTAGCAGATCAACGACTTGTTTACAACATTGATCAAAAGAATCTTTAAAAGCCCATTGTTTCATTATGAATCAGAAAGGTATTTCATGTTTGAAGAGAAACCATTAAATCGCTTCGCCCATTGAGATACTTTTATAAGCTCTTTTAAGATGAAAAAGGTTTTACGATGAAGCACTCCAGTAGGGAAATTTTTGAACTAATTTGAGTGCGGTATGCATATTTTTAGATGAGATAAAATCTCTGGACTCGCGACACCGTTACGAGACGCAGCTACAGAAGCATATAGAAAGTCAAACTAACTATGGAAACTGTCAAAAGGAAACATTCATAAACAAAATGCGTCTAATTAGATGGAACTATGGAAACTGTCAAAAGGAAACATTCATAAATAATAAGTCTATCTATCATCAAACAAAACAAAAATGAGGAAAACCGATTGAGAAACGAAAGATTGGTCTTAACTGATTCGCCTTCGCCTATTTATCAAATTAGAAGAGTGACTGTTACTTATGAAATTTAACGAATGTGATTTTTAGAAATATTGTAATTTTTGTAAATAAGATGATTTTAAACAAACACAAATCACACTAGAATTTAATTTAATGAAATGTTGCTTGTATCGTTTGCATTACTTTTTACAATGATTATATTAATTGGGGACGGATAGGTTAATCAGCGAGTGGGGACACATACTTAGAACAGTTGAACAGTGAATAGAGTCCGATCTGTCACCTTTTCGCTAAATGGGTGACAGATCGAACTTTTTATTCCTATCTGTCACTCTCGTGGCACAAAATCGGGGGCAGATAGGAATAATCCGTTCTAGGGTTCTAGGTGCTATCTTTATCTCCCGAGATAAAATCTTTTGCTTTCGGACAGGATTTCTTTGAACTTTTCCCTTACTGCTTTGATCGCCTTTTTCGACACGAATTTGTGTTTGGCTCCATACCCAATTTATGTAATGCAACCACAGCGGTTCAGTTCTCTTTATCACCCCACTCCATTTTATTAATATTACAAAATATTTTACATTACATTGGCGCGAAAGAAATCACAATGAACAATCGTATTGTATCTAACAATGAAAGGTATTTGTGGCCAGACATGTAGTATTAGACAGTCAAAATTAAGGGCAGAGTAATGCTCGCTGGGTCGAATAATATAGTAATAAGTACTTACCTACCCATACTAGAGTGTAGAGTATAGACAAAATATTCAAACTTGAATTTCAATGCAAATGGAGTTGTATATTTTCCAATCTGTTTTCCAAATATGTATGTATGTGGTTCCAAGTCAAGGTGGAATATCAATATGTCTACAACACTGCACGTCGAGATCACAATACAAAATAGAAACCTATTCAAAGTTTGTCCATTCTTGCGACATTGTTAAAATTGAAGAATATATAATATGTAGGTACTTAGAAGACATAGTGATAGAAACATTTTTGCATTTTTAAATGTTTCTAACACGAAATCACACAGAGTGTCTGTCGTGTCTGCATGTGTATTGTATCTGAATATTTAAAATATATAGATATTTATAAAAATTATAATGAATTACTCAGTTATTAATACATAAATAAACTGATTTTTTTTCATAGTATCTAAATTATGTGAGATTTATAGGCATAAAATAGCCTGCTGTTACGATAAAGGAAAAATCAAGAGTAAAGAAACTTTAAAAGGCTCAAGTCCTTCATAAAGTCCTGAAAGGCATACGAACTAACACCTAAATCCTTCCTATTGTGAGATGAGATACGAGTATTGTTGTGATGTTATGTCCTCTTATTTGTAACATTTCTATATTTGTGACATAGGTAACTAAATTTGTTATTAAACAACCTGAGACCAGTGAATATGTATTTATCTGTGTCATTCCCATTCTTTACGTGTTTATTGTCATTCTGTCACGTTCTGCGACGATTAAGCTGGTTAAGTAATCAAAAGTGGTTCGGCGGAACGCGAATTCTAAGCTAACTACTCAATTAAACAAATTTCTGGGAGTGAAATCGCGGAGTAGAATCGATTTAGTAAAAATCGTTACCTACCTACCTATACAATAAAAATGCGATGTTTGTTTTGAGTAATTAGAAAATACTAGCTGACCCCGCAAACGTAGTTTTGCCATATAAGTTATCGATTTCTCAGCAATTTCTGTCGAAGTCCCGGATATTAGCTTTTAATAAAACTGGATCACTTCATAAATAGTAAATCTATATCAGAGTCCTATTATATTAGGAAATTTCAAAAAAATAACGTTTGTTTTTGCTTTTGATTTAATTGTGCCAGATACTTTTCACGGATATTAACAGCTTTGGTAATCGGACCAATCGGACCGGCATTATTAAATTTTGAATAAGTTAGGTATTCAAATTTCAAATCTAACTACACACCTACTCTCTAATAGTGAAAACAGACTCACATCCAGTAAAATTTAGCGTTGTAGCCTGTCGACATTAATTCTATTCTGTTTTGTTAATAGCCTGAACGGTCTACTGGATTATTTTAGTCTGAATCAGAAAATCATTATAATCACGATGAAACTGATGCTCGAATCTCAACTCAACGCATTCAATGACTCAGCTGGGAGGGCACGGCGGCGGCGCTCGGATATTTTTTACTCAATGCAAAAAAATTTCAAAGCAAAGTTTCAGATTTTTTATTCAGTTTAATCTTTTACCGCGCACCGGAAAAAACGGTTTCAATGAAAAATTACCAGCTTTCATTTCTTATTATAATGATGCAGCATGGAGTCTGCAATAGTCTGCATCGTCAATTGTGTTAGATGGGCGAAAATTATTTTCTATGAAATTTTAAATAGTAGTTAAAGAGTGTTTGAAATAAACCTGGCCAACTAAATGACGAAAAAGCATTCTTAAGCATAAGTGTTCTCCACCATCATAGTGCTGCGATCAGTCCTTGGGTAATATGAAGTTCAGTTCAGTCAGAGCTCATCATTGCCTCTAAACTATCCACATTGCTTTCCCCCTTTTCATTTAGAGTTACGGCTCTACTCTCAACGCCCTCTGTGTAAAATACCAAAGAGAGTTTTGCATCAATGAAGAACCTGCTTCCATCGAAAACTGACTTCAGCGACAAGTGATAATAAAAATGATCAGTTTTCTATAGATGGCGCTGGTATTTTGCCATTTCTATATTTAACGCCCTCTTTGTGAGTAAACTGGAATTTTTATATCTAGCTTCTATCTGCTGAAGTAACTGGAGAAGCATCAACAACAACTTTTCATGAAACTTGGACCACATTTTGACAGATGGAGCTTTTTTCAATTCAATTCAAATTTATTTCCAAAAATATTTTTTACAAACACAAGCGGTAAAACAGATCAACGAGAACGATAGAACGAGTTGTTGAGTTTTCATATCTGGGGGCACGGCAGTGCCTCCGCCAAGTCGAGCAAAAACGGAACGGCCGAGCCATCCTTTTTTTGAAGCAGTTCAGGAGCCCCTATCTCGAGACTTCGTTGTGGATAAAATAAAAAATTGAATTTTCAGTAACTAAGTCGGTAAGCATTGTATTTATACCATATATGTATTTCAAAATTCATTCAATTTTAGCCAGTAGTTTACGAATTATACCTAGTCAAAGTTTCTTCATTTTGTCACTCACTCACTCACTGACCGATCATCAAAATTCTATCGCACTTCTAGCAGACACAGAACCTTCAAATTTAGAATACAATCAGGTGTGTAAGTCGAGTAAAAACTAAAAAATATTGCAGTTTCGGTCCAGTTTTCTTGATACACTAACTGCATAAATATATAGGATAGCAAAGTTACATTTGTAGCTAGACTGACTTGACAAAACTAAAAGTAGTGAGATACCATCAATATGTTTTTGGTATGTAATAAAACAAAGTCTCGCAACTATTTTTTCTCTCGCAACGCAATTTAGTCGCTACTTAAGGGTTCTTCTGTCGTAAGTTATTACGTAATTAGCTAACCTAATAACATGTTATAGTGACTATAGCAATATTAAAAATCATTTTCCAAAACACAAGATAACACTTGTTTGCAAATCACTAACTTATGTCAATAACCAAATAGTCAACCACAAACCACAAAGTTTCCTTAAACTGTGTTAAAGGTTGATTATTCAAAATGAAATAAAACACACTACTGTTTTTTCATGCTTTATTACGAGTACACAAAGAGTAGATAGATAATTATATACTTGGCTACGCCACCAACTAATAGGTGCTTAGGTTCGGATAGAAGAACATACATATAGAGCGTTTTCCAAAAAATGTGCGCGTCGGTCGTACTCAAAAACATTTTACGTAGACATTAAAATTGAACGCGAATCTTATTTCTAAACACTTAAAGCCGACATAAACTAAAATGTTAAGTTACATTTAGATGAACTGTTCAAACAATAAATTTTTTATACAATGTATAAAAAGTTGATATACCTATAACTTGACGTGTTATACATCAATAGTTCAAAGCAGAAATGTCTTATAATCGTTATTTCAATAACGCCAAATTGTTTGTTAAGTACGAGTATGTCATTATAATATAAATAAACAGGAACTATTAGACATTATTATAAAATTTGAAATTAATTGGAGCTATGGCGATTTACCATTAGGTATGTTACAACTTTATTAGAGACTTGCTACTGGTGTGCTTGTGAACTGGTAGTTGCAATGAAATGCAACTGTTAAGACCAGCCTCTTATACTTATGCTCGTACCTAGGTACTAGAAATGGGACAGTGACTGGAAGAATAACGAAATATTTTAAATGAAAATGAAGCAGGAAATCTGAAAACTTATCACATCGCTGTGTCCTCTTCTATCGCATGGGATGGTTGTTTGGGACCTCTCACTCGCACATATTCACTCGCAGCAATATTTCAATTTTCTACATTCGACAACCGCAATTCGGGACTGATTTGCGCATGCAACCCTATATCGCCGTGTTCACAATAAAATGATCTTTATTTTCATTTAATTTTAATTCAATAAATAATCAGACCGGTGTAAAATGCTATTAGTGTCGATTTACCTGTTTATACCTGGCAACCGAGGGTTGTGACCGGAAAAAAATTGACAACCTAACGTTTGCATATTCTATGGGCATCATACTTTCGATTGGTATAGAATTTGTTTGATAATGAAACCGGTGAAATGTTAGAAATTTTTTTTTTTCATTATTAATTAATCGTATCCTGGACTGAAATTTGTTAGGCAACCCATATGCAATATATTTATTGACATATTAAATTGAATATAAAATACGTTTCATCAAATAAACATCTCGGTGAAGATCGTTGTATACCGGGATATTAGACTAACATTAGGCAATGCGTAATTGCGTTTGTCGTATGTTTCAGCCGAACCTTTAAAATATTTACATTGGCATTATTAATCAAGCTTTTAATTTTTCCATATAGATAACGATGACTGAGAGCTTTTATTTTTCTAGTCAGGTTATTAAATAGCGATGTAATAATATGAGAATGTACATTGAATTTTAAAGCCCCTCACAACCTTCTCGGCAGAGAACCCATGTTTTTCATCGAGGAAGTGTTATATAAAAAAATTAAAAAAAAAACTAATAAAAGAACGGTGCATTAAACATTAAAAGGGAGGAACGTAATATAGTAGTATTTACTAATAATATTTATAACTAAAAACGTAGTAAAATAATGATTTAATCACATTATGCTGCTTTACTTGTGCCTATCATTTTCAAATATTTTATTTAATGTCAAATATTTCCTTATATCAATTAAAGCATCGATACCAAACGCAAGAAACTTAAAACGTAGTAAAATTAAATTTCTTATGAAAATAATTAAGTATCGTTTGCTTTAACCTAATTTATTTAGAATATCAAAGATCAATAAATGAATTCTACGTGTAAATTAATATACTAATATAATTATAATATATAGGTAATTACTAGAGAGGATACTGAAAAATAAATAGGTAAATAAAATAATTAAATGATCCTTATTTATTGAACATTAAACAGCCAGCTAGGCAATCAGTCGTCGAAGGGACCTAGCTGCGACAGTAGTTCATAACTAAGGACCTCGGATAGGTCCGAAACAAGTCGGTCTATCCCGAAACATAATTGCGTGAGGTGAGCCGTAAATTCGTTAAAATCTTTTTTTATGGCGCAGTTGCTTGAATTGTTCATATACCAAGCATTACATAGAAGTCAATGATATTCTTTGATCTTTCCTTCGGAGTAATCACTGTCCACACTTCTTTACACCGCACATAGTAGATTACTTACGATAATCGCCTTCGTATTAATAAGTAGTCATTTTCTTATATTATAAATAATATAGGTACCTTATTCACATAATCAGACATACTTGAATGGCGTTGCCGCAAGAATCTCTCATTCTTGAGCATAGATACATACTTATAACTATAACGTTACTTATAGACGAAAAACGTTGTATTATGTTTTATGTACTTTGCAATAATAAGCAAAACCATATTAGAAATGGTCGTGATTGATCGATTAAATTACGTAACTGATGGCATAATATATTATTGTAATATAGATCATTAGTTGACAATATAATACTTTTTAGAATCCAAAGCCATATGAAATTTCTTGTTAAGCATAAGAGAAAGTATTACGCACATATTTTCCTTTCATTACTTTTAAAACGCTTTTCGTCTTAAGATATCTCATAAAGTCTGCACAGTTATAAACGCCAACAACTACCACATTAGGTAGGTAGGTCAATATTGTTTTAAAGAAGGTAAAAGTTAATGCTTTGATTTGGCAGCTCGACGGCTTGGCGTGGAATCGTGTATCTTCGATTGTTTAAACATATTGGTTTGACGTCGATAAATGTAGAGACTCTCTTATTTCTACGCACGACATAGTCATTTCGGTTGAAAACTTTCTTTAAAATCAGTAGAAGATTACGGTGGCAGCGTGTTATTTATATCTAATACTCTCTGCCTGACTTCAAGTCTGTCAAATCAGAGATATTAAATCAACAATGGACAATTGGACATGTCCACATATCACTAACGGGACAACCAAGAGGCTGTCCTCCAAATATCAAAGTTGTAAACATGTGGGTAACTTTCATGGTTTGATATTCACAGTCAGATCGGCAACCTTGAAATTATTTTAATAAATTGGTTGGTAACTTTGGTTCATTTTGTTCTCTAGACATTTTTCTTTCCGATTTCGAGTAAACTGTTGCAAGTTTAATCGAAATGACTATTTCGTATTGACATAATAATAATATTAAATAAACACCCAAATATGCACTAGATACATAAGGAAAAAAGGAAAAAGGCTACATTATAATAACATCGAGAAATTTCGCAAAGTTAGAGATAAAGCAGACAGATAATTATTTAATAATTACAATAAGAATATTAATTACTTCAATTGTAACTTCGGCCTTACATTCTTCGAGTACATCGTGATTCTTGTAAGGGCTTTTTTGAATTGTTATAGGAATGTAAACAGGAATGTTAAAAGATTTTCATTACACAGGTTCAATATAAACTTATATGGAGACTAAAAGCTCTAAAACAACGCACCATCATTCCGAGCTCAAATAAGTGGTTAATTGATGTCCATTTTTCTTGACGAAAAATGATTGAGACGAATTCTCGGGTCCTTCATCGGTCCCGTTTAGAATAAATACATTATGTTAGTTGGTATCATTTGTTAGTTCGTTATAATATCAATCTAGGTAAATTAATTAATAATTAATTAAATAAAAACCAATTCGCTAATCTCATCTCCCTCTACGCTCATATACCTAATAATTACTTTATACTACTCTAATATCGATCTGATAGCCTGATCTGATAGCGGTGATTCGACCTTGAATCGAGGGGCCCTGGTTCGAATCCCAGTGGCACGCACCAATGACTTTGTAAAAAATAAGTTATGTGCGCTTTATAAAATTAAATATCATCTGCTCTTACGACGAAAGAAAATAACTTGAGGAAATCTGCGTGCCTTCACAAAAAAAATGTTCTCAAAGGCATGTGAAGTCCACCAAACCGCATTAGGCCAGCGTGGTGGACTGAGGCCTACATCCCTCTCATCGTGAGAGGAGACCCAACGCCGACCTGTAATAAATGGGTTACTGTCAATATCGATCTAGCAGTATTATACATAATGTATATCTAGGTCTCCCACCTGCAATCTCCCTTTATATAGGCACAGAGAGGGTTATGATAGTTATCCAATTAAGGGTCTAGGTCGGAATTTATTAAGAAAATTTTGCAAAAATCTCATTTATTAACACACGATCATCTACGAGTAAGATGGTACCGGGACAAAGCAAACTATACTAAAATACTAAAAGGTATTATATCTAAGCTCGGAATAAAGATGCAATGAAAACGTTACTTTCAATACATTTAAATTTGATGCATTTCTCCTGGATTTACACTAAAATGTAAAGTTTTTTTATAAATAGACATGATAAATAAATAGAAATGAGCAAAGGATTGGCTGAAATATGAGCAATTTTGTAAATAAAAATATGAAAATAGGACAGCGCCATGCGCATATCGTGTACTTCTGCATCTTTAGAGATAGTGATATCTTGTTTACCAAATGTTATATATATATAGTAGTGACTTACATAATATATTATGATGATTATTATATTACTTCGCACTTATATTTTATAGACACATTAACCGACACAGTAACCAATTATCACATTAATATCAAACACATAGGAATAAAAAAATATAAGGGACTGAGAAGCTGAAGGAAGACTGAGAAGGAGAAGAGAAGAAAGTGGCATATGAAGTACTTGAAGTTGTAGAAATAGATCTGTGACCCGTGTCTCAGAAATTAAACTGGGAACGAAGATATTTATAATTATTATAACCAAGATAGGTCTAAAGACTTTTAATCTGAAATGACTAAGAAAACTCCATAAATAAGTATTCTGAATAAGAAATATAAACCATGTGGCTATCTATTAAATGTGAGTAATTAAGATTTGTCAATCACGAAATATGAACCTAGTTAGGTACGATAGTGAAATTTAGAAATTTATTGCCTGAAACTCATATAGGGTAACTTCTATCCTGATACATAGAGATAAAAATGTTTATTAGGTATTGCTGACATCATTTACCACATAAATATTGTTCTCCGCAAAACTAAGCTTACGTATACATACTATGCATATTATCTATAGAGTATTTTAAGTATAATAATATAAAGTGAAGGAAGTCGTATGGGTCGTAACTCCATATTTCTCAGTCCCTGTTCATAGATACGATACAAGCAATAAAGTAGGTATATCGAGAAAGTTATTCAATTAATACTAATGTAATATAAAATTATGCTTATTCCATATACATTTACTTACATTAGTTTTCTTAGTATACGTCTTACGTAAATAATATTAATAAAAATAAATGCGAACAACAAGTAAATCCATATTCAAATAAAACAATTTATAAATAACTTAAATTAAAATCAAACAATAATATATGACCCCCGTGATACATGAATCATAAACATAGACAACAAAAGAATGTAATTTTGATAATAATCTTCAAAAATAATTATAATACAGTCATAGGCAAAGGCAGTTAAATAGCATGTGAAGGAATATAAAAACATTTAAAAATTACTAACATTTATAATCCACAACAAATTTACAATTTTATTTATCCTTCAATTTTCTTTAACAGTTTTTCTTGTTTCTACTCTTATAATAACTGAAACAAAGAAAATTATATTTAAACTACTTATGCGAGTAAAACGCACACTCAGTAGCTGGCTGTGGGAAATTGGTGACAAGCGAAATCTATTAACAATTAATTTAATACAATGAAGCACAATTATACTTCATATTCACGACTTTGAAGATACAAAATACGGGACTAAAACAGAGATTTAACTTCTAACAATATTTATTTACGACCATCTATTGTTTAAATCTCTTGTAAAATATAAACGATAAATAAGAGCTTTCGTAAAGCGAGCTTCATATATCATAGGGATCGACTATATAACTTTGATTTTACCCTCGGTGAGACACTCATCGTAGCTTATTCGAATCAAGATTATGGTGGCACTTCTTTTAGCTATATGGCATTTGCGTATTTGTATTCAAATATTTGCATAATATTTGACGAATGCACCACTATGCAAGTATTGCCGAATAGAGCGCACCCACACAGCAACACCCACACAAGAACAAATACACAAAAGTTTTGACAATGAAATACAGTGGTGCTTCAAGATACTGACAAATTTCAATAAGACACATATAAAGTGTTGCATAAAGCACATCGTTTACCAAATATGCCGCAAATATAAATAGCCAAGTGAAGTGCCACCATTACAATTACACTTTGGCCTTTCCCACAAGTATACCTCGTGTATACCTACATTTCGATTCCCTAATACCATCACAAACGTTTTACGAACCCTGTTAAAACATCGCCTTTAAATACAAAGGCTTTAAAATAAAGTACACCTTCCTATCCTAATCGTCAACTTTGACATGGTTACACGACTATCCTAACATGCGCAAAATACTGGCTTCCTCCGCGCTCTAATCGCGGGGAAATCTTCTACGGCTAAACGTTTTAGTTTAGCATTATACTATCAGTGAAGTCTATATATTCCATTCCTTACTCATTATATATTTACCTATATTATACCATCTTAAGAACCAATATCTGTCATCGTGATAGCATAATGCCAACCATTTTCAGGCCATCTTGTGAATGCGTCAGAAAATACCTGAAGGCGAGCTTCAGGCTAAACAAAAATTAAAAAAACCAAAAATTCTATATCCTATTGTTATACAATTTAGTTTTAATTTTTCGCAATTTTTGAATGAATACCAAAAGTAAATTCTTCATGCTACTGAATTTTGTCCGTAGAAATAGTAAACCAGATCTTACTGCCAATTGATTTTCTTAAATATAAATTTATCTCTATATTATTATGTGCAAAATGCATTGCAAATGCAAAAAATTGTGCAAAGTATAAACATCAAGACTAGTCGAGGATGTTGAAAATCTTTGGTGCTTGCTTAAACTTTGGCAACACTTCAAATTAATTTGGTCTCCTACACTTACACATACTCGATAGTCATATAGGTACAATCGAATAAAATAGTTATACACAATTTCTATTGATGGTTTTACTAATTTGCAAGCACTGTATCAGCTATGAAATGCCATAGGCTGTTTAAAGGAAATGGAAAATGACCTAAAATTTATTTTAATCGATTTTAGCAAGTGTTTTTATGTGTTATTTACACAGTTCATCTACATAGACACTTACATTCAAGGTAAAACGTTACATTTCTTACTGGATGCTTAATGTTTAATAGGTGTTGTTTAACTAATTAATTTACTGACGTGTATACATACTCAACACACCTGACTTAGTCCACATTATTTTCTCACGAAAAATGTTTTGATATTGATGCAAAACTGCAAGAAATGAAAAAAGATTGATTTACTCCGTTATTATAATTATGAGTTTATGTATTGAATACACGTCGTAGACTGAATAATTTTTTTTTTCATATATTAAGTAAGATATACAGTGACAACCGATATAAGTAGTATAGTGTAGACTAAGTCAAGTTTTGCATGTGATAATATTTACATTTTCACTCCTACATGATTATTTACTGGTTAAAGACTTTTTATTTGCACTTCTAAGATATAATGTTCCTACCTAAAACCTACGAGTCACAACTTATAACAAATCGAAAGGTAATTTTAGCTGGTCTATCAAAGGGATATCGGATTTTTTGTTGTTTCTTAGGTAAATTAACAAAATTTGTTACGAATATATCGATATCATATCATGAATTCCATTTCTTTTTGTTATGAGTTCTTTCAAAGCTAAAATAAGGACATAATTACAATTACAAATTAAACGATTTCATAAATCAATCAAATTACTTTAAATATTTAAATTGTCGATGACATAGTTGTACTGAATGTAAATTGACGATCAAATATAAATACAAAAATATCGATCTTATTTACAAAGCTGAACAAAAAGTACACACACATTTAAATAAAATGCAAAATCAAGATTTTGGCATTTAGCAATAAAAAAACACGTTTTAAATAATTGAGGATCATTGTTGTGATAAATAAAAGAAGTAATGTAATCACATATTTCACAGATACTCCAAGAATAGAATTTGTAGTCGATCGAAATGTATAAGTTAAGCTACGCCGTGCCTAGTCCGAACCTAAGTTCAGTCAGGCTTCTGTAGAAGGCAAGGACTTCCTTTAGTTTAGTTAAGTAGCTGATAGGTAGCAGTCGATATACCTGTAGGTGGTTTAAAAACATCTGAGACGCGTTAAAAACTAACAAACTAGCAAACTAGCGCTGAGCTTCCTCTTGGTGTGAGGAGAGACCCATATGTACCTTGAGGTTTTAGTTCTTAGCCGCCTTTTACGACATGCATGAGAAGATTAGTGGCTGTGTCGTATATCTTTTAGTGGCAGACCAGCTGAGACATTTATTTAAAAAGCTTTTTTTGATATTGAAAAAGGTGAAAGGGGAAACTTAGCCTGCTTAGCTAAGCCAAACCCTTTAACGTTTCCATTTACAATTAATTTTAACGAAAGTTACTGACTGAACTAAAGATTGTCTTGAGAACGTTTCAGATATCAGACACTTTAAAGGACTTGTAGGTTAGGGAATGTAGGAAATATAAAGGGAAATGAAAAGTCTGGCCATATCTGTGAAAAATATGATCAGTATATCGATCAGCGTATTCTTAACTGATTTGATCAGATAAATTAATTATAAAATATTCGTAGGACCTAAAACAAAACGCTGTAATAAGTTAGCAAGCAGAAACAAGTTCACTAAAATTATCACTTATTCACTACAAAGATGTTCGCGTAACATCTTTTCAATGTTTTTCTAACACTTTATTGCACTGGAACAGCGAATTCAACTCACTCCTCAACATGATATTGATAAGTTTGGTGTTGGTACTAGATTCTGATGTGATTCTTGTCATTCGTTCACGAATCAATCTGCTGGACTTTTTTGAAATCGAAGTTGGTTTTTTGCCCTTGTTCCTAAACGGAGAAGTTGCGAGAGTGTCTTTTCTGGGTATTTAAGCATTTGAGAACGGCTTCAGCTCGATCTGAAAAGTATAAGGTTTCAGTTTAAGTGTTGTCAGAGAAGCTATATTTGTAGCGTCAGTTTTATTCCTGTCTTAAATCTGTAGTAAATAAAAAAATAATGTTTACATAGTATGTTCATAAAGTAAGAAAGTAAAGTGCACCAACACGCATTAGGCCAGAGCGGCAGACTGAGGTCTGTATCCTTCTCATTGTTAGAAAAAAACCGAACAGCGCCTACTCTGGTTTTGCTTGGCCGTTTCCTGCGGCCTTATGATTTCGAGAAAACAGTGGGACGCCGATGGATTCAGAAGGCTGATAGGTGGATTAGAACTGAGACTATAGATAAGAAAGAAATAATGGCTGTTATTACATTAGCTCACTCAAAATAACCCAGTACGAGCTGTCCCTATTTGCTAGGAATTATTATTCAAGAGTAGGGTATCTTTACCCTCAACCTAAAAGAGCTGTCTGCGGCATGCTGAACTGATGATCCAAAGAAGACAGTGTGAAGCCGATGGATTCAAGAGGTCAAGTCTGGCAGTGGATTTCAAAAGGCTGGAGTAAGAAATGAGACTATAGATAAGAAAGAAAGAATGATTGCCCAGACCATTACCTCGCTCAAAATAACCCAGTATGAGCTGTCCCGGTGCACCCTTAGTCATATGGCCGCTATAGGGCCCATCTCCTTCTTGAGGGCGCCGTCAGCCAGGCCGAACTCGTCGAAGCTACCGACCACGCTCACGTTCTTGGGGTTGCGAGCGGGTACCACCTCAACGGTGGTGTCGTAGAAACGATCCGTGTTGTGCTCTACGTTTCCACTTCGGAATGTAAAGCTGAAATGAAAAGTAAACTAGGTATGTTTTTACCGTTGCTTCTGGGCTTTCAACTAGGTATAGGTCTTTTTTATACGGGACAGAAACCTTTGTTTTCCCAACAAGATTGCTTGAATCGAAAATGAACAGCTATTTAGGGATATGTACGTTTTTGTAATTTTTGTGTTAGTTTGCTGCCCGTTTTATATGTCTAGTTTTTTCTGCAATCAACGCCATCTAGAACTTCCCAACGAAACAACTTTGTAACTTAGCACTAACGAGACCTCTCTACAAGAGCTAGATCAATGTTTCTACAATTATTTTAGTGTGTTACGCAGTTATCATTCAGCACACTAGATGTCGCTTCTAAACACAATATAAATATTATCTACAGTAACAGTAAAACACTGCGTTAAAACACAAAGTTTCCCGCAACGCATCTTGTGATGGGCTTTCATAATCACCCATTTGGTTCAGAATCTCAAGTCAAATGGACGAATGTCAAACCATAAGGTATTCACGATTTTTTTTTAAGACAGGACACCTCGCTCGAAAGGAATATGGCGACGTGACGTGGCGGCAGGGCATTTTCAGCCTGGCCTTTGATGTGGGAATACAAAACTATTTGGGTAAGCACATTCCACGCGGTAAAAAGACTGTACATCATTCTATTTGGCACGGTGTCGTGCTCGTGAATGTTAAAAGTCTATTTTATGCGGTGAATGGCGCGCAATTAAAAAGGAACACCCCGCGCTGCGATTCATAGATTGATAGCGAGCTACATTCTACTACACTATTTTACACCATTTTAATTATGGTTTTAATTGTTATCCTACGATTGTATGCCAGTACAACCCCATTAATTTCTGGTTGGAATTAAAGTCACAATTACCTTTCGAGCATAATAGGCTTCTTGAACCAAAACTCCACAACATCGCCCTTCCTCGGCTTGGTTCCCCAGAAAAAGGTTTGACCATCGTAGGCTCGCAGCATGGTATGATCGGAGTGCTCTTGAATATCAGATTGAATTTTTTTCAAAGGCGGGTTGGTGTGGGGGTAATAAGTTGGAATTGACCCAAACTGGGGATCCTGAAACATAAAAAAACATAAGTAATAATTATTTCTCATAATTATTATAAAAAAGCATAAAGGTACCTTTACGTCAATGATATTTTCCCGCCTATTCGCTGAGGTCTAAACTTATAATCTTTATTACTCGACACTCACATGCAGTATGAGCGCTCCCACTAGTATTCGGGGTCGGGATTGTGCTCGTACGCAAAAGCTCGTGCGTTTGCGTACGAGCGTGGGCGTATACGTATACGCACGAGTTGAATTCGTACGAAATTGCATCCAAACTGTGCGCGGCCTTATCTGTTAATAGATCTTCGAGAGATCGTACCTTTACTTTTTGTATCTTGCCCCTCAGCGACGAATACAGCCCGATGTGTTGAAACAAGGAAGATTTATACTTTGGACGTATCTCCAGCTTGTTCTTCATGCACACTTTCTGTAAATAAAAATCGCTCTTATTAGCGAGGCCCGTGTCTATCTAGTTACATGAGATGATGATGAGTGTGAAAATCCTAAGAAGTATTTTGAGAACATGGCCAAAACTAAGAGTAGAGCGATGCTGATGGGTTAACTAGTCACTATGGATGCCCGCTTTGTAAGTGATCTAGTTTTCCTTGCGCCTTTTTTGAAGAGCACCAAGTCATATTAATGTGACGTAGTACACTTTACGTTGATATATCAAAAGATAAAAATGCTTAATTAATAATATTATAATTAAGGATACTTACGGAGGTCTTGTCAGGAGTGCAGACACGGTCAGCAAGGTAGCTCTCCAGCAGCCAATCGATTGGCATGTTGTTGTAAAACAATTGAACGTAGATGATGAAGTGCACGAGGTCTGAAGACCGAAACAGCTTGCCAATGCCGCCCACGTGGCAAAACTCCAGAAAGAACCAGTCGGGTGTCGAAATGGAAATTGCCGCGGTGAATTGCTTGATTTCCTATAACAATGTTATGGGCAAAGATGTTTATATGTCCAAATAGTGTGTTAGGATATCATAAATCAGAAAAGTAAACGTACAGTTAGCGTCCTTTTATTTTTAAGTTGCTCGGTATTTGGCGGGAAATACTATCATCTCTTATGCCAGTCAAACTCTTTCAATTTATATGTGGTATGTATATACTATATTAATAAATTTCCAAAAATTAAATTTTGACGGATTTATCTGGTGAGATTATCATAATTTCCTAAATGGTTTTGTTTCCCTAGTTTTGTTATCTTCTTTCTTACCTATCGTGAACGTGTCGAAGCTATCATAAAAGGTAGGTACTTACTATAATGTATAAATTGAACGCGACGCTTAAGACCAAATACAAAGCGCTTAATGAAGGGAAAAACGCAGAAAACAAATACATCACATTGGCTACATTAAAACTCAAAGCATTATTTGGATTAATAACAACCGCAGTGCCGCAAAAACTGATTAAAATACATTTAGTAACAATGTTACAGTTAACCATTTCAAAACAGAAAATGCACTTATCTATGCCATTTGTTCTAACAATAAAGCTGGGGAAACTCACGAGGCGGTATAAAGCCGACGCGCAGAAAACTAGCAGCATGTTCACCAAAGTTTTATTCATTTAAAATGTACCACTCCGCTTCGCACAATTTCCTTTCGCGCAGATAATAATTTTAGCCAAACTACTCTACGTATTTTAGCCCCCGCTTTAGACATTCTGAGTTTGATGTGAATTATACAACACTAAATTCAAATTACAACAAATGGCTCTAAATACTGTAAGTAAGTAAATTTGGTAAAAGCAAAATAAGCGTATGTTCGCTTTGCAACGCTTTTTGGGTTATTTTAAATGACCGTGAAAATAAAAATCACTACCAACAGCCCGGTTGCATTTTTTAGTAACATACATGTATGTAGCGTAGTTGCCTACTGTAGGCATGAAAATGTGAGACCTATGCCATAAAATGGTCCTTTAATGCACTTAGTTTGGAAGTTGTATTCTTGTTATGATATTTTAAAATAAGCATGACGCATAATGTCCGAAAATACTTTTTCATTATTCTGTTTGTCTTACAGAGTGGTTTCATCAAGTGTCGTGCTGCAGTGGCGGTGTAATAATATTACAGTAATATTCTACTATTGATTTAATTCAGATACATATAATATGAGCAGCTCAATAGAATAGGAAACGTATTTGATTCGCAGTGTGCTTTTCTCTACAGCTTCAGCAGGAGCAGTTGAGTAGATACTTTTGATGAACTGTCATAACGCAAAGCCTAGATTTTGATAGCGAAACACATTGTTCGCCATAACCCCACTCAGCCACCCAAGCACTGATCGCCTCAAATGTACGAGTACGTCGCTAGCAATCCACGCAAGCCACCAGCTTATTATTCCAACTCACCTCCATGTAGTTTCGCTTTGCAATGACGTCATCTTCCAGCATAAGGTAGAAGGTTCCCTTGGACTGAGCATAGGCCATCAGGTAAATTGTATCCAGGTTCTGCTTGGTGCGCCACTTGACTCGCTTCAGGGAATCACCCAAGGTAGTCGGCAGCGTGTCAAAGTTGGGGTAGTATGATGGGGATGGAGACAAGACTTCGATCAGACCGCTATTCACATGCTTTGGAAACCTGTGGATTGAAAATTATTTTGATATAATAGGCAATCTTGATTAAAAATAAGTAAATACCATTGGATATGAAAAGCCGGTACCTACGTCCATTATCGCTACCAGACCACAATTAACATATTCGAATATCTTTCTAATAATTCATATACCGATAATAGTAATTTACATCTGGAAAACTGTCAAGTAGATTATATATTGTCCTGATAAGTACACACGACAAAGATCCATAATAATTCTTCAAATCAGGGTTCTCAATTCTTTGTTTGTGTGTTCAACGGTATATGTGTATAACGGTATTGTATAGCTTTGTCACATGTTAACTTCCATTCCAAATTTTTGTGTATAATATTTTATTTTACAGGCAATATGACTGCAAAAATTTTCTTCACTTGGCTTATAACCTATTAGATAGCATGGTTTAAACTTACTTATTAGCAGATAATTAGATAAAATTAGAATTTTAGACATTTCTAAATATTTTACCTACATCCTTGTGTAATAGTTTATAGTACGTAACTAGTTCAATATACGTTTTCTTTTTCCGTCGTGATGAAAGTTAAGATTGGAAAATTAAAATAATGGATCACTTTTGTGAAACTCAGGTACCTAATTATTCAATAATTTTTTGTACCTAATTTTTGATTTTTGCAATGATTGTTGATTATGACGATAATATCGTATGCTTTGCAGAACAATTGTATGTGAATTACTATTAATATTAATGTCAGAGATAAAAATTGTGCTCGGATAATACTAGTGCAACGTTATTAATAGATACCTACAATAAAGTGCTCTGACGAGACCTTACCTACGTATATTCGCTCACTTAAATAATAATTATCACATGGCATATTTTCATTTCAAATAATTAACTATTAATAAGCTTTTAATGGGTGTTAGAATAATTTAAATTGTTCATTTTGTATTCTTGATGACGTGTAAATTGATTGCAAACAATTAAATTTATTTTGTAATTACTTTATAACATAGGTCACTGCCTCCACAACATAAACAAATACCTAAAACAATTACTGCATGCAAACTATAACTTTATATTCTTGTACAGATTTGCAATGCAAATCATTTGCATTCCCTCTAACTATCAGTACTAAAGTAATTATGTTATTTATGTTAGCCGTTTTTTATATTAAAATTTTAAACACTATACTTTAAATAAGGTACATAATTATGCTGGCACCTATTCTTGTTTTTTCTTTGCTTTGAATTTCTTTTATGTTGGCGAAATCCTTAGGTATTTAATTCGAAGGTTAAAATTTTCCTCCAACTTAATATTATTTCAGAACAGAGAACAAACCATCACATTGTCATGTCCTATAAAGTTGCTTTACAATATAGATATAATAAGTTCTACTTACTTAGTCTCGATCTGTCTGGCCGTGTTGATGACATACTTCAGGTCGGTTTCTCCGATGAAGATTACAATGAGTGTAGAATTCAGATCAGCCTCCGACATCCTATTGATCAGGTGCTGTGGGATAGAGATATGCTTTAATGGACTGGGTGCAATATCGATATTATGACTACATTGTTCTACCGCCACTAGGTAACTAAAGTAGGCAACTAAACCGTAATGTATCAGCGCCTTCGATAATTATATAAAATTATGGGTAAGGAGGGAGCAACGCGTTATTAATAACTTCATATTCATAGCAGGTCGGTTTCTCGGGCGATTTATTAAAGTCGTAAACACTCTACATTAAATAAAGTATCATAACAAAAACATTAAGTAGGAACAATTTCTTGATACGGTTTTATGTGCCCGATGTTAATTTGTATTTTTCGCTACAGTATGTTATTTTGATAGTTCATCGGGCGTTTGATTTTATATAATGTGGCGTGGTGAGCTAATTGAGTGGGTGCTTACCGTTAATGTGGTCATAATGTAGCTTTCCTTGTCTCGCTTCACTGTTGGGATACCGATGACGACGTGGGCGAAGGCACGGCCACCCTTCATGTGGTACGCAGGTCTTAAGCTGAAGGGGTCGTTCATCAGATGGGGTAGAAGCTGGAACTCGAAGGGTGTGCGAAGCACTGGCAAGTTTTTGGTGTGGAACCCACTTGCGGCTCGCGTTCCTGTCGCCAAGGGAAAAAACTATCTGAAATACTTTTTAAAACTACTGTGAATCTTCACTAAATCGCGTATCGATCGGAAATCGCATCATCTTACATAAATATTTGTTTACGGGCAGCAGACCATCCAACAAGTAGCCTGCAGTGCAAGAAAATAATCGCCACCTGAAGCAAGCATTACTTAAATAAATTGTATAAAACTCTAAACAGTCTGGGGCAGTCTTGAAAAAGTTTAAACTAACTTACAAGTTATAAAAGAGAGCAATAAATATTACAAAATAATCACATAAAGGTACCATTGCGATAACTATTTTAAAAATATAACGAGAGTCCTAAGAACGTACGTTAAAAGCTTTAAATTACGCTTACAAATAAAAAAAATTACGTACGTTGAACGCTTTAAACAATCATAATAGCCCTAATGGCCAGCAAGAAAAACCATAAAGAATTAAAAGAAACATATGAAAATATTGATATGACAGACACACAGACAGACACATCAAACTTATAACACCCCTTCTTTTTCGTCGGGGGTTAAAAAGGTCATGATGGATGCGTATTTACTTAGTTAGGTAAACATAGAGTCACTTTTGAACGTATTAGTGCCCCAACAATTTTGCTCAAATCTGCCCCAACACCATCTTGCATAAATAAACATCTCTACAAGAAAAACTTACTTGAGTTCCAAATTAATTTTTATTTGTAATACTCGGGATATAATATACTCAACGCTATAAAATAAAAACAACTTGGGAATAATACTTACCTTGTGAGTAATTTGCTTACAAATAAAAAAAAATTATTTACTCTTGCTTTCGTAAACAAACCACCAAATGATTTTCAAACTAGCACTGTACCAATGCACTGTACCAATGTACAGTGCCCCTCTAAACTGCCCCCCCCCCCTCTCCCCTACGTGACAGAAGCGAAAAAAGGCACAAAAATAGGTAACTTATTTAAAGTATTTGCAACTAAAAGAATTTTTAAAACATCATGTTAGCTCTTATTGTAAATTCATGATATCCATGGCGGGCTCCGGAAATATGGCCGAACTATATTTTTATCCCTCAAAATTTATAAAAGCGCTTTTCAATTTATAAACTCTGATCACACACGTCATCCAATCACATAGGTAGAAACCAATAAATTTAAACGATGTCTCGTATTTTGGGCATTGAATATGACGTGAATAATAGAATAGGTATAAACTTTTTTTAGATTTTATTATAATGTAGAAATAGTAGTAAATTCCTTCTTTTCAGCGCTACGTAGCCCACGGCTGGACATGGGCCTCCAGTAATGGACGTTCCCACTGTCTTCAATAGGACTTCATCAGCCCATTTGGTGGATGTACGACCGTTAAACAAGGCATGGTCGTCATTCGATTACCTTTCTTCCACATTGGGTATCGGTCATTCGATCGAAGGGGGCAGCCCATTTATTACCAAAAACAAAAACAATTCCACTATCTATTGAAAATTAAACTATTAAAATAGCTAACTTTTATAATGTCTCTAACTACACAGTCAATTTATTACTGAGATATGCCTAACGATAAACTTTGTTAACAATAAGCGCAATGGTTAGGTTAGAGCAAAATGAGAACAAAATTATATTATTAGAGTTGTAAGTGCAATGTTATGTAAAAATACGTTTCTATCAGTATCGTCGAAATTACACTTGTGCTTTTTGTAGCTCATAAAAATCGCTCGGTCGAACACAAAAACATAGAAATAGTAAAGTAAACATAACAAGCATGCGTTGGGTGGTAAGTTAAAACATAAATAAACATTCTGCGGGTTTATAACTCGTCGGTAAAGCTCGCAAGTGTATACAAAACCGCGGATCAGGAAACTGTAAAGTTTACAAAGTTTTTGGTCGACTCACAGTAAATAGTGTCACCAAAGTCCACAATTCGTTTAACAGTTGAAAAACATTAAACATTCAAAAATTAGTACTGTAATCGAGTGGTTCCACTGACTATCCTTCGATTAAAATAATATGCGGGCAGCTGTCCCAAATGCAATTGTCATCCCAAACTTTAAGGAGTTTTTGATTTTTTAATTAATTCTTTATAAGGTTTATCAAGGTACGAGTCCGTCTCTGTCTCCGGACAATAGGTACTTATTTACATGTTATCTCAACTCCGATTCGGTTGTGTTTGGTCAGAACCAAAACCGCGAATGAAACCTAGTTTTTGCGCAATTTTACTTATGCACAAATTTTGTATGAAAATTATTAAATTATTAGGTCATGGTTTAGTTAATCAAATGTCTACTTTATCATTTGTAACGTTAGAATCAAACTTTTAACTACATGTATTATGTAACCCCACAATAACATAAATCAGTGACGTTACATACTTCTATTCTATAGTAAATACGTTCTTTTAAGGAAACTTTTCAAAGTTAATGGTGTACGGTTTCATTATCTCAAAAGAAGTTTCACTTCGTAGGTACAATGAATATTGGAAAATGTGAGTACCTGATAAATTTTTCAGTAGTGCCGCGAGCTCAGGTGTTATGGTCGCCCAGGGTGCTTCGTACGCCGGGACGGCCATCTTGCGAGGAGTGCTGGCACTACGACCTCCAGTGATTTTGTTCTAGAAGAAAAACACAGTTGTTGAACATTGGTATGCTATTAAAAATACGAATGTACAGTACCAAAAAACTTTTTAAAGTGCCTTCAAGATGCTACTGAAAAATGTTGACTCTACTGAGAGGTCTACATAATAGCTGGATGCAACCTTTTGTATTCCAATCCCGGGAACGGCATTCACTCTCTCTTTACGCGCAAGGCCCAAAATTTGAAAATCAAAGAGTAGATAATGAAAATTCTGAATAGCTGAATAGATATTGATTTGCTACAATAAATTAAATACAGACAGTACTAATTTCCAAGCCCGTAATAGGTAGGTATACCAGGAGTAGAGCGAACACATGTCATGCTTAGCTTCATAGACAATCTAATTGCCAGTAGGTAAGTATATTGCGAATAGGTAATTAAACTCATTAGAAACATCACGAATACGTGTACCCACGCCTTATTAACTCTAACAAAGTAGGCGCCTGTCGTTGGAATGCAAACGTTGAACAATAGTTATTTAATAATATAGTAGCAGGCATTTAATTTTGAAAGAACAAAATTGTGCCTTACGAAAATATACAAGAATAGCATTTTATGCTGACAAACGAAGATAATTTCATCAAACAGAATATATTTTAAAAATGTAGAAAATCAAAGAACGCAATGAAAATATAAGGTAAATTTATTATTATTTCCGATATGACGTAACTCGGAGCACGGCCATTCCAAAAACACAGTGATACCTACTTAGGATATTAATTATTATAATCATAGGATCGAGGAGTGTAATCATAGAAAACAGAAAATATAATCTAACTTTTTTCGCTACTTGTACTTCAACTGTAGAATATTTAATAAATAACTGCTATGTAGGTAGATAAGTACCTACTAGACATCGCCAAATAGTCAAAATTCAACTACGACCTATTATTAATTGAAATTTGAATTTGACTAAATGGAATATATATGACGTTTACGTCATGTGTCACTGTGCGTGTGCATGTCAAAGTAGGTACCTACTCAAACTATATACCTAATAGTAAACTGGTAACGTGTTTTTTGATGAAATGAATGAAATTTTATGTATTTCTAAAGCAATTTACTTGAAAATAGTAAAATTCGTGCATTCTTCTCCATATAAACTTAAATTGTGAAAAATTTCAAACTGTCCGTAGATGTAAATAAATTGTAGGCACCAAATTTTCGTTTCACATATTAATATAAAAATAATTTAAACCGACTTCAGAAAAGTATGAAATAAACTTTGTTACATACTTTAGACTTACTATTTTTTGAGGATGGTGACAAAATTTATCTTGAATATAAACAATATAGGTAATTGATACAAAAACATCAACCCCAACAAATAGCCTCAATTACGTAACAAAGTTTATTTCATATTATGTACTTTTTTGAAGTCGGTTAGTAATTACTTTTATTTCCTATTTTTTTAATTTTTTGAAGTCGGTAAGTACCTAATAAAAGAAAATAATCTTACCTGCAAAGACATGACGTCTTCTTGTCGCGCGCGATACAAGGAATCCAGGAACTGCAGATGTGACTGCATTTCCGCCAGATGCTGTTCCATTTGATCCTCGCGCGGCAATCGAGCTGTAACAAAATACAATCGTTAATCATATAATATATTAGTAGCCATTAGTTTCATTGTATACATATAGCTTTGGCTACATGGACTACGGTCTGGACAGAAAAACAGTTTCCGTAGGTAAAAAGCTTGTAAAATCTGAACAGAAATAAATGTAGGCTATGTAGTTTACTACCTGTATAGATACCAAGTAACATCCAAATGCAATCAGGATATTTTACCGGTTATACGCACTCTATAAAATGTTTATAGACGTTTCACGCAGGGACAACGCGAGATCCCTCTAGTAGGTATTTAAAATCACCTATGTTGGAAAATTAATTTCGTTAGTGTTTGCAATAACCTGTTTATAGAAATTTACAGTCAACATTTTTATGCGTGATTGGCATAATTAATCTGCTTTTCGGAAACGGCCAGTTTTACGGAGGGTGTTAAATATATAACCTATTATCAAAATGCCTAACACTTATTGTTTATTTGAATGTTTTTGTCAAATATTAGACACAAGGTGGAAATACTTACTACAATGATACTAGTTATAATAAAATGCAATATTAATATTGTGCTCTATTCGATGTTTAGTAAGAGGTAAATCAATCTCTTAACAATTAGAATGCCCCAAGGGTATTAATAATATTTTCCCCACACCCAGACCGACAATTCTAAATTATCAAATCTAAATTATTGGAATTACTTATAATATGAAATTCGAACATACACAATCATTTTCGTTCGGTAAAATTACAGTAATAGTGATTACAGGAGTAGCCAAAATGCTGCGTAAATATTCGATTATAGCGTTTGTCGACTTGTATTAATTGATTTAACCTGCAAATTGATTTCGTGATTAATATCGTCGATGATACGTAAGGATCTGTTATGATATTTTAAATGCTCCAAATAATCTTTCTTAGGTTAAATAATGAAAATCAGTGTCGTGCAGAGCGGTAAAATGATAACAAGAATTTTCAGTAACTGCTTGAAATAGTTGGAATGCCAGTCTTGGAAGATAGCCGGGAATGCTTTGCATGTCTGCTCACGTAGCGTCCTTGAGTGAAATGAAAACTTTTCCTCTCTTACTGTTCTGACTTTGACTCACGAAGAGAATGGTCGATGTTTTTCTACAAGTTTAGCAAATAAACGACTTTTAAATCTAAACTTAACGGCATGTAACGACTAGTAACTGCAAATAGTGGTGTGAGTAAGTTAACATTTTTCTTGCTTCTTTCGTCAATTGTTTTTTTTTTGTATTGGAATACAGTATTGTTACTGTTTTTAATACACTTTTATTAACTTCGGTCGTAGGTATATGAGTATGTTGGTATGTTAGTGGGTAAGACGCAATCTAGATCGGAGGCGGTAGGTATCTGCCATTTCGGCCGTTAGGATTTTATAAAAGCGTGTTTTTTAAACTATTATTTATTTTATGAAGCATTGCACAAAGTCGAGTTTCTATATTTGTTTCATTTCAGTGTTTCGCTAATTTTGCTAAGGCCTTCAATATACAGTCCTAAACTTTATAAATATTGGCATAATCAATGTCGTCTTTGGCGTGGCTGAGATTGAAAAATGTATCCGTTCATTTAATAATAATACACCAACCCTATGATTTAGGATATTGCTTGCTAGGGGAGCTCAAATTCTATTACGTTAGGGAAAGACGTCCGAAGCAGACACGAGCATTTCTTATTATTTCAAAAATCTATGGTCGTTAATCAACAACCATAGATCTTAGAAACTGTAAATCACAACATAAAATATATACCTAGCGTCCAGGCGTTTATTTAACGGATGCAAATTTTTGTGGCATTTGTCCCTAACCCATTAATGGCTCATTGCAGGGTAGAGTTTAAATTCATGAGATGTAAGGCCGTTATCCACCGCGCCGGCCTAATGCGTGTTGGTGAATTTCATAGGCTTACATCCTTCTCATTGTGAGAAGAGAACCGACTCTGCAGCGGGTCTCCAAACAAAATGACACACTAGATGACTCGACAAAATCTGTAGTCTTATAAATCTTTCAGTCACTTACTAGGCGTTACGTATATGCAATTCTTATAAGTAAAAAACTATTCCTTTATTCTATTTTACTTTGTATCAAAACTAAGGGTCTGAAACGCCTCGGAAATTAATAACAGAACTTGTCAAGAGGAAATAGCCGGCAAGGAAACCTTTTCCATGTTTGAAGTTGACATCCCTCTCTCCGAGAATAACTTGCCAATCTAATTTTGTTTTAATTATTACAAGAAAACACCTTTGTGCTCGGTTCATATTATTCTAGTCTAGCATTCCAGTCCAGCGCTGGAATGCCACTGGACCTGCACTGAAATGTACCATTCCAGTGATCAATGCAGTCCAGTTGACTGGAATGACTATAGGTCTATTTTTCATCCCAGCACGCCCATTCCAGCGTCACTAGTTTGGTGGCTAATTTCATGCGTGTCACAGGGGGAATATTATCGATAGAAAGGAATGAAGTAGCTAGATAGCAGTCATCAAACTCTATCTCTTTCTCTGAGGGTATCTTACAGGTACGACACGTTTTGTCCACTAGCCCCAATCCGCTTTGAAGAAGTTAGCACGGGTCTCTTACTGGATAAAATAAAGCCCAGACATTCTCCGGGGTGAAACCCATTCCCAAAAATGAGATCCAAAAAGTTGTAGACAACACCAACCCACCTCAAGTCCCCGACCAGAATAAATACAAGGTTGGTAAATTATCAAGTAAGACATCAGACGACAAAGACCCTAGCGAGGGTCTTTCTATGCAATTCGGTCCGACTCAAATTATAGCATAAGGAAAAATTACGTGTTGATGTCCGGAGAGCGGGTAAAATCCAGCGCTCTTCGGTGGGGCAGTTTACAACCCCGCCTGAGCGCAAGTCACCCTTCGTACCGCGTGATAACATTAATAATACATGGTGAAATGTCCTTGTAAGGGGAGATTTTGGGCTCGCCGACCATTGTTTCAAGTATTAAGTAGAGTTAAAAGCAAATTGTTATACGTATTTTTCAGCAAGTAAACGTTTTTGGTTTATGCGTATATAAATAAAATTAATCATACTGTTTCTATTTTTTCGTACACGTCTACACTGAATTGGTTAAATAACCCTCGATATCTTTGTAAATAAATAAATTTATTTTGCCGTATTTGAATTAAAATTGTAGGGCTGATATTTTTTTACTATAGTTGGTTTTAACTAGTAGATGGATTTACTTGGTAGAGTTCAAAATTATATCCATCCTCACCAAAACAATATCTTAATGGATATTGCAGGGCATCGTAAGCTCGATGAGTTTCGAAAATACGCTGAATGTGATTATCATGTGTGCGCAATACAATGTCCCGTCTGTCACATTCCTCATCTACTAAAATGACTGCAACCTCATCCGTAACGGGAGCATTGTACCTTCTACGGCGCTCTGCTGCAGGTCGTCTATCTGCACTAATTTTTATTTTAAAATCATTATTTTGGCCTTCTGGAACGGCTTTACAGCCGCTTTAAAGTTTCGTTCGTATGGATTCATTAGTTAGATTATTCATTGTAATCGGAAACAGAATATATTTGTAGAAATTTTGGCTCGTTTTGGGGAAGTAAAGACCCAATCAAATGGTACACTTGAACTTGTACTTTAAAAGTTGGCATGAATTGACCCTTCTTTAATTTGATTTGACCTAAAAATGTCATTGTAAAAGCACTATTATACAGGATGAATAATTCAAATGTTCGTGGATGGGGAAATCCGAAACTACGAGGGATAGCAAAAATGCTGAAAGCAGTCTGGGGACCGATTTTGATGAAGACTAAGACTATGTCATTGTATTTTTGAAAAATCAATAAGCCTAGCCAGGAATCGAACCCATTGATTTAGAAAAAATATAACAGCCTGTATTGTTACAGCATTCTATAGTGTAACTAATAAGGAACGTATTCTGGAAAGTAATGACATGCGGCAAACTTAAGGATATAGCCCAACAAAATAATTATGTTTTTTGCAATGATTGCCATCTCAATAATTGTGTTGCGTTCAGTTTTACAATAATTTACATTTAGCATTAAAACGAACAACACAGTTGTAAGTATTTTGACGAAATTTGTAGGTATATACGAGTAGATAGTTAATTACTCCTTCAGACGTCGATTCCAGCTATGAATTTGAATCAGCTTTTCTTTCTTTTTTCTCAGAAAATAAGAGGCATTAGCACCCAAGTTTAACATAATAATCATCTACAGACCATGCTGAATATGTCACAAAAACTGGAAGATAATTATCGTATAATTGATTTTTAGTTACATATAATTATTACGAACGCTCGAAGGATCTACTTTTAATTAGTTTCGAGTAGTTTCGACCTCACGCGAATGGACGAGAACGATTGAATGATCAGACTGGCCGCGTGAGACCGCTCGTCTGTAGTGTCCTATCTTGTGGTATGAAAATGTACCAATGGAAATTAAAAAGAGCTGGACATTTTTGTATAACAGTATTGTCCGTTGCGTGATGAACAAGACGTCTAGGCGTTATTAGGTCTCATACTCGTGGGCTTTTGTGAAGCTGCGTGGATATTTCCTTTCCTAGTTTCTAGTCTCAAATACTGATGTTTGTCCTCTGTGCATAGTTTAGCGTTTATAATAGCATGTTTAGCTCAATAAGTATGTTTCTACTTTGAATTCTTGGAATTGCGTAGTGATGCCTAGAAATCGGAGGCTCTGAAGAATAAATATCAGTCAATGTTTAGAAGAAAGGTCAATAGAGAACCCAATTAAATATTGCAATTGATCACACAGTAATCACACAGTAACAGAAGCAGCTGGGGCAGTGACCACTCATTCGAAGCAGTGAAGCGTTCTTGAATAATTGCTGCGAGCTGCCACCCATCAAAAACTGTCGACACCGGGATATCGCACTTTGGTAGCTATGTATTAATTAAAACAGTTATTCAATTAAACATCGTTGAAACGATGGTCAAAATATTGATTACAACCAATAGCCAATATTTTACTAGCTAACCCGGGTCACGCTTCGCTCTGTCATATCTGATATAACTGGCACCCTTTTTTAATTTTTTAATCAAGCTTCAATTTCTTCAACAATTATTTTAATAAACTGTAGAAATATTTCTAATGCTTTCCGGCGCTGTAAAATCAATTACTTTCATTTTAAAATTTTACTTTACATGACATGAACGCAATAAAACTTTGTCGGCCATACTGCCTAGCATTTACTCGTAGATTCCATGTGTCATGACGTCGCTATAGGTCAGTACTATTAATCAACGTTGTAGCTAAGCAATTTTTATTGGAGTGACACGAAAGACGTGTTGACATCTATTTTCATTTGCGCACCTGTAGGATCTATCCAGCAATTTCACTGAAGTCTTAGCCACTGGACTATTAACGCTTTTTTTACTGATCGACTACTATCTGTAAATAACAACCAGAACCGGGCGAACATGCCCTGTTGGAAGGGCGCATGTATTTTGCTATTAGCGGTTCTATCCATGAAGCTTACTTAGTTACTTAGTCCGACATTGCTTAATTTTAAGATTGCTTCAATCTACTAATGCACCTCTTGAAGAAATGTCGCTTTATAACATTACACGTACACGTGCATTCGTGTTTATAATTGGTAATTAATGGTATGGTGCATTACTTATATTATGCAACAAGCTCGGCTTAAAAGGAAAAAGTTTTCATAGCTCCTGGCGTTGTTTCAAACAAAATCGGATTTTCAGTCCGGAAAAATACTCGCATATTTGCTATATATTTTCAGGAACAGAGTGAACAAACGTCCTTTGACAAAATTTTCGAAATTTTTCGCTTTCGCAATATAGAAATGGCAGTCAAATTTAATAAAACCCTCTATTTTACTCTCCGAAAACGTTTTTCGGGTTTGACTTGAATGGTTGTGAATAGAGGAAGCGAAGGTAAAGGTATCAAGTAGCTCTGTGTGGTGGGAAGCTCAAGGCGCTCTGAGCATAGAGGTGAGGTGACAGACGTAAAAGACGCAGTTCAATTAAAACACAATTGAGTTTCTTTGTAATAATAGAAAATACATAATCGCAATGTCGTCCACCAACCCGCAGTAGGCCAGCGTGGTGGACTAAGGCCTACATCCCTCTCATTGCGAGAAGGAGACCCGACCCTGTAGTGGGTCATTAATGGGTTACTGGCAATGTCGAATCCAAAATTACAATAATAATTATAATATTTAGCTTTTTTCTATAACAAAATTCACTTATTATTTATGAATGTTTCCTTTTGACAGTTTCCATAGTTACCATCATACCTTGCCTGATCTTACCTTAAAGCACAAATAGACCATCGAACTGGTACGACCGGACCAATATCTACCACGAAACTGATATTCATATAATTATTCATGGATTTTTCCCTGTATCTCGGAAAATAGCAAAGGTCACAACGTTTTCAGTAAAACATCTTTTTAATAGGCCGCACATTAAAATTAATATACTTTTTCTTTTATCGGTTCATACTCTTTTACCTTGAAATTTCGAACCACGGTAACCACCGTAACCATCTGTTTATCGCGCTTAACGCAATTAACTGTTCTATTTCCTATTTTTTGTAAACATAGAACAATCCGAATGTATACGTGTTCATAAAATGCGTATTTATTTTCGCAGAAACTTTAATTAGATTAGATTTCTGCCTTGCTGGCGTTGCATTCAATTCATATCCACATTTATATTGAGGTTCTGTATTGGGAATTGGAGCAAGTCATTCATTTGAGCGCACAAAATCTATTTACCTTTCTGTTTTTCAGTTAAAATGGATATTGACAGATACCTACGTATGGACAAAGAATCAAAGTAGTAAAACAACATTTACGTTGTAAATAAAATTTTCACATCTCAGTTTTAAGGTAGAAATGTGTATCGAACAGTCTTTCGAAGGCATTTTATAAAAACGAAGGCTGAGTTCGCTTGAGTTCTGTTTGAGTTTTGATATGAGTGACCCTCGAGTACATGCCTATACATATACAATGATTAAGGTGTGATTTGTTTAATATTACGCCTCTCTTAAAAATTAAGCCGTCGTCAAATGCTCAGAGCATCGAACCATTTGGAATAAAAAAATATGCGTGCAAACATATTTCATTGATAGATATTAATAAAATAACATGAACAAAATATTGAGTGGTAAAAGGTGTAGGAGGAAAATCTATTTTAAAAGGGTAAATTGAAACGACTCTATCTATAATATATGACATCTGATGTAGGTAGAGCTATAAAATATACGGTCCCCACACCGCGACATTGAATAATGTTAACCCATATCTGTCACCGCAAAGTAGTCCATAATTACCCCTTTGGGTGTTTGTTCCTAAAAGCATTGGCGTGGTTAAATACGTTTGATCCAAATGCCTATTAGTGCACGCGCTGGACACTTTGAGGGAGATTTGCCTAATGCGAAAATCAGATCCCACTTTGAATTGCGGCATCTAACTATACTGAATAGTACTACAAATAATAGAAACTTTTCGTATTTCTTTACGCGATAGAGTCAGAAATGACGAAATCCGTAGAAGAACGCAGGTAACTGACATACATAGCTCATAAAGTTTGCAAATTAAAGTGGCAACGAACTGGTCAGATCGTTCTCAGGACTAACAACTGATGGGGAGGAAAGGTCTTCGAATTGCTGCCACATCTAGGAAAACGAAGCACGGGCCGCCTTCTGGCCAGGTGGACTGACAACCTGAAGGGGACAGCGCGAATCCTTTGGATTGGGGCCCAATGACGGGGCTGACTACTATAAGTCTATAATACTTCTAATAACTAATAATTTTCTCACCCTTACTAAACGCATGCTATCTAAATAAGGTTCCACTCGTCCCAATTCCATAAAACATTCAATCAGTTTAAATAGATATTTTAAAGAGGGTAAGTAGCGGAAGGAATACGTTGCTTTTTACGTATTGTCCGCCCCAAGTAAGAACTACTCGTATTGGCCTCTACGTCCGTACTCGGCGAGCACAACTTACAATTTGTGGTTAGGGCGGGCGGAGGGGTGGAGACAGTAAAACTTTTACGCATGACGGACTTGCATTCAACATGCAATCTCACCGGTATCTAATCAGAATGTAGTTTAACTTTCCAGGTATATAAAACAACCAGCTTAGTTCTCCGTAGCATGAAGTGAAGATCATATTACATATTAAGAATTTTACAGTTTTTCAGAAACAATTTATTCACGGTATGGTGGCCGGATGTTATTCATATCTTGTGTTACGGTTAGGGAAACCTAGTTGCCAATGACACTCTATTTGAGCCAAGCATCTTAATACTGATGGGTAGCAATATTGCTACGACCTCAGACAGAATTTCTGTTCAATTCAGTTTGCTACTCAATTCGGAATAAAATCTAAATAAACAAAATTTTAAAAATGATCGGTTATTATAAAAATATCTTTAAAGAATCTAGGTTTCAGTCTGTGTATCGCTAACAATACCTAACAAACTACGATGCTGGAGAATTGATAAAGAGCTAATTAGGTTTTGATCAGTTGGAGCGATCTCTGTGGTTTGGCAGACGTCAGCAGTCAGCATCCGCTGAATCGAGTCACTCAAAGCGGCGGAGAGAACTGAGAGGAATTTGAGTATACATCTCTGAATAGTTCAATTATTTTATCAATCAAATCTCTATGCATCTATTTCAGAGATTAATCTAGATCCTAATAATCTGGTTATTATTATCAGAATAATAATACTTAGTAGTTTTAATTCAGCAAATATTAAGTACTAACAAACATTTCTTTTAATTTATATCTGACACAAAAAACTCAATTAATGATATAATAATATTCAGGAGAGATGAGTGAATAGATAGATGTACGTTACTCTTTCAGGCAATAATTTTAGTGTTTTGGACAAAATGTGACCCACACAGGTTACAAGAAAATACTTTGGATGACTGTGTTTTATTTGGGCCATTTCCTTTAAACAATTTTGTAAACATAAGTATTTAAGACATGCAATATGACGAAGGCATATCTGGTATTTTGTGACGAATATACAAATGATTAATTAGGCTTTCAAAATATGCAAATACCGTTTGTGTGTAGCACGTCAAATTAAAATAGAGAAATACATATATCTAAAAACTGTAAAACAGGTTCCCATAACATGCACGCTAGTTTGCTACGTTGATTTAAAAATGATTCTCACAGAACTTTAATAAATCAGACGATCAGACGTGTTGTTACCAAGCATGACAACGACTTTTATATTCTTGTTATAATCGTCTGACGCCCGTATTGTTAGTGTACAGTGTATTGTGGTAAAATGACATACGATTGGCAAATTACACGCACCTTGAGCAGAGTATAGCTTATTGCAATTAGGTGGTAAAGCCATGGGAAGACGCAGTAGTAAAAAGCAGTCATCCGTGGAAAACGAGCACTTAGGTATGTACTAATACGGCAGTGCAATAAATAAACGTTTTTGTTCGTCTCGAGGAATTAGGTACCTAAATATTTAATTCACCTTAGGCTTTATATTTAACGTACAATTTAGGTATACAAAGATCTTATATCTTGTCAAAAGACAAAAACTATATAATTATAATATAATATAAGGTCAACTTCCAAAATGTTGAACAATTATTATTAAACTACGTGTGAAACCAATAATTTGGTCAGTTGACTTCAAATCTGAAACATTGACTACGTTCTATAAGGTCCAATCTTAGTATCAGTACACACAAATTCTAAAAATATTTTGCGTTTTTGACAATTTGACAAAAGTATCTCATTTGATTTTTTTGCCACGACCCTGTATTAGACCCTTCATGCCAATCTGTATACCTACATATAATCTGCTTTAGCCGTTTAGTAGGTACTAGGTAGTGTCTTGGTGGTTGGTTCTTTTTTACCACGCTAACCACAAGGTCCAGTGGACGATGCAGAGAACGAGTGCAGCTCTGTGTACGGTGCACTCATAACGGTCATTGACCAAAGGGACTCGGGAAGTCTATTGTCGTCGAGAAGGATTATTTGTAATAAGTACAGCTAATAATAAGGGTCCGTCGTTTGCGACCGGGGCCGCACGGCAAGGAAATATCGTACAAGATAATAATGATAATTTATATCCATCGATTCAATTCTAATAATAATAATTCAAACATTTTAATCAAAAATCACGCCACGCACACTAACATAACTTCGAGTACTTTGACATGCACACCTATGTGCTGTGCATGTTGGTCTATACAAACATGACGTGTACGTACATTCCGTTACGTGTCAAATTCAGTTTCTGGTCTGCATTCAGTATATGAAATTTATAATTATCTAACTTAAAAACTTGATTTAAAGGGTAGGTGAAAATGTGGAGTACCTACTCGTACTGTATTATTACTTTTATTTTTTTCCAATTTAAGAAAAAAAATAAACAAAATTTGAATCTCAATCACGTCAAGACCTACTTTAATTACAGACCGCTGGGTATTTTAATAACATTAACAAGCGACCTCAACTGGACCGTACATAAATAGGTCAGTACAACGAAAAGGCTGGGCTGCGTTTAGTAAAAATTCTCCCGTCAATTCGCCTCAATGCTTGAAGCACAATGTTTTCGATTGTCGAGTGACCCGTTTTTAAACGGCCTTGAATATGGTACAGTTCACTCCGGGTATACTATACTATACATACATTAGATGAATCGAGAAAATATTTTGATGTATCTTACTTATTTTTTATTTAAAGTTCTAGTGAGTAACATAAATGTTACGAAGTTAAAATAAAAAAATCTTATCTCTTGATTTTAAATCCTTTTTTGTTTAGTTTTATTTTTAACATTTTTTGGATATCTGCATAGTTATAAATTAAAGTGTAGTTTTAGTTCAATTAGAATGACAGCACAGGAAAAACTGACGCTCTTTTTCATAAAACACGGAAACCCTCTTTACTAAGATGAGAGTGCTTGAGAGACGGTTGTGATTAACCATTGACCTTAACTGCAAAGACGGTACTGCGCCATACTTTAGTAAAATTTTATTTCTTAAAATTCAGAAGCTTTTAAACTTAATTCATTATACTTTAATTATAATAATTAAAGTTGTTTGTATGCGGTTTATTATTACCTACACTAGTTTATTATCATGTACGACTAATAAATAAGTTATAAGTTATATAACTTTTTTAAAAAAGCTTTTATTTTTTCGAGTTACTCTTAACAAACCCTTTCATTTGATACCCATATTGTAGAAATGCAATAAAAATAAGTATTCCGATATCTTGGATGGTCCGCCATGTTGGATTTAGAATGACGTCACAAACCATATCGTGCATTGTCATCCAAACTAAACGTGTACCTATGCAAAATTTCCGCTCAATCGGTTGAAGATATCTCCTTAAAAATTGAGTTCAAAGGTTGAACCCGAACATGAATAAAAATGAATGGTTTTAAGAAATTGTGTAAATAAAATATGTAAAAGCACGGAATTACTCATCTGACTTGAAAAATGTTTTATAATGAAATAGACGAAAGAGAATTTCGTTAGAAGGAAATTTTATTTCATTCATTCCAGCGTTATTTAACTTACAATGAAATGATTGCTGATTGACTAAATTAGGTCATATTTACTTTTAACTTAAGACTTTAAAATTATTTAAAGTACAAGAAATTTCTTAACTATTTCCAAGAAAAACTTACTGCAGCTGGCCGACAGTAAAACCTATATGCGATACTGATTAGAAGTAAAACAAGAAGCGTTCGAAAAACTTGCATAACGAACCGCGATAAAGTTTGCTCAACAGAATTTACACAACGTAGGACTAAATAGGGGCGTTAAAACATCTCATTTTAAAGTCTCTCAGTTGCAATAACTATTACTAACTGTAGTTCGTCCGGGGATGTACAATTGGACAATTACCTGCCAATGGGCAAGTAAAGGCAAGTAATCAAGTAATGTCTTGTGTTATGGTTATAAATCTGTCTACAGATCTGATATTATTATCTTATTTCTTTGCAGTGGCTTCTCAAAATTTGGCCAGTATCTGTAAAACTGCAATGATAATATACCACCCCAGCTACCTATCCTGTTGGTAACTTTCTACCGCCTCAAGCTACTTGCCATATCCTCATACACCCATACTCACATACTCACATTACCATAGCCACTCCATACAGCCTCATACAGGAGATAGGACGCAGGTTCTACAACTCACCTCACCAATGATCAAAGGTTCATCAATAGACATACGCGAAACCCTGCGTATCGTGTATTCAAGAAGGATTCCGTAAAATAAGAACTAATGTGGTCATTTTGGGTGGTCTGTCCATGTCCAAAAGCTTATTCATACAATAAAATAGGTGCATCAATGCCACTGGAAGCCGTTTCTATGTTATTGTCCTACGTCATCAACTGACAGTACGGAGTAATTTCACAGAAATGTCACATGCAGCTAATTGGATCCGAGTTCCCATTGTTGGAGCACTCCCACAGATACCTCAAACGCAGGTAAAACAGGATGCAACGCAATTAGTAATGGGACAATGGACAGATTAGTAGTGTAACTCGTATTACATGTTTGCTCCATGCAATATATCAGAACTTACACCCATGGTTTCTTTTTAATAACTACTTCAATATTTAAATTACTAGTAAGTACCTACTAGTAAGTGAACGATATCTAAAGAAAAAAACAATTGATTGCACTCCGGGAGTGCCGGTAGAAGTGAAAACTTATAAGATGTATTTTGGTGGTGATTTGGACAACAGTTCAATTAAAACACAATTGAGTTTATCTGTAAGTAAAATTATCTGTATGATAATTAAAACCACATTTAATGCTAATAATCGCAATGTCAAATCCAAAATCACAATATATACATAATTATAATACATATTTAGCTTTTTTCTTTAATAATACATAATACAGAATCCACTTATTTTTTATGAATGTTTCCTTTTGACAGTTTCCATAGTTACCTTCTAATTAGACGCACTTTGTTTATGAATGTTTCCTTTTGACAGTTTCCATAGTTACCATCTAATTAGACGCACTTTGTTTATGAATGTTTCCTTTTGACAGTTTCCATAGTTACCATCTAATTAGACGCACTTTGTTTATGAATGTTTCCTTTTGACAGTTTCCATAGTTACCATCTAATTAGACGCACTTTGTTTATGAATGTTTCCTTTTGACCGTTTCCATAGTTACCATCTAATTAGACGCACTTTGTTTATGAATGTTTCCTTTTGACAGTTTCCATAGTTACCATCTAATTAGACGCGCTTTCTTCAAACTCTCCCTTTGTCTTACCCTTACCCATTTTCGATCAGGTCACGTGTTCAGGACAGCGAATTTAACATTTTTTACCCATACCAAAAAGTGCACAGCGCCGCTAAAGAAGCTTTTAGCTAGCTTTAGATAGATTCTACTTATATGAGAGAATCGTCTAACTATCAAAGGAAAATGCCCATTTACTGCCTGGAATTTCCAAAACGCTACAATGACCCTAAATTTAAGGTCCGGAAAAACAAATATTATTTATTAGTATGTGACTTGATTATTATTATATTAATATTATGAAATGTCAAATGTTTAATGGCCGCGAATGACTAGTTGTAATTCTGCTTTTGAAAAGACTTCTAAGAAATTTCTAGTACCGGATCGGGAAAATATTATTTTTAATTATACCATGACTTGTAAAACACCAACAACCTCGCAGCACTAGGTAGCTAACACCATAAGCAACAACTTTTGTTCTACGACTTTTGGTAATTTGTTAATTTTTAATTTAATACAAAAATATTTACTAATTTAATTTCTCGCTTGAATGTTTCTAACTCTACGCCGTCTACGCGCATTGCAAAGATTACGTGAACAAACCCCTGCGAAGCGAAAGGGGGTGCAGGGCTAGCCTTTGATTGAACTTGACCTATTTACCAGTCGACCTTCGGCAACGATTGATGATGCGCGTGCGTTGCATGTTCTTGAGTACCGCCGCCGCCGCGCCCCGTATCGATAGTTTATTGTGCGGATTGTGGAAACCTATTACCATGGCGTATCGATATTCAAATATCGAATACACGGAAATACACAGGTGTGATGACAATGTGTCGGAAGCCTGCCGCCAATATGCAACATTTAAATCAAAAGGTACTTACAACTGGTGTTGCCGAAGATCGTAGTGAGAAACACGCCAGTGCCTAAAAATATCAGGCACGCGGTGAATCGACGTGCGCGCTGTGCTAGTGAGCAGCCGCCGTAAGCACGGGTCCCTAGCAGCATCGCGCACGTTATTAATCTGCAACAAGGACACACATAACGATGTAAAATAAAATCCTTTGCATATAATATTTAATTAAAAATTAATATAAATCACCGACACTCCCACAGTTTTTTCAGGGCTCAACTGATTTTCATAGAACATATTGTTTTGTAATGTGCACGTGATGCGCTTTCATTTGAGACCCCACTCGATTATATTTGCATACATTCAGTTATTCTTCCCCACTTTCACCCCCCACAACTCTTAAACGACTCATTTCAACAAACATGTCTAAGAATACTCGCCCGTAACTCACCTTTCATACAAAAACTAAATTGAAATCGCTTCATCCGTTCGCGAGCTACGGTGCCACAGACAATGCAGACAGACTGACAGACAGACAAACAGACAGACACGTCAAATTATAATAGCCCTTCTTTTGCATCGGGGGTTAAAAAGAAATATATCTATAATAAATTTACGTAAAATACATTAAGCTTGTCCACCAACCCGCAGTAGGCCAGCGTGGTGGACTAAGGCCTACATCCCTCTCATTACGAGAAGGAGACCCGACCCTGTAGTGGGTGTGGGTCATTAATGGGTACTGACATGACACATTAAGCTTATTTTTTCTTGGGAAACGCTTTCATTTGATGGAGAGTGATAGTATATTGTTGAAACGCTATTCCTTAGTTTTCGAAATGTTCGTGTAAGAAAGCAGAATAGTAGAAGCAGAGAAAATAGTAGGAACTTCTATATTGAGCAGAAAGAAGTGTGCTGGGCTAGTAAAAATACTATAAAAGCTTTTGTTTATTTTGGTAGTATCCGCAGCAAGCCCTTTCATTTAGTACCCATAGGCATAAAATTCGTAATAAGGATGCTATCTTGGGCCAGCCACTAAAAAAACGTCCAGGACACGGAAAATATCTTAACAATCAATTAAGCCTTCGAAAAATTACTCTCCTATTATTTTTTTACTCTTCTTACTCTTTTTATTTTTTCCCATAGCCTAATTGTAACCTATTTAAAATATATTCGTATTTAATGTATTTCACATTTAAATATGCAAAACTGGAGCAACTGTTTGCGAGGGAAGTGAATATAGGTTAGCACACGAGACCGATTGGCTTAACGAATGCGATCTGATAACCAGCGGAAACGGTCATCATGGTTAGTTATCATCAGGTCCAAGACGCGGAGGAAATCAGCACACAATGAGAGGTCGTCGCAAGGGCCTCTGGGAATGTTATTTTTATTCTCCTCTATTTAAAGATAATAGGTGCCTGCTTTACGTGTACGTTAGTACACGTACGTTTGTAAATACATCGTTATACTTCATAGTGTCTGTAAAATGTCTTTGGTTGTGATAATCTTGCTGCGCTGATTTTTGTCAATAGTATTCTTCGCTTTTATTTAAACTAAATATAGTTATGGAGTAGATATATGGAAATCTCTTAGCCGTAGGCTCATTAGATACAATACAATAGCTAGTATCACAAGCTCAATTAATTCAGATTTTGTGACACGCATAACATAGAGAATTATGCGTAGAACGAAATATGGTTGTGGGTAATATGATTTAAGGGTAATTGAATGCGTTACAATGTCGCTATAAAACAAATTGGGCTTTGAAACAAATCACCGCTTTACTTACCTATCCAATAAGTTATTTAATAAACTTAGAGGAATTCACTACTATCCTGTTAACTTGCCGTGAAGCCGCAAAGCAGCATATTCTTTGTATCTTGTGTTTAGGTTAAGGAGGCCTGGTTGCCGGATTAACTGACGTAAGGCGACCATCTTACCTAATCTACTTCCACCCGCGATTTCATTCACGTGGACCTAAGGATTTAACCCAGAGGGATGAAAAGTATACTGTATGAATCCAACCTGGATTATCTACCTGTGTACCGAATTTCGTCCAAATCTGTTTAGCTCCTTTTTCCGTGAAACAGTAACAATCTCTCATCCGTCCATCCTCACAAAATTTCGCATTTATACTTAATAGTAGTAGTAGTTACTACTAGTAGTAGTTACTACTACTATTATAAATAACAATCATAAAATTATAATATAATGAATATCCTACTGGATAGCCTCAAATTTCTTGTTAGTGTTTAAGTAAGGTCAAAGGGACTGTCCCACAGTCCCAGTCGAGTAGATCTCTGGGTAGTGCTTAACTTCATTTAATTTAATTTATTTACTCGAGTTAAAAAGGCAATTAACGTTTAAAGAAGAAAGTTAATGATGGAATCGTACTTTTCCAATGAAAGTAGGAAACAGAATGAACTTTTTAAATGCACTAATTTGTTTTTCAACTCCGAGCTCAATTCAATTATCTTTGAAAAGCATCTCCACTTTTAGACGCTAACTTCTTAGAAAACTAGGTACTGTTTAGTTTTTCTTTAACAAAAAGATTTGATTAAGAAACGAGTAATAAGCAAATTGTAATAATAATTGCTTCGCCGTAGGTAAACAAAACCAACTTTGCACTAAAATACTAAAACCCTCATATAATAGCTTCTTAATTGACTTATGCATAATTCTGCATTAAGAAAATGAAAAAATACGAAAATGAAAATCTGAAAATCATATTCATGTTCAAGAACAACAGAAAGACTGTAATTCTATAGGAAGAAAAAGAAAGTATAACTAGTACAGGCATCAAATAAAATATTAAAGGCTATACGCCCATTATAGGTTACTAGGTATAAATAAACATAGGCTTAGGCATGCTAAGTGACTTTCTATTTATAGCGTTCATTTCCGAGACCAATTTACGTAGTTAGTACCCACCCAGTGAATCATGGTGTCGTCGTCGTCTCAAGGTAATTTCATTCCATGTTAAATAACCTCTTTAAGCCAAGCTTCCGTTGATAGGGGTGCCAGAAGCTATTAATCCATAATTTAACGATAAACATTATCGGGATTGGTTTTGGTTTGGAAAGCCTCATTCCTGAACATGATTTTAGATTGCTAGCTTCTGCCTACGATTTCATCTTGCTGGACTTTAGAACTGGATCAGAAAGAAATGAAAATAGACAAAGTAGAAATTTAATATAGTATGGGAGAAGTGGCACGAAAGAGCCAGTTTACTAAACAGAGCAAAAAATATAGTTTAAATGAAAGACATCATGATTTTTCTCTCTCAAATTGTTATTTATTTACTAAAGTACCTAGATAATTTCATGCGGAAAAACCTTAAATATGACAAAAAAAGTGTCACCTGGCTCTTTAATAACTTATCGTTATTGAAAGAGCCACCAAAAGTTATAAAAGAGCAGGTCTGTAGTATGAAGTGTTATTGCAACAAATACGCAAAACGAAAATTACTGCGTGTATTTAAAACAACAAAATGACTACCTATTTCTATAAAAAACTACGGACATTTTAAAGATTTTTTAAAATTCTATTAGTCATCATTATAAATCATTCTAACAAATCCATACAAATGTATAGAATTACAAAATTACATATGCAGTTGGAATGACAACACAAAAAAGAAATGAGATGCCATCAAAAACATCGCAGTAAACAATCTAATTGAATATACTTAATATGTTTTACGTGTGAGATACATTGTGCTTTCATGCGATGGTCAAGTCAACCTAAGAACTGAGTAGCGGGACTTGGGTTTTTTACAAGTTATGTTTTTGATTGTTATAATTTGTCGATAACTTAACGCTTATCATCAAATTATTATTCAAATTTTGCGCCCACCTGCCCGAGGCTGAATAAATTCTATCTAAGAGCCGTACTACACAATAATATATAGTAGGTATATGTTATACTAGTTTCAGGCAGCGACTTCAGCGAATCCATTTAGCCGTCTTTGGGTGGAAGAGTAACAAACATCTATCCACATTTACAATCGTAACAGGAGTAGGATTAAGATATAATAACGTGCTTTGATTTTAAAATTGGATACTGGCTAATGAAAATCTGATAGGCCAGAGTTTGACGTACCCATCGGGGATCTCAATGAAAATTTCAACGTGTGCATTTACGTAATAAATTTATCACAGCGCGTCACCCCAAAAGAATTTCGTGTTTGGTTTATTCGGTCGAAAAGTCAAAAACAAAGAGGGGAACGGAATTAATTAACCAAATGTGTGAACATCAAAGTAGGTACTCGTTACACTGCAACAAGTAATTTCATTTACGCTTCGACATGATGGTATTCGATACGTTGCCGTTGATTAAAGTGGCTTTCGGGGCTTTAATGTGCACAAGGGTCAAAAGTGAAGATGTGAGTCGCGAAGCATAATACTTCTAGAAAAAAAGTATTTATTCATGCTTTCTCAGGTATCTTGGTATTTAATCCATCAATGACCCACTCATCTCTTTCTCTCTCTTTCCTCTCCCAATGAGAAGCATGTAGGCTACGCCACGCTGGCCTAATGGGATCCTTATAAAGAGTAAATTAATTAATGCAAGGTGAAAAAGTCAAGATGAGTGTATAATGTATGTGTATCATGGAAAAATCTTTTTCCCTTAAGTACCTTAGATATTAATTACGATTCGGGCTCTATTTATCCATATTTTGTAGGCGCTTTTTTATATAATACTGATCTATTTATGACATCTGAATAGAATATAATTCTGGCTCGAATATTGAAATGTCCTTTGATCGCCCTACCTCGATATACTCGAGGAGACGTTAGTTAGGGGTCTGGTCTTTAGGTACATAGGGGTCGACCGTACCTCCTTCAAATACTCTTTAGTAAACTTTCAGTATTATAGATCAGCAATACCTTTTCTGGATTCCGTAGAAGTTTGGGGTAGGTACCCAAGTTAAGTCACGCAAATCAGTTTATGTTTAGAAAAGGTAGGTAGGTATATACCTAATAGGCCTTGTATATTTAAAATAATATCCAAATGAACTCACTAAAACTAGACCTAATTCCATCAGTTTCAGTAAGATCATTTAAAAAATGCCTCAGAAATACCACCTAAGTACTATATTAATTTCCTTTTCATTACGTAAAATTTATTTATTAGTTCGGAGCTTATTTATAAGTATTATTAACATATTGCTCGTATGTGTGCATGGGTTTAGATGTTTGAGAACCTCTGCAATGGATGGATACCTACTAAACCATTTAATAGTTTCCTCTTCGAAAATGTAAAGGACATTTTAAGTTAAAGGATGTACCACGTCCACTCTATAGGTATTACCTAAAGCAGACATTAGATAGGGCACTGTTCGTTAGGCTCAAAGGGAACTATCGTACACCTTTCGGTAAGGTTTAAAAACTGCAGACACAACACATTTCACAATAAGTTTCATCCCTGTTTAAACGGTTGATCGAAATTCGGATGTTTCTCAAATATTTGCTGAATCGAGCCGAGAGATATATTGCGTCGCTTATTCATTAAAAGTACCTACATTGCGTCTTTGCATTAATCATGTTTAAGGTCGTAAATGTTGTAAACATGCAAATCACAAAAATGCAATTAGCATTTCTATGGAAAATAAACGAATACTTAGTAATATAGGACATAGGAGTACAAAGGAGTTAAAAAGATTTAACCCTTCCCAGCGAGTATCGGTTATCGGTTACTATACAGTGTATAGTATACACGTTTTGACGGTGCAACAAAGGCAGTATCGGTATTTTAATCGGCCGTCGAGGCAATGACAAGCTTTCTGTTTGATGCCGGACATTGGCGACGTTACCGTGTCCTCGGCCGTTATTAATCTCAGAGCCGATTGTAGACGCAAAAACGAAGAACGGAACAAAGGGGTAGCAGGGAAGGGGAGCTCAAAACCAATTATAACAGAATTTGCAACTTTTCTACGAACTTCCCTCCGTTTGTTTTGGCATGCGTGGCAGCCCTACTTGTTGTTTTAATGCGAATGGGAGCAATGGAGAGCACCAAACGGGTATCTACGAGTATGTGCATGCCGTAATGTGTTTAGTAGGAGCATGCATCTTGGTAGAGCTTACTCATTAGACTTACACAGTAGGTAACGATAGATGGAATAGTTGGCATAATGCGTAGATATATTATTATAATCACATTATAGATCTTTGGGCACAAACTTTGTTCCTGGAAACAAAAGTTTTGATTCGTATTTAATTATTATGGAGTAAGTAAACATACACAATTTTAATAATTGTTTTATTTTTATACCTCCTTTATTACCTTATATTTACGATACTAAAATATTTAATTTATGTTTTATTTAATAGTACAAAACTTTAGTAAATTTTTTAGGCTTTTGTTATTTTTAACAGTTTTGCCAAAATTATATATAAACAGGCCAAAATTTACGAGACCTCGTTAAGATTATGGCCTAGCCATCGGGTAAATTATAATTTAGATGAAATTTATATTTCGGTGAAGTGTTTTACGCTTCGTTTAACGCAGTTGAACATGTTACGCCAAAAATCGATGATGTATTAATACTTTTAAAATCAATATTTATTCAATGTTAATTAACCGCCTGTGCGCACAAAACGTCTCGGAGTTAATTATCGTACATAACAAATCGTTGGTTCAGACATATAAGTAACGGCTATCTTATACCTTCATCAGGATATTTTACGCATCTTCTTACCTACTAACACCTAATAACTACCTAATACCCTCTACTAAACAACCCGTCCTTCAGCTTTGAACGAACGCAATCAAACTTAAAAACAGTTGAAAAATAAACATAACAAAAAGACTATGGCAATGTACATCTTACTCATGCTCATGTCGGAAAAATAAAAATAATAGGCATCTTGGCAGGACGACAATGGCGAAATGGGCTCAGTGAAGACAATAGGGTCCGCAGAAGCTGCCATCTCCCTCATTACACTTAATTCAAAACTTCTTTATACCTACTTATCTATTCCTCAGTTACACCGTAGACCGTGATCTCGTAGATTTACTGATCCAACAATCAAAATCATTCATGCCCGACTTAACATTCCAATGGTATTCGATGTATCCGATGGAATCCAATGTATTCAAGGTATTTCATGTACGTGTATTTTAGCAATAGTTTACAACATTAAAGTTCTTTAATTGAATCTAATTATACAAACCAAACAAACAAGCTGGCAACAATTCAATTTAATTAAACTGTAGCTAATAACCCGTTTTGAATATAAATAATTTGCTAATAATTCACTCCCGGCCGAATCGACAACAAACAGATCGGGGGGCATATACTGTGTTTGCATATGACACAACAGAGGTAGGCCGGAAAACAATCCCCAAATATGAAGCGGAGCTGGATATCAAAGGGTTGCCAGGATAGCTTTTAAAAATAAGTGCTGAAAATCCAGCACACTACTCGTTTGTCCCCAACTCTAAACACAGGGAGGGCGGATGTTTTTTTTTCCGGCTATGTACCGCGTTTTATCAACAACCATTGCAGAAAATCCTTTTGATGATATTCAAGCCGAGCGAGCTGGGGACAGACCTATTCCAAAGTTGTGGCTAAAAAAGGGAAGGCAATAATCAATTTATCGCGGCACTCTGCTACACCCTGCCGGCTACGTAATACGGTTACCGTTAATAACAGCAGAAAAGGGGTAAAATTCATTCGTATATTCAGCAGTCGAGCACAAAAACAAGCCTGGATTTGCAAGTACGGTATTTTTCTGTATTACCTAGTACCAAGTTCTAACTTAATATTAGGGACAAAAAATTATAGATCTTACATTGGAATACTAAGCCAAAATATAAATCAAACTCAAACAAATGATAGGAGCCCCAGGACGAAATTCCAAAATGGCGGTAACAAAGTGTTACAGAGTAAAAGCGATCTCCACAAAAACGAGAATAAAGTGACACGGAAACGAAAATTTTTCGGAACTTTTACACTGTTATTTCAGCACGAAGCAACACGACAGACTTTTCGATAAAGGGCTGTAACAGCACACAGAGTGGTCTAACTAAAATCCTGTATAAAGCATGGCGTTTTTTGTGCTTCTAGATTGATGCCTCTGGTTCGCCTTATGGGGCAAATTCTATTTATCACCCGTCCACTTCTTTGTCGTGAAATTATAATTATAAATATTCAAATTATAAAATAGATAAAAATAATTATGAAATAGCTGATAAATGCTGCATCAGATCACGCAGAATGGAATTCCGCTAATTTCATATACCTACAATGTCTCGCCTATTCCTTATAACTAATTAAGGAGTTTAAAAGCAAAACATAAAATTGCTGATAAAATGTTTTACAAAGTTTTAGAAATTTTGTTTAGAGTAATGTCTTATGATTGCCGCTTTATTTTGTTTAGGGTAATGTCTTATGATTGCCGCTTTATTTTGTTTAGAGTAATGTCTTATAATTGCCGCTTTATTTTGTTTAGAGTAATGTCTTATGATTGCCGCTTTATTTTGTTTAGGGTAATGTCTTATGATTGCCGCTTTATTTTGTTTAGAATAATGTCTTATGATTGCCGCTTTATTTTGTTTAGAGTAATGTCTTATGATTGCCGCTTTATTTTGTTTAGAGTAATGTCTTATGATTGCCGCTTAATTTCTTTTTGACATTGTAAGCAGCGTGTCAATGTTAGTGTAATTTCTGATTGTGCGATCAGTAGATACTCAAAAATTATAAAATTACTTGCCTTTAAAAATGTTTTTGATATTTTGGAGTTATTTATAAAAAAAAATAACTTACTTCAATTCTTCAAACTTTTAAACATTGGATATTTACTGAATCAGTTATAAAATTAATAATTTATTTAAAATTAGTGAAATGTCGGAAATAGGTGGTAGGACCATAACCCGACTTCACTTGACGTTGTTCGACACTGAGAATGTATCAATAGTTAAACCTAATCAAAACGTTCATTATATAATTTATGGTTTGCTAATTTTGATAAGCATTTATCAAGAAAATTTATAGGAATAATCTCAACACTTTTATTGCAATTTAATTATTCTGTACATAAAAGTTACGGATCTTACGTAAGGATCGCGGGAGGATGAAAACCTAGTACATACAGTAGTATTTAATCAACATCATAGATTTGTACGATTCAAAGATATCTAATAATTTCATAACAAATAATATTATAAATCTTACAAAGCCGCTCGCGCTCCCCACCTGTGGCGTAGGGTATTCCAATTAATTACATTAATTCTATAACGTAACATATTCTGGGGACTGAACGATTGGGTATCTATTGATCCGAATTCTATTAAACGCAGATGGTAATTATGGATTCTTTTAGGTCTGCTATGTATAGGATTATAGCCTATTCAAGTGAACGATGACATTAATTTTTAACAAAGGTGTAACTTTTAAAGCCCACTGTTGGGCACAGATCTCTCCCCACAAAAGGGGGAGGTCTGGAGCATGCTCCATCAGACCTCACTCCCCAACTTTATCACAAGACATAAAGAACTGGCTATTTCACAGGATACCAGTACTGTAGTAAATAAGTAAGTGCATAAGCGCGTACGACGTCGACTATTGTGATGTAAATTATAAAACTTAGGTTTTTTTTATTCAAAAGTAATATTCGTATAAGGAGGACATGGACGAAAAGTTGATCGGAGAATCGTGAAAAATGATAAAAGATTTCGTAGAAGAGGGAAATTTCTGATTACGATGCAACTATCATCAATACGCCCATAAAACCGGAAAAACTTCATCGAAACAAAAATCGGAAACAAAAGGACAGCACAGAACAAGAGCTGGAAATTTTTTGAGAAACAATCTAAGTAAACTCTGTTTTTCGTTAAACGTCCTTTTTGGTAAAATTGGCAATGTTTTTTATTAAAAAAATTTGAAAAACTGAATCATAACAGAAATCATTTGAAGAACGGAACGGCTGTTCATTTTAAGTTCTACTTATTTGTTCTGTGTTATTTTTGACAATATAAAGATATACCTACTAAGATTGTTTACTAAATAAGACAGGTAAAAAAGTTAGTACCTACCTGATGACACGACACACGAGGCGGCATGGCAGCCTCGCGACGTACGAACAGCGACGCGGAGCGCACCGCGGCATCGCGCGTCTGCACTGCCCGTGAGCGCGGACGATAACAAACCGACCGCCTATCGTTTCTATATATCAATTCTAGACCTGCGCAAACGTCACACTATTGCGCTCCTTCCAGTAAATAGAATGATTAGAAGCAATCGATGCTATTCCACGCAAACCTGTTGTTTGATTTAAGTACGACCTCAAAATAACACTTATGGGATTGTTTTACAGAACTATTAGAATACTATTCAATGATAGACCCAATAATTGAGCCGACGTTATAATTGATTGGTAAGGCCTAATCATCGAGCAGAAAATCATAATTATTATCTTGCTAACGTCGAATAACTCTTGTATTCGATATTTTTTACAGACCTAGAATACTATTTGATAATAGACACAATAATCTATATCGTAAAAATGGCCTAATTATTGAACAGAGAATCATTCCTAGACGTTTGAGCAACCCTTACATATATTTTGCTAAATAATATTAATAGGTATAATAATTGAAAATTTCTTGAATCATATAAAGTCATATCACGCTATTGATTGATTGCTTTTATTTGACGGTAGACGCTTCGATTATGTAATGCATATTCAATTGCTCAAGACAGACAACACGTTGTATTGCCAGTCATTAACAGCTAAGGCAAAAAAATTACTTCGACAACCCAAGTGGTGGAGCGGTTAAGACACTGGTGCGCTGCGCGGAGGATTGTCATGTAGGTACACATCATGTCCATGGCACCCACCATGCAGAAACAATGGGACTATGAGTGCGGAACGTTATTAATTGGTTTAAATGACTTTCTCAAGGACCCAGGACAATTCCCACAAGTAGAAACAGAAACAATGACTAGAAGCTAGTTTATATTCCATAATTTACAGGTATGTGGGACATTCTAGTTAGTAATTTTAAAAGTGAACGCTAACCACTTTCTCCACCCGCGTCCATTTAATTGATTGCCTAATGGAACTACATTACGTTTTCCATCTCCCTTGGCGCCATCGCACGTGGTGGATATCATTGTTAATTCCATAGTAGAGCTTTTGTAATGTAGCTTTATTTAATGACACAGAAACAATGTCTGGCTGCAGCCCTTTTGTGGCCCATTGTCGGGCACGAGTCTCTCCCCACAACAGAGGGAGGCTTGGAGCATACTCCACCACGCTGTTCCAATGCGGATTGGTAGAGAAACGGGCTAGTGGCCAACCCGTGCCTAATGTTTTAAGACCACCCATAGGGCTATATCGACTATATCGACAGTTTAAAGTGCCCTTCGAAACACGGAAGCTAATTCGCCACCAGCGGTCACCCATCCAGGCGTTGACCGCGCCCGATGTCTCTTAAATTTTTCGGTCGCTTTAACTGTGTGTTGCCATTTAAACTATTTTCGTAAATATATTTTAGTTTTTCAGATCGTTCATTCCCAAGTAGTACTTATTGATACTAATCAGAAAATTAGTATATCTAAACAAGACGCAGTGCTTCCAATAATAAATAACATATTAATTATGCAAACATCAATGATGCGTTTCTATAACGAGCCACGTCCATCCGCATCCTGAAAGCATTATACTCGTAATATTATTAATATTGGACGGGATATTTTAGATATAATATGAAATTCCCTGTTCAAATACGACTTCTAAACGGACTACCTATAAATATTTGCACCATGAACAAGTAATCTGCTGAATGAATGCAGATGAATATTTGCTTGGTCCGTTAATTAAGAGAGTTTGAAAACCATAAAGAGTAGGTATTTATGGTCAGCCAGCAATAATATTCAATCCACTGCAACTACCTGTGTCTGGCTCAAAAGCTGTGGAACTAAGTCTTAAATTTAATTACGGCAGACTGACTTCAGCATCAAGCTGCTGGAATCCTAACAAGTTTCATCATTTTTGCTCATTTACAACACTACTTACAGCACTTTACTAAACCAAGAAAGGATTCGGTTTAGAGTTTAATGCTACTCACCTGATCATATTATGGTAACCAGACAACGGTGTCAGAAATGTGACAGAAACACACTAGCCACCCCAGAAACTAGTGCAGATTGCAGCACCAAACACGATCAGGCTATATTCTACAGTGTCTTCAGCAGCAGATAAATAGTAGTAGCATTTTGTCATTTTATTGGTCTTTGATAAGTGTGTCAAATAAGTGTGTCAATAATTTGATGTTTAATTTGAACTGGTTGAATATTACTTTCAAAGATTCCGTAAGCTAATACAAAGCGCTTAAACAGGTTGAAGTCTTTGGGGCCTATAGCGTTATAGGATATGAAAGGCAATATTATCATACAATCTAAAAAATATTGCAATAAACCATCCAATGATATTGCGTTCCACAAAACTAAGTGGGCCACTGTCACTTAAAGGTCCTTTGTAAAAATTAGATGTTCGACAAATATTTCAAATAGAATTTCAAACGATACTTTCTGAACATTTCAATATTATATTCTCTCTTTCCATCCTCTCCAAACAAGACGTTGCTAGGAAATCGAATGTAAATTCGCACAGAAGCTAACATTAAATATTTCGTCTTTTGTGTCACAAGATGACAGGAAACAATATATTTTAGTATATTTTCATTTATTGTATGGCTGTACATAAATATCCACTTTTAAATAAATCGTAACTGGAATTTGGACTGATCGGTATGACTTTTAAGGCGTAATTTTTACGAACTATCATTCCTTCGGAACGAAAACGTGAAACCATAATTTAAACATTTTCAATTCATTGTAATTAAGCACAATTTTGGAAACTAAATCTTAATTCACATAGTTGCGAATGTAGACAGAAAGAAAATTAAATCTATGATAAAAATTATACACTTTATAACGGTTTCACTGTACAAGCGCTGAACACTGACGGGACCCAAATAAAATCTAACATTAGATACAACACAAAATTTATAATAATAAAACAACTAAAGGAATACAAAATTTATTCTATTTCAATTAACGTTTTAAAACATTCACAGGGTGATGCAATCAGGGAGTGTAAGGAAGGAAGAATACGAGGTGCACATCTAGTTGCTAAACATTCAGACAGTAGGCTACACGGTTAATAGGGACACACAAAATGCTATTAAACACCAATAAAAATAAGTAGTACGATACCCAAAGCATAGAAATCCCATCGCTGGGATTATTCTGTCCTCTGGATCCTCTACAGTATGCTATCTGAAAACAACATGGAAGTGTTATTTTGGTGTCTTTAAAATTCAAATGAGCCTATGAAAACAGAAGAAGGTTTTCAGAATAATTTGGCGAAAGAGAAAATATTAATAGTGGACTTTCGAAACAAATCGCCGTATTCTATCCATGTTTAGATTAATTACATAAATTCGTATTCGTTTAAAGCGTAGTTATGATTCGTGGATACGAGAATATTTATTTTCATATTCAATACATTCTTGCGGCTGGATGTCAAATGAATAAATAATTAAAAAAACACTGGTTTCTATTGTTATCCTACATTTTTCCTGTTATGCCCACGACAAAATTGCGGTGACTATAGTAAACAACTTGCATGTCTTGTTATCTTTATGTTAGCTATAAGCTGAGAAACCGGCAATGCAAGATTGACTACTTTTGTTATAAATAGCATTATATTGTAATGTCGCCTCTTTACACTTTACAATATAATGCTTTACTCTTTACACTTATCAGCACGTTAAATAGGTAGGGACATTGTTTTTGAAACAGGTTATTAGGAAGGTAAGTTTTTTACTCGTCCTGTTAATTATTAGAAAATTGAGTTAACTTGTCCTCGTCTTTTTATCCACGACAATATAAACGCTTATTTAATTGATTTCCTACTAGTTCCGACTACCCTATCAAACTATTAATTTTAAATTTTATAAATGCTCTATTAATTGATTGGTTTTCAAAATCTTTGAAGTGCTAACTTTTAAAACATTTTATAGGGCAATCATATTCAGGTAGGATAATTTGCACAATGCACATTATTATATTATAATCTTTTTATTTTTTTGTTATTTTAGCACCGAAAAAGTATGATTTAGTTGAACCAATTACCCAGTCGGGCAATACATGCAGTATTTGCCCACCGAATATTTCATTTTAACGCCGATTACAAGGAGGGATTATGGGATCTGAAAGTTCTCTGGTTGCATTTTTTTACGCTGCATACGATCGCATTGTTTCAGCGATATAAGTGATGGAATATTAGAACATTTGTTATTGTGTATTTAAAAATATATTTATTTTATTTATGGATCTCGAAATAAGGTTAAAACTACAAAAAGAAGTCACTTACTACTGACGTTTAGAAAACATGAATAAATATCAATAGAATCAGCAAAAAACCGATGCAGGATGCAGTCACTTACAATGATATCCTGGCCCCTAAGCCGACAATACAATTCCGACGAATACCGACGAACTGGCACTTATGCGGTCAATCATTGCTTATATGAGTAGATCTCATACATCAATCATCTCTGTTTTGGCACACGGGATCTGAGGTAGATACATATCGTAGATACACTCGCCATATTACATCGTAATAATGACTTAAAAACTTAAAAAAAAATTAAATTTTGACTTGAGAGTTATCTACAACAGTTATCTAAATTCGCTACCATATTAATGCTTGGAGGTAATATAGGATTGTCAACTCCATTTTGGCCATCCAGCGCGATATTTAAGGCTTAATTGGCTGATATAACCAACCGACCAACCTACACGACAAAATTTAAACACGGGATTCTGTATGCAGCTGTCGTAATTGAAATACGCACTGACATGCGACAAAATATATGCCGTTGTAATGACGTTGTCATGGGAGCAACTTTTGGATGCGATTTCGATTTCTCCATCCACGCAATCTTGAACATATCACCTTTATAATATTTGCGGGGGATTTTTTTCTCAATCCAGAAAACCAGGATTTTAATATTGAAAATACAAAGTATGCTTTATCAATACGTATTGAAGAAAAGTTATACTAAACGAACAGAATATCTACTCGTAATTCAGTAAGTTATGTAAACATTATATTAGTCAATAATAGCTGAACCTGAAAAAGGTAATATGATAAAAGACATTTGACTTTATTTTGGCATTTTATATTTATTGTGATATTTTTCGGGATAGATATTAATGATCCTCATGACAAGCTGATAATAAAATAGCTGTAAACCCCAATGCAGTGGTGGTTTCCTCTCACAATGAAAAAGGCCATAGACCACTGAATATTATTTGATAAAATATAATAAAAAGGATGAAGAATTAATAAAAACAAATATAAAAATAATAAAATCATTATAATGAATTGAATAAAATAGAAAAACATTTTTTCTTTTCTTTGAGTACAATTTTTTTCAAAAATTCATGTATTCTGCTGCTTTCCAAGTAAACCGGGATCTATCGGTGTTTAAACGCCGTCCGGTCTTATTAAACGGTCAAATGAGTCCAATCTTTGAGCAAAATGTTTTCTAATGCCTCGTCCCGGCATCTGCATTGTCTGTTCTACTGTGAGCAAATAGGCATCAACTTTAGCGTTTTCTCGTCCAGCAGAATGTTTAAAATTGGCGAAATAGTATAAATTTTTACTAACTAAATGCTATCAAAGCACATTCCTCTTCGTTGCCTAGAAAGTTATCCGGAGAAACTTCTTCGTTGAATTCTTAAGTGCTGCTGCTTCAAAACTAAACTGAAAGCTATCGAGGTCGAAGTACTGTCCGGTCTTATAAACGTTCAAAGTGTCGAATTCTCGAGTCTAGTTCATAATTTCCCGTCCAGGTATAAACAGGTCTAGTATCTGTAAAACATCTGTTTTTCTTCAGATGGTTTGTTTGGTAAACAAATTTGGCACCTCTTTATTGAAAGATACGTTTGGGAAAGTTTTAATATTATTTTGTAAACAGAAGATAAGGTATTAATTACAATGTTAGGTATTATAATTTTGTTTCTACCTTTCTTTATTGTAACAAAATAAATATCTGGAGCAGTCAAATGACTGTATAAAATGTATTTGTTTTGTTTTATTTAATAAACTAATCCAATGAATATTTTTTCACAATTCATCGGTTTTGTTCGAACTTTTGAACACCACTTGTTTTGTATTAAACCTAATATTTATAAAATTGTAATTAATATGTTAAATGTGGTAGGTATACAATAAAGATATATGTATAGTCTTTGTAATGACTCGTATAACCTTGAAACCTAATATTCAGCCATTTATTAAATAATATAAGTCTTGCTTTTTGTTTTTTATATTAAGAAATCCATAGTCTTATGATTGCTTTATAATTATTTTTAAAATAATTTCAAAATATACAAACAAACATAAAATAAATATAAAATTGTTTCGAAATAAATTTTCAATTATTTAAAATGTTCAATTATTTAAAATCTTACAACAAATAGTCTTATGACAACACTATGAATAGACATAGACTTAAAAAGAAAACGAATATCTAGAAGCAAAAAAAACTAAAAATCTGACCTGTCTTAGTTATAATAGTAGATAATGTAATTTATCAAATATAAAATGGAAAAAAGAATTTTTGGATATGTTTAATTTTTGGGACAATATTCGCGAATAAAATAACCTATTGGTTCCCAAACACATGTGAAATACTTCGAAGGACAACATGCGACGCCGAACCGCCGCCAAATATTTTACTTCTGCAGTATTGGCAAAGACCGCAGCGATACTTTAGGTATTTAATAAGTGCCAAAATCATTACTTGCTTTTTTATTTGTTTATTTAATCTATTCCTGTCTATTCCTGTTCCCAAACACTCACTCAAAATAAAAATAAAATCTGCAAAAAATAAATAAAAGCTATTTACAATAAAATACACGCTTAAAATGAGAATTAATAAAGGTACTCACCTAAGTCTTCTAACTACCATATAAACTTTGATAATTTCTGTGTTAAAAACTCTATTCTAATAATTCCTAATTCACTATTTACAAACATCGTTCATAACGTATATTTACAGGAGTCAGTTCTTCAAAGGGATGAGTAGAATTTAAAAGAACACTATAAAATATTTTGAAAATCATCGAGAAAAATGAAGCTAACACAGGAGATATAAATTACTTTAACACTTTTAGTAGAGGCGTATTCACTACAGACGACCCTCCCCTGCGGAGCCTAGCGAAGAACTGCGCGAAACGCGTGAACAGCGAGGGTTTCTGTTCTGACGCCAACAGTGCGGAGCGCCGTCTGCCAACCGACCAATAGAAATTTTCCTTTCCTGGGTTGCTTGCATTGTAATACCGACTCACCCTAATGAGATTAATACACTATGAGATAAACATTTTATGCTTACTTTTATATCACAATGCTTTATTTATTTGTACATCAAATGTCGGAGAATTTTTACTAGGTATTACTCCTTTTTTACATAATATTATTATTCGTATATTAAGGATAAGAAGTCTGAGATAAAGACAATAGTAGCTTCGATATTTTCATTAAAATCACAAGTATGCCTGATTTGCCTCTAGACGGTATTTTGGAGAGAATACTTTCATTATATCTGTAATTCTGTACTATATTGAGTAATTGTAATTGCAATTGCAATTTTAGGTTTTAGGTTCTAATTTAAGGAAAGGTCAACTGAATCATTTAAATAGCGAGAAAGATTAAAATTTGAAACATCTTTGTTCATACATTTATAAACTTTTGGTCACGTTATTGTTACATTTTAACTACACAATTATGTTTATAGAAAAACCTTTAAGAATTTAGAATACCCAACTCACATTCACTCCTCAACGAGGTCGAATTCACACCCTGGTCACCCCATTCCGTTACGCTACTCAGATCGGCGGCGCCATACGGATAGATAGGTATATATAACTTTGGGGTTGAAATAAAGTATAAAATCTTTACTAGGCTTTTTGAGCCTACGACTTCTTAGCGTAATAACGTGAAGCTTATTGGGCTAAGAAATAAATATTTTGAAAAAAGTAATTTTACCTACCTATACGCGGCGTAGGTACCTAATTACACTTAACTTATCAATAAGTTTTTTAAATTTCCGCACCAAAGTGTCAAAAATACAAACATTTCCAAGTGTTAAATACCTAGCTATAACGAATTCACCCTCTCGAAATTTGAATGTCAAACGCGATTGTAGGGTAAAACATTGTTGCCATTCGTAATTATTCAGTGTTCCGACTGCATATTTCAGGCCAGAGCAACGGAGATTAATTCAGAGTTACTAGGTAAATAATCCCACTTGTTTCATGAAAGTACCTACCTACATACTACCTTTATTCAATACTAATACATAGCCGACAACAATCCGTGAAGCAGTATGTTCCTAGTAGTTCTTACTTCTTAATGTCTTATTTTCACTTAGTGACGTGTGGTTGCCGGAGATAAAAATATTTCTAGTAGATTGGAGTGCAGGTAAGTTATATGGCTGATGTAGCTGAAGAATGTCTCCGCCATTGTCAGGAGCGGTGACTAATCTAACGTGAGCTGTCGGGATGGAATATCGAGGGACTCGTGGAATAGAGTATTGCAAACTATGGAACGACTGCAGTTGAGATCATTAGAATAATATAGGCAGGTGGAATCATGGGATGGGCTCTGGCTCTGGCTCTATTAAGTAGCGCCTGCTAAAGGGCCATATATTCGCGGGCAGCTAAGGAAGAGACCAATCCAAAGAAGAAGATCCGTCTCAAGATATACGGGACAGCTAAAATTAGAGGACTTGAATTTTCAGGTCACCCACTGTCCACTTTTACTTTTTAACCAACTTCAAAAAAGAAGGTTACCAATACGACACGTATGTAAACTGTATGTAATATTGTCAGAACTGCACAGTATTTCCATATGTTGGTCTATTACGGCGTCCAAAGAAGTATATCAAACATGAAATTTTTTGGAAGCCGTAATAGACCAACATATTATGTAAAAATTGTGCAGTTCTGAGAATATTACATACATATGTACATATACGTTAATAGGTTGGTGACAATATTTATCTTAAATACAAACAGAATACTTAACATCAAAACAAAACACCAACCTCAAAAAATAGTATGCCTTAAGTATGTAACATGATGTTATTTCATACTTTTTTGAAGTCGGTTTAATTTTTTAATAGTACATGCGATACGCGCGACTTAAGTAGCCTTTTATTGCACGCCGTGAAGCTAAACGCCGTGCAATAATAGACAATATTATAGCAAGTGTGACATAAACCCGTCCCGGACTGGAGCGGGCGGAAAGAGAAATAGGCAACTTTGGCACGAAAAAGCGTGCGTAAATTGCGGGTTTAGGTCACACAATTCATTACCGCACCGTGTAGAAATAGGCAACTTAGATCACGAAAAAGCGTGCGTACCTAAATTGAGGGTTTAGGTCACACCGTGAAAATGAAATGAAAACAGCGCAACCATTATTTATTCACACACGATTTTGCAGCTTGGTTAGCCTAAAGTAGATAAAGCTGAGTGTTTATAAACTGATCTCTGCTGCATCCAATTTGCATCCAAGTTTGCATATTCTATTGAAATAGAAACTCTGAAATTGCTCCTGTGTTCTGGTCTAGCAGACTATGAAACAAGTAGGTACACTATAACTGCAGCATTATGTTATTATGGAATGTTGACCGTGAAACCATCTGTGTCCTCAATCGTAGCTAACCAAGATACAAATATTTACCATTTCGTATTTAACCGGTACCTCGGTAGCTATTTATTATTTATTACCTATCGTGATATTATTCGAAGCATCTCAGGATATATAAGATATATATTGCATAATTTGCATACCTTGTACATGAATGTTTTAAATATACAGCCGTCCGGCAGTTTTATATTTAAAATTGTTTAAATTGCAATATTTTTCTCAAGAATATTTTTAACCACGCCTCAAAAACAACTATGATCCTATGCCTCTGAATCCTGAAAAATCGTAGAGAAATATAACATATCCAGTTACTTCTGGTTCCTGAGTTTTTATGGAGATACAGCTCATTAGTCTAGTTCTTATCTTCGGGTCAGTGATCGAGTACCATCAGTATCAGAGTAAATGGTATACTACATACATATAATCGAGAATAAAATTTAAGAACCCACGACTTCTTCGACATAAAATTTTTAGTTGAACTTTTTTAAACTTGATCTATATCGTGGTACTCTTTGATTCACTTAGCCTGTGCTAGATTTCGCTGAAGAAAAATACTCTAATTCTTTCATCTTTGGTACTAGTTACATTTCTTAACGTGTGCTGCCATCTGTTTTATCAGATACGCACTAAGTTTGTGAACAATAACAAAATCACAAAGGTGCGCAAGAGCATTGAACTTCGTCAGGCAGTTTAAGTGTCACCCTGTACAGATAGATGGCACTACTGTGGCATTGATGATTGTTAATTAATGTAGTAGACATACCTATAATATTCAGTCATTGAATATTAAAATTAAATGATAATTTACCTTCTTAGATATTACGAGATACCTTACTAAAACTTTCATTAGAATAAACTCTCTTAACAATATAAAGATCAGTAATTTTTTTTTATAAAATAAATATTGGAAACGACTTCATACTAAAAATTAAGAAATAATTTTACAGATTTAATTAAATCTCTTTGTAAAATTACATAGGATAGATACTATCTTATGTAAATCGAGGTACCCTATCACCATCAAAAGTATTTAAGTATCTAAAGAACAAACTTTGGTATCCCGTTGAGTCCAGCCCAAAGCTCAGACCAAACGTCATAGTCCATTCGGATCTAAGTACCTATAAGGCTTTTTACAGGTTCTTCTAACTCTATGCTCTAGTTTCAACAAACCTTGTACCTAGCAATAGTAGCAGAACACTATGTAGAATGTAGAACATCAGGTGATTGTTGTATGTTATTTTTTGTCAAGCTTGTTTAATGGTTGACATTGTAGGAAACTAACTACGTGCTTCGGCCTCGGCGAACTGAATCTTCTCTCTTATAAGCCGGACGGCGAACACCTACGAGTATGTTGGAAACTGCACCACATGTATCATTCGTAAGCAAGCTGATTGTTGAAATAATTCTTACGTTTTAATACTAGCTTCTGCCCGTGACCTGCCATCTTGGCTCCAGAATAAAGGGATAAAAGTAAGATGATGATGATTTATTTATCACCAGTGATTTATCCTCATTAAGTTGAAATGCTATCTTCTAAATTGTATGCAGATTTTTCTTACCATTATGCGTAAAAGAGTTCCAATCATCCATTCATCCTGACAAATTAACTATGTCAGCCAAATAAATGAAGTAGTATAATCTCTGAACACTAGCATAACTAGCATTTTTTACTGGCCATGGCACATGGCACATGGACATGGCATGGACAGAATCCGTCGGTTTATATTTCATAATTTAGTGCTCTTTTAGAATGCTAACTGAATGCCAATCAACCAAATTTGACTCTTTATGAGAATGGCCGTTTTTCCATTAGCCGGCACCGGCACGGCGCCGACGCCGGGGCAGCAAGATTCCCGGTCGTGCCGGTCCGGCAAAACTGCATGTGTGCTGTAGCCGTGTGCGTGTGTATGCGCGGGGCGGGTAGGGGGACGAGGTAGCCTAAAAGTGACTTCTTCAAATATCTCGAAAACCGTGGAATTTTGGATTGAGCTCCACATGGCTTAAATGATTGCTTAATGATACTTTCCTTTAGTCTCTTAAACTGTATATCTACGTTGACCTTGGTCACGTAAAAAACTACAAACGGCATAGTTTTTTACTCGCTGAGAAAGATGAGATAGTAAAACCATCACAAAAACGCGTCAATGAACCACAGTAACCTTACGAGTATGTCATCAGGTTAATAGAATAGTCGTTTCGCATTCACTAGCGAGATTTTTAATAATTTATCGACTTAAGCAATACTAGATTGACCATTCATAGGGCAGAGAATGTCAGATAAGCTTGGACTTTGAACTTATGTTCATGGTGTAGTCCAGTGGTTTTAAGCATTCTATGAATTCTATCTGTCGACGCAGAAGGTTCTAGATACTCCTGCTGAGCATTGAGGTACGTTTCTTTTGAGTCACCAACGGACCTCGTGTAAGAAACCGAATCCTCAGCTACTGGGCTTACACAAAATAATTTAAAGGTACCTACATACAATTATCCAATTAAGATTTTAAGTAGGTACTTATTACATCCACGCTTTCTTTAGCCCTCGAGCAAAATATAAAAAATATTTCATCGTAGAATCATTGCGCCATCATGTACCTACATGTACTGTTATAAATTATACAATAATTTTAATGTCAGTTTGGCCTTTTAGAGCCCAGTTACTTTGACCTTTGAGTGGTCACCTAGTGGTCGAAATTCGATCGACAGGCATCTCAGGCAAGTTTCTACATGATATTTTTCGTCACCGGTTTAAATAGGTGACATTAAAATTTAATCTTTTGGGAATGCAATTTTTTTATAACTTGGCAAAAGTCATTGGAGAGTGCCATAGAGATTTGATCTCAAACTTCTTGATCGGCGGCATAAGGGCTTGTTAGTCAAGTTATCTCAAGTTTTATGTATCACAGCAAACACACAATATATTTCCAAAATGCCTGAAATATATTATACAAAGGTAGTGATATTTATTCCAATTCCATTTTATAAATGACCGACCTCGGGTTCCATAACTACAAAACCCTGAATGAAAATCTTGATTGAAAAAATTGCTAAAATTAAATTTAACACAGTGAAATATCATAAGATCGCCGTTAGCAAAGAAGACATGGCTAAATGGTAAGTAAGATGACATCCCGAGTTGTCTAAGTTCACATCAGAAGGAAATACGTCGGCTAGAGGTCGTGTGAATTGACGTAACCACAGAATAGGTCAAAACATCATTGGAATATAGTCTTAGTACCACGAATAAACCGCCGGTACTCTCATACATAAGAGTAATTACTCTTACGTATTCTATTCACGGTGGGTTTCATTAACTTAGCCTCATTTATGGATAGTCCTACCACATTTTGGTAGCTTTGTCAGTAACCCATTAATGACCCACTACAGGGTCGGGTCTCCTCTCACAATGAGAGCTTTGGCTGAGCAATTGGTAGCTTAAGTGTTCTTAATTTAAGAAAAGAGCTGGATTTCGCCTAGAAGTCAAAATTTAGTACGTCTATCATTAACCTACTGTAGTTGTTAAGACCCAAGACTATAATTATCCGGTGGTTCCTATTGAGATAGTTCTGTTGTTCTGTTAATTATTTTTCCATTAGGATATGCTATAAATATTGAAGACGTGTTTACCAGTGGATTGTTTTTCGACCTCTAAGATTAATAACCTCTCTGATTATTTGCTCAGATTAATCGGCACCGGATGCGAGCTTCCGATCGCATCCGGCAGAGCCTAATAGCTTATGATCTTTATCAGGTATTTCATTATTTTTGTATAGCTTTACCAGCTAAACGAGCCTAACTACTCGTGTTAATTGTCTTTGATCAGTTTTGATATATTTATAACGTGATTCCCTTTAGATTTTAGCACAGAATACATAATAGTTGATTTAAGGATAAATTTTACGTTTTGACTGTTCGTTAAAGTAAAGTACTAGTCAGTTGACTAGTAGTCATAATTAGTACCTATAGGTTCGTGGCGTGGCCGGCGAATTTTGGGCGCCACGAAAAAGTGTAATTATTATTTCTAAGTTACGTTTTTTTTATAAAAACATCTTAGTATAATACTTTGAACATTAATTTTACAAGACTAAGGTTTAATTCATCAGACAAGAATTATCGACGTCCTCATAACTCGCCGCCAATAAGTTGCGGTATTTTTCTATAGGTGTGTCGTCTTCTTCTTATGTTATTAGCTTCTTGGTGATAAAATAATTTCATGGTCTTCGGTAAAGTAGCTTCCATGTCCATTCTCTGAGCTAATAATTAGTAATTCTATGCATAATTAAAGTGCTAGTCTCAATACGAGATACGAGTACCGTAGGATCCTATTAGAAGATGTGATTTACATGTCTGTATAGCAACATAATAAAATATATCTTGCAAACGGTATGATTGTGACTAGACTAAAACGAGCATTGAGTCTATTTGATAGTCATGCTACCAGCATAATGTTTAAACGAAGACAACTGATATACCGAAAAACTATAACCCCATGTCCTATTACCATGTCATTTTGTTGCATGTCAGTGCGTGCTTCAACAGCTTTACAGAGCGCTGTGTTAAATTCTGTCGTGTTGGTTGGTCAGTCAGTTGGTAATGTTAGCCAATTAGGAAAAGGCGTTTGAACCGTGATATTGTTAACGCTATTTACATTCAGGCGTCTTTCTTTTTCAATGTTAATTTATGTAATTAAACGCAGATCTGCACATTACGGCTCTTCGGACGTGTAGTTGCCTACAGTTTCTCACGAATTATTATTTAATGATCACTTATGTAACCAGTTAGTATCCGGAAAATCTTCACAATTTGCGCAAGTGTTATTATCTACTACTCTTTTAAGTTTTGTAGCCGCGATGTTTACATCGTACAAGGTATTACTTTAGTATACCTTGCCAGTAACCCATTAATGACCCACTACAGGTCGGGTCTCCTTCTCGTAATGAGAGGGATGTAGGCCTTAGTCCACCACGCTGGCCTACTGCGGGTTGGTGGACTTCACATACCTTTGAGATTTTTTTTTTTGTGAACTCAGGCATGCGGGTTTCCTCACGATGTTTTCCTTCACCGTAACAGCAGGTGATATTTAATTTTATAAAGCGCACAACTTTTTTACAAAGTCATTGGTGCGTGCCTCTAGGATTCGAACCCGGACCCCTCGATTCGAGGTCGAATTCAAAATCTACTGAATCGAACACCTATAATTCTTACGAATTTAAGTCTTTAAGAGATGTGCATGCATTCTATTCATTATAATTATATTCAAATTGACTCTTGAATCACACCCGTACGTGTTGTACCAACGTATATATACGAGTATATCTCGTGCTCCGATCTCCTAGATTGAAATCTGCAATGATGTTTACTCAATACTAACGAGAACTAGCGAAAACATCTTAACGTGTGTAAAGGGGCGGGATGCATCTCAAACAATGATAATGGTTGTTTTAACGGAACTCTGTCATTATGCGCAGATTATTAGCGCAATTTTTTTACTAAATTACCTTAATACATGTTGCTTTATGTTGTACTCGTAACTGCTGAGTTATTCCATTATGCCGTCTTTCCATGAAGGGAAGCAGCGTGGTAAAATATGTGTGGTAGGTTGCTGCTGTCTATTGTATGAACAAGCAAAAGACAAAACACTCGAATTGCATATCAAGATTTTTAATTCAATATATTTCTAATGAAACTAAGAATTTTTTATACCTATTCAATAGTAGATTTCCAAAAATATCTATGAAGTCACGAGTTTAAGGCCTTATCTTGCTGACATAACCAACTAACACGACACAATTTAAACACGGTTTTGTATGGAGCTGTTCATTATGAATTTTATAGTGCACATGCGACAAAAGTTTTGGAATGACATTGAAATTTTGCATGCGTCTTGGCAATTAGGACTGGGGGTGTGACCACGCCTTCTACTACTAATAATTATTATATTAATGAACTTGAAGAACCATAACTTAAGTTGGCTCCATTGTAGACAATAGATTTAAATTTTACAAAGCTCTAAGAAGATAATATACTTAATCATTCTTTTATTAACTGTAATAACGTCTTCTTTTAAGTACTAGCTAACCCAGCAGGCTTCGCTCCGCCAAATAAAGAACAAACAAATATTTTAAAAAGAAGCTTATTCACCCTCCAGACGGTTAAATATCCATACAAAAAATTATCAACCATCTCTCCTTTTTCAATATGAAAGAAATAAGAATATTCCGCAATGAAAAGTTACCCATATTCCTCTTGAATGTGACTATCATAAACAAATCTAAATCAATACGTTCTAACAAACTGTAATGTGTAATGTATTAGCTGGCTCGGTAGGCATCGTTAGGGCATAGCCCTATTTTTTTTGATTCTTCCAAGATTCATTCCAACGACACGTCTTAATATCCAGCCATCTTTTCAGCCCTTCCTTCTCATTTTCAGCCGTTTGTAGTGCATTTCTGGACATGGGCCTCCTCTAGAAATAACTTCAAGTACTTTTTACTTCCAGGTGTAACTTGAACATACCTCCTCGGTGTCTCGGGATGGGTGCAAACAGCTGCGACACAGTTTTACACTATTGCAGCTGTTTACGTACAACTAACTATTGTAATATTCTGTTAATTTGTTCAATAAAAATCTTAAAAATCTTTAAAAAAAACTTGCAGCAGGTGACATTTAATCGGGTTGAGTTTTCAAACATAACTATGTCAAAATCAAATGTTATTTAAAACAAAAACACTAAGGAGTATTGATATCATCTTCGATGCAAAATAAACTTCTATCCCTTTCTAAACCCGTTCGGCGAAGAGTTTCAATAAAATATGAATTACATCTTCCATTAAGTCTTTTAAAGAATGGTTATGCAAATTTTTAAAAATTGAAAAAAAAATTGTTCATAAAATAAAACAAAAATGTTAGTTGTGGACAACCCTTATCACTTAGGGGTATGAAAAATAGACAGTAGCCGATTCTCAGACATAATGAATATTCATTCATTTAAAATTTCATAAAAATCGATCAAGCCGTTTTGGAGGAGTATGGTAGCTAAAACTGTGACATGAGAATTTTATATATAAGATGATGATGATATATAATGATATAATTATCATATGATATGATATGATGATATTATGATTATGAATACTTAACCTTACACATTGTCGTACTTATTACTTTACATAATATCACTAACCTCCTACCGTTTTTTGGTTCCTCATACAAACTAACAAACAGTGCATCGTGACCACTAGACACTTGGAATTTCCGATTGTGTTTTACTGAAATGTATTCAGTAACGTAATTGTAATATAATTTAGTCGTGAGAGCTTAGGCAGAGACCTCGAAGCTTTTGGATTAATTTCTTACAATACTTTTAGTGAATTGACTACTTCTTTACTTTAGGGACTGAGACCAGCTAGCGACTTAACATAGGCTCCATGAGTAGTTTGTAGTTACATGCCGGTTTGATAATAATTAGCATTTGGGCTATATGGTAAAACCATTGATCCACAACCCTTTACTCCAAAAGGATTAGTAACGGGCATTAGAATTAATATTAATGTATTCAATTCAGTAATAAAGCACAAGAACTGCAGCGATTATCCATATATTTTCCTTTTTCTAACTAAAACATAGGTACTTTATTTTAGTATATTAGTAATTAAGCACAAAAGTTGCCGCCATTCTCCATCTTTAACCATTTTCTTTCTAAAATATTCTCAAGTCGTACGGAACCCTGCAATTAGTACTTAGCAGTACGAAACACTCTGCAGTTTTTATCGCAGGCCATAAATCAAACTATATAGGTACTTAGTTTGAGAAGTCTGTATGTTTTCATCCGCCTAGTGAAAGTCCAATGAATAGCATGTGAGATAATCTCATACACAGGTGATATAGGTATCTAGGATTATATTTAAGCACTAAACGTGGCATTCATATTTACGTAATGAAACCTGTTCAGCTCGGCTCAACGATGCAATATAAAGCCGAAAATCTATTGTTGGCTCCGATTGGTACTAATAAGGATTAAGGATACGAGTTACACAAATGTTATCTTATGTTTGTTGACGATTTATTTTATGCAATTGCGCCTGTACGGGATCTATCTAACCTATGCGAGTTGCCCGTGGGAGTCCATGGCTTGCAGGGACCACTCAACATTAGTACTACTAAAAAACTGAATTCGTAGGATAAAATGAACTGAAGACGAATGGATTTAAAGCACTTTTTGGATCAAAAATTTTTTTCTATCGACAAAAACAAAATTCGATTCGGAAACCGAATAAAAAAGTAATTTCCGAAAAAAAGAATGGAATTTTTCATAATTATACTTATTTTGTTGTTAATATTCTGGAAGGGTTTGGTTCATAACGATTCGATTCGTCGATTTATCAATAACTATGCGGATTTCTTTGACTGTAACCTGATAATTGTCAGAATTATAACAGTTGTTCACTAAAATTTATTTTAGCAGTCCGAATACTATCGTCAAAATATTCGTTTATCTAATGTGTGCCATTAGTATGGGAAGATTTCAGACAGACATATCATATACTAATGACTGATGTTCACCGTACGAATACTTTAACGAGTGTTCATTCTCACGGCACTGATCTAAAATCAACGCAAAAAAAATCGCAAGCATAAGCTGCTGTTTGTAAAAGCATGACAAAGAGTAATAAATAGAGAAAATTAGAAAAAAAAGACCAAAAGATTAGAAAAAAACAGTATAAAGTCTGTATTAATGTCGATTACTCCTGTGCTCCTTATATTATATAAGCTTAGATATTGAGTGGGTAACTACTTAGGTATATCGGCCGCATACGTCGATCATCGGCGTACTTACCTATATGTCCTCATAGACTATTGGCTTATGTAATAGCCACGATGTTTTGAAACTCGCGTTAAGCTCACCGACTACCAGGTCTTCCAAGTGTTTGATCACCACTTCTGACAACTGCCGGCTTATTACAGAATGGGGTTGTTTGGTCATCACTTATAGCAATATTTACCTAATAGCTTCTGCAATAGTATATTAATGTTGTTTTTATACTTACTCACATTTTAGCAATATTGACACATCACATGTTTCTTCAAAAGAGACAAAAATGTAGAGTAGTGCGGTCGGAGAAGCCTCCCTTTCGATTGCGTAAGGTTGCCTACTTTAGTCCTTTGCTTTCTTTTTGGCTTCGCTCAAAATAATATTATGCAGCCGTACTTTCGCCATTCGCCATCAAGTGCACTTACGAAGAAAGCAGCGGGAAACCGCCCAGGACCGAGTAGAATGGCATCAATAACGTGGATAGCTGTGGACTACGAAGGCAGAAAACAGAAAGAAACACGATAGCCGGTAAATTAAATTAACCCGCCGTGATGTAGGTACGCTGATGTCTGTTGGTTGCCAATGAAATGCCATAGTTGAGTGCTGCTGTGATTTAAGCCCGGATCTTTAATAAAGAGTCTGACGGTAGCCACTGGGAACACAGCCGACATTTTTGCTAAATTTCAAATCGAAACAAATTGCTAAACCGGCATGTTGTGTATACCTAGACAATTAATTTGATCGATTAATTTGCATACCGCGATTAGGTCCGTGTTCTACGAGCGAAATGTGTTTCCAAATAAAATTGCAAACATGTTTACAGCTGGTGTGGGTCTAACATGTGAAAGAGGCTTAGTTCGACCCACAAATTAATTTTATAAACGTTATTTTGTTAACCACTAGCCACTTAGCCTCTTGCCTGCGACTTCGTCCATGATTTGATATTGACGGTTGACTGATATCGATAGAAAACCTGAATCGGTGAGGAGTAATTAAGTTTCTGCAGCTGTACCGTTCCGTCTGTATTTCGTTCACAAATCAGTCCTAATGTCAATTTGCGCAGTTAAGTGAGGTAGTGCACGATCGTCTTACTTGGCGTGGTTCCAAATGACTAAGTTAAATGAATGGACATCAAACAAATATTACATTCACGATTAGTCCAATTTTCTCTCACGACACGTAGTTTTACATATGTTTGCGCGGAATACATTCAGAATTATGTGATTTCGCGCATTTACGGTTTGAGGACGTGACGCCTTGGCTTAACACTACATTTATTTAAAATCATTATTTTTACGACATTGGTTCATTATGGACTCATTTCAAACATTTTATTTTTATTTATTCTTCATTCTTTCTTCTTCTATTATTAAATACGTTAAGTTATTAGGCTCTTGCCTAGATTGAAAAATGTTCTACGACATACCAGAAAGATTTCGCATTAGTGATGAAAATTTGGTTGTTAGGTAACCATGCCATTTGGCGTAATAGCGTGATCGTTTTAAAACTTTAGACAAATTAATCTGCTTCCCTTAATAAGAGTAGGTACACACAATCGTTAATAATGCGATTAAACTTAACTTCATTTTAGAGTAAGACTTTCTTTTATTAGCTGATAAACTGGTATCTCTCCCGCAATTTTTCCTATCAAATTGCTTATTGTTTACGAAAATTATTATCAAGGACTTAGTTAAACGACACTCTATAATTAGGACAATAACCTTTTTTAATAAATTTTGAGATTTAGCTCTATACATAGGGTTCAGATAGTAGGTAACATAAAAAACTAATAGAAGAAGAAATAATAGAAGCCAGATCAAAAATTACGTCGTTATTGTACAAAGAGCTTATGAATTTCAGCGGATTTTCTTTGTGCACGTCCCATCGATATTCTCCCAAAAGATGCTGTAACAGTAGTGTATTTGGCTTTTGTATTCAGTATAATCGAAAAATAAACGAATACAATCGAATATAAATATATTAATAGAAGTACGAGTACGTACCTACCGGTAATGGTACATAGTACAGAACCGTAGTTTTCTTTGATTTTCTTACTGAATATATTTTTGATACGATGAACGCGGGTGTAGGTAATTTGTTTCTCAAATGCGGCCATCTTTAGATAGTAATGTTGATAAGTTTTTTTAAAGAAGTTTTCAGCGTGGCTTCTTCTTTTAGCAGTTGACATTTTATTTTACATATCGCAAAATTATCGATGTAAATATTTCATTTTCTTCCGATTCATTACTGCAGTAACCAAGCCTATTAGTATTCAATGACTTCCTCCCTATAAACGTTCCTCAATTCCAGCGTTCCTGTTCCCAGGAGGCGGTTCGGAGGCAGGATGTCAAGGTGTTGAATATGCAAACAGATCGTTGCAGTTAATTACATTATTCCTTGGCACCGTGGAACTGCTCCAAGGAACATGCAACGCAGGGGAAGGGAACGCAGAGAACATCGAGAGGATACTCATTTCGAACAATTAAACTAAGAAATTATAATAGCCGAGTAGCTAATAATTCGGCCTCTTACTTGGAGGGTCCCAGTTAAAATGCCAGTAGCACACAACAATATTTTTATGCATATAAATGCTGACTACATCTTCTAATATATAAAATTCTCGTGTCACAGTTTTCGTTGCCATACTCCTCCGAAACGGCTTGATCGATTTTGATGAAACTTTTTGTGCTTATCCGGTATCTATGAGAATCGGCCAACATCTATTTTTCATCCCCCTAAATGTTAGGGGTAGTCCACCCCTAAATTTTTATTTTATTTTTTAGACAAAATTTTTAATTTCAATTTTTTTATGATACAACATACAAAAATACATACAATCCTCAATTTTCACTCTTCTACGATCAACCCTTATTTTATATGGCAAAACAATGTCTGCCGGGTCAGCTAGTAATATATATGAAAAAGTAACGCTATCCATCTGTGACGTTTTCATGGAAAAACTACGAAGCCAATTGTGACGAAATAACATTTACGGATTTACATTTATGTTAGTATTGGAAATGACATAGCTTAGTATGTCTTTCCACCATCACCTTTTTTAACTCTCAGGAGTTTCAACCTTTTATGCTTAGCTATCTTTTACGATTAGCTTCCTTGCAAGTTAGAATATTAATTATCACTTAGTTACTTTTATTTACGACTATTTTTACTGTTCATTATAATATGTTGAGATTTCAGTTGCAAATTACAACACGTGAACGTGAACTACAGACGTGGTCAACGGCACGCAACAACTAAAAGTTAATAATTATTCCATCGCAGTGCGAACCCTTGCGGCGTCTGTAAAGTTCAAATACGGAGGGTTGCGTAGCATTTCTTTCTGTGAATAAATTTAACAAAACATGTGCAGTTCGTATTCACAATGGGTCCCACATTTGACTGTCTAAACTTGACATCATTTGACGTCATCGGTCGTTTAAATAGTTTATTGGCAAACGATGGTCCTTGCGCTTTACTTTCGGTGTTTGTTTACACTGTACCGACGTAAATAAATAATACACCTGCCTTTGTAAGATACCTTAATCTGTTTTTACACCTGCACCTACTGCTACTGTTTTATTTCGACTTTGATTGGACTAAGTATTAAAAGCTGATACAGATTCGTATGGCCGATGTTCACTATTCCGATTAACCAACCTACGCAAGCTGATTCGATTCTTGCAAAATATAATAGTATGACCTCAAATAATGTTCGTCTTCAACATGGTTACACTAGCACTTCAGTATTGAATAAAACGCTGCGCGCTGTTGCAAATCAAAATAACTTATTGTGGCATCTATTTAATTATAGTTCCTTAACCATGCAGGGTTTCTCAATCTCATGCCTCGTGACATTAATTGTATGAGAAACACAATAATTATTATTTTATGGTACTATGGGGGATGTCATCGAACCAATTGTGAAAATCTCCTAGTGTGGTAAGCACCTTTAAATGTGTTGTACCTACTAGGTAATAAAAAAGAGTACATACATGCCTCCCTCCAACTTGTTGGACCGACGACCGAAGGAAAACTGCGGGTAACCGTGGATAACCAGGACGGGTGGAATGGCAATGACTAAGGAGGCCTATGTCCAGCAGTAGACTTCCAGGGTTTGATGGGCAGATATGTTACTTAGTTTCAGTTGGAGATTACCTACAGTGTAGGATCCACATAACTAATAACCGTTCAAACGAGTTGGGCAAAGCGGTCAGTGTTGCAATTATTAATTATTGCAACAATTTAATATCGTGTTATACATTGATGCTTGAATAATTACTGCTTCTTATAATCCATGGCAATTGCTTTGCATGGATGTGAGTGTTGTATGTTTTAGAAAGATTATGTTATACAATCTTTAACTTATAATTTGTGTAATTGTAACGTTATGGCAAACAATTAACTTAGCATTTTATAACGCATTATACCTAAATATGCCCGTCAGACATTTTTACCTCCAGCGCTGAAATGAATTGTTATACATAATTATATGATATACGGTAAAGCCATTGTAGTTCGCCTGAGGAAGTACGTTAATGAATTGCGGTTGCTGGAAATAGTTTCTTTAAGGCAAACATCTCAGTTTTCATGCAACCTCATACAACCACAGATAGGAGTTTTACTCTATTTGAAGTTGAACGTAACTGTCGATAGGCCTATGAGGACTTAACATCCGTTAGTCTGCATGCCCGGTAGCTGCTCATAAGCAATAAAGAAGCCGGCAACACACTATCCATCCTCTCCATGGGAGGTAGGTATCTCCGTCCTTCGTAAGAGTGATACTTTGATAATATTGTCATTACAGCAACTTATTGGCACGAAACCAAATAGGAATGCTTCAAGTCTTCCTCTGTTAGACAGACCAGTGATATAAAAATATATCGCTACGGTCCGCTGCGGTAGTACGCAGTGGATTGTTTATCTTCAGCGTCCAATTATCGTTACTCTCACCCTCATGCGAATTACAAGGAAGGGTGCATCCCTTCGCTACACGGGCTCATATATCGATCGGCCAATAGGTAATGAACAAATGACCAAAGTAGAAAGCACTCGAAACACCCGAACGAAAACAAGTATCTAGAAAAAATATGTTGACGATATGAAATTTCATATCGTTCCCTAAAAATATTATGAATTTGTGCTTCACCAAAATTGGCAACTGACAATGATGTTCGAGCCGAAATATATAAATCAGACATCTATGCGCGTTAGAAGCAGAATTTTTCAGAAGCAAAAGTTTAGGGGAACGTGTCTGGCGATGAGAGGGAAAAAGAAAAATTCTAAAACCACAATTTTTATTAGTTCAAAACTAGCATCTAAGTCCTCAGTTGAATTTTCAAAATGGATGTTTCGAATTGAGCATATTATTGTCCGATTAAATAATTATCTTTAGTATTAAAACGTGTCATCATTTTTTAATATCAGGCCATCAATCACTTCCGTCATCCATCTTCCATTTGATCATATTAGCTCGAAGATTTTAGACAATTGGATTATGATTAGTGCTCATTAGTATGCAATTTTTGTATCAGAACAATACCATCAACAAACTCAATAGATACGAAAAATATCTATGGTAGAATTTTTTGTCGTATCCATTACTTAATAGTGCCTACATATCTTTCCTAAGCAAGTGACCGTCGCTACTACCCCGCCACCCTGCACAGATGCCACCCTTCCCTAAGGGATAGGTACTCCCCACAATAGACAGAACTCAGACCCGAACGAGACTAATAGAACATTCGAGTGATTTGCTAAATAATTTGTTTGGATCTTATTTTGGAATAAACATAATAGATACGAGTTCCTTAATTATATTTCTGTCGTGTAGGCAGTAGGAGATATATTATAACACAGATAGAACTGCTAAGAGTAGATAGTTCACGGTTACCTTCACGCTTTTTCAAGTATGTACCTATGTAGTACACACTTCCGAAGATACCTTGAGATTATCAATAGATCGTTGACGTAGACGGCCCGTATCTACGAATCCGCAAAATTAAGTCTTCTTCGGGCATAACATATTATGTGGGTCTCCCAACAGTGGGTCATAAAGACCAAAAGAAACTGAGATAAAAACGAGGAGCAGAAAACAATAATTTGTGAACCCTCTTACATCTTACAAGAATACAAGTTAATGGATAGTCTTTAACTGAATTCCTGATAACTATAATATTTAAATACAAGCTTCAGACTAGACCTTATACATATCAATTTCAAATTAATAAGAGATTTAATTTACTATGTTCAACTGATTTAATAACTAACAACGCTCAATCCTCTAAAATGCTAAATTAATTTCTTCGAATAGATAATAATGATCTCAAACATTTCGGTTTGCAATTTAATACTCATTGAATACACGGGTCTAGGTACTTTGAACTAAGATATTGTTGAGTTCATGCACTGTCTACCAGCCACGTTATTGTGGTGATAGTGCCCTCTAAAATCATTATCTACTATTTGTAGGTGAATTTAAGAACATTTCTCGAGAAACTTTATCTTTCAGACCAACAATATCTTTATTGGCTTGAAGTGATTTTATATTGTTGCGAAGTGCTCTAAAAAAACACAATATTGTTGTTTCTTTAGAATATTGAAAGCAAATATTATTCATTGGAGGACTAATGTTTATTACTATGATAAACTTAGTTCATATCTTGATGTACGTATTTGCTGCTATATTAAATACCCATATAAATACCTAGTGCAGTCGTCTGTTGCTTATTCAGTATTCTACTTGACTCAATCAAAGGACAATATCTCATCGCCAATGACTCTAGGTTAACCGAACTCCGGATATTTGCGTATTTTCTAGCACTTTTGTAACATTTGTAATTGCTCATCCACAAAGATTTAGCTAATTGCCACTGATTTATTTAAACCGTTACCTTTGAAATTAACTCTCTCTTCTCGTCTCTGTAACGGACTATTATTTTGCTAATTGTCTTCAACCCATTATTACCTACAAAAGATCCGACAGTCTTCTTTCTATCGATATGAGGCCAAGGGTCGTACAGTCGTACAGTCCACCATTGTGGCCAATTACGAGTCGGGGAGTTGACTCAAAGTCAATTGAGATACTTTTAGTGAACTGTCAAAAACGAAAATTGACGTCATAATCCGGGTTCTTCATACTATAAGACTCGGCTTATGACGTCACCAAAAATTTAAGTCAATTGTCTTAATTATTGTTGTTTTCGCACGCAATAAAAAATTAAAATTAAATATTAATTAAAATTAATTAAGATTAATTTAAAATTAATTCACGCATTTTTAAAGGTATTGGAGGTTAAGCTGAGTTTTCGGATGTTATTGAAAGCAGTCTTTCCCAGACCAGAAACAGAAATTTAAGAGTTGACAAGAGGTTGGGTTGTGGTGGATTGTAGGCGAGCCTGCAATCATCGTCAACTGATCAGTAGACTCACTGCAGGGTTAGATTTCTCTCAGAAAGATGGATATTACTTATATAGATGACCACGTTGGTTTTAAATAAAAGGTAGTTGAAAAATTAAATGTAGTGGAAAAAGTTAAGACCTTAAGCTTTCGAAAATTAGTAAAAATTAGTGTTACATTTGCTTACTCTTTGTCCCGTTAAAATGATGCAGCAATTCGTAAAATGAAGATTTAATTTAAAAATAGCACATCACAGCACTCCCTGAATTAATATGTAGATATGTTGATGTCATTATCATATTGAAATATTACACAACCTCGATGTCGGAATGAGGCACATTTTATGACATTACTCATTTCGTTTAAATATTAATATTATAAACGAGAACTACACGTACAACAAAGTAATCACAGTAACCTATATTTAAGATTTTTAATCTTAATAGTAAGGCAACTTCTCGAATGAGGACAGTCACCCAAATACCATTATTCGTACATACATACTAGAGTTAGTGTTTAATTTTAAATAATCATATCATTTTATAAAATGTTTTGTCCTGAATGACTGAGAATCAACCCACAGCCTAAACCACTGACCGTAGAGACCTGAAACTTGGAGGGTGTGTTCTTTGTATGACGTAGGCATCCGATAAGAAGGGATTTTCCGAAATTCTACCCCTAAGGAGGTGAAAAATGGGGGAAAAGTTCGTATGGGATGATGTGATTCCTTTATCCAATCTATTTCGAATTTTGCATAAACATTCTTTAACAGAATTGAAGGAAGTAAACAATCTAATTTAATTTAATTATGTATTACGTGTGAGATACATTGTGCTTTCATGCGATGATCAAGTCAATCTATGGATATGGACCTCACAACTTTTACGGTGCAAGAAGTGAGTTGCGAGACTTGGGTTTTTTTACAAGTTACCTATGTTTTTGATGGCATATTTTATAACCTTAGTCTGCTAAGATAGGAAAAAAATACTATTTGAAAAAAAATACTATTACTCGTATATAGAAGGTAGCGGAGGGTGGGAAGGGGAACAGTTACTTAGTGCTTACTAAAAACGGAATCGAGTGCCGGTTTTTCACAGTTAAGGCTTCTCAATCGTAACTAATAAGTTTAAGTTGTTTGGATTTTCGAATTTATAGGGGAGGTGAACATCATTTGCGGTGAAAGTTTCTGAGAAAAAAAGCTAATATTAAAATAATTTAAGGTAAATAATAACTTTGGATAGATAGGCAAAATTACTCTGGCAGAGCGAAGGCCGAAGCCTGGCGGATAGCTAGTTATTTATCATGATCAAGTAACAGCGAGAAACAATGTGGTGTTAATTAGGTAGGTACGTGATGTTAAGAGCGCACAGCAACCCAAAGACGCCAAATTTCCACAACAAATAAATTCCTGCCTTCATGGCGTGTTATAAATCGTTTAATGTAAGACGAAGCTCTACAAGGCTGACATTAACATGTTAGCACGTTTAACTCGATGTGTCTTATTTAGGTATATCGGAGAGCAAGTTAGACCCAGCAGTCTTTAAACATCGTCGAAGGCTAAAAAAATATCCGACACGAGTAGGCCACGCCACTAAGCAGTGATGCAGCGTGGTCTATGTTCTCGGACTGTCCATGTTGAGGGATGAGACCCATGCATAAGGGTCAATTTAGGTGCAAAAGGAGCAATAAATAATACTTGGTTGCATACCAAAAGGTATTATTCATTGCTCTACCGTGCGTCAATGTCAAAATTTATTCGTACAACTTATCTGACTATCCTCCTCAACCTACATGCGACAGAATGCGACTCTCAACTTGCGTAAAACTAATGTGTTTTAGATTACAGTATAACATCACTTTATTCGCTGCGTATTGAAATACATACGATACTACCTACTCGTATATGAAGTTGGAAAAAACGTCAAATCATTACCGTGCGAAGTAATGTTGTCAGAGTAATTTACGAAACTTTGTATGTTTCGAAAACGAATGAAGTGTTATTGAACACAATTTATAAATAATAAGTGTATTATGTAATAGAAAAAGGCTAAATATTATAATTATTGTGATTTTGGATACGACTTTGCAATTTATTAGCATTAAATATTGTTTCTTTTCTTACAAAGAATCTCAATTGTGTTTTAATTGAACTGTCGTCCAAAACACCACGAAAACACAATTGTGAAGACAATTGTGAAAACTTGGAAAGTTATGTATAAGTGATATAGATGTGAGGAATAGCTCTTATTACCGACTTCAAAAAAGGAGGTTATCAATCGACACGTATGTACTCATATGTAATGTAATTTCGGAGGTATATCCCATATCCCAACGGAAGATAATAATATGGAACACGAATCGGCGACACAGGTCGGTTTCGTCAAATTTCGAATTCATTTTTCATTGCAGGATTTCGGACTCTGAATTCACAGTTTTTTAAATACGAACTTTTATGTGCCTGATACAAAGGTATTAATGACAATCCATGTTCAGATTTCACGAATGTATCAGAATTAAAATCCATATTATTATCATTCTCGACAACCCTATTTATGGATAGGTCATGTAGGTAGGTTGTACCTACCTAACGACAGTTTTGTGACGAGTTAAGAAGCATGTTCAGGAAAATGTCGTTAGGGTGAAGAGTACAGTAAGTAACACGTCTTAATGTGTTATTTTTTAATCACGCGATAAAAGCCACACCTCTTAATTAGTTCTTACCTAGGTACTAATAGGTATATACCTAAGTAGTAGGTAGACTAGTACCTAGGTAGACTCTAGACTTTAGGTATTAATACTATTCTTAATGGGAAAGAGATGAAATTGGGAATGGTAACTTTGTAACGTTAAGCTGGGATTTATGGTTTATGATTATTAAGAGGTGAGGGGAATAAGTGCAGAAAAATAAATCTTAGAAGAACCTTACAATTAGATATATGTAGTCAAAATAAGGGGACGGCCGATGACTACCGGATCGACTAGTGCTAATAAAAATTCGTGTCTAGGTTAATGCACATACCACGAAGCAAGGACAAATATGTAAAAAGTGGTTAATAAAGCTAAGATTGCGCCAATGACCAGGCTCTAGGAATGTTGAGTATGTACTTAGAAATCGTTGGTACATCACTATAAAAATATAAATTTAAAAACCAATTGTTGATCAGTTTTCCTCTTAACGTTATGGTTCTTCTTGGCGTGAGAATTATAATATGACATTCATGTAGGTTAAGTACCTAGTTATTCGTTGTTATTATAAGGCTTGACTGTTAAAAAATGTCTTTTAAAAAACGCTACGCTTTTATGTTACGAGTAGGTACAGGTAGCAAACGAGTCTGCAATACGTCCTTCAATTCGGTTCTTTGTCGTCCACAGCTGGACACGGGCCTTTGAATCTAGCGGCTTCTCGTTAACTTGTTCAGGTCTTCAGTCTGGTCTGAGGATGTCCTGTACCTACTCGTAACGGTACATAAGGAAACGATTTATTTACTCAACAGATTTTAGCACAGATTTGATTAACACACAAGGGAATGAAAAAGGCGTGAAAAAGAACGAAAGGCATGAAAAGGGCGGGTAAAGCGCACCATAATAAAATATTGTAAACAATCTTTGGACACCACAAATTAAAAACAACAGGTACCTACACATCTATTGATTATTGAAAAAACCACGTTAGCTTAATATCTCGACATACTGTATCACATGCGAATGTGTTATGCAGACATCTATTGTGGAGTTTTTGATATGATTTTGCTTGAATTTTTATACTACGCATTTACAATACATATCGGTAAATGTTACTTTGTTGTAAAGTTATAAAAATGTCACATTTTCAACAGATTCGTACATATTGTGTTGTATGGAATTTAATAACTTTATTTCGTTAGGGGGTCACGCATCATAGAACCTCACAGTTAGGAGTTTAACAGCGTCCGCTATTAAAAGTTTTATATAGAGCTCTTAGATAAACGCCTCGTAGAGGTTCTAACTTGAGCAAGTGGTGCAGGTTCTTATTCCCATCGTATTCCCGAGATAGATTCTATATTACGGAAATTGGAATAAAAACTGTCGTTCTCGTAATGAACGCACATAAAAGATTCATATTAATAATTTGTTTAATTTCTTCTTATTATTTCAGGTTCCCCTTACGAGATCCCAATGTATAGCCAAAATTTATTCTTAAGAAACTAAGTTGAGGATTGACAGTAGGCACTTAGATTTGAAAACTCTATAGGTAGAATGTATCGCATCTAACCACTCGATCGCCGATAAGCAATAGGGCACGTCGCTCCACTGAGACGGTCATATCGGATAATGTCGTATAAAGACATTCTCAGCTTCAACCAACTTCAGATCACTCAAGGAGCCAAGTTTTCCACACATCAAAATATTGTGAAGTTAGTGAACCGTCCCAGACAGTTGAGCATCGTTAAAAGTCGACGTTTTGAAAGAATTCGCGATACGTAAACAAATGATAATTTAGGTACGTACTACCTACGAGTACCTATGTGCTACCTACCGCACATGTCAAACCTAAAACACAAGGACCTAAAACAAAAATTCAGTTATACTTACATTAATAATAATGTAGTTTACATCGAGGTATACCTATTAGTTTACAAATTGGAATCGAGGGGTACCCACGGATACAAATGTAAGTGACACCCACCATGACACTAATGCCTTCCCGAAATGCACGATAAACTATATACCTACGTTACAACAGTTTTTTTGTGGTGTGGGTGTTTAATTATAATGGGTGAGTGTGCGTGTGGGTATAAATGGCGTGTGCGAGAGAAAAAACTGGCCAACCCTTTATAAATAAACATTTATTTTTGCAACAGATAATAACAACAGATAAAAACCAATATAATACAAAAAAGAAATAAACAACCCTTTATTGTTACGTCACATTCGAACTATTCACATGCACAAGCTCAAGCAATGTTTTAATAATTAATTTTATACAATGCTACTAAAATTTTGTCTTTACTTTCTTCAATACGTATAATTATTTTGTCATAGTCGTAATTTATAAAGTTATTTATCTTATCTTATACTTAAAAGAAAAGAATACGTTTATTTTTGACTGTTAGGTACATGAGAAAGATGTTACAAAAATGTATACCTAATAAGCTTAGAACAGTCTACCCTATGCGGGCCTACAATGATTATGTCTTATATCCTTACTAAAACTTAATTTTATATTTCATGGCAATTATTGCTAAATTAAAGGTATTTATTATTTTGTTCAGCAGTCCAAATTATTTGATTAAAATCATTGCTAAAGCTCGTTAACTTAGTAGGCAAATGTTAGGAAATTTAACAGCTAAAATTTCGTTGATTTTAAGACAAACCTTAACTCATAGATATCTTCTGATCTGCCATATCCTGCTCCCCCGCTGCGGATTAGGACGTTGCATTTTTCATAGGTGTACGAGTACCCTCCGTAGCGTCCATGCCCAGACAGAATCGGAATTCGGTACAAACCTGTATCTGTAGCTATTACTACAGACCATGCGCAAATACATCCCTTAAACAGAAGCAAGCTGGGATTGTCAGTGAATATATTAAATAAATTTAAAGCCAAAGTAAACTTAACTGCTTGCATGCATTTAATGTCGCGTCTCGACGTTGAGACACCCGTTCGACGTCGAAATCAAACGGTGTTTAATTAAGAACTAGAGTGTCATAGACTGGCTAATATGACCTCCAGTAACCTTTCGTCTGAGAAGTACACTAAAAGGAATAGGATGTTTGCTATTAGAGCCTCTGTTCGGAAATATAATATATCTTATATTCGTGCTCTCAGCTTCGCTCACCTGTAGGTAGGTAATTAGTCATTCGTTGTTTTAGCGTCTATCAGAAATCCTTAAGTCCCTTACGTAGTCAGACAGTTTTGTCCTAACATGAACGTGTCTAAGTCGAGTACCTAATCTGGCATAGACTTCAAAAGAACCTTTGTGTTTCAGTCTGTTTTAAATTATCTCTATAATTAAGGTTGAAACCATAAACGTTTATAGGGATTATATTACTCAAAATTATCATACAAATAGATGCTTTCATTGTGTCATAAAAATAACGTGCGCGATGTTTGGAAAATTTCTGAAATAAAATGATAGGATCCACAGGATGATAGAAGAAATTATGCAAAGTGCGTATGACCATAGAATCACGTGGTGGCGCCATGTTATATAAACATTAATTGACTCTTATAAAATATGCGTAACCGTATAATTAATATGCTTTGACGGCCATGTGTAACTATTTTTACCGACTCCAAAAAAGGAGGTTATCAACTCGACACGTATGTATATAATATTCTCAGAACTGCACAATTTTTACATACCTATGTTGGTCTATTACGGCTTCCAAACGAGAATACCAATTTTCATGGGTGTATGTATGTTATGTTGATATTATTATGTTTGTCCACGCATATCTCTGAAACTAATCGACCGATCATGTTCGTTATTTTTTGTTTGTTTGCATTTTGTTAAACTTAGGGAATATGGACTTAAAACTAAAAATTACGAAAAAAATTTAACCGACCCCAAAAAATATGAAATAACATAAATTTGTTACATACTTTTGGCTTACTATTTTTGAGGTTGGTGCCAAAATTTAACAAAAGAAACAAAATACTTGATACTAAAGACACCAACCTCAAAAAATAGTAAGCCAATATATTGCAATGATTTTATTAATTATGGATATTTTATAGCTTTTGTTATAATATAGGTACCATTTATCTGAATAACTCACGTAAAATTTTATATAACAAATACCTACTTATTTCATTTGCACAAAACAACAATAAATTGTGTCATCTTATAGCATTACTCTGTTGTGAAAATGATAATTATTATATCCATTGGTAACTAGCTTTTACGTCTCATTAATTAATCAATTAGTTTTGAATTTCAAACATTCAAATTACATTTTAATGTTCCAAGGAAAGGTTCCATTAAAGCAATATCGTTTAACCTCCTCTTGAGAATTTTATTGGATCCTATACATTTAATGATTTCGAATGGCTATTATTTACTACCAAATAGCTATATAAAAGATTTACAATTATCAAAAAATAAATTGTAGCAAGGCATATTATACACATAAACTGGGCGGTTTTATATTATTTTTGTCATGGAGCCAAATTCAACTTTCATAATCAGATAGAATTTCAAACTAGAGTTTACGACGCTCGCGATTACTCGCGAAACGCTAGTGCACATAATGCAAGTGTTGAGCTTACAGGCGGACCTAAGTACTATAAAACTATAGTCATATAGTTTATAACTATAGTCTTTCAATTGGCATCTAACGGAAGTAGCTAAGGCATCGAAGCAGAAGCACTATACTTAATATAGACTGTACTATACTTATATAGTGCTTCTCCTAGGTTACATAGGTACAATTAATGCTTTTAAATTAATGAAATTCTAGTGGCTTACACTTCTAATGTGAGCAGATCATTTGCTTACGAGTATTTGCAAAGAAAGTAACATTTAATGAAACTTGGAATGCTTAGATTTTATTAATAGCAATTTCCATGGTACCGTTGGTTTCAGACACGTGCCAAAACGATAACTGTCAACACCGTCTAGTGAAGACAACCGTGCACCCCTGAAAGTTTTCCACAATATTTCTTGAAGCAAGCTGCCTCCCTTCTTTCTCATTCTGAGAGGAAACCATACCCTGCACCACTAATGTGTCGCCCTACCTGCTACACACACTCGCTTATGTATTCTCCAACAACGTGACCCATCGCCTCAACCTTGTATCCGGTCGCACGAACAATGGTTTCACTTTCGTATAACTAAAGTATATGGGTACTTCGGTTTGGTGTAATTACGTGCAGTGAAAGATATTATACCGAGTGGGTTTTGTGCGGGTCACTGACGTAACCGGACTGGACGTTGCTGGGTGAATCGTCTTAGCACATAGGCCGTGGCGAAACAACAACAATACAAAACAGTTGACGCAATATCATCTAAATTAAAAAAAATAAAAAACAGGCTTTTGAAGAACATCGAACTAAAAAGTTAGAAATTATTTTCAAAATAAGTTTAAAACAATAATTAACGGAAATTATTGAGAAGCAAGGCGCTCGATTCGAGGGCGCTATAATTATTTATTTTCCACTTTTTAGTTCGATTTATACTTATTACTTCTTTTGTTTTTTTAATAAAATACAAGATTTTAATATAAACTCTGAATATTCTTTTTTATGTTGCAGCCATATTAAATATACATCATATTTTGTATTGTTTATGGGCTGCAGTAACCACATCACACTTCAAAAAATCCTCTAACACAAGTTAATTTAACGCTATGTTATTACATCTGCATAACTTGTTTTGTCAAAGAAACATTTTTGTAATTACAGAGATGATGACTTACAGAGACTCTCGTACCATGTTTTAATTATGTTAACAGTAGAATGGCCTGACAGAAGAATGGAACTCAACTACAGGAATGTATCCAGCTCTGAGAAAAGGCACTTACCTACAGACATTTAACATAGATATTTATTTTAAAAAAAATAAGTTCGTGTTTAGTTCAAACACGAACGAAAACGAAAAGTTATTTCAAAGAATTATTGTCAGATTTAATCATTATTTTTATTTGTTTGTAACAAGCGCAAAAAATTCAACTATATGGCGCCTTTTCATTAAGGACGAGTGGCGAGCTTCGAAAGCTTATTGTAAGAAAGCGTTCAACTTAAAAACTTTCGTTAAAACTATGGAATACGTCCATTACGAGTTTAGAATAAAAATAATTCATGAACGTCTGCTGAAATACATCAAGTATTTCAGTATTTTAAAGTTAAAAGATATCTAATGGTGTATTGTTTCTTCGGAAATCGTGAATCATCGGCTCGGCGGGTTGTAATTAAAATCTATGATAATTAAGGCCACGTTACGTGAAAATAATAGTAATGGGCCCGCGCACAGGTAGCACAAAAATAAGCAAACGTCACTATAAATTCTATTTGCGTGTGTAGCTAGATTCAGGACTGATATGATGTACCTACCTATTGCTGATATTACACTAATCATTTAATTAGATCGTTGAATTTTTTTTGTATTAAATATTTTCAAATGAACCGTCAATAATAACCGACGAAGTGTGTCCTGAATTGTATCATTCAGATATTAAAAGCTCAAATCTCGGCAACGCTATACATATAGAACTATCTTTAATCGCCCAGTAAAACCCTAATAATGTAGGTCGACACGAAAAGATAATATTTACAAACCTAGGTTTATTTTCAAGTGTTGTTACGTGCAATTTACAATTACGAGCATGCGATAAAAAGAGATTGTATATCACCAATAATTATAATAGCACCACACCTAAAATTACAGATCAATATTTGGTAAAACTTTATATCAAATCTATAATTACGAACTCCAACCCTATACCTAAACAAAATAGATTTGATAATGACCTTCTATTTTGTTTACTTCTCACGCGTCTCTTATTTTATTTAGCCATCAGCAAACATACGTGCATAGTCCCACAGATATGAGAGCTCGACCTGCAAACGCAACCGGCGCCAAGCACTTGACACTGGCTGAATGAGACATCTTGTTAACCGCAAACCGATTACACAACGCCACGCGTACCTAAATTATTCATTCGTTTAATTCAGAGCTGCCCATTTTTTTTGTAGACCACTTGTTATTAGTATGAGTACCTATAGTGTCTTCGACTATAGTTTGAATGCCTTTCAAATACTAACTTTCCGTTATTTAATCTACAAAAAAGGGCTTTGTGCAACTTTGTGGCGTCGATTAAATTGATCGCTGTGAACTACATTGAACAATTGGAATACTGGGAAGACTTGAAATTATTGTTTTTCAATTTAAAAAAATACAATAATTCTTTCTTAATGTGGACGGACTCGAACCATTAATCAATCTGCCCCCATTTTTACACAACCTATATCGTCACTTGGGGTATCGTCGGTCAATTCTCTGCGGCGGTAACTGACCTTTCGATCATAATTCATAACATGACATGAGTAGAGCCTACAAAACCGTACCTACTTATGTTTTCACACCTGTGATCGCAGACAAATAAGATGAAATTTGTAGTTGAGGTATGCTTAGCGACTGCTATCGTTTCGATAACAACCGGGACCGAACACGGTTTAACGAGCCCTCTGAAGCACGGAAGCGCGGATATAGTTCGTCGCTACTAGCGGTCCACACATCCATGTACTGACCGTGCCTGACTTAACATGCTTAACTTTTTCGATCGCCTGTAATCTACTCAAGCAGCGGGGCTATGCGCGCTTCTTCGAACACCCCTGGTAAACACGTCATTTCGTAACTAGTTAACGGCAAGGATTCCAAGTACCTCCTTAGCTACGTGTTCCATTCATTGTGCAATGGCTAAGTCAGCGTGTGGTTGTGGTCAAAATAATAATAAATCTTACGCTATACTAGCTCTTAGTATGCACTCGCGTCCTTTAACCGGCTCCTTGACACTTGTTTTCAAACACTTAAAAAAAAGGATGTTATCAATTCCACATTCCCGCTGTTTTATTCAGGTCGTCAGTCCAACTCATAGGATAGCCTGTGCAGTACTCCTTTTACCTACCTTCACCTTCGTTTTTGTATGAATTTCATTTCTGACTCTGTCACATCGTCTAGCACTCTGTCTGGCATACCTACCGAATAGTAAACGATTAAACGGTCTCTCTATAAGTGAAGTAAGTACTTGTTCGACCAGCAAGCGCAAAATATAAATGATCGAAAGTTGTTTCGTTATTTCTTCATATGCAACCTTTGCTATCCTATTACATAATAATTTTGCGTGGCCGCCCTGCGACGGTCTGGGTTACAACTTCACAACACATAGCCGAGATAGTAAAACCAGGGCAGGTTTTATGTTTTATAACAAACATATCCTAATTATGTACCGAATTATGTTAGGTTAAACTTTCACAATGACAATCAACGGAGCATAACTACAGAGGCACTTTCAACATGTGATAATGAATATGCAATGCTATTTGACTTAAACATTCATTTTTTCTAAAATTACCGCATCTACTTTAGATCTTGGACAAAAAGATACTATATTTAAGTATAATGTCATGTAAAATAATAGCAGAAATGTAGAAAATACCTTCAGTTTGTTAATTTTGACAAAATTTATGAGGCAAGCAAAATTTCCAAAATGAGAATCTGTAGGTTGCCTTAAATAAATTAAAGCCCACTGCTTATTTATAACTACCAAGTATCAATGTAGACGCTAGTTGTAGCGTTGCAAAAAACTCTAATCATTAAAAACCTGTATTTAAAACAGTGTAAGTTAAGAAGTTTTAAAAAACAATCTTAACTGCAAAAATGTTTTCACGCCCCGTGCACTTTAACTTACAGCTTCAAATCCGTGCAGGCACGGCGGGCAAACGCGTCGTATAAAGTTTCACGGAAATTTCTATAAATACGAGAAATCTCTTGTAAATACGAGCAAACTCCTTCTATCTCGTAACTTAATCGGATAAATATGTTCTGAGCTCGCCGACTTCGAGGCGGTTCAGTAAGCAATGGAAGCTTCCTCGCAAGTTATGTATAGTGCAAATAGAAGATCGAAGCTTTCGTACATAATTATATCGGCAGGACGTTGAAAGTTCTAACTTTACAAAAACTACGGGGCCATTTCCAATTCAATCTCTTTGAACAAATATTAATCTAGTAAATTCATTAATTTATGAATATACCAACAATAGATTAAGTTTTGTGCCACTTTGTGAAAAAATCGTTTTACATAATTATAGACTAAACTATCAACGCGTTCTTTAGTGTTTATAGTGCGGATGAAAGTGTTTTTCTAGTCTTAATCTTACAGGGTTGTATGAATTCTCAAACATCACATATTGCTCTGTTTACCTTTAACCGTTTCAAAATATGTTTAACGTTTGTTAAGTGGAGTTGCAAGTTGTTGTAATAAAGTACTTATTAATTTTATGCAACTTTTTGACAATCTGTGTCGACATAACATATTGAATTTATTTAATCCAGCAAAGCTCTGATAAGTTTACGACATGTAAGCAGATCTCACAATGTTATTAGAGTGTAATAATGTAGCAATAACTGTTACATAAAGGCGTGTGTATATCTGATAAACTCTGCAACAAATCATAATAATTATTATGGAATTTTATGCCGATTATGCGTGGCATGGAGTCGGTCAGTTAAACGCTACGCTGTCGCAGTTACGTCACTTCAAAGCTTGCCTCCTTTAATAAGCTTCTATTCGGTTCGTTTCTTTCTATGGGTTACATTAACGGTCTATAGCTGCTACCCGTCAAACACTAATGTGGACAAGGATAACGTTCAAAATAACAAAAGATTTTTGCGAGTAATGTCGTTTTATAACGAGTAATTATGAAACGCGTAAACGCGCTAATTATTTTTCCTTAATGTTATCAATAAAGTTTAATTATTAATACATAATAGTTTAATTTTACATAAAAAGGCCATAGCACATTCCTAAGCTCTAAACTTAGTCAAGTGGCGCGCGAATTATAGTTTTATGTTAGTACGAATACAATTTAAGAGTAACACTCTTTTCCAGGTATTTAGTGTTGTTATTTCGCAAATTCAGATAGGATTAGGTAAAGTTTTATTACTTACAATAAACATTATACCTACTCGAAACAAATACAAAATGTGCACATTTAGAAAATTAAAACAACATTTGATGAACAGACGACATTGCGTTTATAATGTCCTCAAATCATTCGAACCGGCCCTGGGCTTGAAACTACCCAGTCACTACTGTTACCCAGTTTTAGGGCACTATTATATAACAGAGTAGCCTTCCGCACAATGCTGCCGCAAAACACGTGGCGGCAATAAATAACTCCACTTCTGAGGAGGCGTTAACTCCACTTCTGGTGCAGGTTACATGGATAAAAGTTAAGACTGTTTAAGGTTCTCTTGGAATATAACTGTGAAAATCTCCTTCAATATCCAATTAAGTGTGACTGTCTTTGCATGATTTGTATGTTAACAGACAGATAGACAAAAAAACAATAATAATCAAACGAGAAAATTACATACAAACTTTTTTAAAGGATGGTAAACACATTTCTAGTTCACAAATCTTATGAAACTATAAAATGAAGTATTTCCGAAAACCTCACCATTTATCAATTTGAAAGGGTCGCAATAGTAGAGGTACATAACCTACATACATTATACAACAAACATACGTACATCTCCGGGTGAGACTCTACCAGTAATGGCTCTACCTTCTTTAACATCCCATAAAACGAAATCATTATCTATAAATTTTATTTTGATTACCTACCTACTAGTAATATAGTTACGTCGCAATGCACCAGCAGCAAAGCACAGTTTATTATACATTTCGCTGTGTTTTTTATTTATATTAAACCACCAATTAATTTAATAATGATATGTTAATCATGTTATATAATTAATGTAATACGCCCAGCTTAATGTATAGAGGATGCCCTGTTACAGTGGATGTCATGGAAGAAGGAATATGCTTATTATTTCTATTGTGTTATATTATGATGCGACAGAAGGAAAGAAGCGTGCTGGCCATCCTAAGTGAAGACTGCAGCTCCTAGCCTCCTGTAACCCGCAGACTTTCAACCTCTAACCCATGCATTCCCTTAAGTGGCTACTTCGGGAGACCTCACCTCAAATTTACTTCTCAGCCAACTATGATTCCCAAAAAAAACTAAAAATAAGATTAGAACATGCCTCTTTAAGGGTGGGTAAGGGCCACAGTAAACCACCTAAATCGCTGTGTTATTTCGCGAAAATGGGCCTAGAGTATTTTTATAGGAATTGGTATAATATTATACATGCATGAATTACGTAATTTTCACGAAATACAGCGGAACAATTATATGAAGTGTCTGAAACATAATTATAAAAAAAATAACAATACCATTAGGTGGCCTCCGTTCACAGTTATTATTTATTTTGGCTCATTACCGATTGAATTTGAAACTGGCAAAAAATTTACTTGTCGTCACAAAAACGATACATAAGGTTACAATTCCGCAGCACATCATATTGGAATCAAACACTATGTATGAGTCCTACTCTATCTCACGGTCCGACTCTTACACTTCGAAGGCTGTGTCGTAAAGTCTACACACGCGGACTCTCGATCGTAGTAGATTTACCCCACCTGCGCCAGCCCCACCAGAATCGGTAGGCACCTTTCTACTCACAATTGTACTAAAACATATATTGTCTTAATATAGTCGCGTTAACCGGGCTAGTAGGGCTGAACTAGGGGGCAGCATTATGCAATCCTTGGACTCGCGCACGGCGTATATAAGCTTGAAGAAGGTCCAGACTAAGCAGAAAGCCACCAAAGCCTCAACGAGCAAGTGTGTTGTGGAATCAGTCCAGCAAACTTAAGCAACATGTACGCGAAACTCGCTGTAAGTGATTGAAACAGTCATTGATACATGTAGTTTTGCGCACATCATAAATCGGAGTGTATCTACAGAAATAGTGAAATGTAAAGAATAACAAACCAGTTTTTTTAGTCAGTGTTAAAATCAGTTTAACTAAGAATGATTTGTTAAGTGCCAAAATTTTAAAGCACTTAAGTGGCAAATCTTTTAAATTAAGCTTATATTTTAGCCCGTAGATTCAGTGCAACAAGAAAAACTCAAAAAAAATTATAAGTCAATGGATTATCTGGATATAAAAATTGGGCACCTAAAATTAGGAGACTCTTATCATAAGGTCCCATATATTTAGGCGGGAATACATTTTTGTGATACATAAGCTCTATCAAAATATACTTCTCAAGTGTAAGAGTCATTTTCTTACTAAGGTTACTTACAACGTTTTAATCTCTTTTTATTTCTAAAACTCCTTTAGTTTTAAGATCTTGAGTACGGGCCAGTAACAGTAGTTTTGCTAAAGATCTGTTATGTTTTTTCACAGCTCGTTTCCTTCCTGGTAGCCGTGGTCGTTGCTTCTCCTGTTCCCGGAGGTTGGGGTGGACACGGGCAGTAAGTACCTCTTAATACATAATTTCCCTTTAATTTTAACTTGGTAAGTGTATTTACGTGAAATGTTTAAAAGAAACAAAACTGTTTTGTTACATATTAAATTAAGTGAAAATATTCGTTATTACAAACATTTTAATAGTATGGTAAAAATAACATTACAATTCTACAACGTAGTTGACACACTTGCGTTATGAAATTTGCATAAAATTTGCCTAAGCTGAATTGAGATAGTAATATTATTTAATCTTAATTGAGTAACGTAAAGATTGTGCCGTTGACCCAGCTGGTACATAACAATATGACCTTCCAAATGTAAGAGTTTTATTCATTTTTAACCATAATTTGAAACCTATTTTTTTTTTTGAATTTTGAAAAATATTTTTTAAGCTAACGTCTTTTAGGTTATAATTTTTTTATTATATATAATATAATTTTAATTTCTTTAACTAAAAAATTATGCTACAATAATTCAACACTTTGCATTTGGGCTAAACAGATATCTTCTTTAATAAAAATGTCTTTAATAAAATTTCTTTATTAGTCAGTGATTTAAAAACTGTGATCAGAGAGTAAGTTACGATTTTCAATATATACATATATTTAGGCTCGTGAGGTAATGACAGTATATTGAGCATGAATAACATGTGAATACCAATTCGAGTTCTCTGCCAATCAGTAACCATGACGTTATTTAGAGGCACCTTCTGTAGGTGCTTTAAATGATGACCCCATTTGATGACCTACATAAAAAGTTATGCAATTCTTTTAGTGTTTGTATTCATTGAGTGTATTATTATAGTAAGTTTTAAAAAGAGTGTGGGAACGCGTGTATATCCAGACGATGACTGGGAAAACTGAGTCAAATTTGCGATCAACCTATTCATTTCTTAACTTAAGCAATTCCACCAATAACCGCAAATAAATATAACTCGTTGTCGCATAAAATAAAAACTAATTAGTCGTTTCCTGCTGTAGGGGCTGATCAACGGGGACACCTTACTTTTGTAATAGATTAATAAATAGATTTGAATAAACTCTGTAAGAGACAATATCAAGACATTCAAAGACAACTGTTACATACGGAAATTTTCATACTATTCTCTAAAGGCGTATTAGTTTTTTAGTTCTAGTTACAGAAAATACATACCTACCTGGAACAGTGGAGTAGGGTTTTTATACATCCCGGAATACTAGGATCTTTCCCGGTTTAAAATCTTGTGTTTTGAAGTACATATTTCAGTTCAAATAGGATTTAACGGATTTATTACTTTTATAACATATTGATGTAGACTACATTTTTGACATAATTGCATAATTATGATGATGGAATGGGTGTGATCCAATGGATGTGTTAATGACCAAGGTGTTTCTAATTACCAGTCAGTTTGTCACTCGTAGTGAAAGGTTCTTTCAGTGACTTTACTTATTAATGTCAGCCAAATTGTACCTGAAATGTTGCGCAACGAAACCGTAATGTTGGGAGTACGGATTAAATAATATTTATCACAATACATACGCATCTTAAACATGTACAGGAAATGCGATTTTTAATCTTTTATGAAAATGAGATCGTAAATTCAAAGAATTCAAACGCCACAGTTGCACATACGAGTACGTAATATTTTTACTACAATCGGATACTTTACACCGAAAAATAAGTAGTGCATTAATTGTAAACTTACACGAAATATACAGTAACGTAAATGTTATTCGTTGAAATGTCCCATTTTGGATTTTATTCATATCGGAGCAATATCTGTGTTTTTTTTAAATTTATAGACAAGATCTTCGATCCAGACAATATTTTTACAACCTTTTTCATCTGTTTTCATTAATAGAAATATCCTTACCTTACTTTAACTAGTTAGTTAAGCCCAGTATTAACCATTTCCTAATTGTTTACGGTCTTGTAAAAAAAACAATCAAGCTATTGTAGAATCGGCCGCTAAGCGATTATCTTAAACGATCATAAACACAGTCATTTGTACTGCTATAGCTTCGTCATTCATATCTTCAGATTAATCATTAACTCTGTTGTTATGAATTATCCGTGGAAAGTGTTTCATTTTTTTATTACGTAACCTCATGCTCTTATTTCGTTTCAGACAGCATTGTCAACCGGTCAATTGGGTTTAACATAATCTTGCTAAAATTCCCGACTTCATGTCGATTATTATTTTACAAGAAATCCAAATATTTTGTTTATATGTGAAGATTAGTAGTTCTACTGATGCATAAAAAATAAAAATCATGTTATTGCGATTATAAACACAGTCATTTGGACTTCGATTGCTTTGTCCTTGATATCATTAGATTAATCATTAACTCAGGTGTTTCGATAGGTGCAGTTGGAAAGTGTCCCAATTATTCCATTGCGTAACCACCTGCTTCTATATTGTCTCTGAGTTTGCATTCCCAGCACCTCCACTTTTTGGACTACAGCTTACCGCAAGTGGACTACATCGCTTTGTCACAAATACGCAACAACTATTTTAAACTTGTTCTTTGACATAAGGAAGTTTGTGCGTTATTTTTAAGTATGTTGCCACTATCTTACAAAATATCTTACAAAATTGCACTGTTTTTTTTTGCGTAAAAAGATTGTAACTGCTTTGTTAGTTAATTCACGTTTCTATGTCAAGCTATATGATATAAAGAGATCACAAGTCTTAATCTGCGTGGGTAGCAGACAAATGAAAGTGGACGATGATAAATTATGATCTTCGTCTATGACAGAATAATAAACGTAAGCTTATATAGCAGGTCATACGACCTGTGTGTATCATTCACATAAGTACATGAATGATACACACATGAGGATTTCCATTTATCAGAATGCACCTAATAGACACAAGCAGAAACCTAAGTTACTGTTTCAAACGTTTCGCTGGTTGTTGTACCAAATTTATGTAATAGCTACAAGCCTTCATAGCTCCAGCTTATCTGATATTACTTTAGTTTGAAATTATGTGACGCGTATAGCAACTGCAAATGTAGAATTTAAGTAGGAGATTAGTTCTTATGGGTGTAAGCAGCTGTAGGCTTACAAATTTATACAAATACTAGCTGGCCCCGCAACGTTGTTTTGCGATATAAGTTATCGAGCGTTAAAAATCGACTATTAAAAAATAGGGATAGCAGGGTGAAAATTTAGGGTTGTATGTATTTTTTGATGCCACATTATTGAAAATAATAACAAAAAATGTTAGGTGTGGACAACCCTTATCACTCAGGGGTATGAAAAATAGACAGTAGCCGATTCTCAGACCTACTGAATATGTATATAAAATTTCATAAAAATCGGTCAAGCCGTTTTAGAGGAGTATGGTAACTAAAACTGTGACATGAGAATTTTATAAATAGTGTCTACTACACTGTGAGTTGACATACTGCGAGGTCTTTCTAGAGGAGGCCCATGTCTAGCAATGGACTATCAAGGCATAAAAATACCGTTGAATGTTATGACGCGTTGCTGGAATGGGTCTTGGAAGGATCAAAAAAATTAGGGCTGTGCCGGGACAGATTACAGTTTGTTAGAACGTAGGTACTAATTTCTTAAACTATCATTCGGATTTGTTTATGATAGCCACATTCATGTAGAAAGTTAGGGGTAACATTTCATTGTGAAAAATTTGCTTTTATTTGCTTATTATTTCAACATTCTTATCGATATTCTATTACTTATATTCTAAAATCGACAGTAAATAATAATATCTCCAGTGGGACGTGACGATCTTGTGAAACAGTTAATTTTGGTAAAAAGGGACTTCGAATTTACAGAAACCCTTATCCAAGAGGTCAGAAATAGGCCAATTTTATATTTAGTTAGTCATCCAGACCATAAAAATAATACAAAAAAATTTTGCTTCGAATTTTCTAAGAACACTCGCATCGGTTCCGCTTCCATTTCGCGGAACGCGAGAATACGTTTCGTCGCGGAGCTAGCGTTCCGGTTTCGCATTTCGCATTTTCGCGGCGGAGGTGTGCCACAGCGTGAGTGATAACGTACGTGTAAATGTCAACTACTCACTTGTTTCTCGTGGATTACTTACCTGTACATAAATTCAATGAAATCTAGCTCATTACACAATGACAATGGCTCGATCGTGGAGCTCCGTTTAAATTGTGTATCAGCTTTCACTGCCAGTGTAGGGAAATAAATTTTCTTGGCGATTGCTTATTAGCTATGGCGTACATGTAAAATGATGCAATGTTGATATGAGTCCTCGTTTCATACTGTTACCGTATTATAAGCGATACGCGCTTGAATAAGGAAGTAATGTTATGTTGTAGGTAATTGCACCTGATAGTTGCGATGGAACGCGACGACATCGGGACTTAGCGTCAAACTTTTCTCTTTCTCTTTCTCTTAACTGATGCTAAGTATCTAAATAATACTCTTAAAATACTTATGCGATGAAGTTTAACCATCAAATATACCGATTCCAGCCTCATAATACCCCACCTAAAAGTACAAACCTGACTTTACATAAAACTAATGATCTGATTTTTTAATTAACAACCACCTTAGGGGTATTTTAACCTGGTTGATCCCTAGAGATCTTGGCCAACCGATCAGTTAACGTACCATACTGCCTCAAAGCAAACCACTAAACAAAATCTTTTCTTTGCAGTAGCAAACACGTGACCATCCACGTTCCGTACAAAGTACACACCGTCCACCACCACCACGTCGAGAAGGTCCACGTCCCGGTTCACGTGCCTGTGGTGAAGGAGGTGCCGGTGATCAAGGAGGTGCCTGTGTACAAGCACGTGCCCGTGCCAGTGATCAAGCACGTGCATGTGCCTGTGATCAAGAAGGTGCACGTACCTGTGATCAAGAAGGTGCACGTACCTGTGATCAAGAAGGTGCACGTACCTGTGATCAAGAAGGTCGAAGTTGAGAAGCACATCCTGGTGCCCGTCCACGAACACCACGAGGAACACCACGGCTGGGAGAGCGAGTCGCAGTCACATGGCTGGAACTGATTTGTGTATTTTCTAGTTATAGGTTAAGGTGAGCATCTCAAAATATATGACACATTTCTGTCCCTTTATATAAAATTTAAAACTAGGATTTGGAGCTCGTTCAAGAAAAGATTTAGAGCTCGCCGAAGGAGGCACCTTATCGCCACTTTCCTCTCTTATCTTATAAGTATCTTAATCCACTGTGAAGCAGCATATAGGAGATACTTAATTGGAGACGAAAAGGCGCGAAGGCGTTCTCGAAGGCGCAAAGGCGAAGATTTCAGATGGGGTTTCCATTCTAATTGACGTTGGACATGGGTGTCCATCGCCTGCAGTGACCGCTTACTTTAAGAAGGCCTGGATACCCATTTGGGATTATTTTTAAAAATTCTTAAACAACTTTTCAGCCAACCAACAGTCTTAGGTGCCTTCTTAGGCACTCATTAGACTAAGATCGCCTCTAATAAAGTATTAGCAACCACACCTTCCTAACATAGATTAATTATTTTTTTAGTAGAAATGTTTAGATATCTTTCTGGCCATTTAATTTAACTACTTTTCTTATTTCTATTGATAGTGCAATAGAATGGAGGCAAACTTTTACTTTAGGCTTTAACAGCTACTCAAACCAACTCTTATCACTTAATTACCTTCTTAAAGTTAACCAAAGTTTTTTTGTTGCAGAATTGTGTAAGTACAAACACAGAATATAGTTTTAATGTCGACAGAAGACCAAGAAGCCTGGTTGAAAATTTGTGTTGAAATTACCAGTTACCAGTATTGTATATACTTACCTATTTTTATAGTAACCATGTTACCACGTTGTTGTATATAAGAGCCAAAGAAAAAAATAAAAAATGTTTTTACTTACTCGGTTGTTTAATTGAACTAACTTAAGACGAAAATCAATTTAAAGCGTCCACAACGCTATACAGAAGCCTTTTTATTGAGAAATGATAAGTCGAGGTCTTAAATAATCCTACAATATTATAAATTCGAAAACTCGTGAAGATAGATGTTTGAATGATTGTTACTATTTCACGCACAAACAGCTGGACTTGCATGAATCTTGAATACCGATAGGTTTACACTTTGCCTGTCCAGTAAAAAGACACAATAGTTAAAAAAATGGGTATGAGTCACATGTGGCTCATGGGACGGTGAAATGGTTAAACCTAAATGAATGGTCGTACATTAATTTAAAATCCTTTATGTCTTTCTGAAAGTCGCTAGCTTTTACAAGGAAATATTATACATACCTATACGCTAAGCCAATACCCATAATTATTTGCTTACTCCTTTTGCTGGTTTATTTTGAGCACAATAATAGTAAAATTTATTTCGTTATTTCTCTTACTAAATGACTTCATTAAAACCCAGTACCTTCAAACCAATATTTACCTATTAAATATGCAAACTTTGACACAAACAGTACAAAGGTAGTGTCGTGATATCCCGAAATGGCTAGGCGTACTTGCCACGATTTCCAGTTGACGGCTATGGCCGTCTTTGGCGTTTAAAAGTTTAAAGATATCTTTAATACTTTTTTCTTGTCAAAATAATTATATTTGGCGTTAAAATAAAAAAAAACCATGGTAAATAATCATAGCATTGTATTGAGTACTTACCTAAGTAATAAATAGCAACGAGTCATATCACAAGAATTATATACATAAATAAAAAGTGTCTAGGATTGTTTATCGAACTCCCTGATGAAATAGCACACAAGTTCGTACGTTGTAAAGGCGATGACGCTATGCACTTGAGTTTTATATATCGTGACCTCCCAACCCCGGAATAGTCCCAGAAATCCTTCTGTTCTCATAATTTTGGTTAGGCAGTCCACTAGCCTGGTGCATTTTACTAGATTCTGAGATGTACTTGGCGTTGTAAATTTGCTATCCGTTATGTGGCTCTGAAATTAAAAATATGGGTATTTTATACTCACATGCTAATTTCGTTTAAAACGCTAACAATAAGTATTGTGAACCCTTATTTTTCACCACAAATAGGATTTAGGTACATATTACCAAGTAGGACTAGCTCAGGTATTGTAAGTGTATAATTTATGTAGGTACTCTTGAAGACATTAGATCGTCTGCGAACCAGAAGGAAGACACTACTTATAGGGTCTGATCTCCTCTCACAATCCCTAATCCACCATGCTGGCCTCTCACAAACCTTAGTCCACCACGTTGGCCTAATGCTGATTGATCTACTTCACAAGCTCCTAGGAAACATTCTCGGAATTCAGGTTTCCTTGCGATTTTTTTCGTCAACGTCGCAGCTGATGACATTTAATTTCGTCAAACACAATTAACTATTCAAGTTTGCGATGAGATTTCAACCCGGACCTCTTAAATACTAAGACCACTCGGCTTTGATCACTGGTGAAGACTAAGAAAGTGGTAGCCTGTAATTTGTATCTCCGGCAACTACATCTCCCCAAACTCCTCGGAAAACTTTAATAGTTTATTTTGTCACTTTTTGTTTACGATCAATAATACAATTAATATGTTAACAATAAAATACTAAACGACACATTCCTATTGTAATCTAAAAACCTCGAGAATTTTTGCATTGATTTACTTCAGTCCTATGTTCATATTATGTTTCTTTTCAGTCTACAGTCTATTAGAATAGTTTTTGTGTTATTTTTGTCGTCTGGTAGCTAATAAAAAAGCTTTTAGTAGGATAGCAACCCAAGACGTCTGGCCGTCCTGTAAATCTAAAAATACCTATTTAGAGAAACATTTTTATGGAACCTTTCTTCTTTCTCCAGCCTTCAGACACAGAATTGATTTTATCCTGGTTTGAGGTTTTATTGAAAGTGATTTGATTTTATCTTCGGTATAAGACAATTTGGGGATATCCTATCGAGTACAGGAGTGGTTCTTAAAGCATTAATGAAATAATTTTTAAGAAAAGTTATCCATTTATTACGAGTATCGTACCGGTATTGTAGGTACCGTAATTAATAGATGCCACCTAAGGCTAGCTTAAAGGCTCCCCCACATAGGCACGTTATTATAGGTCAATAATATCGCATGCGTTATTTCGTTCGTGCATTTTTCTACATCTTAGAACACTACACGTACAAAAATATTCTCATTAGTTCCGCGTACGCTTAAACGTTTATTAACTCGGTATTTTGGTTGCATAATACTTGTAATGTTCCAGTAGGTAGGTTTCGTTCACACTATGCTCATTTCATAGGAACTTGACTGACAGCCGCATTAGCTCCACGTAAATTATTGTCAGCCCAGCCTCTAGTAAACCGGTAGGAAGATCGATTATTTCCTTGCGTTACGTGAACGCGTTCAAATATAACTTCCTTAGTGTTGTTTTACGGTACGGATTAAACCTTAAAATTATCTTTAGTTTCACTTCCATTTTTAAAATTTTATTAATTCAAAGCTTATTAGCATGTAGGTAGGTACTTCATAATGTTAACGTTCTACAAGATATTGTGTGGAGATGTAGTTGCCAGAGAAACTTTTGACATTAGTCTTCCTCAGCAGCAACGCAGCAACTCCTGAACTCCTCCAACTTAAACTAAAAATGAAAAGACATATCCTATACACACGTTAGTGACCTTAACTAAGGCGACCTCAATGCACGTTTGTCACACATTAGGGTGAAAAATCTCTTCTCTTTAAGAACGTTCTTAGATTACTTCGTTTAAACAATAAACGATGTCATCTATACTAAACACCGCGGTGAAAAATACCCCAGGCATCTTAATGCGAGAAGACGTGCGCCCATCAGTGGTACACAAAAAAGAGTTGCAGCTATACTCACTCAACTGTGGAACACAAAAAGAAGGGTTCCAGCTATACTCACTCCAATTTGAAGCCGTCGCTTGGCCAAGTCCAGCGGGTACGTCACAGTCTTGGAGACGAAACCAGCAGCGGAGCCGGCTATGGAGCTGGCCAGCAAGAGGTTCTCCGGCGAATGGGCGTTTGCCTTCGCATGCTGGCAGGTACCATCACAATGCTGCAAGTAGTTCAGGATCAGAGGCTGTATGAAGCTGAACACGGAGAAAGATATCCCGATAGCGGGGCCCAACTGTAATGAGAGTAAAATGTTATAACACCGTCAGGCTGTCCCTATTGGAGTGTAGTGAAGATAGTGTCATAAGAAAATATAATTTATGAAAATTAATCTTGTCTTTCAAAAAAATGTATGGGATGTATTATAACTTAAAAGAAGGTACTCAATAGGGACTAATTTAATCGGCTATCTAAAATGGTATACATTATGGCAACTGTCACAATCAACAATTTAAACAAATTAAATTTAAAGTGATAGGCTATTTTAACCTTTTGGGCGCCACGCCACAAAGGCATTTCCGAGTCCTGTACGCCAAAGCAAAAAGTAAACAAGAATACCTACGAAACGAATAGTGTTCCCAAAAGTCGATATATGTATATCGACTCTTGGTAACACTAACACGCAATTACTTGTTTTTGTTGGTTGTTTTGTCCAATAAATAAGTAGATACTTATTATCTGGGCTGTTTCATTGAATATTGTGGTGTCTCCCTCTCTTTGTTTGTATGTACGTACATATATTTAGTACATAAACAAAAACCAAACATTACAATAGAATAGTAGTAAACCACAACACTACTTTCCATAGTGATGACGTCACTGTCACGACTGGACGACAATGGCGCCGCTAATATTTCCTTTTTTAACTTTCATAGAGATGTACCCCTATCGCATGTTGAGTACCTAATGATTACGAAATCGATGTTATCGAAGAAATAGGCAAAGTTAAATACAGATAGTAGAACAATGTTACGATCTTATGACAAACAACACCATAATACTAAGCAATAAAACAATGTATCCAAAGTATTCTTCCATGGCCTCTAATAGTCGGTTATTTGTTAATTTCGAGAGGAGAATTTCATTGGAAGAATCCGCGTCCTACTTGGACCGTGGACCATGATGGGGTCACTTACCGTTTGAGCATGAGGAAACTTGAGCAACAAACAAGTTGGTTATAATTCCTATCATTAACCCGTAGTCATGCGATTCAGACAGATTATGAATGTGCAATCCTGACTTTATACTTAACAATGTTTTAAGATAACAATAATGTTCTCTAGGCATGTTGAGTTAGGCCACCCGCTCTAGGCCAGCGCGGTGGACTAAGGCCTGTTTGCCTTATTATTATTCTTCTGATTATGAAAAGTGAAAAGTGTTCCACCCGAACATAAAAAATAAGGTCTCGAATAAGGTCCAAATAAAGTCCCAAGCTGAAATCTGTATCTACGTATCTATAATTGCAGACAGTGACAACGTTTTATTTTCATATTAACGCAAGTAATAACTAATTTATTAGCAGATATTTCCCCAGGGGGATCTTCTATAAAGTAGTGTCAGCGTCTAGGGAACCAAGAGTAGACTTTTGATAATATCGATATGAAATAGAAATATATGATGTTCTCACATACTTGACCCAAATTTGGTAATGACCATGAATAGATTTAATAAATATAGACATAAATCCCCTTAACATTGTAAGATTAGTTTTGTACTAACTGTAAATATTTACAATTATTTTACATGTAAATACTTATCGTGCGCTTTCTGATCCCAATTTCGACGGTGAGCCTATAGTAACCAGACAGCTGATAAACATACATTTTATTGTAATTATAATGTTCTGTTCGCAAACTACTCGTCAATTCAATATGAATGGAGCCGCGAGCACGGTTAGATTCAGTAGTAATTGTGGCGATACAAAGCGAAGTGAGAGTTTTATTTTTATGCTAGCCAGATGCATTCAAGGTCACGTTAATGGCCCCCCGTGTTGCTGTTTAACAAAAAACTCGGTTGAAGCTTACGTAGGCTCTCTCAAGTATTCAACGTAATATACTTTTACGCAATTTAACACTAGCTACGCATACGCGCAGCCAAGCAAATGTTTCGCGTGTCTTTCATGAATCTATTTGAATGTAGGATCCAAGATTTTTTTTAAGTTTTATCAACACCTGTTTCAGTGGAACTGCACCGTAAGACTAGACTTAGAGAAAACTGACAGTCCTGACTGACACCTTCCCTCCTTCCTTCCTTTCAGCCCTTAGTAGTCCACTGCTGGACATGGGCCTCCCCTAATCTAATTACTGACACCTACCTACGCTATATTATTTTCTACCAAATATATAAATGACTATTAGGACTGAAATGAGACATCAGTGTCTAAAATTAAATAGGAACATCACTTGCAACATTCCAGCGAACCATCCTTCATAGAATGCAAATATCCCTCCCGATCTGTACACTGCCTTGGCGCCGTTGAAAAACCCCTTATACTGTTCTTTGACGAGCATCTGACGGGTTCTTATAACCTCCAACGGTACTGTGAGGGTAGCGCTGCAGCAGCCGGCGAAAATTCCACAAAAAAACACCAAAGTATTCCTGAAACAAAAAAAATTGACAACCTGCGTTGCCTGCGTAGCGCAATGGCGCTGTACGGAGGGACCTCGGTTCATTCACAGCCTTACATAAATAATGATAAGTTTTAATCGCTGCTTTTGGTCTGAATGTATGTGATCTTGTTTTACGTGTGTCTATGATACCGATAGTGTGAAGCTTAACTTATTATTTATTAGACAAGTTACGTGTTATTTTTTGTAGGTAGAGCTAGAGCTCGTCTGGAAACATACCTACCCTCCACCGCGCCGCTTCCGTTGCCGTTGTAAAGCGTGTCATGGCATACCTTTAGGGAGGTGAGGCACCCAATTTAATCTTCTAGAGTTACTAGAACATCAACTGGCTCATTGGCTACTTCGAGGTGGAGAGGTGGAGCCTCAGAGAAATATACTACCGCAATAATGCTGCTTCATGGAACTATAACTGCAACTGGGATTCGAACCGAGGTCCGGTTCTAAGTAATAACCCACACATTCTCTGCCCCTATTCTACTGCTATGTATATTTAAAATAAATAGACACATACGTGTAGTTGTTGTAATTAGTGTAGACGTATTTCGTACTAATTTCGTAGGTATAGAATTGAGTGCTTATAGCAGCTATTGAATGGATCTGAAACAAACAGAAATGGCGTCATTCATTTGCGTTCGTGCGCTCTAAAATTAAGTTCAGAACCAAATCTGGATCGTCGCAAATATAACTTCGTAATAACAATGCGCACGAAATAAAAAAAGTACCAGCAACTTCATTGTATTGCCAACATAGTTGATACGTGAATGACAATATTCTACTTTACATCTACCTATAACGCCCGAAATTAATAAACGATCTGCAAACATGGATTGAGATTGATATTGTTTAAATGCCAAGAAACTCTAAAATACTCGCTACAATTTCTTAGAAGTAATAAATGTAGGTAGCAACTACACATCGTTTAGGCAAGCTTTGATCTGATGATCGGTTAATTTCCAGCTTATTTATTATTCGATTCAATCGATCCATACAAACCTGCCCAAGATTATGACCTTGCCAGAAGGCAGTGATACCTTCCTCCCTAAAAATCTTTTTAGTCATTTCGAAGACCGTTTTATGTTTGTTTGCTATATTCTTATTCGACAACTGTGTTCTTATTTTTAAAACATCAAAAGGTTGGGTGATGAATCGGGTTGTGACTCCCGTCACGCAGCCTGCTATCAACTTCTGTTGAGGCGTCATTAAGTCATCTTTTTGATAACCCACCATCGTATGATCAAAAGCATAGTGAGTGGAAAACCCGAAGGTTTTTCATTTGAGCCCAATTTGAGTCCATCGTTACAAACATGAATTTTTTGATTTTATCATTTTTTGAACTTGACCTGTGTCAGAAATTTGACAAATACTTACTGTCAGTCAAAGAGTATGAAATTTAGAGGAAGTTTAGTGAAAAAGAGGTATTAATGCAGTATAGGATATATTAAAGCTGGGGAGCTTTACTCAACCGCGTCAGATTAAGATCAAAAGATCTACCTTGCACCCTGTTTAGTATCTTCACTCCACGGTAACTTATCATCAGGTTGCCCGTTTGCTAGTTTGCCTAATCATTTTATATTTTATAAATTTTAGCTTTTTGATAGCACGCTGATGTTATTGACTAACGGAGGGCGGTACGAAGTAGGAATGTAGTAAAACTCCATAGACAGAGATAATAATAAAGGAGCTTTAAAAAAGGAGGTTCTCAATCCGATACGTATGTAGCTATGTACTATTCTAAGAACTGCCCAATTTTTACATACGTTGGTCTATTACGGCTTCCAAACAAGAATACCAAATTTCATGGTTGTACTTAAGTACCACTGTGGCTCTACAACTTGTGAAATGAAATCTAAAGCGGCCATACACGTTACGAGAAATCGTTACTATCGCACTGTACCGTTTAAACTGCACCGATAATCGAAACGTGTGCGTGATAAAAACTGTACAGTTTTTACGATTTTTCAAAACTGTACCGCCGAACGGAACACAATGAAAATTTGAATAGATAAAACGGAATCGGAGTAAACTATGCCGACGGATAACGTGAGGGCGCTTAGTTTTCGTGTGGATCGCGTATCGAATGGTCGTGCGTACGTGCTTACAAAATGGGTCACCGCAAAAAATTATGCCAATCTTTTGGAAACGTTTTTAATTCCTTTAACAAATTTATATGAGAATGAACTTCTCTTTTCATTAGCCAATCTTTGCACCAGGACTCACGATTTTTCCGCTTGCTGTTTTGTTCTGCCTCTTGTTTTTTTTATCAACAATAATGCAGCAATAGCCAATACATTCTTTCGATGCCATCGCGGAACGAAATGAATAAACTGCGCAGTTTTACTGTTTTTACTTACACGTGTATGGTCTGTAGGGACGTACGACTTATCTGTACAGTTCGACTGCACAGTTTTATCGTACAGATGAAACTGAACGTGTGTGGTAGGCTTAACATGTCAGTAACCCGTTAATAACCCACTACAGGGTCAGGCCTCTTCTCACAATGAGAGGGAAGTAGGCCTTCGTCCACCACGCTGGCCTAATGCGGGTTGGTGGACTTCACATGGCTTTGAGACTTGTTTTTTCAACTCTCAGGCATGCAGGTTTCCTCACGATGGTTTCCTTCACCGTAAGAGCACGTGATACTTAATTTTATAACTTTTTTTACAGTCATTGGCGCGTGCCACTGGGTTTCGACCCCAGACCCCTCGATAAAGAGGTCGAATTCTTAGCCACTGGGCTATCACCGATCTCAGTACCTACTGTTAATAATAATTTTTGTTTTTCTAACCGAATCTTTTACAATATCAATAAATCTCAACTTTAAAACTGCTTAAGTTTGCATATTTATTAGATAGCTCTTAACGTGAAACATTTTAACCATATTAAAAGGTTATATTTGCGGTTTAACCCATGAAATACTTCGACCGCTACAAAGTACAACGTATTATATTTATTAATTGACACTACACCATAGTAAAATTGAAAATATGTTTGTCCGTAGCGTGACTATGTTTCCGACGTTAATTAAAATAACTTTGCTAGATCTAAGTTTATAAGGTTTAAAGAGTAGGTAATGTATAATGAACAGTATGTAGGTAATAAATGAAACACTTTTTTGAAAGTTTTTTTAATCCCAAGGAAACTATACCAGAAACAAAGAACAACAGTAGATTCAACCATGATTTATTCTTATGATCATGGGAAGAAAATGTAGACTCTACAGTGAAAAGTGCGTGTGTCAATGAGCACGCATCCATTTATGAAATTCACTTCAAAAGTTCTATTACAATGATATACATGTTGACATACAAAATTTACATAGTATACTTAGGTATTCATTATGAATTCCTCAACTGATCACTGTGTTGTGATCGTATTAGTGCTTTGCCAACGTTTGATTGTATCTGTATGTAAGCTTATTGCCTTTAGGTACTTTACTGATTTCCCATCTATAACTAGTACTATACTAAAACTCTATGTACTGCATTTCAAGTAAAAAAAACTATATACCTAAACGTAAACGTCTCTTTTTATACTATTAGGTATTACCTACAATATGTTTGGTCTAAGATTCAGGCGAAACAGCAATGTATAAGCAAACGCAAAGCCGCAGTATTACGATAGTGTCGAGCGTCGGGTGACCGTGACAAAGGAGCTCCTAGATTGATTGGGCTTACCATTTTGACCAGCCATAAACTGCTCATTGTTTTTAAGACACCCAGCAGTGCGGACACCTCTAGAATATCGTATGAAGGTAGGACCATCTTAACACTTTTGTACCGATTTTAACAAACGTCATTTCATTATCACAAAACATATTGTGTTCATAACGTAATGAAAGTAATGATCTAGTGTAAATTGATGGACACTGGAATTTCATCAAGTGGGCCCGTTTTTGACCCCTCACCCCTATTTAAAGCTAAATGCATCGGGAAATAAGCTTTTATCTGACGGCTTTCCAATCATTTCAGACTAATTAAAATGTTCATTACTCACCTGTTTACCGTAAAAACCTATTTGAGCTGAGCAATATTTGGAATTCAGTGTTTATATTTACATACGTTGCCCTATAAAAACGTTCAGTTTAAATGCTCTGTGCTATCATTTCACAGTTATCAGCAAACTCGACAAGTAAAACAATTCCGTCCATATAATAATATTATTACGTTATCAATAAAGTCAGTGGAACGCATAAGTATATTGATTATTGAACTTTGTGAAAGTATTTGAGTGGCTTTAATCTTTTTCGATTGTATTTCCAAGCGTTTAGGTTAAAGTAATAAAGTGTGTTTAATTAGTTTTAAGGTGGATAGAGATGAAAATGTGTTTAATACAAAGCTTTTCTTGTGTGTGGGAATTTTCGGATTGTTAACATGCAAATAAACAGTCCGTAAAGCGTCGTGACAATGTAGTGTATTTTTTTATATTGGAGTGTTTGTTTTTGCTGATACTGAAGTTATATTGCAGCATGTCTATTTCTTACATCATCGAGATGTATTTTTATGTATGTATGTATGACGTAAAATTGAAGGTTATAAAAGCCCATATTGAACATATTCGTTTAAAAGCGTCCCCACTGACTAAGTTGGCCCATTGTGTTGTAGAAATGCATCGTTAAGCATAAGTCTTGAGTTTATTGTGTCAGAATCGTGACATATAGTGGGTTTATGTACTTTTTAATCATTCAGGATGTCGAAGCAAGAAAGGGCAGGTCCAGACCCTGTCAGCCAAGAAGTTGGAGGAGATGCAGAAGTCGATATGCTGAGATCTTCGCGACCGAAGAAAGAGGTACAAGTAATTGTATATTGAAAGTATCCAATAAAATTCTATAGACTTTTTGGTAATAAAAATATCTACAAATTCCTAAATTATTTTTTTGCTGTCCTAACCACTTGTATCATTGTGCAGCGCGGTTTATAGTAATCTTTAGGTCTAATATCCATTTCATTCGTTAGAGATCGCAAACGGCTAAATCACAGTACCTACAGTTTTTTATATTTAAAAAAATCTGCAATCTTTTCACGGCCCACTGTTGGGCCTCCGATCAACAGGGGGAGGCCTTCACACGCTGCTCCGATGCGGATTGGTGGTGAAATATTAAGTTACCTAAATGCAATTAAAGCTTCATCGCAGGAATAATATACCATTAAGCTTTAGAGGTGATTACCATTACAATACTATTATGTAGGTACGAGTATGGGAGAAGTGCTATGAAAGAGCCAGATCTAAACAAATTTTTATTTCTACTATATTTATTTCCAATATAATACCAAAAATCAATTTATAAAACAAGTACTTATATAAAATACTTACTTTTTAGTGCCAAAAACTTTAATTCGACGTACCGGCGTCCAATGGTTTCGGAAAGGTCCCAAATACCACTTAAAAATATAATTTCCAACCAGATTTGACCCTAAACTACAGAAATAATGCAAGTGGCTCCTTCAAAACCTGGCCACTTCATGCCACTTTTCCCCTACCTATCACACTTTTTAGTCATTTTAAAAGTTTTGTTGTATCTTCAGAGGTCTGAAGTAGATTTCAATTATTTGTTTTGAAGTGTAAAATGAATTAAGAAAGAATAATTTCAGTTTCGACTTTTTCGGAATAAGATAAATATTTTCCAAATCAGAATCATTTCCTTTTTTTCGTTCTTTACATTAAAGAACAAATCGAACGAAAAAATTTAATCATGTTCAATAATTAAGTAATAAATTACCAACAGTTAAATAACCCTTAGAGCTGACAATTCTGTGTATACCGACGATATTTAACTACCGCTTCTATAGTAAACTCGGCTATAAATAAAACAATTTATCTTCATTCGCATTGTAGACAATCAACTAATGTAATTAAGATGATGAAAAACATTGTCCTGTGGGCTCGTTCCGTAATTGTCGGCCGTTGGAGATTAAAATGTGGCTATAGACGATATAATACACGTAGACCTCATGACCTCACCAAGACAGGTATCTATATATGGGATCAAGAATTCGGCGCAACGCAGTTTCAATCTGTGCGCCAATTGTCAGAAATTAATCACACTCATAGCCCAGCCGCTAATAATTCTTTTAGTTGAGAAGTCCGGGTTAGAATCACAGTGGTACCCACACCTTATGAGCACTTTAGTAAATTTTCACCTGTCGTTAACGGTTAAGGTAAAGATCATGAGAAAACTTTCATGCGTGTGAGTTTTCCATAATGTTCCCAAAGGAATGTATCTAAAGTCTACCAACCTTTACTAACCTAGCATTAGTCCAGCGTGGTAGACTGAGGATCTTTGTCTTTGCAAGAGGTGATCCGACCCTGCAATGGGTTGCCTTACCAAATCGCTTGAAGGACCGATAACCGAGGGGGAAGGAAAGAACTCAGGTGGAGACCATATCTAAGGTGTCTAGGTATGCAAGAGGACCACGGGTACCTCGTAATATTAAGGTTATAAATTATTGCGAAATATATAATTATTATCCATATATAATTATAAATTAAATTAAATTAATCCTTATTTCAGGCAGCAGCCATATTAAATTAAATTAAATAACATATAATACGTTATAAATAAATACACGTGTCGTTCATAAAGTGAACTTGTGAACTTTGAGAAGGGATGAAAGTGCAATGGTAACGTAACTTTCAATATGTTTCTAAGCGGATCTAGCTTCTCATATCTTTAATTATCTTTGAAAAGCCAATGACATATATAATGTCCACTGAAACATCGTAATTTTTTTTATTACTAACCATCCACTCATAATGACGGCCAAAGTACATTAAAGGATTTCAATAAATATTTGTCCAATTAAGTAATTAAGGTGATAGCCCATAGCGGTGATAGCCCAGTAGCTTAGAACTCAAATCGAGGGGTCCGGGTTCGAATCCCAATGGCACGCACCAATGACTTTGTAAAAAAGTTATGTGCGCTTTATAAAATTAAATATCACCTGCTTTTACGGTGAAGGAAAACATCGTGAGGAAACCTGCATGCCTGAGAGTTCACAAAAAAATGTTCTCAAAGGCATGTGAAGTCCACCAACCGGCAGTAGGCCAGCGTGGTGGACTAAGGCCTACATCCCTCTCGTTGTGAGAGGAGACCCGACCCTGTAGTGGGTCATTAATGGGTTACTGACTGAAGTAATTAAGGTAACCTTTAAGTAATAGGGACCGAATTTCAGGTTCCGTTAGCTTAAGGCAATTAATGCTGAGTAGCCATAAAGAAAATTGTTATAGTTTAGGTTTACAGTAGATATCCATAATTTCTATACCTATTGTATAGCTGTTTACCATCACAACATTTCTTGTGGTAAGGGTAGGTATTTGCCATGTTCAAAATTTAATTCAGTTTAATGTCCCTGAATTTTAAAATTCCTGATTGATTGGGCAACATAAAACATTTTAGGGGGTTGATACTAAGTTGGTGGAAATAGTTAAAAACCAAATAAAATATCGATTTATCGATATTTATAAAAATATCAATATCGATCCCTGATCTGACTAAAAATAATAATTATTGATATCCTTAAAAAAGCGGTTGAAATTATGGAGTCAGACTGAATATATAATTATTTTAAAACAGCATTTTTTTTCTAAAAATTTTTTTTCGAAAACGCGATACCTGATACGGTTAATTAGTGCCACGCTTTTGGAGTTTCTTTAAACCACGAACGGAAAACTTCAAAAGTTCAAATATATCTTGTTTGCAGGACACCGGGCGCCTTGTTAAATGTACTCACTCCAAGCACTCCACAGAACCGAGATCACCGCGGTTTTTGCCTCCAATTTACACGGACACTGAAACCAGTAAGTATTACGTTCCAGTCGGTATAGTCCATTTTTTGCACTTATCCAATTTGGTAACAATCTAAGCTTTTCTTTTTAATTTAATTAGCGTAATTTAAAAATAACGCAGACAACATTATAAAGATTTAAAAAACAAATTGTCGTTTAATGCTGAAACAAATTTCAAGTATGTAACTATAAATTTATCTTTCTGAACAATTTAAAACTTCTTTTCAATAAAAAATATAAAATGTTGCAAACCTATTTTGTAAATAATCTTGGCACTAAGATTGTTTACTATATAGGACAAGAGTTAAAAACAGACTGTGGGTGCATAGGTTACTATTATAATAAATTCATTTAACTTAATTAAAACAATGAAAACTTTCCTGTATAGTTTTGAAATTCTTGACTTTTCTTGACTTGCAACACTTTGCGGATTTAGAGATTGTTTTTAACCAGAAAATACGTTGTTAAAACAAGTTAGTCTCATAGAAACTTCTTTTAACGTGGGGAAATTCATCACGAATGTCCTGTAACGGGTCGGGGCTAAGCTCATCGAACCTAGTGCACCCTGAGGGTACGAGTAAGTGGTCATCGTCGTCTATTGCTTTGAAGGAAAGCTTTTTAGCACCCTTTATTAACACGAGTAATGTTTTCTTCCTTTGTTCTTTCGGACAAATTAGCAAATGAATAAGGTTCCACTAGTTAGGGTAATATTACACCTATTTAATAATGTGTTGATTATTTACTCGAATAAAATATTCTAGTCCCAAACATGTTCTTTTTAAGGTCGACAGCTTGTTAAATCGCCTTTAACACTAACTAAGCCGTTGTGGTCTAACTATCACAAGAACTGTGCTACAAGAGATTCTTTGTACATGGATTGGTCTCAGTCTATCTCGAGAAAACATAAAATAAATCTAGGTTTACGTGACTTCCGTGAGTGTCATCTTACTCGTAGAGAGCACCGTCTTAGTAAATATCACCTCATAAACTTATCATTGGCAGTAGCATATCATACTAGTGACAGTAGCGTCGTCAGTTAGACTGTAGAACAGCCAAATGTACATAGTAAAGTTCCTATTTTACTATCACGTGCATCTTACAGAATGTGTCAAAATAAAATCTTTAAATTAACTTCACATTTCAACAAAATTACATAACTCATATTTGTTCTTAGAAATCGTTGATTATCTGAACAGCAACAAAGACTTCCTGGAGTCGTATGTGACCGAAAATGTAACTCTGGAACAACTGGAAGCGTGGATGCTTAAGAAAAGTGGCATTAATTGTGTGAGTAAACAGTATTTTTAGAAAATTCCTTAACAAATTAATATTTCTATAGGTATACTTTTGAATATTTGTAAAAATTGAATTGAATTTCAGAAAAAAGAATCAACGGCCTTTAAGAAAACATCAGTGAAATACAAACATAAAGCAACACTCCCCCAAAAATATGTATTTATGGTGAGTATAAATTAATCTTAAATATAAGGACAATTGTCCTGCACCAAGAGTGCTGGCCGTTTCTATCGTCATGGTACAATCAATGATTTGATCCGCAGATCTCTTGTCACCGTCTCTATACCGGCTAAACTTGAACCTTATGGTTTCTCTAGAGACGATGGGAAGAGACCTGATGGAGCTACGTTGGAGCCATGGCGATTGGGTCGTGCCTTGGTGTGGCACTACACTTGTACAGATACCCTGGCCCCTACATATGTGCATGACACTAGCACTAGGGCCGGGGCTGCAGCCGACCACGCGCAGTTTCTCAAGCGCCGCAAATATTCTTGTCTCACTAGAAATTACCAATTGGTAGGGACTACCGCAAGCGCCGCAAATATGGGTCCTTGGTCGGCTGACATGAAGGAATTCATGAAAGACATGTCTGCCAGGCTTGTCCTCGCTTCGGGTGACCGGAAGGCTGGCAGCTATTTTGCTCAAAAAATTAGCCTAAGCATTCAACGGGGTAATGCTGCTAGCGTTCTGGGCACCATGCCACAAGCGGAGTGGATTGCATATTCATTTTGTAAATAATTATGTATTGTTTAATAATTATTATTACTTTTTTTTCCGATCTCTTTCTGTATTAAAAATTGTGAACTAAAGTAGTTATTATTAAAGAATATGAAAAAAACCTAAATAAGTGAATTTCTTGTCCGAAAATATTGTCTTCTTAGGCAGTAGATGGTGTTTTGGACTTGTTATTTAAAAATAGATTTAGAATCTTTAACCTGATAACTTTTCGAGTTAAGTTTCAGTCTAAAAGTAAAAGCCTTTGAATCTTGGCATCCCTTTTAAATTTGTAGACTTACCTTGAAGAGCATGCTCATAGTCCTACATACAATAAAACATAAACAGACGTTTATATGCGTCAATAGAAAATCATTGCGACTACTTAGTTAGACGTAGTTATCTATGCAACTACTAACTATTATGTGTATTATGAAAAACATAGTACGTTTTATCAAATCATCATAATATCATTCATATCATCATCATCATTATATAAAATCCTTTGTCCTAAATGACTGAGAATCAACCCACAGCCTAAACCACTGACCGTAGAGACCTGAAACTTGGAGGGTGTGTTCTTTGTATGACGTAGGCATCCGATAAGAAGGGATTTTCCGATTGAAATTCTATGATTGATTATTAAAACCTGATTATATGAAAGACATTCTTTTACACTTGAAGGATATTCTACAATATTAGTTAGCTTGCAGTATTACTCCTTGAGTTCTTAATAACTTTAGCGACGTAGGAATTGTGAAATAAACATTTTTATAAAAAAGGCTTGGCTTTTTGTTCCTTGAATCTTATAGCATATTTTTAAAGACATTCGAAGAGTCGAAGCCCTTTTCTTCATGATTAATATAAAATCTAATAACCGCCCTGCTACCTATTTCTACAAAATATACCCACATTAGCCGTCTAACCCCACAGCAAAATACTAAAAGACAAAAGACCTCTGGCTGTAAAAGGAACCCAATTAACAGCATCTACTCGTACACTGTTTTTTTACTAACAACAAGCTTGTTTATAAAAAATAATAGTAACTTATACCGCCATTTTGCAGGAACTAGTTAAAAAGTTACAAGGAGACACCAATGAACATTCGGTTCTCTGGGAACTAGCTCGCTACATCAGCACTTCGGTTGGCGTAGACGCCTACAGAGTATATAAATTATTTCCGGACCATCCTAATTTTGTTCAGTACTTTGAAACGCAAAAGGTAAAAAATGTAAATTATTTTCAGGTGCGTTTCTTCCTTCTTCCTCGTTTTTATTTCCTTCTCAAATTCTTCCTCAGGCGAGTTACGATGTTTGTTGCGTTTCATGTTTTTTCGATATTTCTACTTTTATTAAAATAAAAGAAGTAATGTAGTATACAGGCTATATTTGGCTTTAAATGAAAGTATTAAGGTAGAAGGCGCTGGTGTTGAAGGTTTCGATTCATAAAAAAACTAATTCAAATTAAAGGCATGACGATTCCTATAGGGTAGGTTATTCTAACGCTTTATAAAATTTTGTTAACGGAACTACTTTGTGGTTAAATTTATAAAAGTAAAAAAATAAGAAAAAATCTGAAACCGATGGTTATAGCGCGATATCTACCTTCGAAACTTTGGAAAGAGGAAACAAAATAAGACGAAAGAGGGAGGGACGCACTTTAGTGTTAGGTAAAGTGTTGTTACCCAATACAACACACCCTGGTGTGGAAATTGTGGTGTGTAACTTTTTTAATTATTTTTATTTCTAAATAGGTACAAATTTATTGGTATAATTATTTATATTGATCCAGAATACTGTCGATCCTACATATCTGGTTCGAGCAGACATAGCTACAGTCGGTGACATTGTACAAGTAGCAAAAAGGGGAACTTCTCTGCGTATGTCTAGAGACGATGATCCTGTCAACTTTCCGGAAACACCACTGGCGTTATTTGCAGCGTTTGGAGTGCAAAATTTGGTAATTGTATCGTACATAGACCTCTTACTAGACTTATCCCGCAGCGGAATTTGACCCAGAAAGGAATAAGAAGTGACCTATATGTCAATGCAGGTTATAATCTAACTGTGTAAATTTCATCCATATCGGTTCTGTCCATAGAAGACAGAATACTAATCTGTGTTCTATGGTTCTGTCATTTTTGCATGAAAGAGTGACAGACATCCAGATCCATTCATATTCCAGATGAATTGATAAACTGGTACGAATTTACGCTGGCGCTATGAAAATATTGTATATTTTCATTGTTATTATTTTTAAGAGGAAATAAACAATTAACAACTTTGTCACGTTGGCACCTATCTACGAGAGTATGGTTTATTTTGATTAACAACACAGTATTGAAAACATGTTGAAACATTAATTTTTGAAGTGAAAACTTCTTTTGGTGCGTCACGCATTTTTTAGATAAGGTAAAATGTCTGGACTCGCGACACCGTTACGAGACGCAGCTAGACGCATATAGAAAGTTAAAGTAACTATGGAAACTGTCAAAAAGAAACATTCATAAATAATTATTTATTTAATAATAATTTTGGATTCGACATTGCGATTATTAAACGACATTAATGCTTTAATGCTTTAAATGTCGTTTCTCTGTAATTTTCTTACAGAGAAACTCAATTGTGTTTAATTGAACTATCGTCCAAATCACCAATAAAACACACCTTATAAGTTTTCACTTCTGCCGGCACTCCCGGAGTGCAATTTTTAATGTTAAGTTTTTTTTATATTAAATTTATTCAATAAGATAAATGATTCAATGTGCATCTATTGACAGAAAAGTGTTATTAAATATTTACTTTAGATTTAGCTACCTCTGATGCATACTTCTGTAATCTATAATGATTACAGAAAGAAGCCAATCACGTGCTATATCAGCCAATATTGGCAGCAACTGGGAAAACAATATACGTTATTGAAATGTGGCGGATTAACAGAGAGTTCACCGAAAATGATGAGGAAACCAGTTCTAACTTCCTCGTGTGGGGCAGTTTGATACTGCACTTCTGCAACCTGTACTTAGACAAGAAGAGGGAACGAAACATGTCTGACTTCTTACTAGATGTTGTCAAGTAAATTTTCACCTACACACCTACCTATACGAAAAACACTAATATTTTTTTTTAATTGAAGAAACTTTGTAATATCACCCAGAGTTGCCAGCACCATCCTCATAACCGCCTTAAGAGAGAAGTAACGTAAAAAAATATTAGTCAAATTAATTGATTTGATTTTTTTTTTTTTGGCAGAGCGAAGCCTGCCGTTCTGGGTCGGCTCGTAGTGTAGATATTACAAAGTTTCTTCAATTATTAGTATTAAATAAATCGCGAAAGAATATTCATATAACATATGAGAGATATTCACTCTTTTGACTTTGTAAAAAGTTGTGAGCTTTAGAAAATTAAATAATATCACCTGCCTTTACGATGAAGGAAAACATCGTGAGGAAGCCTGCATGCCTCACATTCACAAAAAAAATATTCTCAAAGGTATGTCAAGTCCAGCAACCTGCAGTAGGCCAGCGTGGTGGACTAAGGCCTACATCGTGAGAGGAAACCCGTCCCTGTAGTGGGTCATTAATGGGTTACTGACAATATTAACTGCAGCCAGTTAGCACTCAACATCACGTTTGCTACGCCTTTTCAAGTTTCATTTAAAAGATATTTCCAGAAACTTCACGACTCAATCGACGACTAATGTAATGACAAATAGGTATTTCTCTGTAAGTACATAATATAAAGCAGTTTGCCTCCTGATTTCAGGGCAATATTTGAGGAGATGGTATCTCTCGATCAACTCATTAAGCGAATCCTAGAATTCGCCCAACGATTGGTGAACGCAGATCGGGCTTCGCTGTTTCTAGTGGACCATAGAAGCGATGAGTTGGTGTCAACAGTATTTGACCTCAAGTTCGAACCTGGACAGGGCCGGGATATGGAGAAAAAGGAGATACGGATACCTATAAACAGAGGGATAGCTGGCCACGTGGCTTTATCCGGGGAGACGATGAACATTCCTGACGCTTATTCTGATTATCGATTTAACAGGTTGGCCCAATATTGTTATCTGTATTAAGTTTCCTATTTCTGTTCTTCTGCTTCTGAAATACCATATATTTGAATTTTGTGGAATTTGTGGAAATGGTTTTATTTTTCGTTTTTTCCATTAGAATTAGATTAGTTTTCTCATTAGAAAGGTATTTCTGAGTACTTTAAAAAGTGTTTAGGAAGTATATGTCATAAAACGGGTCGGTTTATCGTTATTTAAGCTTAGATTTAAGTACTCACCGGAAAAAAATATACATACAATTACCTATAGCTCACTTTGAATTAATATAGGCCTTTCAAAGTAGGGATTTTTTTGTTTTTTTATTAGCTTCAATTTCGGTAATGACATAGTTTTTGTAAAATCTCATAGTTTTTGAGGTATATATGAAAAACCGTTTTAAAACATGTATTTTTATCACGAAAAATCATAATCTTTGATCTTTAATAACTCAGAAAGTGTTAATTTATTCCAAAAACTTTATATTTTAATAAATTTTGCTTAGAATTTGTCTCTCTATCGATTCCTAGGGTTATTTTTATTAAAATAATTTTCACTCCGAGAAGGGGTAGCATCCACCCCCAGGGCAAAAGCGCAAATTGGCACTATGTCCTGTATGTTTTGTTTCTTAAGGTATCCCCATCTACTCACCAATTTTCATGAAAATCGATGGAGGTTCAACGAAACTGATTTTTGCCTTCGTTGACTGCACTATACATGCATGTTGTATTTCGTACATCAATATATGGCAGATTCTAATTTATGAATAACATCTTTTACAGAGAAGTGGATGAAGTCACTGGATACAAAACAATAAGTATTCTTTGTATGCCTATTAAAGTTCAAGGTAAAGTGATCGGTGTCGTGCAGATGGTGAACAAACGGACGGAGAACAACTTTGACCACGAGGATGAAGTCGCCTTTGAGATATTCTCCACATTCTTCGGACTCGCTCTACACCACGCCCGTCTATACGATAAAATTATCAGGAAGGAACAAAAGTACAGAGTTGCTCTAGAAGTACTGAGCTACCATAACACGTGTAAGGAACATGAGGTTAAGGCCATTCGAACTGATGATCACGAAGTAACTGTAAATATCAACGATTTCTACTTAGATCCTTATCAACTGGATGACATACAAAAATGCAAGGCAGCTATAAAAATGTTCGAAGATTTGTTCGGCCTGGCTAAGTTTGATATAACAACATTGACGCGTTTTATCCTGACGGTGAAAAAAAATTACCGGACAGTACCGTATCACAACTTCGACCACGGATGGTCGGTTGCCCACGCTATGTATGTTATGCTGAAGACTGATACTAGAAAGCGGTTCAATTATAAAATGGTAATAATTCAAAGCAATAAATAAGTTTTTATTTTATTTATTTACTTTTAATTTGGAAAAGTTTGTCTATCAATTCCCTTTTCTCAGAAACACATCTGAAAGCATCAAGTTACACATCGTAGGTAATAACCCACAGATAATTGTATTTAAAAAACTTAATTTCAGCGCCTCTCGTTATTTGTGGCGAGTCTTTGCCACGACCTGGACCACCGTGGATACACCAACAAATACATGAGCGAGACTGCATCCCCGCTTGCAGCAATGTATACGACTTCAACCTTGGAGCACCACCATTTTAATATTACCGTAACGATTCTACAACAGGTCATTTATTATATTTTACAACACGTTTTATATGTGGTAAAGTCCTCGTAGCTCGCCTGCGGAGGTACCGCACCGCCACGTCTAGTGGTTCGTTTGGGGAGGCGTGGTTGAGTGGCAATTAGGATTTTTATCCTGTCAAAATCACTAACTCAATCTATTCCAAGTATTTTTAACAAAGCTTGTATTATTTCAAAATTCGAATGAGATAAACTCTCGATTGTTTTTGAATAAACAAAGAATTTGTGTTGTTGTTTTACACAGGACGGCCACAACATTTTCTCTCATTTCTCGAGTGAAGAATACAAAGATATTCTGCGGTGTATAAGACAATGCATCCTGGCTACTGATTTGGCAGTATTCTTCCCCAATTTGGAGAAGTTGGGGCAAATCTTTGATGGGAAATCCAGGCACCCTAAGTTTAGTTGGGCCGTTCCAGGACATAGGTAAACTATAAGTTAAAATTTTTAACATTGTGCGATATATTATATGAAAGATGTTTAATTGGTATTCTTAATTTTGTTTACCCTCAAATTATGTCATTTTTTATATTTATTAATTATTGCATATAGCGAATTATTTTAACACTATAAATAAGCGATTGATCAGACAATATTACAATGACTTTGGTTCTCTTTTTCGCATTACTTAATATTTATTACTTTACTATAATTACTACTACTTAATATTACAATTAAAATACAGTATCTAAACTACTTATATTTTGCTCTCAACAGGATAATATTCGATGTATTCGATGACATCTACGTTTTATACAATTCATCCGATAATTTTATTTTCCTTAGTTTAAATTATAATGTTAATTATAAACCCATCGAATAAAGCTTATGCGATTTGTTTTTCTATGTACACTTGTGAAAGAAAATTTATGTGAGAGTAAATTTAAAATAATAATATGCCTTTTAAAAAAAAATATCCAATTTTAAAATTTCTTTCATCAAATCATGATTTAAATTAGAAGGCATTTCTTGTTGACATATTTAATAATATGAATCGATGAAAATATTGTAGAGAGAACAAAGTACCCTGGTTTTTAGATAAATAAATTGTTCATTAGCAAAATTTTTCAATTACAGAGATTTGGCGATGGCCATTTCTATGACAGCTGCAGATTTGTGTGCTTCAGCTAAACCTTGGGAGGTTCAAATTAAAACCGTCAAAGTTATATTTGAAGAATTCTACGACCAGGGAGATAAGGAAAGAGCTGCAGGCAAGACTCCGATTTCGATGATGGACAGGCATAAGCCGGATGAACAGCCATCAAGCCAGGTAAATTACAATTTCAAAATTCATTACTTGGTAATGGTTTTACCATCCATAATAATATATTCAGTGATCACAATGCCAGTCTACCATATTTTTCTGGAATTTATATTCGAGTGCTGCATGTGGATATAATAGGGAGAACCCTGAATAATACTCGTTGAAGTAGCCGCTGTCCCATTATACTTTTAAAGATAATGTCCATCTAATTCGGTGTGGGTATACAACCCATAAGTTGACGTTTTAAGCAAACGCTTTATTAACATGGTCTTATGGTAATATGCGAGAAAATTAGGGACCTCAGAAAGATTTTTTTATTTATAAAGAGACAGCAAATAGCTTGGCGTAAATCATCCTGATCGTCATCATCACCTGATAATTTGCTAATGTTTAAGGGCCTATTTAATTTCTAGGTAGGCTTCCTCAGTCAAATATGCATACCATGCTATCGCATGCTTTACAAGATACTATCGAATACGAAGCCAATGTACGTGATGGCGTTGAGAAATCTTCATAACTGGAAGTCTAAAGCACGTCGTATTAAAATGAAATTGGAAAAAGAATCATCAATTGATACATTTGCTAATATATCAGATTCGGAGCTTGAGGATGATGAGCTAACTGACCAAGTTTTACTGGAAAGAGAAGAAGGTCCGGGTAAAAGCATTCAAAGTGAATCAAGTGATGAAAATGAAGAAGATTTGACACAAAAAGTATTTGAAGATGTTGAAGTAATCGAAGAGATAAGTAGCGAAATTCAAGCGGCCTGGCAAAGCGTAAAGACAGATTCAGTTTCTTGGGATGAAGAAAAACAAACATTTAACATTAATCAGGTTAGTGAAAGTGGTAGTTGGAAAGAAGATGACAGACTCTGGGCAGACGAAGAAGGAGTCGTTACTAAGCCGAACAAGGCAGTAAAGATTATACTCGTGAATGATAATAATGACCGAGATGAAGTGTGAAAAGAAAAAACATTTTAATAAACATTTTTTTTATTATCAGTAAACAACGGTACAAAGTAAAATATTTAAAAATACGTATTTGCTATGGAAATACCCCATGAAATCTATTATTGTAAGATAATTATATTAAGGACCATAATATCCTTATGTTTAAAATTGATAGGTACTATTGTACGTTGCTGTCTTTTAAATGTTGATAAATATGTAATTTGACGTCTTAATAGCATTTAAAATTTATTCGCCGTATTATTATACTTATGCAGTGGAAAATCACAAAAAGGCACAATGAGAAAAATGATCAATTTAAAATCGAATGATGCTAAGAATTTTTGTATGCTGGCAATTCGCTTAGAATTATCCCTCCCTTTCCTATGTTCTCGGCTTTCAAATCGTAGAAGCTGATAAATAATCTGAAAATAATGTACAGAGCTATACGATTATAATTATAAACTTAACATTCAACGCAGGCACATTTGAAGAATTGTCTATATATTTAGTACCAACGCCTAATTGGAAATATTTAAGTAGTTCTATTATTTCAATCGGCATGAAATTTGAAGGTTACATTAATACAGGTTGTCCGGTAATCAGTGAACCAGTGAACGGAAAACTGGTAATTCTATGGGGACCATTATCAGGATTATAAAATTAAGTGAGTTTGATAGATAATGGTCCTTCCTATTACGTACCAGTTTTCCGTTGGTCAAGGCTTACGGGACACCCTGTATAATTCCTTCACAGCTAATTAAAAATAGATTGAAATTTCAAAATCAAATTATTTTTAATTTACGACACAATCATAAACAAATTTTGTAGTAAATGTAGTAGTTATATGTTATGAATATGAAGTATTTTAAATAAAAAGTAAGCTTATTTGGTCTTTCATTTAATACTTTAAAAAATTTAGGCACGTACTAAGCAAATTCTAAAGCAATCCTATAGAAATTAATAACATACATAAATACATGGGCGTTAATAAATTTAAACAAAACTTGTATTAATAAACTTAAAATTTTATATGCGTGAGCGTTCTTAAATGTATTCAAATAAAAAATATTCTCCAAAAATATTTTATCATACTCAACTCACCTTTCGGGCTCAATCCCTATTTCTCTTTTTACTAATTCAGACACTTCTGTTGTAACTACTTTATTGTATTCAGAATTCACGTGTCCAATAGATTCCAAGCTGGCGATGGCACCAGGAGTCGTACTGTCCCCACCGAAGGACACATGGCAATCATTCACGACTACGCAGACGAAATTCTGAACACAAAGTTATAATAAGGCACTGATAAAGATCATATGGCATCATAGCAATGGACAGTCCATGACTCCTGAGACATGGACATGAGTCCAAGCACTGTCCATGACTATTCGGTGTTTTGACAAGTACACAATATATAATTACAATTAAAAGTAGGCATATAATTAACTATCTTAGTTTTTTATTTTTTAATTTTAATATTTTAAAATTTCTGAAAACTCGCAATTGTACAAAATGTTTGCAATAACTGACAATAGGCAAAAAGGTTATTTAGCAATAACTTAAATTGCATTTTCTTGCTTCCGAGGGCGTGTAGAGAGCTTCAGGAGTTCACCGCTACTCCAAGGATCTACCAACTACAAGGATCTAAAGTGTTCCCTAAACTGTGTAGAAATTCTACATATCATACATGTCATTCTACTGTAGAATGACATGTATGATATGTAGAATGTAAAAATGTCGTTACCAAAAGTCTTACCTTATTCGTAACAAAATGGATTCTCGCTTCTGTATTTTAAAGAGACTTGATAAAGCGAACAAAAGGGCTCTACAAATCTCTACATCTCACTGAGACTAGAAAGACTAAATGAAGAAAATTGAATAGATGGATGTTTGTTACTCTTTGAACTGAATTAACTTAAATTAAATCTTATATGTAGTTTGCATTTTGGAAAATATGGGTATTTTATACTTTATCGGGGCAAATTAAATCCCTCACATACTAATTCCTTTTAAAAGCTTATGTATGCTCATAAAAATTAAGTTATAGTTGGTTCAAACATATAAATTTATGAACCTAGTCAAGGTCAAGACTTTAGTAAACAATTAAGATAAAAGCATGACTATCAATAATAACATTGACTTACAAGAATACTGCATACCTACATAATTTTACCTTTTACTCGATGAACGTAATAACTAAAATTACGTAATATTATACCTATGCTTAGTAATAGAGTTAAGTAGAAATGTAAGAGTCATATTTCAAAATCAGTTGCGCCCTTAATAAGAATACCTACATGTGAAAGTTAATATCCTGTGCTCTTTTCCTCCTATACTTACAAATTATTACTTCAAACAAAACACATGACATATAACATTTTAAAAAAAGTTACTATAAACAACACCTTTAATTATTCGGAAAGCTTATAAAATCAGATGTACCTATTTACCTACTTAAAATAGTAAAAAGAGAACTTACGTGCTCAGGTTTTCTCAAGGCCGCGGCTAGAACATTTAATAATTTGTCTACAAAATCTTTAGAGATGCTACTCTTTGGAAGATTCGTTGATATTCTAAAGCAAGGCATTTTAAATAATTTCTTGCAATTCCCTGAGAAGTATGTTCGAAATCGAGCTAATGATAACGAATACTTAAAATAACACAACTGAATTCATTTAAATAAGCACCACAAACTTCAATGACTATCAATTTCAAAATGTTAATAAACCACATATCAGTTTTGGCTATTGCGGTTGGTAAAAATACGTGGCAGTACTTCATCAAAAAATATGACAACTTTCCCTATTTTTTGTATTTGCTGGTCACGGCATTATAAATCGGCGGAATAGATACTGTATATACAGGTGATTTGTTATGTGACGTATTCCCACTAAGGTCGTGTAGATAAGCTTAAAAGCAATCATTAAAGCCATGTGAAGCTCTATCAAAAATTCAACGGTTCTCGAAATATTTGAGTTTCATTGAATTTAAGGAAAAAATTACTTTTAGGCTAACTAAAGTGCCATAATAGAAAAACGGGTTGCAATTCGGGAGTGCCGGCAGAAGTGAAAACGTATAAGATGTGTTTTTTTGGTAATTTCGATGACAGTTCAATTAAAACACAATTGAGTTTCTCTGTAAGACAAGAAACGACATTAAAAGCATTAAATGTCGTTTAATAATCGCAATGTCGAATCTAAAATCACAATAATTATAATACTTATTTAGCTTTTTCTATAACAAAATACACTTTATTATTTATGAAAGTTTCCTCTTGACAGTTTCCATAGTTCCATCTAATTAGACGCATTTTGTATATGAATGTTTCCTTTTGACAGTTTCCATAGTTACTTTGTCTTTTTACATGCTTCTATAGCTGCGTCTCGTAACGGTGTCGCGAGTCCAGAGATTTTATCTCATCTAAAAACATGCGTACCGCGCTAAAAGGATTTCACTTCAAAAACTAGTTGAATAAATTAGGATATTTTATAATTTTGGGGTACTTGACATTTGTAGTTTCAATAATAAATCAAAAAAATGCTTAAAATCTACGATTACAACAGGTTTGATATTGTAGCCAAAGATGGGAAATTTTCTTAATTTTTTCCTCACTTTAATACAAATAACTGCTGCTGAAGCGGTGATAGAACTCGACTTAGAATTAGAAAATTCAAAATTTTTTGCTTCTTAGGCTATAATATCAAAGCTGTCGAAGTTTTTATGCATTTTTTTATTTATTATTGAAGCTACAAATATTCAGTACTCCAAAATAATAAAAAATCCCAATCTTTTAAGTATTTTTCTATAATTTATGGCTTTAGTTCAGGCGCGGTAGCAGCCTGAAATTTTGGAGGGGGTCACTCACTACACTAATATATTTTATTGCTATATTATGCCATCGTACGTAGTTCATAAAAACACCACTAGATGTCAGCAAACTATAAATTTATCGCTGTTAGGGGATAGCTAGAAAGTTCCTTTTATTATTTGGCAAATTTTTGAGACTTTTCAATTTGACCTTAAGTTTTGGGGGGGTCATGTCCCCTGTGACCCCCCCTTCGGACCGCGCCTGCTTTAGTTAGCCTAAAAGGGACTTTCCTTAATCTTCAATCAAACTCAAATATTTCAAAAACTGTTGAATTTTGAAGTCTACTACTTGCCAGTAGGTGGTCAACTATGCTCTGGAAATCTCTCTTTTATATCCCATATACAATTATGAATTTTAGATACAAACTATGCTCTTTCTTTAATTGGATGGTTATTAAGAATGGAATACGTAGAGTCGTAGTTAAATAAGTATTAAACGCACCTACGTAAAAAAGGTCATCGCTATTATACGATAATTCAGTTCAGATAAGAGTGTTCTAGCTACCAATAACTACATATAAATGATACATTGCATTACCATTTCCACAAACTAAAAATATTTGATATATGAAATAATACCTACGTAATAAATAAATAATGTAAAAAATTTAGGTGTACTACTCATTTTTCCATAGGAGTCGCGCCTTCACTGTACAAGTACCTACAGCTGTGTCAATGACGGTGAAGCATATCTACCTACATTTTAAAAACTCTTGTTGAGAACAAATGTTACTCACGTGGAAATATTTTTATATTTATTTTTTCGTTTTTCTTTCCTTTTATTATTCTCAATTTTGACACTTATTTATTATTATTCTTATTCGCTATTATGTTTTATGCCGCCTATTGTCATTTCTGCTTAGCCCAAAGGTAGACTGGCAGAGAATGCTAAAAGTAGCATTAAGTCCACCTTTTATACCTTTATTTTTTTATATAGGTATGATAAAGAATAAATAAATAAATAAAATATTTAGAAAATTCGTAAGTATGTAGTGCCTAAATAAAAAATAAAAAACCTTACTTGCTCAAGTTTCCTCACGGCCTTTGCCAGAACAGGTATTAATTTGTCAACAAAATCTTTAGGGATGCTACTCTTGGGAAGGTTCGTTAATATTCTAAAGCAAGGCATTTTCACTTTCAGTTCCCAGAGTAGTATGTTTACGTCGAGTTAATGATAAGGAATACCTAAAATTACACAAAAAATCGATTAAATAAGCACCACAAACCACAACGACTATCAGTTTCACAATATTTATCACTCCTTATCATTTTGCTGATTTCGTATACAGGAGATATAAAAAATACATGTTAATTTCTATTTTACTCCATATTTGAATTCATTTATTTCTTATTATAATGACAGCGATAAACCAACAAAAGACGTGGGTTTCGAACCTTCCTTGTTACTTACCTATATGTTTAAAACGGATATGTTAAAAGCTGATATGTTCTACAATTATTATTGAGATAAAAATAAATGTATTGCCACACTGTTGAGATTTTGAGTTCCAACATTCAACATAAGAGATCTTCATTATCGAAATCTTAATATCAAATAGATAAAACACTTGTGAAAAGTTAAGATATAAAGATAGGTACTTATGTTATAAACAAGAGCAGCAAAGCTCCATGTTTTTCTTAGTGCGCCAAAACTTTTATAAGCTTTCACATCAGCTTATAAATAAATACATATTGATATTCAATGGTATAGTAGGAAGAATAATTAAGTAATATAAAATGATTTTCGTGCCACTGCACGAATTGGCCACTGCCAATAAGAATAAATTTAAGAAAAATGTTCTCCATTCGCCTTCGTCACGCCACATTTAGGAATGAATCTAAAGTGACAATAACGAAAAACATGAGGCTTGCCGGATAGAAAAATCGGCCAAATGCGATTCGGACATGGAAAATACAACTTTTTCAAATTTCAATGCCTCTTTTGAGCTTCTTTCTAGAAACTATCCTCTGTTTTAATACCAAAGCCTTGGTTTTTAAAGGTCCATCTAGTAGACAACGGTCTGTAATAATATCGTCATTCGAGGACATTTCATTCAGTGTTCTGGTTGGTTAGTCCACTAGTAACCTTCATGAGTCGTGAGCACAGATTATCGGTGGTAGGGATATTGTATACTTTCGGCCAATGTACAGCAGCCGAACAAACGTGCTGGACCAATAGACGACGCACACTGACGAACTGACGTTTGTCAAACCAATCGTGTGCACCGCAGCGCAGCAATGTCAAACCGACCAATGAAAGTTCTGCTCACCACTCATGACGCCAACTATATAGTCCGCTAATTTTGAAAACTATGTTTATAATAGGCTATTTGACAATGAGAAAAATAAAGTGTCAATTACTGTAATCAGTATGTATTATGAGTTTAAAAATGATTATTTATCATCGGAAGTTGATAATAATAATTAATTTATGTAAAAATCCGTAAATAAAAATGCATTTTTTTTGACGTTTGTCACGTGACTCAAAACGCTCCTGATTGGTCGGGTTTATGTGACGTCACTTGCCAGTAAACCTTGTTCACCTACTTGTGCTGATAGCTTTCGAAACTGTTTTAATAATATTTTCCTGTGTTCTCCATTGTTTTTGTGTAATTTATTTGCAATATTCTGTCAGTTCTTTTACTATGGACAGCAATTTTGTAAAAGCAGACAGCAGAAACTTGCCTCAACTCGACGCAATCATATATTCGGTCGGATTATTTTTCAAAAATAATACCGATTTTTATGCTTCAGAGTTAAAAAATGTGAAAACAGCTAAGTAAAGTAAGTATATTAACACTTTAGTGGTAACTTATATCATATCATAAGAAAGTGCGATAATGATGAATTTCCACAGCAAGCAAGAACTTTTATAGGTTACAAATGATAGATGTTAATTTGGCGCAGATCGTGAACACAAACGATAATTTGTTTACTTTTGCAGGTCTGCAAGGGATTCGTATGGGGATGATGCCATTGGATATGTGCAACTGCGTCGTGAGTCAGGTCTTTGCACAATCAAGTGTAAAATTTGTCCTGAGCACAAGGTGAGGAGCAGCTCTTACAACGTTACGATGGTGATAGACGAGAATAAGGGGGAAATTGTTAGCTGTAATTGCTTGGACTGTACAGCATCAGCTGGTGGCTTAAAATCTGGCTGATATTTCAAAAGTTCACAGTTTGTAAGTTCCTTTTTTTTGCCTCATGAACAAACTCTGTGAAGAGACTAGTATTAGTTTTACATTGTGGAGCTTGCTTGCACAACTGTTCCACAGTCACATATTTCAAGGTTGTACCTACTCTGGAGAGCCTTGGTTTCTTGCAGAAACATTTCACCTCGGTGCACGAACGTTCCTCTGTGTCGCACAGATGGATCCACATGAGGAATGCCACTGTGTTTACAGCATTCAAATATGTAATAAAATCTATCCAGTCTTATCTCAGTCAAGTCAAAATTTAAATTAAAATTATAAAAATGAAATATGTCAGCACCATTTATAATTTTATTATGGAAATCATCAATATTGTAAAAGCATTCAGTTATTCTAAAGTATTCAGTTATTGTATAATGTAATTGCCATAAAGAAGACATTTTGGATGAATAAAAATAAAATTTACTAAAGGGTTTCAAATGTTTTATTTCATAAATTATATAAATCTCCAAATATAAATAGAATGCGCAATTAAGTGATTGGGTACCTGTTTATACATAATATATAACAGTCCAGAATGGCAGGGCAAAATTACAGTTCAGATGCATTGAATGCAGTTTGAACAACTTTAATAACTACATGCTATTTTGCAGTTGGATTAGTTATAATGCCAGTCTAGAGTCCTATTTGTAAAAGTTATATAATAATAGCATATCCTAATCCTAACTAATGTTATAATAAAAATAAAAGTAAGTATGTGCAACCACTGTACAACAGTGACATCGCTCGCTCTGCCCCCAAATCCAGGAGAAATATAATTGATGAGACCGTTAGGTGTACATGATATCAAGTATTTCACAGTATTACCTTCTTATAATCAGACCAAGTCAACTGGACTGATTTTTCAACTGTTACAACAGATTCTGTTAATGTTATTTTGTCACATTTTTGGGATAAATCTGAAAAAAAAGGTTTATTATTTTAGGAATAATATAAATCTATACTGATATTATAAAGCTGAAGAGTTTGTTTGCTTGAATGCGCTAATCTCAAGAACTATTGGACCAATTTTAAAAATTCTTTCACCATTGGATAGCTGTTATCCCTGAGTGCTATAGGGCTTATAGTATAGGCTATGTATGTACCACATGCGAAGCCGAGGAGGACCGCTAGTTATATGATATTACTGTCTTAGTTAACTGGTATAAGTGGAGTGTAGAAATAATTTCAGTACAATTTAGAAACTAAGTTTGCATACCTTCTGAATAAGCTTCAACTACAGTAGCAGTAGGCTCATCATTGGTTATTATAGGTTGTTGAATGTCTTCATTTTTGAGACATTGTTCAACAAGTTCCATTCTTTGCCGTTTGACAAATGCAGATCAAGAAGTACCAGTATCACACATTCTTTTATTGCGATCTGGCTAGCAATGAAATTTAGAAGGCAAAGCTTTATCTTTCAAAATTATTTTCTTGCTGTAACCCATTTTATACTGATAGTAATTTGTCATGTCATTTTCCATCTGTAACAAACAAACAAGTTAGTCAATATCTAAGTATAAATAATGTTTATTGAAATTATAACACTGTAGATACAATTTCTAACTAATATTTGGGAAAACAGCGGAATTATTCGAAGTGAGTTGCAAGAGACATTCTATTAAAAACATTAGGGAACATTTTCTGTTAATAACCTCAAATTTATAACAAAATATTTACATTGTGAATGTAATAAATTATTAAAAAATATAAATATTATGTTTACTTACATCGAAATGGTCTTCACAGAAGAAAATATTTGAACTATTCGCTATGTCATTATGATCCCTACGAGAAAGTTGCAACCACTTTCGGCGCACTTCGACTTTCTTTGGAACACTTACAAATAGTTTTTCCGGAGTTTTTAACGACGTATTTGTACATTTTGGAACTGCACACCATTTGTAACTCATTTTGTTACATAAATCGCTGTTATAATTATAACGTAGTGTGTATTCTATGTTATAATGAAAATTCAATCGCACTTTCGTTTTTCGGTCGGTGCCACTGATCAATGATCATATATTTACTGGCAGCCGGCAGGTGACGTCACCGACGCCATTGCAGCGCGATGTTGTCAAAGTAGCGTTTTGGAGCGCTATTTAAATATTGAATTTTTATTTTGATATTTTTCAGTAAATATGTACCAGAATTAAAAAATATAACTTTTACTGGGTTCCTTAAATTCTACTTAATAATATAAAATGGATTTTGAAAACCAGTCAAATAGCCTATTATGTCTGTCTGTCTCCTGTCAGAATTCGGAGTAAAAAGGACTACCTACCACTACAAATATAAACCGTTGGCTATATGTTGGATTGTAAATCCATTTCAGAACATTCTCGAAAGATCTTTCATTGCTTTTTGTTTTCGAAATGAGAGCTTAGTTATTGCAATTTTCAATTCACAAGGCCTACCTGGAAATGAAGTCGGGTGCGTGCGGCGACCGTTATTTGAAGAACTCATAAAAGAAGAAGAATTTGAGTCTTACATTGTAGACATTATCGACTTTAACGCTCGATAACTTATAATGGCAAAACAAAGTTTGCGGGGCCATAAAATATCCGTCATGCCAGAATAATTTTGAAAAATTTTGAAATTACCTACTGAAAATTATTGCTAAAAAAAGAAATTATTTTTGTTACAAAAGTCAAAGTTTAGGCCATGATAGATGTTGTTTTGAGCCTTTTCCATCTAGTCCTTATCTAGTCTCATGATCTAGTCCTACCAGTAGTTCGATAGACGAACTGTTTGGATTCTTTTATTCCAAATTGTTATACTGACGGATCGAACTATTTGGAAACGCGAATTTTATTCCAAATAGAACTACTGTGAATATAACTATATTTATAGTCATAAAGAGCTACGCGTTATTATTCTATCGGTATCCTCACTGACAAGTATTTGACTATTGTTTTTATTTCAACGAAATCGACCCACTACTTTGAAATCGCTTTTATTTGCACATAGGGTTCATAATTAATAAAAATCGCTGTGTGACGACCACAAACTGACTGTTACTGACTGCATTTTGTCGCGCGGTTGTGGTACGACTGTAGACCCTTAACACGTTAAGTAAGTACTATGAAAGTTCATAATTATTATAGGCTTTATAGCATCCTAACTGATTTCTCTGAAATAATAAAGCGGCCATAATTGCTTTGTCTCATAATAATATAAACCCAGTGACGTTATATTTATTATTTCTCTTTAAGCTTTTATCAGTCAGTTCTTGTGTATTTTTTTCATGATTTTTTTAGGTACAATCATACAGTCAATCAGTCAATCATCAGTCAAAAGTATAAACTATAGCTGTGGTACTGGTTTGTGACCTTTGTGAGGTTTAAAATTAATTATGTTACCTACATGATCAAAATAATATGTAATATAATAATATTATGTGCGTGCATTAAGATAGAATTATTAATCTGTTATCTAACCGTATAATCTTCTAAGCATCGAAAAGCGGCAAAATAACTAATCCTACCTAAGTGGGTCCTTCCTTCCATTCGTTCGTTTCTGTTGTATAAAGATTCTACTATATTTATATATTTTGTTTCGGATTTCGTCTCGCAACAAACGGGATAGTGCCATCTCTGATCTCTGCGACAGTGATTTTATTTAGACATAAGACAAGCAAGACGGCCATTAATGCCGCTCGTGTATTGTTGTTTATAAGTTTCATAAACACCAGTGCAATATGCCGAAGAATATTACGAACGAAGTACGGGACGTTATATTAAAAGTCAAGGAATTCATGGATGAAGAAAAGCGAATGCAAGTTCCTATTATTCCACTCAGCAAAGTCTACGTTAGAGTTTCTGCAGCCACTGGTCAGTATAGCATTATTTTGTTTGTCTAGTTATCTGTTACAATATACAATAACCATCGTTCAATTTAGTTTATTTTATTCAGGCACCTAAAGAGCTTCCTATTTGTATAGTGTAAAACTATATAATAGTACGAGGTCTATAGTATGTCTGTGGAAACTTTAGGAATATAAAATGATATTGACACCCTAGAAATAGTAACTTTATATTCCTCTATCTTAACATTTACTTTTTATTCCAAAGTGGAGTTCCACTCCATCATTAGCATCAAAGGTGGTCAATGTTTATATAGTTCAGCAAAGGTAGTGTGGCAAACAATAATAAATTTATTAACCTGGTTCCTTAACTCTTATCCGTTGAGGAGTTCCATTCTGTATCTCCGAAACTCTTCATCTGATCATCATCAACTTAATATGGGACCAAATTCAAAGTAGCACCTTCCGAACCAAAAACAAAAAAATCAAATTGGTTAACAAATGATGGAATGTCGCGGTAACAAATATAAAAACATACAGATGAATTGAGAATGTCCTCCTTTTTTTTAAGTCGATTAAAAACACCTTATTTTCCATGTTATTTGAATGTGGTTGCATATAGCCACAATACTACCAATGCTTCCAATTTTATTCAAAGAATAATGATGATTCCTTGTTGTTTTAGGTGTCTCTGAACGAACTGTCCTGAACATTGTTAAAGAGGCTCGACTAGTGGAGCAAGGTTTAATGGATCCTGAAATGTTAAAGAGGACACCTAAGAAGCGAGTAAGAACCAAAGGAAAGATAGAAGTGGATGAATATGATCTTCAAGTCATAAGGCGTAAAATTCACGAATTTTATGCTTACAAAAAAGAAGTGCCCACTATCAACAAACTGTTACAAATATTGAAGGAAGAAATAAACTTTAAAGGATCGAGGGAGACTCTTCGTAAAATCTTACGTAAAAATGGTTTCCAATTCAGAAAAACAAAAAACAATAAGGAGAAGGAGCCTGCTCCTGAATCAACGTCATCAGTTCCTCCAGTGGTCCCGCCATATATCCACACCATGTTCAGCCATAAGAATATTCAATCTTAAATGAATTAATAATGATGAATATCACTTATGTATTATTATATCTTACACAAATGTGTTTTAGAATAACATTTGATGTTTGAATGGAAGTGTATCTATAATATAATCTTTAAATTTTAGGTATTAGGAAACAAAGAGCAGCTATGTAATTATTTTTAGTGTTATTATTTTTGAATTAGTTCTTTGAAGTGGAAACAAACCTCCTATATTACTAGTTAACTTCAGTTTTGATATGGACATAATACAACATATTTGTTATATTATGGACATAATATAACATATCTGTTATAGTTATATGTAGGATGTTTTTGCGGAAAAGAAATGCATAACAGTTACAAGCATTTATTTTACAAAAGGTACTGTGGATACATTCATGCATATAAACATGATCCAGGTGATGTTTAAACAATGAATATAATTTGCAGAGTTACTCAATGTTATAGGTGTGCATCTTGAGTGACTGTTATTTGACTGACTCAACCTTTTTACATATATTATAATTTTGTGAATATGTTTAGAAATAGCAATCTGTATTTTTATCTGTCAGATGATTTTTTTGTGGTACACAAGTAACAATACCTGATACTCCAGGATATTGTTTTAATAATATATTTTCGTGTTATAATATTAAGTTAAGTTTTGAAGTACAATTCATTCAAATGAATTCTTAACTAGAAAAATCATTCAATTATCCCAGACAATTCATTTCATTTACTCATAAACTCTAGACTAGAGCTCCATGAATAATAATTATTTGGAAGAAGTATCTGACAATTTCTCCAAAAATCTCACTGCTACTTTAATGTATTGATATTTTAACAGTATACTATTAATCATGATTTATAAATTACTAGCTGACCCCGCAAATGTTGTTTTGCCATTTAAGTTATCGAGCATTAAAAATAGACTATTAAAAAATAGGGGTTGGTGATATAAGGGTGTGTGTATTTTTTGATGCCACATTATTGAAATTTAAAAAAATAAAAAATTGTCCAAAAAATTAAATAAAAATGTTAGACGTGGGCAACCCTTATCACTTAGGGGTGTGAAAAATAGACAGTAGCCGATTCTCAGACCTATTGAATATGCATATAAAATTTCATAAAAATCGGTCAAGCCATTTTGGAGGAATATTAACTGAAACTGTGACATGAGAATTTTATATATAAGATTTAAAATCCTGATTTACTGGACATGGATACATTTTTAGTCACTTAAAAATCATAAGCGGTATAACCTATTTGAGATAATATGAGGTAATAAAATATAATTTAAATCATGCTTCAAAGAGATCTTAGTTTGTGGCAGTTGGGTAATTTTATTGATTGATGACTTGAAGGCAAAAATGAATTCATGAGATCTCAGCTTTATATTATGTTTGTAAGACAAATTATTATTGTTAGTTGTAGAATGAAGGTCTCTGATTTAATTAATTTCCACAAACATTTTTATTTGCATTTGTGCTATTATATAAGTAGGTTTAACACGTATTTTTAAAAATATTATTGTTTATGTGATAACAAAATGTTTGGTAAGAAAGTACCTACCTACCTATGGATATTCCAATAAAATTTTTGTGTAACCATTGCTTTTTTTCATTTTTTACAACTTTACCTGGCTCTTTAAAAACTGCAAAAATACTGTCTGGTTTCATTATCGTAAGTTTTATTTTTGCTTTAAAATGAAATTAATATTATAAAGGACACCTTGATTTAAATTTTATTGATATAATATGTAGTGTGAGGAGGGAATAGTAAATAAAAGATTGTTCCAATACTTTAGTTAGATTCTGAACCATTTATTACACAACTGTATTATATTTTTAAGAGTGCCTAAATTGACGCAAAAGTACTAATTGCCAACTTTCACACGTAAATATCTCAGTTATATTATGTGATAACAACAGGTAATTCTTATTACTAATGATAACTGAACCTAACTGGCGAAGAATATAAGTGTACACCAATGATAAAATATAGCTTAAATTATAAATATTAACTACAGATTGTTTGCAACTTGTTATTGATCTAATGCAAGGTTGTGTCCACAATGAAACAACAAACTCCTTAGTCCACAACGCTGACCTAGTGTGGGACTTAACATGCCCCTTAGAACATTAGTGCATTGAAGTCCATTAATTAGCCTATCCAATAAAGTACACAGTTTCAAATGAGTAAATGTTCAATGTTAAACATTAATAATTTGCTGGCATGCTTACTACTAAGACGTGCCTAACAATTATTGCTTGTGTCGTTAGGATTAAACATAAACTTTAACATTTTTATATTAATGTAAAGATTCAACCATCACACCTATGAGGCAGTGTTCGCATTACTACATTTATAATGATTATCTGTGAATGTTCAAGGTAGAGCAAACATGATACAATATTATGTCTACCAGTCTAGAATACCAGCACCCGATGTAGTTCCAAACTGATTTATATTGCTAATATCACATGGTAATTATGTTTGACCTGCTAGTGTATTGGTGTAACACTTGTTACAATTAATCAAATGGCAGGAACCTCCTTCCCTTACTTTCGCATGCTGTGGCATCTTTTCCGGAAGTCCCATTATTAACTAGATAGGTCTGTTAGAAGTCGGCAGCAATATTGCACTTCAACTGAGACTTCCACATCTCCATTAAATTATTTTGTATTATTCAATAATATTATGAATAATAAATTGCTTCATATTTGTCTTTCGGACAATAAACAAGTCATGATAGGTATAGCTCTTACATTGCCCGCCTAATCTGAATAGTTATTAATACTGTGTGCCTGCTGTGTCAGTCACGTGTGTGTTCAACTTCCATATACATTATGTTTGATAAATTGTTTTGAATTAAACAGATAGGTTCCAAAACTTTTTTATATCATTAAAATCAATTCAAAGAGGGTCAATTAATATGATGGTAAATATTTATAACGTTAGGTACGCAAATAGTACGAAGTAAAATATTTACTATTAAATTGTTTTATTACAAAAAAAAAAATCTTGAATTGTAAAATCTACATGTTTATTGTCATTCAATTCAAATCAACATCAAGCTTTATTTTTAATTGAAAAAACAAAACAATAGTTATCTTTGTCACGCTCATAATACTCAACGTGTGTAATAGAGGCAAAAAGGTGTTTTCGGGATACATATCCAGATTATGCAGTCGACGACAGTTGAACATCACTTTGAACGCTTACACACACAAGCAATGATAAAAGAAAGTAAGAAGATAATATGCCCAATATTTGCGTAATACGTCCATTACAAAAAATGTATATATGTACTTAAGTAAATAAGGGCTTATCCCCTCTTTTCTTTCAGTCACTGTCAACTGGAATTGATGTTAATTATAGAATTGCAGATGTGTATTAATTACATAATTTTACACGTAAACTCTAGCGCCAACTACCCAACTATACATAAAATCTCTGATCTAAATCTAACAGTCTAAAAATCAACATTATATAACTTTTAGTTCACAAAAAGTATTATTTATAAACTATAGTTCAATATATTCTGTACATTAAAATGTTTCATATAATTTTTTTTTAAATTAAAACAACTAATATAAAACAACCACTTTATTAGAACCTAATTAATAAACCCTATCCAAATAAATTATTTCATAATTACGGTTATTTCAATACCTAGAGAACATTTTTTAAATGATTGAAATCGGATAATCCATCCATTCAAGAAATAAGGCGAAAAAGTATCAGTATTGAATAAAATCGTTTACCCGGACCGAACATTAACGCGACACCAAAATTAGTTTTTAGGAACTTAAGGTTAAATTAAAATATTGGAATCCAGTGCCGGTTTTTAATTGTTGGAGCTTTTTCATTGTAACTAACGTGTTAAAGTTTTGTATTTTCGCAATGGACTTGGTGGTGAAAGTCTGTGACTCAAAAAAACTTTGGATATTATCATATTAGGCAAATTAATTGGTAGAGCGAAGCCTACCTGATAAGCTAGTTAATCATAAATAGCAAAACAATTTAATCATATTTCGAACCATGGTCAAAAATAAATATTTAGTGTATTTTATATATAATCATTGTTTCATGTCATTCAATAATACATGTGCATAAAAAAATTCATTAGTTACTACATAAAAATTCACACATTTACATAAGTAAACACTGATCCATGACACACATTACATTTCAAGCGAGTGTCTAAAACTTTATTTTGAATATAGCCTACAATAGACCATATTACATTACATTAATAATTTTAATAGAATTATAAACATTACAATGATATGGTACCTCAAGCAAATTTCTTCCATTTGTATCATTATATCATATTAATACAAAAGCACGTTACATAAGCAGATTTTTCTAGATATTCATTTAATCTTCAAAAACAGTCTACATTATTGCTTTCGGGTCGGTATGATGAAATGACCTACGCTAGTATTAGAATTTTAGCATAATGCGAGCAATTTTGACATTTTCAAATTCAAAATAAAAGTGATAACACTAAAGTGCTGCCAGTAAATACAATTTGTTTATTTTGCAAAGCTATTTTGATACATCAACATTTATTTCAAGGTATTGCTTATAATTATATGGAACTTTAATACCTAAAGACGAAAACTGACAAGAATACCTTTCAGATAAATGCTAGACTTGAGATCCATGGCCAATGTGTATCTAACACAAGTCATCTTCATCGTCAGTCTTCTTGTCCTGATTTTCTTGAGAATCAACATGGGAGGTGTTCTGATATCCATTGCCATTATCATGCTGGAAAAAAATAAAATTATAGTTTTTTTATTCTCAGACACCTTTATTTCCACTACTTAATACGTAGTAGTGTGTAAGCAGGTTAAATGAAATTATAATTTTATTGTATTTGGTTTTTTTACCAATGCAAGTATTATTATCAGTATATTCCAAAATCCTTAATACATAATCATTGAAGATCATCAGGGTTATATGATTATACAATAATTAGGTGTAGAACCTCACAGAAACTTACAATGCTTGCTGTGTTAGTACTGACGTACGATGGGGCAGCATTCTCCCTCACGGCCGCCTTTGGTGCTGGGTCGATGCCCTCAGGCAAAGGAATGCTAGCCGCCAACCTAGCGTATTCAACATCCATACTTCTTATGAAAGGCGAAGCCAGGGCGCGCTTTGCGGAATCACGGTCTTCTTCGTCGTAGGCTTGAAGCAGTTGCTCTATTGTTTGCATTTCAGGCACCTCACATGTGTTGCCCCATTCCTGTTATATGACCAAACTTTTTATTACTTTCAAGCAACCAGAGATAGTACATTCCTCTGCATCACTCAACTTATGTCGCTTAAAAATAAATTTAAGAACATTAAGAGACAATGTCCTCAAGTTTATTATATCAGAGGATATATTCCATGCTTTGGAGGGTATATTTAGCCACTGGTCCTGGTTGTCATCGATGTAATAGGCTAGCAGTCATTAAAACTTATACGTTTTAATTTATGTATGTCTGATGATTTTATGTATGTCTGACGAAAGTTGAAAGTATGTTGTTTGCAATACAAACCTTGTAGGCTTTTTCAGCAGCCACAGCATCACCACGAGCCAGTTGTACCAACACAATGGCAACAGTGAGGCGCCCCATGGCACCCATATTGCCAGCTTCCTGATGAAATCCAATCTCACGACGGATGCTGTCAACTGCCTCATCATATCTGTTGACAAGTTTTAAATGTAATACTTATAGTGCCTTGTTTATAAAAAAAACTAGCTTCTGCACATGACTTCATTATTGTCTTCATTCTCTAGAAATTTGTCCATTCAAATTGATCCTGTATTCTTGCATGAAGAAGCAACAAAAATCGATCCACACAAGCTTCCAAAATTTTAAATACGTGTAAAGCATACAAATATTACCTTTGCAATTTGACAAGGATTCTCGATGACTTGCTGATATATTCCGACCCTTGATGTTGGCTGCTCTCAGTCTGTAATAAATAAGTAACAATTGCTCAGAAGTCTGTATGGCATTCTCATAAACTATTATAAAAAAACAGTCACTTTTAAAAAATTACACCAAGCCTGCTGCTGGAGAATATTGTGTGCAATAGAAAAAGTTCATTTCTCAGACAATCTACATTTGCGCCGCTTAGAGTGGAGCATACATCAGGCCTCTTACTGTTGTGAGGAGAGACCTGTGCCTGATAGTTGAACTTAAAAAGGGTTGCAGCCATACTTACAGCAGAAACATCTGCAGCTTGCTGGAACAACTTCACAGCCAGCTCTGGAGCATTCTCTTCAATAATCTTCCCAGCTTTGTCGAGGACATTAGCACCGGAGTCACCAGAGCCATGCTGCTGATACAGGCTGCTTGCATCACAAGCTATGTTATACAGCTGGAATTAAATTCAAAATTCCCTTCAAGACACTCGACTTCACAAATATTCTTTACCAATGTTCTATTGATTTTAATTTATGAAGTTGCAATAATAAATTTAATTACATATGCCTTATAGTATTTGATACTACTCAATTTTGTTAATATTTTGCAATCAGTCTAAAAGGCGTGGTTAAAATAACAATGCAAATAAATTAACTATGTTACCTCCTGTGGTGAGGAGATTTCCTTGCTGACGATCAATGCATTCTCCAATGCTTTCCCAGCATGAAAGAATGAACGATTCTTCTTGTAAAGCTCAGAAGCCTTTAGGTGGCACTCTTTAGAGCTCTTCAGGTCTCTAGCAATACGATAGCATTGAGCTGAAATGATAGACAAATATATAGACACAGATAGATAGACATAGGTAGATAGTAGATAGACGACTGGCAATAACATTGGATGAATTTGATCACAGAATTCCTTTCCTGAGATCACATCCTACAAGGGAATACAAAATCATCCAATAAAACCTTTTTCTGGTTTTTTGAAAAATAAACTGGGTTTTTGAATAACCCGGTTCTTTCCAGAAGCAAAAATATTTTATTTTGTAATAATAATATTTTCACTTAATACTTTAACGAATATGTGTTTATAATTTACAAGACTACAATATAACAAATGCTGAAAAAGAAAATCCAGATATGAGGAAATATGTACTTGTAGCATTTCGAGTTTCTTGAAGGGAATTTATTTTTATACTCTAATATGTTCAGTGTTAGAAATTTTAAATTCACAGGATGTAATGTGAATGGAGTGCTCAATTAGCATTTTGAAATACACGGCTATTATACTTTATATGTTATTTACATATTGTATAAAATATAATTATAGATTTCATCACTCATTCACTTACTGACTTAAGATCATTGAGAATGTTTTTTAACAAAATGGGACTTCCAGATGTTTTGAAAGCTGATATTTGGTTTGAAAGCTACAAGTAGGATTAGTAGATGAATAACAAAACAATGAGAATTCTTTACATTTCACCTCCTTCCTTAAAAAAAGGGAGAGGTTTGTAGGGAACTTGGAATAAAACGCATTTTAGATACGCTTTTCGCTTCAGAAGAAGAAGTGTATGATCAATTATGTAGATAATTGTAGATGTGATTTACAATTTTTTCCTTTTCAGTTTTAATATAATAATAATAATAATAAATAAATAATGCTTCACACTCATAGCCCCACACTAGGATTCCCTGTGTTGTGGGTGCCATGGACACACACAAGACAAGAACACAGCACACCCAGACCAGAAACAGAAATTCAAATTCATCATTTGAACCTCTGCTCTGCTGGGAATTGAACCCAGGACCCTCCGTGTAGTGCACCGGTGTCTTAACCACTGTGCCACTCGAGTCCTATAATATCCCTAACATTCAAGTAAATTTTTAGACAGGGCTATAAGTCTTTTCACAACAAAATGGAGAAAAGAAGATAGACTGGCATGGGTCTATGGACGGAAGAGCAAACAATTTCCATTAATGATTTCGGTAGGTTGGTATATTAATTTTTTTTATAATACAGTAATACCCCGGACTTACGCGATAGGTGGGTCCGAGCAATTACTGTGTAAGTAAAAATTGCGTAAGTCTGGGTTCTATTTTGCATATAAGTATGTTATTTTTGTTTTTTTCTTTTTTGTTATTTAAGATGACTTAATAAGAGATTATAAGTAAATGCACTGCACCCGTAAAACAATTCCACACTGAACACATTCAAACCTGTCACAAACTGAACACTAAGAGGGCGGAATGAGAGAGCCAATGCGCGTGGCATTCAACATGAAAAACCATGTATCTCTGAATTTGCATAAAACAGGGTAGCGTAAGTCGTGGTGTTGCTGTATAAGAGTAGCAAATGCATTTAACCTCAATTGAGACAGTGAAAGTAACAAAAGCATATTAATCTACTTTGGAAACTAAAATGTTTTTGATTGACAATCCTTTAACACTAAACAAAGACATTGAGAATACTGATAAATTTATTAGACTTCAAAAAAGGAGGTTATCAACTCTTACTTACTAGGTATTAAAGTATTTAGTACTAAAATAACATTAATGGGCTCATAAATAACAACCAAGTTTAAAGTGAGGATAACTCTGAGAAGAGATTTGGTATGGTCTTCTAAGACAAACTATTTACTTACCAGCCTGGCTGTATTCATCAGCAGCAGAGTCAAAGTCTGGTTTCCAACGTAAAAGTGACGTCTTCAGGCTAAGTACAATAAAAAAGGTATAGTCATGATCAATTAGGTATTATATGAATAAATGGTTCAAAAACCCAACAACAAATTCATTTTGACAACTATCAAGGTAAGGTCCCGAGAGAAAGAAGCTTTCAGAAAACTACAGACCTTTCCACTGTCTTCTTTAATAATAATATAGCTAGATACTATAGTAAAAAGCTAAACTGAGTGTGTGTAACACAGTAAAATACACAAATAGTGGCTAGGTATTTTTAAATAAATATAAGCTTACAATTTCTCAGCTGCTCTACAGTGTTCTTGAGCTTCGTTAAATTTTGCCGACATTGTTGCGAAATTTGAATTTTTGTTTGTAAGAAAAGATGGAATGGAAGCAAAAATCAATAAAATTTATCTTGTCATTGCAAGAACAGAACTTGACTTGACATTTTGACAACTATAGTCAGAATGACAAATGTTTGACGTCAGTTTGACGTATGGTTTATAATATATATTATTTACACTGTGGGCGCGTTCCATTAAGGGTAAACAACGATCACGATCACGACCGCAGTTTTTAAATCAATATCAATCTCCGAAAACTGAAAAGCTGTAATGTCTTTGATGGGACATTAAAATGAATGCGAATAAAGTTACAGATAAGTAAGTATAGTTTTATAACTTATTAAATTATTATTAACAAAATATTCTAAAGTTTCAGTTGTGAATGTTGTGTAATTATCACATAAAATAGAATTGGTAACTTAAGTAACATAAAAGTAACTTAAAAGCTGACATCTCGTTAAAATATCCTCACTACGTAAATATGTATTTGAACGCTCACAGTTCCTAGCTAAACTTTAAACATTAAGTTTCCTAAATAATCTGTCTATTGAAACAAAACAATATAAATTTATCCTTTAAATCAACTGGAATATTTTTTTCTACGATGTAAACTCTGCTCCGCTCGAAACGAATGACGCACAAAATACCATGGACGTATTATACAAAAAATGACCGGTGAGTGACAGACAGTAGCATAGATAAGTAGATTAATGGTGTTATAACATGATAAAAATGGATTCTACCGTTTAACTACCGTAACTTAAAGTGAGTAACTTAAAAGTGTTAAAGACGAGGACATGCATTTAACCTAAAAAATGAGCATTATTTTAAGTGTCATTACTGATATAAAGTTAGTAAACCCTTTCCTTGAGGCAATAGTTTATAAATAAATTTTATAAACATTTATATTGTCAATACATGAGTTTAGAACTTAAAAATTCAAAAATAATTTATGAGGGGAAATTTGAGAAACTTTTTTTGTAATAACAACATTGTCACCTCATAGTAAAAACATTCAATTACAATTGGATACAAAAAACATTTTAAATACATGTTTGTATTTTTAATCAACTAGAAAATATACTACCTTTTGCAAGAAAAATGGCATAGGTAAAGGGGTATTCGTAAGTATTTTTGACTAAAAAGTTGCTGGACGCTTAGCCAAGTCAAAATAATCCATTTTTGGCGGCCTTCCCCATTGATGAGTCCTCATGGTTGGTCGCAATTTCAGGACAATTTATTATTATATATTCCCTGCCCGTAGGTTATCGATCTTTCGAGTGTTTGCTGAGTGATTGCATGCTAAAAACTTATTCGTCTGATTCGTCTACGGAGTTCGTCATAAATACCGAGTGTAATTATATTTATTTAAAAAAAAACAACGTTGTTTGTTTGGTACTAACAAAAACGATTGAAATGCAAAGTTAAGTACCTATCAATTTTTTGGTAAATAAAAAATAACACATTTGATAAGAAGTTGGGGTCGGTCTAGGTAGAGATCAACTGATCAACAGTAGAGAGTAGGGGCCCAAATATCTGAATTTTTAATTATAATAAACATGATCTCTCACTCCGAGACTACAACCGAGACTTCGCAAATTGTGGATGGAGTATGCACTTATGCAGTGCTGAAATAGCTAGGTACACTTCGATACCTATTACCTATCTAATAAAAGGTGAGTTTCAGTAAGTTGTGAGGGTGCAACGCTTAAACAAGGCAATTTGATTGGCGCAGTTTATGTTTAGACCAGAGTCAGACGCAAAATGTCCAAAAAGAAGCAACGCGACTTACATAGAACCCGTTTAGAATGAGAGATTATTATTCAGACTCGCCAATACATGCTTGTGGCACGTTGTAGACAATTTTGGAACAGTTCACTAAGTCTAAAATACCTACGTCTGGCCAAACGACGTGATTGGAGCGGCTTGGGACGTCCTGGCTTATTTTTGATTTGAAGAAACGTTTTATAATACTTTAATATATTATCTAATCCTTCTATTGCGCATTAAAGAACTCAATTATAACGTCATGTATCCTAAAAAATTTAAAAGACAAGTGTCTAAGCCATTCAGCAGGCCTAACTAAATTTATACCTAGATAAATCTGCCGTTGGTGTTCCCTTAATGAGTACACCCGGTTCAGTTTAATACAAGCAGTGTGGCGAAGCCTCATTTCATATGCGCCCAAAACTTAAACACATGCTGACGACGGCCACCAGTTTAACGACGTAAAGAAGAAGTTGATGTATTATTTAATATATTTCCTCTTACAGCAACCTGACGTTAACCTAGGTTATTCAAATAGACAGCTTAAGGACTAAAATTAGTCAGCCATCAATAGAAAACGTTACAACTCCTCGTACCTACACAAAAACTACTCGTATAAGTACCTAGTATTTACCTACGAGTACTTTCATTCACTGCTTGTAACCCAAGGGATTTTAAAACTATCGTATCACTGAGCAAGTGAGAGGGAGTCTTTCTTGTACAAACGGTAAGCATGTAATAATATTTCACAATAATAATAAGTACCAGCATTTCCATGTGAGAACGCGCACCCTCGATCCCCCGCCGCTCAGCGCGCGGAGATGGGGGCCGTATGAAAAGAAAACCGAAATAACGGTTCCTTGCAGGTCTTTGTAATCTTACGGTACTTCACAGGTCTTTTATTTAACAAAGTATCGTAAGGTAAAAAAGTACGGAACTTAATGTAAACACTAGTCAAACGTCTCGATATTTAAAAGTAGGTACTGGTAAATTATGTTAAACTAGGTTTTAGGTTTGGTTTAGTCAAATTTTCCTAATTTGTTATTGTGTTGTACCTGTGTGTGTGTTGTGTTGTATCTACCTTGAAAGAAATTAGTCCACCATAAAGAGAAGCTAGGAAGTAACTAATGCCGTTTTAAGCCGCCGTGAAGGAGCATGTTCTTCATGCACGTCTTGTGTTTCAGTTAGAAACATGTAAGTAGGTAGTTGCCACAGAAACGGCAAAGTTACCTGATGCTGTGGATAATGGAATTTCGTAACTGATCAACGTACCCAAACCGTGCTCGGGTTGGTCTAATTTTTAATGATTGTGCTAATTTTTAGTAAGATATAGTGGGTATTTGGTTGATTGGTCCTGCTATACTTTTAACTTAACTGATGCCAACGATGGTTCGCTTTGTGGCATGGAGGTTATAGTCCATAAAATGTGGTGGTACTTTTTTACAAGCTCTTATTTTTATTAATACTTATTTTCTTCCAACTTATAATTATAAATATAATAATATGTTATTTAAGTCCGTGTCAAAAAAGTTCAAAACATTTTTAACCACTTACAAAATATTCGATTGGGGTGGGGTAAACACTTATTTTGCAGTTAATAATTTATTTTATTGATAATATTTCCCATATTTGTAGTTATTCCATATTTATTTGCATATTGATTACTTAGTAAGTAGATTAGGGCTAAATGCGACGAGCGAATTCCTGTTTCGCACTTTTAAATTGGCTACAGAAGGGTGAATAGCCACACTATAGTGGCAAACTAGGGGAGGTCCGCACACGTGTTAACTTTGAATGAAAGACACTTTTATAACACATAAATAATACTAATCGTGATAATGGCAATATTAGTCTCAATCGGCCAATTCAATTTTATTATTTCTCTAATTTCACAAGTTAAAAAAAACAGAGAAAGAAAATTTCGTCGCCTTTTTATTCATTTTCTTAAAAAAAGAATACCTAAACTCAAACAAAATATTATTTTCACCGATTATACTTTTAAGGATTTATAATGTCAGAAAAGAGGAGATTATTCTACGTACTTCTACAAAACTATGTAGAGGTAACCCTTTCTATCTAAAAGGTTTTTAATTATCTGTTCTAGTTTTTTAATTATCCGTTTTTGAAACAAACCCTGTATTCAGAGGAGAATCCACTGTAGTATTTTATGTTTTTAAGGTACGAGTATGAACTTCTTTTCGTAGCAATATCCGTAGCGCAAATTACACGCATCTCGTAGCACTCGCAGCAGGGGTACACTGTACGAACACGAAGTGACGACAGTGCAATAAAATTTGTTGATTTTATAACTAAAACACACAAAAAAACAATTGAATCTAAGTTTTTGACTTACAGCTACTTACGGCTTGACGGCACTCTTCGTAATTATTACCATAATTGCTAACACTGATCTTTCGACTCAAAAGGTTTGTTGCTCTTCAGTCTTCTTATAATGCATTTTATTATGTATCATGAAGCTGCATGTATTCAGAATATTAATATTCACACGATGGAGTTCACCACTGCTACTTCATAAACAAAATCGTATATCTAGGTATGAAGTTGCAATATCTTTTTAAGATATCGTCGCTCAAAGTATTTTAAGTAGTACTAACCAAAAACAAACATAATATCTAGGGCCCACCTGGGGCCCCATCGCCCCATCAGACATTATGTTAGTTGGAGTAGGAAATAATGTTGAGTTAGTTGGACTTGTTGGAGTAGGGAATAATGGTGTTTTCTATTAAGAAACTTTTAGCGGGCAGGAATGAGTTTTTTCTCCCTCTTTATAAGTTCCAAGTTCAAAAAGTGCACGGCAATTAACTTTTCCGCACAACTTTTGAATTTGGAACATTCTGTAACTTAGTGTTCAGCGCCAAAGAAATCGAACGCAAATAATTATTGTTTGTATGAATAAAGACGAAGGAACTACAGACCTACAGCCCGCGTTTTTGTCAATTTTCACGGATTATTAGAAATGAGCCAGATTCGGACATTATTTCAAACACGCAGAATATAAAATCTACAACAATCTCTATTCCTAAGAAAACTGTAAGAAACAATAAATTTTCATAATTGCGAAAATGTCTCAAATTAATATAACTTAGTTGTTTTATTATCAGATACTATTTAATTTCAATTAAGTTGTTACTGTTTTATTAAATAATAATATAACAATAGATTAGAATATGAGGACCTTTTCATTTTCTCATAGAGGGTGATGAAAAGTAGAGTGTATCACTCGGGACAAAATATCTAAAAATATCACTTTGCTCCTTTGTGATACAATCTACTATTATGATACAATTGACCATGGGTACATTTTTTGTATTCGTAAGTAGGAATTCTGCGTCTTGTAAGTATATTTATTTTTTTATGTACCTAATATTGCTAGTATCTACCTATATATTCTGATACATTCCTCTGCACAGATAGTGCTATCTAATGTAACGCCTCATACCACGGGACCGTGGGAACGACTACAGTATGTAAATAAATACCTATTTGTTATCAATAAATACCTCCTAAGTAGATCTAACTAGTTTTTATGGCACTTCATAAATTTATTGGATACATAGCTATTTACAAAAAAACCAAACCTCTTAAGAATTGTTTATTACTATGTTAATACAATATTTAGGTGGTCTCAGTGGTGGCATTAGGTGGTCTCAGTCGTGTAGGAGTTATTACTGTAGAATAGAACGCCACTGAAGACCTGTAGTTCCTGAAATATGGTCGTCAACCGACATTGAGATTTAGTCAAAATTACACACAATAAAAAAAACAAAAAATATTCATGTACATAAGTAGGTAGGTATATGTAGGATGCACAACAATACGTGAAATAAATATTACTATTTCAAAAAAATACATAAAAATACGCGTTGGGGGACCGCTCCAAATCTAACAATTCAATTACAATTATTACAAATACGATAGTCTAAACTAACCTAATCTAACTTAGCAACATAGACGAATAAGTAGGAGCGGTACCGCAACGCGATGTATTTTTAAGATTATTATTTTTCTCGTAAACACTTAGGTACTTTAAGATTGAGTTTCTTTCATTATTTTTTACTTTTTAAAGGGAACTCAGGTTATTGTGTCGGGGTTTCTTTTAACTTAATTTTTATGCATAGTATTCTTTTGGAGCGAATCTGAAATTAACTCTCAAAGAAACTCTTAGCCGTTGATTACACACTATTAATTTGGTTTTATGACAGCAGGACTTTTGTATCGGTCAAAGCGTAGGCAAATAATGAGAATAACTGAACAAACGTGTTTTATTATTGCTCACGAGGTAGGGCGGAGGGTGCAGGTGTTGGTGAATCGTGAGAAATCTCTCCCCTCTACACCTAGGATTTACTTTCGCAGGCGGAGGGCGATTCGCAGACTTCGGAACACGGGAGTAATTCCCACGCCATTGTGATTCTGAATTAATGTGATTAACAATTCATTTGTCCAGATTTCTTAAGTCCATCGCCACATTATAATTTTAGATCTCAATTTTAATGGCGGATAAATACCTCTTGGAACGGAATGCAGGTAGCAAATGTTTCAGTGTAGTTGTTAAGTAACAGGAACATTAAAATTTAGTTATTATAATTTACTGTTAGGTTAAATAGGTTTTTTTTAATTATATTTATTTTGTTTCGGTAACTTATCCCGATATTGATTTAAGTAGGATGGCATTTATTTTGAATTTTAAAATTTTTTTTTTGTTAAAGGCATTCTCTTCAAACACAAAAGCAATATTAAGTCTCTGTCTGTGGATTTAAATTATAAAGTACTGCAGTAAGACATCAATCACGTTTAGTTGCTAAGTCCCGTTGGCCCCACAGCCCACGAGGCCAGGTGCCACCCCGTGAGAAAGACTTCTTGTAGGCGCGATATTTTATGTAGGGGGACACCCAAACCAATGCTATTTACACACTTAATTGTACAAAAGATATTATTATAGATCTGCGTTGCCGTTACAAGCGAAGTATTTTTATTTTACTAAGACGCTGATTTTAGATACTGCTAAGTAAATTTTACAAATTACCTACTACTGAGTTAAATAAAAATTAAATTAAAAATTAAAAAAAATACCCGGCACTTTAAGATTGAGTTTCCTTACATTATTTTATACTTTTTAAAGGGAACTCAGGTTATGGTGCCGGGGGTCATTTTAAATTTTTAATTTAATTTTTATTTTATACTTTTTATAGGTACACACTTATTATAATGTAGATTTTGTTAAGTTGTTAATACATAGATTCTTGTTAAAGTTTCGAATTTCCATCGTCATTTTCTCCCCACCACATATATTTGCAGATATTGGGTTTTTTCCCTACTTTTACCCCAGAGTTTTTTCAGGGCTCAACCGATTTTCATTGAACATATTATTTTGTAGTGTGCACGTGATGCGTTTTCATTTGAGACCCCAATTCCCCATTTTAACCCCGCACAACTTTTAAACGACTCAACCGATTTTCATCAAACATGTCTAAGAACACTCGCCCGTAACTCACCTTTTATACAATAAAAACTAAATTGAAATCGCTTTATCCGTTCGCGAGCTATAGTGCGACAGACGATAATCAGACAGACAGACAGACAGACACGTCAAATTTATAACACCCCTCCTATTGCATCGGGGGTTAAATATAGCTTTAGTCTATTAGGTTTAACATCTTTGGAATGCAATCAATCTATAACATATTCGCGTGTATCTTTTAAGAGGAAACTCTCAAACTCTCTCATAAACTCTCATGTCACACCCGTACCGGTGGTTGTTGACGGCACTGCTCTCAGAGTTGTAGACGAATACGTTTACCTAGGACAAACGACCGAATGGGTAAGTCCAACTTCGAGAGAGAGGTCACTCGAAGAATCCAACTCGGCTGGGCAGCGTTCGGGAATCTACGACACGTCTTGACGTCCGATATACCTCAGTGCCTGAAGTCGAAAGTTTTCGAGCAATGTGTGTTGCCAGTGATGACCTTCGGTGCCGAGACGTGGTCCTTTACTGTGAGCCTAATCCACAAGCTCAGAGTCGCCCAGAGGGCAATGGAGAGAGCTATGCTTGGTATTTCTCTATGAGACAGAATCAGAAATGATGAAATCCGTGGAAGAACGAAGGTGACCGACATAGCTCTCATAGTTTGCAAATTAAAGTGGCAATGGGCTGGCCACATCGTTCGCAGGACTGACAACCGATGGGGAAAAAAAGGTCCTCGAATGGCGACCACGTTTAGGCAAACGGCAAGCTTTTCGACTATCAAAAAAATCAAATGCAGATACATATTTCAAAAACAAAACCAATTTTCGTTTCATAAATGTAGATTAAAGTGATTACTAATAAAGACGTTTAAGTATCATTTTTATGATAAATACTTTTAAAATACGTCATAATTATTGTTCTCCCCGAGGTCTATTTTCATTACAAAAGACGCCCTATAACAAGATCAATTTATGTTTATTTTAAAGAGCATTGCCGAATGTTTCATTTACTGTGCGACACATTGTCGTAAAGTTGTTATGTTTTGAAAAAGCCCAGTAGACGGTCTTACCCCCCAGACGGTCTTCCCCACATTGAACATATATTTTTTAGAAAATAGCATTTATCTTAGTGTCTCATATTATTAAACAGCTATTCTTCTTCATATATGTACCTAAACTTACATTACCTCAAAGTGCAATATTAATGAAATAAAAGCAATAAATACGAAGAAAAATGGCTGATTTGAGATTTCGTGAGAGTAAAGCAACGCCTGCCCGGCGTGCAAAATATTTCAATTCCATCGAATAAGTTTTCAAGTTTTGCGGACACAACGGTGTCAACGCGATGTCACTACGCAAATCACCAACTAGTTAGACCCCGGGGCTTCGTTCGCGGTGGTTACGAGTTTGTGTATACCATGTTAAGCTGGTATAGGTATTAGGCATGTATACAACCTTTTATCCAAACCTGTACAGAGTGAAAGAGCAACAAGCGTCCGAATGCTTCCATCCACCATCAGAAAAGCTCAGTCACTTGCTCAGCCTCTTAGTGTCAGAGGGAAGCTACAACAATTGTCACCGTAATGTTATCTACCATAGTCAGCAAAAAGTCAAGATTAGCGCCCGACTGTTACTCCTTCACTTTTAGGATCCCCTATTACTGCCGGAAGTTCCATTATCTACCTCACTATCCATTGAGAATCAAACCATAATCAGACTATAATAATATAATCCACAATACCATAAAATCTTGTCACAGTCAATCAGATACAGTTAGATCTAGTTCAAATTATGGTAGTAACATTGTTTCATTTCATCTCACCATCAAATCCACTTAACAATACTTAATTAGCGTAGTCATCCAAATTACAAGTACCTAGGTATATCTGGAAATTTTCAGATCAATACGATTCTAGGAACTCGTTTAAGTCCAATTTCCAATAATTTTCAGTTACTTAGGTACAGCTGAAGCTAATGAATTTTTTTAAAAAATCTGATCCTTGATAATAAGTACTCATATAATTAATCCGCCCTAATTTAACAGAAGCTCTTTATTTATATTTTATCGTCGTTCCCTCTAAGTTCTCTATTAATATAATAATAGTTAAAACAATTAAAAAACACGCTTTTATAAAATTCAAATAAAAAATAAATTTTAAATTAAGAAAACTGTAAATACAAAAAACATAATATTTTTGCGTGGTGCCAACACTAACAAAAAAAGAAAAAAATATAGCATTGTAAAAAAGCATTCTTAATTTCAATTATTTTTTTCTTTTTGTTTGCATTTTATTAAAGGTCCATTTTTTCAGTTTTTTTAATACTTTATTATTTATTTTTAAATTTTTGGTTCGATTTGTTTAATATTATTGCATTGTCATTGATCCTTGATAAGCATGGATAGTTTCAAATTGATTACTACATATCGTACTAATAATGTGACCGAAGCTAATAAAAACGTGTCAAAAATCGCTTTCGATCAGAAATTCAGCTTAAAACAATAGCAAGGTCAAAAAGGAGGCGTGTAGCCGTGTAGTGTGAAACGACCGAACGGATTACACATCACTTTTTTATCAAAAGGGTGTGCATAAGACACCCACACGAGCCAAGACAGCTGTCGTCAGGAGTCGCGAGCCGCCCCCATTTCTCACGAGCCTCACATCTGCTAAGAGTTCGGACCCTTCTTACAAACTTCATTACACAACAATAAAACTGGGCCTTATTATTTTTCAACCCCGACGCTGATTTCATATAACGGGATCATTCGTTGGAAAGCGCTCGCGAGGGCGACACCGCATCCGCTCTCCAGATTTTCCGAAAACTTTTTTGAAAACTATTATTTTTGTGATTTGTGTTTTGTTCTCTAATTAAATTGGTGATAAAAAAGTTTTGATAGATGATGGACTTTATCTTTGACTCGGTTAACGTCAACATGAGTAGTTTGGAAATGTCGGGTAAGTAACTTTTTTTTTAAACTTGTTTTCTTGTGCAGTGATTTTAGTAAATTACTTATTATTTAATATTAATTACGCTAACAAAATACTTGTGTGTTTTTTTATACGTTTTAAGTGAGTAGATATCTATAATTATAATAATAACAATAGCTTAAAAATTAGGTACGTTTTCAAATTTAATCAGTTTTTTAAGTTTAAGTAATTTATTAAACCGTAAGGTTCTATAATATTTGAGCTCGTTGGTTCATATTATATTGTACTTTTTTTCTATTAAGCACGTAGGTAGATTACAAATTCCAAACAGCTCGCGTAACAAGTGCCACGCAACAAGTGCTACTACTCCTGGTACGTAACTAATTAAACTAAGGATTATCTTCTTCCAATTTCCTCTTCAAATTTTCTCAGGGCAGATCATATAAAATAAATTAAGCTCTGTAGTATCAGTTTAACTAGATGCTTACTTGCAGTATATACTGATTGAAATATGAGTTCTAAAATTCTAAAACTCTGAGTTCTAAAATTTATCTACTACTAGCTGACCCCGCAAACGTTGTTTTGCGGGTTTATTACGAGCGGGATGAAAAATTATTAAATTACTAAAATCGGTCGAGCCGTTTTGATAAGATAAGAAGATTTTACTTCGTACATACTTAACCAATCAAATAAATAGTATTTTGCATATTGAAAATTTTATTAATAGGTATAGATAATTTATTTAATATTTATGCTATAGATTAAATGAGGACTAAGCATTATCCTTCCTTCTACTGAGCCAAGCGGAAATTTTGCCATTCATTTTCTCCCGGCCTCGTAGAATGCTTATTAAGAGAGTAAAATTAAGAGAGATCTAGTGATCGAAGGAGCAGCGGCCAGCTGCTCTTTCAATTTGGCCGGGGGGGGGGGGAATTGGTCAGGAAAACCTGTCACTGACTTACGTACCTACCATACCTACGTGTGAGACGGAACGGGAAAATATTAAATTTTAAAATTATGAGATATAAATGGCTTACGAAAACCAATTCCTTTCAATCCTGGTATACATTCTAAACAAATTAATATTGAAGTATGATTAAAAAAAGCTTAAGAAGTGTTCCGAATCCGTTTCATATGTTGTTTGTTCATAGTTCATCCTATTCATCAATAATAATTTAGGTAACTGGGTTATTTCATCGTATCTACGTCATCCAATATAATCATGCTTTATAATAGGGACGGTGCAAATAACGTCACCTCATCGAGAAAATTCATAGAACACAATTTCAACAGATTTAATGTTTATTCTAAATAACATACCTCTAGTTGGGCTACGCTAAAGCTCTACGAGGCTCTACAGTCTACATGTCTATTTACGCCCATAACTCCTATTTCTATGTTCATAACGAACTTAGGCGTATGAGAAAAGACATCAACGCTATTATTTTATTTTTAAACTTATTAATATAGTTTTTATCAATGTGGTTTCATGCTTGAATTCGATATATACATGATCTATTATATATTAAACACATATGTATGTAGATTGTAAATGTGTACATTTATGCTAATATTATAAGTAAAAAAACTAGTGTAAAATTATAATTTGCTATAACAATTCGTCCTGGGTTACTATTACGAAATATTTAGTAGGAATAAAAAAATAATTTGAAGTGGTAAAATAGTTAATTACCTTTATTTGAATAAGGGTTAATAGTGTTATTTTGGATGATTATTTTTTTTTTTAATTCAGGAGATTTTTGCTCGGGCACTAGGCAAGGTAAGTAGATACATTATTGGTAGTTTGGATTGACTTATCAGTCTTAACAATTCACAATGTTGCACTTTTTATGCTACGGTTTACCTAAACCTTAGAACATTTATTCATTCGTTTAATTTTAAATTATACAAAATTTAGGCTATATTCACACTTACCATATTACCGTGTGATAATTATAAAGATAAAATGTAATGATCATTAAAGAGAAAAACCAAGCATACTACGCTGCTCATGATGCTGGATTGTAATAAGGTAAAGTCATATTTTTTCTTTTTTCTTTTCTTAGATTAGATTAGATTTCTTAGATTCACCTGGTGAATCTAAGAAAAGTGTGTAAGTGAATTTCACCCTAAATTTAATCACGAACATAGCATGCATGCACATGCATCGCATGCAAGCGTTCTGCGTACGCGCCGCTAAATCCGTTGTTTTTGCGTTTGCGGGCGCTCGGCTCACGGCAGGTGGAGTGGAGGCGGCGCGGGCGCAGCTCCGCCTGTCGCTCTGACAGTCGGTCGCGACGCGTGTACTCAGATGGACGTATTTTAAGAACGTTAACGCCAAACCATCGACGGTTCGTGTGTGAATGTCCAATGTATCCATGCAAGGTGCGGGGGCGGCGGGACCGGTCGACGGTCGCACGCCCGACCCGCCGACCTTACGTCTTACGTACCGTTCACTGTACGCAACTCTACTCCCGTGTTTCTAAGTGCATCCAGGAATCAAAAATGCAATAGATAAGACAAACTATGTGATTACGAATACGAGGAATTGTTACAAGGAATACTTCATAAATGCATCTGAATTTAACTTCGTGTTTTTCAGACGGATATGTGAAAAATGTACGTATTATTTTAAGTTAACATAAGTGTACATATTTGTTTTGGTGTCAAGAGGACAATGACTGATTTATAGGCGTAATGAAAAATATTCCGTTACTTATATTTAACAGTAAATTTAAGGTTTGTACATGCCTTTGGATTAAAAAAATTGAGGTGATTTATTTTATTACACTGGTCGTGTCAGTACTCAGTACCACCAAGGCAGGATGTTGATAAATTATGCTAAATTGTTAGATATTATGTGACAACAGGTACAATTTTCAGATTACAAATTTAAACGTTACTATGAAAAATTTAAATCGTTTAAATTAAAGTTTAAGTCACTGTTGAGTGCAGTTGCTCTACATTCTGATTCCACTTCAATTAAAGAAAAACTTATTTTTTAATGGAATATTCTTCCAATATTTTCATGCATCTAATTAAATTACATTTATATTACATTTACAATAACTCTTCTTTGTCTTATATCAGCAGCCTTAAATCGCAGTTCTTAGGTATACCAATTACCTATTTTTTAATTGCCATTTCTGCTCCGAGTATTTATACCCAATGCAATGCATTATATCGACAAAATGATAAAGGGACAAAATTAATTTAAATATATTTCAACACAAAAATATGTAACGATCTGTTCATAAACACAAAAAATTCTACCGACCTATTAAAAAAACTTGAAATTTTTGGAATCACGATGTTTTTAAATTCAGAAACTTAGTTGTAGTAGTTAGTGAACCAAATGTTTTTAAAATTATTACACACCCAACGAGATACATTTTTTTTAACATTAGATACATTTTAAATTTTGCTATTAGATTTTATGAGTTAAGTACTTTATATTTTTTATGATAATCTTCAATACAGAAGTATAATAATTGATGAATTAACGAATGCCATCCATTCTTTAGCAGCAGGACTATGATGTATGTAAGTCATTGCGACAAACGTTAAACCCTAGAAGCAGCTTTTAGTCACATCTAAGAATTGTTACATCTATAAAAACAAAAAATTTCAACAAAATAAAATTCATCAAACGTACAATTTTTAATAGCAGCGGTTTAATCGTCAACAACATGACAAGTCATTCCGAATCGGCTGCCTGCGTATTATTAAACGCAAGAAGCTATTTAGAAGCTATGAGGTTTCAACAGGCAAGTTCAGGCAACAAGAATCTTTTTAGGGTTCCGTACCCAAAGGGTCTGTCGGCCTGTCGGGTGTGTCTCATGAACCGTAACAGTTAGGCAGATGAAATTTTAACAGATGATGTATCTATGTTGTACGCTATATACAACATTATTACAAAATAAAAATAATTGAAAAAAATAAACTGACTGTATGACAAAAATATACGAAAAAAATGTTATCTACATACTTTAGGCTGAATGAAGAAATGAAGGAAACTATATTATTATGAATAAGAATAGGTAGATAAGTAGTACCTAAAGGTTTGACCTTAATTTGGAAAATTTAAGATGACGAAAGAATTGAAGAAATAAATCAATAAAAGTGCACAAATAATGATTACCTACGTGTATTTGCTATGATAAAAAACGTTATGATTTTAAAAATATTTTTGAAATTGTTGGTTCATATGAATCCATCCTCCATTTTTTCAATACGATATTAAATCTAAGAATATTATTTTGAGTAAGTAGTTATATTGTAAATACATGAAAATAAAAAGTATTTTTTTTTAATTATTATAGGCTGAAGATATGGAAGCGCGCGAATTTCACACAAATTAATATTTTTAAAAAAGAACGAGCGCCCGCCCTTTAGTCCATCTTCAAATAGGTATTCTACGATTTCGCGTATTTTTATTTTTTCCCATATAGGTCATTTAAATTGTTAAAAATGGCCTACTTTATAGTAATTCATTGTTTTTAAATTCAAATAATATACATTTTACCAGTCAATTCAAAAGTGTTAACAGCGAGTGCAGTGCAACCCGTCAGCGACAGGTAGGTACCTTACCTTATAAATCTTTCATTTTAATTAGAAGTACCTACATAGAAGTAGAAAGTTTTAGTAAGTTACAGTCGAATACTAGGCAACCACTAGTTATTGTAAAACAGCGTCTGGCGCTATATACGAAAAATATGCCACAAAGCGCGATTTTTAGATCGATTTATATCATCTTTACGACCGGCGACCATGTAAATGAAATCTAGTCTTATAATAAATAATTACTTAATTAATTTGTAATTATTAATCATTAAAGACGGTGAAAGTCCAGAATTTCCAATTTTCAAAAATTTATAACTCACAAACTATCAACTTTTGGCAAATTTCATAAACTAACGTTCATGCCAATTCTGCCCACAAAATATTTAAAACCTACGCATTTGCTAGTAGGTAAGTTAATAGTAACGCATTTGATATGGCTAATGTTCGCGTTAATTATTTCGTAAATAGAAAGACAGAATAAGAAATACATACTTATAACGTTTTTTTAACTCCAGCTTGTGCGTATCTGATAAAATAAAAATATTTTTTATAATACCTACTTTTTCAATATTAAATAAAACAGTTTTCCATTAACTTAGGAAGTTCTTAAGTAAACGTATTTGCTTTATGCTCATCTCATAAATGGTCAATTTTGAAAATTCATCTTTATTGCAAATAGTACATTGTCATTTGCAATTCAAAACCAAATAACCCCTTGCAGCAAAAAAGGCATTAAGCACGCCTTCTGGTTAGACTTGTTGATCATGATCGTAGGTAGGCAACACGTCGTAAAAAATTACAATGCCAATACCCGCACATCAATGTACCAAAACCCAAGGGGCTCTCTTTTGTGTTATAAAGAAGACATCTCATTGGCCCATATATAATTCTCCGGTTTACCAATAGGAAACTAAGGATAAGAGGCTCGCCCATTAATAATAATCTCTGAACAGATGCGCTAAAGGTGCAACGATCGATTTTATCGGTATTAGTAGGTTTCGCCATCTATTGAGCCTAAAAAAAGATATAAAAAATATCCCAGATCCTCGCCACCTGCCGCCTACAAAGCATACATAGTCAAAGTACAGTAGGTATTACTGTGTATTACGTAAAGCTCTGCCAAGTTATATATTGTATACGCATTTTACAAAAAATACCATGAAGCTCAAATTGGTCTTTAAGAGTAGGTACTTACTAGTTGGTGCGTGCCTTCTTATAAGAAACAGATTGGTTTTTATTTGTATCTGTCAATTATTATTGGGATGGGAGATGCTTAGATGATTACTTTAATTTATATATTGTTATGTTTGTCAACAGGTTGGCGTGGACATTTGGCGCCCCCCTCGTTTGGAGATGGGAGCAACGGCTTTTTGGGTAGCATGGCAGATGTGTCATCCTTGACTCGCAGTCCACGCTATTTACGTAAGCGACGCCGCCTCTCACGGCTGCTCGACAAGCTGGCGGTCCAGATCCAAAATAACAATCATTATCCATTCCCAAACTGGCTTATGGTCGAGCCCTGCTATGAGCCGAAAGCGCCGGAAGATGTGCCGCTGGATCTCTCCATTAAGAATGAGGCCCAGAAGGTCGCCAATGAGCCACCGGGCTTTAATTGTGAAATTTGTGGGCAGACGTTCTCCATGCACGACCGTCTCGCTAAGCATGTCGCTTCTCGCCATCGCGACCGCGCACCAGAAGCAGCTCGAGCTTACGAGTGTGAAATCTGCGGGCGCCGTTTCGCCCGCTCCGACATGCTGACACGTCATGCTCGTCTGCACAGCGGCCTCAAGCCATACTCTTGCACTGCTTGTGGCCAAGTTTTCTCCCGCTCCGACCATTTGGCGACCCATCAGCGCACGCATACCGGCGAGAAGCCATATCGTTGCCCTGCCTGCCCGTACGCTGCTTGTCGCCGGGACATGATCACCCGTCACATGAGGACGCACAACCGCCGACCTCAACCCACCGAAATCTAAATTATAACGGCAACCAACAAGGCATTATATGAGTACCTTCAATTGACGCGGCTAAAACATGTCTCAAACAGTATTTATTTTTTTTTGGGTACTTACTGACTAAATTTTGTACTATTTTAATTTATATTTAGGTAGGTACTATTTATTATTATGTTTTTTACGTGAGTCATTCCATAAGAATTTGGTTATAGATTTTGTTAACTAAATCTTTTGTTATTATAGGATGGCGACACTGGGCGATATCTGAGAATGAGATTAGGAAGTCGCCCGTGTATCTATGAGTATGAGAGTAAATAGGTAAGAACGACATATCACATTGCATTATCTCCAGACTGCAACGCAGAGTTCAATAGCGAATTTTCATAAAAAGTCTGCTTGGCGCAATGCGGTTTGTCTTTCTATAAAAATAATGGAAGTTATTTAATCGTAATCGTTTCACGTTCAAGGTCATTTAATATTCTAAGTATCTATGTTTATTTAGTACCTATCTGAAAATTGTAATTGCACTAAACATAAATGTGCCATTCTATTTTGATTTGTTTGAATAGTCATGTAGGTTCATTGTTATGTATGCTCAGCATTTTTCTATTGTTTGTTAATAAAAATATTACGTATTACATTTTTAATTTGTAGGAACAGCTTTTAGGCATCATCTTAAGTATACTTAATGGTATTTTGTAAAAAATAACGCCCTAACTGGGATATTTTTGGGATAAGCACGATTTGTTTAAGATGTGTTTGTAATACACGACTATCTAGCTACATATCAGGTAAGTTAAGTATACAGGGTTGCGAAGTAAATTTATCTTTGTATTGAAGAGGCCTTACTATTACGAGTAGCTAAATAGCAAAAAAATCAAAGCTTTATCTCAATTATTCATTTCAATATGCTAAGAATTGTCTTGCAAATGTTTAATAAGAGAAAAATCAAAAAAACTATCAAAACTTCTAAACTACCAAGGGGTGCTCTACCACTGGGCCACCGCTTGAAAGTCTTTCCTGGGACACCCTAATACCTACGCATAAGTTATGACGTTATTTTTTATAAAATGTAAAACACTTTTGTAGAAGTTAAAATATTACGGGATATAGGTACCTACGTTTTAAATTTACGCAGTACCTACTCAACTATGATGTTGTTTCGGTTGTTTAATTAATTTGTAGGTACTTAGGTAAGTACCTTAAATATTCTTATAGTCAGTTTTGTTTAATTCGCTCAATTCTAAATTTTTCATTTTGTAAACATAAAACGCAAAAAAATGGTTGGATGATATTTGTTTATAGAAGGGACTACAAGTCTCGCTTTTTTCGCCCAAAAATTTCTTAGGATTTTATTTATAACGTTAATTAATTATTTTTTTTTGTTATTAACTTACAAAATTGAAATTTAGATTATTCGGTTTTTCCGTTTCAGAAATTTGATTTTTGATGTTAAAATTATACGGTTATTAGTTTATTAGTCTTTTGTTTAGAGAAACATCGGTAAGTAATGAATATACTCGTAACTTTGCATTTATGTGGCCCCATAAAAGCTTTTAAGCGTTTACATTGACACCTTAGGTTATTTGGTTGACAAGAAATTGTGAAAGTTGCCTCAGAATAGATGTTATTGGCTTATATAATTATCACTGTATTGTTTTTTCAATTAAACTAATAAGGTTTGATGGAAAAATTTACTCCGTCACCTTCTTACATATTCTGGATTCATACCTGCACGATAGCTTGGTAATAAAAACATCTTCATAATAATTTTTCGTTGTATCTTGGGACTAATTTGTAGGAGAAAAGCCTTGTTTCCTACCAGCATTGTTTCTTCATTACGTGGGTGATAAATCTATCATCTATAAAGATACTATGGTAGAGATCCTATGGTAGATAGATATCCGTTTTAGTTGTAGGTATACAATTCTTTTCTTCTTTTGTATAAAAACAATCAGTATTTTCACAGGTATAAAAGATATGTTTTGATCATCAAATAATGTAGGTACTCGTAAATAATTGTTGAAGGGTTTTTAAATATTCTTATAAATTTAGCTCCTGAAAGCGGTTAGACCGTAGACGTATTGGCTCTAATCCCGTGTGCTGTAATATGTGAATTTTGAATATGTGAATAGGTGTTATTGGTGAGTATCGTTTCAGATCACGGCCAGCATATTGTCAGAAATCACACTCGTGGGTCAAGCTGAAAGTGCAGACGTTCACTGCTCAATAGTCGAACGAAATATCAGAGATACCATGTAGGTTCAGTAACAATAAATTCCAAACATTTACAAAATAAATTATTAAACACTATTTAAGCTAACATAGCGCCATCTCGTGAGAGAAAATATTTATTGAAATACATTGTGTATATTATGTGCGTGCGTTTGATCGAAGGCGTGCGTTAATTTTTGTGTGCACTCGAATGACACACGCTCTCGTTAATCTACTAATTGAGCATTAAGTCAAGAGAAAAGTTTTATTTTGCGGAGAGAGTGGGACAACATGACTGCTCTATCCGGCGTTCGCGTCAATTAATGCACCAGATGATCAATATATCCAATTTTAACCCCCGACGCAAAAGAATGGGGGTTATAAGTTTGACGTGTCTGTCTGTTTGTCTGTCTGTGATTCTGTCGTGGCACCGTAGCTCGCGAATGGATGAAGCGATTTCAATTTAATTTTTTTTTTATGAAAGGTGAGTTACGGCCGAATGTTCTTAGACATGTTTGATGAAAATCGGTTGAGTCGTTTAAAAGTTGTGGCTGAAAGTGGGGAAGAATAACCGAATGTCTACTAATATAATCGAGTGGAGTTTCAAATGAAAGCGCATCACGTGCAAATTACAAAATAATATGTTCAATGAAAATTGTCGTTATTGTGTCGGGGTTTTTTTTTATTTTCAATTTAATTAGTTATTAACATGTCAAATGTAATAAGTAAAGGTGGCACTTCACTTAACTATGTGATATTTGCGTATTTCTATTAAAATATTTGCATAATATTTAACAAAGGCTCCAATTTGTTCTTTAAAAAGGGGCATTCAGTTTAAGATTAAATTATCCATGCGTGCACATCGCATATCGTTGAGTCGGCGTTATGTGTAGGTACACGCATGTTTTATGACAGTAGGAGTATGCTTGTAGGAGCAAAATATAAGTATGTCATGTATTTAAGTGTTTTTGAATGTAGTTGCGAAAAAAAAAGCTTTATATGTGAATTAATGTTAACTATTCTTGCATAGATCTAGAAGTCCGTCGATGTTAAATAACCATATTATACCTAACAATAGAGTCAAACTTATATAACATGTTTTATCATTTAGAGACAAAAATACAGCACTTAAATAATTGTTCTCAAATATTTACTTACCGTAATTAATGTTTGGTATCGTCGTGTTTAAATACTTAGGTGTTATATTCATATCTAAGTATTAGGTATGTTGCGTTTGCGATTTTTCGTTTAGGTATTAGACCAATATGTTATCGAGTGCGTCAGCTACCCAGCTTCATGGTCTGAACACCCACAGAACACTTTAAATAATAATAAATAAAGTCGACATCTTTAAAAGACAATATTACCAGAATATGAACTCCAAAGGGGATGTTACCTATAGCCTACTATTTAAAACAGAAAATGATACCTGTGCAGAAAACAGAAAAAATCTCACATATAACCCTCATACCGAGTTTATAATTAAAATGTTAATGTTATCGAAACGTACTTGGTCTGATACCTTTGCTATTTTCTTTATGTTTGTTAATTCTTAAGTAGGTATACATTTATTTAGTTCTTTATAGCTGTGATAGTTTTTTTAAATTATGTCTGTCTTATAAATTTAATGGTTCCAGTGTTTGATGATTATAATTTATAACATTTTTTATTAAATTACATAATCTGCTGCACAATGAGTATTTTTATTTTCACACAATGAAATAGAGGAGACGGGAAAAATTGACCCTTTTTATACTGTAGATAATATATCAGGACTAATATGAAGAGGAAAGCTAAAAAGTTTGTTTGCAATTAATGGGCTCGGAAATTACTGGACCAATCATATTTTTTTCGTTAGTAGTAGTTTAAGTAGGTATATTCCTACTTAAACTACAATTAGGTATATAAAATACCGTAACCCAACATAATATAGTTGGTTACGGTTTAACTCATTTACTCATGGCTTATTCACATTAGATACTCCAGTCCATTGCTGTACCTAGGTACTAAAGTGACAATAATTTCGAGAATTCTTATAGTAGCAGTTAGAATGCGTAGACAGGAATTCCCAAGAAATAATATATAATTATTATACCAGCAAAAATTTACCAGTAGTATGGAATGGGGACCAAAAACAAGCCCTGTTACACACTGGGAGCCCCACATTAAATTTCCTATTTCCCGTTTCTTTAATACACATCTAGACCCGAAACAAATTATCAAAACTCATCTGCTCCACTTGGAGTCGAACCCAAGACTCCGTAAGCGCAATGCGCGACACACCTCGTCATAAATAAATGAGGATTTCTTGCTGAAATGGGTACCTACACAGGACTGGAATCACTGAGTCTGTCCAGTTCATAGGAATTTCTTGAGAAGTCGAGATGCGTCCATAATCTCCGTATACAATCTCTCTTTATAGGCACTTTAATTAGGCATTATGTAGAGTTGCTATGGTTTTATTAATAATATTCTACACGAATCAATGAGTAGGTAGCTCTTAATAATTTTATCTCGCAATGAGCTGCCAACCTTGTATTAGGGATGAATGAAAAATACCTACCGGTAAAATTGATAGGTAGTACTAACAAGGGATTTATTTTTATCTCATAGGTTTATAATTACAAAGTTATACATTGTAATTCAACATTCGATCTTACAAAAGTAGGTAATAAAGTCAGCACTAATTATTTTTATTAATAATATTCTAATACACGAATCAATTTTTTACCAAGTTCTTATAATTAAATAAAATTCTACATAATTAATATCTAATTATGTATTATTAAATATTAATTTATTATTCTCTGCCAGGAGTTTTTGTATACATACTCACTTCGCCATGTTGTGGAAAAGTAATCATAATATCATAAACTAATTTCTTATTTCTTAAACTGGCAATAATGCAATTTATTATTATAATAATTATCATGGTTTTGAATCAATGGACGCGCAATACTTGACGTGTTGGTAGGTATATTATCAAAGAATAATGTGACTTTTGCATTGAAGGTTTACTTTTTTAATTTTATGTAAAAATTAAAATAAAAAATAAGCATATGGCAGCACTAATCAAATCAATGTCAGCTAGGAGGATTGAGGCCATGAAGTTATAGTATAACTGATTGAGGCGATTAATCAGAATTGCCAATCTTACAAAAAAAACTTGAGCGAGCACTGTAAAAATATTGGGAGAGCAAGGGGTAACTGGATTCAATGTGATAATGTCAATATATTGTTATAAAAAATAAATATCGATCAAAACCAATAGAAATAAATGAATAAATTTATTTAGTGAGATTTTTAACTGCCCAAATTTTTCTTTTCTACGAATGATTATAATTATGTTTAACTTGAAGATAAAGACATTGTTGATATCAAATTCATTCTGTTCCTTGCCATTATTGAATTGATATTCTATTGCAATACAAAACATGAATTTGCCAATTACATAAAAACAAAAAAATGATATAGGTAGGTATTACTAACATATTAGTTGCAATAAATTTTAATTGTGACATGTGATAATCCCTTTGTGAATTGTCTTAAAATATTATAATTAGAGATATTATATTAGCATGGAAGCCAGGATTATAACTGTCGGTTGAAAAGAGAGAGAATGATTATGATATAATCATTTAGTAGAGTTTATGATATTAATATAATATTAATCTCTATGGTTATATTCAAATAATATTGGAAATTTAATTTATTTTCAGGTAACACTCACGTATTCGGTTGGCAGCATTGAAATAATTTCATAGTTCTCTTTCATGTCCGCCATTTCGAATGTCGGCGTCACAATCGCCTTAAAATTGATCGAAACGCCCTCATTGAGAAAAATTAGAAGCTTTTTGTGTGAACCTCGGGGTTCTAAACTTCTAAGGTATCATTTTACGAACTAAATAATCCGATTTACTTATTTCATTGTGACAAAAAAGTGCAAGAAAACTATTACGAGAAAGACTTTCGCGTCCAGATCATAATCTTCGAAATACATGCGAAATTAATTTTCTTTTATACAGCTCAAGGCGTTGACAACAGCGCCGCCTGTGAGCTATTATTTTACTAGTTTTTCTGAGTGGCGGTATTTTCTTGATTAATTTCTTTGAAGATAATGCAAATACAAATAAGTAATAACAAAGCTCGTTTTCAATTCGAATAAATTATGTGTGATGTGCCTTCATAAAATGGCGGACATTTTGTAACGTACGAAAGTTACCATAGTGGTTGCAATGAAGTGTTTCTGTTTAGAATAAAGATCGCTTAGGCAGTGAAAATCTCAGGACTGTGTTTGTTTGCAGATAGTATTATACTCTAGCCTAATGCGACACACCCGCCGTTGCTACGGTACCAGCAAAACCAAGGGGCGCTCAGTGCCAACTAAGGTATGTTGTAGGTGTACTCTTACTGAGTTGAAATTCTTATTTTCCCCAGGAAATGAAGCCTTGCCGTTAAAAATAACATGTACGTTTTACTTAAACTTAAGTCACTATCTGAAAGAGACTACTTTAAACGATAAGATGCACTAAAATAACCTCTGAAGAATCTCAAAAAAACATGTCTTGCATTAAGATACATTCTGGACTGTGTAGTGGGATAGGTATTGTTTTTGGTTAGATTCAACCTGAGTTGTTGTAAATGATATCCAGGTTCTTACATACATATTCATATGTACATGTTGATATTCAGTATGCTCAGTAAAAAGTCAAATGTTTCCTGTGTATATTGAATATTAAAGGATTTATGTTCTCAAAATCTTTATAACTTCCTATAAAAAAAAGTGTGTGTGTTCTTATGTACACGCTTTAGAAGGTATATTTCTTTGGCATAACAAGATAGAAATATTTTTAATAAAGTACCTGTTATGGCGGTGACTCTATTGCGAACATTGTTTAGGGGTACTAAAAACCTTGGTTCTTTTGTCCCGCTTCACAAAACTCTTTCACCTTCAATATTAGAATATAGAAATTATAATAGTTAGAACCTAACATGCCATAAGTACGAGGACTGCCTGTAGGTAGGTAGTATGTTATGGTAGTAAGTAAGTATGGTAAGTAGGTATGTTAATTCTCTTTCAAAAACCCAAAATATTTTACTCTTATGATTTATCAAACTTTTTCCTCTTTAGTTGCGACATAGCAACACAACAACAATCAGGCAGCAACAGATCAAGAGTTATGACCACCCTAGGCTAATTTATGAGGATGCGCCCTGCAAGATGTGTTATGGTCACCAATGGCGTAACTAAACCATACGGGGCCAGTGGCTAATTCATTACATGTGACCCTGTACTGTCATAATTTCTTTTAGTTTTTAACTTTTAGGGCTACTTCTGGGCCTGCGGCCTCTCAAACTCCTTCAGCCGGGGGCCCATTATTTTTCATAAATATGTTCATAACTATAAAAATACTGTGTCACCTTTTGTAACTGTTTTGTCCCGGTCTAGTTGAAATATGTAGGGTAGAAGCAATGATACTACGTTAATAGAGCATGCCACGACACGATTTCAACTCCCTCGCAGATCCTCGTGCCCTAGGCTGCAGCCTAATTAGCCTAAAGGTTAATCAGGCCCTGAAATGAGGACCAAAGCTTATCAAATAATATATAACACTGCCAACTATCTCACTAAATAAGCCTTGAAAGGTTTAAGGTCAAATGGAAATAAGTGTGCTTGAGGTTCAGATGTGGTGAGAGAAAGTGTAATAATGTCAAAATATTCTTCATACATAAGAAGAGCTTTGATTTGTTCTGCTGGAATAAACAAAACAGTTGGCAGCTATAGAAATGAATATTGATAAAGTTTGTTGGGTTAAGCAATAACATTGTGTCCGATGTTATTATGGGTGGTATGTTTACTGAAGGGTTTATTTAGGGATTTGCGATCTTGTCATTAGGCAATAATAAACTGACCCATTATTGTCAACTATGTTGTTACTTTCAGTTTGTAAATTGTAAATTCATTTTTTCAAGTGAAATTGGAATTTAATGGAAATTACACTTATCAAACTAAACTAGGTAAATTTTTTTTTTTATATTTTTCGATAATTTTTGGGTCTAGTTTCACCCTCTTTCGGGGTTGCACTTTATACCGGGACACACTGTATATGGAATGTACAAGAACTGTTTGTTTCATATAAAATCTACTGTGAGATGTGATTCAGAAAATAATGTTTAGGGTTTGCAATTTTACCATGAAACAGTTCAATAAACAAGGTATCACATGAACCCACATGTTAAGGCATATTCTTATTTTAAAAAAAGGGGGAAAGCAGGACATATTTTACTTGTGTTGCACTGTCCATAGCATATGGAGCTGAGTTTATGACATGTAATAGATTTGTTTCTTGAAACAGTCCTTCCCACCTTTTGCAACATGTAGGTTTTAATAATGTTACTTTCCAATATTACTAATTTTCTTTATTGATAAATTTTACATTACTATCCATGTCTGAATTATTATTACTTACATGTGTGTTTCTTTCCTTTGCTTCCATTCTGATGGTTGGATTCATACTTAGAGTGTGCCTGGTTGGTATATTTTTAACTATGACCTTACATCACAATTATTTCCATGTTACATTTGTTTGTCAACATTGATCTTTGATATTACTAAACATGTTTTGTCTTTAATAAGAACTATGAATAGTTTTATTTCTTTCATTCATACATACATACATATACAGGTGAATTTTTCAAGTATGTGTGGATGGGGAAATCCAAAACTATTAGGAATAGTGAAAAATGTTGTAAATTAATTCATTCCTTTACTTTTTAGAAATGGCTCCAGATAAGAAAAAAACCCCAGACAAAGAGAAACCAGTCGTTCAGTATGTAAACACATACAGCAATAACGCTGCTGCACTTGAAGAAGCAAGTCAAGTGATGGAGGGTAAGCTATTTATTTATTGTTTGTTGTATCTATAACTAGGTCATTTATAAAATTAATAGTGAGGTCAGGGAAGTAAGAATAATTTAAAGAGTATGATTCACCTCTTTCATAGCAACAGCAAAACATATTTTGATGTCAATATTATTTGTTATGTGTTTAGTTGAGTTGGTGAATGAGTCTTAAATGATTATTAAATGATAATATTTTTATACATAATTATATCACTTCATACATTTTCTGCAGGTTATATTAAGTTTTCTAAGTTCCCCTGTTTGCTTTCTGTCTGTTTGCTTTGCTTTAAAGTAGAATGATTTAATTTTTATCATTGCAACTTTATGGATATTGCTGAAATCAATTAAATCCAAAATATGAATTTCTTATTAATTTCACAGTCAATGGTACCACTGCAGATGACGAAGTGGAAACAGGAGGGGTCACTTATTTCGTTGACGATGAAGGACGTTACTATTACCAACCTGCTGGGGACACTCAAAATGTTATTTCACTTGCGACTGGCACAGGAGCTGATGAGGTAATTGAAATGTTTCTTATCTCCAAGCTTTTAATTAATTTGTCTTGTATTCATCTATGTACTTATGAATTTACTATACATTTTTGTAGCCCCATTTGATCTAACTATGAATGCAAAGATGATACACCATCCACTATAACATGTTCTCAACATAAAAACAACTTAAAATTTTAAGTCTTCAGGTTAATCATAACTTCTTGAAGTTATCATGTGTGATAATTCTTAATAGTAATCCTAATGGAAATAAATTTAATTTTAGGGTGAGACACAAATGCTTGTTGATGGAGAAGGGTACCAAACTGTAACATTGGTACCTTCAGACAATGGCGGGGGTGATGTTAGCTATGTCCTGGTGGTACAGGAGGACTCCAAGCCAGTGGTCAATCTCGATATAAAGGTAGATCAGGTAATATTATGTGTGAATACTAATTTTTCGCCCCATTTGCAGTACTAACACAATAACTGCTTTTAGTGTTAAGTGGATGTGAGTTGAGTTCCAATAACATTCCATCCTTTATGGATAGGCGTACTACAGTATGGCCATCAAGCAACTTAAAGTAATGAGTAAAAATATCTTGACAACCAAACTGCAGTAGGGCTATGCATAGATGACAATTGATTGGCTGTGGAAAACAATGCAAATGTGCATCATCGAGAACATTTGTCTTAATGCATTTGTCTTAATGCAATTTTGCATATTGCATTAAGACAAAACATTTGTAAAACTTCTTAGTTACTTTGAGTTAGTCAAGTTCTACTTTTGTGCTTTGTGGTGAAGTTTCTATTGAAATCTACATCTACATCTAAGTTAGAGTATATTAAGGTAGAACATTGGACACACGGACACACACACACACTCAAACCAGAAACAGAAATTTCAACTCATTTAAATCTCTGTTCCTCTGTGAGGCAAACCCATGATATTCCCCCGCAGCGCACTGACGTTTTGACTGCTGTACCATTCTAGTTGTCATACAAAGTATTTAATTTAAACGTAAAAGTAGGTTGAACCAATTTTGTCTCTTAGCATTCAACTAAACAAATCATTATTTTTACAGCAGGAAAAGGGAAATGATGTGTACACTTTTGATGATGAAGACGAAGAGGAAGAGGAAGATAAAGAAGATGATAGTGATGAAGAGCCCATTGCAAAGGCAGTCAAAAAGGTGGGTATTAGACTTAAAACATTGCAGAGAATACCTAGATCATCATCACACACCTGGTATAGGGCATTAATTCTAGTTCTATCACATTGTTTAATAATGTGTAATGACTATTTAGCAAGTGGCTTATACACACATTTTTGTCTGTTATAAAAACTATTAAAATTCAGAGTATAGAGTATTACGAATATGAGGCTTAACAAATAGTTAAGTTTTGCTATTTTGCTTTTGAATTAACTTTAAAAACTCGCATTATACACCAAACATACATGGGGCCAAATGGATAATAATGTGAGTTTTCTTATTTAAAGCGGGTATAAGTGGCACTACACAATATAATTTAGATTTTGTCTGTCTACTGACCATATTTCTTAAATAAACGGCATTTTGTAAATAAACGGCAAGATTTGTTACTGCAATGCAACTGACAATCGTTTAATGGGCGTTACGTGTTACGAACATGATTCGTATATCTATCTCGTTCTAACATACTGTATTCTTAGTCATTTCTCTTTCACATTACCAATCTCTAACGTTAGTTATAAATATAATACATCTATGAGTACTATAAAATGTATTGTCAGTAACCCTTTATTGACTCTCTCCAGGGTTGGGTCTCCTAATACAATGAGAGGGATGTAGGCCTTAGTCCACCACGCTAGCCTACTGCGGGTTGGTGGACTTCACATACCTTTGAGAACATTTTTTTTGTGAACTCATGCATGTAGGTTTCCTTACGATGTCTTCCTTCACCTTAACAGCAGGTGATATTTAATTTTATAAAGTGCACATAACTTTTTTACAAAGTCATTGGTGTGTGCCACTGGGATTCAAACCCGGACCCCACGATTCGTGGTCGAATTCTAAGCCCCTGGGCTATCGCAATTTTAAAGCGATCATTTACAAATTTAATTATACTAAATATTTTTACAGAGTGTCAGGAGCCAAGCTCAAGCAAAACGCAATGCAAAATCAACGCGACCAAAGTTCACATGTAACTTCTGCTCTTACAATAGCCACAGGCGGTATGTTTAGAAGTATACTTAACTTCCTTGCTATTATAATACTAACCAGCTTTACTAGTATAGTGGAAATATTAGGTTTTCTACCTTTTGACATGTACTCAATTGAAAATATGTTGTATTCTATCAATTAAGTGATTCAATTGGTGTTATGACATTACTTTTCGCGCAAACCTTATTTATGCTTTTTGTACAGCTTTAAGTGGCTTTTGGTGGTATGGAATAAAACAGCTGGTATTGATATTGCAGATATCTTCTTCTGCGCCACATGAAATCCCACTCTGAGGAGCGGCCCCACAAGTGCAGTGTGTGTGAACGTGGCTTCAAGACCCTCGCCTCCTTGCAGAACCATGTCAATATGCACAATGGGGTCAAGCCACACATCTGCAAGTACTGCAACAGTCCTTTTACCACGTCAGGTGAGTTGGCAGCTATAGAAAACATAATTATATATCAATCCAAAAATCATAAAATCCTTAAAATTAGAACCTATTTGTTTGTTTTAAAAGGCTAAGAAACTATGTAAGCAAATATTGGCAGAATATAGTGACAACTTTTTTTAAATGTATTAGACCTGTTGCTGAAGATTGTAGGTACTAATTGATCCTAGGGAATGCTTAAACTTCAAGTTTAGACTGAATTATTTCCGTTCTGCTTGATTTAAACATTGACATGTTGAACTGGAAATACATATTTAAAAACGTAACATTTTTAGGAGAGTTGGTGAGACACGTTCGTTACAAGCACACCCACGAGAAACCTCACAAATGCTCGGAGTGCGACTACGCTTCCGTGGAGCTTTCTAAACTACGTCGCCACATTCGATGCCACACTGGGGAGCGCCCCTATCAGGTAATTACATTTTTTATAAGCTATAGCAATATTTTTACTGATACAGTGGACCCATGGTAATCCGACAAATGTCATGCAGTGTGATGTTGGACTATCAAATTTGTCAGATTATATCTAGAGTTCCTAGGACCCTCTTTAGTCCGGATTTTTATATATGGGTTATTTATTATCCAACAAATTGTGGTGTTTGTGTGCAGGTTACAACCTGCTCAATCATGCATAAGTGAAGATTTGAAGAAATGTTTAGATATACCTAACAATGATAGGTGTGTCATGGGTCCACTGTATTTTCAAAATAAGTGCTGGGAGATGCAAATAGAACTTAAGGCTCAGTGCAGAGACAGCACTATCATAAAATTAATGATAACAAAAAATTCATAACTTGTCAGTGTCCACACTGCACGTACGCGTCGCCGGACACGTTCAAGCTGAAGCGGCACCTGCGCACGCACACAGGCGAGAAGCCGTACAAGTGCGAAAACTGCAGCATGTGCTTCACACAGTCCAACTCGCTCAAGGCTCACAGGCTCATCCATAATGGTAAGAATTATTATTATTGTTTGTTTAGAAAATTCTAGTAGTTTTCGTGTACTAGTTTGTATTTTATTTGTTTATTGTACATTTCCTAGTGTCCTAATACATGTTATTTTTAACCGACTTCAAAAAAAGGAGGAGGTTCTCAATTCGTATGTATGTTTTGTGATCGTTGGTAAGAATAATAACAATGCCACTCCACTTGGCATTATATCCGCCAATTGCTATCACAATAAGGGTTAAATAAATAAAGGCCCGCTAATGGCAACCATGTTTTGGCAAAATTAGTACAAGCTACCTTATGGCTATGTGGACCTAAAACTTAGTTTTACTTTTGACAATACTTTTTTACAAGGTGTATGTTCTTGTTTTTTAGTTGCTGAGAAACCAGTCTATGCATGCGAACTGTGCCCCGCCAAATGTGGTCGTAAAACCGATCTTCGCATCCATGTTCAGAAGTTGCACACCTCCGAAAAGCCCCTCAAATGCAAGCGTTGTGGGAAGACATTCCCAGATAGATATTCTTGCAAGATGCACAATAAGGTATGAAGTTTATTTAGTTATTTAGGTAAGAACTTTGCTTTGCAAGTCAACTGAAATACTTGTGATGATAAGACATACACAGTCTTCATTATTAGTTTGGTTCATGGTGTCTTAATGTCAATTGTGTTGATTTTTTGCAGACTCACGAGGGTGAGAAGTGTTTCAAATGTGAGCTGTGCCCCTATGCGTCGACTACGTACCGACATCTGAAATCTCACATGCTGAAACATACAGATGAGAAGCCTTTCGTTTGTGATCAATGTGATCAGTCATTCAGGTCAGTAGCAATACTTAAAATAGGATTGGCCTTATTATTGGTTGGGTTCGGTTTTACATAATATTTTGTTAATTTCTACATACAAAATTTGCAAAACTACAATACAAAATTATCTTGCCTATCCTGTCATTCAGATGAAGCACTAGAGTGGTTTCCAGAGAGACACAGAGTTGAATTTCTTAGTGGTCAGACACAACAACACTAACAAAGCTTTCTGTTATAACCAGAGACTGTGTCTGTCATATTCTAGGTTTGCTGTACATTGTCCGAGCAGCAGTGGTCACTAATCATCAATTTTTACCTCCCAATCACCCTTTCTTCATTAAATTACTCACTGGAGACTGAAATTGCACCCTCATCACCTGCATATGTGGCATGAGTCGTTTTCAAAATATATGTACGTCATGAAAATGTTAGTGAATTGTTTCGCTATGTGGGGTTTACACGGGTGACTAAAGCCGCAAGATTTTTGCCGCACGGCTAAAATCGACCGTCTAAATTGCAATTCGGCTAGGTCGCAAGTGACTTTATTTTATTTGTTTTATAAACCCAAATAAAATTTTTATAGCAATTCATTGCTCTTTATCAGGAATAACATGCAGCTTTGTTTAGAATAGTCTGTGAAATCTAAAGAAACTATTTTATTTTAGTCAGAACCATATTTTTTAAAAAATTCTTTACGAGGACAAACATTTTAGAAGTATCGTACATATAATTTGAAAACTACTCAAATGCAAACTGGAATGGTCTTCCGGCTGATGTATTCCCACAGGACTATGACATGGGGTTATTCAAGAAAGGCATAGAAAAGCTCTCCTTCATATTAATAACAATGAACTATTAATAATAATTCATTTCACAGGCAAAAGCAGTTGCTACGGCGGCATCAGAATCTGTATCACAATCCCGACTATGTGCCCAAGCCGCCAAAGGAAAAGACCCACACATGTCATGAATGCCAACGTACTTTCGCGCATAAGGGCAACCTTATCCGGCATCTTGCTGTCCACGATCCGGAATCAGGTCACCAGGAGCGGGAATTAGCACTGAAGATTGGAAGGCAGAGGAAAATACCATCCTTACAGCAGGTATGTCAATTTAAAAAAAAATATTATTGATTTTTTTTATGTATTTCAAAACTTTATTATTAATAATATTGATATTTAATGCAAAAAACTTAAAAAGAATTTTTTTTCAATTAATTATAAACAATAAAAAATTGGTGAAATTTAAATAAAGATCGCGTGACTATAAACGCGCCATGATTGGTCACCATAGTTGTGACGTCATAATGTTATAGCTATTTAATAACAGTACAGCGTTTACGGCAATTACACGTGACTAGACATTAGACATTACATAGTTTGTCATCTTGGGGAACATTTTTCTATCAACTGCAATGATGAGTGAAAACTAACATTATGACGTCACGTTTTTTCGGCGTGTCTTCGGTACTGGATTCAAAACTTAATTTTTATTTTGAAATAACTTTTGAATTATTGCGAAAAAAATAAAATAAAAATAGTTTTGTTATAAAACATATATAATAATGATCTTTTCATTTATCACAAAAAAATATAATTGTCAAATACCCAATTATGGCGGTGACTAGCTTAAATGTAAACATGTAGTTGTGATGTTATCATAAAATGTAAACATGTCGTTTCGATGCCTAAGTTTTGGCCAACGCGTCAAGAATTGCTCTTGCGAGGGCGAGATTGTTTGCAAGGTATTAGAGCTTGTTAGGAAAGAAAAGAGAAAACCTAAGAAGTTGTAAAGGTAAAGGTAACACTGAATATATTCACTCTTAATGTAACTATTTTATATTTGAACCAGCCTTATACCTTTGAATAATTTAGTGACTCCCATCTATTGGCATCAACTTAGCCTGACCTCGTAACTTGTCCTTCAACACCATAGAAACATGTTATTTGATGTTATAAATCTACAATCTTTCGCTTTGACTCTGCTAGTAGTCGCTGTGTCTGACGCGACTTAACAAACATTCTGTGAAGCAAGTTCGATAGATTTAGCAAATAAGCAATTTTTATTATTGTAATTAGTGAAAAACATACCAGTGACCTGATGTATACATACATATAGTCACTGCTAACTATGATGGACACATACATCCAACTTAAAGTAGAAAGAGGAGGATGCAATCAAATAAAAAATAAATTATCTCTGGGAATAACACATTACATCCCACAAACTAGGCCCATGTCTCAGCAAAAGATGTACCCTTGGACCAAGAGCGGGAAAGTTGCCATAGGATTATAAGGGCACAAAACTAGATAGAATGGCATTAATGAAGAGAGGACCATGCTTCTAGCAGTAGATTTTAAAGGGCTGAAAGTATCCTAGGAAAAAGCTACATAAATATGAGGATGAAAAATCATTCACTTTTGTGGTTTTCTGGCTGGCAATTTTTTTGCTTTGTACTTGCTGAAGTGAATGATATACAATATATTATATTCTTATAATCTTACATTATATTTGCTAGCCATGCAACATTTCTTTTTCTTTCTAAAACTAGTTTTACAATTGAGGACAGGGACACAATGTGTGACAACATATAATTTTGTATGCAGATATTTCAGTACTATAGATCATTTATCTAATTTAGAAATAGAAGCAAGTACAGAAATGTAGAAAAAAAAATGAAAATCATGTTTAGTACTTGTAAATTGAGAATGAGGGCGAGGACACATTTGTTTTTGTATGCTATTTATATTTGCTGGTACCTATATGTGTTATTAATACTATATTTTGACAATAACCCGTTAATGATCCACTACAGGGTCGGGTCGCCTCTCACAATGAGGGTGATGTAGGCCTTAGTCCACCACGCAGGCCACTTCATGTAAAGAAACATTGATAAATATCAAAGTTCTAAAATTAACTTTTCGTTAAATGCTGAAGCTGTATTATTGTTGCAAATGCTCCCAAAACATTTACGAACTACGTTTTGGTCTGAAAATGCTGGCTTGAAATATTTTTTATCAAATTGAATAACCAGAATTAATACTAAATATATTGATTGATATACATGAATTGGAATAACAACTTGATATAAGTTGTTTGAAAAAAAATCATTTAGAAATCAATGTAACTATTGCTTTGTTTGCTCTTGATTTATGTGCCTTTATTTGCTTATACTTTTATATATCCATGCTCTTGCAAGTGTGTTATCTGCCCTAGCAATTTTTTTTGGCTGTGTTATTTGTTTTTAGCTTTGTATCCTTTTAATACTAAATAAACACCTCTGCTGAGATTACAATTATTTTGTGACGACTGTGTGAATGTCAAGCATATAATGCAAAAAAAAATGTTCTAATAGTTCTTACGCTGGACTTATTCCTTGGGTCCTTGATTGTGTGTGTTTTATATACGTGCACGGTATGAAAATGTGCGTGCCTGTCACTGGTGCCTGTCGGAGGAAAGCAAAGTTGTCATTGGGGTGGTAATTCATAACCTTCAAGGCTATCATTGCTTTCACGTTCCACCAACGTCGACTGCATATGCATCCCAAAAACTTCCTAACTTTAGAGATTGACAATGAGAAAGAAAAATCACTTAGAATACAGTATGTTAGAACGAGATAAATATACGAGTCCTGTGGCCTTACTTGAAAAAAATCTCTAATTTAATTCCAATTCCGACCCAATCTCAACTGACACATGATTTGGTACTGTTGAACACAATTGCGTTAAAATTTAGATTGGATTGATCAAGAACGTCACTATCCAAAGAGATTGGATCAAAACACATAGAGCTATTATACTGTGCAGTGCCTAGTTGTAACCGCTTTAAGGAAACAATTTCACATTAATATCCATTTTGCCCACACGTATTTTTGGTTTATAATGCGAATTTTTAAAGTTAATTCAAAAGATTTATTGTACCGATATATTAAACAAATCATGGTATTTGATCGCAATTATGTTTGAAATTCATGACAATATAATAAAAAATACGAAAAAATAAAATTTAAAAATATTTGATCAATTGGTGTTTATTTTAATCTAAAGCGTTACATACCCGACCCTAAGAATCAATTAATCATACCATTGTTCTTAAAAATTAAGTCAACAATATCGAAAATAAGCGTGGAAATCACAACTTGTGCAAATTTTCCGATATACATAATAATATATCTATGGCTTGATGTTTAATTGAATTCAATGACAAGTAACATGTCGACTCAAACATACTGTATATGGAAGTTCGACATACACGTAACTGACACAGTATTAATAAGTATACAGATTTGTCTCAACCACATCTAAAAGCTCGTTGCGGTCGGGCAGTGTAAGAGCTACACATAATATCATAATGGGCAAAAGTGTAATAATTGTTAAATTCGTATAACCAGACAATTGTCACCCGTTGATATTGACAAATAAATAATACGGTTTTGTTTTCCATGCAGCAGCAGACTATCGAAGCTCTTGATAGCGAGGAAGAAGAGGACGATGAAGATTTACGACTCGACGAGCAGAGCGAAGGCGATTTGAAGAGTGGTGAAGTGGTGACCGTCGGTGAAGGCGATGACCAACAGTATGTGGTCCTCGAGGTGATCCAACTGGAGGACGGCTCTGAGCAGCAAATCACCGTCGTCGCCCCAGACTATAACGCGCAAGACGACCGAGGTACTTGATTTCTGTCCATATATTTTCATCTATTGTACCCAAATTGAAGATAATGTTTTAAAAACATCTTTATAGATAGATTTTCAAAATAAATTATTATTAAACTCCCAAAAGCCATAGCCATAACATACACATTATTCAAATTTTCTGTTTTAGGATAGAGGTTTATGGGACTAAAGCAAAAATAGTATGGTACAATTACTTCACTAAAATCTCATTTAGTTTAATTCCAATCTGTCATTGCAAATAGCAATTATTTTAAGGGTATTATTACATCGTTACTATGTTTTGTATATCTTTGTATTACCATACAAAAAAAATCTTTTCAGCTTATACAATGACATATGAAAAGAAGGACCCGCTGATATTGAACCGAGAGGTTAACAGGGTGGGAGGGCAGAACAGAATGGGAAGAAGCATTAAGCTGGAGAAGGATGTTGATTCATGCTTCGGGTTTGATGTGAGTATTCGTTTTTTGAATAATTATTTTTAAATTGTTTCTAAAACTATTTTTTAGACTATATGATAATATAATCAATTAAAATATTTTTTTCCAGGAGGAGGATGATCCAGATGACGATGAAGACATCTCTTACAATGACAAGGTCGTATTACGTCTAGTGTAGATAGCTACCTGCATGAAGATATGTATTTGTGTTATACATAGTGCATTAGATTAAGAGATTAAATTGAGTCATCTTTGTTTCGTTTTACACAAGTAGCGCAAACAGTAGTGTACAATATTTTATTTGATTCTGTTTGCACGCTTCTATTCCAATGTGACTTATTTGCTCTTTTATTGTTATCAAATAAATGTGCCTTTACTATTTTGTGTTGCTTTATCCATATTTTAATTATGATTTATTCATTTCCTTTCAACTGATATGTACAGTGTATTGTTGAAAAGGGACCAGACATGCAAACATTTGTAAGGATATCATTATGGGATTATTAGTGAAAATTTAAATTATGAATATGTATTTTTTCTAGTATTGACAAGCAATGGGGAAGGTGGTACAAAACTCTGTATAGTCCGTGTGTATATATGAATTGATTAATATTAATGATTCACAATAACCTAAGAATATTGTGTCATTATGAATTGGATATCATGAATAAATTTGTCGTACCAATACCTCTGGCCTTATTTGACTAATATCCAATTTTTTTAATCACAAACTTTTAGTAAGGATCCCTAATCATTTCTAGCAATAAATGTTACTCAGGATGAATGTAGCTTTCCAATGGTGAAAGAATATACTTTTTTAGCAATAATCGCTATATTTTTAAGAGCCCTGTAACGATTTTTCGCAGGAAACACTTCTCGACTAGACTAATCACCTTTATACACCAGTAAAAATGTCATTCGAATTTGTGCAGACATTCCTGAGATTAGCGTGCACAAACGCATTACGCAGTTTTATTATGTCATGTATTAATAGAAAAGAAGATAATTGAATGAACTGAATACAATACAGTAATTGAATTGAATTTGCGTTTGAGAGTGTAATGGATAATGCTGCATATTATTTTTTAATATTTTTTACTCAATAATGTTTAAATCACATTCTTCTGCTTTTAGATCTTTATATTTAAATGTAGAAATTGTAAAGTACAATTTCTACATTTGATATAGATTTATAATAAACACCAAAGAAGTCATTGTTTACATCAGTAAGTAGGTGTAAACCAAAGTGTAATCTTATATTAAAACCATATCCAAACATATAAAAAGTACAATACATAGTTTCAAAAAATCGACTATGTATTATTTTAAATTTTCTTTATCTTATAAATTACATGTAAATCTGTTCTTGACTTCTCTGCTGGACTGGAAAAGGATGAAGAAGTTTTATTAATAATGAATGAAGATGAATGAATAATTACTGCCTAATATTTTTAGGCAGTAATTATCTTCATTACATTATTAGGTATCATTATTATAATAAATAAATACCTATGAAGAGTAATCTGAAAAATACTATCAAATTATAAAGTTTATGAATCTTCTATATTTTCCTCTAGAAATTATGACAGTTTTTATTTCAATATCCATTTCCCCTTTTATTTTTGTGTTGCTAGTCCTAGCTCTTGTGCTAACTTTGAAGGCCACCAGCCAACTGCAAACTCAGTGTTACTAAGTGCAATCCACAAGTGACCCTCTGCAGGGTTGAGTCTCGTCTTACATGAGAAGGATGAATGCCTCGGGTCACTCGCTGGCCTAATGTAGGTTGGTACACTTGGTAGTTTGGTGCACACATGCTTTTGAGGTCATTATGGAGAACTCTCAGGCATGCAGGTTTTCATTCACCTAAACAGTAGATGTCATTTAAGTTTTGTAAAATGCACATAATTTATAAAAAGCTACTGTGTCCTTCACGTCTAAATGTAAACATACTTTGTATTCATTCAACAACTGTTTAGAACCAACCAAAGTCCGGATATTAAACCGTATGATAACTGAGTTTTGAAAAAGCCATCCCCATTGACCAATACCATTGCCAATTTTTAAAATAATAATGACACAAAATCTATACTGCAATGTTATTGACATTAAAATCAGATTACATTTAGTAGTAAGGCCTTCCTCTTTGTAGGGTTGAGAGGTGGGTGATAGCTGTTGTGATATTTTATATCAATTACTTAATTTTTAACGTACTTTTCTAAGGAAACTGAATAACAAAGCATATCGTTTATTTTTGTGTAAATATCGAAAAGAGTGTTTTTGTATAGCTTAGTGAATTCTTTTCCTTTAAGTTTTCTACCACTTTAAAGACAAAGAAGCAAATCATTGAACATCATAAAAATATTTTATTATTAAAGTTTATGGTTACAGTTTTTTGCAGTATTATACTAACATATTGTTGAAAGGCATAATTAGAAATAATAACTTATACATGAGTTAGAGGAAAAGATTATATAAGTTATAAATGAGTTATATAATTATAAATGAATGAGTATAAGTTATAAATGAATGATTTATCTCTATTGTAAAATTATGATGGGGTTGATTTATCTCTATTGTAAAATTATGATGGGGTTGATTTTTTTATTGAAGATAATTCCTGTACTATAAATATTGCCATTTAAGTGAAATCGCCACTGGGCTATCTCTGCTCGTGGCTAAGTGTTATAGATGATGGCTTGATATTATGTCCTTGCTACCACTTTGTCCGTACACTTTTACACTTTTTTTCGAAAACAAGGATATGCTTAGTTTTATTTGAACTTTATTTGCAAATTTTATTTGTTTTCGAAGTCATACTTCTTAGGCTATGAGATTTAGAATCATAAAATACAGAATGCTCTTGCGACATTATTTTATTCTCGAAATCAAGATGTGAATTCAACCTGTATCTATTGTATGAAATAATATTTTATTCTCTGCCATGGTGTCGTCCTTATATATTGCTTCGTAAGTGATTCGTAGACAAGACTAAAAATATTGGCCTTAAATAAAATACCTGTTTTAAGTAATTCCGAAAAATATACAGTTATCAGTGATGCGGGACATGGTCTCCAACACGTTTACTATACTTATTTATACACACTTTCCCCAATTCTCATCGTCACAGAAGTATAACTTTAATAGTGCATGCATATTAGAAATTATGCCTATATTATTTTTATTTTAAGTTAGTCTGTGTCTCTAGTATTTAAAAAATCTTGGAAAGATGTGTCAAGAATCTATTGTACCTACATTTATGTTTAAGCTATGTTTGCAATTTTTGTATAGTTATATTATAATTCCAATGTATACTAAATAAATTCGCCCATTGGAGAAAATTCGATTATGCAAGTTTACTGCATTGCTAGTTACCTGCTGTCGGGGAAGTGCTTCTGTTAAGAAGTATTGTACCATGCTTGAGTATAGAGTATACCTTTTTAAGATATGAGCATTTTTTATTAGGTCATAATTATAATACAGACAGTGATTATTCATAATTTAATTATTATAGTATAAGATCCCGGTATACAACGACCTTCACCGAAATGATTATTTGATGAAACGTATTTTACATTCAATTTAATATGTCAATAAATATATTGCCTAACAAATTTCAGTCCAGGATACGATAAATTAATAATTTAAAAAAAAAATTTAACACTTTACCAGTTTGATTATTAAACAAATTCCATACCAATCGAAAGTATGATGCTCATAGAATATGCAAACGTTCGGTTGTCTATTTTTTTCCGGTCACAACCCTCAGGTTGCCAGGTATAAACAGGTAAATCGATACTAATAGCATTTTGCACCGGTCTGATTATTATTATGTTATTATTATAGTATGATGATTTACTTACTTGTATGAAATGGATCATCGAATCGACACATTTACATGATTTTGGTTTCTAAACAGGTTAATGCAGAAAAAGACTTAAAAATGAATATCGAAGATCCAAAAAGTATATATTTATTTTAAAAACATTGTGTTACAAAATCTAACATTAATTTATAAGCAAGTATGTTATAGATAAACCAAATATATAGTAAACAAAAAACTTCTAGCTAGATTAAATAAATACTCTTTTCTGCATCTATGATACCAGTCTGATGTTACCAACAAAAGCTGCCTTTTGAAATTCGTGTCCAAAACTTGCATAATGGAAGCGTGCTCAAATGTTCGGTGACATTTCGAAAAACTTACAATAAATAGATTCGAGAAATGTGATACTTTTTGTTTTTTTAATGTCATCTATTTATATTTCAACCCTTGCTTGAGATATCTATGAACTTAGCAGTTTTTACAGAATAGCAGAATAGTGTCAAAAAATAAATCTTGATAATAGACACAAGTCATATACTTAAATTATGTTAATTAGGTACCCAGTTTAGATGAATATAAACTGCATCAAGTCCGGTTCAAACCATAAAAATATTTACAACAAATGTACTTTCTCGCTGCTACAGTTGCCACAAAACGCAAGCAGCGTATCGAAGACTTGCGTAGCCTTGTGTGCGAAGGGCCTTACATTGCCATTACGGGAATGTTATAGTAGGTAAAATCGAGAAAACGTCGTAGGTTTAAGAAAAAGGTCAGAGTTACTATGATAACAGAATTTTACGCCTGCTATATTTGTATATATTTCTTGAGAGGTATAATTATTTGTTTATGTATATTTCTTGAGAGGTATAATTGCTAAGTATACAATTCACCAACCCGCAGTAGGCCAGCGTGGTGGACTAAGGCCTACATCCCTCTCATTGCAAGAAGGAGACCCGACCCTGTAGTGGGTCATTAATGGGTTACTGACACTACAATTCAATTAAAAAACATTTTCTATTTATGACAATCGACAAGCTTATAATCATAACGTGCTCGCATTATGAACAGAATCCAATTCATATACCTTCTTTATTAAGAAGAAGAATTATAACGTAGTTTCCTTTACAGCAAATGCCCTGTGTCAACGTGGAACTTGAGTATGAAAACGAGGTATGCGAATTAGATTATTAACATTTCCTCTAAAAATATTTTCTTTACTTTTGATTTTATCTTCATAATGTGTTTATTATTTCAGGATGACGATCGTGACGATGACGATGATGACGGTCAATCAAACAACATGAGCGTTATGTACAATAAGGTAATATAACTATTTACATAGCTTGAGTATTATTGCACTTTATTTCAATAAATATTTTTGGCACAATTTATTGGTTATAGCTCAACTGTTTATACACACTTCTATAGATACCTCAGTAGGTACTCAGTAGTAGATTTAGTAGATTATGATTACTATTAAAAAATTCATACAGAATTTTTTCTAGTGTTATTAGAGTTAGAATGAGTCCAGTCCAGACCTGTGACAAAAACGGGTTGCATTCAACTTCTGCCGGCACTCCCTTGAACATTAACGTTGTGCATTTTTGAACGAATTTTCGATCAGGTCGCGAGTTTAACATTTTTACCCATCCCAAAAAGTGCACAACGCCGCCAAAGAAGTTTACACTTCAAAAATATTATGAATTAACGCCACACTTCACAAGTTCACACTACATCTTCATGGGTAAGATTTGCGAGAAAAATTATAATATCAATTATATGTGGCAAAATATTTATTGCTTTTACATGTAATCGTTTCATAATTTTGTCAAAATTGTTTAAATGACCCCACATACTACTGACATGGGAAACAGTTCGATATAATTAGAATTTGTATGTTTGTTTCAGGACGATGCTTCTACAGAAATACCTGTAGTGTATGCGGAAAAGGTATGCACGGCTTACTAGTACAACTATATAATAAAAATAAATCGCTGTTCTTTAGTCTCGGTAAAACTCGAGACTGACTGAGAAAATCTAAAAATAATGCGATGGAAATAGAAGAAATTTCGATATTTGGCAGAATGAAGTGTGCAATGTACATCTAGTATACAATGTTTTAATGTTCTTAAGAGCCTGACAACACCCGATGATTTTAGGAATCGGGCATCTTCGGCTCGCGGCTCCCGCCTACCCCATGCCCCTCATGCGCCACTGTTAGTGGAGCGGACTCTATGAGAACTAAATAAAATGATAAAATCGGCACTGTTTCAAGTGTTAAAGAAATGTGGACAACATCGTCAATAGATGGCACTGTTTCCAGTTTTAAAGAAATATGGACGACTCTAGTAATGATGTGATTTTAAAACGCGGAGCTTTTTTATTGAACACTAAAACTTCTTATTATTATTCTCCATCAAAGGTCCATACAATACCTATGTTTTCTATTCATCTCACCAAAAAATAAATAAAACACGGTCTTCTCTTTCAGAGGATGTACCCAGAATGCCATTGTTTCGCTATTAAATCACTATTAAATTAAAAATTCAATAATTCAGCAGTACCTAAACATGTCAACCAACAATTCAATTTCTTCTTACAATATTAAAGAGGCTTGGAACAAGCTTCATAATGTTATTGCATATTATTACCCTCAAATTTTTCGATGGCCTCAAATAATACCTAACCACATAAAAGCAAGTAAATTTGTCACGAGATCGAGTAAAAGACAGATAGACGATTTAACTGGTTTTTGTATAACCAGTTAATTCGTCTATCATGTAAAAACATGTATTCTGAGACATACAGGTTTCATCACGTGGTTTTAGGAAAGGCGAGAGCTGGAATCGAACCTAGACTCCCGGCATGGGAGTAGGAACGATTTTTTAAATTGTTGAAAACCCTCTAGTTACACAGCCGACACAGGCCATAAATCAGTCGGCGCGCCGGCGGCGCAGTACTATGCCTACCGTTTGAAAAAAGCCGCTTTTGGCTTCCTTTCGTTTCAGGTCAATGACCTTTCACCTTGAGCCTGTTACTTTTTGTGTCTTTTATTTGTGTAATTATTTTGTTTGAAATTTGCATTTTTTTTTATTTTCGATCCTGAACCTTTTCGTATGCTTTAACACACTTAAGTACACGATCTTTGTGGTTTAAATTAATGAGGTAACGTCATCTCCACCTTGTACAATATAAAAATGAATATGTTGCTAAGCGCAAATCTCGGGAGGAGCTGAACCGATTTCGCTAATTTTTTTTGGATATTCCTTTAAGTACGAGGATGGTTCTTACGGAGAGAAAATTTGAAAACAATGTAAAGAAAATAATAAAAACAACAATTTCATTTTCCTATATAAACTGTTCTACCCATGTACTACCTGTCAAACATCATTTCAGATTGAATACTTCATAAGTTCATATGGCAATGTCATGCATTTAGAAACGTCAAGATTTTTCTTTATGGATGCCACTTCTATTATGCAAACTGCAATGATATAATATACATATTTTATAATGGCAAAACGAAGTGTGCCGGGTCAGCTAGTAGGTAATAAAAATAAATACTTGCATAGGTGTTATAGATTATATTATTAGATGTATGTATTATGTTTGAAAACATTCAGTTTATTTCCATTGGGCCTTCAACTCAAATCTTCAACTTAAATGCATGCGTTTTTTTTCTCGTTATTAATAACAACAAAAATATATAGACTCATGAAATATTCACAAAATATTTAATAGTAAAGCATTTCGTACGTCTCAGTAAAGGCGCAAATATTTCTCGGTCGCAAATTTATCAAACCGACTTGTTATTCAAACGTAAACACGGTTTTTTAATTAAATCTACCAATCAAAAAACAACACGCATTTTTATTGAACACTTCCTTTATACCTAAAAGGTATTATTACCTATCAATCCACGAAGACGCACAGCCCTAGCCGGCGGCCCCACTATTCCTCCTAACCGTTTATAAAAATTACCGTGATAGTGATAGGTACAATTCTAGACGGCAACGCCGCGCGTAGCGGTGTCTTCTTTACTGTCGGTTTGGCAACGTCGCGTCGCGCGAATTTCGGCGGCGTACAATTTGAAAACGGGAGGGAATCCTACATTATATGACCCGGGTTCGAACCCGAAGCAAAATATAAGAAGACATTCTGGATTGAAATGTTTTTTGTATTACTATTTTTTTATTTCATATTATGCTATCTATATTTCCGAATTCCGAAAAAAAATAACGAATTTTAGATAAATTTATAATTTCAAAAATAATTGTATAGCTTATAACAAAAAAAAAGTTATTAAATTGACGTTGAAACTTTTATTTATTTGTAACTTAATAAAATCTGTCTTCTTATTTATTCAACAATTTCCAAAATCAATAATCGATGTAAAAATTTGTATTATATAAAAAATATAATTATATAAAAGTGAAAATAAAGTCACGCACACGCGGATTTGAACCCACGCCCCAGCGTATACAGCCTGGCGTCCTACTTAATACGCCACACAAGCCTCAGACAAAGCTATGAAATTGTGCTATATACGACAACTGTGTATTATTTTGGAATGACGGAGCGACGCACGTCCACCTAGCATCGCGCCTCTGCGCTCTCTGTCAATTGCCATAATAGTAAGCGAGAAATACAAAATACGAAAATATTGCGCGGAGCACGCGAAAGAAAAGTTTTAAATTTTACTGATTTACTGAATATTTATAAGCTTATTGAAAAAAATTAACACAATGATGTGATAATAACGAAGGTCTGCTAATATACTGGTTAAATTATTTGAATAAATATTAACAAACAACGTTGTAGTTTAGTATAAGAATTCAGAAAAGGGGTAACTTTGCAATTTTTTTTTATCGAGGCAACTTTGTCAAAATGTGTTTCGACGACTATGTTGTCGTTCGGAATACGGTCTAGAATAACATATATTTTTCGCATTGTAAAATACTTTGTAATTTTTGCTGGAAATGAAAAATAAGAATAGCAAATTTGCTGAATTACATGTTATCAGCGCCTTAAATATAAAATTCTCATGTCACAGTTTTAGTTGCCATACTCCTCCAAAACGGCGTGACCTATTTTTATGAAATTTTATATGCATATTCAGTAGGTCTGAGAATCGGCTACTATCTATTTTTCATACCCCTAAGTGATAAGGGTTGTCCACACCTAACATTTTTATTTTATTTTTTGGACAAATTTTTTATTTCTTATTTTTCAATAATGTAATTTCATTTCTAAATTTTCAACCTTCTATCAACAACCCCTATTTTTTAACCCCCGACGCAAAAGAAGGGGTGTTATAAGTTTGACGTGTCTGCCTGTTCATCTGTCTGTCTGTCGATCGTGGCACCGTAGCTCGCGAACGGATGAAGCGATTTCAATTTAGTTTTATGAAAGGTGAGTTACGAGCAAGTGTTCTTAGACATGTTTGATGAAAATCGGTCGAGTCGTTTAAAAGTTGTGAGGGGTGAAAGTGGGGAAGAATAACAGAATGTCTGCAAATATAATCGAGTGGGCGCATCACGTGCACGTTACAAAATAATATGTTCAAATGAAAATTGTCGTTATTAAGTCAGGGGTTTTTTTTAATTTTCAATTTAATTTACAAGGAATTATTCTTAATAGTCATTTTAGTAATTTAATAATTTTTCATTCCGCTCGATAACTTATACTTATAGCAAAACATCGTTTGCGGCATCAGCTAGTTTTATATAACAATTAATAGAACCTAACATCATGAGTTGCGATGCTTTTACTGTGTCCCACTGTTGAGGAGAGATCCATGATCTCTCCATAATCTAAACAAAACACGTACTCAAAGATCAATGAAACGAGAGTGAAAATGGAATTGCGAAAACCCATAAAATTGTGTTTCATGTTCTACGATACGAAACCTACAATCTAAATGAGTTCTCAAATGTTTTATAACTGTATTGTATTGTAAAAATCTTATAAAAATTTGCAATTTTACAGGACAAAGATAAAGAAGATCTTTCTTCCAGTGACAAGATATACGGTCCAGGATTACAGGCGGCGATAGCGGATCTGCCAAACGATAGTCTTTTGACATTGGTGACGATAATTGCTGTGAGTAAATATATAAACCTAATACGAATAGAGATTAATCTCTAGCTCACCACATCTTAACGACAACTAAATTTAATTAATGACGTAAAAAGTGCTACTAAAAGAGGCGTTAGGTACTAATGAGTTCTTTTCGTTACTAATATTCTTAGGAACTGTGCAATACTTTTTATTGTTTAGGTATTTAGAATACCTAGGTTAATGAGAAACATTTTTTTAGGATGACGATGAAGGTGCAACCATGGCCCTGGCTTATGATAAGGTATTTTAAATAAAATCCCATTTTATAAATAAAAATACAAGTAAAAGTGAAAATACATTTTTCATACATACAAATACATACATTTGTTGTCATTATCGATCTAGGTATATATGTAGCTAAAATATTTTACAGGAGAACGAGATTCCAGAGATACCTGAAGAAGGAGAAAATATCACATACGGAGATAAGGTACAGTCGTTAGAAAGTCGTTATGATGTTAAACAGGAAATATAAAGATTAAATGTTTAAAAATTATTTAATTAAAAAATTTAAAAGCGGGGTTTTTGCGTACTTTGTGATATTGGGAAAAAGTTATGAACTTATTTATTTTACTGGCTAAACTGCTCGGGTAATGACTATATCATACTATTGAGCCAATGAGTTTGCAAATAAATGAAAGACAAAAACCCCTGTCAGGGTATAAAATTAATTGCAGAATGTCTTGTTACACATTCAAAATGCAATAACTAAAAGTTTGGTACTGATAACTTTTTATTATTTTCAGAATTCCGAAAACTCTATAGTTGCAGATGACACATACGGAGATAAGATTGTTTTACAAATAGTTTAAAACACTTTTAAATTTGTAAAACCGCAACAATATCATTGTAACATTATTATTATCATCTTATGCAAACATTGTATGGTAGTTAATTAAATTTGTTAAGTATGTTAACTTACGTAATAGGGTATTACACCCATATTTAGTGTCTCAATTAGATATAACCGATAGTAGACAAGATGACACTTCTTAAGTTTACATAGCCGTATTACGTAATGCGACTGCTATTAAATGGTGTTTTCAAACAGATTAAAAAAGCTGAAACTTTTGAATTCAATTTTAAAATTTAGTTTGCTATTTTATGAACTAAAACTATCGATTTCCGACTGCTTTTTGCCTTAGCTATCTCAATAATAGGTTTTTAGTATTTTTCACCAATAGAGTAACATACCCTATTATAGTGCTACGTTTAAAATTATCCGTCTCGGCAAATATTAATGTCATTTTCTTCGACCATGTTGTATAGTCTTGAAAACAACTGCGCAAATTGCTCCTGAGGCGCTTAATTTTAATTGTTGTATAAAGTTTTATGTTCTTAAGTCATACAAAAGCTCTATAAGTGGGCCCATATTTACCCCGATTTAAATTAAATTATAAATGATATAATTTAATTTAAAAACTCAGAATTGGACGATAATTAAGCGTAATGTGAATATCTAGAAGTAGATGTATGTAAAAAAAAATATTATAGTCATACAATCTTTTTAAAACAAAATGTGTATACTTACTTTTCTTAGCAATAAACTGAAATAAGAAAACACGGCACAAGCTAAATGAACTAATAAATTATGTTAGGTTCCAAAATTAGTATTTTTACTATTATAGACATTAGACATGTAATTTACATGTCTACTTATAACTATGTAACAGAAAATATGCAAGTGAATCGTCATTTTTATTAACTTCCACATTGCAACTTTTCACATGAATTAAGAACCAATGAAATATCAATGTTGTACCATTCGAGCCTTGTTAAACATGGAAGTTAGATAATTTAATTCCTTAACTGACCGACGTACCATACCCGTATTTGTGCCAGTTTCATTTTTCTCAAGATGCACTCCATGATAACGTGAATAAAGGCGCGTTTTTGTATATTTTTGCGAATAAAAAATATTTTTAACTAATTCTTTATTAAAGTTATACATTTAAATTTTAGAATTTAATGTATTCTTTGACGTTTTTAGTCGTTTCATGTATTAATACAATGTAAACATGCGTAGCAAGTTCGCAGGAACTAAGAGTATGTCATATATAATACGTCACATATTAGATACTTGTTTTTTTCATTTATAAAGTGTTTACAACAGATACATTTTTATTTATCATTTAAAAATAATAATGTAAGTTACAATAATGTTAGTCAATAAAGTGATAATATTGTTATTTATGTTCCTATTTCTTTTAACTGCAGCTTATTGAATTACATGATTGTGTTCATGTTCTTATCGCAAGTTCGTCGTGGTCCGCTTTTGAACATAATTAAGGACGAGGCGTTGCGGTCGCGACGATGGGCTGGCGGAATCGCTTATGGGTTATAAATATTATTTCTGGCTGATTCAGACCATAAATCTTATCAAATTAAGTGAATTTACTTTTTTAATAATAGTAATGGTAAATTTTGGTAACATCAGGTGATTCACTTAACAAAAAATGTATGAATTTCAGTCACATTTTCAGAAAATTACTAACTTCAATAAATCTTATTTAGATTTATGTTGAAAAACTAGGTCAACTATTTGAGGTAATAAATATTTCTCTTATTCTTTAGTTCGGCTCAAAGTAGTAAAGTGCATAAGTGTTGGTGGTTGCACGACGTGGTCGTGTAGCGTTCTTAAATTATTTACGTTGGTGGCATTTTAAAGTTTATTGAGATTTGATTTAGTTTTAGAATTTACTACAAACTAAATCACTTACTTGGGTTTTGAGATAAACACTTACCTTAAGATTATTCGTTAATTTTTATTTTTATCGTCCTATAAATTTTTTATCGTTTGAAAATATTTGTAAATTATTATTTTTTCTACTTGAGTCTTCAAAACTTAAAGATTTTTGAAGAACTTCTTAAAATTGTAAATTAATCACGTCTTAGTTTGAAAATGATTTTATCGAGTATTTTTTTGTAAAATCAAGCGGTGTCGTGGTTAATAGAAATCTCTTTATTAAGCGGGACCAAGGCACATTGCTCGAAAGAACAAATTATTTAATTCTTAGGGTCATTTTGAAACAATTTCCAACCATAACCACTTCACTGTCCCGTACGTCACATGTGATACCCATTGTTTAACTATTGTGGCTACTTATTGGACAGGCAAAGTGTTAATAGTGTACCTTCGTCTAAATAGGTGCATAATAGGCGTGACGACAGGACAGACGACAGACGAAAGAATCGTCGATTTAATCATTATAGGGCAATCTAAATACTAAAAAAAATCAAAACACTTTTAGTTTTGTTTAAAATAATAAGATTATTAAGATTTTGAATAAAATAAAACATTAAAATATTGCAATTCGCCATTTTGATTGAAACGCCACTCACAGCGCCTGACGTCACGCTTAGGTAAACAAACTCCGCTGATAACACTGTCGTTACGTAGAACTCATAGACACGATGACAGGTTTACCTATGCGTGACGTCAGAGCCGACGCCATGACACCGCGAGCTGTTTTGGTGCACTATTTGAAAAAATATTAGAAAAATGGTTTTAAACTTCGTTAAACTCAAGTTTATTACCGAAATAAAGGTTTTACCGTAAATAGTAAATATGTACCGCCATTATGGAAGAGGATTTCAAAATCTTTCGTCACGCCTATTATAAATTTTGCCTCGTAGGTAAATATAATGACTTAAGGATGTGTTATTTTTAATTTGTTTAAATGAGTGGCGAGCTGATATCTACGACTTTATCTTAGTTTGAACGTATGCTGCAGGATACTCCACAACGCCGTTCCAATACGAATTGGCGGAGATGGAGGTAGTGGCAGACCCGTGTCGGAGTTTTTAAACCGTCCGTCCGTAGGGCTGTTGAAAAGTTAAACTGAGATCGACAGCTCAATGCGACTTCCGAGGTAGGAAGCGAGCCTGTAGTTTGCCTCTAGCAATTTCTCAAATGTACGTTTCTAAACGATCGACGCAAGCCGCGGGGCTACGGCGCTGTTAAATTAAAGTCATGGGACACTCTGAGGTGGAAGTGGCTGTTTAGCGTCATTTTAACGTTTAAAATTTTATAATTCACGTAAAACTTATACGTTACGACTATATGGATACTGAATCAGATTTCGGTTGAGTAGGTGTTAAATAAGTAGCTATAATTGTGTAATCATTCATTATTTTATCTGAAATATTTTGTGCGACGTGATGTACCTAGATAAGTTTTATATATTACAGTGTGTCCCGGGATAAAGTGCAACCTCGAAAGAGGGTGCAACTAGACCAAAAATTATCGACAAAAAAAAAATAGAACAAAAAGAAAATTCTAGGTTTTATTGATATATTAAGATTTTTATTTTTATTGTGGACTCTGTGTACAAACAAAGCGATTTGTTTCAAATAGTGGGTCGATTTCGTTGAAAAAAAAAACAAGAATACCTCAAATACTTGGCAGTGAGGATAGAATAACACGTAGCTCTCAAAATAACATCTATCATGGCCTAAACTTTGACGTTTGTAACAAAAATGAATTTATTTTGGCAATAATTTTCAGTAAATTCAAATTTTTTCAAAATTATCCCGGTATAATTGTGATTTTTTATGACCACCATAAAAAATAAAAATCTTAATTATTAAATAAGAACTATAATTTTATTTTTTCATGTTTTTTCTAATTTTTATCGATAAAATTTTAGGTCTAGTTTCACCCTCTTTCGGGGCTGCACTTTATCCCGGGACATACTGTATATGTATGTTATATTGTGATTTTACTTTACGATCATGAATGTATTTATGTAGAAGCTACTGGATGTTGTCAATGAAAAGTCAATAAAGTAACTTGAAATGAAATTTGATTTCTTCCTAAAAACTAGTTTATACTGTGTGCTATTTTTTCTATTTTCTGAAATTACAATTGTAAATTCACAAATTACTCTATTATAAGTACAAAAAATAGCTCAGAGTTAGCGATAGATTGTTTTCAAGAAAAATACCTTCGAATTAGTCGAATATGGAGGCTTTCATGAAGACTGAGATGCCACCTTAAATAACGTGTCTGCGGCAACCACATCATTCAGACTTGCGTTTAAATTTTGTCGGGTTGGTTTTGTAGTCCGTTGACTTCTATTTATAATAAAATAGCTGGGTTAAGTAAAATAGCAATTAATACTTGCCAAATATTTTATTTGATAGCTTATATAAATCTAGAATATAATAGTTACATTTTTAAGGATTCGACAATAGATATAAGGCAAAACGGTAACATTTCAAGAATTTTGATAATAGTCCTATCATTCTGCTATCAAATATGAGTATTACATTTATAAACGTAAAACAATTTGAAAAACATAACTTTATCATTTACTGTATTAAAATGATTTATAAATAAATGTTAGTTTGCAGATTACCTACTTCACCTAGTCGTATAGTTAGTAAAGATCCAATATTCGTTGTTCAAGTTACAACAGCTGTTTCTAAGATATGATTAACAATTTAAACAACTACAGTAAAATAAAAAATAGTAATAACGTAATTAGTTCTACTTAACAAGGTCACATAAGAACACTTTTAGACAATTTATGTAACCCCTGCAAATTCCTAATGCATTCTCATCACGCTGCTCCAGTGCGGAATCAGGAGGAACTACAAACTACATAGTAGCCAACCCGTGTCGGATTTTTTCAAGATCCTCTGTAGAAGTTAAACTGCTACATCCTATCGTGAGTTTATGATTAAGGACCTCGGACAGGAACGAAATGTGATTAGAGGCGTAGGTTAGATTATTAAAATTTATAACGATACTGATGAAATGAAATTACGAATTAGGTAGGTATAAACTACATTTCACAGCTGATAATTCTGTAGATAATAATGACTGCTAATATAATTATCTTTTTTTTATAAATTACAGTAAAATATCTCGATTAAATGATTTCTAGTCTAATAATGATTTCAGCATAATCTCTGCCCCTGTTCTACGAGGCACACTCTCGACGGCCGACGAGTTGCGATGATGCGTTGGTAACGAGATGATTTGAATTGAAAATTATTTCTGATAAGAAGATACACAAAAATCACGGTAATATAGAAAATGTTGCAAAATATTGATTGGTAAAGCTATAAATTGTTATAACAATGTTAACATTGCTATTATCGTCTTATTAAATTGAAACATTTTTCAAAATTCTGTATGACTCCTTGTTTTATCACATTTAGATATAATTTGAACACTATTGCAAACAACATGACTCACAAAAATCTTGTTAGCATGATTGCTTTCTGAAGAATCTTACTGTGATATAGGTCTATGGCTATTTTTCTGTCTATTATTTCCGTCCGTCCGAGTTTGTGCCGATTATAAGCTCACTATTAACAAGGTTTCGGAAACTAATCGTTATCCGTTACCCGCGTTGAGGATTTGTTAATTCGACTACAAGGGGGGGAGAGATTTAGCAAGATTGGTCTTTCTCAAGCTTACGCGCAGTTTGTATTAGATGAGTCGCGTAAGTACACGGTGATTAACACGCATTAGGGTTTATTCATGTACAGCAGAATAGTGTATGGTTTGTCATTAGGCTCGGGAATTTTTCATTTCTTCTAAGCTATATATGTATTTGTCTCACCTCTCTGGTCATTGAGTTGCCAGAGTTGAAATATTAGGCCAGATTAAAATGGAATAAATAATGATTGAAAAATTGACGAGAAATTATTTATTCTTCTGATAACAGCTAGATATCCTTCTTCATTAGTTAGTTACTTGACTGTTTACCTGAGGATTGAAAAATCGGCCCTAAGTAGCACATTTGTTGCAACTATTTCTAAGTACGTTTAACTATTCTTTATAATAATTATATAAAAGGTAATAAACTATAAAATAGCAAATAGTAAAAGTGTATAAACATATCCTTTTATATGGATTTAACGTATTTAATTGTATAGTTTGTAAATAACGCATTAAAATGACGATTAATTGATAAATAATTTAATTGAATAATTGAAAAATTCACATATAGACAAAGTGAACATCTAATAAGCTGAAAAATTGATATAACAATAGGCCACAACACCACATAAAACACTATGCTAATAATAAGGAAACAACAATGTAATGAAACAGTAACATCCTCGATGGTGGTCAATTTAAGAATTGCTCTTAAACAAAAGTATAACAAGCCCCTACAAAACTGTCAAGTCATTGAACTATGTACTACACAATTTGTAATCCGAATCGTTTATTAAGTTATTATAATATTAAAATAACTTATTGCTTATTTTTTAAACATTGTAAAAACGCTCAAGTATTTTAAAAATAATGGGTGTTCAAGAGTTGTTTCCTTGTGTCTCACCTAAGACCTTGTAAGATAAAAATGTTTAATCCTAAAAACTTCAAACGTCTATAGTCACTATTCACCCTACAAAAGGTCCTCAAAATAACTTTAAATTGTGTTTAAGAAGTTTACTATCCATTTCGTACCCAGGTCATGTCTCTAGCTGAAATATTATAATCGTTATAAAACATGTACATAGTACATGTAACAACTTTATATCTTCAGCTTTTAGTGCAGGCTGTCGCTGTGAGGCACCCGACTGCCGGCGACTGCGGACGCGACTATTGCCTCGTGTTCGCGCAACCACGTATAAACTCACATTGTGGTTAAAATGAGTGTGTCCGTGTACATATACAAGCACCGTAAATAAAAAAAATTACGTTATATCTTGAAGATGTAGTGCACACTGTCGTTCTGAGGCGCGCGATAGAGGGCGAGTGCATATTTATGCGACCAGCGTTTCATGCTCATGCAACCACGTATAAAATCTTTCTGTGGTTAAAGTGATTATGTCTGTCCGTGTACATACATAATAATAGACAAGCACGTCGTTACTAAAACATGTTTTAATTTAAACATGTTTTACTTTATGTCATGACGTTGTAATGCACACTATCGCTGTGAGGCGCGCGACTTTTGACAAAAGCGGGCGCGACCAGCGCTTAATCTTAACACCACGCTTATACTTTTCGTTATTCAACAAAATCCTGAAAGCGAGCCTGAGCGTGTGTGTCCGTGTACTGTACATACATAATAATATACAGGCACATAATTACTAAACATGACTGTGTTACGTTATATCTTGAGGTTATAGTGCAGGCTGTGATGCACACTGTCGCTGTGGGGCGCGCGACTGTCGGCGAGTGCGGCCGCGACCACCGCCTCGTGCGCGCGCAGGCGCCGCACCAGGGGCTCCCAGCTGCCGTAGTTCAGCTCCATCAGCTGCACCGCCTTCTTTATTATCTTGTGCGCTTCTAGACACCAGTCTCTGGAAAAAACGATAGGGATGTGGATTGAATTACTTGAAATACTTTTACGCCGGACATTACCTAATAACCGATCTTCAGATTACAGATTATGGATCGCCTAAATGATGTTGGTTTGCCAATTCGACTCGACAGTGTGTGACCGTGTGTGGTAACCGGCCTAGAATAGTACCCCTCGTGCTACACTTAAGTCGCCCGTGGAGATCGTAAGAGGCGAGGGAAGGGATAACACTATAGTTGAGCCATTACAAACGTGCAAACTGAGTCATAAATCATTTTTATCCGATCTCTCGTTTCACACTTATATGCATATCGGAACTCTCGCTCGCACTTCTAGTGCTGTGTGTAACAACAAAGAAGGGATTTGTCGATAGTCAATAGCGGGTAATCAAGGAAAGGTTAAGGATCAATAACGAGTTGTGCGGCACTGTCACATTCCTTTGACGTAATGTTTTATGACTCAGTTCGCACATTTGTAATGGCTCAACTATACCAGTGGATGGGCAGCAGCGTCTTCCTGAGTACGATACTATGGCAACAACACGGAGATTGTTCCTAAAGCGTTTCTATTAATCCTGATTCCCTCGCCCGATTACCCATGTTTGCCCACAGTGACACATATTAAGCCCAAACATATAGCCAAGATGGAATCTCATATTAGTGACGCCTCCTACATAATTAGTGTGTTTGGCTTTAAACTAGCGATATTTTAAGGGCATAAAATAGACCGAATATCTATAAAATAATTACCTTAACGAGCTAGTTTTCGAGTTATAAGAGAAACTGAAAAACATATTCTATTTTTTGATTAATTAATTGAACTGTAAAAAACGCAGGTGACGTCATAAGCCGGTTTCTTCGTACAAAATTTATGTTTGCAAGTTAAATAAACTAATATCGAATAGAATTTAAATAACATATAAGTACCTGTACTCAGGGTTCTGAGGCGAATTAATGATTCTTTCTAGCATCACGTCGGATAGCTTTCTCATCTCGTGAGCGACCTGGAAATATATTACAACAATAGTACAAAGAAAAACCGCTGAAATGTTACGAAAGACATAAAAACTTTTATTTTTATTTTTTATTATCAAACTCATGTTTTATGTTGTCTTTAAAGTGTCCGCAAATCCATGATATTATCTCTATCCGAAAAGAAAAATAAATCTCATAGATTTTTTATTTGCATCAACTACTATTTAAAACGGGTACATACCTCGACACTAAAGGAGCCAAATTGATATTCGAGACTCTGTATGTTTTGTTTTATGAGTTCCACGCTTTTGCTGAATTCACCTGTCAATCAGAAATTGATTATTTACACATTAAACTATTAATTAGCATCGAACCACTGGTGGTCCGACTGCTATTGTTTAACTATTGTGTCTGTTTATTGGACATTCAATAGGTTAATTGTAGAAATATTTTGTGAAATTGAAAATAACTGTTTATAGCACCAGGCCGCATGATTGGTCCATGGATACAATGGATACAACCCGGGAGCAACGAAGACCCGTCTTCGAAAGATCTTTCTTGCAACTTCAGTAATTTTTGAAGATTAAATACGCTCATTCAATGTAGCACAAATCGATCACAACCAAACAGAGGACTTATATAATCCCTCTATGTCTTCCTGTAAACCACACTTCTCAGTTTCAATAGAGGCGAGACAAAAGTAATGAAGAATATGTTGCTTCACGATAGATAGGTTTAAATCAATTTTATACAATGTACAACAGATACCAGTTTCCCCAGATTCGGTAGCCCAACGTCTGCTACATCATTCAAAGAACTGCGACCAACTACGTTATAAGATACTACGAGTGAGAAGCTAGTGTATGTCTCAGCAGCGGTGTTTTAATGGAGCAAGAGCCCGTGGCTTCCAGACCATCGTTATTTATATAACATTAAAATAACAACGAGGCAGTTTTTAACATTATATTACAAGTAAAATAACATTAAGTATTACATATATTATAAAAACTGAGCTTTATAGTATAACGAATTTGAGGCACAATTTTACTGACCTTTTTGCCAGTAACCCATTAATGACCCACTACAGGGTCGGGTCTCCTTCTCGTAATGAGAGGGATGTAGGCCTTAGTCCACCACGCTGGTCTACTGCGGGTTGGTGGACTTCACATACCTTTGAGAACATTTTTTTTTGTTGAACTCTCAGGCATGCAGGTTTCCTCACGATGTTTTCCTTCACCGTAACAGCAGGTGATATTTAATTTTATAAAGCGCACATAACTTTTTTACAAAGTCATAGGTGCGTGCCACTGGGATTCGAACCCGGACCCCTCGATTCGAGGTCGAATTCTAAGCCACTGGGCTATCACCGCCGTGTGGTGTGTGTACTGACCTTTACCACCTGTTAACTGCCGAAGCCACCGCGACCAAGTTCCATATTCGGGGTCCGTTCATATCTATGGGTATACCCACAATGGGTATACCTACCTACATAGAACAATTTTCAGCTTTTATAACGTAACGAAGGTCTGGGAGCCACGGGCTCTTGGGCTGTAACACTGACCCAAATCGGCGTAGAGTCGAGCGAGGCGGTCAGAGGTGGCTCTCAGCGCCGAGTGGTGGCGGTGCAACGTCTGCTGCTTCAGCTTCAGCGCCGCGACCATCTTGTCGCACTTCTCCTCTGGATTCTCGCAACGCTCCGCTGAAAACGCAGACGGATAGTTCGATATCATACACACATACATACATACCGACAATATAGCGAGCTTATGGTTCGTGTCTCATTGATAAGAACAACCGTTTCATCTTCTGCTTTATAGCTTGTTTTGGTGTAAAGGTCTCTGGAGTGTGTGACAAGTAAAAACAAAGTATAACTAAAATTTCCTTCTTTCAAAATATTAACTTTACCCAGGGCGTAACCAGGTAGGACAACTTGAGGTCTACTGCAGCCACAGGTCGGCTACATTCGCTCATATTTAACGGGGTAACTCCAGTTCCATCCCAAAGATCTATCGGGAATGCGGAAGTGTACTCGAAAATTAGAGTAGAACACAGGTTTTAATTTGTAGGGAGTCCGACATTGTCCGATCAGATTGGACATCAAATCTGACAGTCTGTATTCATGAGTATTTTTTCGGGTAAAAAAAATGGTAAGTTACGGTCGCTGTCTCCGCCGTGGACTAACTGCTTCGGGCGATCCCGGACAAAATACTTGGGGTGAGCCGTGAGGTGATGTAAATGGTACTTAAAAATCAATCTTACTACTATTATAAATGCGAAATTATTAGGGCAATGTTGACGAAGTCGCAGACAGAATCGAGTCCGTAATAAAATGGTATATTACGGTATATCACCTTGCAGGAGCAGTTCCTCGGCTCTGTCCATGGTGGAGAGGGCTTTCTCCAGGTTGAAGGCGGCGCAGCACTGCTGGCACTGGGCGCGCTTGCTGTGAAACAGCAGCGGGCCCTTGCACGACTGACACGCGTACGCCGTAAACACTAACTGTTAAATACCAATCATTACAATAAACTAGCTGACCCCACACACCTTGTTCTAACAAATATAGAAATTTCTACCATTTTCCATTATTGCATTGCATTATTTTCAGATACTCTCATCGCTTAAACCTCCCTTGGATTTACAGGAACATTTCGGAACTAATATGAGCCAAATCGGTCGGTTCATTTTTTATTACATATATAGAAGATTGATAACGCTTCACAATCATTGCGCCACACTAGGATTCCCTGTGTCGTGGGTGCTATGGACGAACGAAAAACAAGAACCCAACACACCCAGATCGGAAACAGAAATTCAAATTCATCATTCAAATTTGTGCTCCGCTGCGAATCGACCCCAGAACTCTCGCCGCATCGCACCAGTGTGCGCCACCACTGCGCCACTCAGGTCGTCGGAAGTTACTCAACTGAAGGGAATTACCTACTTAACTCACTGCACCATATCTAACGAAGGCTGGGATCGTATGACGGCTCATGTGCATGACAGCCATGTATTAAAAGTGTCCGTATTTATTTATTAACAATATTTGGTCTTATGTTATTATATAAAGTTGTAATAAAATTAAATGACGGTGCAAGCAGGTAGCATGGAAAACCTTAAAATCGATAACGTTATAGAAGGCAGATACCTATCGATGTGGCGGCGTCATTGAGTTTATTTAAATATTTTATTTTATTAGTATCGATTGGTACATCACCGCAAAATCCCGCCGGTCGGTGTCGGTGCAGGCGGCGCAGGCGCAGGTGAACATGTACTGCGCGCGGAGCTGCGCGCGGCGCTGGCCGGCGGGCTCGCGCGCGCGGTGCGGCCCGTAGCAGTTCAGCACCTCCGCGCCCGCCGACAGCTCGCGCGCACACCGGATTATCAGACGGCTCTTGTAGAACCTGGACAAAGGTACCGACGAAACGATACGTCAATAAATTGTACTAAAATATTGTACTGTTGTTTTTAAGAATGCTTGATAAGTTTTCATTTGAGTTTTGGAGTGCAAATTACATTAAAATTCTATATCTATAATATAATCATGTATAAGGTAATCTCACGTGTTAATAATATTCGGATCACAGGAATGGTTCATCATGGCCGCCGACGGGTAGATCGCGGTGGCTCTGCGAACTTCCTTCTCTGTCAACGTGCGGCCTGTGTTAAGAAAAGTCCTATGTCAATGATATTAAAAGTCTAAAAAAATCCTAGAGGTACACCAGGAATGTCAATTAGTAAGTAAAAAACTATCTGAACTAAGCAGAGAGCTGAGGATATATCGACCAACAAGTAATCAAGATGATCATACAATTGGGGACCTCTCATCTAAATTTTATGTCTCATTAAAGGCAGACTTAAAATTATATAAAATAAAATATTTTGTAGGTAGGCATTTTAGTTTCAATCATTGAGGTATTGAGGTACCTAAGCAAAAACATTTATCAATATGTTGTACGAGTAGAGTGAAACGAAAAATCCAAGACTATTTAACCATAATCATTCTGAAGATATGTAACTATGAAGGTTAAAAAAGTGAGTCACATAAAGCCAACTCGTACCTTATTAGAATACCTACCATTATCTCCGTCGCTTTCTTCGACTGCGCGAAGGCTAAGGGTGGCGTGTCCATTGCAAACCAGCTGGCCGAGACTGCGCAGCACGAGGGCAGCGGCGAACAGCCTCAGCTCTTGGCCGTCCACCGCGACGGGCAGCCTCGAGGGCAAGTACTCGAAGAACGACGTGAACTCCTCCAAGTACAACGTCAGCATTGTTGCCGTCTATAACATTGTTTTTTATTTTTATGGAGTCTAAAAGAACAGTGCCTTGCGACAATTTAGCCGCTTTATTGTTTCAAATTTAGCACGCCTTATGCAGATGGGTAGTGAGGTAACAGTGGTTGGCTCCCATGATTATTTTATTTTTACTTTTTAATAATGTGGCATTAAAAAATACATACAACCCTAAATGTTTCACCTTTCTATCACCAACCCCTATTTTTTAATAGTCGAGTTTTAACGCTCGATAATAATTCGCTCGCATTACAATGAAATCCTATAATTTTTTTAATATCGTGAATGACATGGATATATGACAAGTACTTCAGTTCTTCAGAAGTTGAATTCCCATTCCTGTTCCCAGTTAAAGGCCCATGTCGAGCAGTGGACTGGGTACGGGGGGCTCAAAGGAAAGAAGAATGGAGGAAGTTTAAGAAGTAAAATAATAGCAGAAATACTCACCAGAGCATACTGGATGTAGTCTGAGTTGTTCATTTTATCGAAATTGGTAGTAAGATTGAACATTCTGTAGAACGGCGGCGTATCTTTATTGTATATCTGAATGTTGTCGACGGATGAATAATTTTGGAATATGTCAGCAGCGGTATGGGGTCGATTGAAGTGGCGCGGTGGAGGCGGGAATCCATCGCTGGCTGTTTTCAGTAAGACCCTGGGAGAGAGAAAGATGTTACATTTTTTAACATAGTAGATAAAGCATCAGCACTTACAGAATAGATTAATTAGCCATGAAGTGCTCGCCGCAAATCCGAATATAATCATCACATTCGAAATTGCACCCCAAGAGCAATGTTAGATGTATCTATAGTGGATAGTGGATACTATGAAAGGATTTTCATTATTAGAAAGTTTTGCATTTACAGTTTAAACATGTGTTATATTTCCTGTTATATTTTTTAGATTTCGTGTCAATGAACGATGTATAGTCCGATCGGACTCCGCCATGTTGCAGAAAAATTATGAACTAATTTATTTTACTAGCAATTTTGAGCCCCTGACCATGCAAAAACGTCTTCGACATTGTTACAGTAATCAGATACTAATGCCGTGACCTTCACCTTTGAAATGCATGACGTCGAATGTGGCACGGCCATCGAATGAACATCTTTCATTTTTCTGGTATATCTTAGGGATCTTTTACACAGTTTTGGTATATTTTAGGGATTTTTTCTGGTAGAGGATACCTCAGCGCTAGATGCGCGATGCCGACGGTGGGGAAGAGGTCGCACTGCGCTCCAATGCACTCCCAGCGATGGAAGGCGGCGGCCGCGCTCACCCGGCACCGCGCGCCGCAGTACACGCTGCGCGAACAGTGCGCGCAGCTGTCAACATCAAAACAACATACATTATATAATTTATAGGTGATGGAGCCATTGTAAGAGGAGGTACCTTACCGCGAGCCGCTTAAAACACTGTACAGCAGCATGTTCCTCGTGTTTTGTGTTTTGGGTGGAGGTATAGTGTCCAGAAACACATTATTTCAGGTTAACATCGTTTTAAGAATATCACAATAAGAAAATAATCTTAACAGTTCGAAATATAGGTTATGCATCACAAAGTGATTTAACAGCAGTTCCCGCCAAAATAAAGGCAACCTAAAAATTAAAGTCGGTAACTTCGGGTGTCCTTATTTTGATACTTTTGAAATCGAAAACCTACTTGCAAGTAGAAAAATTATATTCTTAGGCAGTTCAACCCAATATGCTCTACAGTGTGAAATACAGTTTGATGTGTAAAAAACCAAATTTGATGTGTAAAACTGTAAAAAATGGACTACAAGTAAACTTTCAAGACCTACTCGTCTTGTCGGTCGGTCTTGTTTATTAGCTACACTTACGATATTGGATTGACGTCCGCCTGACAGCACATCTCGCAGACCGCGTCCTCCGAAGGCAGCGTGACCCACGCGTACGGCTCCTCGGAGAACACCACATCTCCGCGTTTCATGCTCTCTCTGGTTACCACGAAACGACCTGCTACGTCACTGCGTCTATCGACAAACATTGGACTTACAAAAAACTACAATTAAATTGAGAACCTTCTCTATTTTCAAGTAAGGAAATGACTTGACAATAAAATCTCCCAACAAAAACACATTCAAAATCGATGACCCACACTAAAATTATTGTTAAAATTATTATTTTTTCAAAACTCACCTGAGTTCTACAGCTTCAGATGCGCCTACAAAGTTGGGGTTTGTTCCCTTGTAACAGCTGGGCAGAACAAAATTTTCATCTCCAACAACAACATCTCCTAAGGCCTCTAGTTTCTTCTCCAAAAGCTTCAAATGTTTTTCAAATTCCACTACAAAAAACAATTTAGCAAAGAATATAATACTAGTTTCCACTACAATATATTACAATACACACTATGGCACAGGAACAAGACTTCTAAGTAGTTGCTAGTGAGTTGCCAGCTACTAAAGAAGAGCTCACAATGTTTAAATAGCCTTACATGTCTGTGATGCAGATAGATTCAGTGACTTGGCATGTTCAGCAGCAGCTTTCAACGCTGTTTGAGCATTCTCTCGCTGGCCTAGTTCAATGTGACAGTCTGCACGACGTAGCAATAGCTTGTGGCGTTGCTCACTAGGATATCCACTTTCAATAGCCAGGGTTATGTCGGATAAACATTCCTGGAAATTATATAAAAACATTAAGTCCTTGCAACATAAAACATCTAACAAATCATCATCATATATCATCAGTGGTCACCCTGTTGTTGAAATTCGACTATACTTTACTAAAACTTTCTACTTCTATGTGCTTCTAGGATAATATTAAAACGAAAGATTTTTAAGGTAAGGTACCCGTTGCTGATGGGTTGCACTCACTGTTAAAACTTTCAAATTGATTGGTAAAATGTTTAAAATCAATATAATTTACTATAAAAGTATGCCAATTTTAACAATTTAAATAACCTCAGGGGGAAAATGCAAGACTTGAGTTTTTTTACAAGTTATGTTTTTGATGGCATCTCATTCCTTTTTGTGTTGTCAATCTAACTGCAAATTGGTTTACCTAGAAAACTGGACCGAAATTGCTAAATGTTTTAGTTTTTCCTTGATTTATATATATTTATACACTAATTGTGTTCCAAACCTGAAGTTTCTGTCTGTTAGAAGTACCTTAGAATTTTGTTGATTAGTCAGTCAGTCAGTGACAAAATCATGAAAATTTGACCAGTTATAATTCTTAAACTACTGGTTGAAATGGAACGATATTTGAAATATATATAGTATATACAATACCTGCCTGGGAACTAAAAATTGAGGCTTCTATTGTAGTTTTATCCACAACTAAGTTATAGGGGGTTAAAAATGGCATGAATTGCTTCAAGAACAGGATGGAGCAGGGACAGTGCCAAGCCCCCAGATCTCATAAATTTGCAGAAAATGTTGTACTGGATGTAAAATTAGTGATACTGACAATAGTGTGAATAAGGTCAACATTAGAATTTTCAAAAAATTTTAATAAAAATACATGACATTGACCACATGACTGAATGCAGATTAGCTCCTTTTGTTTACATTAAATTTCTTTCTTAAATAATTTGGAACAGCATTTACCAGTGCCACCATACTAAGTAAAAACCAAGACACCAAGAACATACTGCCTCAAACCTGGCCTTAAAAGCTAGCATTAAAAAAGTAATTTCCTGACAATAACATACTAAGTAGGAAAAAAGAAATGATAACTAACATTAAATTTTTTCATCCTCAACAAAGCTGCAGACCTGTTGGCAATGGCTAAGGGATACATAGTACCATTTTGATCAGCATATATCACACTCTTGCTATAACACCTGTAACTTTCCTCCACAAAGTTAGCCCGAAACTTATCGTTTCCTTGCTGCCTCCAAAACAGGGAGACCTCATCACACTTCAATGCTGTATCTGAGTCACATGTTTTCTTGGCATATGTAATTTTCATTTGTTGCAACCACTGTATTAGAATTTTTCTGTAAGATTATAGAAATGTCATTATAGAAATTTTTCTTAGTATGGTATTTATAGTACAACAATCCTATTAATGTTTGCCATCTATTACCAGACCCACTGCAGGGTCAAGTCTCCTCTTTCTTACACTCAGTCCACCGCTTTAGCCTATTACAAGTTAGTGGACTTGCTATTAAGAATAATATGAATTAAAAAAAACATTTTCAGCCACTGAAATGTTGAATATTGTGTCTATAGTTTTGAGGGCTTGTATCAGACTAGTATTTAACGTTCAACCATATCCAATTTCAAATAGAGACCTATTTATTAGGGTAGATTTTAGTATGCAAGTGCACCTTCAAAGTTTATTATCTGGGAACCATACTTCTACACCCCTCCTAACTGTAGTGCAATGATAAAATCCCTTCACAGCTAGTGAGGTGAGCAATAACCAATAGTTACCTACTTGGTTGATTTTGTACTACAACTGACTACAAGTGGTACAAACAATAATTATTGCCTAGTATATCACAGATAACAACGTTTGGTTTGTTATTGTTTTGATTGACTTAAGAGGTTATTTATTTTCATTTCAGATATTTAGTACAAGGATGATATCTTGATAGCTAAATTACCTGATGCCTTCGTTACTGTAGAAGTAGTTCATGGTGTCCACTTCATTCTCACAAGTTCTATCGATTTTCTTCTCTTCAGATGATAACAATAACAATAGTATTTCCCATTGTCTCGCACAATCTTCTGGTAAGTTTACACCGTTATTCATGCTTAAAAGCTTTGGAACAGCACACACACGTATTTCTAATGTACTAAAAACAGTTTTGTAACATCTCATAAAAGAAAATCAAATTCATTAATTTTTTTTAAATCTTCACGAGCATCTTGTTGTACTAGTAAGACAAGAAATTTCAAGAAAATTAAACCATAGATGGCATATGTGTTTTATACCTGCGCCACACTGTTTTAAACAAGCGTCCAACAGAGGTCACCTTGGTGGAAGGCTTGTGGAGCCCACGGTTGGTGTTTGCGGCCACACTTGTTTACAACAAAGCCCCCACCTCAGTGTATTGTCGACTCTCTGGTTGGAAGCACGCTAATGCAATATGGCTTAAGCCATCTAAACTTCCAAAAAGTTGGTGTGGCATTAACAATCATTTCAGCCGGTGAAAAGAAAAAAGAAAAAAAAATATGGATGAAATAATAATTAATTAATAATCATAATAATTTAATAATTATGATTTTGCCAGTAACCCGTTAATGACCCACTACAGGGTCGGGTCTCCTTCTCGCAATGAGAGGGATGTAGGTCTTAGTCCACCACGCTGGCCTACTGCGGGTTGGTGGACTTCACATACCTTTGAGATTTTTTTTGTGAACTCTCAGGCATGCAGGTTTCCTCACGATGTTTTCCTTCACCATAACAGCAGATGATATTTAATTATATAAAGCGCACATAACTTTTTTACAGTCATTGGTGCATGCCACTGGGATTCGAACCCGGACCCCTCGATTCGAGGTCAAATTCTAAGCCACTGGGCTATCACCGCAATAATTATAATTTAATAATAATATAATTTCTTTTTCACGAGACGTCATTTTGCATACATAGAACGACACGTGCGCACGCAACGGTTGCCGCTTCGAACTGCCCTAGCGCGGTTTACAACAAGCGTTTACACTGTGGAAATCGTGTTTACAACGGCGGCATCCACAAGCGGTTGGTGGGCCGCGACCGTCCACAGAGGTTGTTGAAGGTCAAACGAATTTTTGTTGCAAACAAGCGTTTACACTGTTGCAAACCGCCGGTGGAGACCGATGTGGAGGCCTTGTTTTAAACAGTGTGGCTGGCCCATTATTATTTAACGTTAAACTAGAGAGAGAATTATGAAGAATACAGTATGTTAGAACGAGATATAATATAGCTGTTAGTATAATTATGTTTAATTGTAACACTTGTCATCATGACGAAAATTGATAGCAAGTGACAGCTGTCATAATTGCTGTCAAGAGGTTGTTTTTTTCAGTGTTATCACTAATGAAATTTAAAATGGCACATTTTAAGAATCAAGAAATGGCGAAATGAACATAATTCACAGATGAATGATTCTTATTTAAAAAGTGTGTTCTTAAAAAAAGTATATTGTTAATCTGTTAGCTCATAAGTCATAAGACATGTCTCACATGATTTGTTTTTATCAGAGGTATAACAACTGACACCGTCCCATATTTATAAGTAGGTATGGACACCCAAGCCTAGTAATTACTTACATTAAATGTTGTTATACTGTATAAACTAATATTATGGGTATGTATGCAACTAATATCACGAATTAGAAATTAAAATTTGAAAATTCGTTGCAAAATTCAACATAATCTGTTTCATCGCATTAAACAGTGACCATCACCTTTTAAGGGTCATTTTTGGTTTAGGGCATTACTTTGGTGCTGAACCAGGATCTAACAAACTTGCTAAGCGTTTTCGATTGTCGAACAGAATCCATTTTTCATCGCACGTAACAATTCGGTACAAAATTTCTTCATTTCTATGACTATTGATCAGCGCGAGGCAGGTCTCGACGCGTACTACGTTGCGTCGTCGTTGCGCTGGCGATCGTTAAGTTCGTGGGGCACCCATCTATCAAGTTTTTTTACCTTACCTAGGTGTTTGTCGCAAATGGATCAAAATTGTTTTGATGCTAACATCAAAAGCTGCCGCTAGCTCAGCTGTAGATTGAGTTTCGTCAACTTCCACAATAGCCTTTAATTTATAATTGTTTGACCAGTCAGCTTAATTTTTCAAGTCCTAATTTCCAGAACGGGACCGGGAAATCCAATTACGGGTTGTGCGTTCGTTTGTACAGTTCTCAGTAAACGTTTTTGATGTTATTTGTGTCGCGTTGGTGCCACGACGGAACTCATTCCATAATTACACGAATTTTTAAAGTATCCATTATGACGAAAAATTTTCAAATGTTTGTCAGTAACCCATTAATGACCCACTACAGGGTCGGGTCTCCTCTCACAATGAGAAGGATGTAGGCCTTAGTCCACCACGCTGGCCTAGTGCGGGTTGGTGGACTTCACATGCCTTTGAGAACTTTTTTTTTCTGAATTCTCAGGCATGCAGGTTTCCTCACGATGTTTTCCTTCACCGTAACAGCAGATGATATTTAATTTTTATAAAGCGCACATAACTTTTTTACAAAGTCATTGGTGCGTGCCACTGGGATTCGAACCCGGACCCCTCGATTCGAGGTCGAATTCTAAGCCACTGGGCTATCACCGCTTTTAAACCACGTTCAAATGTTTAATGTAATGAAAATACAACGCTAATCAATAAACAAAAGACTGAGTTTGTAAAAAGAATGTCATGTTTTTAAAACAAAATTAATTTGAATTTAGAATACAAAGCCATTTCAAACTTTTTTCTATTTGAAATGACCAATACTGAAGAACGGCAATTTCATAGGTAGGTAAAGCAACCTATTATTAAGTTCACGTGTACGCAGTCGCGGGCAAAAGCTAGTCAGATATTTAAATTTTATAATTTCTCTAAGTACCTACCTAAATTAGGTACTAAGAGAAATTATAAAATTTTAGTTTTGATTAGGTGCCACTCCAATTCTGGGGTCTAGAAAAGCAGGGAAAACTGCGCATGCATAAGCTCGTCTCCATTGCCTGGATGGGATCGGCACAAATCAAACCACAAGTCTGTCCACAGGTCTCTCACTCATGGATAACTGCTCCCATCTTTGCGGTGAGGCACCAAAATTTATCGTGATCACAACAAATTCTTACGTAAAATACTGTGCTATCCTTTTAACCTAACGCCGAAATCTAAAAAATATTGCTGGTGATATTTGTTGTAAGGATAAAATGAAAGTGGTTGTCACATTCCAATATACTCGTGCGCACTCGTACACTTAAAACTATGTCGTGATAGACACCCATTAGGAGGCAAAGCCATAGCCTTAAGAGAATGGAAAATTGTTCTCTATCTCCATGTACTAAAGTTTTAAATGTTGACTCAGTCGAAATAGGTCGAACCATAAGAGATTATCCGTGACGATCCTTTTAGGGATACATTATGGAAAGGAAAGAATAGCCTGTCAACCATCGATCCTTTAACGAAAGAAATAACAATCGTGTCGGTATGTTCAAGGCAAAAGTGCGTTCTAAAAAGAGTAGCACTACTACACTAGCATGGTGTCCATCTAAGTAAAGAATATACACCTAGTCATGGTTTATTTATTATTAACTAGCAGAGCCTGATTAACCCTTAGGCTAATTAGGCTTATACATATTTCAAGTAGACCGAGACAAAACACAAAGTCAAAAATTAAATAATTTTTGGTGTTTTGAGATTTGAAAAACGACCTCTGGAAAACCAGTAGGTAATTTTGACGTATTTTTCATAGAAATGATTCTAAAAATCGGCTCCCATATTGCATTCAGCATATTTCGATTTTCCTCAAGGTTTCGGATTTCCCCATCCACACACACTTGAAAAATTATAACCAATCCAAGTTTCGAACAAAATGGATGACGCTATGGATGACGTTTTCGGCATATTTTAGGATGAGGATGATGAAGAATATATTCAATTTGAAATCCAAGATAGCGGACTTGACTTTTTGAATTCTTTGTCATGGGTATCGTTTTCGAGACATTTTGGGATGAAGATTATGAAAAAAATATTAATTTTGAAACCCAAGGTATGGGTATAGTGTTCAGGATATTTTGAGAGGAGAAATAATGAAAAATATATAAATTTTTAAATCTAAGTGGAGAAAGCTTTTTGAATATTTCGTCATGGATATCTTGATGGGTTGGCTTTTTTGAATATATCGAGATGGATATCGAAATGGGATGATTGTGTGAATATAAATTGATCAAAATAATTTGTAACACCTTTATACCTATCAAACTTCTTTCTTTCTGTCATTTCTTCAAAAAAACGTTTAATACCCCTGACCCCAATTTTATTAGAAATTAGCCACTTTTTCTTTGATTTTTCAAAATATTGTCAAGAATATGGATTCAATTTTGTATAAGCATGATTTGTTTTTGATTACTACTTACGTGTTCTTATTAAATAGTAGTTACTAGTCAATTTGGTGTATTTTAACTGTAAAATACATGGGCGTCTATCCGGTGCTGATATCTATATCTATTTCATGTATCGTCGGATTTGAATTTTTCATAATGTAAAAACAAAAGTCCACTGTTCAACATCTCCAAATATCATCATTGTAGAAAAAATAGGACTCCTACGATGAGGTGTCAAGAATAAATTAAAATAAACTATGACGGACTTCCCCACATAGACTATATTACTTTTTAGGCTGACCGTAACTCCTGGCGGTCTCTCTTAATCAGCCCCTGTTTACTAGACTGTGCCCGCGGCTTCGCCCGCGTGGATTTTAGAACTAGTGCAGAGAAGGATAAAAGGTATAAGTTATCGAGCGTTAAAAATCGAGGGGTTCGTGACAGATAGGTGAAAATTTAGGGTTGCACTTATTTATTTTTAATGCCACATTCTTAAAAAAATAAAAATAAAAAAAATTGTCTGTCTTATCAATTGTTGTCTGTCTATCTGTTTGTTCCGACTAATCTCTGGAAATTTCAGTCAGATAACTGATGTAATAAGGAGTAACCTTGGTTAGAATTATATTCTATAGAAAATAACTTTTTTGTTCAATTCCACGCGGACGAAGTCACGGGCACAGCTAGCATAGGTAATGTATATTTTAAAAGTTCAAGTATGAGCAAAAAAGACCAGGTTTTAAAAACAAAAAAATAGAAGTAGGTATCGTGAAAGTATGAAAACATAAATTTATATGCTTACTTGCATTCATTGACTTACTTTGTCCTTAAGTTATCTACGTTAAAGTGTCATCATCACGTAGTACAATACAAATAAAGGCCACAAGACATTATTTTTGGCCTTCACAATGTGGACCGATTTCTTTCCATAAATGGATGTATCTAATTGGTACATAATTGGTATCTATTTAATATTAACATCGGAAGTAAAAAGTACATTACTAGAACCTTAGTGCCACCACTCAAAAGGAACATAAACATAAAACTTGCTGAACAGAGACTTTACGAATAGAAAATTAATTTTTTTGCAATTAGAAAGTACCTACACAAAAAATGCCGGCAGAAGTGAAAACTGATAAGATGTGTTTTCTTGGTGATTTGGACGACAGTTCAATTTAAACATAATTGAGTTTCTGTAAAAAAAGAAAAAACATTTAATGCTAATAATCGCAATGTTGAATCCTAAATCACAATAATTTATAATATTTAGCTTTTTTTCTATATACATATACATATATACATTAATATTTTCTATATACATAAATTATATATATTAATAAGTTTGAATAGATCTAATAGGCAAAATTATTTTGGCAGTGCGAAGCCTGCCGGGTAAGCTAGTAAATTATCAAAAATGTTATTTTTTATTCCAGCATAAAAATATCACCTGCACGTAAAAGAAAAAAAATACTGTTTGCTATTGATCACACTCAATCCAGTTACTTTTTTGAAAACATATTTTTATAACGGTTTATGTATTCGAGGTTTATATTCAGAATTATTAGTTCATGCTATACCTACTTAATAAAGGTAATTGATTTTCTGATATCAACTTACGATGGTCATGCGACGTTGAACAAGCAGGTAATCGTGTGTAGGTATGCGTTACGGGTGAGGGAAACGAAGCCTCTAAAGGGAGCAGGGTTTTACAAAAACTACCAACAGATGGTCTAAGTATAAAATGTCAACCCATAAAATAAGGATGCGAACTAAACATACATACCTACTATTACCTATTACATACATAACATTTATTCGGTTTAGAATTCTAGTTTTAGAGTTTGTCCTAAATGGCTGACATAACGGACCTACCAACTAACACGACAAAATTTAAACATATGAAGCTACGATCATTGAAATACGCATTGACATGCGACAAAATAAACGAAAATGACGTTGTCGCACTTAACATTTTGTGAGAGACATGGAAATTAAGACAGCGTTACACGAAATAGCTTTACCAGCTTGTGTGGTTCTGTCTGATCTGTCAAGTTCGATGAAAATAAAAAGACACCTTGGTGTGCCTAATTTGAATGCCTTACATAATTTAAGCCTCGCAGCCCATTTCAAGTGCTCAAGTTTTAGCATTTTATTATAAGATCACTTTTGATTGTATATTGTTAACTAGACATGTGTAGTTCCGGACCGAAATAGTTCCTGGAACTATGTTCGACACTGGAACGATATAGTTCCTCTCCGAGGCGTCTAAACAAACAGGTTCACAGTTCCGAGCATGTCCGAGCGAACCGAGACATGCTTGAACACCGAATAGAGGCGGGTCGGTCCGAGCTTTGCCGAATCTCGTGTAGGTGCGAAAGGGATGCAGTATAAGACTGGGCGCGAAGATTGGGACAGATAATAAACAAATGTAAAATTGCTTAAGGATAATAATGTGACCTTATGTTATATGCACTAAGTACTATTTTAAGTCGAAAAATACATTATTAATGCAAATTTCGTTTTGAACTTTTGACCTTGACACCGGTACCTACCACTGACTCAATTCTTGGAATTTTGATTTATTAAAGTAAACAAACATTTCGTACGTACGTGCGGTGCCCTGATGATATTATATTTTGCATTTCGATACGATAGTACCTAAATAATTTGTTTTACCTTTGAGTAAAAGTGTATATATTGTAAATTGTAATAAATATTAGTTTTAGGAAGTCTAAATAAATATAAATAATTTGTATTATAAACAATGGTTCAAAAGTGTAAAAGACTTGAAAATGGCATCCCGAAGAAAAACGAGAGTTTAAGGTTAAATACTTTCATAACTAAATATTAATTAATATTATTATTTGGTTGACAGTCCTAAGCCTGACAAGTATGAAGGTAAATCAATTGATACAAAATAAGTTTATTTAATTTTACCAAATACACGTCCAATGCACCGAGGAACTGTAATTTGTAGGATTTAATTTAAGACCGCCGTGGACCTGTTTAGGTATAAACAGTTTACAGTTCCTCAGCGGTCTCAGTTCCTCAGTCGGTGCTAATCAGAGGAACTATATAGTTCCCCGAACATGATAAGGGAACTAGTTCCGAAATGTCAACGAACCGTTCCAGGTTCAATCCATTACCGAACATGATTTGCGCATGTTTATTGTTAACTGCATTGCGTTTAAGTAAACAACACTATACTGGCAATCAGTTGTGCTACACGTAGGTATATTGTTACTGCAATATTGCGGGAGACCTCAAAAGTAGAGCGTTCATTGTGCCAAAGCGCAACCAGCATACAAATGGTAGAGAGGCAGATAAAATGACCAACCCACAAGAATTACATAACAGCAACACGCGACGAATCAATTAAGACGAGAAAGTGAGCGAAATAATGCTCATTTTGTCTATGAAATTATAATAGTTCTTTTTGTTTTAGCGGAAATCTTTCAACGCTCCAATAAACATCAAAAGTGCTTGGATAAACTTAGATTAGATGATCTCTCTGAACAGTCTGAACATCAATCCACGGAAGTTAACACCTTTAATTTATTAATTCTGAGTTCAGCCCTATGTTATTTGGTTTAAATTATACTCGTATTCTACCTAACTTTTAAAGTCTCTTCCTATAATAATTATGCTTCCCATCTTTGCATATGAGAATGAAGATACGATCTATTAGTAGGTACATTAGAATCTGACAGTTTCCGAAGTACCTATTTAGAAATGTCTCGATCATTTTACATAAATCAGCTTTAATTTCTTCCATAATTTGATGATCTAATTCATTTGGAGATATGTAATGTACCAGCATTTTTACAAGCTCAGAAACAACTCTATCATAATATTGTTGCCGTATTTTATATCGCATATACCTACATACTTACATCAAAAACCCTTTTGAAATTTACCCGCGGCTATCTACTGTCCTATTCGATGCCACTCCGCCAAGGCCTGGGCCTTTTATGTGGAATTTGTTCTGATGTGGAATGTGGTAATCAATTATAACGACCCAAATGTTTTAAGTTTAATAAAGATTTATGACAGTCGATTTCCCCAAGCTTTAAGTAGTAGGACTCTTGTTATTGCGCTGCGGCTTGCTAAGATGATCTAGGTCAACTATTAAGAGGAGTCTAGAGATCTCTTGTTTGAAGTTTGTAACAACCCTGCCATGATAGTTGCAATAGTCATCGCATTTTAAATCACAAAACGTAAAGTAGGTTTCGATTGTACCCTGGAGCTCGAGAAATTTGTTATTCGGCACGCGAAAGCTTCGAGGGGAGAGCGATGCGGCGGCCGCGGGAGGGAGTTTAGCGCCTGCGCCTGCGGCTGCGCGTCTACCTGCGATGCGTCTGCGCACCTGTCGCGACCAACTGAACTCAGTCGATTATCGACCGTCACGTGGGTACCACGCGCCATGACAGCGCTCACTATAAGAAAACCGCCGCGAGTGTCGTAACGGAACGTTTTGTGTGAACATTACCATGGATGTGATAGATTTTTGTGTCTTCTTTGCTCTTCTGCAAGGTTGGTTCTTATATATTTGTATTTTGTAATTCGCCCTTAGGTAAAAGTAGGCAAGGTGGTCTCGCTCACCTCAGAAGATGTACCACTTTCTTATTGATCTTCTGTGGATTCACCAAGATTTCTTCTGGTGTTTTCACTTTATAGATTATGGTATAATTCAGTTATAGTTATGACTTCCAATTATGTACCTTTTTGATCTTCCTCAAATGAGAGCGTAAGATAGTCTTTCGCGGAATATGTAGATTTGCTCTTGTTTGATAATAAATAAATTTATCACGGCTATAAGTATATCTAGCGTAATCTTCCTCCTCTTTGATGTATCCCCTTTTGCCACTAGAAATATGTTGTTTTCAAGTTAATTTTGAGCTAAACGTTAAAATTTATAGATTCAAAATTATACATTCCTCTTGCGTGAGATAAGATAAAATATTAAAGCTTCAGTCTATCTTACATTTATTCAATTTTAGACATGAAAATATCCCAAATGTTACGGATCCTCAAATTTTGTCTGATAGATACCGGTGGTACATCCTTGTATTAACGGTTCCGGAAAATTTTGTATGTACGTAATTCTTTTTAAAGTTTTCAACATGGGTTTTCAACGTGATTGACCAGTTTGTTCGCTTTTGGCTTTATTACCTATAGATAACTGAGTATTTCTAAAGTTCGCTTTAAACTTCCAAAGTGTGCTAAAATTGAGATTCAATCGGATACTAAAAAAGTTGCAGGTAGGAAGTCAAAATATTAAAATTGGTATTTGGTCAAGTTACCCTTTAAGTTGGATTTGGGTAGTAGGAATATCAAAGATTTACACTTGTAGTTAAGTAGGAATATCAAAGATTTACACTTGTAATTAAGTAGGAATATCAAAGATTTACACTTTGATGGTGACGAAAGAATACGTATAATAAAGCTTCTCGAGTCTTCCTTCTTGTAGATTACACCGGCTAGGCTGCCCGGGATAAAATTAATCCTGCGCATGACGCCCTAATCTGTTTTTGGGCTCTACAGTTATGTAGGAATGTCTGAATGTTTCCTTGATCAATAATAATCCGTTTTAAAGGTACATTTTTAAGTTACTCCAGTAATGAATATAATAAATGCTAAGTTTACAAGCTTACATTACAATAACTTGAAATTATGACTTACGATACCGTGTCTGTTAAAAAAACTTCATTCCGCATGGTAGCGTTACGAACCAGAGCCCGCGGACGCACGACTCGGATATAATATAATAATAGGTATATATACTCGTACATTAAAATGCCCGATCATTGCTCTTGGAACATAATAAAATGTAATCTACCCGTATTAAATAGGCCAAGTCAAAATAGTTGAGAACATGTTCTTCCCTTGTTTGTCTACGATTTACCTTTTTGTGATGTTTCATAGATATTGGAAGCTCTAGTGTTGTAGAAGATAGATACTACTTAATAGTTCGTTGCACGTTAAACTTAAAGTAGCTGTAAGCTGAACTAAGCTTAGCTTTAAGAAATTGTCTCCCAAATTAGCTTAAGATTATGTTTTTTCGCATTAGTGTGCGACTATTATGGTTCCACCTTAAAATTATTGCCTAAATTAAAAATTGTAATGTTTACGGTAAATTTCATTGACCAGTGGGTGTCCAAGTATTCAGAATTTGTCCTAGTTAAGCTTAGTGTAGATTAGAACAGCGGCATTATAAATGTATTATGTATTTGTTATGGACCAGGTGATTAATGCGGGCATTATGCATAATGCTAATTAATCATAATTCATAATAGTTTAGGTTGAGTCTGATTATTGAAATTGTTTGACATTTAGTTTATTTCAAGGAAAATGACAGCAATAAAATAAAGTAAAATGTTTGTACTCTGCCCAAAAGGTGATGGACATTATGTATAATGCCTAGTCAATTTGATTATTTGAATAATTATTATCAATTTGGGAATTTTTCATATTGCCCATTGCTCATTGTAAATAGTGCCTGATTTATCACTTGGTACATAACATAACGTGATGTACGAACCATGAAAGAACGTTAACCGGGTTATTACTGTTTCCATGGGCTAATTTTTTGATTTTGGGCTAATGATGGCTTTTGATGAGTAGGTTTTGCGCTCCATATTTTACTCATACCGGGCGCCTTATAAAATATGAAAATCGATTCTTTTGGAGTAAACTCCAAAAAAATATGACATATAGGTAGGTACATTATGTTCTTTCCATACAATACATAAATATTAAAACGTTACATTTTCAAATGTGTATTGTTTTTATCGTTACACAGTTAATCGTTGTTTACGAATAAAGAAATTCCAGGCACCTGTCTCGCTTCATATTTGACGGAAGTTTAAAATTTCCCCTAAATCCGTAATGATTCGACCACTCAAAATATTGAGTATTATATAACCGTCGTCACAGACTGTATTTTTAAAAGTTAAAAGCTTTTATTTAACGTGCAATGTATGTATGTTTGTTCGGGTGGAATCTTTGAATTCAATTTTGAAATTACCTAAATTAAGACTAATAGATCTTTAATGCTACATTAACAGTAGGAAATTTTAACAGAATATAAGTACACACCTACCTAATTAAATGTACAATATCCGTTCGGGATCTGAATCTACGATGGCTTCGCTTTCATTTTCATGTGTCATTTTGGTATAGGTAAGGTCTTTTTTACAAAAAGTTGGATTCAGTCATTAAGTGAAAGTTCCGCTAGGAAGTTGCATTCTGTCACGAAGCTCGGGTCAACAGTTTGCACTACCTGCTAGCAAAACCGCAGCCAATCCGAAATATTATCTGCCAGTATTTAGTAGCTTCAATTTCACGTCATGCTCTATCCACTAAACTCAGTAGATATAATATAGGTACCTATATTATAATAATAATATAGGTACCTATATTATAATAATAACTTATAATAACTTCATACATATCACCTTATAAAAATAATTAAAAATTCTATGATGTGTATGTATAAAGCGGTGATGTGTGTAAGAACTCGGCCTCGTGCTCCGGGTTCCGGGTTAGAATCATAGTGCGCTTTATAAAATTAAAAATCACTTGCTGTAACGGTGAAAGAAAACATCGTGAGGAAACCTGCATGCATGAAAGTTCACAAAAAAAACATGTTCTCAAAAGGCATGTAGCTAAATTCCATCCTGTAGGCCAGCGTGGTGGATGCCTACCGACCCTGTAGTAGGTCATTAATGGGTTACAGACTCAGATATTTAGGTAGAATATAATATGTATAATGAGCGTTGATAGGAACACCGTGGGGTTTTAACCAATAGTCCGGCATCACCGCCTCGACAGTGAGTATCTGATGGATTCCTCCAGTAAAAAAGGCAAACTGAGCAATCCAACTGCACTTAAATTAACCACGACCTTGCAACGGTTCAGTTCACTATTCACCTACTTGGTATTCGTGATGATATCAACTTGCTAATTCAGTGCAATCTAGCTGCTTCCATTTCTTAACATTGGAAGGTCGTTCACGCTGCCGCTGATTTCTAAGGGAAGTTGCTTCAGTGTGTTATTTGGGCCATTGAAAATTACAAGCATATAGTCGATTGACGACTCTGTATCACGTAACGTTCCTAGCTTAATAATTATAACCTCAATTCACGGATGATGATTTTTTAAGTATACTGAGCATTTAAAAATTTATCATTATAGTTTCGGGGGATCGTTACGCAGCAAAGAACATTAGGTGATTTATTGACACTCAGTTAATGTATTGCTTAGGTAATTGCACAAAGGTAATGTAACCGAAAAGACCTTTTTGAGTTTTGAGTAGAATATCTATAATAATCCAGTCTAGAAATGGTTTAGGCCGACCAACCGAAAAAATTAAAACACGAGGGTCTGTATGGATCTGTCCAAATTGATGCATTACTATGCGTATAGATCTACTTGTTCGTATTCTCAACTAATGCTTTAGTCCTACTATTGAACGTCGAATTTAAAAAGATACTTGTTACAAAAATAACAACCGATTTCAACTAAAAAGTAAGAAAATATATAATTTAATTATTTTTTGAAATCTGTGCCAAAGCCGCAACATTAATCCTCAGACAGGAATTAATGTAATGAATGAATAATGAACAAAAAAGGTCATTAATTCATTAGTAGACAATTGTTGAGCTTTACAAGATTCAGGTGTCCAAACAAAACAAATCGTTTATGAAGTGACGGAATGTGGCGGTAGCCTAGGAGGATTGATTGACTAGTTTATGAAGTGACGGAATGTGGCGGTAGCCTAGGAGGATTGATTGACTAGTTTATGAAGTGACGGAATGTGGCGGTAGCCTAGGAGGATTGATTGACTAGTTTATGAAGTGACGGAATGTGGCGGTAGTCTAGGAGGATTGATTGACTGGAGGCCGCACAACATGATTTTGAAGCATGCCAGTTTTCAGTCACTGGGATTAGAGGTGTTCCTGGTGTACCTTTAACGATTTTAACGAACTCGGATTTTTTAAACCTATTTATCAATTTTTCTTCATTTTTAACTTTTGCGTATATATAGTAAACAAATAAACTTTATTGTTTATTTATTTGTACCTAAATAAAAACCCAGAAATAACAATTGCCCATAAACAAAAAATAAATGAAACAGGGCCCAGGGTAAATTTTTTCCAGTTAATAATATAAAAGTTGAAAACGTTAACGTTCTTTAATTAAAAAAGTTCGTAAAATCGGTTGTGATAATCATCTAAAGCGTTACGTGGTACAACACTTTAATTTTCGCGTACTATTTCTTAATCTGGACCGTTTATTAAAAAATTAGAAAACATTACCTATGAAAAGAAAATTCGTGTTTTTTTACATTTCTTTATTTATCAGCTTTTAAAGCCGTAACTAGCACATAACATTACTTCTTCAATAACAAGAACAACCACTTAACCATAAAGTCTTTTTAGTAAAGTCAAGAATGGATTCGGTAATTACACGTAAAGTATGAAAGTTCATATCGCAGCAAAATTGGTTTGACTGAAATAATAAATCAACCATGCTATGTCCCATATAAACCCAGCGCGGTATGGACTCTATCAAAATCAAAATTTTATAATTTCTCTCAGGGCGGTAGCGAATATAAAAAAAACAGATGAATTGAGAACCTGCTCCTTTTTTTGAAGTCGGTTAATAAGTTCTGTGCCTATATTATATATATCATCAGTAAGTTTTAGTGGGAGCCTTCATCCGTCACAAAATTAAAAACTCGTTGTCAGTTGATTATAATAACTCACCAGTGATGATACTCATTTACGCATTTTTGACCACTAGACGATCACAGTCAAAAAATGTAGTCCAGGAAAATACTATGCGTGTAAGTAAGGTATAGCGCAGTTGGCAACCCTACGCAAAAGTATAATTCGTCTAGTTGCGTCTGCTCACAGAGAAAGTGCCTCTTACTGACTAACGCTAATTAACACAGATTAGTTATTCAAGAATTTTGTAATACCTAAAGAGTAAAGACATCGGACGAGGGAAGACTCTCATTACGCAAAACATTTCGAAAATATATACGAAGGTGCCTTGAAGCAGTTTGAAGGGAAAATACAAATAAAGTTAAGAAACACAAGAAGGAATAAATAACAATTAATTCATTCGTTCACCAAAGATGGTCAATAAACAGTACGAAGAAAAAGATGTGATACGAGTGACTTATCAAACCTAACGTGATTGTTTACGGGTACCTGTCGCGTGCCACAATTTACATCGCCCAGTGGGTTGGTCGACGACCTGATTATGCGTGAGCTAACTGCGTATTGGACGTTGTAACGGTATAAGAATGTGGTCGAGCTACCTAGTCGACATTGCAGCTATCGCTAGGTGTTTCCCAGAATATAACACAAGATTTACATAGAGAAAGATATTTAAATTAAATAAAAAAGTAACTGCGAATCTTATAATTATATTAGTCAATGTGGGTAAATCCGTCTGGGGGGTAATTCCGTCTGCTGGGCGCAAACTACTTTATATTTTCAAACACTCTGTATTATATAGATATTAAAATATAAAAACAATATCATTAAAATTGTGAGATTTATTTAAGTTCAATTTCGAGAACACAATGTGTGGAATTTAAGTGTTTTCTGTTTCAGAATTAGTTCAATGTTCCATTTATAAAAGCAAGCTAATCAAACATTGAAAAAAATTCTAACCTCTTAATTATCATAGCAAACGCAAGCACGATGCCTGAATTAATTTCAGGGAAAGTATCCAGCGAGAACAGCGGGAAGATATCGAATGAACCATGAGCAAAATATGTCTGATTGAATCAGCAAAATTAAATGCGAAACTGACGCAACGGCGGCGCAGCACTCGCCCGCGCTTTGAGGCGGTGGGTCGTTCGGCGTGATCCGTGAAAGCGCTTTCTCAGTAGTGACGCAAAAACGTGTGTACCAAACCTTATAAGCTTAAACACCGGAATCGTAGAGCCGGCATTTGTCTAGCAACTGTAAATAGGTCAGATCCAGGCTAATAAAAGTCATGAAGTTTTCAATAAAATAATGCAATGTGTTATTCTAAATTTCACCCTGGTAGTAATTGAGGGCGCAAATGTGCGAGCTTCTCTTGATTATTAAAGTATCATTAAATGAACATAGGCAATCAAAGCAACTAGCTATCTATTAGTTTCTCTTATATCTTCTTCTTATAATATAAAATTATCATGTCACAGTTTTAGTTACCATACTCCTCCGATTTTAATGAAATTGTATATGGCATATTCAGTAGGTCTGCGAATGGGCTACTGTCTATTTTTTATACCCCTAAGTGATAGGGGTTGTCCATCCACACCTAACAATTTTAATTTTATTTTTTCCCAATTTTTTTACTTTTCTATAATGTGGCATCAAAAATACATATTATAACCCTAAATTTTCACCCTTCTATCATCAACCCCTATTTTTTAATATTCGATTTTTAACGCTCGATAACTTATATGGCAAAACAACGTTTGCGGGGTCAACTAGTTTAATATAAGGCTGCATTCAGTTTTGACTGCAAATTCTTAAGATTACCTATTTACCTTTGAAAATACGCTACTTTTGTAGGTACCACTTATATTTGGTTAAAGAAATATGAGATATTTAATTTTATGGTTATAGAAACTCGAATACTTATGGGTACTAAACATTTGCGTAAGAATTTCAATGATTTAAGTTAATAAAATGGTATTCTCCAAAAATGTCGTAGGTTAATACGAAGGTAAAATGTAGAATATTTCAGTTCAGGCTAGTGCAGGATCTCAGACCAGTTTTCCTATGTAAATCAATCTGCTGGCAACTGAGATAGGAAGGTCAACGCTTGCCCCGGCTGGCCGTCACACTTGTTGACACAGTTGCATACGGCAACAGTAACTCGCTTCCGCCAGTGATACGTAGTCGCCATTTGTGACTAGAAACTATTTGAATGTACCTTCAAAAAATGTAATCTAGAACAGCTAATCCCTATTGGTTTATTAATTTCATTCCACCATAAAACATTTACTTCAATGATACTATTTAATACCGTGATCCAAATAATTGGATCCTAAAGAAAGCAAAACTTGGATTTTTAATATAAGTGCAGGATAAAGTCCAGTGACTAAATTAATGCATACGCTTTTCAAAAATTTATGTTTTTAAAATTTTGAGTTATACTGTAGCCCATTTGGCTTTTGCATAATAATGGATACAAAAGCTTGGTTTTGGTTACTAATGGGTGGGATGGGACAACTAACTAGTCCGTGTTGAAGCGTCAAACACGGAAGTAATCTTTGTTTACATTTCGTGTATCGGTCGTTCACCTGAAGACTTGCATGCGTTACCTCCTTTGTTGCCTTACTTATAATGCAGATCTCTACGTCCAAGTAGAGTCTGTTAAATTATGAAGATTTTTACGTCTTTCTAATTCAAGGAGCTGATTAGAGGAATAGATAGAACTGTTACTTAATATTTAAAATTCAAATAAAGAAGAAATCAACACAATATCGGCTTTTCGATATTCGAAAAAGTACTTATGTAATATGGGATGACGCAGGCAGTTGGGTGCAGGCAGACGCATTTCCCCCCAAAGGTCTTGTTTACAGAACTGAACGCTCCTTTGTTTTTTAGAAGAACCAAAAAACATGTTTTCATTCAATCCATTCAATCTATCAGCCCTTGGAAGTTCATTGCTGTACACAGGCTTTCTCTAATTGAAGCTCGTCCACCTAGTCCTAGGCCCTACGAATCCAAAATTTTCCCGCGTTTAGATTGTCTGTCATCAACTGAGTCAGAGAGCGCCCTGTACTACCAATATCTACAGCTAAATAACCGTAATTCAATGTAATTCAAGAAAGGCATCTTCGGACCTTCTTGAATGAATTGCCCAACACAATACACATCTCCCCTATTAATAACGATGGTAGTAACTTCCGATGAAGTCAGCGGCATGGCGAGGAAACACCTCAGAGCACGCTACAGCGCGCGCGGCCCAGCGTTGAGAACATTGAAAACGTGCGCTTGTCCTCGGCGTACTAGAGTTGAAGTTAGAAAATTGAAATCAGTGCCGGTAAAATTAAGTTTATACGTTATGTTCTCGCGAATCGAGGACCGCACCATTGTCGAGGTCACCACGCTTTCTTAGTCTAAGTAATCGCCCCTCTCTGTTTACCACGAAAGAAGCTGCAACTAAGTGCAGTCATTATGACACCATTTTGTGTCGATTTGGCGTCATTATCGTACCTATACCTTCAATAAATTTTAGAACAATAGTGGTAGGTATCAGTTTTAAATTGTACAAAACACTACTCGTTTTAAAAAAATTATCTATATCATATTATCTACGTATAACTAAGAAAATCTATGAGGCAGATATCCAGAGCTCTGCATTATCACAGGAGGTGGATGTAAAAATGTTGAAAAAAAAACACTACTAAATCATTTGCTCGTAGCTATAACTGGGTCCATACGATTTATTAGAACCCCCTGAATACACAAAAAATTGGTTGAGATTTTACTTACTGACTTTAACCTGACATTCTTTTTTATTTCTTTCGTAAGCAATATAAACATCAACAGTCAAAGAGTCAGACACGAGCAAATGATATAGCACACTTTTTTTGTCGACATTTTTAAGCGCTATTAATTGAAAACGCAGCGCTATGATGGTGGCAGACTATTTTTCTGCGATCTTTCACGGGATTTTTAAACGAACACTGCAGGTCTGCCAAGCGTGCATTTCATATATTTTTTTACACGAGCAAATGATATAGTATACCTGTTTTTTTAACATTTTAAGGGGCTGTCAATTTAAAGGGCAGACGCGGTCCTTAATATTCCTTATCGTATAATTATCGCTATTAGTAAAGTCTGCCACACGAGCCGATCATATAGATTTTTTGCTCGCCAGCTCCCCTAACTATAAGGTTGCTTAGTCACGCATCGTACCTACATTGTAATAACTTTCACTCGCATCTGACCCCTGTGTCAATGGTCACTGTCAGTTGCACGTATTTATAGAATGCCTTAAGCAGTCATGATCATGTCTAAAACGCGTACCCATTGTTGTTACCGCCATGTATTTCTGTGCAGTCATCCATCAGTACTTTTGTTTGCAGAGAATGAGAAATTTGTTACGAACCCCAGAAACCCAATCTGTTGTACGAATACCAAGATCTCATTCGAATGAAACCATAATGTTCATTAAGACTCAATGATTTCAATGAATTGTACGAATGGGGTATATAGGTTGTGTATTAGAAAAGTATAAGGAGGTGAAAATAAAAAATTAAACTCTTTTTTAAAAGCTTTGATTCCACCATTCTTAGGAAGAGGGACGGGAAGGATTGTGAATTGACCTGGATAATAAAATTAAAGATTAGTAGGACTAGTATTGACCTCCTACATTTCGTTATCGAATTTAATTTTGTCCATTACTGGAACTTACTTTGGCCAAGCAAAACTCAGTTCAGAGAACTGATTCCTGCCTTCGGCTGTTCTTAATCAATTGCTAACGTAAACAACATAAATTCAAACGACATAAAGAAATTTCAGATTGCAGATACCATAAATAATTATCCAATTAGGAGATAAAATAATAAACATGACGACTTTATTACTTAAAATAAATTTAAATATTTTTCCTACTTTGATAAAAGACGAAAGTAAATCGTCTTAGTAGATTACAGCCGAAAATGTCCGCTTCATTAAACTCGAGCCGTGTGATTACTTCTGTTCGCGCTTTCGCCTGCGCCAGTGGCCACGGATCATTTTGGATCACGGACCGTTTCAATTTGGATCGTTTCGTAGCTTCACGGTTATTCAAGTACCGATGACGCGTTAAGTGTTTCGTCATGCAAATCCCCCTATAGACACGATTTTCGTTCTTTTCTTGATTTTCATCAGGAACTTTGCTATTCGGCTGCGTAACGGCTGTAACCTATTAATGACCCACTACAGGGTCGGGTACCTTCTCACAATGATAGGGATGTAGGCCTTTGTCCACCACGCTGGCCTAATACGAGTTGGTGGATTTCACATGTCTTTGAGAACATTTTTTGTGAGCTTTCAGGCATGCAGGTTTCCTAACGATGTTTTCTTTCACCGTAACAGCAGGTGATATTTAATTTTATAAAGCGCACATAACTTATTTTACAAAGTTATTGCTGCGTGCCACTGGGATTCGAACCCGGACCCCTCAATTAAGAGGTCTAATTCTGAGCCACTCAGCTATCACCACTGTTATGAAGATGCAACTTAAAATCGATTAATACAATACAAAAGTCTATTACACATATTTTATTAACAGATCGGTGTAACTTAATTATAAAACACCAGACATTTATTACAATTAATCAATGAAATCATTAAAAAATATATTTCTTAGCCCTTTGTACTGGGGGTTTGGTATTCTCGTCGGTCTTAGATTGAGACATTATAATCGGGGCTAATACGAAGTCTACAAGTAGGAGGATTGCGGCAAGGGTGCTGAGCAGGACCTTGATTAGCACTTGTCTCTTTAGCCGGATGCCGAGAGCCGCTAGAAGCTCGGCGACGACTCTTGTAAGTTCTCCAGCGCGCTTCCACCGCCGCCATATAGCCGCTGCATTTAGCGCCATAAGCGCTGCTCCGGTCCCGCTCAAATACGCCTGCGATAGATAGATTCTACTCAAAGGTTTACAATCTAGCCACCTATAATAAATAATACATAGGCGCACAAGCCACGATATCTATACAAGCTAAACGTCCACATGGCACCATGCGCCGGATAAGTTTTAGCATCTAAGTAATGTATAATTTAGTTTACTATAAAATAAGTTGTATCGATTTAACGTTTCAAAGCTACTTAATTCTCTCCCGCTTCTCTTATTGATTATCCTACATGTTTTGCGAGCGACGCTACAAGTACTTAGATATAATATTGTAATTATGGTTAGAATGTTTTATCGCATTACAGCCGTTACCATTAATCATTGCACTTAACTTTCTCATGTCACAAGCCCTCCAGCTAAACTATTGTTACGACGAGGTGCAATTTTCTATTCCACTATTCTACTATTCGACTGTTATAACTGCAATCCTTTATCTGCCACATCACCCCTCCTACTCCAGATGAAATGAAATGAAAGATGAGTGAGGTGAGCTTTTGCACATCATTTTTGTGTGTACCACTGTTAGGCATGAACAGACAGAGAGTATTTAGAGAATGTAGCCACAGAATACATAATGGAATTATTAAACGTGTAGCGTAGGTACTCGGCTCCTAGTAAAGCAGCATGTTTAATTTGTTTATCATGTTTTGTTTTTGGTTGGGTAGCCGTAGCAATTTTTAAACTACTGCCCCTAACTAGTCCCCATGAGTAGCGAGAGAAGCGAGCATCCACCCGCATGACTGGGATCGATTGGGGTGAACACTTAGCATCATTGCAAACTTGTTAGCTGCTCACAATTAAAATTAAAAAAACTTTAAAACCTGCAACGCCAATCCACCACAGCGGTGAGTACCGGCGCACAACGTTAGTCCCAAAGTTGCTACAAAGTAAGTCACGATGATGCCTCCGGTAACCGAGTGCTCCCAGCGAAAGACGCGCAAAGATCGCAAGTGCATCGTCAGCAACGCCACCATGATCACTAGTGAGCATAGACGCAGGGCTAGGAGAGGGGCCCGAGAATCTCCAGTGATGAGCTTTGTGCTTCCTACAAACCTTCTATATTTATCACTAAAACTCATGGTTGATTCACATATATTATTAAAGTGATGGAATTTAGGGAAAATAAAGATAAATTGTTATAATTGATTCCAAAGGTTCTTATTGATTGTTATATTTGACACCAATCAGTGTCTTCATGGAGATAAAATAACGTGACACAGACTACATAAAGCTTTTGGTCTGTCTCATTTTTCCATGGTCCGTACTATAGAGATCTACAAAAAACTTACAAGAATTTTACCTGTATCCTGCTTAATACATTTTTACTATAGTAATTTTCTCTTGGTTTGGGTGTGTGTATCTTTGTTTTGTGTATTACAAAGCACCCACACGACATAGGAAATCCTTCGTGTGAGGTTACGAGTATAGCGTTCGTTTATTTATTATTATTTCTAATGAGCATAATTTCGTTAAAGGTATTGCCGCGTCAAAGTGTCGGTTCCCTGGCGCTCCAGCACACTCCCGCGTGGCTTTCTCTGAGGATGAGCTGTCAGAAGGCACGGTGGCCACCTACACCTGCGAGAGGGGCTTCGAACTGCTCGGTCCGGCCAAACGGGTCTGCGGCCCCAACGGTCGGTGGTCACCGGAGGGGATACCGTTTTGTGGTAAGTGGTAATGTACATAAGTGGTAAATAATAAAGTAATCTGTTGCCTTATAGCTAAGGAAAAGATCCCCGTGCGTATAATCGATTAAAATAAAAACCTAATTTTCGTTTTCATTTTATGTCAAGATAACTAGCTTTACATTCTTCTTAAACAGCTAATCAAAGATTTGTGTCTTAAAATTACGAATAAATATGTCAATGTTATTAAATTTCACGCAAACTGAAAGGAAAGGTGCCCCAACACCTAAAAGACCGAAGAACTTTATAGGTATCATTTGTAACTCTACCTATTAAGTCATAGGGGACAATTAATTTCCCTCACGCTTGCAAGATTTATATTCAATACGTGTATGAATAATAATATGTTGTACAGTCATGCTGACCTACAGACCCCATAAACCCGGGGTCCATAACCTACAAGTCTAGCAAGGACATTTCCATTTTAATCGTGATGAATAATACCTGCGAGAATCAGTTTTCTCTTTGAGTTTCTAGAAAACTCTTAATTTAGAGTTGTTTTATGCGATGCCCGAGCATAGGCAAGCTTTTACGATTAGTTGTATTAGAATTTGCATATTGTATTAGCATAGTGGCTTATATTTTGCACATTCTAGTGAACTTTCTTTTCGTTACATGTTAAAATATTTTCGTGGAATTTTATGTAGAGTTTAAGTAATTTATTGCTTTTACAGAAATTACAATACGTAGGAATCAGAGGCAACCTATTTAGATGGTTTACTTCTTATATACAAAATAGATCTCAGACTGTTGCGCTAAGGGGATTTACTTCATCACCTATGCACATCCCATCTGGCGTGCCCCAGATTTCTCTGCTGGGCCCTTTGCTCTTCAACATATTCATAAAAGACATATCTTAGTGCTTTATCTTAAATCCTTTGTTACGCAGATGATATTAAAATAATGTGCCTAGTTAATTCTTATGAAGATGCCCTAAGCTTTACAAGATGATCTACGCAGGTTTGAGGTTTACTGTGAAGTAAATAAACTGGACCTGAACGTATCTAAATGCTATATGTGTTCGTACACTCGCAAGTCTAACCCCCTAAGATTTACATATGTATAAATTAAAAGACTCGAATATATCTCGTGTATCCTCGATTAAGGATTTAGCTGTCACATTTGATTCGAAACTAATTTTTGATCAACATATAAATAACATAATAAAGAAAGCGCCAAAATGTCTAGGTTTTATATTACGCATATCGCGCGATTTTATTAATATCAAAACATTTAAAATTATTTATTGTAGTTTTGTAAGGAGTCACTTAGAATACGCATCACAAGTTTGGAATCCTAGTTATAATACATATATAATTATATATAATGCGCATCGAACGGCTACAAAAACGTTTTCTTCGTTATTTACAATTTAGAAGTAAAAAATACCTCCCGGACTACAAGCTTCGATGTCAGAAATTTCACTTACTGCCCCTGAAAGAAAAAAGGAGTGATCTTGCTTACTTGCTTAATGTGGCGAATGGTTCTATCGACTGTCCAACACTTCTGGAATGCATCGGTTTGCGTGTGCCCTATGCTCTCTCTCGAAGGCCTTGCTCTATTGATGTCTCGGGAGCTAACACTAATTACAGAAAGAACTGCTTTTTGATGCGTGCGAGCAGGTGTTTCAACTCATTGGTTAATAATGACTATGATGTAGACTTATTTAACACTTCTACCAATGTGTTTAAACGGTTGATTGCTAACAGTTTCTTTTCTTTTTAAAGTAGAATAACCCTAAATTAAATTACTTTACCATTTTTATTTTTATTATGTGTAAGTAGGTAATATCTATATATAATAAACTCCCGGCATCAAAACAATTAATTTGTGAATCTATAGGTGGAAACTTGTAATTGGCCTTAGATATTAATTAGAGAATCAGATATAGCCTTAAGTATTACACAGCTGTTAGTTTCCCTAAAAGTTTGACAATAAATAAATAAATCAATCAAATCAGAATAATAATAACATGTAACTATGTTTTAAATGTCACAGTAATTTAACTTATTTTTAATTATAAAGTCAAATATTTGATTAAATGTAAAAATATAATCTTATATCTTATAATATTATATAACCTTATTAATAATATAATCAAAATTAGCCCTACTATTGCACGCCACTGATGTGGCAGAATGCTTGAACTGGTGTTCAAGATAATACAGACGATCTAAACTATGTAAGTACCTTCTGCATTTTCTGGCAATAAATTATTTTGAATTTGAATCAAAAATAAGTTCAATAAAATAGCTGATATAGCAGGAGATGACGTTAAAATCGATATCTATTCAATCTCTATTAGTTTCAATTGTTCAAACATAACAATGAATATAAATGTTCAGTCGTAAATCGTAGTATCAATCTATGAAGTCACGGTCAGCGGTGTGAGAGTTCCTATAAGTTCGACTTATGTTCCACTTATCCGCTGCCACTAAAGCCACCTGTACCGACCACCTGCCAGAACGTGATATTGTAATAACTGCTTAAATAAATAATTTAATAATAGCACAGGCAATACGAGAACTCGACAATCGGTACCGTTACTTACTCGTGGCTCGTGGCCCGTGGCTCGAGTGATGAGCGAAAAGCGACTTTGATAGTGATTGTACCGAATTGATTCTTACATAACCATTATCTACATACCTATCAAATCGTAAATTTTCTTTTATATAAGTTCTGAAGGACTTTATTACAAAAATATAAGGCTTTATTTACGCATTCTTTGTGAATAGAAAACAAACATTTTCCAATCAACTTTTATAATTGACTATCTTACAATCAAATCCTATTACGAAACATAAAACCAACATTCAGCAACGAATTATCAAAAGATTTTAATATAAGCCCAAAAAATTATACTGTGCATTGTAGGATACATTTTGTCATAATCATCGTGTTACCTCATCATTTAAATAAAAATAGAACATTGAACCACATCTGGGCTGTCTTATTCATTAACAGAAGCACATGCTTCCAGTAATTAATCACAATGTGTCATTGTTGTTCAATTGTTCGTGTGAGTGCTTCAAGACATCTTCACCTTCTTGGAAACAAGAGCCCCAGCTATGCTGGCACTGATTGAAATCATAATTAGATAAGACTGTGCCCGCGGCTTCGCCCGCGTGTATTTTAAAATTTGGTGCGGAAAAGGATAAAAAGTATCGTATATGTTAATCCAGATTACGATCTATCTGTGTAGCAAATTTCATCCAAATCTGTGCTGCCGATTTTGCGTGAAAGAGTAACAAACTCCATACTCACAAAGATTCGCATTTATTATAGTACTAGCTGACCCCGCAAACGTTGTTTTGCGAAAGCCCTTATCACATTAGGGGTATGAAAAATAGACAGTAGCCGATTCTCAGACCTAGTGAATATGCATATAAAATTTCATAAAAATCGTTCAAGCCGTTTTGGAGGAGTATATGGTAACTAAAACTGTGACATAAGAATTTATATATATATAAAGATAAGTAGGATATATTTGTAATTACTACGAATTCAGAGTATCAAATATCCAAATACCTTTTAAGTAAACGGTAAAAACTAAGCGTTGCATCGACTAAGTTTTTAAATTCTATGTAACTAAATAATTTCTCGGACACTCGGTACCAAAACGGTGATGTTGCGAATTATTGTACCCAACGAATATTGAGTCATCAGGTGCAGTGACGTCGAGACCAGATTTAATAGAAAACGATGCAATAGCAACAAAGGGAATATTATAAGTCTAAGCGCAACTTTCCGCGCGGAGAGAGCCGTGGGAGTGATCTACAATGAGTCTTCCGCTTTTTCGACTCCATTCACGACTCATGTGAAGTGATTTCTCGACGAAGAAAGTAAAAGTGGGTCAGCAGAAGCAACGTTTTCGTGCGGATACCGCGACACGACGTGATTATGACCCTTCTCGTAATACCAATGAACGAGCAAAGCCATTCCTCGCATTCTTTTATGAAAAGGTGCATAGGACGTTTATTACTTAATTTGCACAACGTGCTTATTTACTCGTAAATGTTTCAAACTTTCAATAACCAGTGAGTACCTAGCGATTTTTTTATACATACCTACTATTAATTGTTTTATCTTGATTCTCAGGTTTATTTTGATTTAAAATTTAAATTTCTATTTAAGTAGTTTTCCATATTTACTTTAACACTATGACAAAAAATATATATATTTAATTCATCTCGCAACAAAATATCGTGTCCTATCTAATAATATGCGATCCTATCACTGTTCTGAACAGTTTCTCAGAATATCGTACATAATATTGTAATCTCAATTGTTCTTTTATTACATCGAATTTAAATTTTCTAGTAAATCTCTCAATCATAAAAAGCTTTGCCGTATCAAGCCTACCTGTTCTGTTGTGTACTAAATACTGTTTTATGTGAAAGATCCGAATGTGTCGAATCGGAAGTGAGATGACATCAAGTGTCGATGACACAGAGGGCGCGGGGGCCGGTCACCGCCGCTCCACCGTTACCGACAAGTGCCGCCACTGGCACACTTACGACGCGACGCCGGCACCGCCGTTAGCCGCAGGGCTGCCGACTCACCTGTTTCATTGCAAACATTCGATTTACATTTACCATGCGACTAACTACACAGTTTTAGTACGTCGTTTTCCTTTTAAGGGAAACAAATAAAATACTTGTTGGTTTAAGAAAAAGACACTTGCTGTTATCTATCTGCCATCTGCGCTCTTTTTCTTTAGAAAAGAAGCTTCCTTTTATTGGCCATATGCTTATATTAGTAAGTAGGTAAATTGGTAGTTGGTGGTTTTAGTTAGGATTAGGAGAGTACTAGGTAAAACCTGATGACCGACTACAAGAGCTTTGAGTTTATTAAATGTTTATGAACCGAAGAACCTAAATTATTCATAAAAACCACTTTTATTGCTTTAATTTTTTATGGAGCTTGCAATATGTTCTAGTTAGAAAGAGACAACCCTGCGGCACCAGGGGACATGAACATACCGGATTGTTTACTACACACGGTTCACGTCCATGAGCTTTAGCATTCTCGTTTGGTTTTCCTTCACCTTCATAACATTTCCACTGCTCTCTACAACGTACGTTTGTTTATTAACTGAAGTAGTTACTTTCATTTGATCTATACATTTTCTAATTTCTAACGTGAAATCATTGCTTTTTAATATTTTCAAATACTTTCGTTTCGTTGGAGTAGGTTGAAATAAGCGAACATCCGTATTATTTTAAATATTCAACTATTAAAATTTCTCACATAAACACTGACGGTGTTTCTCTTGATGTTTATCGCAGTAGAAAAAGTCAGCGTTTCGTCGTCGTATTCACCCTTTTACGGAGAAGAGCGCGTAGTTGTCATCTCAAAGTCATCTATATGATAATATCATTATAATACTTAATAATTAATTATAATATAATTAATTACATACTTATACGGTCGAGCGCTGAGAGGCGCGATATTATTGTCTTGATTACTATATAGCTAGCTATGTATTATTTACGAAGTACTTTTGGTCGCAAACTTTTTCCGGCGGTTCCGCTTCGCCGCGCTTACTTTCCATCTCGATTGCATTTGGCAGCTTTTATCTCTGACCTACTACCACACATCGTAATGTATTTGACATCACATTCATCATTTTGATAATCTTACTAACAAGACATAAACTAAGTCACTTGTGCATTAGTAGGTCTGTACATTTGTCGTTGGCACAAAATTTACAACCGACATTCCATGATAATTAAGATATGAGTTTATTGAATATGAACATTGACAACGACTCTTAAAATAAGTAGGTATTTGGATATAGAATAATATTTTACAGTTAGTTTTTTATTACCTTTATAAAAATGATTTCTTAATCACTAAAGTAAATTAAATGGTAACTGATGGAAATAAATTAACATTTAGCTCTTTCACTCACATATTAAATACTACTGAACCCTCACAAACTTAGATTACCTACAAACGAGGCCATTTACGTAACGGATCATCAAGTGTTTAGGAGTACTATTTAATATGTAGATCATTTAAATTGAGTATCGCAAGCTTAGCAATCACCCACGCGTTGATGTCTTTTCTATGGCAGACGCAACTCGAGTCTTGTGTAAACCAAACAAATGTACAAAAACAATTAAACTAGTGTTTTTGTACAGCAAGTATAAATCTAGAATATAGGAATGATATAGTAAACATGACATTAACTTGTTTTAATATATTTAGTAGGATTGTCTTATAAACATCGCTCTCTAACCCTACCGAAGAAAATATAACCACATTCATAACGGTGCTAGGGCGGAGCGCTAATGATACATCCGATAATATGTCGATAATTGCATGCAAATTCAGATGTCACGGTCAACGGACTAACGGCACCGGTCTATTCATATGGATGATGCGTACGTCTGTCCGTAACTTTCGATACACTTAACAAGCACGTTCTCTTCAAAATGACTATGAAAAACTGACATGTCATATGTTACGACTAGCTTACCCGGCAGGCTTCGCTCTGCCAAAATAATTTTGCATATCTATCCAAACTTATTGTTTACCTTAAATTAGTAGTTTTTTTGTCAGGAACTTTCACCACCAAGTTTGTTTACCTCGCCTATTAATGCGAAAGTCCAAACAACTTAAACTCGTTACCTACGATTGAGAAGCCCTATCAAAAACCGGCATTCGATTTCAATATTTATTAAGAACTAAGTAACTCTTCCCCTTTCCACCCCCCGTCTCCGTCATTAGTATTTTATGTTCTCAAAAGTCCTATTTTAGGTCTAAGGTTATAAAAAAAACCTCTGTTCTGTCTATGTTATACACCCAATATTTAGACCATTGCAGAATTTCTTATAGATATTTATTCTATAAAAGTCTAGTAACTACATAATTTTGTTTTATCATCAATAGTTAAAAAAAGGTTATGCAAAATTTGAAGTAGATCGACCCAAGGAATTACGTCGTCCCATACAAACTTTTCCCCAGTTTTTCACAACCTTAGGGGAAGAATTTCAAAACAATATTTTTTATCGGATGCTAAGTCATACAAAGAACACTCCCTCCAAGTTTCAGGTCTCTATGATCAGCGGTTTTGGGCTGTACGTTGATCCCTCAGACATTCAGGACAAAGAATTTTACATGTGTAGATTATCCACCCACCAGCCGGTTATAATAATTGCCATTGTTACCAATTTATAGCCGGATTCGACGTATCAAGCAGCATCTCAGCATTTTTCGATATTCCTCATAGTTTCGGATTTCTCCATGCACGCACACTTGAAAAATTCATCCTGTATATAAAATTCTCGTGGCACAATGTTAGCAACCATACTCCTCCGAAACGGCTTAACCGATTTTTATGAAAATTCATATGCATATGAGATGCACATAATTAAAAAATAAAAATAAAAAAGTGATATTTTGAAGTCGTTTGCTTCTTCTGTTTGATGAAAAGCATGAAGAAACTTCATTAACCGATTTATAAATGTCGATGTATGTATACGATATTTTAAGACGTAAGCAGTCGGCGCTAACTGGTAATCATTAACACGGTGATAGTCTACAAGCCCATGAACAAAATTGACCTGTGAACCAACGTCAATAACGCTTAGAAGGCTGTTACTATATCAGAAAATAATTCTGAGCACTATCAGATATAAGGGTTGCGACCCTTGGCTTTCGAGCCCTCCCTTGTAAATATGTACGGCGTTCATGGATAAAGTATCTGTATAATGTATACAAAAGAAATTACACATTTGTGTATGAGTCAGTCCTTACATGCTTATCTTGTGAAACGACTACATAGTATATTAAATTTAATAAGTGGCTAATAAAGAACGATGTTATCTCAAAGAGATGCGTTTATCGGGGAGGTAGTTATGCGCCTGCGACTGCGACCGCGACCGCGCCGCCCACTTAGAGAATTGTCGCGACAATCGCATTTGGAGCGGAAACTACTCACCTTACGTTGTGTAAACATTAGTAAGCAATAGAGTAAGCAATTCATGAGCTAATATCATCATATTATATTCTTGGAACACCTTTCCATAGTGATTGCAGTCAACAGAATCGCACTCTTTGCTTGAGCACAACGCAAGCGGTCGTAAATGTTAAGCAAGGTCGGATGCGGTCAATAATTGGATGGGTAAACGATAGTGGTGAGTCGAATAGCACGTTAAGTTGTTGTTAAAGATAAAGCAGTTAGTAAATTTTGTGGAAGGCTCTCTAAGCGCAGTAAAACATCCGACACTGGTTAGCCACTTGCCCATAACTCCACCAGTTTATCTATTATCCCGCATCTCAGTGGAATGTTATTCAGACATAAGATTGACATGCGCCATTGATGATAAACCTGTAAACGTTCATTACAATATTTTTTTGACACGAAAGATAGGAAGCATTTTACTTATAATACCTACTCATAAATAAAGTTTATGCACGTGCCGTCAGTTCATAGATGCCTTACTCTTTCTCATGCGTCTCTATGTACGAGTATTTCTAAGCTACACCTTGTACGATTATGATGATTTATTTCACTCACCGTGTGTTGTTATTCTGGGAAAAGAAACGACAACAGCAAGTTGAAAAGTAATGTAGGTACAGGTTATAAAAGACACCTATAAAGTGATTTACTTGTTTTAGACCAAGTTAGTATAATTTAACCTATGGTAATTTTGGAATAATCTTATAGAGATATTTACCCATATCAGAGATAGAGAAAAACTTCTAACTCATTTTATTTTCAAATATAATATAATTAAAAGGCAATTTTCTCTCATTTATATAAAACGTATTTACATACATACATTTTGAACATGAACAATGATGAACGTAATAGGTTTGTCTTATTTAAACAGGTTATTATGTAAATTTTAATGAATTAAACTTAAGATATGTGGAACAATATACACAAACAATTTTAATATAAAGTACGTATACATAATTATTAATGTCATTATGTGCATGTCATGTTAATATTTTAGGCTACTTTCTATTTCATAGTTCGGAAGTGAAACCTTACGCGAGGCTTTACATTATGAGGAAAGTAGCTAGGTAGGTACTCGTTTGTAATCGTACATAGACCTAACCGTCGCAATGACACATGGTTCTGTTGCCTACTGAATTCATTTAATTACCGATATATTCTTCAGGTTATTAGTCCAACAACCAACAGGTTACCAATGTTTAAAAAAATATATTTTAAGTATCTGCATATTGATAGGTATATGGAGCGAAAACTTGGAAAAGCTTTATTTTATCGCGCATATGGGAGTGTGCAAACTAATCTATAATTTAATAAATTCTATTCTTGCACCATTACAATATTTTTTATATTAATTCGGTTATGTATTTTCGTTAGGTAATTGTTGTAAATGCAACCTTTTTACGATGGTCATTGGCCAATGTTAGTAATAATAAGTTAGATACTACTTCGGTTAAATTACAAATAACATTGTGTTTCCTTCTCCAGTCATAAACGTTGCTGCGGGAAAGGCACCGATGCAGGTATCGACCGATGATGGCGGAGTTCCCCAGAAGGCCCTGGACGGCAGTACCTCCTCTGTCTTCAACGCTGAAACGTGCACACTGACCAAGTCTGAGAGAATACCGTGGTGGTATGTCAACTTATTGGAACCGTACATGGTGCAGCTAGTGCGACTGGACTTCGGGAAACCATGCTGTGGTGAGAATATGCAGGGTTTTATTAATAATAATCGACGATACCGATCTTTTTAAATAAATTAAATTTTCTGAAAAATTAAAATTGAATAATCTATAATGTGAGGAAGTACCTTCTGTGATCTAGTGATTGGTATCTGTGTGAGTAAAGTAAATAATTTAATTATTAAAGACAAAAAGTCCCGAAAGATGATACGTATAAAAATTCCCTCTACCGGGTCACGAGGACGGCAGTAGGTAGGTACTCGTAGGTTGGGCAACCAGAAATGTACCATCTGCTAAATCCTGTTTTTATTTCTGTAAACTTTGACCTGGTTCGTGTATGAAGCAATTACCGTATGGGTGAGCAAATTTATCGAGTCTTGTTTCACTGAGCACGCAATTCACATATATGACGACTCTTTATCAAGATGAGCTGCTCGGTTCTCTCGACCCATTTGTGCAACGAAGCCCGAACTCACTCGTCAGGTGTTAACTTACTAATTAGTCTTACCAAGTATCGGCTGTATGCCAACTGCCACTATAAAATTATTACTTTACTCAACCCAAAGTAATTTGAAAGCGATGCACAATCCGCATTTAATTAATTATTATTTAATTTATTATATTCGCTATTAAGAAATATTTTTATATTATAGGAGTACTTGTGTTTTTAAACTGAAAATTTAGGTACCACCTATTGGGCTGAATAAAATTAATTTTAGGTAGGTAGAGTTAGGTATAATGTAATCTACTATACATACCTATAACTATATGTATAATAATATAATATAGTATATTCAGTTGTTATTTTTTTGATAGAATCAGACGGGAGAGCTCTTCTTTTCACTGCAATTTGAACAATTCCTGTCGCCTTCCTATCTTATAATGTTTTATCGAAACCGAAAACTGAAAGACACTCAATGCCTCACACACAGTCATTTTCCTTTTATATTATAGAATGCATGCTCTATGCAGAATGGTAAGAATGAAAGTATGAATTGCATACTAGTATATCTGTGCAAGTAGGTACTGAGAATTCCACAAGTTCCATAACTGATGGGAATGCAGTGAGCCGTTGCAACTTTATACAATCTAATCTTAAAATGTTTGAAATTAGACACCGTTATTATATTGAACGCTTTAGCTATTCGTTCCGGGAATACAACGTTACATAATATTAAAACAACTTTTGACCGCATTTGCGTTATCCTGTTACTATCTCAGCTGTTAGATTAACGTTAATTAAAAATTTCGATATGGTCATCTATTTTTACATTTAGCTGCAACCCTTTATGTCCCACTATTGGGCAGCAACCCTTTATGTCCCACTATTGGGCAGCAACCCTTTATGTCCCACTATTGGGCAGTAACCCTTTATGTCCCACTATTGGGCAGCAACCCTTTATGCCCCACTATTGGGCAGCAACCCTTTATGTCCCACTATTGGGCAGCAGTCTCAACCAACAAGAGGGAGAGGCCTGGAACATACTCCACCGCATGCTGCAACGCCGATTGGTGGAGATTTTTTTATTTTTATCATAATGAACATTATTATACGACAACGCATCCACTTACAAAATCAGATGGTATTTCGGTATTTCATCCTTCGACGCGCAAGACCTATACAGATACATATATCCCTAGGTATAGGTACTGCAAAGAAATTAAAAAAGAAAGTCCCTCAAATTACCCATAGCTAACGACAAACATTTTGTACTCAAAGACTTGTTTGTGCTAACCTGTACTAAAGTAAATATAGAAATAGATAATTATTAGGTATTTTCCAAGATAGGATAGGTAGTGAATGTTTTGTGGATAAGCGTCGGTGACTGCAAATGACTACCTAGAAGTGAAAGTTTTGAGACACTCACAATCTCAGGACGCTATGAAAGTCAACTCGTGTGAATGACGCCTTGCCATTACCTACTTTTTTATTTACAAGGGATCCGGCAACGCTTGTCATGACTTATGAATATGACGCGACTTATTAAATTACACAAAAGAATTGCCTAGCATTCATTGCCTTTTTTATCTGTATTTCTATACTTAGTGGAATAGTTTCACAATCGTAGTACTACTACTACTAAAACTATAGAGTAAAGAGAAATGAAACTAAGAAATTACTAATTTATATACCTAGGTGTTAATTTTTTATATACATTGACACAGCGATAAAATCTAAAATTCGATACGACAACGCTATAAAATATATTAATAGAACGATGATTACTTATAGTTTCTTCAGTTTATTCAGTTGACATGTAGGTGTAATGATCCTGATTGATATCGAACGTTCATGGGCTGTGATTAAGGAGTCTCCCTCGTTTGTTATCGATCGATAAAATTACCTAATAAAAAGCCTAAAGCGGTTAGTACGGATATGAAAAACCTTCATAATTTTATTGAAATTATTTGAAGGTAAAGTAGGTTAGTTTATTTCGTGCATAATAAAATCTATGCTTATAAAAGACAAAAATATTTACTGAAATGTAATCATCTGTTTCAGGAGCAAATAAACCGGCTGTGATCGTAGTGAGAGTCGGAAACAACCGACCTGATTTGGGAACGAATCCTATTTGCAACCGCTTCACTGGTTTCCTCGAGGAGGGTCAACCGCTCTTCCTACCCTGCAACCCTCCCATGCCCGGTGCATTCGTCAGCGTGCACCTAGAGGCCACCAGCCCCAGCCAGCTCTCCATCTGCGAAGCTTTCGTGTACACGGATCAGGCGCTACCAATCGAAAGATGCCCCCAGTTCCGAGACCAGCCCCCAGGCAGCACCGCCACTTACAACGGAAAATGCTACATATTCTACGACGGGCAGCCAGCAAACTTTAGAGACTCGCTGGCTTTCTGCCGCTCCCGAGGAGGTACCCTCGTGGATGAGAGCAATCCTGCATTACAAGGCTTCATCAGTTGGGAGCTGTGGCGTAGACACCGGTAAGTGACATCGACCGGGTTTGCTGGCGTGTGATTTGTAAATATATCTTTGCGTTAGTATAGAATGTATTATTTCTAGTATCAAATTAAAACGAGTTCAATATACAGTAAAAAATTAGGTCTGGCTGTTAGCAATAAATTCTTCGATTAAAGTCTGTTCTGTAGATGCTATTACATCAACTTTATTGTCAAATAAAATTTCCATGAGGTGAATTTCAATTTTGGATGATAATTCTGCTAGATCTACGATCTCATGAATGAATATGTTTTCAGTTATCTTCTCACCATTTTGTCAAGTCTTTACAAAATATAAGATTAGATATAAGATATCGTAAGAGTCACAAAAGAAAAATAGCTAAGCCATTTCTGATAAATTCCAAATAATGTTGGTAACTTTATGTTGAGAAAATGCAATAGCAACCTCATATTACTTGTCTAATGCGAAATTGATGTCCTAGCAGACAGATACTTATATTACTGTAAAGTGCGAACATGGCGAATGAATTGTCTCAGGTTTGCATAATACTGTGATGATGATTGATGACATCTATTTAAGATTTTTAATGCTACGCCGTTAAACGTACCAAATTAAAAAGAAACTAAGATAAAAAAAACCAGAACAACCAAAATTTAATAAAACCATACTGTGTCTCCGCGTGCTAATACAAAATTTAAATTAATAAACATAAGATGCTGAGAGTTTTTTCTCCGGTTTTTTCTCTTTCGACGCAATGGTGGGTGGCACCAATTGCAATTGAACCGATGAGTCCGATTAGGTAAAACAACTAAATAAATGAATTCTTAACACTACATGCCAAGTAGTGTATATGAAATAAGTAATCAAATTTAAATCAAAACGATCGTATTTAAAGTATTTAATTTAATGTAATTAAGTTATTTATGAATTTAATTTGTTAATTTAATTTACTTAATATTTGCATACCTAAAAATGGTAAATATAGATTGATGAGGTAGTTAGGTACCTATATTTGTGCAAATAAACGTTTTGTTTTTGTCTTTAAATTTTGTACCTTCTTACTTAGGCACCTACATCAAAAGTAAAACTGCATTGTGTACGACAAATTGATTGATTGACCTAACATGTAGATAATATCAAAGCTGCTAAAGTCTTATGCTGCATTTCTATGTTGGCCATGGCTTGCCAAGCGACCACAAGTCCCAAGCGTCCACAAATCTCGCGTGGCGTTTGGAACACGTTTACACGCTTGTGACGTCTTGCGAACAGTGTGCTGCGTTTATCCAAGCATGTCGGACGCCGAAATTGTAGCGGCCATTACGTTTGGTATAAAGAGATAGCTTAGCCGATTCTCAGACCAACTGAATATGCATATAAAATTTCATAAAAATCGGTCAAGCCGTTTCGGAGTAGTATCGTAACTAACATTTTGAAGACAGAACTAGACATACGTGCGTTCATCGCGAGATCACAGCGGCTAAGTAAGCGCGCGGCCGCGCGCCAATGTGTGAACGCGACGCAAGCGCTTGCCGCAAGCCCCCTTTGATCTGTGTGTCCAAAAACCGACACTAGACCGGATCGGATACAAGCGTCCACAAGCTTACGCAAGCCATGCCAAACGCCCTCTTTCCACGCTTGCGCTGGTGGTCGCTGTCAAATTATACATAAGTTCGAGTTTTGAAAACTGACGTTTTATTTATTCTTTTCTAACTACTACATCATCCTTCTTAAAAACAAAAAAAAATACATGCAATTATAAACCTATACAAATAAACATTAATTAAGATATTAACAAAATACAAAACAAAAACAAATTAAATAACTTATTTTAGTAGAAGTGTTGTTTAATTTTTTTTTAATATGATTGTAATACGTGTAAAATAAGTTATTTAATTTGTTTTTGTTTTGTATTTTGTTAATATCTTAATTAATGTTTATTTGTATAGGTTTATAATTGCATGTATTTTTTTTGTTTTTTTATTAATCTCACAAGCTTTTATATAGATTTCGTAATTCTTCTTCCATCTTGCCCACCCAGCTGACAATTCATAAGTCGATATATCTCCACTGAATTTAAATGGTTCTGGTGGACTCAAAATACTTTCCATCCTTTTTATTTAGATATCTTACCTCTTTTAAATCAATTTTATAACCATTTCCTTCAACAATTTAATTATAATATAATATTTTAATTTTCCGACTGCGCCATGTCAAATTATACATAAGTTCGAGTTTTGAAAACTGACGTTTTATTTATTCTTTTCTAACTACTACAGTCGCTTGGCAAGCCATGGCCAACGTGGAAACGCACAATTATATTTTGCAGTAAGGTAATGTAAAGTAAAGATTACTAGGTAGTACTAAGTACTAAGTACTAAGTAAAGATACTTCACCAAAAGCCTCTTGTAACAACCTTTGTTTAATTGTGTCTTCTAATGGCAAAATATGAACGTTTGCGGTGTCACTCAACTTGTTGGGCAAAGTAGAACATAAAATAATAGTCAATGCTTTTGCCCCCATTTTCCGTACCTATTGTAACGTCAGACCCACATGTATCTAATCCTAAAGACATTTAGTTTATGTTAAAGAACTAACGGAGTAAAGAATTGAGTACCTATAAGATCTGTAATGCCAGTCGAACGGTCTCTTACTGATTACTGATCCGCTACGCGTAGCTGGCGACGTGATTCGAGTCGATTTTGTAGACTCCCGCACATCTTAGATTCCATTACGTTTACTCCGTTACTGTGATTGAGCAATGAAGAGGATTTCTCAATATTTCTCCATATTACTGGAAAATTTCGCATAGAGATGTTCGGGACTGGTCGAACATATTAAGTAGGTACCTATTTGCTTGTCTGCCGATACAGTGCTCTATAATCTGTTACTTCGATTACCGATCTCATAACAATAATACGAGTACATTGTTACGATGTTTGACAATCACCATACAAAAGAACATTGGTATACGAATGGTCCCATGATTATTGCTGTCTTGAGAAAATTATCAAGGCTATCGAGCCATTGATTGACATCACGAATGTGACATACTCAGTTATATCAAGGTACTAAGTATTTAAAATACCTTGTGAGTTTAACTTGTACGCCAACATACGTTATACTTGCCCTCAAATACCCAATTGAAACAATTGGTCTCGCTGAAAAATTCTCATGCACTCGACGGTTCTTGATCAAGGCCAAGCAATGAACTACATAATGTGTCATACTGCATTGATTGTAGTCACATCATAACGTCCATATAACAGTTACACAAATACCGTTTGGTCGATTTTACACATTATTAGCTATAGGTATGCGCTTTACGTGTAAATTGAAGCGAAATAAATAATGTCAGTGTTGTCAGAAGAATATCTACGGAATAATCTATTTACTACCTGCTTTATTCGGTACGGCACAAGTTGTTAAAAGCTTACGTAATTGTAACTTTAGCTTAATATTCACGCAAGGTTGTGTTTGGCAGAAGCGATAGCAGCAGCCAGTATTGGATGGGGGCAGTGCGCGATCCTCAGGACCCGACCAACTGGAAGTGGGTGACAGGAAATGACGTCACAGTATCGTTTTGGAACGCGCCCGGCGGCGACGAGGCTTGCGCCAGGTTCGACGGCAGCAAGGGCTGGCTCTGGGCAGACACCGACTGCCAGGCCCGCCTGAACTATATCTGTCAACATCGTAAGTTCTACTTTGGTTTTTGCGATGCGAGAACCTATTAAAACGCAAATACTAGACTGTACTGAACTTGTCATTGCCCTTATTACATTTACTTATTATTTCTTATTGCACGCCTTTGCGATCGTTTGCATTTGCAATGCGAAATTTCTGTTTCATTTATTTATTTTGGCTATTCTTTGTAATTGCACAATTTACTTTACAGAACCCAAAGCGTGTGGTAGACCAGAACAGCCTCCGAATTCTACAATGAAAACGGAAAGCTTTGAAGTTGGAGCTACTGTGGAATACTCCTGCGATGAGGGACATCTTTTGGTAGGACCCACTGTCCGTACTTGCCTAGATACAGGGTTTTACGACGAGTTCCCCCCTGTGTGTAAACGTGAGTAGCCCACAATAATTATAAACTAGGATAGACTCCCCATTCCTAAGAATACCTACTACGACTTGCTGTGAATTGTGTCTTTGAGTTGATTTTGATTAAATTTTAATGAAGAGGCTTAATAATCGCGCCATAAAAACGAACCGAACGAAAAGTTAAGAATTATAGAGCTGACGTAGCCTAGCTACATTCAAATATTGAATCGATTACTACCGACCTGTATAAACCTTATCTGAGCATTCCGACCATAGCAACATTTATGTTTATGCGAGAATATGTTTCCCGCAGGCATCGAATGTGGGTATCCAGCAGAGATCCTACACGGCGGGTATGAGCTCATCAACGGTTCTGTGTCCTACCTGTCCCACGTGCAGTACGCCTGCGAGCCCGGCTACGAGATGGTAGGACGCTCGCGCTTGGTGTGCGACATCGACGAGCGATGGAACGGACCGCCGCCACGGTGTGACGGTGAGAATGCCTTACTCCTCATTCGATCTATAATTAAGACGGCGACACTATCGGTACCCGGGGGAGATCCTACACGGCGGGTACGAGCTAATCAACGGTTTGGTGTCCGATCTGTCCCACGTGCAGTACACCTACGAGCCGAGCTACGAGATGGTAGGACGCTCGCGGTTGGTGTGTGAACGCTGGAACGGACCACCGCCACGATGCGACGGTGAGAATAAGAATGCTTTCACTGCTCATTAAATTTATAATTGGGATAATCACATTATACAGAATTCGTTTTTAAACGTGGTTGATAAGGCAGAGTGCAATAATTTTTTTAATGTTGGAAAAACTGGATTACTTTTTGGAGTATTAGTAGGTATCTATGTATTTACTTTTCATGTTAAAGGAAACGTTTACTACAAGCGCTGGTATACAATATTGAATTCGATTAAATTCAAGTTACAGAGATTGAAATAAACAAACTGATGGATGCTTACGCTTTAAAAAGAGAAGCTAGAAGTAAGTAGACTGGAGTGGGTCCGTGGTAGGGTTTGGGTCCCGGACCGTCTCGTGTCTCGAAGTCCCGGGACTTTTCGTAATTTTAGCTGTCTCGAGTCCCGGGACTTTTAAATTGTCGGGAATTCCCAAATACTAGTGTGGATATAGAACGTATGTACTTAACAACACCTTTAATTTTCCAGTTGTTCAATGCGAAGATCCACCTCAGATCCAGAACGGCAGAGTGACCGTTACGAACAATGCTTCAGTCTTCGGAGCAGTCGCAGAGTATGTCTGCGCCAAAGGATTCAAACTGCACGGCAATCGCAACATCCTGTGCCTAGACACCGGCTTATGGGATAATTCAGTACCCCATTGCCATCGTAAGTATATTCGTATAAAATTAGACAGCTTTGATAATATGATTTACTAATTACCAATTAAATTCCTAGTTAATCTACTGCCTACTACCTCAAGTGGCTGCAATCCTTTTATGGACCACTGCTGGGCATGGGTCTCCACCACACTGCGCCAAAACAATCCGGAGCACGCATACGGTGTAAAAATCCATATCCAGATAAACTCCAAATAATATCCTTAAGCACCTACTAAAAACTTTTCTGGAATGAAATCAAACTGGAGTACCTGTGTACAGAGTTTCCTGAAATAGTAAGCATCTTGTCAATTTCAAAGTGTGCAATGTGTGCTTGTCAAAGTGTGCAAAACCATTTAATAAACAAATAAATATTGCAGCCGAAGAACGTTCGACCACGACGACGTCTTCAACAACAACGACGACGACATCAACAACGACGACTACACCCCAGCCAACAACAACACCAGTGACCACGCCGCCGCCGACCACGCCTCGCCTAGTGCTTCCCACCCGGCTCCGTCCGCGGCCGCCCTCCTCTCCAACCCCCTTCGTGCCCGCAGAACCCACGCGGCGTCCGCGTCCCAGAGTCACGACCACTGAGCGCCCCACCACGAGGCCCTACGAAAAACCCCCACAGAGGAAGTCTACTGCAGCTGATGCGCAAGAATCACCTACCAGTCATGTTCCGCATATTATTGTTGCGAGTCATCCGAGGGAAAACCAGGTCTCACAGATGTTTTTAGTTTTAAATATAAAATTGAATATTAATTTAAATAATAAAGGAAATAATTGAAAGAGAAATACCACGACGACCATGGTTCACCGCAAGTTTTTTTATTGGAATTGAGTAGAATGAGTAGCAAGCAGTCACGGCCCACGTCCAAACTCAAAATAGGAGAGAAATTCTATCTGAGGTCGTACATGGGTGCGTTGTTTCTAATGAGGACAAAGATATGAGGAACTCAAATAGAGGCAACCACACCTGCCAAAATACAAGACATGAAGAACATGCAGCCAGAAGGTGGCCACGGTGGCTCTACAACCTATAATTATGATACGTGTGGCTAATATAGCCTATCGTTGCACAACGTGAAGTAAGCGCCCTAGCGGAGCGAAAGTGTTAAACGCCGTATTATAATTGGCTAAGTTCAGACACTAATATGGTAAACTATTTTATAGCACAAGTATCATAAACTCTCCGAAATGTAAAAAGTACTTTATGCACGGAAAAGCGTAGGTAGTTTAGAAGTACCACTTTACGTAAAATTCCAACTTTACGCGCGGTACTCCGTGGTTTAAGTATCAATTTATGTGGTATAATCGTTGTTTGGAACGTTCCAGATGATAGGCAGCGGCAACAACATCCGCGCGGAGCAGACGCCGCGCGTGAACGTGCCGCAGCCCGTGGACGGCGAGCGCGTGCCGACGGGCGTCTCGGGCGCGCGGCTCAACCTCGGCGCGGTGGTCGCGCTCGGCGCGTTCGGCGCGCTCGTCTTCCTCGTCGCGATTGTCACCACCATCGTCATACTTGTTAGGAGGTAAGCCACCTATGTCATACCGTATCTACTGTAGGTCGTTTCACCTAGATAGGTTGTTAACACAACTTAACCTGAGACACACACACATAACAACTTAATAAATTTCCATAGAACTCTGATACAAACACACACGTAATAAGTCGGTAGGTTATAACAATTTACCTAAGGCAAATAGTGACAGACATGGAAATGGTAGGTATAGAGGGTTGTCACAAAACTGCTCCTGTAATAAGAAGGAACGGTCTTCATTTCCTTAGAACTGTGAACTGTGTGCGTTCTTGAGCGTAAATGCATTTAAGTGTGCTTAAGGTCACTTGATTAGTCACATACACAAGAGAGCGTGGCCATACGTGGCCAAAGATCTGGTTGTTGTACAGTTTAGGATTGTTGCGTACTTTACGTACTCAATTTACTTAATTTAATAAATTAAATATCGGATAAACTTCCGAAAAGCGCATACCGCCGATCGACCTGAAATTTGGTATACTAACGTATTTTGACCTCCTGATCACGAATTTCATAACGAAAATTGGCGCAAACGCAAAAAAAAAAAACCTAACCTAACCTAACCTAACCAGAATTTGAATGAATGTAGAAAAGCATTAGCGAGCATAATCTCCGAAACTCTTGGAGGAATTAGGCAATAAAAAAAAAAACCTAACCTAACCTAACCTAACCTGAAAATTGCGGAAAATCATCACAAAGTTCAAATACTATAGCGGAAAATAATCAGAGTTTGCGTTATTGATCAATAAAAATAAAATTATTGGGTGAATCGGTGCAACGAATTAATTTCAAATTCACAGGGTTCGACTAAAAAAACTTTTTTTATTCAAAATGGCGTTTGCGCCAATTTTCGTTATCATATTCGTGATCAGGAGGTCAAAATACGTTAGTATACCAAATTTTAGGTCGATCGGCGGTATTAATTTCAAATTCACAGGGTTCGACTAAAAAAACTTTTTTTATTCAAAATGGCGTTTGCGCCAATTTTCGTTATCATATTCGTGATCAGGAGGTCAAAATACGTTAGTATACCAAATTTTAGGTCGATCGGCGGTATGCGCTTTTCGGAAGTACACCCTAAATATCTACTAAGACTAGATCAGATGCAAAAAATACAGATAATGAATACCTGAGTAAAAACATAGCTAGGGTAGGAGATTGATAAGTACCCACCAATATAAAACACAAATATAAATCAGTAATATAGAGAGAGGTAGAGTTGTAAACTTAATACTTCTTTTCATTCGGATAATTGGCTTCATGTCTCATCTGTCATGATCACATGAAAGTACCTTAAAATATAAATGCTTCAATCTAAACCTTCTTTCTATTTATAAACTTACTATTGTTTTTTTCAACTAAGAAATCGATATCTAGTATTCACTGTCTGCCTATATACTTAATTATGCCTCTACTATATTTTAATAGTATCTATGTTTCTACATAGGCATTGTTACATAGTACACGTCCAATTAACTATTATTCCTAAAAGTTATTATATTGGTCTAAAATTACGGTTAGGTACCTAAAAGCTTAGGTGATATAGCTTTTAAAAATAAAAATAGCTTCCATAAAAAAGCTTCCGCTCAGGTGACATTAGTAAAAGCAGTGTGAACGGTAACCCTACAGTAAGAAGAGGAAGAATATTCAGAATTTATTTTGTTAACTATTAGACGTTTCAATCGTACATAAATCTCAGTTCTGCTCCTATAGGTAGGTAGGTAGGTAGGTTACCTATAAACTGAAAAAGAAACTACGAAAGCTTAGGTGACATTAGTAAAATGTAAACGGTAACCTAGTGGCGGTCACAAGCGGCGAGCGGCGGCGGCGCGCGAGCTGCCCTCGCGCTGGTACACGCTGCTGGCGTTGCCGTTCCCCGACCAGCAGGTGGGGCGGCGGGAGTTCGCGCGCGCGCACCGACTCACGCACCGCGCCGGACACTTCTCCAACCCGTTATAGCGAGTGCGTTTATATTTTAAGGTACCCTGTGCGGATGACACGGTGGCTGATGCGGTTATCGCTGACCCTACGACGAATTACGTTACGATTTTATCTGTGTCGATATAATATCTACTAGCGAAGGATTCCTCACATGTCGGCTAAGAATAGATATGAAAATTTCAAATGAGGATTGTTTATTATTGTTTAGGTTTTGTTGCTGCAAACGGAGTAGTACCTAATATTACAATTATTCAAAACTTTCAGTGTACCTAATATAAAAAAATTACTTTAGCCTGCGTTAGATTGCAACAAAGAATATAAAGTCGCCTGTTATAAAACTAGTTTATAGGCTTTTATGTGCTAAGTACACATCACATTATGCTTTGCACTTGAATGGATGAATTGGAGAAAGATTAAGACAACAAAACATAATATGATACATATTTTTGTTTAGTATTTTTCACTGTCGACAGCCACCGTGTCACTCCGCATCGCATCGCACCGCACACGCACCGGTCACAAAACAATGGTTGCAATACTTAAAAGGACTTATAATGATAGCTAATTTACTATCTTTTTACGAATTTCTACGTTTCCGATATTGTTCACGATCATATCTCAATGCACGAACATGCACACGCCGATGCACAGTATACGGTAATAGCAAAATTTTTAAAATACCTACCGACGTAGGTATATTTATGTTCAAATACGGCAGATGGAATCCGAAATAATATTTTGTTGGCACACTCTTTACACCAATTATTTGAAGTATCTACTTCATAATATCTATTTATTATTTAAACAAAATTTGCAATTTCCTGTATAGAAAATAGGTTTGTTCTTGTTGTAAATAACAAAAAAGCACCTGTTATTCTGTTGCATATTTAATTAGCTTCACTGCTGCGGCATTAGTATCAAAGTTATAATTATTTATGTATCTACAATATACTGAATGTCAATGGCGTGGGATAAATCTATATCGCAGGAATCAATTACAAATATTGCCTGCAATCAATTTTGTATCACTCTACTACGAGGTTGTGGACAGAACCCAATTCATTCTCAACAAAAGGAAGAAACATAGACCTGATTAACTCATGATGGATGTTACCAGACCGGCCTTTGGCCCTCCGCTCCGTCGGGGTGTAACGATCGATTGCTTTCTATCGATTAAAACTTTGCCTATACGGATGAATTTTTCAAGTGTGGAATGGGGAAATCCGAAACTATGAGGAATAGCGAAAAATGCTGAAAGGAGTCTAGGAACCGATTATGATGAAAACGAAAACTGCATCCTTGGATTTTGGAAAATCAATAAGCCTAGCTCATGGTTTCGGCTTTCCCCATCCACGCTCACTTAAAAAATTCTTCCTGTGTAATGACAACGTGCCCCCGGGTGCTATGTAAGTATCTACCTATGTAGGTGCTAATGTCACTGAATGGACTAACTACTTAACTTTTTGAAGTGGTTGAGACTGACACAAGCAGAGGGGGCTATGAGCACAAATTTTATATCAATGTCTAATTTAAAATTGTCCGTAATTTACTCTGTTGTGGAATATATCTACACACTATTTCTTGTTAGCCGTGTTAATCGGGTATCTTTTTATATTTACTTGTCGTCGAGTTTTTTTCATAATACGCTTAGGCATAAATTTGCTTAAAACTATGCTTACTGGTCGGTGCCTTGATATAGATATCGACATGCTGATTTTTGTTCTAGATAGAATTAACGTATTATGTGCAAATCCTTATAGGTAGTCCTGGCGACATGTTTTAATTAAAATTATGATGATTTTAGCAGGAAACACCACGACGGTAAACGTTACAGACACCACGTGTCTCCCGATTGCAACACCGTCGCGTCGCTGGATTCGTCCTCATCGGAGTCGCGGAGTGGTCTCAACAGGTACTACCGCCAGGCGTGGGAAGAGCTTCACGAGGCGGCGGGCGCGAAACATGGCCATAGGCGGCACGAGAGGGAAGCCCCCAAGGACGGTTCGGAGTTGGTCGTGTCCGACGTGTACCCCGCGCCGCAGTCGCGCGACAAGCGCCGCCATCACCACCACCACCACCATCGCGAGCCGCGCCACCACGATTGGCAACCCTCGCACCGTCCCCACCATAACCACAAACCTAGATATTAGAAGGCTTTAAGTATCCAAAGATTTTTATATGCCAAGATGGACCGTGTCACAAGGGATCACCAAGCAGGCCGACATTTATTTTTAGGTCGGTTACAAATAACCTCTCCAACATATTTTCCCCAAGAGTAAGACTAATGTTCTTACTTAAATAAAATAAAATGTTCTTACTTGGTGTCCCTAAAAAGTTGGAACCTCTTTTTTATTTTTGAAAACGTCTCTCTCTCTCTCTTTTTTATTTTCTAGTATAGTATCACTCCGTCTGGTCATATAAAAATCTCTGGCTTTATCATATTTTTATCATTTAGTGACTAAGATAAATTATAATTAATTATAATTTATTTTTATAAATAATTATTATTCCTTTGCATTATATGAATTTATAAACTCCACATTTCTACTTTTTGCACCATAATAATATGAGCACGTTTAACTAAGAAATTGAAATTTTTAAATTTACATAATTCGAACCCTTCTAGGATTAGGTTTTTAAGTATTGTGTTTGGACTGATGTTTATTAGGTAAGATTGACGTTAGAGATGTTTTTAAGGATTTTTGATTGATTTTTTATTTATTTTCAACGAAAGAAAAATTCCTATTAAGAACATAAATAGAAAAGATAAAAATATACGACTGCTTGAAACGTGAACTTGAAATAGTTACAATTTTTATTTGCTCGATGTCACTTTTACAATTAAAAAGAATCTATCGACGCCCCAAGTAAAATACACCGTCCTGGCGCAGCCATTTAAAAACAATAGAAATTTGATTAACATAATTAGAGACCTGAACATAAATTGCAAACTCTTCTCTAACTTTATTGTATGCCGTAGTCCATTGAAATGCTACATTGCTAGCCTTAGCTTGCATTTTCAGAGGACGCAATTTTATTGTCTAGATGTGAGGAGGGGGTCAAAGAAAGCTTAACTTGAAGTTTGTGGGGTCACAACCCTCAAACTTCGGCCGCACTCTTGGAAAAAAAGGGTGTAATTGTTTTTAGCATTTATCAGGTAAGCTATTGACCAAACAAAAAAATTTAAAACATTTTTATTGCAAACCTAATCCTCTACAATTTTAGTTCAGTAAGTTTTTGTCGTAAAATCAAAAATAACGAAGATATTAAAGAAAAACAATCAAAATTTTTGGAAAAATTGTCGTTGAACATAAATGTTATGAAATTATAGGGAATTAAAAATTACAAGAGTAACCAAGACTACTCTAATGTGTATTAATCTGTAGGTAAGTATACTGTATTTCGCTTTAAATACAACTATGATTACCTTGATCTTTTCTTATGTATTACACGTTATAATCATTCTGTTTTAAATGTATACTATCCCTTTTAGAGATAGGTATATACTACACGTTGTATAAATAGTTACTGTACATATTTTTAAATTTATAGATTGTAAGATTAGATTGAAGTTAATCATTGTTCATCGCTCTAACATTCCTATATATAAAAAATAATATTTCTTTCTACCAATATTTATCGTAACTGTAGCTAGATTATATTTAGCATTAAGCCTATCTTTTACCTACCGCTCGGTGACTTTTATAATGTACTGTACAGTTAGCAACCTTCAAGCGGTTTATCTTTGACATTGTCTAGCTAGGTAGGTACCTAAAACTATTTAAGTTGGTACCAAGTAAATAAATGTCAAAGGGTAAAAGTACATGATTACCTACATCATCCTCTCTATTAAGTTAATTGAGTTTCAGTATTTTACGAAAAAATGAGCGATATAAGATTTATTAAAAGTCCATATCTTATTCGTTATTTATCGTTATTCGTACCTACTTAGTATTATTCGTCAATACGAATCTTAGATTGTACAAGTTTGTTTAAACGGTCACATTCTGATTTTATTGTTTTCTTAAAAGGGTACAAAATAATATAAAAAATATTTTCACCGGATCAACTAACGTTGGTTTTTTGGGTACACCTCATTACAGATTAACAGTTAATATTATGAAGATTAATATCTCTGAAGATTATATAAAATGTGCCATTTACCAGGCAGACATAATACATAAATATTAAGAAAATTTAAACAAAACATTGTGTAAGGAAGAGGAGATTGTTAGAAAACGAAGAACGTGAAAACAAGGATAAATCATGGCAGTATTTTAACTACTTACAAACAAAAACAATTCAAGCGTTTCCAAAATTATGTTATAAATGTATAAGCGTAAGTGTATAATTATAGTCTTTGTTTTCTAAAAATTTTCTTACGTCAGTGAAATAAATATTAAAATATTTATACGCAAAAACGTCGAGTTTTTAGATTTCCAATCCTTACCTCCTTACCTTATCGCATCTTTCGATTGGGATAGGTGTGGTTGGCCTGACATAAGCCCCCATATAGATGGGGGCGGATGCGGTATGGATAGCCCGACTATGGGCACCGACTACCAGGCGACTCTCTTATTTCAAAGATGTTAATAGAACATATAAAATACAATTTTGTATAAGGGGCCGTCCATTAATTTAGTTCAGTCCATTAAATTAGTCCACGTGAGGCTTGAAAGGGGGGAGGGGTTTGACAAAAATCACGAAATGTCACAAGGGGGAAGGGGGAAGAGGAGGAGGGGAGTAAGATATCACGTGTATTTATTTTTTCAAACGCGCGACTATTATGTCGAAAAAAGCGGCGTATAGTGTGACCTTGACTAACATTTTCATGGTCATCATGGTCCTTAATTTCATTATAAAATAAGATTATACTTTATACCTGTATTTAAGATAATATTAAAAAAAATTAAGATTTTTTATAGATAGGTACTAAAAATACACGTGATGTTGGATGGGGTGGGGGGTAGTCTTAAACCTCACCATGTATATATGTATACCAAGAGGGAGGGTTAAAATGCTTAAAAAAGATCACGTGATTAATGGACGGCCCCTAAGACAAATTTTTCGTCTTGTGGTACCTGTCCTTGTAATATAAATGTCTGTTGTAAATAAAAATCATTGTAATATATTACTTTTTATTAATTTTCCAGGTTGTTTATGCATTCAGAAAAAGTTACATTGTTTTGTGTAAATTCTCACATAAGGTCAGACGTACCTATAAAAGAAAGAGATTGTAAGAATATAATATACAAAATTTCACAATTTGATTTTTGTACTCCGGCCTTGCACACTAGAAAGCTGATATCTTTTTGATTCTTATGTACAAACAAATTTGTGGCATTATGATAATGAAGTGATTTGTAACATTTTAAACATAATAAAGAAGATTGCGTTTAGAAAAACTGGGCTTCTTCAATCAGTGTTTTTATTGAATTACTATAAAAGATGTAAAAAATACACAAAAATAAATGGCATAGAAAAACTTATTAACATCATTACCTTCAGGTTTTCAGGGACCAATATACGAGTTAAATACAAAAGAAAACAGTTTCTTTTTGCAATGGAGATAAATTAATAACAATTGCCCAAAATATAAACACACAAGAGTACAGGTCACGAAAGTGCAACTTCTTTTAGAATGTTTAAAAATATATTAATTTTGTAAATTAATTGTAAGAGACAATCATACTAAAGAATCATACTGAAGAAGAGATAAAAATAACATTTCTAACCGTTTTTTTCTATTTACGTAATCTATCCATTCTTTACAAATCGTTACCGTAATTATACCGTTTATATTATTATGAAAAATAGACAGTAGCCGATTCTCAGACCTACTGAATATGCATAAAAAATTTCATAAAAACATGAGAATTTTTATATATAAGGTTATGTGACGCTCATATGAGCTTATGGGCGTGTCAACTCACGATACTTATTTTACTGTCACCGCGCGCAAAGAAGTTTCACTTCTGCCTGCTTCTATGACACGTACAATAATTATATCGTAACTTAAGTAACTTAAGTAATCAAGTCATTAATCCACCGATGTCAATCCAAAATATTCTGTGTGAGTTTGGTCTTACGTAATTTGCTAGCATGGGGTACACCTATCAACATTAGGCACTATGTTTTCTTGAGTATAATATGTGTGTATTCTCTGATGGTAGTAAGTAAATAAGGAAATTCTTAATTTAATGTTTCTAATTGTTGTGTATAGTAATATATTACATATTATTATAATTATTATTGCTTTAATAATATTATTGTTCTACTGACAGATCATAATTATGTTTGCTCAAAACAGCCTATATTGACCTGCATACTATCAAGCACCCCCTGTATTGCTTAACAATAATGATTATTGGGTTACATAACAAGAAAACATTTATAAGAATTAAATCTATTTTTATATAATTTTATAATAAATAACTTCATCCCATTTAAATCCAAGCCCTATTAATGTTACGAAAATTTTGCAGTCAAGTCAAATTATTTATTTATTTTGAGTAAACAATATGTTCACAGTACACGACCAAACACATAAGTGAATATTGAATTATACAATAGTAAAATAATGATACAATAAAATTACATTAAAATCGATTGATAAAATTAAAAGACTATAATCGTTAAGAGTTTATAATAAAAATTCAATAAAACAAGTTCAAGGTGCAATACTGCTGCCAACGACCATACTCTCTATCAGGCGACTAGCAGCTGTACGGAAACAGTGGGGTTTGCATGCGAATAGGTCCAGATTAGGGTTGCTCTTAGTAATCGAATTGATCGGTCTTATCGCCCTTGTCAGGGGCCATTATAACTGAACATAACGTTATTAAAAATAAAAGGGTGCCCGTAAGAGAAAATATGTAACAGATTTTGTATTTCGTACATGACATTATTAAGAAGTAAATTGAAACAATATAAATTAAAATGTGAGCATTTTATGACTCATGTTTATGCATAGGGAGCTCAATTATCGTGAAAATTTTTAAATACTCCATACAAACCCACGATAAGATTTCCATATGTGAACTATTTATGGGAAAATATACATACTATAGATAGAAGATATACAAAAAGCTCAATCTTAAAATCTTTTAGCTAGTTATCAAATTTAATGTTCTTAAAACGTTTAATTTACATACGGGAACTCAAGCGTTTAAGCCCTTTCAGTAACAAATATAAATATTTAGTCTGTCAATAGTGATTAAAGATATTCTTATTAAAATGCAATTTCATACAAATGAAAAGATGTCAATTGAACTAAAACCTTTACGAGTTGCACAAGTCTAGAAAATAGGATACAGCACCATTACATGTAAATGCTTCGTCACATTACCACAAACGTGAGGGATCACTTTATTTGGTTACAAATTAGTATAGGTTTAACTTTTCCATTATCAGTATTGACAGACTAAAATGTTGCCCTACCTTATATCATATCATCCATTCATATAAAAATATAGGGAAATGTACATTCACTCTTTTACAATTAGTGCGTAATATACATGTTTAAGGTAGAAAGCACTAACGCAAGCGTTAAAACTTATAACTATAAAAATAATTATGCATACACAAGGTACTTAAGACATCTAATACTTGACAATAACACATTTATAACAATCTATCAAAAGCATATACTTTTACATAGATCCGTTTTGCAAAGTTCACCTAGATAACAGAGTTGTACACATTTAACTACAAGTTTATATATAGACTTGACTACGCTATAAGAGATCTGTGAAAGTACAGTATAACTGCGCTGCCCCATGGACATGCACGGGCATCTGTAAGCAGAGGTGGCACAGTGTATTGTATAGTTTTGATAGAATGATCATCATTATTGTACAGTTTTAGTGCTAAATAGAAGCATTTTGGCATTGTTTATGTCAATTTAAAATATTTGTTTACCTATAATAAATTTATAAATATCTAATGTAAACTCATTTGGCATATCTAGCACACCGTTTCGACCCAATTAGGGAAACATTTTGCTTTTTGTGACAATCACTTTCGTAATTAACTACGGCTTCTTAGTTCTAAACAACACCAAACCTCCGATTATACAATACAAACAATTATAATGCAGTGCAACGTATTTTTCGTTTAATAAGGGTAAATTAATTTATAATTATTTTATAACTAAGCATATCGCATGCATTAATAAGTTTTATTATTAAATATCCTGTGGTTAACCCAGTTACGTGTAAAATGATTAAAATAATTAGAAAAGAGCGATTTTTCCTAAAAGTTATAACATAACCTGTGAGTTCATTCTCCAGGTTTTGTTATTTAAGCATAGCTTTAACAAGTTACTGAATTATTTGATCATATGCATTGGCATTACTTAGACACAACCATTTTTTAAATATAGCCAAAAACAAACCCGAAAGGAGTTTTAGAAATCAAAATATTACACACGGAGAGGGCGACGTCACGTGGCTTTCTTTCATCTCGATTAGCATTCGCAATAATGTAATATCTATCTCTTACCCGGTCTAACGGGAATGGATACAAGCGGAGTTGAGATTAACATTACCTACATGATTATATTGCAAGTGAATCGCAGCCCTCACTGCCCATTAACTCTACTAACCAAGGTATGATAAAGGTACGCCTACATTGTCTCATGCGATATATTTGTCTACTATATACTTTTGAACTAGATGAAAAAGTGAAATACACGCCTAATTACTTTACATGTCACTAAAAGCCACTTGCCAGTTTTACAATTGTGCGAACATTAAGACGTAAATATTAGTAACAAATAATTTTTGAAGCATCACTAACATAACATTAAAGCGTTACATTACATTTATAATTAGAAGATGTCTGATGCTAAACATTTTTCACATTATTAAGTCTTATTTATTGTTGTTCATAGTAGAAAATTTAAACAATATAATATACAGGCTGACTGGATTTAATGTCACACAATATCACAATATTTTCTAATTTTCTTGGACAATTCCGTGAAATTTTAAGGGTGCGTTTTCTATTCATTTTTGGAACGAGAATCGAATACTGAGTACCCCCAATCAATATGTCAAGTGTCTTACCAGTCAGCCGGTATAAGAGTGCAACAGGATATTTCAAAAGACAATAGATACTAATAATAAAAATAATACGTTTCATCATAGTAATAGCCTGACTTCCAAAAACTGATCGTCAATATTATAGTAGAAAGACGTTACCAAAAGGTAATTTCTTTCCTAGTCAGGCCTTACATTTTACAATATTAAAGTTTTCCCAGTACTATTCAATTTATCTTGAACGAATCTCAATTGGAAAACGTCATTTGATTGATTAAAGCCTTTACTTCAACAATTTTTTCAAACAGAAGGACTGTTCTTTTATATTTATTCCAAGCAACATAAAATTAAACATGACCAATGTTTAAATCAAAATGTTAATGGACAAGCATCCATTCATAGCAATAGGCGAGGTTGAACCTGTAAGCTGTGCCGTAAGGTACGTATAGGAAAGGCTACACAAGAATATTATAAAATTTGTCAAATATCGTTTCAGACGAGGATAAAAACACAAGCAACGTTGTGTTACAATAAAATATGTGTTTTTATCAAAGTTGGCAAAGAGAAACATGTATTTATTTTTAAATGTGAACATGACAATCGCCGATATAATCATCGTAGATACATTTTTTGTGTTTTAATTTTATAATCAATTTTCCTTGAAATATTATCTTTTCTTTCTTTATTATCGGCACATATCCTCATCTAAGCCAACACATCCTGCGTGCTTTTTGAAGTTTAGAAGAGTTAGGTGAGTAATTTTATAATAAACATTACTTAATAAATGCCTATACAAATTACTAAGTATACATCTTGTGTATGATCGAACACGATGAAAGATAAATTTAACCATTTTCGGAAATTACGGATTGTTCGATTCGTTATCGTCGCGACAAGAAATAAAAAGTTCTTCTTATAGGCCACCAAATACTTGGTCACCAATACTGCCGCCATTTCGCCTCCTGTCAAAAAATTTTCTTGTTTACAAAACGTTTACAAATACAAATACTGGTGTAGCCATCCAGAAAATAAATAAGACACCGTCATTAAATATTTTTGAAGTGAACTGAAACTTTTGAATTTAATTTTAAAATTTAGTTTGCTATTTTATGAACTAAAACTATCGATTTCCGACTGCTTTTTGCCTAAGCTATCTGAATAATATGTTTTTAGAATTTTCCCTAAATACCCTATCGTGTTTTAATTGAACTGACGTCCAAATCACCAAGAAAACACATCTTATAGATTTTCACTTCTGCTGGCACTCTCGGAAAAGATTGCAACCCGTTGTTTTTTTATTTAAACCAATGAGATCTCTTAAGGAGCGCACATGTATAGTCCATTTTTACACTCGTCCTATTTGGTACGTGTGTTTTTATTTTAATTTACGATTTAAAACTAACGCAGACACCTGATTATAAACATTTAAAAACCAATTATCATTGAATGCTGAAACAAATTTCTTGTAACTACTTATAATTTATTTTTAAGCAATTTTTTTCAATAAATAAGACACGAGGAAAAAGCGGACTGTAAAAGGTTTCTGTTTACCTGTCAGCTGCCATCAACGCCTGGTGAGCGTCGCGCTGCGCGGACACCTGCACGAGCTCCGCCACGGCAGCCGCTTGCTGCTCCGCTGAAATTGCAGAACAGAACACATTTTAATTACATACCTTCTATAGAACACTGTTTAGTTGCTATTTAAATAAAATAGTTTTAGATGTTTTTATTAGAATGCAAGATCAAGGGTTAAATGAATGAAATAATGGTTAACATACAAAAATAGATTGAAATAAAGCATACTAAGCTTGATGATGAGGATATTATTAATTCAAAATGTTAATAGAAATATTGGTATATTCTATTTAGAAAAAAATTAAACTATATATATAAAATTATATATGTTCAAAAATTAATAAAAAATGTGAGCTGAGAAAAGTGTTTTGATGTTAATTTTGAGTCAATGGCCAGGTCAACTAGATTTAACTCAAATACTATTGCTTTTCTTTAGTTGTTTGTTCAGTCAGACATTTACGGCGGGTTCCAATAACTTACTTAGTTACCTTCTAAAGTTAAATTGCTAAATATTTTTTTCTAAAATGATAAGCTAGTTAACCAAACATGTGAGTTATTGAAACCCACCTTGAGGCAATACGACCGAGTCGACCCTACTTAACCTAAAATGTCCAGTTATCCGGACATTTTAGGTTAACTTTGGGCCACCTTTAAACGTAGTTATCGTCGAAACTTTCTTATTTATTGAGTCAAATTTCCTCCAAACTCCAACAGTAAATAAAAATTTTTGGTCTGCGGTTAAGTTACCATAAAGATTAAAATTGATCGAAGTTGACCCTATTGTTTGTTTCCACATGAGGACAACAATAAGTGACGTGATATAATGCAAGATGTACCAGATAGAGGTCTGGTGAGGCGGCGATGGAGGCGGGCGAGACGGCGCGCGGTGGGCTCATCGCGCGGGTCGTGGCGCGGGTCATGGCGGGGGTCGATGCGGGGGTCGTCACGCGCCCGTCTCTGCGCCACCAGCCGCGCCCACCGCGCCTCGAACCACAGCTGCATAGCGTCGCGCTCCTCCGCCTCCCCTCCACACGACACCCGCGACCTCCGCGCCGTCCCCGGTAACCCCCGGTTAATGGGTGAGGCTTTGCAACGGTAGTACGGTCAGCATCAAATCATTTCAATGTTTTATATTTAAACTTCGTAAATCATCATCATTAACGATCCATTTTTAAATGTTCTTTTATGGACTCAATCTCAAATATCAAGACACTTTATTCATATTTTTTTAAATGTTACACTCCTGGAGCGTTTTTGATGCTTATTTAAATATCCACAGTTGGCTATACATACAACGCTGACTGTACCACCGAATAATTAAAATGATTATGCAACAAAAATTGTAAGTATATTATAGAAATTAAAATACAAAAGCACAAAAAATATGATATGACTGACATGAGATATAGTATATAGTAAATATATTAATTTAAAATAGAGTACGAAATACTTTATTGACGATCTATTAATCAGATAGAAGCGTTTTAGCGCATCAATTCTCAAAATCAATAATTTTCTATTTGACAGTTTATAGCTGTTTCAAAATTACTATGTTGATTTATATGAACAACTAGGAAAAGTATAAACGGAACTTTCGATTATTTTATTTATAGCGTCTGCACATTCACGGGTCCAAGAAAATTGGAACTGGGCAGTAAGCTTGCGCGGGGACACAGGTCCAACACGTAGAGGCCTTTTTGACACAATTTAATGTTGTGATGGGGTACATATGACAGATACCATCCTCGGCCGCACAATCTATCTAAAAGATTGTCCCGAGGATGGTCCCCGCCATCAGACAGCGATGGACATGCCATGGACAGAAACTATAGAAAGGTTATTATTATTAGTTTGAATTTAAGAGATATTTTAAATTATGTTTTATTTCCTAGGAAAATATCGGGTGAGATGGTGTATAGAAAATAAAAATATTGTAAATTATAAAGTAGTTTAGCGAAAACTGTCAAATAGTCAATCTTGAAAATATTTCGTTCGTGAAATATCCTATCGAACCTGGCACGGTAGTGTGGCTGGGCGGGTCTTCGGGCGGGTAGTAGGCGGCGGGCGGCGGCGGCACCGGCGGCGGCTCCAGCAGCGCGCCCGTCGATTTGTGCGCTTCCACACGCCGCTCGCCTCCGTCCTGCACACACGATAGCACGTCAAAAACCAACCCACACCCTCCTTTAACCCCATAGGAATAAAAGTAGATCGAACGGCTATTTTTACGGGGCTGGCGTTGGCGTACATTCTGTTAAAGATTAGCTCGTTCTATCGCTCTCATTTCAACTGTCATTCGAGAGTGACAGAATGCGTTTAAGGCGTCAATGCTGCTAGCTAAGCTAATTACAATGGATACGAAATAAACATATTACTATAACCGTTCTATTTACTTCCTTTCTCCTATGTTCAACCCCTTAGTTCCCAGACTAGGCTTGCATGCGCGACCCTACCACGCACTTCCCCAAATCACATGCAACAAGACTTGTCGACGAAAACGTAATCGTTCCGCAGCGTAAGCAAAAGAGTTCACGAGAACCTATTTACGGAAGGTATTCAATTAACCTTAATTGTAAAGTGCCGTTTACTGAATAGAAATAAGAAATTAAAATGTGTGGAAGTAACCAAGTCAGCTAATCTATAGTGTTACTGTACACAAAAACATTTATTAGAGTTACAAGTGGACTGCAACGTTTGACCTAACCTTCCTTTTAAAATTCTACATAATTATCAAAAGGTCGAATCTACTGAATTGCAGCTAGCCTCGTGCTAAGTAGGCCGGGGCAAGAATATAAATAGAATAAAACATTATGTAAACAAACCTTTTTTACCAAGATCTCTGTCACATCGGATCATGTAGCATGTTGTAACTCTATACTCAGTAGCAAGCACAATAGAGAACTTTCGATGCAAAAGCTATTCACACATGCATGTACATTTGAAAGATCTTCACATTGACAAGTAGCTTTCATACGACAGCTTAGAATTATTTTAGAATTAACTCAGAAAAGCCAATAGAAAAAATGCTCAAATAACTATTACAACAGAAGTGAAGTGACATGGACGAACAGACGATTTATTGATTTTGGATCAGACAACTGAATTTATATGACAGTGATCCAAAGCCAACAAGAAACGATTCAAGCAAACGCAACCGGTGACTGAGCGAGACAAGACAACGTACAGTTAGCGGATGATGGTGCGAGATATGGACACAGCATGCGACTCACGAGTTCACGATACTGTATTTGATATGTTTTGCTTACGTGCGACGACAGGCTCGGCTCCGAGACCCACTGAAAATTCAACTAGTGTTAGTGCTACTCGGGGTGTCTAAAAAGTGAATTTTGTCACGAAAACACGCCCCATGTCCCATTTTAGTCTGCCAAATTGTAGACACCCAATTAATCACTCTAATCAACCACCAACCCGGTTTTAATCGTTCTATTTTAATTTTATTTACATTATTCACAGTATTGATCGTTCAGTGTTAAATGGATTAAAACTAATATCAAATAAATATTAACGAATTTAAAGTTGAAAATCTTTAATGACGATCGAATAATGACGCGTGCTTTTTATGAGAATGCTTTCAACATTATGTGAATAGTGTAACAAACGAATGGCAATAATAACGAGTAAGTCGTTTTGATCAGTTAGAAAACACGTTTATCATACTGAGATATTGAAAAATAGAATTACCTTGTGGCGAGGTCCGAGGCGTCTGTTAAAATAGTTGGATATGCTCCTCATTATACCTTTCCGCCTTCGACCCCTCGCTAGCTCCGGGTCGGAGAAGGAGGATGTGACCGGGAGCGACATGAGGGGCGGGGCGGGTCGCGGTGGTGGCGCGTAGTATGCGATCGGTGGCGGCGGGGGCGTCGGTGCAGACAACGTCACAGGCGGTGGCGGCACCGGCGGTGGAACCAATGGCGGAACCGACGGCAGAACCGACGGTGGAATCGATGGCGGTACCGAGGGCGGTATCGATGGCGGCACTGAGGATGAAACTGGCGACACCGGGGACAAGCGCGACCGTCGCGTAGACTTTCTGCTAACACGTGGTCCGCTACCCAGTCTCTCTAGAACCAGTCTCCTGACCACCTCAGTCTGTTCCTCTCTTTCTCGTTTTAACTCCTGAACCTTATCGGTCGTATCCCGTAAAGGAGAACGGTGTAATGGTGACATAGAATCGGGACTAAGATTGTTCGTGAGCTCGATGCTCCACGTAGGCGAATTCATACTACGAGAATTTGACCTATTAAAATTTTCACTGGCCGATCGACATATTGCTGGCGAGTAAAGCCTTATTGTAGGTGGTGGAGAAAATGCGAATTTATTTGGGCTATTACAGGATGTACTCTCTCTAGATTTAAATGTTTCAGATGCTAAAGGAGGCGATATATCGTCTATGGATGTTTCACTCTTAGGTTCCCCTTGATCAGGTTTCTTGGTTATTATTTCTATTTCTTGGCTTTCTAACGGTGGTGATATCTCAGATAAACTAAGACCATCAAATGTAATCTGCACAGGAGATACGTCTTCTTTTTTACTGCCCTGATCCCGACTACTACTACTTCTACTTATTTCATCAGTTAGTTCTAATATTGTATCAGTCTTTGAACCTATTTCGTTAGATATTTGATTTGTTTCTTTATCAGTTATAGACAAGTGTGGTGAATGTATTGAATTCGCTTTTGACAGAGACTCTACTTTCGAATCACTTTCTGACTTAGAATTGTCTATATATTCTATTATATCGGATAAATCATTGCTTGCCATATCTTTGACTTCAACGGAGATTCTAGTAGTGGGTTTAAATACTGTTTCTGAAAAGCTTCTCTCTATGAAATTCATTGACCTATCATTGGAATGACAATGCGTGTCATATTCATCATCCACCAACTCCATGTATCCTTCATTGCGAGGAGTAGACGGCGTTTCTATTGAAGGATCCTGATCGCCCTCATCTGCGTATTCAAAGTGATCTGCAGCATTACAATATAACACTGAATCCGTAGGGCTGGTCCGCCCACAAACGTGAGATGATATGGAGGTTATATTTTTTGCATCGTGAACTAATTTGGGGCCTTTCAATGTCCTAGGATTTTTATTTCGACTTTTTTCATCCTTTTCGTCAAAATTACAATCATCTAAAACGGCGCTTTCAGCCGCCCAGTCTGACAATTCAGTTTCTGTTAAAGCTAACGTAGTGGCATCACGACACGACTCTGATGATTCCGATTCGGCTCGTACAACTGTGGGGCCCGTCGCAGTGGCGGTGCCTGACGCTTTTTCGTCGTTGTCTTCTGCACCACTATTGATTAACATTAGACTATCTAATTGTATTAGTTCACCACCTTCATCATGAACCTCGACCCTTGGTACGGGTTTATTTGGACCAGTTTCTGTATGCGACGAATCTTCTTCGGATAACGAGTCTGAATCTATTTCAGGTTCTTTTTTCTCTACCACAGCCGGTTTCTCCCACTCTTGTGCAATAAGTGGCGAGTCAACCTTTGTCAAAAGGTCAACTGGAGCATCGCTGCATAAATTTTTTATTATATCAGGCATAGGTTGAATCCTTTTATTTTCAGAAGATAATTGAAAAGTAACAGCTGGTTTAGTAACCTGAATATTAGTTGGAGATGGAGCAGGATGAAGCATCTTTTGGAATTCCGTTATTGTGGATCGGAAGGCCTCCAGTTTGGTATCCAATTGGGACGTGGAGTCTGATTTTCTAACCGCGGGCGGTGAAGGTTCACCCAATAGATACTTTCTTTTTAATTCAAGTGCCCTTTTAGTCGCTAAGCCGCCGGCTGATCGGGTCCTACTGAGTGGATAATCTTGGGGAGGAGGCGGCGCGGGAGGAGCTTCTGTGACTAAGATTTCCGGCGGAGAGGGCACTGGTGCGCATTCTTCACGAGCAAACTCACTGTCAGTTGACACTTCTGTTGCGGATGATACCTCGTCATCGCTCGATTCACTTTCTTCTTCAGACTCCACCTGTTCAGAACCCGTTTTGGTCAGTACATATTTTTAAAGTTTAACCACATTTCAGTGTTCCCTGTTATTATTTGGGACTAAAATCTATAATTATTTTTACAAAATTATTCACATGATACTTTATACATTATATTGTGCAAAAGTGCTTATTTTTTGGTACTAAAATTTTAAGTATAAAATATACTTTAATCGAAACAGGTATAGTTCTTACACTGGGCTTTTGCGTTGAGTTCTTGATTGTGTGTGTTTATAAGTGCACAGTATGAAAGTGTGCGTGCCTGCCACAACGGACAGTTGTCAGCGCGCGTTCGCTCTTTAGTACGGGGGGCCGAGAGGCTAAATGTGTAGTAGTTATTCGAGCGCCGTTGGGACTTGTATATTTAGAAGATAAGATGATAAAGAGATAAAAGGTAGCCTAAGAGCTACTGAACCATCTGACTAACCTGTTACCCAAAAAGCTAAAAAAATTCAAATGATGTTTTATATCAGCACAACACTATAATTTTAATATGTTATAATTTACATCTGTAAAAAAATTGCAAACCTATTGTGCGGTTGCAATTATGTACCAGATGATAGCAAAGTTGTCATCGGGATGGCAATTCATAACCTGTTCACCACAAGGCTCAAATTTTGAGGGAACATAGGGTGTAAGATATCCCCCGTATCTTAATCTGCGCGCTCGAGTAACTCCAAAAATCCCCTCTTGGGCCAGGACAGGCCCTTATTTACTTATATACATTTTTTGTTATGGAAGTATTACGCAAATATTGGGCATACAGCTGTTGTGGTCATATAATTAAGAACGATTTGAAGTTCTTGAAGTTTTTATTTACACAGAGTCATACACAAAGATGTGTACCTTCTGAGAAACAACTAGTTATGTTATAAAATAGCCACATTAATAGAGCAACGTGGCTTAGGAATAAAGAATGAAATCTGGACCAATTTACAGCATGGAAGCACGCTTTGAAGATTGGCTGTGAAATAAATCCTCACATGAAAGAGTGTTAATTGCATTTTCTGAAATCTATCACTGTTGGAGCAGTAGGGCCCAGCTATGTCGTTGCGTACAGAGGAACGTAGCTGGGCCGCTTTCGTCATCGCTACCACCACTGCCATAGCACGTCGTGGTTTGTCCTGATTGGCGCTCAAGGGCCAATCGGAGCAGCGGGGGCCACTGCCCCACTCACTAGCCCTATACGCCACGTTCTATTAGCAACGTTTTTCCATCACGATTACCTATTTTTCAAAATTTCTAAAATTTGTTAAGTTTATATTATATTCAAATTGTAATTTAAACCACATTATAAAAATTCGAAGAAAAGCGCATTTTTCATTTCACCGTGTGAGGGCATCATCGCAAGGACCCTCATGCGCCCAAACAATCACTAATATTGATATTTAACACTATTTTACGGGGTTTGACCACGGTCGGCGCCATATTGAATAGGCCACTAGTCCATGTCAGATCCCAATTTGAAAAAATCTTCCTGTTCTTATTATATGACCACCACTGTATTCTTTTACTTTCTTTTATCATAGCTTGTGTGCGTTATGTCAATAAGCGTTCAAAGTGATGTTCCACTGGCGTCAACTGCATAATCTGCATATTATTATGTATCCCGAAAACATCTTTTTGCCTCTGTCACACATGTTGCGTATTATGAGCGTGACAAAGATAACTATTGTACTATACTATTTAATTCAAAAAAAAATATCAGACATACTGTATATGGAAGTCGAACACACACGTGACTGACACAGCAGGCACACAGTATTAATACGTATTCAGATTTGTCTCAACCACATCTAAAAACTCATCGCAGGCGGGCAGTGTAAGAGCTATAAAAAGGTCACCACGCCAAAGCCAAGAACATACACCAGGTGTAAAGTCGTGCTTTGCATATGTTACCTCCACACTAACTTACCGTCAACATAAGATGGCTTTTCATAGAAAACAAAACTACATACATAAAGTGACAAAACTTCTAAATTATAATGTGAACATAATATAATTTGTATCTACATACATCTTAAATACATACATATACTGGGTGACTGGCAAGACACTTGACATATTGATTGGGGGCACTCAGTATTCGATTCTCGTTCCAAAAATGAATAGAAAACGCACCCTTAAAATTTCACAGAATTGTCCAAGAAAATGAGAAAATATTTTGATATTGTGTGACATTAAATCGCTCATTCTTTGCAATCGGTAAACCACGCGGTGACTGCGCCGAACGATTATTCTAAATATTGCCTATTAAAGTAGTCGAGAAACATAACAAAAGACACTAATTAAACAAAAGAAACCTCGCGTCGCTCGCCCTCCAAACACAATGACGAGCGACCAGCCAATTTTCTAATATTTAGTTTTGTTTATCGATGCGCGTGCGTCGGCCGCATTTTTTACAATTCGCACAAGTCATTTACGTGTTTTCGTGTGAACAAAAGGACGTTTAAAAGTTTAGTTTTAGAATAAGAAATACTAATACTATTAAGTTAGTGCTAATAACAGCTGTGTGCTTTGTGCAATCTGTTTGTATCGTCAAGCTTCTTTTGGTAGCAGATTACCATAATATTTAGTGACAACCAAAGTTAACGGCAGATGGATGTAAGTACCTTGAACATTTATGTAAATAATGAAAGGAATAATAATAAATTGTAAATGGGTTGATTCACCATGCCTCTATGTCTAAGCATCAAGTAGGTAACTCACGAGTGCGACCATACTGTCGGAGTCCTATCGGATTAATTAAATCATCTTAGTACTTAATAGATTTTTTTGAATGGGTATTTTTTAACGTCACACAAGACCAATTACTTTCTTGTGCCAGAGTATGTCAAGTGTCTTGCCAGTCACCCTGTATAGTTTATAAAGCATACACATATCAAAATAACAAACATAGGAATAACACTTTTTATCATGCAAATGAGAAGGCAGAATAAAAAAATATGTAGATAGTAAAAGTTATAAAACTCATGTTTTTAATAGATGAAGGCACTTTTAAAATTATATTTATCTTTCCTTATGTGTTATTAATTCATTTAAAATAAATCCATCTAATAAGATTGTTAAAACATCTTATCTTTTTGTATCCAAATCAAAAAAATTACCGTAACGAAGTCAGTTTATGAGAAATGTTCACTTAAGTGCGATTCGCATTCAGTAATGTTTTAAAAATTTTACAAATAACAAGTAGTTTAAATAGTTAAAAAAACTGAAATTATGAAAAAAATATGAGATAAAGAAAAATAAATCAAGATCAAGTAAGATTTTAAAGAAAAATACAACATTAGTTAAATGGAAGCGCCATCAATACATTTACCTAACTCACTGTTTTATTTAATATGAAAGAAATTAAAGAAAAATAGAGAATGTTGGCAATTATTCATCACCAGAAAGAACTTTCAATGTACGAAAATAATGTTACGATTATGATTATAATTGCTAATGTCCAAAATTTAATTATGGACATCATATCACATTACTTTCATACAGTTATTTCATCTTGGAGCAAAGGAAAATAAAACAATAAGTTATTGGAGACGGAAGTTAGTGTGGGCCAATACACTCTTACCGCGCCTCCTGCCGCCGCCCCACGGTAAGTTACGCGATGACGTCAGCGCATGCTCATTATTAACTGATATGTTAACAAATCAATGAAATTTACAATGTACTTTGCAATTGAATTTACATTTCTAATTGCATGAAAATATTTTACTATGCTTCACAAGTGATACAATAATACTCTTGAAATCCTTCTTGTGAGGAGCGGACTAGTTCCTTGCATTTTGTGTCGGTTTTTCTATTCAATGGATCGAATACTTGCGAATGAAGCAGTTAAACCCGATATGTTTTTTTACTGAACAAGATTATGAAATCGTATTGTAAATTTAAAGTTAAACGTACATTTAGTAAAGTGAGTAAGATAAACAGTACATTAAACAAAAGTCGGTCTGACTATCCAATTTAAAGCAAGTATTCAGCGAGTAATAAAACAAAACGGGCTTTGTGTGGGACGGCGGTGCGTGCAGGAGGCGTCGGGCGCACCTCCCTACTTCGGCGTCGTGTCGAGGCGGTGGCGTGGGTGTGGTCGGTGGTGGTCGGTGTTAGGCGATGGTGCAGCGCGATACCTCGCTGCTGTCGGTGGGCGGGCGCGCGTCCGCAGGCACCTCGCGACGCCGCGCCTCCCGCGCCGCGCGCATCCGCGAACACGACTCGTTGCCCGACGATTCCGCGCCTAGAATACACGTCGACATCTCATGGTCACTACACACGATTCTACCGTGCCATAGAATAGGCATGATGACAGTAATCAAGTATCGCCAAAATATTTATCTGATCTAATGAAATAGGATTCAAAGATTTTGAAAAATGTATTTATTCTCTTATTAATGTCGAGATTAATAATTTATTTGTTAAAATAAATCTACAAAATACAACAATCCGCCATGATAGCTAAAACACCCATCAGATCGAATTACGTCAAATTACGTCACGTCTTAGTTAACGTCATTTTTTTCGTAAGCATATTATACGCGATCTGTCATTTTTTACTGAGCCGTGGCGCAATGACAGACGCCATGACACGGGCGAGCGTTTTGGAATGAATTTGAAACTTAAAATTTAAATGTACTTTTATTACACAAAAACCTTAATTTTCTACAAAAATATGATATATTTTAGACATAATAGAAACTTCTGAATATCATAGAAGAGTTTTTGAAAATTAGTCATCATGCCTATAAGGAAGTACATAGCACTGCAATAATAACATCATAATATGTATCATGTATAGTTTCCACTGACCATCATCGGAATAGTCGTCGTAGCCGAACGAGTCGTCGGAGAAGTAGAGGTGCGAGTGCGACGGGCGCGGCGCGGCGATGCCCACCGGCTCCGGCGACTGCTCCGCCTCGTTGTCGCTGTCAGCCGCGTCCGTGTACTCCTCGGGGCTGGACTCCTCTTCGTCACTGTCGTGTTACAAACATAACGTTATTTCGAATATTACGCCAGGGACAGGTTCTACCTACTCGCAGTTAGGTAGATATTTTTTTACTGTTTTGATACACAAGGACGTTTTTATATACATTATAAACTTTACATCTTCTTCTGAATGTACCTTGTGACTATATTATGTTAACTATGACTAACCTAAGCCCACCGGCCGCGGATGTCTCCGACGCAAGGAAGTTCCTATCGGTCCACTCATCCTCGTCGATCTCACGGGCTCCGCCGTCCGAAAGCTCAAGGCTGATGCGCTCCGGCGTGGGCGGCGTGGGCTCAACGCGGCTGCCGGCCCCTGCGACATCCGACGTGTCGCGACCGATGCCCGAATGACGTAGACACACCAGCCGGCTGCCGTAGCGCTCCATTGTGTAGTTCCTGCAATACATATTGACAATAATACATAATTGATTATTACGATGATGCCTCCAACGACGAATGCTTTTGATCAAAGACATTAAGTACAGGCTGTTGGCAACAAATGTATGCCTGTTAGTGGATTTTTTAATACTAAGTGAGAAGCGACTGGCAGTAAAACCAGCAATTAGCAAGCGTGGTGGACTACTAAGACGTACAGTCGTACACCAATATGTTTCTCCTGCATCCAACCCAGGTTGTAGTGTTGATCCCGATCGCAACAAATCACTAAAGTGAGGGCTACACTGACCCCGGGCGCAGCACGGCTTTGCAGACGGCGCAGCGGAAGCAGGCGCGGTGTAGGTGAAGCCCGTCCGCCGTCACGCCCTCCGCCGCAAACACGCGCGCACCGCACGCCGCGCACTGCATGCCCGTGGTCGCCGGTCCGCGCCAACTCTTCTTGTACTGAACAATTAAAACAATACAATGCACACACAGACTTTTCTTGTACTTCTCAGGTGACACTAATTAAACACAATGCAGTTAATTTCTCAAAACATTTTGTGGGGCAGTGTGTAAAACAAAACTTATGTGTGATACCGTGAAGCAAATAACGTCAAATAGTGTCTTGTAATTATGGAAATAAATAATAAGATTACCTCTTCCTTCGGCTGAGCTTTAGCGAGTTCAGGTTCTTCCTTTTTAACGAATTTCGTCGCTAAGTTGGCAACCTGTGAAATGATTCATTATATGATTCAAATGTTCGAAGTCGAATAACTTAAACAAAAATCAAAATTACTTAAAGTATTGATATACCTTTTTAGTGCCGTGATCTGGTCTTCCAGAGTCTCTCAACTTCTGGTCGAGTTTGTGGAGGGTTTCATCGATTTCACCCCACTTTTCCTCCGCGCCTTCACCTTCTTTAAGCTTACGTTGGCGACCCAAAAACTATGGAAACGAAGTCAAAACAATTGATAAAACAAGCATACAAAAGTAGAAGACACTTTTAATTTCTTTTACATTGATTATTGTGTGTCTCGGAGGAAAGCTAGGCTAGAACTAGGACTATGACCACACAGTATTGGATGTTAACTGTTTAGACAGATTCCGTTCAGAGCGATTTACCGACTGTTATCAATCGATAATAATCGGAAGCGACAGCTTAACGTGTTCTCTGAAGCACTACTTCAGAACACTGTATTTACTACAGAACTTAATGTTTAAATAGTGAACCATATAATATGTACCTGTTCTCTGTCCCATTTGGGCACTTTCTCGGCAGTCTTCGGCTCGGGCCTGCCGAGTCTGTTCTCCATTATCTTCCGTTCAATTTCCTTAACGTTCCAGTCGTCACGCTCTATCTTGCCGACGGAGCGCATGAGGTCCTTGGGTTTGGAGGCGCGGGGCGCGGCGGAGGAAGCGTTGGTGTTGGAGAGCTCCGCGGCGAGGCGAGCTACGCGGGCGCCGCCGCCCACCGCCCGGGCCCCACCACCCACTGCACGGCCCTCCTCCTGTCATTATATATTACATTAAATGACGAATTATAGACAGACAATCAGTAAACATGTCAGCAAATTCCGTCTTAAAACTCTTACATTACTTCCGCAAAATATAATAACTACCTACTTACACGTTAGTGATGTGCGACACTTTAAAACGTTATAGATGATATTTTGTATATATATTGTGTATTTGGTAAAATTAAATATTACATTATGTATAGTACCCGCTAGAAATTATTTCATGATTGCGTGCTATATTATTTACAGTCTGGTACATGTCACTGCATAAAATAAACAACTATAGACTACCCTATACTTATTTTTTAAATCTATTCAACTATTACCATATAGGGTTGATTTGTTTTATCGTTATGATGTCGGAAACCAGTCAGCAATAATAAAACATCAATATATTAGTAGACATGTTCATGTTAATATTACAGTCAAGATGACGAACACAGATTGTTTTCTAGCACTCAGTGAGTTAAATCATGCACACACCAACACACTTTGTCTTGCTGAAAAATGTTAGCATTTGAGAATTAGCTTTTAATGAATAGTTAAATTATGCTAATGTTGGAGCACTCTTGCCCAGAAAAGCTTAAAAGGCTTGTCTCTAAACTCAGAGAGCACAGAGAGACACGTATTGTTTTCTGCGAGCTAATGCTATGTAGGTATGGATTGAGCCTACCGCTTGTCCGATGATAAAATATGGCCTGATATAAGCTATATTTATATAATAAGCTATATTTGGTATGTAAATATGACAATAATAGGGAATTTCTGATTAGAGGGGTGCAGATACGTTGTTTTGATATCAATCTTATAATAACATTGTTGAAACTAACTAAAATAAATGGTCTCATAAATATTGTTAAAAAAGAACACCCTAAAAAATTCTGAAAAATATTCCAAATATGCTTCAACCAAGAGAGATTGAGAACGTTAGTCTCACCATGCAACACACAACGCCACACGAATCTCACATAGTGTTGCAATTTCTTCTCCAGTTTCTTCACACGCTCGTCAAATTGGGGCGCGCTCGCTCTGTACTGCTGGAGCCCGTAGTCGTTCTCCAAATCCGTCGCGGTGGAAAAGTCCAGTCGAGGCTCGGTTGCCAACATTTGTAAACTTTTCTCGAAGCGCTGTCGCATAATTTCTCGAGCCGCCTTGCGCCTACCACCGCTCTTCTTAGCTTCGGCACTTTTCTTTTGCATTAAATCCGACACCCTTTGCATTCGGAAGGCCATTTCTCCAGAATTTCGCCTTTGCGTCGAAGGCTCCGGACTCTGTCGCGGTTTATTCCCTTCAATGAGATCGACCACCCGTTGTTTCCGCATTGCCATTTCAGGCGTGCCGATCGATTCTAATCTTTGTTTCGATCTGTCGGGACTAGGAGTATCGCAGCGCTTTCCTTCTATTATTTCCGCCATTCTTTGCCGACGACGTGCCATTTCCGGTGTACCTATCGTCCCGGAACAGACGGACCGAGATTCTGGACTAGGTGTGTGCCTTCTTTTGTGCCCCTCGAAAATAAGTGTTATACGTCTCGTGTTAGGTGCCATTTCCGCCGATCCCATTGAACTTGAACGTCCATACGGCAAAGGCAATTCGGGGCTTTGCGAGTTTCTGGACCTATTATTTGCTATAACTTCAGATAATCTTCTCGTATGAAGCATTGGCCGTTCAAGAGAAGGCGATCGAGTTACCGTGGTTCTTTTCAATTTTTCTATGGACGGTGAACGAGAATGCTCAGATTTCTTTTGTGACTGTGACTCCGTGACTGTATTACCAACCAATGTGGTGTCGGTATCGGCAGAGTCGTCTTGAAAAATGTCCGAGAAATCGGGAACCCTAATTGAATCAGCATCTAAGCCCTTCAACCTTCGGGGTGGTTTGACAGGTTTATTATTGCCAGCAGTATCTTGAAAGTAGTGTGCTAAGCTTGTAGGTTGCTTGACTTCCTTAGACTTGACTCTAGTTTTTGTAGTTCCTTGTAGTAATTGTGCTAGTGAGTTCCTTACCATTTTAGGATCAGGGGATTCCTCTGGATCTAATAATGCTAAAATTTGTTCTTGCAATTCCATCTGCTTATCGTTATGCTTCTCATTATTTGCGATTGCATCATGACCTTCAATAAGTTTTGCTAATTGTGTGATATCGTTAAGATCTAACTTTCCAATCTTTTTTCGTATAAACTCAGCTGGATCGTTACTTACTTGTGGGGTGCGAACGTGTCGTCGTTTCTTTTTGTAGCTCGAATGTGACTTGTCAGTATCTGCAGCATCTGCAAAGATATTAGAAAGGCATTCATAATATTTTCATGCATGTATATTTAAAAATAAATTCCGCAACGATTTTATTTACAAAAGAAAAAAATGTTTAATAATGCCACTGAACAACTTACTAGAATAGGCAGACACAGAGTGTTCTGGTAGATTTCGTGAATGTTTTTCTTTTTGTTGCGTTTGTTTAATCTGCAAAAATGATGACTAACATTATTGATTATCTCTTTTTGATAATATAAATTCAATTGAAATATAATACAAATTACCTGATCGAACATATCACTTTGGTGGTGCACATGGGGTACTTCGCCTTTGAATGCGTTGTACACTCTAGCCAAGTATGAACGCAACTTCGCGTCGGGTACGTCTCGCAGCGATCCACTTGTAGAAGGCGGAGCAATACCTGTTTAGAAATAGAATTGTTTTATTTTCTTTTATTGATATATCGATAATTTGGTCGAATAGGCGACCCGAAATCACTGACTAGAACCAGACAGACACCGTTCTTTAAGATAACGTTTTATCACATGCCGGCGAGCGTTATTTTAATTTTTGTTTGGATAGTGTCTGGGTTTCTTTCCAGACTAGATGTGCCGTTGCCACACATCACAGTGAATATCTTCGTGCGCGTCTTCCTGACCTACCCCAATGACGGTCTTTACTGCTAAGTCGTTCAACGACACAATCGGTCACTCGACACTCACTTTGGTGGAATGGTCACTTTCTTATGTATTTAAATCACTGTCAATGTTAAGGGATCTCACCGAAGTCATGGTGCAACACTTGGTAGACGGCGCGGGGCGGCGCGGCGGGCGGCAGCAGGTCGGGCCGGTAGCGACGCAGCAGCGCGGCGAGCGCGGGCGCGTCTGCCGCGGCACGCAGCCCGTCCTCCGCCGCGCCCGCCCACGCCACCAGCGCCTCCTCCGACACCTCGGGCTCTGCATATAAACAATGTTTTAGGATGTACTATCGGTACTCGTCCAATCAGCAATCTAGGGAAACCATATTTTTAAAAATAGAAAGTTCTATGGCATAGCAAATACAGTTTTTTTTATTATGCACTTTTATTGATTTAAATCTTCATTATCTTTTCCAAATTTAGCCTTTATTATCATTTCTTTAACTTCAACTTGTCATTGGCTGAACAATATTTAATCTGTGGGCTGAACGTGAATGCGCCATCGCCGTAACCAGAAGAAAAAGAATAAATAAATGTAATTTTTGTGTATCGTAAACGTAAACGTATGATTGTGTGCTTGCTGTGTTTTTTCGTTAATTTAATGTATTCCCAATGCATTTTACTTAATTTTATGGACCGTCTGCACTAAAACACATCAATATCTACCAAACAAAACAAAAATGAAGAAAATCTGATCAGTAACGAAAGAGAAAATTGTTCTGAACTGATTCGCCTTCGCCTATTTATATAATATGATACAAGCATTCGCTTTGTTCGCCCCTCAGACAAAACGTAGACTGGGAGAAACAAGCGGGCGGAAAAAAACTCCCGGCACTCTTTTAAAGTATGAATTATTCTTTGGTGCAGTATGACTAGGCCCAATAAAGGAACACACATGACAGCCATCGTGCGGATCAATGTCGCTCCATTGCCATCCACTAACAAATATAAATATTAATACATTGTGTACAGAAACAGCCTAGTGAAGTCATTCAATGCCACGCTTTGTTATCGTCTGAATAGTCCTTAGTTTCATAATAGGCCTTTCGGCACAGGACTGTTGCAGTGGAGGTCCCTGAGCCCACCTCTAAACTTTAAGAAAGCCACCAACATTGTTTTGGAAAACAAAAATCCCACTCATCTTTATAGAAGGAGATAATTAGTAGGATATTCTACTCATAAATCATGTTTTGGTTGGATTGGTTGTGGGTACCACTTAAGATCAGGTGGCCTATTATTCACTCGCTAATCTCCAACTATACAAAACTGCAGATGGGGCTCAGGACCGCGGTCATGATATCCAAATAATAGACAATTAATAACCTCGACGTCTTTTCTTAGCCGTGGTAGGAGCGTCGAGCGGCAACGGCTCGTCGGAGTCGTAGAATGACGTGACGCGGTGCGGCGTGACGGCGGTACGGTTCAGATTAGGGTACCTGGTGCCCGGGTCTAACGTGTACGCACCAAAGTCTCTGTGAAGATTCTCTGGAGTCGTTTGAGCTGGAAACGAAAGTCAGTCTCAGTATTTTTCCGTACATAAACACATATTTAAAAAATAAATTTATCAGAAGTTAATTTAACTAAAAAAAACTCGCATTGTTTTTCTTCTTTGTAAACGGAACCACAAAACAGTATACTATAGAGCGTCTTAATACAAATCCAAACAGCACAGACAGGGTCAGGTTAAGTTGATTAGTTTCAGTGTATCATTATAGTTGCCGTCACGAGTGGTGAGCAGAACTTTCATTTGACATTGACTGCGCTGCGGTGCCACGATTGGTTCGACAAACGTCAGTTCGTCAGTGTGCGTCGTCTATTGGTCCAGCACGTTTTTTCGGCTGCTGTAGATTGGCCGAAAGTATACAATATCCCTACCACTGATAATCTGTGCCCACGACTCATGACGGTTACTATATCCTTGATGATTTTAAGTTTTTTTTTTAATAAGTTATTTGACTTTTTTGGGATTTTTCGTTATGTCTTAATTGATTCACATACCCAATAGGCGATATATGGACTCTCTCTCGGCAATGACCTCTAGCGGATGGGGCGAGGGCGTGTGTCCCCAAGCGCGGACGGCCCACGCCGCGTCCAGGGCAGAAAGGAATCCTCGGGCACACCCCGAACCCGTCGGCCAAAATGGTTCCAGTAAACTATCACCCACAAGCTGGCAGAGCAACTTTCGACCGTGACGCTCGTACACCTGCCAATCAGTTATGAGATTATAGTAACAGCTAAACTGAACATGCATTATAGATGTAACATTATATATGTACCTAACAGTATGGTTACATATACCTGTAACCATACTCAGTGTGTCACAAGTATAGCGGTAGCGAGGACACTGCTGAAGTTACATAACAATTACTAATCACATTATTTGATTGGTAATTCAAAGACAGAAAAAAATGCATAAGACATTTCTGTGATCTACATTCTCACGCATAGCCCCACTGCTTGCATAGCCTCAAGTAAATTAAACTGTCTTTCAGAGCTTCAGAGACACATTAGGCTACGAATTCTCATAACAGTCTCAGTTCTAAAACTTCCAACATTCGGCTTGTATTTGAATTAGTGCACTGGAAAAGCGAGATCATATTCCATGATTAAAATCTTCCCTAGTTGTGAAATAACACTCAACCCTGCAGTGGGAAATAGAAAAAACACTGCTACAGCTAGCATAGCTAAATGATAGTATATCATACGAGTACCATGCTGGCGTTCTCAGCGGCGTACATGGATGTGAAATCGAAAAGCGCCACATCGGGCTCGCCATAGTGATTGAGAGCGAAGTCACGCAGCGGCAACCTCCCGTCGGTGGAGAACCGGGCCGCCTCTTGCGCGTACCGCATCAGCGCCGCACGGTCCACGTTCTCTACGCTAAGCAATCGCGATACCTCCGCAAAATCCTGTATGGATGATGTTAATATCATATAGATTTTTTTTAACCACCAATGTTTAACCGTACATACAAAATACGTTGTGAATTGAGTACTTACATTCAGCAATACTCCTTTATCCAAAAGACTATGTTTTTTCGCTGTCATTACAAAGTAATGCGTATCGTCCTTGTAATATACAATGTTTTCGAGATCAATACCAGTCACTTCGTACAATTCTTTGAAAAATTTCTGATTAAATATAAATGCCACTCCACTTATCTCTGGCACCTAAAACAAAAAAAAAACTTCAATAGAAGATAATTGTTAAAGTTCTGTCTGTAACCCATTAATCTAGCCTTAGCTCAGCACGCTGGCCTATAAGGTTGATGGACCGTTTAAGTGTACATAATGGAAATACTACGATAACAAACAAAACTAAAAAAAAATATTTTAAAAAATTAAACCGACTTCGATACAGTTCTAAGTATAAAACTTATGACGCGTCCTATTTAACATGTCGGTTGATAAAGTTGGACCTCTAAACTCACCGAGGCCTCCTGTTCCGTGTGTCGGTTGATGAAGTTAGCGGTGATGGCCATGGCTAGCTTCCCTCGGAACTCCTTGCGTTTGAAGCCGTGCAGCGTGTTGCGCTTGCCGTCCGCGCCGACGAGCGCGTCGAATTCGTATTGCGCCACCGGGTGGTCCGGGGGATCTACGCGCGCGCGCCAGCCTAGAGCTGTTGACATTCATTATGGTTTTTTGACGAATTATTGTGGTTACCTTATGTCTATTATGGCTTTGATTGCCAAACGTTATTTACATACTTTCAGACTTTGCTGTCACTGTAGGTTCCAACAACTCCTCGAAACTGACGCCTTCGTGAAATTCTACGCCCAGTAATAGCGCCACCTGGAACAAGAAAACATACAAATAAGAACCCTCTTAGAACCCTCCCTCAAAGGATCCTCAACCCTCAAAGGATACACTATTAGAGAACCACTAGGGTTCACCAAGAGTATTTTCCACCGCCCTAAAAAACACCGTGAGACCGAATGTTCTTGGCGACTTATGTTATTTGACGCGACTGTTTTAGTTTTTATGTATAGCAATGTATAAATCTACTTTAGATGTAAATTCTATCCTCTTTACGGGTGAATGTGTTGTGTGTGTTGTCAGTTTCCACTGAACTTTACTGTAACTTAAATATTGAATTATCAATGTGTATGTAACATACGTTTTGTGTAAGCGCTAAATTCTTTATATTGCAGATTAGTAGGCAATAATAGTTATAATGTCAGCGTGATATGTAGCGAATATTTATCTTGCAAGGACATGTCATTGACATCGTAATAGTGAAAAATGTTACTATTGCTGTGTCAAGCTATCTAATGCCCTCATATTTTATCTTCTTGTATTCTTGAGGAATGCCATTACCAATATAATATGACCTAGCTAGTTTCATTATCTGTTTTTATAAAATTCTTCAAATATTTATTAAAATAAAATTTGTATAATATTCAATTAATTTAGTATTTTCTAAGTGTGCAACTTCATTAATTTTCAACGAAATTAGCTTTGTTAGCAACTATTGTTTACTTAGATAACACAAAAAGGATTAAAAAAAAACAAATGAAATACATCGCATGCGTAACTATGCGGGTAATAACATTTTTCAACCTCTTACGTTCGCATACATACAGGACATGTTTAATGAGCATGTCGAACAGAAGCATATTAATACGCCTCGTTAATTAGTTCACTCTTCCTAGGAAAAATAACAATTGCTTTCGTAAATATTTGCCATATTTACAAAAACAACTTCATCACTTTCTATAAACAGAAAAACTATTTCCTTTGAACGCGCTAATCTCAGGAACTACTGGATCGATTTCAAAAATTCTTTCACCAATGGATAGCTCAGATATCCCTAAGTGCTGTAGGCTATGTATATACCACGGGCGAAGCCGAGGCGGACCACTAGTACATTAATAAAGATAGTTCGTCGGAGTCTCTTGATTACAAGTATTTCTTTTAAAAAGGTGTAAAATATGCACCTTTTCAAAACAAGGGACTAGTGATTACTCTGGTGTTGCTTGTATCCTGAGGCGACTGACACTATCTTTTATAGACTTGAGATCAAGTTAAAAAGCAAACAAATGCACAATTTACCTTTAAAAGGATGCACTGCAACTGACGTATACTGATGTGATCTATGGAACCGGCGCAAAATTTTCCGAAAAACTTTTTCGCACCAAGCGCTCTCAAGTCTTGGATGACAAAGGGCCACAGATGTAATACGTTGTTACGAGATATTCGGTCGCGTTTCTCAATCACCACCTGAAAAATAAAAAGTTTCATTAGTGGCTACTCAATGTTTTACTTTGAGGGTCTTGAAATAAAAAGATATAAAAATGGCATTTACTCGTAGTGTAGTAGTAGACCTTGTGGCTAGTAACGGCGGGTTTCAATAACTGATCTGCCAAAATGGATTGCGATTGATACTGTTTGGTTGCCAAGACTATATAAAATATCTTTGAAATAACAGATGTTGTGTGGCAACCAAACATCAAACCCCAAAGATTGATAGCTGAAACCTGCCATTTGTGATTCAATTACAGGGCTGAGTGGGAGATAACTATTGACATATTTCTTTAATCTAAGGCCTCCTAATTCCTGAATAGTGTCAGCGTAATTAACAATGTTACAAGCTGGCAGTATTTTGAATCTGCTTGCTGATAGACGACCGTCTACGAGCTGTAGTGCCCACTAAACATCAGATGACCTACACGCTCGATTGTCACCTCGAAAGTAAAAGCAAAGTTTAGTACCGATACTTTCTTACAAAAGCATTGTTTTAAGGTGCATTTGTTATCAGTTTATTTCGTTATGCAAATAGATAGTGAGATAAGGATTGCCTCTTATGAATGCACAGTTCTCCAACTGCACAGGATTTGTATCACTACGCGCAATAATAACTGAGGACTTCATGTGTGTCTACAAAATTTATGACGATATTTATTTTTGGTCTGTGCGTCAGAATTGCACAAATCACTCATAGAGCTCAGATCTTAGGGTAAAGATTAGAGGAAGTCAGTTTTTCCTCGACCCGAGCAGGAACATAGTCAAGGAGTAACCAATTTCCAAGTACCACACAGCCTGTTCAGTATTTACCTACATAGAGGTCGTAGCGTCAGCATTATAATAAGCCCTTGAGGGTATTCGAGTGTGTGAAGTTATGACGCGTAACGTACCACTTTAGCACCGAGCAGCTGGCACTCGATGGCCGCACGCATGCCGCACGGGCCGGCGCCGATGATGAGCACCTTGTTCTGCGCACACGCCCGCCCCTTGGCGTACACCTTGTGATTCGCGCGCGCGTCGAACTTCTTGAACAAGGCCTGCGCCTTCCATGAGCTCGCGAGTTTCGCCTGGAAGGAACAAAATGCATCCATCGGTTGCGTTCTCACCAGAAAAGTAATTCAATGTTCTTGTATTATTATTATTTAACGTGGTCCCTGAAACATAATTATGGAATAAATTGGATCATGTTGCGTACCTTAAAAAGATTAATATAAATTAAGGAACGTACCTAACTACTTATACAAAGGTGTAAAAATTCTAAAACAAAAATATTTAATCGTTACTTTTAATATTACCTAAATATAATTTCTTTGAAAATACGGTGTTTTTGGAGGTTAAACCACTGCAGAAACTTAAGACTTTGGAATTTGTTTTGGTATTGAAGCTTTAAACCCAAGTAATTAAAATAATGAACAGATGGTAAAAATATTTAGTATTGAAGCTTTAAAACTCAAGTAATTAAAATAATGAACACTAGGATAGAACTATAAACGAAACAACTTATTAAACATTCAAATGAGAAGAATATTATTTAGGTACGTCATACATATACTCGCGTGTGTATATTCTTTCGACAAAATAATTACGTAAAAGCACTCGTTATATTTATGCAGTAAAGAGAATTGTGTATTGCTGATTATTTATGATAAGCCTGTAGTGATTACGATAAAATTACGATTACATAGCACTACATTAAAAGATTAACTTCTAGAAAAATTTTAGAAAGTCCTTTTTTTTAAATATATTTAACATAAAACTCCAGTAACAACGATAATTTGGTTTAAAACCTTTTCTCAACAAATGGGTAAATAGATCAATTCTGTGGATCATTGCTTTGCTTGAGACCTACCCTTGTAGACTACAAGCCCATGGAAAAAAATAACCTGTGAAATGAACCAACGTGAACAACGCTTAGAAGGCTGTTACTTGTACCTGGGAAATATAGTAACAGCCCTCTAAGCGTTATTCACGTTGGTTCATTTCACAGGTTAATTTTTTCCGTGGGCTTGTAGTCTATTGAAGTATGTATACCCGTCGTAGGCTTCGAATGAATCTGTTCATGTAATAATTTAAACCGATCTTTACTTAGTACATTCGCTTGATTTCAATTTAGTCGTCATAACACCAATTCAGCAGCAACTTGAATTACTACCTTTTCTTCGTGTTACACCATCTAATATCACCATGCAGCATCTAAAAATAACGGTGTAAATACTGCCACTTTTGGCCACATTTATTTGAAACCTAAATAAGACATTAAGCAAGCATTTTATTCAATGAGCGAGTAATAGAATTAACTAAGGGTAAATTACCAGCAATTAATAAGTAGGTAATTCCCAGCTGCACAAAGCTTACGATATGATTAATACCACTATCAGAATACAATAATTAAATTTGACTAGAATAATACAGAGGTAACGGCGATACGCAGCGAAAGCATTTTCATTACATAAATATGCAAGTATGCGGAGTTATAAACAGTCAGGTATTAATGACATCAATAAATTCAACTTGTAAAGGTATTTAGTTTTTACATTTCACTTTCATTTTTATCTGTCATTTACGAAATTACGAGTCTACAGATGTTACTCACAATCGGTATTTTAAATTTCAAAAGTTGTACGTAGGCATGTGCTCGTTGCGGCACGGCTACATATTTTAAGGGCGAGTGGTAAATAGCGCTATAGCCTGTACTCGTGAAACATCCGCTCAATCCTCAATGGCAATCTGCCAAATAAATGCAAATCAAATAGATAATAATGTAAGTCGCACAGCACCTATTTACGCTTTGCCGACCGGACGTGTGTGCAGATCGATCGCATTATATTTTTCTACACACAAGACTGTGAGACTTTCTATTTTAGTGCGGTGCGTTAAATTAATCAATTCAGATATCATTCGCCACTTGTCATCAACAGTAACTGATGAAAGAGGCATCCGCTTATAATTATAATAAATTATTGTACATGGACACAGAATTACGTTCGTACAAGAGTTTTAAAATAACAACTTAAATAATTAATGGGATTGCATAAAAATTATATTTACCTGATAAAAATTTTATTAGAAAATTCTCACTTTCTAAGATGTACCACCAACAGTTTTATTGCCTGTATGTTTAAGAGTAGGTACATGGAGTAGAATGAGTTAGATAAAAATCTCTGAGACGGAAATTAGTTAATCATAATTATCGCAAATTTATACAGCGAAGCTAGAAATAACACCAAGAAAATTACTTTATAATTTGTATAATGAAATCTTGTTTCATCTTTTCCATTCATTTTGAGATCTGAGTTTTTATGAGTGTGCAATTTTTATTTTGACATTATCTTATTAAAGGACCAATTAACTTCTGTACTTGTCTGACATGAGAAGAGATTATAGTTTAAACTATGCTACAAGACGCCGGATTAGTGCGTGTTGACAGGATATTTATAAAACCCATCATGGTATATTTAAAATAGTTTCTTGAATTTCTATTTTTACGGATTACAGAAACACAACGAAGAAATCAAGTAACACAGAATGATTTCGGGGGTCCCCTTACGCATCAAGCATATCTTTGTAAATCATAACCATCTCGATTTAGTTGCAATTATGAAAAATATATATGTTTTCGCATTGCATTAATACGCTGAGTTAAAATATCTATACTTGCGATGTTCCGTCCGACCCGTGTCGTCCACGGTACAATCAACCCTGGAGGGTTATTAATTGTCACAGGATATTTAACGTAACGTGCAAGGTTCGCATACCATAAAGAGAATCCCCTTATTTATAATCAATTTTTTTCACTTGTCCAATTTGGTAAACAATCTTAGCCTGTCTTTATATTTCAATTTGCGATTAAAAAATAATGCAGACACAAAATTATAAAAATTTAAAAACAAATTGTCATTTATTACAGAAAGAGATTTATAAAAACTATAATTTATTTTTTAAAGCAATTTTAAACTTTTTTTCAATAAAAAAATTAAATTAAAAATTAAAAAAAGCCCTAACACAATAACCTGAGTTCCCTTTAAAAAGTAAAAAATAATGAAAGAAACTCAATCTTAAAGTATTTACGAGTAAGTATTAATAATTCTAAAAAAATACATCGCGTTGCGGTACCGCTCTCACTTATTCGTCTATGTTGCTTAGTTAGGTTTGGTTAGTTTAGACTATCGTATGTAATTGAATTGTTAGGTTTGGAGCGGTCCCCCAAAAAGAAGTGCCAAGATTGTTTACCAAATAAGACAAGAGAATAAAAATGAAATATCCTACGTATAGCGTAGGATATTTTAGGAGGAGTGGGGATTGAGCTGAATCTCAACGAAACTCAAGTTAGAGAGCAGCGAGTTCTCAACGAACTATTATGTACACAGGTCACCTGTGTCACAGGTATACCTGCAATGGTCGTTTCTTCATGAGATATACACTTACACAGATTTTAATACCACTCTGAAATCCAATTCGCAGTAGCTTTCGCGGTGCGAGGTAAATATTAATTCCATGCAGAATTCATGCTCGTTCCAGTTAATAGAAAATTACAGACAAAGTATAGTGAGCCTGGAATTGACGTGAATCATCTTACATTTGAAGCGCCCGTGAACAGTCCCGCTGGTGGTGCAGATCACAAGTAATCAAGAAGAAAGCAACGTCAGGCACAGCAGTCAGTGTTTGGACGTGCGCTGGAGGTGAGTTACACATTGTGAAGTACAAGTCTGACCCGGTTATGATTGATGAGCCTCTTAGTCGCCTCCTCTTGTTGTCTTATGGAGAATTTTTATTATTTTCCATTAAAGCATAAATGTCACGCGACACACAGGCGGATTTAAAGAACTTTTTACAGCAAAGTAGAACCAGATTACAATTAATGTATTTATCATGCTAGGAACTTCCCCATTATATACTTAAGACTTCCTCGGTGCACTTCACTCGCATCAATACAAACCTTTAACAAAAATTCTACATCATGGCATAATATAGGCGTATTGTATACCTTTAATTTTGGGTAGAAATCTGGCAGTCTGTTTGGCCTCAGTGTCAGAGTGTTGCAGATCTCGCGATGCAGGGCGAGGATCTGCTTCATGGTGCCAGCCGAGCAGAAGTGGTCGAACATTTCGGCGGCGAGCGCGCACTCCGGCGGAGTGGCCTCCACGCGCCCACCTCGGTTCATTTTGGAGGCTAAAAACAAATATTAACTTCAAAAAACACTTCTCATGCAATACTAACTACGACGTTTATATGCAGAAAGCGTGCTCGAATTAGTATATCTCACTAACACGAATAATGTGCACACGGGCTTTATTACTGACCGTGAAACGTTCACTTTCAAATAATCTCCCAAAAAGACCCAGTGGGCGGGTCTAGAAATGCACATAGTCCACTTGGTAAGTAGTTCGTGCTGTATTTCAATTACCAAAAGTTAGTAAACGAGACAGCACGCGTAAAACATACTTGGGAATTATAATGCTAAAAAATCACTTGTGATCATTTTATCCAGCGTTTTCATAACAACTGCTAATAAAACCTGCATTCATATTAACTTCAAGTTCACTTCACTAGAAACGGGATTATAAAATGACAATGAAAGACATGTCAAGTAACGAGCAGCAGTATCGTGGACAGTAATGATCTCAGCCAGATAACAAGAGCTCCGGAAACCTTAATTGAAACAATACGAGTCTTTGCAATGACCGCTGACGCACCTACTGGATGGTATAGTATGCGTCCATCACAATTCACAATGTCAAAGTAGTTCCACTCGCGTGGGAAATACAACACATGCCATACATATTATATGTATGGCATGTATCTGCTTTAAAATATAAAAATGTAATTAGGTTTCTAATCGATGATTCACACGTTTCCCAGTACTACACTAATATTGTAATAACATATGGTTTCATATTATTGTATTTAATCGTTCTTTACGGATTGTGATCGTTCTTTTTTTGTTTGTTTGCTTTTTTCAATTTAGGGAATGGTAAAAGTTTCATCAAAATCGGTTCAGGAGTTTCCAGGATAATTGGACTTAAAAGTAAAAATTTTATATTCAACGGTTACTTTTTCAAATTTATAAATGTCATATTTTTTCTTAGTATCATATTATATTATATAATAAAGCGGTCCGCGCGCCTCGCTTCAGTCAGTTGCCTGCCAGGCGTAATCGACGTAGAACCTGTGTCGCTTTGCCTCTTCGCTGCGTTTCCCCCCCGCTAGCGATCGTATTGTTTTATTACGTACACAGAACAAATAAAACAGTACGCACATTGGAAGTCATATTACAACACAGTGTGACCTAAACCCGCAGTTTACGCACGCTTTATCATGATTCATAGTCCGAGAGTTGGTAGACATTTTTCGAGAAGTGTTCGATCATAGTCCGAGAGCTGGTAGGCATTTTTCGAGAAGTCATTGATCATGGTCCAAGAGCTGGTTGACATTTTTCAAGAAGTGTTCGATCATAGTCCAAGAGTTGGTGAAATTTCGATTAAAATACACTTTCAAAATAGTAGTGTAAACGAGCGGGGGGGGGGGGGGCGGCGCCAACCCCCTGCTCCCCCCATTCTCGCTCGCTCCAGTCCTGGGCGGGTTTATTTCACACTTGCTATAATAGTATTATATTTTTTTCTTTTAAATTACACTTTCAAAATAGTAATGTGAAACCCCCCTACAACCCCCATGCTCCAGCCCGGGGCGGGTTTATGTCACACTTGTTATAAAATAGTATACGATACTTGTGACCGAAGTTGTCTATTAGTATTAGTATTTGTATATAATTGTTGCTGCATTTAAAAAAATATATATTATTCCTCTACTTTTTTATTTATCTTCACTAAAATTATTACTATAAGTAGAAAGTAAGCAATAATAATAATATATAAGAATTTTGAACTATAATAATACGTATACTAGTTACATTGAAACAAATTATTATGATGGCTAAATGTAGATTGTGTGATATTTAGACTAGATAACCTAATTGTTTTTCTAAGCGGTAATTCATAACTACATCTTTTTTTTTGGTTTTATTCCCCATTTTATATCGAGTTTCTTATATATCCAACTGAGGTGATGCACTGTCAAAATTAGATAAGTAACATAAATACGCTTCGAAGTATTTAAAATAAAATAATCCAATCGATTTGACCTCACTCAAATCAAAATCACATTTTGCGTTTTATATAACTGTGCCTTCAGTATCGAAAAACTAACCAAAAAATGTTCATAGATTATGTAATTGTGAAACAAACTAAAATAACGTAAAACATAGTACAGTTGCACTACTGTTAGAATTTTACTGGAACGCTCGCGCATCCCGGTGACTGCGGCGCGGGGTCAGAGTGTTTATTTGATCTATGCGAATCAGCGCGGCGCCACGCGGGGAGTAAGGTAGCGCTAAATACCTGCTGCTGCTGCTTGACAATCCTAGCCTTAAAACAGAGCTGTTTATGACAAGTATGCGATCAAACAGGTATCCGATTATCCTGTAGACTGGTATACCTAAAATAATATACGTAGGTACTTAATCTGGCCATAAATATTGACACTGTTACAAACATTGTTACAAAAAAAAACAAATTATTTTGTGATCTCCATTGGCTGCAATACAGTCCTTTAAACGTTGAGGCCAGTTATCAATAGCAGTACGTACTCTTTTCATGGGAAATTTCTTCTCTGCCAATCGTTTGGACTGTTTTAGGGACTCCAAATTATCGTGGCGTTTAAAACAAGCCTTTTTTTATCCAAAATTGGGCGGATCGAGCTTTATGACCCGGCGCGCGGCGCCGAGTCTTGCTGATAGGATCATTCATGGTTATTGAACATGGTGTTGTTAGGGCTTAACTGCCTTCTCAAGTATCATATCTTGATGTTTTGATACCACCAAATAAAGATAAGAAAGGTTACCTACTCAGTGAGAGTATAGCATTATATTTGTACAAGATTTTTTAAAATCGATCGAATAATTTTAGAACCTACCGGAGGCATGAAACAAAAATCTAATAATATTAATAAATTGTTTAATAATTTTAATGATCTTTTAGATTTTAATTAAATATTTCTTGCATTCGAATGAAAATGTTTACGAGACTGAAAAGTGGACTGTCTTACACAATGTTTGTGTAAGACATGTACACCTCACCTATAAGGTGAGGGATATTACTGGGACAGAAATTACCCCAACATTTAGACGCATTCCTTCGAGCATGATGCGGAACACCGATCATATACACTGGTAAATTGCACAACCTGTTTAACCCACAGCTCCGCATGTAAATGCCTATTTACCAAAACTAATACAATACAATAACCTTGTAACTGTACCTTATGGTACCTGTCCAATGGGATGACTGTTCAATCCTATGGATGTTCCAAAAACAAAAAATTTGATTCAGCAGACTTTCGCGCAAGTACCTACTACCATTATATCACACATTTTCTACGATTACTGACGCGTATTTGATATCAAATAATTATTTAACTGGGCCAGTTGACACCACCCTTGGGAACCCTGATAAGCCGCTTTACACACACTAATGTTCTATGTAACATTATAGACAAATACAAAACGTATTTGAACAAATATAGGTACACCATCAAAAACAATACTTGAAAAAAAAACACAAGTCTCAACTCAGTTCTTGCACTGTAAAAAGTTGTGAGATCCATGTATTCATAGATTGACTTGACCATCACATAAAAGCACAATGTATCTCACACATAATACATAATTATGTATTATATGAAATTATTAGATTGTTTACTGTGATTGCCAAGTCAAGCTATGGATCTCACAACTTTTTACGGTGCAAAAACTGAGTTGCAAGAACTGAGTTGAGGCTTGTATTTTTTTTTCAAGTATTGTTTTTGATGGTGTCTCATTTATTTTTACAAAGTTATTTATGCAGTTGATGTATCTAGAAAACTGGACCGAAATTGATTTTTTTTTTAATTTTTCCTCGACTATACACTAAACACTAGTTGTATACCAAATTTGAAGCTTCTATGTTTGCTAGAAGTGGCTTAGAATTTTGATGATCAGTGAGTGAGTGAGTGAGTGACAAAATTAAGAAACTTTTGACTAGTTATAGTTCTTAAACTACTGGCTCAAATTGAATGAAGTTTTAAATATACTGTGTTTATAAAATACCTGCCTGGCTACTAAAAATTCACGCTCCTAGTTTTATCCACAATGGAGTTATAGGGGGTTGAAAATGGCCTGAATTGCTTCTAGAAAAGGATGGTACGGCCGTGCCGCTTTTTTGCTCGACTTGTTGGGGGCACTGCCGTGCCCACAGATTTAATTGAATTTGAATTTAAAACAGTTGCCTTCCACTCATCCTAATTTGCACCAGTGAGTAATGATTCTAGTGAACAGATACTGCCCACCAGAAATTTTGGCAGTCTGCCAACTGGACTTCACCTGCCTGTGTAATTGCATTTATTGTATTTATATAAACAAAATTGTATATTTTGTATACAACACTCCAAATTTCACTACCTACATTCTTTGAAGTTACTGTCATAAACACACAAGGAAATTATTCTTCTTACACTAACAGGAATCTGCACACATTCTTATTTACAGACATCAATGATTTTAAACTGTCAAATTGTCAGTTCAGTTATTTTTCGTACATATTTGGAATTACAAGATTATTTCTATTTTTATCTTATATATCCCTCACTTAAAATACAATATATACTTTTATTAAAATCACAATACCTAACATACGAATCTACCACTTTTGTGCCCACTTCTTAAAAATAAATAGATCATCACACACATTTTGAATTCGCCCGTTTGAGCTCGCATATAATATAAGTGTTACACACAAATAGGTGAACGTACTGTGATATATATTTAGAAAATTTTCTTACCGTAGGATTATAACAAAGAAGTCACGTATTACCACCCATGGAGCTTTAGTAATGTTCCCCAATAATAGCACTCAATCATGAGATTAAATTCCATTATATTTTAGAATCTCTTATGTTTTCGCTATAAAAAATTGTTGTACAAAACGCAATTGTGTTTTCACTACAAGTACGTGTCAGATGAGCTTACCTTTCTTCACGATTTCTAATCACAATAAGTATTTAAATAACATATATTATTTCTAAATAAATTAACACTTAGTTTGTGATGTAGGTACTGACCTGATAATCAAAGGAAATTTATCAACACTCCCCTTCCTCCTTTAATAAAAACCACTGCCTTTTGCTTGCTTTATGCTTTCCTACTCTACCAGAGACTCTACCTACTCACTTCACTTCACTGTCTCTTTGCGTTTGGTTTGTTACAGGGATGTAGGGAGCTCCGTAACCGTAACCGAAACTATCGGATATCCGATATAAAAAATATCCGTAACCGTAACCGAATCCGAAATAAATATTTCGGATAATATCGGATAGGGGCGGAGCCTAATTGTGACACATTATGACAAGTTGTTTAGATTGATTGTAGAGGTGAGGGCTATATAGCGCAGATAGTTATAAAACTATCTATGCGCTGCGCCAACGGTAGCTAGTTATTTAGCGAAGCAAGACTATCTATTTTCCACAACGTCCGCTGTCTCTGTGTGGTATAAAGCGAAATAGCGATTTAGCGCGTGCGTAACGCTAACGCCGGTCACCGATCGCGGCCCGAATCCACTCGACTAGATACACTAACTGAAGCGGTTTTAGGCGGTTTAAGCACCCGTTGGAACATAGTAGGATTTGTAGAGTAATGGAGTCGCGTAGTACTAAAATTTACTATGGTATTTTTTTTTACTTTGTCCAATATAACAATCAATATTTGCACAACTTTTTACAAAAAATATCTGTATAACAATGAAAGAACTGTAAGAATAATAAAAATATGTAGATGTAGATTTGCATTATATAGGCAAAAAAGAAATCATTGAAAAAAAACACATCAAAACGGAAATTGTATAATAAATTCAATTTGTATCAAGGTACATAATCATTAAATAACATTAATTTAACTTACCTTGTTTTATTTTACTTAATATATCTTTTAAAAATTTACAGCTAATGTTACAATTGAATAATGATTGATAGATATAGTAATGCCAATTACAAGTCGTTTCCACCTTTAGCCTGACAATTTATCTAACAGTGGGCAAAAAAAACTATAGTTATAATCATTATGAGTTTAATTAATAAAAAATCGTTTCTTCGGTAGATAAACTAAGTTATTTATTCATTTAACAAATAATTTTGTTTTTAATTCTAATACAATATTATAAATAAAGAAATAACATCGACAACGACTCCTAACTCTGTTCTAAATGAAACAATTTTATGATTTTCAAACAGAACTAGACCTAATTCCAAAAGATTTACAGCCTACATTCGTCTTTACAGCAATAAAGCAATAAAAATTTACGAGCTTGCTGCCTGCGTACATTCTAAAATGTCTTAACTCTCGGACGGTATTAAACAATCAATTATAGCACTTGCTGTGATACGTATAAGAGCCATATTTGATTGACGCTACGGAAATAGACAGTTTTCAAAAATAGATAGTTTTTACAACGTTGTTCGCGAGCACATAGCGGCTACGTTTCGTTATTTGAAAAAGCCAAAACGACACATAGCTAATTGATTGAGCCGACACACAAGCCATTGCTTTTTTTTCTGTTGTCGTCTTATGATTATGACTATGATACTGATACTACTGTCTTATGATTATGACTTATGAATGATACGACTCGTAACTAACTAACTTGTGAGCAATTTTACATTTACAAATAGTTCGACAAATTGAAACAAAAGTGTTGTGTTATGGAATTGATTGAATTGGTACAAAATGCGTCCTAAATGGAGTGTAATTTGGTCATTTTTTGATGAAATGACTGTCGATTTCCCAAAATGTAAACAATGTGGTAAAAGCTTTTCACGGAAAGGAGGTGGCACTACATCGCTAAAACTTCATCTTAAATCACAACACAGTGATAAGTATGAAGAACTTAGTATCCGTAACTGAAATTATCCGAAACTAACGGATAATCCGAAATAATTTCATATCCGTATCCGTATCCGGTATAACTATCTCTATATCCGATCTCTATATCCGAAACCTATCCGTATCCGTAATTTCATTTCCATAACATCCCTGGTTTGTTACGTTAGATTTGACATCACGATTAGGGATGTTAAACAATAATCGATTTTTATTTAAATCGATTATTGTTCTCTTATAATTGTTAGTATCGATTTTTATAGTAATAATAATCGATTATATAAATTACGTGTTAAAATCTCTTATTATATAAAATTCTCATGTCACAGTTTTAGTTACCATACTCCTCCAAAACGGCTTGACCGATTTTTATGAAATTTTATATGCATATTCAGTAGTAATTAATGATCCTTCGAAGACGTTGTCCTGTGTAAGTATCTGTCAGAAATGAAAGTGCTAAGAAACTACACTTGAATCAACTAGAAAATTTTGGGAATACCTAATACGAAATTTTCTAAAATATAATTTTAAGCTTTAAGCAATCAATATTTTCAAACAATTAATTATAATTTATGCTTATAAATATCAATAAAAAACATTTTCAACAATTTATTTTTCATTTGATGAAGATGTAAATTTAATAATAATGTCCGTAACACAATTCTTTTTAAAGATATTCTTCTATGTGGCTGTCCTAATTTATCTCTTCTAATTTAAGGAATTTTGGCGCAAGTAATGGAAACACCATAGAAAACAGAATGTTTTCTATGGGAAACACCATTCATATTTATTTTGACGTTGATGTTGATAAAAAATAAAAATATAAAACGTCAATTGGACAAAAAAACTCGATTACTACAATACTCGTCTACTCGACTAACTCGAGCGAAAAGCCGATAATGAGAAGTGATTTAGTATTTTATCTTATCTATGAACTACTATGAATGAAGTGATGAGAAAGAACTCAAAGAACTAAGAAGTCTTACTCCAGTATGCGAGTGTTAGATTTTACAGAATTATTTGTATTTTAAATACACCAGAACAGAACAAGTGCGGTGTAAACTTTAGCTGCTATGCTACACAGTGTAGTTATAAGAGATAAAAAGTCACGTTGGATTAACCATGCCAGGCGCAAAATATGAACAGCTGTCTGCGAAAGCTGACGCTGAAGAAGATGTGTTTACAAGCAAACCGAAGGGGAAACTATCAGACATATGTTTTCAAAAAGGCTTCCTTTCTCTCGGCTTAATATTACTGTATTTTTCCTTATCTATTGGCCTAACATTTTATCAGAGATGGCTTCTAAAGGTAAGGACATCCTAAATTATGTCTTTTACATACGGATCCGCTTTTTTTATTTACTTAAAGAAATATAAGTCCCTATTAAATTCACACACCTAATTTAATATTACATATGAAATTCAATCAATTGTTTGTCATATAATAATTAAAGTCATATTATGACTTTAATTATTATATGACTTTAATTATTATATTATGACAAACATGTAATGTTATTTACTATTAAAAATTATGAAAACACAAAAATGCTCTGTAAATCTACTAGTAATCATGATGTATTGCAAAAAATTATAATAATTAAGTAAAAAAAAATTAACACTGCAATGGTGACATATTCTGTGCTACATTGAAGGATGCAAAATGCTTGAAACAAAACAACACAATCCTTGAGACATTGCCATTTGAACAATGGCCATCATTTTTAACCCCCAATGCAAAAGGAGGGGTGTTATAAGTGTTTGACGTGTCTGTCTGTCTGTTTGTCTGTCTGCATTGTCTGTGGCACTGTAGCTCGCGAACGGATGAAGCGATTTCAATTGATTTTTTTTTTGTATGAAAGGTGAGTTACGACAGAGTGTTCTTAGACATGTTTGAAGAAAATCGGTTGAGTCTTTTAAAAGTTGTGGGGATTGAAAGTGGGGAAGAATAGCTGAATGTCTGCAAATATAATCGAGTGGGGTCTCAAATGAAAGCGCATCACATGCACATTACAAAATAATATGTTCAATGAAAATTGGTTGAGCCCTGAAAAACCTGTGGGAGTAAAATATCTGCAAATATATAATTGTGTCGGGGGTTTTTTAAAATTTTTAATTTAATATTATATTTATGAATGCTTAATAATCACTAATCAGTTAAGGTTTATATGAAAAAAGGTATTTTGTTAAAAATTAAATTCACTCTGTATACATATAATGCCTAATTACACCTAAATATTATTATGGCTATCGAGCTAGATATTGTCACTATTTTTTAACTTAAAAAGGTTAGTGAATAGCATGTAGAAACTAGACCACTAGAACACCTTGGTGTTTATTGATTCAGTAGTTCCATTCAAAACACAATTTTAGAAATGTGACAAAAGTACGAGTACTGAATTGTGAAAATTGAAATTTGGCGTAAATTCATTTATTTATAACTAGTTTTTGTGGAGTCAGGACTCAGAGAAAGAGGAAAGGGGTAACTCAAACTATGCATGAAAATGTACAGTACATGTATCTAAAAATATTATTAACACCAATTAATATTATGTTGGGGCAGTATATTATAGGTCTAAGAATAATAATAAAATAAAATTATTTTTACAGGATTTTCACTATCCACTTACTGTGGTGATGTATCACCTGATAGTTAAATGGGTGCTCTCAGTGTTGGTGCGATTAGTGTTGTACCTGATCACTGGGACACCTCAGCTGCTGCTGTCATTTATTGTGTGCCTTCGATCTGTGGGCCCCACTGGCATCGCGAGTGGCATTGATGTAGGCTTCTCCAACTGGGGCCTAGAGCTTGTCACTATATCTTTGTATACCATGACCAAGTCCACTACTATAATATTCATACTTGGATTTGCTATCCTTCTTGGACTGGAGAAGAAGGTATGTGATATTTTTAGTTTATTATCAAAGTTACATAATTCTCTTTACTTTCATTGTGCCCTACTTTGGATTTTTACTATTCCAATTAGTACCATAGTACAACAGGTGATTGGAACTTTGGAATGAATGAATTAAATTTCATACAATATAGTTAAAAATAACATTTTTTACCTTCTAGCACATCTGTATCAGTTAACTACTTAAATTAATATTACAATTTTTAACAAACAAGTTTTAGCTCTTAATTTATATTAGATGATGTTACCTCATATTTTTTTCGGGGATAACCCCTAAACTTACTTTTCCTTTATGTTAAATCTGCTTATTTCTTGTTGTCCTTCTGTGGTGAAGCTTCATTCTTATATTAAGTAACTAGAGGAAACTTCAGGGTATAAAGTTAATAGTCTCTTAAAAATAATACTCCTATAAGGTTAATATGTCTTGCCACATCTTAAAACCACCTTTTTAGACTTATTTCTCAGATAATTTGTTGGTATTTGTTTAAGATTCTGATTATTCTGATCTGATTATTGGGTACTTTGCTTAACATGTACATGTATTTGTGTATGCGAAATACGTAATCAGAAATTAAAAGCGTTCATGAGGATCTATCAGGAACTTTGACGTAAATTTCGAGCTAGCAAAATAACTTCCTTTTGACTTAACAGAAAATTTTGTTAAACAATTTAAGACACTTTATCCACACTGTATATGCAAGGAATAAAACATTTCATACAAACTTTTATTTGTTATTTGACCCCCTTGGAGCTTGAATTTTGAAAAATCCTTCCTTAGGATGCCTACATCGTTAATGAAATACGAGTACGTGTGCGAAATCTTAAGTTTGTAGCTCTAAGGGTTTGGCCTGTGCGTTGATAAGTCAGTCAATCACCTTTGCCTTTTATATATAAAGATTTCTTGTAGCCGGATACATTCAGGTTCGATGTTTTCAGTCGTGGTCGCTGGTCGGCATCGTGATCATGATCGCAGCCGGTCTGATAATGTTCACGTACAAGGCAACGCAGTTCAACTTCCTCGGCTTCAACTTCCTGCTGCTGGCGTCGTTTGCCGCCGGGCTTCGCTGGACGTTCGCGCAGATGCTAATGCAGAAGTCGAAGCTTGGTCTCCACAATCCGGTCGACATGGTGTTCCACGTGCAACCCTGGATGTTCCTGTCGTTGCTACCTTTTGCCATCATGTTTGAAGGTTGGTAATGTTAGTACTTTTTCGGAAGCTAGTGGCTGTATATAATTATAGTTACGTTCCTTTGGTGCTGATTGCTGTCGATAGTTAAGGTCGTTTACGTGTTTAATGGAATATTGCTAATTAAGTTAACAGGTATTGTTATATTTCATCTAATGGGACGTATGAAAATATTTCGTACATCCTGTAAGACTAGGTTTAGATTAAGTAGATCCGAGATAAACTAAATAAATCAACAGTTTGAAAAAGCAGTTTGAAAACTGCTTTTTCAAACTGTTTATTTAGATGATTAGGTAGACGGAATCATAAAATAGTCATGGCAACTATTGATTTATACTGTCTAAAATGTATAGCATCTTTGTGACAATTGATACACGTTTATTTTAGGCGAAGTGATTACAACACCTTATGAATACATAATCAAGTGCATATTTACCACATAGATGCTTATTCAAACGAAAACAATGTAGATCATATTTTCTTTCACGTCATTTCGTTGAATATTCAATGGACTGCTCTGAATAGTCTGAAATCGGCTGCTTTATACCTAAGTTCTTGTAGATGAGCATTGAGGCGTGACTAATCCAATGTGATTTTAGGATGAAATTAAGTATAACCTAGGTATAATGTATTCTATTGATTTGTTCTTGGAGTCCTAATGTAAAGGTACCTTCTGAAATGAAATGAAAATCATTTATTTGCACTAATATGGGTTAGTTATTGGTTTTACAGCATTTTGATCAATCCATATTCACAGTTGTATCATTTGTACTACCAGTTGTACTACGCAGTAGTAATACTGATCCACCGCGACCTTTTCAGGTGTGCAAATTCAAAAAGTAAAAATAAACAAATATAACTAATGTTTGTACCTAATACAAATTAAAAGTTATAAAATATTAAAACTTATTACTAATACACAATTTGATTGACATGTTTAGTACAATTTATTTGTCAATTTTAGTTTATTCATTATTTTTATATTATTTAATTATAATCTTACCTAATCGAACATAATATACAGACAAATCTACTGTACTTAGTCAGAACGTACATCTTATCTGACCCGGGAGGCAATCTACCGTCATCATGTTAACCCGCCGTGAAGCAGAATACTTACCATGTCTCGTGCTTCGATTGAGTGTCCGTTATTATGTGTACACAAATTGTACCTGATAATGAATAAAAGCCTTCGATTTTTGATTTTGAGGAAGTGCTGTTGCTGGAGTTACTTTCTTTACTTTTACTTTATTTAAGGCGATCCTCCATAAGTAGTACCGCACACACATACGATACCATTTGTGACTGGTGGGTGGAAATCTCCCTTTGCCAAATAAGCATTTTTCGTGACTTAAGAGGAGTAAATTTCAGATTTCAGTATAGCTACATGTTTTACTTTCCAGGTGGGGATTGCTTCAATTACCTGACGGCGTTACCTCGCGAGGCGCTGATGCCGACCATGCTGAAGGTGTCCGTGGGCGCCACCATCGCCTTCGCAATGGAGATCAGCGAGTTTCTAGTCGTCACATACACATCTAGTCTTACGCTTTCGATAGCGGGTATATTTAAGGTAAGAAATGTCGTAATCCGTACAATTACACATCGTAATATTATATGCCTGAGATACGCTTGTATATTATTATTTTGATGTACCTTCGTACTGCATCGAAGAGGTGATATTGTATGATTTCCTAAATTCTCCCTTTTTATTCTTTTATGTTATATACAACCATCTAAGTCTTTGGAGTCTAAAAGTTAAAAATCGTCTAAAGTTTAGACGATCGGGTACAGTTATTCAGTTTGATAAGTGAAACTACAAGTACGTTTCCGTACATTGGAGGCCAGTTCAAGCCATCGACCTCGGTTTTATGTATTCGATTGATATATAACAAAGTCGGTTAAATACGTCGAATGAAATAAAGGTAGCTTAAAAATCCTATCTTAGTGGATTATATTGGAGTAGGTAAAACATACTCCTTTATGTTTTAGGCATCCGTTCTATCAGAGATCCCGGGGTCCTCCATAAGTGCCGAGAAAAGCCGAAAGAGTTTTAGAGGGCAGGAATCCCACATGATCCGATATTCATTTCAGGATTTCGGGCACAGTTTTATCATTAACAACTTAATTTTAACCCATAACAAATTTATAAAGTACAAAATTGGTATTCCGATATCCATGTATCATTATTTTCCAGAATTCGTTCCTTGTTAGTGACACTATCGAATGATGTAATGTAGCCTTGTGGGTGCAGGATAATAGTAGATTGTATCACAAGGGAGCAAAATGATATTTTTAAGGCGAGGGCGTTTTTTTGAATCCAGAGCGAAGTGAGGGATCCTAGAGTAGAATCCCGAGCGTAGCGAGGGTTTCTTTATTAGAATCATGAACGTAGCGACGGATTCAAAGTACGTCGCCCGAGCCAAAAATATATTTTGTCCCGAGTGATACACTCTACTTTTCATCACCCTCTATGAGAAAATGAAAGGGGCCTTTATTCTAATCTATTGTAATATTATTATTTAATAAAACAGTAACAACTTAATTGAAATTAAATAGTATCTGATAATAAAACAACTAAAAGTTATATTCATTTGAGACATTTTCGCAATTATGAAAATTTATTGTTTCTTACAGTTTTATTAGGAATAGAGATTGTTGTAGATTTTATATTCTGCGTGTTTGAAATAATGTCCGAATCTGGCTCATTTCTAACAATCCGTGAATATTGACAAAAACGCGGGCTCTAGGTAGTTCTGTAGTTCTGTCGTCTTTTTTAAAACAATATCTGCGTCGATTTCTTTGGCGCTGAACACTAAGACATTCCAAAATGTGGAACTTATGAAGAGGAGGAAAAACTCATTCCTGCCCGGAAAGATTCTTATAGAAAACACCAACTTTTGGCGCACTTAAAGGGGAGCAAAGTCGTACTTTTCGAATAGATGGGATGAAAAAATATTTTTTGCATTTTCAAAATTTAAGGGATGAGGAATTGAGGATGCAACCGCGAGAGCCCTGCCAGGTCGGTATTTTCTTAATTGATAGACAGTCTGATGGTTCAGTAGCTCTTCTACTATATGTACATACATTCAAAGAGTCATTAGCCACTGGGATTCGAACCCGGACCTCTAGAGTAAGATTCCCAATTCTTAACCACTGGGCTATTACCACTTTTTAATTATTTCCAGGAAATGTGCATCCTAGTGTTGGCAGTGGAGGTGAGCGGCGACCAGCTGAGCGCGGTGAACGTCGTCGGTCTGGTGCTGTGTCTGTTCGGCATTATCGGACACATCGTCCATAAGGTGTGGTTCTACTTATCTTAAGGTCTTAAACCTTAATTATTTTTTAGCCTTTTAATGCTTTTGCTAATATGGCAGATTTAACTGCTACAGTAGTATCATATTATAACAGTAACTCCGTCATATTAAATTATTAGAACATTTACGGGGCTCTATTTAATTCGATTCGGGTGTACCATATTATAAGAGTGCAATGTATAAATTTTACGCTTAGATATCATAACAAGTGTTGTGTTTTGTTTTCTCCGGGAGTTAGTTGCCGTTCATCGTGTCGTGTGTTTCGGGGAATTGGGGAAGTGTGGTCTTCGCACAACTTATTTTCCTCGGAAATTACAAATTCAAACCCCTGTCTACAACCCATTAGTGACCTACATGACAGAGACATACTTTTAAATTCACAAATAACACAGAGACTAGTCTTTGCTAGTCAATAGCTGCGCCAATCTTCTGTAAGAAGCCTGGCTTAGTTATCCATCCAAAAAAGTTCAATTGATCAATTATAAATAATTCACGGTGCCCTATCGTAGGTGGTGGTGATAAAGGCGGTGGCGGGGTCGGTGAGGGCGTTAGACTCGGATGAGTTCGAGGGCATCCCGATCAAACGCGCCCCCAAACAGAAGTCAGGAGACAACGGCCAGCCGCTGCTCGAGGAACAGAAGTGGCACAGCGAGGACAGCGACGTCGACGCCAACGTCATACTCTTCGAGGTCCTGCAGCGAAGGGGTGAAGGACGGTAAACGTATACCAATGCTAATTCATTCATAACTAGCGACCCGCCCGGCTTCGCGTCTATCAAACATTGACTTTTTAAATTTTCAGTAACTACAACATGCGCGCAAACGCATGCATAACCTAAATAACCATCCGAAATAGCCTTTCTGAACGATGGCGAAAACGCATCAAAATCTGTTTAATAGTTTAAAAAATCTAGGGCTACAGACGCGTGAAGTGAATTTTAGTTTTACACTATTAAGAGAAAAGAACTGGTTTGTTTTTATTAAGTTCCTTACGCTAGAAACACGAATTCTATCTAAAGGTTTGATTTTATAGAAGCATTTATATTGTAATTTAAATTGTAGTGTTTATACATTGCCTATTTTCAAGGAAACTAGTTATTGTTTCTAGAATTTTGCCGGTTATATGTGTAACATCATACTGAATATATGTACATAATATGACGTTATACTAGAGTTGTAACAGACTCATGTTTGTATGCTAAATATTTTTTGAGAAACTGCATACACTATCCAACATATTTTTTGTTTATTTGTCGGTCTGCATAATTTCAGACGGGGATATAATATAATATACAGGTTACCCGTAAAACATGAGCAACCTCGCAGCACTAGGTAGCTAACACCATAAGCAACATTTTTTTGTTCTATGAGTTCGAACATAACTCAATACATAAAAAATAAATCAAGTTTTTGCTGCACTGTTATTACATTTGTAAGTCTACGAAGTATGTTTCATTCATGAATGCTCGCATGACCGACGGTCGACTGGCGGGCGGATAGGTCATGTTCAATCAAAGGCGGTAGCGCTGCACCCTCGCCCCCGCGAAGTTTTTACGCAGTTTGTTTACGTAATCTTTGCGATGCGCGTTTAGTTAGAAAAATTCAAACGGGAAATTAAATTAATAAATATTTTTGTATGAAATTAAAAATTAACAAATTACCAAAAGTCGTAGTACAAAAGTTGTTGCTTATGGTGTTAGCTACCTAGTGCTGCGAGGTTGCTCATGTTTTACGGGTAACCTGTATATAATTATCTTTTAGGTGATTATGTACAAAACAGTAATTTAATTTTAACTCCCATAAATTAAGAAATAGGTTTATTTTTAAAATTAAGTTATAATAACTTACATTCCATTATATTTACAACTATTGAAAATATTCACATGTCTAAAAATTAAGAAAGTCATTATTATTGAACATTCTTATTGAGTGTATAAATGTTATAATATTCTCTATTAAACAACTTAAATTTAACTAGTATGTTAAAGTTAGGAAAATGTTAAACAAAAACTTGTGAAAAATATCCAATTTATTTTAATGAATTGTTCATAATGTAGCTGAGTTGCATCAAAATTGGAGTCTTTTAAATGTGATAAAGTCATCACTAAGTATAATGTTACCCTTTGTACTTTGGTCCTGCAACAACTAGTAGCATCTATCGCGTGTGAAGACACGCTTTAAATTTGTATTTAAAAGCATTTATATTTAAGCACAAACATATTTGTAATGGACCAATGCATTATATACAAAGTAGACTTTTTACAAGATGATGACTGAATTGTTAGTCATCATTATCGAGCCATTGCTTATTAGTAGTATTAAACCAAAGACATAACTATGTAGGTACGTACTGTTAAAGGCATGCATTTTTTATTTATTTAGCATATTTATTTATTATTGCGTAACTGATGAAAATATGATACGAAATATACTCAGAGAAAATTAAAAGAAAGCAAAAGAATAGTATTACCTACACGATGGCCTTCCGCACACCATCAGTGTTTCCAAGGTTGTGTGTATATACGCACAAGTTTATAGTTTATGAGGTCACTTAAAATGCAGTACAACTCTGTACTCAGGATAGTTTACGCATTTATATTACCACTATTGCTTACATCACAAAATGAAGTTGTATTTTACCAGGGATTGCATATATATGTAATTATTGGTGTAAAATGCAAAAGAAAATGTACAAAAACTTCTATACGAAAATTTACTTTTGACGTTTGGCGTTCGCAATATACATGCTATCGTAAAATGCGTAAAATAGTACATTACGATACGCATGACCTAAGCTAAACTCCGTGCACTAATAGACAACTTTGATCACAAGTATCGTATACTATTTTATTGCGAGTGTGACATAAACCCGCCCGGACTGGAGCGGGAGAAATAGGCAACTTAGGGCACGTAAAAGCGTACGTAAACTGCGGATTTAGGTCACACTGTGCTATAAAATGCATTAAGACGATGTCATAAATTATATATTTATATAAAACATTAACAAGAAAAATGCCATGAGCTAGCAGTTTATCACAGCCTCCCCGAGAGGAGTCTGAAGTCACAGTATTTTTCTAAGGACACGAAAAAGAAAAACGAAACTGAATAATACATATCCCTAAAAAGAAATGAATTCAACAATATAATAATAAACCAACCCTCTAACAAGCGAATAATTTGCTTAGAAGAGATGTGGATGGTTAAAAACGATCTATGATTGCTAAATATGGTTGGGTCAGCCATGCTCACTGATTTATTAATATTCTTATGTTTACCCTTATAAAAATTTAATCTTTGCTTCTGGTAAATTAATCAATTTGTGAAAGGTTTTTGCTGTTGACTGTTTGACTATAAGGCTAAAATAATTGTCTTTATTTTTATAGGCAAAATATGTAGTGTGTATGAAATATATTTTTGCTATTAAAACGTAACAACGTTTTTGAATAGGAAAGGTGTAAGCCAACATATATTTTGAAATCTATACACTACCAGTAATATGATATGATAAGATGAATGTAAGTTTTAAAAAAAATTGTTGAACTTTCATTATTTTACCTTCGTTTAATATTATAATTTAAGTCAGCATTGTTTCCCAAGTAGAGGCTGTTCTTGCAAGTGAATAACATTTATTTTTTAAAGTAAATAATGTAATTAGTTTGGGGACAAGACATAATTCTTTAAATTTTTTGTTAATAAATTTGTAGAGTTAATGTGCCGTAAGTATGCAAGTCTATACGTCAACACTTGAGGCAACCATCTTAGGCCTTAAGAATAGAAGCAATTCCACGTGTCATCTTCAATACAGCTTTGGTTGTATTTATCACTTAGCAAAACAAAATAATTCAAATATAGGATATACTTATATACGCGCGCTCCTCTTTATCTATTACATAAGTACATACTCGTATAATTGCACAATCGCAACTAGTAAATTGACAAGCAGACGTGTGAGCCTACAATAAGATAAGTAGACGTGTGAGCCTACAATAAAATCGCTGCTGGCACACTTGTAAAGAATATTTCATCATAAAATTATCAAGACTATTGGAGGGGCGTTCATTTTAAAACTAACCTCTAATCTTATATCTTCTCTTTATAAAGAAAAGATAAATAATTTCGTTATAAATTCAACTCCTTTCGCCTTGGAAGTCTCGGGGTATATTTACCAAACCATATTATAGCCACAGTCAATACAATTACACTTTGATTCATAATTTAAGATAAACTTTCGATAAGAACCTTTAGGTTACTGTCCTGATATTTTTAAATATAATTTTAATATAACTGTACACCTTTAATAGAACTGTAGACCTGCACACCTGTGGAACCGCATATTTACATCTTAACTAGCTGGCCCCGCAAACGTTGTTTTGCTATATAAGTTGTCGAGCGTTAAAATCGACTATTAATAAATAGTGGTTGGTGATAGAAAGGTGAAAATTTAGGGTTGTATGTATTTTTTGATGCCACATTATTGAAAAATAAAAATAAAAAAATTTGTCCAAAAAATAAAATAAAAATGTTAGGTGTGGACAACCTTTATCACTTAGGTATGAAAAATCGACGTTAGCCGACTCTCAGACCTACTGAATGTGCATATAAAATTTCATAAAAATCGGTCGAGCCGTATTGGAGGAGTATGGTAACTAAAACTGTGACATGAGAATTTTATACATAAGAGATAATATATCGAATATCAACCTTCAATTAAAAATCTTTAACTCTTATAGACCTGAATGCGAATTCTCGGTAGCGCGAATATATGCAATTTTAGACTTATTCTCTTATCGGTATTAATTTTCTAACGGGACTATGTGGTTTTTTACTAATACTGCATTAATTACGTAGCACTGCAGTGATGGAAGTCGAAAAGCACTACCTAACAATCCGCGTTGAGGCGTTAGTGCAATAAACCTCGTATTATGTAAAAATACTAAAACTGTTCGTGTAAAGTTAAGTACGATAGATACGGAAATAATAAAAAGCTAAAAATAAAATAAAAGCTAAAATATAAAACCTCATTTATATTTCTATACTAAGCCTACATTGGCCTCGAAGTTGTAACAAGAAGAGCCACTAGTCCGTAACTAGTGTGGTGACAGTAATACCGACTCAGGGCGCAGACCCTTTTGGAGTTCATAAATGACCAGCACACAGCTTCGGGTCACAGTAAATAAACGGAGAAACATTAAGCATATAATAGGGGCATTGATAATAAAACACACATTGGATGTAAAAATCCTAGTTGAGTGACTGAGTGCCACTGAAAAGGAAACACGGGAAAGCGAAAGGTTCCTTAAATCTACTTTTCGTGGTCTAACATCGAATATTTCTACCATGCAATGTTTTATTGTAACACACTTTTAGCAGAAAATTATTTTGGACATAATTTTCATAAATAGAAGTGATATATTTACCGTTAATCGTAAGGTTTTCTTATTAATAATTATAGTTTCTTTCTTTAGACTTTTTTAAAACGTTTTTTACATTGTATTATTTCTTTTTAGGCTTTTTAAAACAGTGTATAATTTTGTTTATATGATAGAATTTAGTACAATATGTAGTAGTGTATTAGTTAATAATATATTGATTTATAATATAAATGTTATGTAGTTTGTATTATGTACGCACACTTTTTTCGTTTGTTTTGTTTTATAAGTTGGCACCCTTTAATACAATATATATAATTATATGTATAATGATCATACAAGCAGCTCTATCTACAACAAAATAAATACATAAGGCCATTTTTGTACAAATCTTCATTTGAATATTATCTGATACGTTTTACCCCTATTTTTTAAATAAAATTCTCCATCACTATCTTTTAACATAAGTATAGTTTAATGCCTAGTAAAAATAGGTAGACTAACTAAACTAACTTGCGATACCAGTGACGCAGACTAGTACTCAGAAATCTATTGTAATCGATCTAAATGTTTTCCCGTAGGTATGTAACTTTTCATGCTTAAATAAATAAATTTTCATTTTATAATACCTTCTAGCAACATGGACGATACCATCATAACAAGTAAATCTGTCATATTATTACAATACTCGTACATAATTTAATTCGTCAGCGTAACGTTTTTTTCAGTTTTTTTAGTAGTTTACTGTCAGTTTTAATCAATAGTCGGATATGGATAGCTCTACTGTAGTTTAGTTACCAGGCAATATCTGTTATTGAAAAACAACTGAGGGCCGATTTTTCAATCCTCAGGTAATTTAATAAGACAAATAACTATCTAATCAAAGTTATCTGACTGTTTATCGGAGGGATAATTCCTTTTTTCCATTGATAACTATTTGACCTGATATTTCAACTTTGGCAACTCAGAGATGAGCCAGGTGACAAATGTTTGACAAAGACAGAATTTCTATTTTCTGTCAAACAATTTTATCGACAAATCAATTCTTTATTTTTTTTAATCAACTTTGTGGAAATAGCACCCATTACTATTTTCATTTCGACTAAGCAAGAGTATTTGCATTTATTTAACAATTTCTCATGATTTAGCAGTCCTACAGACACAAAACTAGTTTTGTTCGATGATAGCTAAAAAATTTACCCAACAAATTAGTGTCATTAATATTGACTAAGCACAGCTGTGGTGGAAACGGCTTAGCGGCGCGAGGCTAGGTAAATGAAGTAATTTTATTGGTTCTTAAAAAACGCATCCTCGCACATCTCTGGTGGAAAAGCAGCCTTAATGCCGTAGGTTAGCAGCACATAACATTACTCCATCAATAACAATCATTTAGTATAAAGTATTTTGAGTAAAGTCAAGAAAGAATTCGCTAAGGGCTCATATACACGAACGGCACTATGTCACCGGCATAGACCCGGCATGCACCCGCCGGCGGCAGTCATCGACGTGTCGGCGGCAGCCGTAGACATATCAACATCGAAGCAGCTCTGCGGCAGCCATCGCCGACTCTTTTTGTACAGGAGCCAGTTCGAAAATGAATGAAGTTTTCGAAAGATGTTGTTAATGCGTGTTGCATATTACATAATTTCGTGCGTGACAGGGATGATATTCAATTTCAAGATACACTTACTATGTTTTTTTCATTAATGGATTTATTCTTGAAATCACTTACAAGTTCTTCAATTACAGCCGCCCATGCTCTGTTTTATTGTTTTGTTACTGTACTCTTGTAGTTTATAATTCCAAATACAAGCATTTTTCTTTACTATCAACATTGTCACTGGAGCTCATTTTATAAAACCGCAACGCGTGCGCATTCCTGGACTATTTGCATTCATGTCAAAGCGGCGGACGCGGCACGCTACAAACACAAACAACTGCAAGTGTCGACCTCTGCCGCCGATACGTTGACGGCTGCCGCCGACAGGTATCGACGGCTACAGTTACCTCTGCCGTTGGCAATTTGCCGCTCGTGTATAAGAGCGCTAAGTTACACGTTTAGTATGAAAGTTCATATGGCATCCTAACTGGTTTCACTGAAATAATAAAGCAGCCGTTACGTGAAGCTATAAACAGAAAATAGAAAGTCTGTCCTGCTCAAACATTTGTCTATGCTATATATAATATTTGTCTCACCGCTCTGGTTTTTGAGTTGCCATTAAAATTTAAGAGTTAAAATAATAGGCCAGATAGTTATGGAATAAATAATGATCGAAAGATTGATGAGAAATTATTCCTCAGATATCGGAGTTATTCGTCAAATAATCCTATCTGACTATTGAAAAATTCAAAATCTTGCTATATCTGTCGAATAAGCGCTTTTTGTTTGTTTATCTAACTATTGAAAAATCGGCCCTAATAAGAATAACTTGTCTACTTGGTTATCCATATCAAAATATTGACTATTGAAATCCTATTGAAATCTGTATCTGATTTAAGTACAGATATCTCACTTTAAGATAACTCTTTTCCATTCAAAAAGTTCTATGCTTTTATTTATTGAAACGAATATTAGTTACAATGTGTTGATCATGTTTATTCGCTTGTTAAATATTATTATTTGGTTATGTAGTTTTATTGTTTGATTAAGTTATAGATTTAACGATTATAATAGCTATAACTTAATTGGAATTTATTTAAATAAAAGAATACATTGTATTAAGCGTTTTATTTGGTTTCCTTGCAAATGTGTTACCCTGATAAATTTTTATCCGAATGATATTTATAAATAACTATAATTGATTGATATATGAGAAATTGAGATAACGAACGTTATTCAGTTGCCGAAAAATGTTAATTTTTTATCAAGGCGGTGCCGACACTTAATTCTGAAGGAGTCCTGGTGCTGAGATGACCACTCAAACGAAATAGTTTCCCGTTGATAGCTGTTGCTGCCTCCATCTTTCTTAAAAACATATTTTTGCAAGAAGTATTCAAGGTCCTTTCCGTCAAGGTTTTGTTTGATTCAGAATCTAACGAATTAATTATAGAATCAGCATCAGTGTCCAAGTTAAATATATTTGTATGTGATTCCTCGTGCCACAACTTTTGGAGATTCAACGCCATCAGTTCTAACTGAACCTGAGACAGCTCGCGTATTACATCGATTTGAACGGACATTACGTTGTCGCAGGTTTTTAAAAGTGAGTTGAGCGCCTCCAGAACGTCAGCCCTCCTTTTCTGTATGCTGTATTGATTATCTATATTTCTTTCGAAGAACGCTAAGTGTTCGTAAAGCTCGGCCAATTGTAAAGAGCAGGATATGTATTGAGCGGAATGATGTTCAAAGTCATAATAATGTTTAGCACGCATTAGCCACTTATGCGTAAAAGTGAACAATTTTCTAGCTCCGTCGGCGTTATTGACCAGTTCTAACGGAAGCCTCTTTTCCATATCCTTAAGATCTAGTGTTGGGAATGTGAAAATTTTTTCAGGAGTACAGTCACCTTTAGCGTGTTTCTCTGCGCCAGTGTCTTTATCATCGTCCAAATTCTCCGTATCTTCACGCTCTTCCGTCATATCCACCGTCTTCCACAAGTCAGCTCTCGACGCAGTATGAGAAAAATATCGGTTTAAAATTTTCTTTTTTGATAATTTAAACAACGTCAGTCCGTACTTAACCCAATGGTGACTTAGTTCCAGAAATTGCATTTCGAAGTCAGCTTTTTGTAACACAAATTCTTCTGGCATCAGTTTGCAATTATCATGACACGTTATTAACACATGATATGCAGCACACAAATGGTGTCTCGCATTGCCTAGTTGATTGAGATATGTAAAATAGTTACCGAGCCTTGCCGCTCTCAAAGCCCAATCTTGTGGTGTACCTTCTTTCATTTCCAACTGTCTTCGTAATGCCGTATGGTTATAGAGACAATATTTATGTGGTAAATTTAATTTGTTATATAAAAATGCTTGCATTTGTATGTTATTCGTCACAACCTTATCGATTTTTTGCGGATTTACTCGTTTGATATTATTAATCGGTTCTGTAGTAAACAAGTCTTCGGCATCAAAAAATTTATTAGGTTCCGTTTTATCAATTTTATCGTATAGATCTTCCATGCTTTCTAAAATATCTTTAGAAAGACTAACCTGATCCAACTGAATTAAGTAGTAGCTAAGCAGGTTTTGAATTCTAAGAAATATAAAAAGACATTCATCTCTCATGGCATAAGGTTTAAGCTTTTCAAAGGCTAGTTTTAGTATATTTCTTTTTTCTATGAGTGACATAGGCAATGTTTTCGCAGTTAACAATGCCAAATAACTCTCCATAGCCAGGGATCTTACTTGGTGTTCATTGTTTTCGTTCGCCAGTAAAACCAGGTCTGCATTAAGATTTTGTATGTCTTTCTTTAAGTTCTGAAGTCGTTCCGAGGAGCCTTTATTCTTTATAGCATTTCTTATGTTTTCGAATGTTATTGTTATGCGATGTAAAGTTTCCATTATACAAAAATTCACTACTTATAATTTTATATAAAAATTTGATAGTTATAAATTTCGTTCAAATTTTTTGATTTGCTCTATTCTGTCTTCTGTCAAATTTAAACGTGTCTTATTATTTTTTCTTTTTACCTAATGAGTAATTATTTTTTATTTAAAGAGGCTTATTGTGTCATTATTAGCCTCACAATAAACCTCTTTTAATAAAGGCGACCATACACAATCTTTGAGTATTAAACCAAACCACAACGAAGTCTACCCATAGATATAATATAACGTTAGTTACAGTAATAAATTTATGAGTCTACCTATGGATCTCCAATGCATTGGTGTTTTAATTACCTAGTGTATGTGATGCTTCATCGAGCCCTAGCTATAGTAGAAATGTACAATTATACAAATTTTACTACAACAAATGATGTAAGGGTATAAAAAAATTTCAATTTTTAGTTCCTAGAGATTTTGTAGTAAACAGGTACCTACCTGTTTAGATGGGTGTGAGTATTGGCTTGAAGAGAAATAAAACTTCAACGAAATAATCATAAACTATTTATTACCCCGCGGTTTTACACTTATCTAAACATAAGCATTGGTAACAAACAATAACAATATTGAAATTGGCCATCGACCTCATTTAACACTTTGTTTAGTGTTAGGAAACAAAAGTTTAAACTCTTCTCCTATCTAAGTTTTCTTTTTTGTGCCAGTACCTAAAGTAGGTAATATCCGGTAAAATGATTTAAAAAATTTAATATCAAATTCTAAATGCATAAAAGCAAAAATATCCTGTTCCGGACCATATTTTTGGACCATACCTATTATCGTCATATAGGTACATACAATCAGCTGTTGGCCTGACCAATAAAATTGACAGTAACTTAGGTTCAGAATAAAGTTCAGAAAAGGTCATACCGCTATTTTTTCTTGAAATTTCGTACACTTACGTATTTCGACACGCTGATTACGAATATGATAATTAAAATTGGAGCATATTTCATTTTCAAGGTCAAAACTCAAAAAAATGGCCACTAACCCAACCCATTGAAGGGATTTCTGAGTTAAATTTAGACTTCTGTCACTGGTAGAAAAAAAAACATGCACTTTGTAGACTCCAACCTTCCCGCGATAAAGTGCGTAAATAGACAATGTCGAAAGTAATGGAGTTTTGCCCCATGTTCTTTTACTCCGTCTTTCTTTAAAAAAAACGGTTTTAGGTAAAAATGTACAGAATATAAAATGCGTTAAATTGTATGACCTATAACTTTTGTACGAAACATTTTTCTCTAAGATTAACATTTATTGGAATAACATAGTCGAACCTGTCGAAATCAATTTTTTGGCCACTTTTTCGAGTTTTGACCTCGAAAATGAAATTTCCGCCAATTTTAATGATCATATTCGTAGACAGCGTGTTGAAATACGTAAGTGTACGAAATTTCAAGGAAAAAGGAGGTAACCTTTTCGGAACTACACCCGTAACTTATATTATAATACATTATTCAATTGATACTAACGTACAAAAAAGAAAACTCGGATGTAGCCCTTCTAATAAAGTACACACCCGCCCGAACGAAACATATTATATAACCTATTATACATACCGTTGACGGCAGAATACCGCAGGTTATTCTTATGTCGTTCTATTATTCGCACAATTATATTTCTTTGGACTACTTGCATATACCTACTTCTATCTAAAAGTGCATTACATAAACATAAAAGATGATATTTTAGAAGGTAATTGTTTATAAAGGTAATGTAATAATAGTGTTTAACCAAAGAGCCCGGATAATATTTCATCTAATATGTAAGTATATTGTAGATATAGATATTTGTTGTTTTTTATTTTATATTTTTTACGCTTTTATTAAATAATACAGGGCGTAAAAATTACTTTGAATTTCATATTAATAATAAAAATAAAAAAAAATGTAAATTATAGGTACATATTACATATTTACGACAAATAATGTGAACGCTAAATTATAAACATGCAATCATATAAAATATCAAATAATTTGCTTGTGCCATGTATGCAAATGACACTGTTTAAACGTAAAATCATTCAAATTTAGCGTTCAAATTACTTTTGGGTACATTACCTTAAAGCAAACTAATTCTATACATTCAATTATGAACATGGGAATAAATTAAACAAAAGGCCGTTCATTGTGGAAACAAACCACAATATACACTTAAATAACGCGATAAATAAAATGCATAGAAATAAATTATTAACCTACAAGAAAACAAAATAATTTCTCTCACACAATTAGCTGCTTCCTTTGTTTATTTTAACCTGAAAAGAATATAATAGCCTGTAAAAACGATACCAAATTGTAATCGCGTAGCAATCTTATAGGTACCTACATCTATGCTTACCGTAGGTGATTATAATTTATATGTGCAACTGACAGTGTTTTAACACATTTTAAGTATAAAAGAATAAAAGTTTTATTCTATCCTTTTACACTTCTTCAAGTAGGTATAATTATTAGTCTACAAAATAAGAATTCGCTATAATTCTCGAATTTGGCACGTAGTAGGATGGGCAAAGCAAACGGTAATTCGCTGGGCTAGCGATAGTTAAAGGGTACCCACAATCGCATTGCCTAAATTATTCAAAATATACTTACTCACTTTTTTAAATCGAACGATACTTTGTCGCCCTGTCTGCATCCAAGCACTAAGATGTTCGATGATCGAATTCGTTCCGTGGGTCGTTTCATCACTCGTGACAACAATCGTTTTAAATCAGTCTTGTCTCGACGTAGAGGGCGTGCGCCGCCTGTACAGGGTTCTCCTAGGGGAGGGGCTGTAAGATCGGACACCGCCGTAGAATTTTCCCTTGTGCGTGATGACCTCCAGCCGCGCCGACGCCTCCGCCCTCCCGTAGTCGTTCTCCAAGGTTATTCTGTAAACACCGACATCGTCGACGGTGACTTCCTCGATTTCCAGTATTCTGAGAATGTCGTCCTTTTCTCTGATGGTGATGCGGGAGGTGGGCGTGATGAGGATGCCGTCCTTGTCCCACGCGGCCCAGGGGTGCGGCAGGCCCGTCACGGCGCACTTGAACACGACGCGTTCGCCCTCCTCCGCCACCTTGTTGAAGGGGTACGTGTAGAACTTGGGGGACACTTCTCGGCTTGGGCTGCAGAGGCGCCGCGCGTCTGGACCTAAGCACACAATGATTCGTTTTTACATTTGGATTTGACTGACTGCGCGAAAAATAATATTGGATTTGCAAAAGAGGTATTGATGATTTTACTATTTATTGTCCAACCGAGTTTTTTTATACAGGATGTCCCGTAATCAGTGGACCAACAGAACAGAGAAAACAGAACAAACTGGTAATAAAGGGGCCATTATCTATCAAATTCGCTCAATTTTATCGTTCTACACTTTATTTTTCTACTGGCAATAGTGGGAATGGCGACAATGTTTTTGAGCGAATGAGCTTGCAAAAAACTTTAACATCGACTTACTTTCTAGAAAAAAGCATCATCATCAGCAATTAGGGGGTGAATTGTCTTACTGGACCTACAGGAGCAGAGCGTGATTGTGTGCGTGTGTGTGTGTATGTGAGTGTGTGGGTGGGTGTATGTGGTAAGGTAACTACCGGGCGCACGGCGGAGCGCGCGCGGGCAAGGAGCGCTGGAGTGCGGCTTTGAGACGTGAGCCAATGTACATTAATTTATGTTTAACGTAGACATGCCGTGATATTTTTTCACTGGTATTAGGAGAGTGGAGGCGTGTATGTAACTATGTACGTAATTGTGTGCTGTGCGTGTACATATGGTACATAAAGGTAGATAGTGACCGGGCGTGCGGGAGAGCGAGCGCGCGGGCGTGGAGCGCGGAGTGGAGCGCGGCGTGGAGGCGGCGGAGAGCAGCGCGGGCGGCCGCCGCAGCCGCTGGCTCAGCGTGTTCGGCTCGCCCGGTGCTGCAACACACCTCTCCTCTCATTACTATCATAATGTAACGTTAACAGCTTAAGCCACGTTCACTTTGGACGCGAGTTCGTACGCATTCAACTCGTGCGTATAGGTATGTACCAAATAATTCCGACCTTAGAGATACAATGGGAGCGCTCACACTGCACGCGACTAAGTCGACGTATGTAGGTGACTAACTCGAAACGTACACGCGTTCAATCTGATCGCAGCCTTAAACTAATGGAAGGTCTAGACGGATACGTCTTTGAACTAACTTCAAGTGTACCAGCCAATTATTCAAAAAATGGACAATAACTCCATGTAGGTATAAAATTATCTATTAATTACTTTAATTTAAAACCTTATAGAAAATTTAAGACTTAGTTACAGAGTAGTAAAAGGAAATCATGTTATTAATCTTCTCATGTGTTGAAACGTTAAAAATTATTTGTAAATGAATACAAATAATAATACTTACGGTACACAACGAGACAAGCGCTAGACTTGGCCTTTCCAAGGCTATTAGAGGCCTCACACGTGTAGGTTCCCTCGTCTTCCGCGGTTACTTGCTTGATCTTCAGCCGTGCCGTGCCCTCCTCGTAGGACGTCTCGAAGTCGGGACAGTCGCGTACCACCTTAAATTTATAAGCACTTTTGGTGCCTTTGAAGGTATCCTGTCTACCTACCTATACCCACTAAAGGTAAAAATACTGCTACATTCAGCACTTACTCATAATTTTTAAAGTTAGGGAAAGTAAAATATTATAACTTTCTTTAATACAATGAAAACCCAAATATATTTCATAAATGAAAGATACATGGATCTCATAACTTTTCACGGTGCAAGAACTGAGTTGCGAGACTTGGGTTTTTTTACAAGTTATGTTTTTGATGGCATTAAAAAATTTACGCGAATACAATACAAATTACAATTTAATTCATTTTCTTTCTGTAGGTATACCTAGATACTGTTTGGTCCTCGGTCTTCCTAATTTTCGCACCACTTCAAGATGAATTCAGGTGGCCAGCATGCCCGTTTGCAACTCATATTCAATAAAAGAAAATCCAAACGATCCGTTTTCCTACCTCATTATAGTGGAGCCACTTGATGTAGGGTTCTGGATTACCAGAAACTCTGCATTCAAACTCTATTGCGTCGCCGTCGTAGCACAGAAGGTCTGTCAGTTCCTTGTCGAAGCGGGGGATAACGTCCACACGGCTGAAATGTGGTTATTTCAAGTTTCACCATCATAAAACTTCAATTTAATCTTGAACACAGAAGGTACAATTTTATTTAGTAATCATAAATTATATTAACTTACCCGTATCTAATATTATGGGCGTCGTCACTGGCAGTGATATCTGAAAAATAATGTAAGTACTATTAAAGAAACTTGGCCTTTTCAAAGAAAGTTAAAGAAAACTGGAATTTGGATATTTGACATTTTTTTTGTTGTGATAAATGAAAAGACCATAATAATATATAAGTTTTATAACAAAACTATTTTTATTTTATTTTATTTCGCAATAATTCAAAAGTTATTTCAAAATAAAAATTAAGTTTTGAATCCAGTACCGGAGACACGCCGACAACTCCCGAACAAACCGGGGCACGTGTGGTGTTATAATGTTATTGTGATAGAAAAATGTTCCCCAAGATATCAAACTATGTAATGTAATGTCTAATGTCTAGTCACGTGTAATAGCCGTAAACGCTGTACTGTTATTAATAGCTATAACATTATGACGTCACAACTATGGTGACCAATCATGGCGCGTTTATAGTCACGCGATCTTTATTTAAATTTCACCACCGAAAAATATGTTTTTTTAAGTTTTTTTGCATTAAATATCAATATAATAAAGTTTTAAAATACATTAAAAAAAACAATATTTTTTTTTAAATACCCAATTGGCCGTCTAAGCAAGCTAGCTGGTAGGCATGCGATCTTAGTACAAAAACTACTCAATCGTCCACATTTCGTTCGTCAGAAAATACGTGACGTCTGGCGGACCTGGGACCCCGGATCTTAATCTAATGTTGCTACCACACGCGCAGGCTTCACAACAGTTCAGTTTGCGCAAGCTTCTCGCATAAAAAATTTTTACACGGACGGCACTACAAGGCCTAACATACGCATAAGCTTCACAGTTAAGTACACGCAAGCCACATTCTTGTCGAAACCGTCGGCGCTGAAACAACTCCTTAAAATATTAATGTTCTTATCTCTTTCATTTTATTTATCATTTTTCGTAAGCATAGTTCTTTTTATTTCGGTCGGAATAATCCTTCGATTTAATTTTCCAGAATTCAGGCAAAGATATATAGCAAAGGTAGACCTATTAATTCAGACTGCTGTCCTTCACAAACATCCAGTTGCCGATAGTTCATGTACCTACATATATTGTAATAGTAAGGTAAAGCAGCAATAAAGGCTATTTTATTTTATATTAATCCAGACAAGAACTCGAGATACTGCGTACGCAAATCTGCCATTTTGTAATAAAAAGCTACCACGTAGGTACCTCACCGAACGACGTCTAGCCTCGACTGCGGCATGGCATGAACGCCCAATCACACACACACACACACACAGTACGCGCAGGCCGGGCTTGCGCAGGCCAAATTCAAAATGCGCAGGCCGCGCCGTTGGCGCGTGAATCCCCGTGATACAGTTTTACCAACCACACGCACGGTGTTCCGTGTAGAAACCGGCCTGCGCAGGCAAAACTGTGGTGAAGCCTGCGCGTGTGGTAACGACATAATAGCGTGATTCAGGGTACGTGCAAGTAGTGCTTGACTTGACTTGACGGGCGGGTAAAATCATCACAAATCTATAGACACACAGGGCAGATGGCAGATTTTTTTGAATGTTTGAACATAGAGTATTTTTTTAAATATATTCAATATAGTACAGAATTGATCCCGTACGTGTACGAGTACGTACTATAAGGAAATAATTGAGTTTTAGCAAATGTCACAGGCACTCACCCTTAGCGAGGATCTGCAGCGATATGATGGCCTTAGCCTCGCCGTGCACGTTGCGGGCGACCACGGAGTAGGTGCCGGTGTAGTCGAGCTTGGCGTGCGGGATCTCGAAGCGGTACTCCGGCCCGCCGCCCACGCGCTTGAAGTGGTTCGCGTCGCGGTAGTAGTCCGGCTGAACAGATTTATTTTATTATTTATTTTTTGTACCAACAAATAGTAAAACCAACGAAAACACGACAGAAACGGCACAAAAGAAAAGTTTCTGATTATTTCTCTAAGAAATTTCCTCCAGATAGGTTAATGTGAAATTATATAGAATAGGCATGATGACTAATTTTCAAAATCTCCTATGATATTCAGAAGTTTCTATTATGTCTAAAATATATCATATTTCTGTAAAAAATTAAGGTTTTTGTGCAATAAAAGTACATTTAAATTTTAAGTTTCAAATCCACACCAAAACACTCGCCGGTGTCATGGTGTCTGTCATTACGTCACGGCTCAGTAAAAATGCAGAGATCGCGTATACGCGTAAACGAAACAAAATGACGTTTACTGAGACGTGACATAAATTGACGTAATTCGATCTGATGGGTAGCTACCATGGCGGGTTGTTGTATTTTGTAGATTTATTTTAATAAATAAATTACGACATTAATAAGAGAATAAATACATGTTTCAATTTGAATCCTATTTCATTAGATCAGATAAATATTTTGGCGATACTTTATTACTGTCATCATGCCTATTGCATACAGCGCCCTCTAGAGGGCATAAAGTTATTCCCAAAAATTGGACCAATTTCAATCTCGCATTCACCTACCTTTAGGAAGTCTCTAAGCCAATAAACGTCTGGTTTTGGATCACCGATGACTTCACATTCTATGATCACAGTGTCGCCTTCTCTCGCCTCGCTGGAACGGGGTTTTCGTAAGAACATCGGCTCTTTGGAGTATCTGAAAATAATGTTTTATATTTTACCTACCTACTCATACGTAGAAAGTAGTTGCACAAAGTACCTACGTTGTGCAACAACTTTGTACCTTTTAAATTTTGAGATCATATCCCTCCTACTTTTAACTTTTAAACGTTTCTTCCAGTGCATTTTTGTCAACAAGAATATATTGACAAAAATGCACTGGAAGAAAGTAAGGGGGCGTCCATAAATTACGAACTTTTTCTAGGGAGGGGATCGAGCTAAATCTTTCCAAATCTCACTTAGTGTCTTGGCCAAATATCACGTAATTGTTATTTACCAGAAAACGGTGTAAAATTATTTATTCTAAATTCTCTCAATTTTTGTTTGATATTTATATAATTTTATAATTGTGATTTAAATTACTAGAACAAGTTTTATTTCTCAATAATCCAAAACGTTTACAGCCAAAAGATAAATTTTGAAGAATCTCACGTGAGGAAAATCTTCCGATATCTCACCAAGGGGGGAGGGGGGGTCGAAAAATTCGCAAAAATGCCTCCCGTGATTAATGGACGCCCCCTAATAAATACCCTAAAAAAATTGTGATTGAATAAATTATACTTACGGAACATCCGGACTGATAACAACAGGCGGAGTCCTGGTCATCTCAACTACCTGGTCTCCTCCTATCACTTCGACCTTCCCGGACGTGGAAGCGCGGCCGACTTCGTTAGATGCCGTGCACGTATACACGCCTGAGTCTCGACCAGTGACGCTTGCTAGAGCTAGTTCTATCTGCCCATCGTGGTCCAAAGTCATGATAGCTCGTCTGCTCGGCCGAAGTCGTACCCCATCCCGGTACCACGTTACCCCTACAGAGGGGTAAGCCTCGACCATTGCCGAAATTCTGAGCTCTTCGCCTGAAAGTAATTGAATGATAAAATACGTTAGTATTTATTTGATAAACAGTAGGTTAAAGCTAAAAAATATTTTTTACTGATTAAAGTACACCGCGAATAGACTGGTAAAGCTTGGGTTTCTTTTGGAAAGCACTTGTAAGAGTTTTTTTTCTTGCAATCTGTATAAACGTTCAAGGCCGCAGCAGAACTCTGGTGCAGAGTAAGCCCGGATGCCCGTGTCCACAACGAGGCTGAAGCGGCAACTGACTGTTCCGCTGGTGTTACAGATCATCGCTTCAGACACACATTATTCTGGAACTGTTTGTGACCTTCGATATCTTGTGGGATAAATATCTATAGGTTCATTACCTTCTTGCAGCCTGTATAAAGGTTCAAGGCCGCAACAGAACTCTGGTGCTACGTAAGCTCGGATGCCCTTGTCAACGACTAGACTGCACCGACAACTGACGGCGCCGCTGCTGTTTCGCGCCATCGCTTCATACACGCCGCCATCTTCCAGTGAGGTGGGCGCGATCTCCAGAGTGTGGAAGTGCTCGTCCTGAGACTTGCTATGCCGACCTGAATACCAACATTATAACATTAAAGACTTAACAGTGGCAATATCCAATGTGGTCCATATTGACCCTCAGTGCCCTACCACGGGCACGGGCAGAAACGCGACAAACGAGACTTAGGTAATATAAATCGATTGCCACGAGACTTGGCACTGGCCTGTGTGTATTTTAAATATTGACATTTAAGTTAAAATGTTTAGTTAGAACTATGCATATTAGAGCAATACAAACCACTGTGACGTTATTGTGTAACGATTACATTCTGCCCCTCCATTCATAAATTTTCACCCCAAAACAAGGTTTGGTCAGTTTCAGGGAGCTTTTTCAGTTGTTGCGGCATGTGGGTCATAGCACTAGCTTTTGCCCGCGGCTTCGTCCACGTGAACTTCAGGATTTGGTCAAGAGCGAAGTAAAAAGGATTCCATAATAACCCAGATTTAAAATTTTGTATTAAAAAATATATTCTGCTGATTTTGCTCGAAAGTATAAGAAATATCTGCATCACTAAATGTCGAACGTAGGTACTGTTATCGTGAAGCAGTAGGCTCTTATAGCCGGCAACTAAAGAGCACCGGACGAAATACTCAAATTGTTTTACATAAATCTAATAAAAACTTAAATTATCTATTCACCATTTTCACCTAATAACTCAACATCAACAAAGTTTATAATTGAAGGCACTTTAAAACACATTTTGAAACGACACTACAGTTGTTGACTGTATCACATTGGCAACACGCAGCTGATAAATATAAATCAATTGCCACGAGACTTGGCACTGGCCTGTGTGTATTTTAAATATTGACATTTAAGTTAATATGTTTAGTTAGAACTATGCATATTAGCGCAATACAAGAACCACTGTGACGTTATTGTGTAACGATAACATTCTGCCCCTCCATTCATAAATTTTCACCCCAAAAACAAAGTTTGGTCAGTTTCAGGGAGTTTTTTCAGTTGTTGCGGCATGTGGGTCATAGCACTAGCTTTTGCCCACGGCTTTGTCCACGTGAAATTTAGGATTTGATCAAGAGCGAAGTAAAAGGATTCCATAATATAATATATTATATCAGGCATTACTTTGCGGAAATCCATTGTTATTTAAGTTGTATTTATATTTCTTTGCAACAATCCGCACACGTGGAACTTGTTATGGTATGGACCCACCAACCTTCCTTATCTCTCTGAGTACCAAGAAAAAACAATTCAAATCGGTTACCTAATGACGGAATGCGGCGGTCAGATAGATAAAAAAACGAGTTCCATTCCATCATCAGACTCGAAGGTGGTCAACGAAAAGTAGGCAATTAAGCACCATAAATTGCCATAATTTTTAATAGTTAACAATTTTTTTAGCAAATTTGTCAATTTTTGAAAAAGGTATTGCCAAATGTGGAAGGACGGATTGCATAGATAATAATGGCAATATTTAACGCACGGAAAATCATGTAATTGTGTCGGTTTATGTCACGTTGTGCTATAAACGTTAGTATTTAGCTATGTAAACGACAGTGTCATGCGACCAACCTGATGCGAGCGACCGAGTTCGTCGTCGGAAGATTGCGAAATTAGGACAAGTTGTGGCAACACTTACTATCATAGACGAGTTCATGGCCGTCCTTGAACCAGGTGAGCCTGGGCGCTGGGCTGCCGATGACCTGGCAGGTGAGCCGCACCGGGTACGTCGCCTGCACGCGCCGGTCGCGCAGCCGCATCGTGAACTGCGGCGGGAACTCGCCCTCCCCGTCCACGCCTTCTGATCTCTCCCTGAACGACACGTTTCAAAATTAAAGACAAAAAGGAAGCTGGAAGGGGAATGGAATAAAGCCATAGCCGTTCCCATCCTACTTCTTATTTCTAAGATCTATATAAACCAACGCTGGTTGTGCGCATCGTGATCTGCGGCTGGAACTCGCACTACTCTTCCACGAGCGCTGACCTTTCCCTGTATGAAACTTTTCACATTGGGAAATAAGTTTACCTACACATACATATTTAGGTATAACTCATAGCCGTTCTATGCTTACTTCCAACAGCTATATAAACCAGTGCAACGTGGCCGCGGCGAGACCTCTCCCTCTGTTTCCACGCCCGCTTGGCAAAGGCATCTGAAGTCTACTAGGCCAGCGTGATGGACTGGGGTTAAGGCCTACATCTTTTTAAATGTGAGAGGAGAACCGACCCTGCAGTAGGTCACTAATGGGTTACAGATCATTTTTTATGCTATGTTTCAAATAATAGTTTATTTGAACAAATATAGAAGACTTTTTCAATAGGAAATAGTTCCGTAACGTGACTTCTAAGGGCAAGAAAATAAATTCCATCAAAACATATTCACATGTTTGCACCGTTAAAAAGTTATCAGACGTTGGAGAGCCAGGCTCCTAGCTGTGCTCGTACACTTACCAACCTCTCTCTAAATCTCATCTTAGTTTCTAGCGTTCTGCCTTAAGTTGGTAGTTAGTAGTTTAGTTGGTAGTTTAAATTCCCTTCAAACCTTAGTCAAAACACACTATATGCCTATGGGACACTACAGAAAATAATTAACTAATCAGGCTTCAATTTTCAGTTAGCAGGTTCTGGAGTAATGAAATGGTCAAGCCGCATATGAACTTATATTCGAACATGATTTAATTACCTTTTTAATTTGGCGTCAGCTTCCCAGACAAGTCTGTCCGTGATAACAGCCATTCTCGCGTAAGTTGATGCACGGCCGTGAACATTTGAGGCTTCGCAACTGTACCGTGCTTCATCCTCTATCTGAACATCTCTGATCATTAAGCAGCAATCGAATCCATTTAGCAAAGTCTTTATGCGGTCATTGTCATCCTCGATTTCATGACCATTCTTCATCCAGACTATTTCTGGGGTAGGTTTCCCTTTAAAGCTGCAACTTAAATTCGCTGTTTCTCCCACTAACACCTTCAACTGTCCGGGAAGTATTTCCGTAAACTCTGGTCTGTCTCCTGCTAGTCCGATTCCGATCGCAGTGGACGTTTGCACCGGTTCTCCCCATCCATACCTGTTCCTGGGAGTGACTCTAAAGTGATATTCTTCTCCCTGTCTCAGGTTAAAGGCATCGAATGAATTTAGCGGAGTGATGCCAAGTTCTACCCAACGAGCACCGCCTTCTTTCCCTAAAAGCCAGCTCTCCACTTTATAGGCTAACACTGGAGCGGATTCTTGGTTGTCTGGCTTGGGCCAAGCAAGGGAGACCCAATTGTTTCCTCCGTCGACCACGCTCGGTTCACCTGGGATGCGCTCAGGTACAGCTATAAAACACAATATTGTTATCGCTTCGACAATGACCTCAAATAATGAGTTTGATAAATTGCCAAGATACGCTGAGCCAATGCAACGACCTCTGATTATTATATCGATCTTAAACAGTAGATGTAATTTTACTCGTATTGCGCTAATGATGATAGGTCTATTAATAAAATCGATTTTAACAGCTAAAACATTATAGTATTCTATTTTTTGTGTAAAAAATACATGTGCTATATGTATACTCAGTATGTATGTTTACCGAGCGATCTGTACCATGCACAGATTTTCGTTCACTGCAATTTTTTTTTAAAGTTACAGCTAATTATTTTCCAAATCCCTGCCCTATGTCGGAGGCCGGCCTGTAGGCACCTACTGTTAATGCAATAACTAACGAGTATGTTTTATATCAGACGTTATTTAGAATGCACGTGTAATAACTTACATTTATATTTTCTTTCCGAAATTGATACTGATGTGTCATCTTGTGGGTATGTCCAATCCGAAATAAGATTTTCTGACGAAGCTCTCTGTCTTATCTGAAATTTATTTGTGATGATAGAGGCAATATTATGTAGCAATTCAAAATATCATATAGATAATTATAATAATAGGTATGGTCTATAACATACAACTCATATTTCTATTTCTGTTTTGGAGGTGTAGGGTTTAGGTAGGGGTATTTTATAAATGGGCCGAGTATGACCTAGCACCAGTAGTGTCCCCGAGCTGCGAAATAGTGCTAATTGGGATATTAGCAGATAGGACTCCGGCATCACCCCTGGATAGCCTGAAAGTGGATATCCATGAGGATTTCCCCACTTAAGAAAAGATGGCAATGAGTCAAAGTGACCTCTGAACATGCTCGTACTGTAAATAATTTCATGTAAACTACTAATACATACCACGACAGTTACAAAAGCTCTATCACAGCCGTATGCATTTCGGGCCAGTATACAATAGGTGCCGGCATCGGACACCACCGACCTTTTCACCGTGAACTTAACATAATCATCAGAAGTCATTTTACAAACACGTTGACTATTCGTGATGTCTCGGATACCCTTCATGAAGATGACTGTAAACAAAAGGAGAGCACGCAGAATGTCATTACTTTGAATAATTTTATTTACGTGATTGACGAAATTGACGTGAATTCAAAGATTTTTCAAAGATTTCAAAGATTTAATGAACATATAAATAACACAATATTTCCAATTGAAATTGTTCGTAAACGACTGCAGAAGTTAAGAAACTGTATCGCAGCCGTTTACGGCCACCTCTGGACAGTGATAAGGTATGTTCACACTTAAACTTAATTGGTAATACAATAAATAGTTGTAGTAATAACAAAAACAATAAAATAGTGTATGCATGTGTGAGTGTGTGTGTAAGTGTGTGTACGTGTGAGTGCGCGTGTGGGTGTGTATGTATGTGTGAGAGTGTGGAAACTGTTGGAAAAGTGCCCGTAGAGAAACACAAGTTAAAAACATGGGTTATTCAGTAATAACTTCTATTGGTTGGGATAAGTACCAGTGTACTAGATGTTAACGAGCTCCCTTTAACAACGATACTGAAATCTTATCCCAACCAATAGCAGTTTCTAGGCCTAAAATCAAACGATTTACTTCACCTTATCGGTTTCAGTTAGAGCCATGGAATTTACTGAAGGATTATTTAAATACATATTAATTAATAATATTTCTTATAGTAGAAACTAAAGAATACGCCGCTATTTCAACGTCAGTCATGTCCATAATGAAAGAAAAATTTATATTATCGATGGCTTTGATGCATGCATCTTCATCATTTACTATTGTAGTATTGGCAGCTCTACTCATTTTAACTTTTTGATTCTTACAGCATAAGATTATGGGCTCATGATCGGTAATTGATGAATCAATTACTATAGTAACAGCTGGTTTGCTAGTTTTTAATAATACATGGTCAAGACAACTACTATTTCTGGTCGGAAAGTTGTAGCGCAGGTAGCAAGGCATGCGCAGCAGCAACAGTTAAGTAGGTATAGGTCCGAATTCAACTCTGTATTTTCTGGAATAACATTTATATTTATATCTCCAACTAACGCAACAGTCTTAAAGTGTCATAGAGATTTAAGGGTATTTTCTAGTGATTGTGAAAAATAAGTTGCGTTCCTGGTTGAAGGTGAGCGATACACAGCCAATCTTTTACAGATGGCTTAGCTATTGTGCATGCCAAACCAGACTTAACGAAAGCTATCACACCATCGTTTTGATTAGTAAACGCGGATTTGTAAGAGGTCTAACCAGTCAATACATACAATACCAGCGAAGTTTGGTAAGACATTCGTTGGGTAAATTCCATAACGTGTACATGAAGAATAAAAGTTTATAATATTATCAGCAGCACCAAAAAAGGCTTTAGCACAAAAAAATAAGCGTTAAACGTACCTTTTGGCTTTGGTTCCCCTTGTACTCTGAAGGATATGTTTAAATCTTCACCCACAGAAATAAGGACATCTTTTTGGGGTCGACCTACTATTATAGCTGGCCTACCCTCCAATTCGTTGGGCTGAACGACTGTTATAGCCGCATTCATATCTACATTACCCTGTGTACTCCACGCTCTACATGTATATAATCCAGATTCTTTTTCTGTTACATCCGTGAGAGCCAATGTATACAAACCCTGATCGATAAAGGTTTGAGCGTTTCTATATATTTCTGTTACGGAACGTCCTTCTCGTAGCCATTCGACTCTAGTGGGCGATCCTTGAATTTCCACTTGTAAGCCGATAGTTCCACCTCTTGTGACCTTATAATCTGTTAAAACGTTGGTAAAGTGTGGGCGTCTCGATTCCAAAACTTGTCGGTAAAATCGCGATCTCTCCTTAGTTGCTAGGTTGGGGCCTAAACTACTTTCTTTGCCTGAAAGTAAAAGATCGTCGTTTACACAAAACTTGAAACATTTAAAACCAAACATTAAGAACATACCTACATTATTTATACTTACCAGTAAAATTGACAACATGAGTAATAAGATCGGACCACATGGAGTTTTCGGCTTTGCAAGTATATTTACCGCTGTCAGCTGTTGTAGGTGCACTGATTACCAGCCTACACACGCCATCAGCAAGATAATAAGCCTGGTATCGATCATCAGTACTGATGGGTCGATTATCCTTTAACCAGGTTATGGTAGGTAAAGGTTGACCTCGAATGCGACATTCCAGTATTAGTTCATTTTCAGCCAAATGATAAGTATCTGTAAAAAAGTGAATTTATTATTACGTCATTATAATACAGTCAATAAGACAATGCAAAAGTTCAATTTTCCTTTGTACGAACCTTTAATTGATCTGGTGAATGTTGGCGGTATGGGTGACGCTTCAAAACTTGGGTACACTTTCAAATTTGCTGAAGTGCTAACTGATCCATTTTCATTTTCTACAGTACAAGTATACTCAGCAGAATCACTCGGAACTGCATTGAGCACCTCTAAAGTTATTAAGCCATCTACAAATTTCGTTCGGTATTTTAATTTGTCGTTTAATATTACACCATTTTTGAACCAAGTGATCGTTGGGTCAATCGAAGATAGTACGCTACAAGTGAGCTTCACCCTTGAGGCTTCTACTGCTGTTCTATCTGTCAGATATGTAGAGAATACAGGTTTTCGTTTATGATCACGCGATGTGCCCATACGGTTTTCGCTAAAACTCCTTACTTCACTTAGTGCCTTAGATCTTTGCCTTCCATCTGAGCGCTTTTCCATTGATTCAGAATTCCGATCCATTTCGTAATGCTGAGGCGTGGTAGCCCTTAACTGTGACTGATACAGAAGTGTTTGGGCTTTATAAGTAGTGGCCATTTTTCGCGTCACATCTGTGTCCTGTGAGAGATGCCAACTATCCTCACCATATTTTTTTTCTATATATCCAGGTGGTTTGTACATCTCCAATCCAATATTATTATTATTGTAATTTACGTAGTGGGGTTTTTCTTTATAGTCATAATTTTGATCGCTAGAAGAGGAGAAATCTATTTTATCTACTTTATATTTTTCAACTGACCCATTTAACTTAGAACACTTTTTCTGCGATATAATCGAGTTACTCTGAGTTATATCGGAGTCATCATATTTTTTAACTACATCTTCATCATGTTTTTCTTTTTTCCATATTTCTTTGGACCCTTTATTGTTAGATTCTGGTCCGAAGTATATGATTTCTTTTTCACTGTCTACGTGTTGTTTCTCTTCATCTACTTTCTCGGCTTTCTCCATAGTTACCACTTCATTATCCAGACATTTCTGTCCTACGTCTTCTTTCACTTTCTGTTTTTGTTGTTTCTTTTCCTTTTTCTTAACTTTTGAACCTATTGCAGTTTTTTCGTTTTCTGATTTTTCTTCTTCGTAGAGATTTTTCTTTTCCTTTACAGACTCTTGCTTTTCTTTGTATAATTGAACCTTCTCTTCTATTTCTTCTAATTTCGCTTCTTCTGCATCTTTTTCTTTCCGTTGTTTTGCTTCCTCTTTTAGACGTTTATTTTCAGCATCTTGTTTCTCTTTTAAAACGCGCAATTTTTCTTCATCGTCTTTAAGCTTTAACTCTGCTGCTTCTTTCTGTTTATTTTGCTTCGCTTCCCCTTCGAGACGTTTCTTTTCTGCATCTTGCTTTTGTTTTGTGACACTAGCCTTTTCTTCTTCTTTAAACTTTGCTTCTTTGTCTTTCGTTTGCTTCTCTTTTTCTACACGAGCCCTTTCTTCTTCTTTAAATTGGGCTTCTGCACCTTTATCTTTCTTTTGCTTCTCTTCCATTTCGAGATGTTTCTTTTCTGTGTCTTGTTTCTCTTTTTGAGCGCGCAATTGTTCTTCTTCTTTCAGCTTCGCTTCTGCCGCGTCTTTTTCTTCCTTTTGCTTCGCTTCCTCTTCAAAACGTTTCTTTTGTGCGTTATGCTTCTCTTTTTCTACACGAGCCTTTTTTTCTTCTTCCTCCAACTTCGCTTCTGCCGCTTCTTTTTCTTTCTTTTGTTTCTCTACCATTTCGAGACGTTCCTTTTCTGCGTCTTGCATCTCTTTTTCAGTGCACAATTTTTCTACTTCTTTCAGCTTTGCTTCCGCGGCTTCTTTTTCTTTCTTTTGCTTCGCTTCCTCTTCAAGACTTTTCATTTCTGCGTCTTGCTTCTCTTTTTCTATACGAGCCTTTTCTTCTTCTTTCAACTTCACTTCTGCCGCTTCTTTTTCTTTCTTTTGCTTCGCTGCCTCTTCAAGACGTTTCTTTTCTGCGTCTTGCTTCTCTTTTTCTACACGAACCTTTTCTTCTTCTTCTTCTTTCAACATTGCTTCTGCTGCTTCTTTTTCTTTCTGTTGTTTTACTTCTTTTTCAATTTGTTTCTTTTCAGCATTCTTTTCTCCTTGTTCTTTCAACATAGTTTCTGCCGCTTCTTTTTCTTTCTTTTGCTTCGCGTTCTCTTCAAGACGTTTCTTATCGGCGTCTTGCTTCTCTTTTTCAGCGCTCAATTGTTCTTCTTTCAGCTCCGTTTCTGCCGCATCTTTTTCTTTCTTTTGCTTCGCTTTCTCTTCAAGACGTTTCTTTTCTGCATCTTGCTGCTCTTTTTCAACATGAGACTTTTCTTCTTCTTCCTTCAATTTTGCTTCTGCCGCTTCTTCCTTCAAGTTTGCTTCAGCGGCTTCTTTTTCCGTCTTTTGTTTTTCTTCCATTTCGAGACCTTCCTTTTCTGCGTTTTGCTTCTCTTTTTCTACACGAGCCTTTTCTTCGTCTTCTTTAAGCTTTAACTCTGCAGCATCTTTTTCTTTCTTTTGCCTCGCTTCCTCTTCAAGACGTTTCTTTTCTGCTTCTTGCTTCTCTTTTTCGACACGAGCCTTTTCTTCTTCTTCCTTCAACTTCGCTTCTGCTGCTTCTTTTTCTTTCTTTTGCTTCGCTTCCTCTTTATGACGTTTCTTTTCTGTTTCTTGCTTCTCTTTTTCAACACGAGCCTTTTCTTCTTCTTCCTTCAACTTTTCTTCTGCCGCTTCTTCCTTCAACTTTGCTTCAGCCGCTTCTTTTTCCGTCTTTTGTTTTTCTTCCATTTCGAGACGTTCCTTTTCTGCGTTTTGCTTCTCTTTTTCTACACGAGCCTTTTCTTCGTCTTCTTTAAGCTTTAACTTTGCAGCATCTTTTTCTTTCTTTTGCTTCGCTTCCTCTTCAAGGCGTTTCTTTTCTGCTTCTTGCTTCTCTTTTTCGACACGAGCCCTTTCTTCTTCTTCCTTCAACTTTGCCTCTGCCGCTTCTTCCTTCAACTTTGCCTCTGCCGCTTCTTCCTTCAACTTTGCTTCCGCCGCTTGATTTTCTGTCTTTTGTTTCTCTTGCATTTTGAGACGTTCCTTTTCTGCGTTTTGCTTCTCTTTTTCTACACGAGCCTTTTCTTCATCTTCTTTAAGCTTTAACTCTACCGTTTCTTTTTCTTTCTTTTGCTTCGCTTCCTCTTCAAGAAGTTTCTTCTCTGCGTCTTGCTTCTCTTTTTCAACAAAAGCCTTTTCTTCTTCTTCCTTCAACTTCGCTTCTTCTGCTTCTTTTTCTTTCTTTTGCTTCGCTTCCTCTTCAAGACGTTTCTTTTCTGCATCTTGCTTCTCTTTTTCAACACGAGCCTTTTCTTCTTCTTCCTTCAACTTTGCTTCTGCCGCTTCTTTTTCTTTCTTTTGTTTCATTTCCATTTCAAGACGTTCCTTTTCTGCGTTTTTCTTCTCTTTTTCTACACGAGCCTTTTCTTCATCTTCTTTAAGCTTTAACTCTGCCGTTTCTTTTTCTTTCTTTTGCTTCGCTTCCTCTTCAAGAAGTTTCTTCTCTGCGTCTTGCTTCTCCTTTTCAACAAAAGCCTTTTCTTCTTCTTCCTTCAACTTCGCTTCTTCTGCTTCTTTTTCTTTCTTTTGCTTTGCTTCCTCTTCAAGATGTTTCTTTTCTGCATCTTGCTTCTCTTTTTCCACACGAGACTTTTCTTCTTCCTTCAACTTTGCTTCCGCCGCTTGATTTTCTGTCTTTTGTTTCTCTTCCATTTTGAGACGTTCCTTTTCTGCGTTTTTCTTCTCTTTTTCTACACGAGCCTTTTCTTCATCTTCTTTAAGCTTTAACTCTGCCGTTTCTTTTTCTTTCTTTTGCTTCGCTTCCTCTTCAAGAAGTTTCTTCTCTGCGTCTTGCTTCTCCTTTTCAACAAAAGCCTTTTCTTCTTCTTCCTTCAACTTCGCTTCTTCTGCTTCTTTTTCTTTCTTTTGCTTTGCTTCCTCTTCAAGATGTTTCTTTTCTGCATCTTGCTTCTCTTTTTCCACACGAGACTTTTCTTCTTCCTTCAACTTTGCTTCCGCCGCTTGATTTTCTGTCTTTTGTTTCTCTTCCATTTTGAGACGTTCCTTTTCTGTGTTTTTCTTCTCTTTTTCTACACGAGCCTTTTCTTCATCTTCTTTAAGCTTTAACTCTGCTGTTTCTTTTTCTTCCTTTTGCTTCGCTTCCGCTTCAAGAAGTTTCTTCTCTGCGTCTTGCTTCTCCTTTTCAACAAAAGCCTTTTCTTCTTCTTCCTTCAACTTCGCTTCTTCTGCTTCTTTTTCTTTCTTTTGCTTCGCTTCCTCTTTAAGACGTTTCTGTTCTGCGTCTTGCTTCTCTTTTTCAACACGAGCCTTTTCTTCTTCTTCCTTCAACTTTGCTTCCGCCGCTTCTTCCTTCAACTTTGCCTCAGCCGCTTCTTTTTCCGTCTTTTGTTTTTCTTCCATTTCGAGACGTTCCTTTTCTGCGTTTTGCTTCTCTTTTTCTACACGAGCCTTTTCTTCGTCTTCTTTAAGCTTTAACTCTGCAACATCTTTTTCTTTCTTTTGCTTCGCTTCCTCTTCAAGGCGTTTCTTTTCTGCTTCTTGCTTCTCTTTTTCGACACGAGCCCTTTCTTCTTCTTCCTTCAACTTTGCCTCTGCCACTTCTTCCTTCAACTTTGCTTCCGCCGCTTGATTTTCTGTCTTTTGTTTCTCTTCCATTTTGAGACGTTCCTTTTCTGCGTTTTGCTTCTCTTTTTCTACACGAGCCTTTTCTTCATCTTCTTTAAGCTTTAACTCTGCTGTTTCTTTTTCTTCCTTTTGCTTCGCTTCCGCTTCAAGAAGTTTATTCTCTGCGTCTTGCTTCTCCTTTTCAACAAAAGCCTTTTCTTCTTCTTCCTTCAGCTTCGCTTCTTCTGCTTCTTTTTCATTCTTTTGCTTCGCTGCCTCTTCAAGACGTTTCTTTTCTGCGTCTTGCTTCTCTTTTTCAACACGAGCCTTTTCTTCTTCTTCCTTTAACTTTGCTTCTGCCCCTTCTTTTTCTTGCTTTTGCTTCGCTTCCTCTTTAAGACGTTTCTGTTCTGCGTCTTGCTTCTCCTTTTCAACAAAAGCCTTTTCTTCTTCTTCCTTCAACTTCGCTTCTGCCCCTTCTTTTTCTTTCTTTTGCTTCGTTTCCTCTTCAAGACTTTTCTTTTCTGCGTCTTGCTTCTCTTTTTCTACACGAACCTTTTCTTCTTCTTTCATTATTGCTTCTGCTGATTCTTTTTCCTTCTGTTGTTTTGCTTCTTGTCCAATTTGTTTCTTTTTAGCATTCTTTTTTTCTTCTTCTTTCAACTTCGCTTCTGCCACTTCTTTTTCTTTCTTTTGCTTCGCTTCCTCTTCAAGACGTTCCTTGGTTGCGTCTTGCTTCTCTAATTCAGGGCGCAATTTTTCTTCTCCTTGCAGCTTTGTCTCTTCCTCTTCTTTCTCTTTCTTTTGCTTCGTTTCCTCTTCGAGACGCTTCTTTTTTGCGTCTTGCTTGTCTTTTTCTACACGAGCCTTTCCTTCTTCTTCCTCCAACTTCGCTTCTGACACTTCTTTTTCTTCCTTTTGCTTCGCTTCTTCTTCTTCTTCTTTAAACTGTTCTTTTGTGGCTTCTTTTTTTCTCTTTTGCTTCGCTTTCTCCTCGAGAAGTTTCTTTTCTGCATCTTGCATATTCTCTTTTCCTTCACAAGACTTTTCTTGTTTTTCTTTTAGCTTAGCCTCTGTCTCCTCTTTTTCTTTCTGTTGTATCCCATCTTCTACAAGACGTTTCTTTTCAGTGTCCTGCTTCTCTTTTTCAACACTAGCTTTTTCTTCTTCTTTTTTCAGTTTAGCCTCTGCTGCTTCTTTTTCTTGACGTTTCCTTTCAACATCTTGTTTCTCTTTTTCAACGGGCAGTTTCTCTTCTTCGCTCAGTTTTGACTCTGCTGCCTCTTTTTCCTTTTGTTTTGACTTTTCTTCTACGATTTGTTTCTCTACAGCGTCTTGCTTCTCTTTTTCAGCGTCCAATCTTACTTTCTCTTCCTTCACTTTCATTTCTTCTGCTTCTTTTCCTTTTGGTCGCTTCGCTTCCTCTTTAAGACGTTTCTTTTCAGTATCTTTCTTTTCTTTTTCGGCATGCGCATCTTCTTCTTTCATTTTTAGTTCCGCTTCCTCTTTTTCTCTTTGTTCTTTCGCATCTTCTTCGAGGTACTTCTTTTCAGCCTCTGGCTTTCCTTTATCAGCCTGCTTTTTATCTTTTTCTTTTTGTTTCGTATCTGATTTTTCATGTCCTTTTTGTTGTATCACCTCCTCAGCCTGACGTATCTTTTCTCTGTTGACATTTTCTTCTATAGTAGATTCTATTTCGACCCTCACTTCTGCTCCCTCTTTTTCTGTTTGTTGGCCCTCTGATTCTTTTGTATCCTTTTCAATAGGATATTCTTGTTTTTCCCTTAATCTCATATCAAGTACTTCCTTTTCTTTATTTAGGCTATCTTCATCTTTCTTGTCTTTTTGTTTTTGATATTTTTCTTCTTCTTTTAGTTTTGTCTTTTCTTTTTGTTGGTTTGCTGCGTCTTCGTGATGTTCTACTTTTTGATCCTGTTCTTCTATTATCACAAATAATTTTTCATTGTTCTCAGTCACCTCTGCTGTCCCAATTTCTTTTTGTAGTCCCTCCTCCTCTTCGGTATGTTTCTTTTCTTCTCTTTCCTTTTCTTCTCGGGTCGTATCATCTTTCTTAATTTTTTCTTCAATTTCTGATACTGTGTCTTTCCTCGGTTGCTCTTCTTGGGCAGGGTAAAATTTTTCTCTTCTAACTTCAATTTCTTCTGTTGGCTCTTTTTGTGTCTGTATTTTTGCTTCTTCTTCAAGACATGTCTTTTCTTCTGTTTCAATACCCTGTTTGTCTTCGCCTGTAAGCGTAGTTTTTTCCAGCTGAGTGTCCTTTTTTTCCAAAAGCCTTACTTCCGTTTGTTCTTTCTCCATTTGTTTTCTCACTTCCTCTTCTTTTTTCAACCCACCGTCAGGAGTCTCTTTTTCTGTTTTATTCGTTTCGTCTTCAGTAGAATCTTTTCCAGAATCTTTTTGACATTTCTCATCACTTTTTCTTTCATCTTCATGTTTTGGAGGCAAATCTTTTGTTTCTTTCTGTTTTTGTTTTCTCAATTCTCCTTCTTCTAAGTAATCTTTTTCCCCGTCCCTTGACGCGCCTTCCACTGCCCCTCGCTCTTGTATTGGTTCCAAATTTTGTTTGTCTTCAATTATCGCGTTCGCCGCCTCTTTCTCTTCTTGTGATCTCTGTTTTTCCTCTCCATGAATCACTTTTTTTAAAATCCCAGTTCCCTCATGGCTGTCTTGTAATTCCTCTGCTTCTATGGCTTGTGATTGGATTGGATCTACCTCGTTTTCTTGTTTAGTGGAACAACTTGGAATGTTTTGACTCGATAGATTTACCTCTTTAATGTTTTCTTCATCCTTTTGAGCAGCTTCTAATTCTGATTTCTTTTCAGTCTTTTGAAGATCATTTGTCTGTTTTTTGTCGGAGTCTAAAAGTTCTTCGTCTTGTACTTGGACAATTTTAGTTGGTTCACTTGAAACTTCTCTTTCACAAATCATCAGGCTTTTATCATCGGGTTCACCTTTTTGATCTAGAATTTTAGTATCATATTCTGACCCATGTGCGGATGCTGATAATGATTGATTATCAACCATTTCTGACTTTTGTTCATGTATGTCATAATCTACATTTTCAACCGTTGATTTTTCTGATACTTCAGTGTCGTCTTCCGTTTTCTTTTGGGTTTGAGCAATTTGTCTTATGGCATTCGTTATGAATAGAATTTCATTTGAAATATCTTTAAACATTGGTATTTTTTCTTTTACTTCCAAAGTGGTGCGGGATTCAATGCTAGTATTGTTTTCTTTTACTTTTAATATCATCACGTGTACTTTATTTGCGATCTCTGGATATAACTCGACGAAATTTGTTAGAAGAACTTCATTTAACTCTTTTGTCAGTTCATCGAGAATAATTTTGGTAAATGCCGCGTCACTTGGTATTCTTGCAGTTTTATCTAAATTTACATAAAATTTAATGTCCTCAAAATGCTTTAAAACTTGTCGAAGAACTTTTCCTAAATTTTTCCAGTTTTTCCTTTTATCGCACTCAAAAATAAATGCAATATTTTTTAAAGACTTTAAAAAGTTATCGGACGGTCTGGCATAATTTTCATACATGAATTCTTTTTGAATACTAGATAAGGTACTTCTCATATTAGAAATATTTTCATAGACTGTATGTACAGCAACAATTATATTGTCTTTAATATCTGCTTTACAAACAACTCCTTCAATGTCTTTTTCTAAAGAAAATATTTGCTCTTCCATTTGATCCAGAGACTGAATCACTTCGATACCATTGTTTATAAGGATATCTGCATTATCTCGGAAATTTAAAGATAAAGTTTTTAAAGTGTCTTTTAATAGTGTAAGTTTTGATATAACATTTATCATCTGATCCTCAGTATCCATTTTACAAGCATCATCGAGTAATGTTATAGTCTGTTCTGTGCTATTAAAACATTTTTGGAGAGTTTCCTTTGCGTTTTTATCTTTTCCTGGGATGACAACATGATCTTTTATATCACTCATATTCGTCAATAATAACTGCAAAGTAGCACAAGCATCTTTTAAAAGCTCAGGTGCACTATTCTCATCAATTTGAAGTTGAACACTTCTCACACTGCACTCTAAGTCTTCTAGAGCTTCATTGAGAGTATCGTTGACGGATTCATCGAAATCACGTTTTAATTTTATAATAACAGTTTGAACTTCGTCAAGTATATTTCTTAACGTTTCCGTATCTTCAACCGTCACTTCCATTGACGATAAGTTTACCAGGCTATTGACTTCAGACAAAAGAGATTGTAATCTTTCCATCGAGTCTACATTATCTGCGTCATAAATTTCATCATCTGTAAATAAAATATTACTATAGTATCAAAAGAGAACTCGTACAAAATTATTGTTTACTAAGTATGCCATATACCTTTTACTTTTATGAACTGTTATTTTTTTATAAATCAATTAACTCTAAAATTACTTTTAGCCTTTAATCATTTGAAACTAAATATTTTATAAAAATGTTTTTTTTAAATTGATATAGTAGTAAATAAACATTCAAAATATCTAACGTAAAATGATCGCTGAAACCTTTAAAATCTAATGTGACTTTGAATGTAGAGGATTTTAATTATAAAGAAAGACAAGTGAAGTAATAAAGCTAGACGGGCCACTAGGTAGTATGTGGTCAACGTCAGCACTTGACACCTGACAGGAGCGACATCAGAGTCACCGGGGTATTGATATGGCTGTGTATAATCCAGGCCAAAATGGCAGTAGGTACTCTACGTAAGTTAAAATAGTACCGTATACAACATTTGAATAATAAATAAATTACTCACCAGTTGCTTCCTCTGTATCCTTTGGAATTGCAAATTGTCTTGGTGTTTCTGCAATTGTATCAACAATTTGCTGCTCCTCATACATGTTTCTAGTTTCTTGGACAGCTACTTCGCTTGTTTCCATTATAACAACCTTTTGCTTAGTTACCTCCTCATCGTCACACGTAGATTTTTCAACCAATTCTGCAATTTTATCAACTCTTTGTTGTTTCTCATATATATCGTTAAAATCTTGGACAGTTGCTTCACTTGTTTCCATAATAACTGCTTCTTGTTTAGTTACCTTCTCATCGTCCCAGGTAGACTTTTCCACTAATTCAATTGTTGCTCTATCATCCGTTGCTACATACTGTAAAGAGTCTGGAATCTGAAATTCTGTTTCAATCCCTTCATCACTTTGTTTGCCTTCTTGCACAATAAGTGGAAGTGAAACTATGGAAACAATATCAGCTTTAAGATTCTGAACAACCTCAGTAATACATTCAAGTGATTTTTCTCCGATAACAGATTTGAGTTCTTCGGTGTTATGTAGAGTTAAAACATTAAGAATATCCAATGATTCTTGTAAATGTAAAACAATATCTTTTTTTACCGCCCAGTTCTCATTTTGCAATAATTCAACAGATTCCAAAGGAGATACTTCTAAAGCAACAATACTCTTGTGCAGTTCTTTGGCTATATTAACAGATTCTTCAATTTCTTTGAAATCTGCAATGGTTGCTAATTTAGTAATAATTTCAACTACGTCATCCCGCGTGTAGTCATCAATATGATGAACGAGTGTACCTGAAAAAAATATTTTGTTTGTATTTACTAATAAATTATACACGACATTTAAAAATCTCGACCGATTTTTCCTTCTCACAAACAACCCAACTAACTTTAAAAAAATAAACATAATAAATTGGAAATATTTAATCTATATTGGATAGATTTAGCAACTTAAAGACAAATCTATTGACACCTCAAACATAAAAATCCAACGAAAACTTTCCAAATTATAACTTATTCGTACCGACAGCGAGTCGAACCAAAAACTTGAGGCCACACCTACAGCCCACAGAATGCAACCGATTCATTGAATTTTTTAGAGGGTTTATTTTTTTTAACTATTATATTTTTGGGGATATTCGATCCGAAACGAAAAAAGAGCGAAATTTTTTATCAAAATTTTCAGTTTTATTGAGATAACTTTTTCAAATTTCAATTTTCCATAATTTTCTGTTTTCATATTATAGAGCTCATCCAGATGCGTCGATTGATTAGACACCTCATTCGCTACGATATCTCCAAAATTGTCCGAACTACAGCCGAATCGCACTATTTCATAAAATGACCCCGTATAAACCCGTGATCTGAAAGTCATTTCCAATGACAAAACTGTTATGTTACCACAAAGGTTAACTTAAACAGGTTTAAAGGCAAATCATTTTTAACCCCCGACCACAGAATACAATACATAATAGTACAAGTACAGAAGGCCCACTTCGAAAAGTCATTTAAAGAAATAGCTACGATACGATTAAGTTCAATTCAGATCGCGCAGCGCGTATCACCTACGCTGATAGATACATACATCTTGCATCTCTTTCTAGCGCATATTTACTTTTTCTGACGAAAAACGGGGTTGTCTACTTTTAAAAAATAAATGAATCTAAATCGCTATCTTTGTTAAGATAATTAAACACTGCACAGTATATTTTTCTCCATGTCTTAAACAATGCAATAAACAAATGAAATACCTATATAAGCAAAGGAAAAACGTAACAAATCTTACGCGTGCCTACGTCACTCACAGCTCGCGCGTGAGTGTAGCGTAGTTATATTTTTGATACCCACACGGGGAGTGGGCCAGATCTGCCCCGAGGCAAAAGAAGGGGTGTTATAAGTTTGACGTGTCTGTTTGTCTGTCTGTCGGATGAATCGTTTAAAAGTTAAGTGGGGAAGAATAACCGAATGTCTACAAATATAATTGTGTGGGGTCTCAAATGAAAGCGCATCACGTGTACATTACAAAATAATATGTTCAATGAAAATCGGTTGAGCCCTGAAAAAACTCTGGGGGTAAAAGTGGGGAAAATACCCAATATCTGCAAATATATTATTGTGTCGGTGGTTTTTTTACATTTTTAATTTAATATTATAAATATTTCATAACAATATAACTCATTCGATTCTAACGACTTACATTTAATAAGTCATCAACACATTCATATTAAGCGTAAGACAGTACACAATAAACAAATGAACATGCAGATTTTGTGGATCAAGTTACGTCAAGTACCAGGCGAACATAAAGCGCTCACAAGCCACACAAGCCGCTTTCACTTCCCTCGCACCGGCCCAATCATTACCGAACCATTTATTCAGCAAATTGCCTCCATCGATACCTGATTGCGAATACGACACGACGAATTATTCCTATTATTCCGGCCCCGGGCGACGTCCCCCAAGAAAACCGTTCGCCACAATCAGGTAAACACATCCTGGGGCGATCCTATTTCTATTTTAATAAATACGACCAGTACGACTGCACCCCGTTTAAAATCGGCATGTAAATTTAAGTGGACGTCTATTAGATACGAGTATATATCTGATTTATCATTCACTTTAAACCAGTTGTTTAAGAATTACATCTGGTCAAAGATTCATGATTTTGTCACTGAATGACTGACCGATCATCAAAACTCTGAGGCACTTATAGTCGACATAGAAGCTTCAAATTTAGAATACAATTAGTGTTTAGTGTATAAATCAAAGAAAAACTAAAAAAAATGCAATTTCGGTCCAGTTTGCTACATATACCAAAGAAATGCATAAATAACTTTGTAAATCCATATAAATATAATATAGGATTACAAAGTGACATTCGCAGTTATATTGAATTGACAACATAAAAAGTAATGAGATGCCATCAAAAATATAACTAGTAAAATGACCCAAGTCTTGCAACTCAGTTCTTCTACTGTAAAAAGGTCTGAGGTCCATGATTTGTCAACAAGTTTCTTAACAAGTCGGGTAATTTATAAATAAAGTAACCATTCAGTTAAACTAACTGACTCGGTATTACATGGATCTCAGTCCTTTTACAGTAGAAGAACTGAGTTGCGAGACTTGGATTTTTATATAAGTTATGTTTTTGATGGCATTTAAATATTCATGTTAATACAAAAATTATGTAAATGTATTTACCATAAAAAATAATTTTATAGAATAAGTTTACAATATTTACCAATGGATGGAGTTTCTAACGAAGGTTTTTCTGAAGTAGCAATGATGTCTTCTTTTATCTCTAAAACTGAGGAAATTTCCTCTGCGTTTTTCCCGTCACCAAATATTTCCTGTGTTTCTGCAGTAGTAGCTAATTCTTCACTTAAAGTTGAAACTTCTCGTACATCATCTACATCCAACTTAGCATTTTTTTCTGAAACGGAGTCTATTTGCTGTGATTTCTGTGGAATGGATTCTGTGTCTGTAATAGTCTGTATTGATTTCTGGGGAGAATCTTCATCAACAAACTGTGAACACGATTCAATTTTATCTTGGGATTCCACGACTTCCTGTTCTTCAATTATAGCAGAATTTTCAATTTCCATTGTTAAAGGAGTCTTGTTTGGAGGTTTGGTTGGCTTCAAAATTTCTACTGCATCTTTAGGTGGAGCTTCAACGACTACTTGAATACCAATAATAGCCCTTAAATTAGCTTTTAATGAGGCAACTACTTCAATCATATGTTGCTTTTTAACGTTATCAAATGAAGGAGCCATTTCGAAAACATTATCTAACGCTTGTACCTGAAGCGCCGAAACAGCTTTTTGCAGTTTCCTCATTAATGAAACCTGATCAGTCCCTAATATTAAAGCAACTTCTTCTGAATCTTTCTTCACAGAGCCATCAATACTATCACGTAGTTCTCTAGCAATATTAGCAGTTTCTAAGAAATCATCAACCTTAATAATTGCAGACACTTCCTCAACTATTTCTACAAACTCTATATACTGATCAATATGCTGCATTAGAGTCTGAGCTTCATCTGAAAAGAGAAAGAAGCGTCGTCAGTTAAATACGAAGCGATTGAAATACTGTTTTAATCGGTATTAATTATTATTATATTCAACGCAATGCAATATTTAATTTAGTTTAAAAATTTACATCTTTGCCTGAATACAAGAAATATAACTATTTTAAATTAGAAGCTCAAATCGGCTTTGCCTCCCAATCAAAGGGATTCGCAAAAGTAGATAATAATATACTTTTGCAAATAACCCGTTCCAACCAAACCAAAAAGATAAAAAATGGGGCATTAATATGTATATCAAAACTTTAAAACAACTTTGAAAACTTTTTCATTGTGACTTCATAGAAAGTAGTTACGTTGCCGTACGGTCATAACCAAGCCTTAATTAACAGTTTTAGAAATATAATGAAAAATATTTATATACACAAAAAACATTACACGATTTTAGGGAAATTGTTCTTTAAAAGTCTCTATACCCCTCAACCTTATAAGATTTTTTAAGATTAAACTGAAGCTTACCTTTGGATACTTTGTTCTTGAGTTCCACGCCCGCTTTCTGTTTAGCTATTTGTAATGACTTTTCAATGTCATTAAGAGGTGAAGCAATCTGCTTCACTACATTAGGAGCTCCAGCGTTGACTACGGATTGCACATCTGCTTGTATTGCATGAACTGCACTATCAATATCCTCAATAAGCGATAAGTCAGCTTCATCTATAACTGGGTTTTCTGTTTCTAAGATATGCAAAACATCTTTTTGGATATCAGATAATAATTGTACATATGATTCCGTAGTAGTAATATTAACCGAAAGTGATTCTTCTCCTACACCAGATAAAATCTGTTCCCGTATTTGCCCCAATTGGTCATGGAGACCTTGAAGAGGCTCCACAATTTCATTTAATATAGATTTTAAGGAAGTTTCTTCGGCTTCTGTCAATAAATGTTCTTTTTGCTTTAAAGGGTCTTTTTCTTTAGATATGAAGTCTCTGATAATAGTGGAGCATTCTGTTAGAAACTTTAGAAGTAGCAAGTTTTTACTTTGCCCAACCACTTCTTTATAATCTTGGTGTTTATGTAAACATAATAATATATTTTCGAACACTTGTTGGAGTCCTTCCTCACATAAGTTTCCCGATTGTTCTCCCACAAAATCAAGAAAAGAATCTACGCTTTTAATACTTTTTTCGGCAGATAATTGATTTAATGTGGACGACGACTGTAATTCTTCAATAAGAACAGTTTGCACATTATCAAAATTCGGTCGAACATCTTCAACAAGATTTCTAAATTTATTAATTAAATCGGCAAATATTTCACTAGATGTGGTCGAACCAGCAATTATTTTTAGGTCATTGTCGAGCGTCTTGATTGGTGTTTTAATTAATAAATTTGATTGGGAATTTACTACATTAATAAGTGATTTTTCAATGTCATTTATTGACGCATCAAGACTTATTAAGAAATTTGATAACATCTCATTATCATCTGGAGATATGCTTAATTCGAAACGTTTTTGCTCAAAATCGATCACAATACTTCGCAGAAAAATAAATTCTTGAATTAATCTTATTAATTTTTTCTGTGTTGGTCGTTTCGTTATCAAGCAACGTAACAAAGAAAACTCTTGTGTACAAGTTTTGAAAAAGTCTTCTAAAATCATCAAATCTGCAGTCTGAGTTTGTTCTCCGAGCTCCTGCAGTATACCCACTGTATAACTTATTAACTCGCTGATTTGAATAAGTGACTCAGACTGTGTTTGAACAGCAAATTGAGGTGACATGCACGAATCTATTTCAGAGGTACGAGATAAGTCAACAAAATGGATTTCTTCTAAAACTGCAATCTTATTCTCCAATTCTTGGACTGTTTCGAGGAGTTTAATTTCTTGTTTCACTGTATCGTTCGGTTGTGGTGTACATTGAAATAATTCGTCTTGTTCTTTTAATAACGAACTGTACAATTCTACAATCAAAGTTTTAACTTCTGTAATATCAACACTATTTTGAACATTAGTAGCATCCAGAAAATTATCTATCTTTTTTCTGAGAGAACAAATCTCTGTGTTCATCAAAATTGGAGTTTTTTCTGAATCTTGGAAACTATCAATAAAATCGACACACATTTCTTTTAGTTCATTTATGTTACTAGATATCTCGATCATTTCATCGGCTGTTTCTATGGCCGGCACTATGACATTTAAACATTTTTCTAATTGGGTTTTAAATTCAAAAATGTTTTCAATGGCGGAATGTATTTTTTCCGAGGAAATTTTAAGGACACTTTCATAATTTGGAATGTTACTTGTATCTACAACTGACAAACTCTGGCGTAGGTCCTGTATAGGTTGTGCAATTTCTGTCAACTTGGAGATGTACAGAGAATCTTGAATATCATTAGCGTTTTCTATGATCATAGGCTGAAAAACTTCTTGTACACCTTCATTTAATTCACCTAAGCTTATTGCAACAGATTTAAGACTAGTATACTCACTAATTTCAGATAAACTATCTAAGAATTCAACGACTTCAGGAGTTTGCATCATTGTAACATGTTCATGTAATGATTGCAATGTTTTAGCTGTCACCGAGTCCGTTCGTGTTTGTTTTAAAGTTTGTACTAAGTGCTCGGTGAAAACTTCTTCTGTGGTCGGCAAAAGTAAGTTATTTGGAGGCATCAATTCTGCCGTTGTTTTTATACCTGATATGTCTTCTAAAGTTGACATCTCGTCAGCAGTTTCAACAACAGAGTTTTCTTGAATGAAAATGATGCAATTTTGCAGATTTTGGACAACATTTGCAATGTTACTAGAAATTTCATAGGGCAAAATATCTTCACCGTATTGAGAAATAACTTCATGCTGTAAAATCTCTAAAGTGGTTTGTAATTCATGAAGAGGTTGAGCATACGTTTTTGCAAAAATAGAATTATCTTTTAAACTCTTGACATTTTCGACTATGGTTTGATGTAGAATTACTGTATTCTGATTTAATTCAAAAAGTGGATTGGCAAGAGATTGCGTCACCGAGACGTCTGAAATTTCGGAAACATGATCTTCTTTGTCTACATCCACAGCAATCATTGATGCAATTTTTTGTTTAAGATCTTCCAAATTCGGGCGAATTGTTTCTAAAACAGGCATTAAAGATGTTTTGATTTCACTAGGACATTCTTCAATTATAACATTTGTTATAGCTGCAATTGAATGCTCAATACTTTCTATTACAACGTAAGCTTTAGATTCGTCTTGTTTAATCGGATGCAAGTCTCGAATACGATCGGAATCAGTTTTAAAGCTTATTTCTTCAGCTATGTTAATATTTTCATGCAAATTAATTTGAATATCTTCAATATTATTAAGAAGAGAACAGTTTAGTTCAGACCCGAATATATTACAAATAAATTGATCTTGAACTATTTTGAGAGTATTGCTTATGCTTGTAAGTGAAAATACGTCATATGATTCCAGGTTTTTCACCGAACTATTTATTCTCTTTATAGAGTCACATATTTCCATAAAAGCCAAATATTTTGACGCATCGTTGCTTTCTATCACATTTTCTAACACTTTTGTCAAATTCTTATGGAATGCGACCATATGGCTTTTAACGCCTGGAACTACATCAAGTGTCGGTAAACTATTTTCAAATTGAATAAGAGTTTGCGCCATCTTTTGAAGAACTTCTAGTTTGTTTTCACTTTGCATAATATCAAATTTCCCAACCTTGTTTTCAAAACTATCTATACGCAAAGCTATTTCATTTAAATTCTGCTTTACTGTAGATAAAATTTGGTTTAAAATTTCCTCGTTTTCTTCTTTTTTAGCCTCTACAGAAAGTTGTTCAAAAGAAGTTCTTAATTGTATAGCGGAATCCATAACAGATTCAATAATTTCTGTATTGTATGTAATCAAAGAAGAAGTTGATTCCTTAACTGAAAGAGATTCAATTTGTTCCAAAGCTTCTTGGAGATCTTGAATAGAAGCTGACATATCATTTAGTATAATTTCACTGTTTTTGATGTTGCTTCCATCAATTAAATTATCTCTTTCTGTACTTTCTAATATACGGAGTAACGAACTTAAAGGACTTTTAAGTTCAAAAATAGCCCTTTGTGTATCTTTTGAATGTTGCATTTCTAAAGTAGGTTCACTGGTCTTAAATTCACTTGCTTCATGTAATAAGCTTTTGGCCTTTATGGTGTCCAACGAAAATCGTATTGTTGTAATAATTTCTTCACTCAAAGTTTCAATATCAGTGGTAAATCTTTCTTGAACATCCAAGTACTTTTTCGATATTAATGATTTAATTTCATTAATAATGTTTTGCAATTTGTGGCCACATTTTTCAACTAAAGAGACACATGTTTTTTTAACTAGAGTTTTGTTATTGCTTTCAACATTAATACATTTTTCAATAATTATTAATGATTGATGAAGCATTTTAAAAGGCTGAGGAAGGTTATTGAATAACGCACTATTTATTTCGGGATGACTAATAAAACCTTCTCTAGCCGCTTCAAAAATACTGTGCATTTCAGACAGAGGAGTTACAAGACTTCCAATAATTTCTAAGCTTTTTGATGCCGTGGCAGCTGACGCCATTAATTCAGATTGAAGAATGATATCTTTTTCTATGATCTGAATATCATTAATAACTTTAGAAAGATAAATGGCTGCGTTATTTATTTTTGTTTTGTATTCTTCATCGGCTATTAGCTTCTTTGGGGGTTGTTCAACAGGGCTTTCAGTTATGTCTCCTTTTAATTTGCCTAAAGATTTCTCACTACCAGAGCTAGACCTTCTTGAGCTTCTACTACGTCGACGTTCGCGTTTTGGTTTAGACACGTCGGGCTCAGCGTCAGTTGTTTTTAGAATATCTGCTTTAGTTAACAAAGTTTCAGTAAATTCGGGAGACTGCGGAGGCTGAACAGCTGTTTCTTCAAATACTGGCTTAGATCCCTTAGATTTTGCTTTTTCCGAACTTTTTGCGCTTGCAAAACTTTGTACATCACTTTCAGAAAGCATTTGTGTGTCATCTTCTTTTTTATCATCAGAAAGGGAGTGGTCCCGTGACAAACTAAAATAATCATCAACACTTTTTGATGAATCAGACTTCTTTCTCCTCAGCTTTTTAGGTATATCAGCTTTCTCATCTGACAAAAGTGCCATAGTTTTTTCCAAATAATCCTGTCCACTTATGTCTTGATCCAGATCTAAAGAAATCTGCGGTGGACCATTTTCATCTGCAATTGATATATCTTCGATGTCCGCTTCAGTTCTTAGATCTTCTTCGGGGGAAGTAAAGTATTCGGGAGAAACATCAATTATTATCGCCTCCATGAGGAGGTTTCCTGACGTGGATGTTTCTTTAACAAATCTTAAAGGAGGAAGTTCTACAACATTATGTTCTGTAACGTTTTCCGAAAGTTGATCAGCATACATTTCAACAATTTGTAGTGCTTCTTCTTCTGTCAAGTCTGGAGTTTCATATAAGGAGACAGAAACTTCTTTACCGTCAAATGAAAATGATATTTCACCTTTATCGTCTAAAGTTCTATCTCCAAGTGGAGTATCGTACATTTGAGAAGTCCTTTCCTCGTGAATTGTACTGAGTGAAAGATTCCGTTGCAATGTTTGCTCTTCAGATTTCTTTTTAGATTTAGTTTTCATGGAGTCGTCGAATCCGAGCAGCGACGCCGAACTAGCTGCGATTCCCATACAGTTTTGAGCTTCACACGTATAGGTCCCAAGGCAACACGTACCATCTTGACCTGAAATAATTCTATGTATATCTCCTGGTTTTAGTTCCTCTCCATCTTTATACCATTTAAGGGTAGGTTGAGGCACTCCAATAACTTTACATTCTAAATTTACAGCTCCCTCATCGGATAATATGGCTTGTAGGTTTTCTAAAAAGCGGGGTTTTTTGTAATGGCGTGGTATTATTAGTTTTAGGAAACACGATGTTACACTTTGTCCGAAGTCATTCATTGCGACGCATTTCCACTCAGCTTGGTCGAGAAACTCTAAGTTTTGTATGTCTAAATAGAACATCCCACGCTCTTCCTTGCCGTGGTGGCAGCGTGAAGACTCGTCGACTGGCTGATCATCTCTATACCACAGCAACGATGGCTCAGGCGGAATAGCAACTGGAATATAAATAATGCATGTTTTAAAATTACTTTTTTAGATAATGTAAAGTAACATAATTCCATCTATTTGTCTATTTACGGTAGATTGTTTTTAAAATATTCTTAGATATTACTTCAAAAACACAACAAGCTTACCAGTATTTAATATAAGTACATTACATTATCTTTATGACATGATTAAAAACCCATTTATGAATAAGCCCATTTTGGTTTCTGGACAATGTTGAAGTATTATGAGATATTTATTACACAACGTACCTTTAATAGTAAAACGGAATGGTTCATCAATTTTCGCTTCAATACTCTTTAACCCCTGTATAAACTTAGGGGCTTGATTTTTGGAGAATAGTTGATGTTTTTCTTCTTCATTCAACTGATTTTGAATATCTTCAACGGTGAGTTCTGCTGAGCTACTGGCCTGGCCCATACAGTTTCTGGCGATACAGCAATAGGAGCCCAAAGAGTTGGTGCCGGTGAGCTGATATACGTCTCCAGGCTTGAGTTCCTGCCCGTCCTTGAACCAGCTCAGCACCGGCGTAGGGAACCCTACAACCTTGCACTCAAACGACACAAGACCTTCTTCTGTAAGGACCGCTTGGAGGTTTTCCATGAATCGCGGCTTACGATAGTTCTTTGGAACTGAAATGCAAAAAAGTAATCGATCAGTATAAGACAAAAAGAAACATAATTTATGCATGGAACTAAAATTCGACCCAGGACCTCTCGAATAAGAGGCCGAATTCTTAACTACTGAGTTATCCCGGCCTGTACTTGTATATTAACCTACTAGCTTCCGCCCGCGACTTCTTCCACGTAGACCTGAGAATTTGAATTTATTCCAGGTTATAATCTACCTGTGTACCAAATTTCATACAAATTTTTTCAGTCGTTTTTGCATGAAATAGTAACCAAAATCCATCCATCTTTACAAACTCTCGCATTTATAATAGTAGTAGGATTTTCATAAAACAAGTATTGATGCCCAGGTAAAAACAGGTTTGCTTAAAAACTAAGAACCTACCTGAAAAAAGGAAATGACTACAAACACGTAATAAAAAATTTAAAAATATAGCATAGCTTGCTTACCATCCATGGAGACATAGCAAGTTGACATTCCTACGCGTCCCCCGGTAGTCGTAGCCACGCACTTCCATTCTCCTTCGTCTGCCCACTCCGCCGAGCACACCTCCAACAGATACCCGCCTACGCCGTCCTCCATCACATGATAGCTGGAACCGAGAGAAATTGTCCAAAGGTCACCGATGACCGATACCAATCTTAACGATGTTTAAAGTTCATATCGACTGGTATAGTAAAAATTTAGAAAATACTTCGTGAGCGTGCAATTACATTTGCGGATTCTTATTGGCCACCATATCTTTCTTTTTAATTTCCATTTCATAATAGTAGGTTATCCAGAAATACAGAAATATACAAACACAGAAATACACAAAGAGTTATAAAAAATCATTTGTTTAGTCTTATTTAATGTCTTAAAAGCATTAATATTTTCAAACAACTCCTAAAAAAGATGATTTACTCACCAACAACATGCACATTGCACACACAGACCAAATAAAGGATCCCAAATTCAAGTTCCAAGAGCAAGAGCAAAGCAGGATAAAGGCCGATGGAGGAAAATTGTCGCTGTCTATTCCATCCATTATCGACCACTTAGGTATTATTCATAGTATTTAGCCAAGAGGAACAAAAAGATTCTAAGAACTATAAAGACTATTTCGCTCAATGGCTGAGCCTGTGTGTTCAGCTGGAAATGCCGCCAGCGTCTTGGGAACGTTGCTTTAAGCACTTTAGCTTTTTTTAATTGTTTTTGTTATGAGTGTTTTTTATTATATTCTGTAAATAGATATGACTTAATGGTTAAGGTTATTTTAGGTTTTTTTAGTTCCATTGTGTTAATAATAAATATGTAAATATTTGTATCGGTAATGTAACAAAAATTAAAGGCAAGATTACCGTTCACTTGGCTCGATCTTCCCCTCCTTGTTGTACCAGACGACACTACGCGGCCACGGCGGCACCACGATGTGGCAGCTCAGGGCCAGCGACTCGCAGATCCTCACGAACTGGTCTTCCAACTCCTTCGTGAAAATCGGCGGCGGCTCCGGAGTCAAACCCCTGAAGTGCAGAAGGAATCTTTTATGAACCAACATTTTATGTAAAAATTCGCTTCAAGTTAAATTCTTTAATATACTGCAATATTTTCAAAACTGTTGGAAGCCAAAGTATGGAAATGTAAAATTAAAACCTAAAGTTAAAATTAAAATCTCCATTATAAATCTTATAGGTACTGCACTAAACGCATTCACTGCCAGTCAATCTCGTAGTGAAATTAAAAAAGTATGATACGATAAAACAAACAAGCATTTCACACATTTAGTCCCGCAATAGGATTAGGACGAACAAGGCTAGAAAACATACACCAATTTAAACTCATCATTTAAATCTCTGCTCCCAACCCTGGACCTTCCACGCTGATCAGCGATATCTTACCCATCCAGTAACATACTTACATACTTAAAATACAAAACTGATTTCCTTATCTTAATTTTTCCTAACTTATTTTTACTTAGGTGTCGACATTGGAATTTTATATTCAACGTAATACAAATCGTATTTATAATACAATATGTGTACTCTTACCCTGAGCTCGGCCGAGCGGAGCCCTCCCTACTGCCCCGGCCGACAACGTGCACTTTGGAGGACGAGTAGGCTCTTCCCATGCAGTTGACGGCTTCGCAAGTGTACGTGCCCAGGGATGTCGGATCCTCGGCGTTGGCGGTCAGTGCGAACACATCCCCGGCTTTGATTTCGCGACTGTCCTACACATGACGATGGCAAAACATTTTTTTAAGTAGGAGTACTTTTGTTAATGCTATTTGAAAATTTATTCTAAGACATTCATGAACAATAAATTAAAATAAGTAAGTACAGTAACACGGAGTTTGGAGCTCGTAAGACTGAAGCTACGAGAAAGAAGCAGAAAAAGAAGAACAAGGTTGTTAAAATAGTAAGTGTGTGTAATGTGTAATGAACGTAACATACAAAAGATTCATAAGTTGTATAATTACGTTTTATTATTCCATATTTCCCTATGGCTTGTAGCACACACTTAGATATATGTACATACCTATTATTTATTCACAAGCCAAGGAAAAGAGTGGTGAGAAGCCTTCAAGTTCCCACGTGATCTCATAGCCCATTATAAAACAGTAGGTGTAAGGTCTTATGTTTCGGTTGGAAATGGAAAATTGTGGCGGGTAGCCTGAGAGGCTGCATATGGGACGTAAGGTATGTGCGTTGCTTTACAAAACCCAGATACCATCTCAGACAGGAATTCTATTCTATGTAGGTATTTGGGGTTGAAGCTATATTCATGAGTTTCTTTAACTGCTTAACAATCAGTGGCCCGCATGCTAAGTACTTCAAAGTAATTACCTTAAACCAACGAAGCACGGGTGTAGGTACGCCCACGACCTTGCACTCTAGTGACACGGTGCCTTGTTCCGTCAACAGCGCCCGCAACTCTTCCACGAACTCAGGCCGCTTGTAGGCTTTTGGTACTGAAAATGTTTTATTGACTTAGTATTTGAAGATTGCACAACAAACCAGTCGAACCCACAAATGTTATGAAATAAGCATTTAGTCCCAGTATTGTACTGTTCGATAACCGTGGATTAACTTCATTCTAAAAGTGACCTTCATTCTAAAAGAGTATCTACTGACGAGATTCTACGTAAATAAATAATTAATCCACCAACCCGCACTAGGCCAGCGGGGTGGACTAAGGCCTACATCCTTCTCGTCATGAGAGGAGACCCGACCCTGCAGTGGGTCTCCAATCGGTTACAGACAAATAAGCTTGTACATAGGTACTTGGTTCAAAAATACAAAGCTAAAATTGTAGGCACAGATTCCGTCACAGTTAAATATCTACATACCTACTTACAAATGGTGTGAAATTCTTTTGCGGACATGGTCAATAAATTTTACCTCGCCTTATTTCACCTCGTAGGCTACAGGTGACGTTTCGATATTTTATATGTAACACATGACCATCGGCAACCTTGTCCGTGGTTGAAAGTTGTTTTCTATCTAAGGTACCTAATACATTGAGATGAGCAGAACAGCTCGCGCGGCCGCCTACGTTCTCGGCGGTGCAGGTCCAGCGGCCGGCGTCGTCCACGCTCACGGCGGCCACGTCCGCGCACCAGAAGTTGCCGTCCCGCACGAGCGCCACACGCTCCGTCTCCATCAAACGTCGCTCGTTTCGGTACCATGTTACCTAATAAATATTAGAGTTGAATAAATTACTTCCAAAACAATTCACGATCCAAAAGGTCCTGGCACGTAACAAGAAACAAGAACGAGTGCATCGTTGGATGCGTTTGTGACCTGACCAGTTGGCAGCTACGGGGCGTAGCGCCGTTAGCAACGGCCCGTTACACGCACGGCCCCTGGACGTGAACGGCCATCCACTGCATATGAACTCGAGGAACTGGACTCCTCCGACTGGCAGGGGACGGCAACTTCTGCAGGTCTTCTGCAAGACCGCATATTAGACGCTTCGCCCCTAAAGTACCTGTGTGCTCTCAAAGAGAAAGCTCAGGTAAAGTGGAAGCCCCCGAGAACTTTAAACCCTACTTCCATGCGGCGACTTCCGCCACAAAATAGGAACAATCCAAAACAACTGAGAGTCTATTAGAAAACAGTCAACATGCAACATCTTAATAGATTTTGAGTTAGAATCAATATTGAGTTAGAAGGTCAAGTTACTACATAATTGGAACCAAGTTTCCCGTCGTTCTTAAGTACACTCCTTTCTCAAGTTTCTCATGGAAATCAGGTGAATAAATATTATACAAATTATGCGTATTATCGAAACCTGGTCTTGGAGCGTAAGATAAGTCGGTATACTTAAAGGTCGGCCGCCGTCAGCGTGACTCCCCCATGGTGTTCAGTGCCAGCAGCTTGCAGAGGACTAGCTTGTTGATAAGTTTCGTTCCCCTCCCGCATTATCATCTCATGTCATTAGCAGACATCTTAAAATTTACAATTATTTATTCCTCTCCTTTACTCCTAACACTTACATAGCATCGAGGTTCATATTTATCTTGTAGCCAATGAGTATTTAAGAGTTACTAGACTATAGACTAAATTGCATTGCTTCGTCGACTAGATAGAAGTATGGTCACGAAAATTGATTAAATATGTAATCTTTGCCAAGTACATATATTATATCCTTTCCATTAACTTTATTGCACCTACTCACACGTAGAGAATGTACCCTAAGGTATTTATTTTGAAGATATTTGGAAGTCTTCCAATAGTACTCTTACTAGGTACCTATCTACATACATATGCCAAATCAAGAGCATTAATAACTAACGGCGGGCAGCGTGCTTAATTTCTACATTAGAAAAAATAATTATTAATTAAAACGTTTTTTTAATTAGACATAAAATATTACCGTTCAATGAATGAAAACAGTGCAATTGCAATATTGATTCACGTCACCTACTAGGTACCAGCAGAAGGTTCAAGTACCTAATTAGGTATATAATTATACACCTATATATTTGCATGCCCAATAAAAGGAAATGTATACTAATGTTAAAATTATTAAATACCTAGTTCATTATATATACACCTTTTTTGTTCATTCGATTTTTATCAGTTTTAACACTTCGCTCGTTCCACGCTCTATCATCTGTGCCTCCAAATCATAAATTAACTTTTGGAACTAATGCTCTTCTATAATAGTGTTCCATGTGAAACACCTACTAATAATTTCATTTATATGTTTCATTTACAGTATCACAACAAAGAGCCAAGAGCGTATGTATAGGTGTATGTATGTATTTGACATTCTACGACGAAATTGCAAATTAAATTAAAAAAATAAATAAGCTTCAAGTCTTTGATCTTAACGTATTATTATGTAGTAGGTAATAATATAGTGAGATACGAGTTCGAGTACTTTAACAACATACAAAAATAATTTACTGTCGACGTATGGTCATAAAAATATGACTTCGTAATGATTTTATGAGAGATGTCACAGGCTTATTACATTTTATTAACTTTAATCGTGTTAATCAAATAAAATCTGTGACATTAATTTTTGTGTGTGTAATTATATTGCATGTTGTTGAGTATAAAGTTTTTGTATGTATTTAAAACAAACACCCAGTGTAAAAATATTTTAATAATTATAAACTAATAATTTTAAATGGATGAAAATACAAACTTGCAAATGTTTTTGTCAATAAAACGAACATGTGTGAATATTCACTTCTCACTCAAAAACACATTATAAATACGACAGCGGACGTACGTATTTAAAATAGAAGAATTATGTCATTGGGTTTGACGTACGCATTCCGCTGGATTCAAGGTTGTTTTACCATGGTAATAGTATTTTACCCTCCCAAAATCACAATATTTTTAATGAATGGAACTGATTCAAAAGACATTTAAATTTTTTCTTACAATGAGCTTTGGCCACCTTACTAAATAACATTTTTCTTACATAATTTATTTAGATAGATTGTGTTGAAATCTGTTGAAATCAGTAAAAATAAAATTATTTGAAAAACTATAAATTATCGAGTTATGATTAGGTAGGTACCTAAAAGTAAAACCGCAATAGCTCGGAATATTTCGATTCTCGATTTGATTTTTTTTTCGAAAGCTGATACAATCAAAATGGCTCTTAGTTTTGTATAAAAGCCGGCACTATTATCTATAAATAATTAGTATCTATTGCCCAACTTTATATAAACTAATAATAATAACTTTATTTATATACAATATTAATTTCCATCCAAATGCTTGCCGTAGGTAGTGATGTAAAACTGTTCAAAAACAAGATCATTTAAGATCATCGTTATCATCTAAACAAAAATTAATCTTCACACCTTTGGCGCATGCATACATTTAATTCAACATTTATTATTTCAAATGATTTTACCTTGCACTCTGTAGAACTGACAATTTCAACCAGAAATCTCGTCCGCGTGCCAACTTTGACGGTGAGGTCTTGCAAACGCCGAAGGAAGTTTGGCGGGTCGTCCCCTACCGGCGCCTCATCCGGGGACACCTCCAACCGCACCCGGGTCGTATCCTTCCCAGCAGCATTGCTTGCCTTCAACACGAATAAAAATATGTATACAGGATGAATTTTTGAAGTGTGCGTGGATTGGGAAATCCGAAAGTATGAGGAATAGCGAAAAGTGCTGAAAGGAGTCTGGGAACCGATTTTTATGAAAACTATAACTGCATCATTGTTTTTTTGAAAAATCAATATGCCTAGCCAGGAATCGAACCCGTTGATTTTGAAAAAAAAACACATGTATTATTACACCATTCGACAGTGTCACTTTCAAAGAACAAATTCTGGAAAGTAATAACATACGGCAGTGTCTGTTAACCAAAATGGCCGACGGAAAGTGTCTAGGAATATTGATGACTTATTTTTACTTATTAATAACTTATTTATTTATAACTTATATACCTATATATTTATTTATTTTTAACGATATTGTCTACAATATGCGTTAAAATCAGCTAGGAGAAAATACGTGTCGTCATTAATGTTTTTATGTACCTTGATTGCCTGATACCTGGAAATTGACCGTCTAAGCAAGCTAGCTAATAGGCATGCGATCTTAGTACATACTAAAACTACACAATCGTCCACATTTCTTTCGTCATAAAAAACATGACGTCTGGCGGTCTTGGATCTTGATCTATAGGTATTTCTACGAAAGATAATATAACACGTAATTGTACTTATTTTCAAATTTTACTACTTTTGCCATTCTAAAATGTATGATCTAGGTGATCTGATACCTACTTATTAATAAATCCGCATTAGTAGCAGAAAAGCATCTACGATGACCTAGTCTACATATCTGAAACATGTGGAATAGTTAGAATTGCCTGAATATAACGTTACATTCATAGTTATAGTCTAAACGAATGGGTTCCTTCACAATAATAATATTTTGCAGCAATAATTGGCTTACTTGCAGAGTGTAGACACCGCTGTCGCCGGTCCGAGCAGCAGATACTGTAAGGCGGACGCCTCCTGCATCCTCGGATGCAACGAAGCGTTCATCCAGCGACGCTCCCGCACGACCCCTGCTCAAAAGATTTTAATTTTTTAATTGGGATACTATTATTTTATATATATAATATTATATTATAATATTATACGAACAACTGTCACAAATAATATTAAAATGTAATTATTTTTTCATAAAATAAAGCTTTTGGAAACGTCGGAAAACTCCTCTCGCGAAGCTTAAACGCCTACGGCTACACCTAAAACTGGCGATACTGAAAATTGAAAGGCTCAGAGTGAAAATTGCAGATGAATTTGTTACGCCATCCAGTAATCCACAAAGAAAAAATACTTTTCTTACAACAAACAAAATTTAATGTTATCCTCTTTGTTTAAGTTTGAATATGCTAATTGTATTATTATGTGCGGTTTCATACAGTGAGTAGGCTCGAGCAGAGCGGAAGTTTCCAAACGTATGTAGCCTGTAGGTAACGTAGGCAAGTGACCTTATGTCTTGTGGTCACTGCAAGAATGGAAGTAGAGTATCAAGAGATCAGTCAGTTTATTACACAGGATGACTTGTAAAGTATTCCCAGCTAACAATGTATAAATAATAAGACAAATCGTTTTTGTCACAGTGCATATTGTAATGCAGAAATTAAAAATGTGACTAAATTTCGGCATGAAAATTCGACAGAGTGAAGATGTGAATATCCCTTGTATGATAATTCAGTTGTGAATCATACCTATAGATACTCCAACATTTTTTTATGTTTATGCAGACTTTAACTTATTTATATTGTTTTATACCTTATTAGAAAGCTAGAAAAATGAGGAAGTTTTAAAAGTATTTCGCACATCAACACATGATGAATCTGACGCGAAACTTGTTTTGCAATAAAGATGGACTCAAGTATATAGCAACTACGGGGAATCAGTAACATAATGTTAAGTCTTTTAGAGGTGCAGGCGAGCATGCGAACCAAGACAATGGATGTTATGCGTATAACGTTACACTCAGGTCACTTGCTAGCGCTCGGGGTAGGCGTTGTCAGTACCTGCAGGCAAACAATTTACTGTCTGTATGTGTACACGACACATCGATATATTTTTTCATTATTAGTCTATAAGTCAGCCTTCAATGCAGGTGGTCTCCGTTCCAAATGCACTTAACAGTATTCAATTTTATGTTATTAGTAAGTAGATCAGTGTTTCCCAACGTGGGGCCCACGCCCCACAGTGGGACAATTTGATAGTTAAGAGGAGCAATTTAAAAATAGACTCGTCGCGACTTTAACCCTTTCGCTTTGGGTTATTTAAATGCAATGCTACATATCGCTGACAAATTTAACAAAAAAGGCAAATCCTTAAAAAATGCTGTAAATAATAAAAATAAAATTTAAAATTTAAAAATGCCCCGACACAATAACCTCATTACCCTTAAAAAAGTAAAAAATAATTAAAGAAACTCAATCTTAAAGTACCATAGTATGTACGAGTAAGTATTCATAATTCTTAAAAAAATACATCGCGTTGGAGGTGCACACTTATTATAATGTGGGTTTTGTTAAGTTGTTAATACATAGTTTTGATAACAATTTCATAGTGATTTCTTCCCAAAACTTATAATCTATATTTCTCTTGTTTTGTTCCCTACAAAACAATTCTTAAAGGTTAAAAATTATGAATGGAGGCATAAAAATTTTAGAAATGTTAAGGTGGGGCATGGCCTAAAAAAGTTTGCGAAACACTGTAATAGACAGTGAATTTGAAGAATTTAGAACTTGGTGCAGAGAAGGATAAAAAGTATTCTCTATGTTAATCCAGGGTATGATCTATCTGTGTAAAAAAATTTCATCCAAATCTGTTCAGCCGTTTTTAAGTGAAAGAGTAACAAACATCCACCCATACTCACAAACATTTGCATTTATAAATAGTAGTACTTAGGGCGCATTCAAATTTGCCGCAGTGCCCCGCGGCAGTCGCTAGGTTTGAGAATCGTAGTTTAGTTCTTTACATTTAGTTTCACGATGAACTCTGATGAAGAAACACGTGTTACTATTAAAACGAAAAAGGATTTTGAGCAAAAAACAAAAAAAGAAACCTAAGAAGACGTTGCCGTTATTTTGTATAACTCAACAAACAGAATTTTATAAAGTAAAAAAGGCTAGTGAAAAACAATTTCAGAGTCACTTAAGATTGTCAAGAAAGCAATTCTACGAATTTCTTCCCCATTTAGAACATTATATTGGAAAACAAAATAGGTACAACCTTCAAAAAATTTTTGTTTTGTTTGTGAAATTCTCAACAAATTTATTGCACATTTCTTCCCATGCCTTTTTCTTTGCAATTTTACTGCTATACTTGTAGGACCTCGAATCCTATATCGCTGGACGACTCTCAACCTTATCGACCAACTCTTCAACCTTATTTTCGTTCATGTTGCCTTGTGCGCGCGCCAAACTTATACTGGTCACACTTATAACACCCCTTTTTTGCGTCGGGGGTTAATAACGGGAATTTCCTTATATTACAACATCGAAATAAGCTATTTATGTAGCTCATGTAGGTACTACTTAATTCTTGTCTAGTCACATGGAGCTTTTATTTCATTAAGTAAACAGATGAAAAAACCGTAAGAAATCTCCAATGGAAGTTATTACCTACATATTTAGTTTTTTGTAACTTCCGTTTAAATACTTCAGACTAGGTAGGTATACGATGTTAAACCAAGTTAGGTAGACCTTTAAATAGATCGAGCAAAAAGCTTTAAAATAAAAGGCGACTAGTTAAATGTGTGATGTGTTTAATTCCGTTTTCCGTTTGGCCCATATTCAACTGACTCGTCAGTCAAGCTTGCGATAGATCAGACATGGGTTACGCAAAGTTTTATCGTTACTCTAAATACAGATGATGTAAAGATCAGTGATGAATGGAAGCAGTTGGCATGAGACTAATGCAGCTAATAACACCACTTTGTAAGGCTAATCTTGGATAAAGGTACCTTGCAAAGGATAATTTTTGGTCTAGTTTCACCCTCTTTCGGGGTTGCACTTTATCCTGGGACAGGACACACTGTCGTTGATAAACGACCTTCACCGATCTGATAACTAGATGAGACATATTTTTTATCAAATATAATTTATAAACAAATAGGTATGCCTATGATGACTTGCCTATCAAAAAGTGTTCATAGCTATCTTTAATTTAATTAATTTTAATCAATTTTATTTATCACTTTCACTCTTTTGATAACCGAATCAGTTTTATCTCAACTGATAATTTTAAACACACTACCTATGCCTAGGTAGGCTTGCCTACTTATTTCTGCTATTTCTTATTTCTACTTCTTACTAAATAACCTTAAGAAAAGCAGTGACCTTGTGTCCCCTGATTGCAACATTCACGGCACTTCGCTGGCCCCCGAAGTTCTCTAGCTAAAAATAATAATTGAGTTGCGAGACGCCAATGCCGCGGCCAAACGCGTACCTACGCGTACCAGGGTTACGTTTACGGGTGATAGTTTTCTAAAAACTTACTAACACTAATCTGCTTTAATGAAACTTAAAAATGTTTCTTACACAGCGACTATACTTAAAACAAACTCCAAAGCAATATTATGGCTAACCTATATTAAACGCTCAGTTTTATGAAGTAGGTAATAATGCACCTGTATATGTGCCTACCTACTTATTAGCCTATATAAGACAAATAAACAATCGCTTGAGGCCGTAGCTTATTTTTTTATAGAATTAATTAGATCACGCTTCACAGTTCATAAGTCGTCTTTTGAGAATAAAGTTCATCGCACTAGCCCCAAATAGATTTCAAAGAACTGCAGTTAGTATTGGAAACGTTTATGGGATGAAAAAATTTATTACGTAGGTATTGACCAAATGTTCAGCGATATTTTGGTACGGTCTGAACCTAAAATTGGAAACATTTATTAGCTCATTGACAAAAAAAGGTGAAAACAATGTAAGGAAAGGAAGGGAAACGTCTGACGTTCGTCGAGTTATTATAATGAGTGCATTCAACACTATTTTGAAACTCGACGACAAGTATCTAAATTCAGAATACTTAACGTTAACTTATTGCAAAACCTATAGGTATTTGCTATTATTTTCATTACATTACATCGTTTCACGAATAATATTTACTCTTTGTTAGTTATTGAAATAATACTCAATGATATTTATATGATTGTGGTAGGAAGGTACCGTAGGGTTGCGGTCAACCAATGTAACGTTATCCACGTTAACCTGTTCATTGTTCCTGCCAAGAAGGAATCTTAGTTTTACTTTTACTACTAGGCACCTACCTATATTTTCTGTTACAAGCATACCTACTTAATCTTAATACTACTAAATAGTCAATGTGGGGAATCTTATGTGAGGAAGTCAATCTTCGGGAAGACGGACTTACCCACATTGACCATATTTGATTTTTATCTTTTGTTAGTAAGGTTATGTACGAGATCAATATTAATATTGACTAAAAAACAGTGAAGGAATAAATACGCAATTCTAAAAATAATAAACAGATTAATAACTTTAATAATTTTCTTTAAAATTTATGTAAAAGTTCAAATGCCTACATACTTACAGCAAGCCTGAATACCAACAAATACAATAAGCTATAATAAGTGTTTAGTAGGTAGGAACTATTTTATGTGCGAGCAAATAAACAGATTTACGCTTCCTGTAGGTACTTACTAAGTTTTCATATAGGTATATAATTATAATATATATGTTATGGACCAAGTGATTAATGCGGGCATTATTCATAATGCCCGGGAATTATGAATAATGTCTATCTCTATCGGGCCAACTGATAAATTACTATCTAAACTTCATTATTTATCATATTGACGGGTCATTATTATAATATTGCTACGTAACAAACGGGTAATTTTATAATAGAGCGAAAGTTTGACGCGATGCGGGGAGGGAAATGCGGTAAGGGAAGTACACTTCATTCGCGGAGCGAGGGTCAGTGACAGAAATCCCTTCAATGGGTTAGGTTAGGTTAAATTTTTTTCCCCGGGCGAAGCGAAGCGGAGCGAGGGTCAGTGACAGAAGTCTAAATTTAACATAAAAATCAATGGTTAGGTTATTAAATATGTTTGTATTACTCTGCCCAAAAGGTGATGGACATTATGTATTATTCCTCTGCCCAAAAGGTGATGGACATTATGTATTATTCCTCTGCCCAAAAGGTGATTGCCCAAATTGACTGAGCATTATACATAATGCCCAGTCAATTTGATTATTTGATTAATTATTATCAAATTGCCCTCTCATATTGGGCATCATATTGCCCAGGCAATATGCATAATGCCCGATATATCACTTGGTCCATAACATATATTGGAACATCGCCGCAAAGTGTAGTGTTAAAATGGAAGTTATCGCAATTCGCATTACCCAATACGAAGCAAGCATTCATAGATGGTATTATTAATTATAATACAAGACTTCATCTGCAGTAACCTGGATACGAAACCTAAATATAGGTATGTTCCAAAACTTTAAATTTATTTACGTCTACCGCATCATCTGTATCCGCAAACACTGAACTTTTATTGTCGACGTAAAATTCTTCCGCGAAGCATTTGCTAGTGCTGTAACAATTTTGTCTATTAAACAGGAAATGTGTAACAGTTACATGCAGTTACGTCGGAAGGACTGTAGGTATGCTATAAAAACACTGTGATTCAGTACTTAACTGTTACAAAACAGGTAAGTACTTAGGTGTCTTACTTCTAATGAATATTAATTTACCAAAATGTTGGCTTTCCCTAAATACACGGTACAACCTTACATTTTTTACAATTTCTGTTTGTCTGTTCCGGCTAATCTCTGAGAGGGCTGGACCGATTTTGACGGGATGTAATAAGGAGTAACTTAAGCTACGTTTGTTTTAGAATTATATTATATACTAGTGGTTATATACTATATGTATAGTTAAATTCTACGCGGACGAAGTCGCAGGCACAGCTAGTACTTATTAATATAATAATAATTACAAGACTTATATTTCACGTGGTAGGCAGAAGAGTGAAGCTCGCGCCTTATTCGGGTCTTTAACCATAATAATACATTCTATTAACTTTTAAATTTTCTTGTGAACATTGCTCTTGTTATTGAATTAACGATTAAATAATTTATGAATCTCTCATATCTCTCATCATTAAAGTGTGAAAAAGTTTGAAATACCTCATACTAAAATGCATCTCATTCTACTTATAAACAATACTATTTTTCATAATTGTTCACAACAGTCAATAACTACTATTATAATCGGTAAACCAACTGTTGAAGAACTTAAGATCATTTGAAGAATTGGTTTATTATCCAAATACATAATAATCTCTCATATCTTCTAAGATGTGAGATTGAACTATACCTCGACAGATAGAGATAGAGATGTCATTATCTACTACCTATGGCAAACCTAATAAAGAACAAAGATTGTCGACAAGTTTCGTTATATGCCTACATTATACAGACTTAGGTAGGCACCTACATAGTGCAATCTTGTAAAAGCTGGTTATACGTACCGCTTACGCAAGATTCGCAAAACGCCTGGAGTTACGCCAAACAGTGTATAATCAAACACGATCTACACAGAACAGATATCTACCTACATTTTTTTATTTATGTGCATTGTACCTACAACAAATAATACATACTAGGTACAATACTTGTAATAAATTTTAACTTTTTTTAATGTTTCATAGTAATGGGCTATCATATTTAGTTTTCGCAGTGAAAAAAATAAATCCCATGAGGAGATTTACGCGGAGTGTGATTTAATAACAATTTTCAACATTAATTAGCTGTCGTGACGGGATTATTTGGGTTGGATAAAAACCATAATATTAATTTTATTAAACATAGTCCAAACAATAAAAATAAATAAATCATTAAAAGCAAATCTACACTTGCAGATATATCGAGTTTATGATGCCAAATGGCTAATTCCATGGCTTAGAATCAATGAAAGCTATAGATTGGTACATTTCATGAATTGTGAAGTTCATTTGTCAGTTTCAAATGAAATCTATCTACATCTACACTAATATTATAAAGAGGAAACATTTTTATTTTTGTGTGTATGTTTGTAATGAATAAACTCAAAAACTACTGTGCCGATTTCAAGAATTATTTCACCATTGGAAAGCTACATTCAGCCTGAGTAACATAGGCTATATTTATTGCTAGAAAAGGTTAGGAATCCTTACTAAAAGTTTGTGCCTCAAAAAAATTTTGGGTATTAATCAAATTAATTGGCAGAGCGAATCCTGCCGGATCAGCTAGTATTTAATAAGTTGTAAGTTAAAAACTTTTAAAAAAAAGCTTTGATTTTTTCGAGTTACTCTTAACAAACCCTTCCATTTGATACCCATATTGTAGAAATGCATTAAAAAAACTATTCCGATATCTTGGATGGTCCGCCATATTGGATTTAGAATGACGTCACAAACCATATCATGCATTGTCATCCAAACTAAACGTGTATACATAATTTCAGCTCAATCGGTTGAAGATATCTACTTCAAAATTGAGTTCAATGATTCCACCCGAACATACATTGCAAGTTAAATAAAAGATTTTAAAAATAAAAATACATTGACCTAAATTTCTACATTTCAGGGTCTGATGACTACTTTATCAAAATTATTTCTTATTTACTTCTTTATGTTAAAATTTTCATTCAGATTAATGGTTCTACGTTACGACAGTAAGTGCTACGAAGTACCTACGAGCCTACTTACTATCTTCAAACAAGGAGCAGGATGCTTATTATCTGCTTTTTCGTATACCCGTTTGTTACTTAACAAGTTATTTAACATGTATACAATATACTAATTCACCAACAAATAAAATATCATATTATTATACTGAAAGTATATTACATTTTTATTAGGTACAATTTTACATTTTAATTTCAATTCTGACTTCAATCTTCTTCGTGCATTTTCAATCCAAAGGCTATGTATTCGATTTAATACCTATGCTTAGTTACCAATGTGAAACAGGACATACGGTTATATTATATTCCACTTTCCACCGAAGATTACATTCTTTTTCAGTCAAGATTACGTTTGTTTATTTACGCGGATTTTATATCCACCAAATGATTTAAGAAGGTACTCGTATGTCTACCTATTTTTAAAAATATTAATCAATCACTTACCTGTGATCCTAATTCTACTTGGCCTATTCACAAGCTATTTTCAGTTCGTTTATTTGTTTCAGTAATACTATAAAACAACAGGGCTTGTACTAAGGGTTAGGTAAATATATGTAAAATAATATTGAGATATCATGGTCACTTACGCATTTTTATGACTCATTTTTAAAGTATAAATATTTCCTAGTTCATTTAGGAAGTTCATATTATAATTTATTTTTAAAGGTGAACTATTTTTAATGTCGTAACTTGTTTCAGATATGAAGATTACAATAGGATTATTTCTATTATTTGTATATGTATTAAATAAGAGAAATTTAGTAAATTCAAGTGTGTTTGAAAACAACTCTTGAACAAATCTTAAAAAGTTGTTAATTTTAATCATAATATTTTGCCTACACATTTCAGGCTTGTATTACTTATAATTTATTGAATGTAACGGCAAACACTACGATCTTCACAGAAGCATTTGCGATGGAATCGGACTATACAAGCATTAATACTAAATCACTGGTTATCACATACATAATAATATATGTCATCAACAAAAAAATATCTATCGAGGCACATTTACGAAACCACTACACCGGAACAAGCACTGATCACCGTTTTGCCAATCTACGTACGGAAAGGGAGCTAGCAGGCGCAGCACCCAGGGCACACCGCGAAACTCTTGGACGATGACAAGAGCCAGCCACAAATACCTGCTGTAGATCGAGGAGCTCGACCTCACGACGGGTCTCCCTGCTGCGTCACCTTTGCAACAATTGCTGCCCATGGCGGGAGCGCATCTCGTTTCGAATCGAGTTCGCGATGGCCAGGCGCGGACTGCGCGAACCACGAGATATTTTTGTGAGAGCGACGACGCCAGCGCCACTATTTGTTTACGGCTCAATTCTATTGTAAGTTAAACGCGTACAGCGTTTATATTTTTAACTATTCACTTAAGTCCTACCAATTGATAAACACTTTGATTTGTGACCTAATCGGATTACAGCGGATAACTCGGGTACTATCCTAACAGTATAGAAATTTCATTTTCTGAATGTTATGATATTACTAGCTGACCCCGCAAATGTTGTTTTGCCATATAAGTTATCGTGTTAAAAAAAACGACTATTAAAAATATTAAAAAGTAGGTCTGAGAATCGGCTACTGTCTATTTTTCATACCCCTGAGTGATAATGGTTGTCCACACCTAACATTTTTATTTTATTTTTTGAACATTTTTTTTTATTTTTATTTATGTGGCATAAAAAATACATACAACCCTAAATATTCACCCTCCTATCACCAACCAGTATTTTTTAATAGTCCATTTTTAACGCTCGATAACTTATATGGCAAAACAACTTTTGCGGGGTCCCAAATTCACCTACACCGCAACCATGAACCTCAGAGGTAACAATTTGTAAATTATTTTAAGCGTCTTTTTTTAATTATTGTAAATACGCTGATTCCACTTTTTAAATGCTCCTCCATTAAACAATAAAAAGTAAAGAAAACTAATATACTACCTACCAATATTAATTAGTTTAATTAATCTGATAAAAAATGGTTTTATTACTATTATCTTATCTCATATTTAGATGTTTAGATACCTACCTAATTGACAACAATTTATTTGTTATTAATTGTTTAATGTAGCCAGTTCTAAGCCTGGTAAAGTATGAAGAGATTGTGAACTCAGAGTAGATACATTACATACCTACTGGCTACAAACCCCACGAGCAATAGAAACGAACTAAATAGGTAATTATCTGGCAAAGAAAGTGTTAAATTATTATTAGCAGTGCGAGCGCGTGTTATTCCGTCCTTCCGTTTATGTGAGAGCATTTATGAATGAAACATACTTCGTAGACTTACAAATGTCACAACAGTGCAACAAAAACTTGACAAACTATTTATTTTTTATGTATTGAGTTATGTTCGAGTGTTCGAGTTATGTTATGTGTTAGCTATCTAGTGCTGCGAGGTTGCTGGTGTTTTACAATTAACCCTGTATAAAGGTTTTTGTATAGTCTTATTCTTTTCTTCTTTTTAAAATATACATGTAACTTCAACTTGTCAATGGCTGAACAAAATAAAACTATAATCTAATAAACATGTTGAAATTAAACCATGCAATCACTATAATAGAAGATTGTATCACAAGGGAGCAAAACTATATTTTACGGCGACGGAGCTTTTTTGAATCCAGAGCGAAATGAGGGATTCTAGAGTAGAATCCCGAGCGAGCGCGTAGCGAGTGTTTATTTTGTAGAATCCTGAACGTAGCGACGGATTCAAAGTAATATAAGTAATATAAGCCCGAGCCAAAAAAAATATTTTGTCCCGAGTATATATCCGAGAGATACACTCTACTTTTCATCACCCTCTGTGAGAAAATGAAAAGCGCCTCATATTCTATTGTAATATTATTAGACACTAGCTTATCCGGCAGGCTTCGCTCTGCCAATTAATTTGATTAATATCCCGAAGTTTTTTGTAGATATTGATATGTTCTTTAATATTGTAGAACATACTTTTGTTCTATCATCAATAGTTTCCGCAGCGCATGCGACGAAAGACGTTTCAGGGAACTTTGGGTTACGTTACTTAAGTTGTAGTAAGGATCCCTAATCCTTTCTCAATACATATAGCCTATGTTACTCAAGCTGAATGTAACTTTCCAATGGTGAAAAAATGTTTGATATCGGCATAGAAGTTTTTGAGTTTATTCATTACAAATATACACACAAAAATACAAATTTTTCCTCTTTATAATTTATTAGTGTAGATTAGTGTAGATTTAATAAAACATAGAGTAACAACTAAATTTAAATTAAAAAGTATCTGATAATAAAACAACTAAAAAGTTATAGTCAATGTGGGGAAGACCGTCTGGGGTGTAAGACGGTCTACTGGGCTTTTTTCAAAACATAACAACTTTACGACAATGTGTCGCACAGTAAATTAATCAGTCGGCAATGCTCTTCAAAATAAACATAAATTAATTTTATTATAAGGCGTCTTTTGTAATGAAAATATCCTTAAAAAATTTTTGGTGTTTTGAGAGTTCATTTTGACCAAATCGACCTCTGGTAAAACAATAATTTTGACGTATTTTTAAAGTATTTATCATAAAAATGATACTAAAACGTCTTTATTAGTAACTACTTTAATGATTTACTACATTTATGAAACGAAAATTGGTTTTGTTTTTGAAATATCTGCATTTGATCTTTTTGATAGTCGCAAAGCTTGTGGGGGGAAGACCGTCTGGTTAAGACCGTCATATGACTGACTCTCTCTCTCAGTCAGAAATTATAAACCTTTTCTGGTATGAAAGTCCTAATGTAATTAATTCGATTGAGTTAATAAAAATCTTACTATTCTATGGAACGAAAAATATTTGTATATTATGCATAATGCATATTATTATATGTATATAATTCTATTCATAAATCTATTTATATTCATAAATCTATTTATATGTATTTATAATGCCGTTCGATAGAATTGCACGATGGAGTTCGATGAAACTTGCACTAGGGAAGGGGTTTTCGGGGGCAAGAAATCCCTGCATAACCAATCCAAGATTTCAGACATTTTTTTTAGAATCTAATATGGATGACGTTTTTGGAATATTTTGGCATGAGGATGATGAAAAATATATTAATTTTGAAATCCAATATGGCGGACTACACTTTTTTGAACACTTGGTCATGAGTATCGTTTTCGGAATAGAGATTGTTGTAGATTTTATATTCTGCGTGTTTGAAATTTTAATAATGTCCGAATCTGGCTAATTTCTAACAATCCGTCAAAATTGATAATAATAACGCGGGTAGTTCTGTCGTCTTTATTCAAACAAATATTTGCGTTCTATTTCTTTGGCACTGAACACTCAGATGTTCCAAATTCAAAAAGTGCGTGGAAAAGTTAATTGCCGCGCACGTTACCTAAGTCGTACCTAATTTAATTTAAGAATGTGCAAAGTACTTTTTGGATTTGAATAAAGGTAGCTTTCTAGACCCTGTGGTTTTGGTTTTGCGTCCATAGTCAGTCCGTGTAAACGATTTTTTAATGGTCCTACTTTTATACTCGTAATAACTTTTGAATGGCATAACCGAATTTCATAATTCAAAAAGTGTTAGGTAAATATGTGTTGAAATAACCTTAATTTTGCAGTTATTTATTTTGGTAAGGATCTGAGTACTTAAAAAAGGTCTACATTCCATTCCATCCAACGTATTGTTTACATTTTTATTCGAAAAAGTGCCTATTATGACGTAACTATAATATTTAGACATAATTATAGTACTTTCGCGGACTTTATTGTAAGTAGATATTAATGTGCTCTACAAAAGTGTAGTACATTATTTCATTCCATCATTAATAATTTTCGCAGCGTACGCGAGGTAACGGCAATTAAAGGATGTAACAAATTAAAGGCAATTTTTCTACACCTTGGGTTACATTAATGAAGTTTGCGTAGGGTATAAATAAATGTTTACTGCAGCGCCCCCTGGTGACTTATCACCGTAACACCTATCTAACAACGTGCACCAATCAAAACCCATAACTGCATCAAAATCGGACTAGTAGCTTTGGAGATAGGTGGCAACATCGATTTTGCACAAACACCCTCTCACCCCAAACGCATATATATACCGTCTCCGTAACGTCGCGGGTAAAAAAAGAAACACTAAAGTTATCATTATAACAAAGGGTTTACAATTTTTTAATTTTTACCTAATTAACATAAAACAAAACAAAGTAATCCCAATCAGATCAGATCATTTTTAGGTGAAGTACACAAAATTTTCAATTTTTTCGTTAGTGATGGCACCACGCAATTTTACGTGTTCAAGTTAGGGAAACAGGAGGAATAGAAAAATACTCCTAAGTTCCAAATAGAAACCTCATGACAATTTTATTGTAAGTCATATTACACGAACGCGGCAAGCAAGAACGCAGACAGCCTCTAAATAAACGCTCGCTCTCACACTACAGCTTCTCTATAGCGCGACTCACTTGCACCTATACATAATTTGTTAGATCACCTGGCAGGTAGAAAGTTCCACCAAAATGATCTGTCTTTTTGAGTCTTATTTTTTAGCTATAAAAAATACCCTATTAAAATTTCAAGTTGCCTCAAATACACTTTTATATTTATTTGCAAAATATTTTTGCACGCGTCTGGCAATGTTAAAACCCCGACTAAATCGTCGGGCTTAATTTTTTTTAATTCTTTAAACATTAAACTACAACATTTAAAAATTTCGTTTTGCCTCAAATATATTTTTGGAACAAAAAAATTATTATTTTTTATAAATGTAGGGGTTGATTTTGTCCCGCTACTCACCAGCCAGGTCTGCAGTTCCGTGTTTGGGTATAATAGGAGAGTCGAGAGGTATGAGACGAGTTTTCAGCTTGCCTCAAATACCTACCCTACCCCTGGTGCCAGCTCTCCTGCTAATATACATATACAAAGCTTAACCTGAAAGTATAGATTTAAATAGTTGTGACGATCGATGTTTAGGTAATATGTATTAATTTATTTATTTAAGCATTATTGTTAAACACTAGGTTACAAGGGGCGAACTTAATGGCTTGCGGTGTTATCTCTCTACCTACGCTTTTTAAAGAAGAGCGCTTATATCTATTATGCTTTATAAATATATAAAATTCATCCATCCATATATGAGGGGGGGTTTTGTCGATGAAATTTGGTCTATTTTATGCCCATAAAATATCGCTTATTCGAAGCCAAGCACCATGTATATAAAGAGAATAGATAGCGAATAAACTCAAATAATTTATATAATTGGTAGGTAACCAATGATTTGTCCGTGGTCCTGGGTTTAGTTTTCCATAAAAGTATGAATTTAGGTTCCTTTATCAGATTAATCTCAGATCATGTTTAATGCACTTATAAGTAAGTAGAATAGAACATTAAATACCTATTGGGATATGAAGTTAAAGTATTTAGGTATTATTTATTCAGTTCAACAAAATAATTATGTTACTTTTCAACTGTTGCTGTTTATTAGGTAGTTGCTTACTTTTAACAATTTACATGCATCTAAAAGCATAGCAGTAGTGTCAGATGTCTCCGAAGAACTGCTTCCTGGTCTGAATTTAACATTCGACATTCGAAAACAAACAACGCTGCCGGCGGGCGCGACACCACCGCAACCCGCAACTCGCTGCTTCTAGATTACACTTTATAAACCTCGCTTTAGATATCAGATTAGCTCGTTCGTCACGCACAGGAATAAACCTAATAAAAAGGATCACGTAATGAAAGCTCCGTTACGTTTTTAATACTAATAATGGAAGTATATTAACTTAAAAGTCATGTATGCATTTAAAAGTCATAACACCTGGATATACCTACAAAGACCGTTAACGATTATGGTATCATAAGCTAGAAATAGAACATACCATTTGTAGTGGAAAGGTGATGAACCGAAGGGTAGAGGCAGGCAGAGGCTGGCGACGGTGCCGGGGGCAGCTCTGACGATTTGGGGGCCGCCGGTGGGAAATAATGGGGGCTCCATGGGTTCCAGTGTTCTCGGCCCGCGCGCGCCACTCCGTGTGCGCGCGCCGACTCCCGTCCGTCGACTTTCTATAAATAATACGAAAAAATGTAACACGCGCTGAACAAACTTTTGTACGACGCGAATATTTTGCTAACATCACAGACCTATGTATGTCGCCAATACTGAAACAGCTGATTGAATCTGAATCAATCATTCTGAAACGAAATTAGTTAGGTATACCTTGGCAAGTAGGTAGAGATAGCTGTAAAAGAGCCTTTGGGTAGGTACCTACTAAGTTAAACCACGTAACAATGATTATAATATTTATAATATTACTAAAGATCTTTACACACTAAGAATTCAGTGACTCACAAACTACGAGTAATACTTAATTACTCAGTTATTTAGAGGTAGAATAGAATAATAATACAATATTATATTTTTATTTGGAACTTTAACTACTCTGTTCTTATAATTCGACAAAAGACTAGCCTTTTGGAGAATACAGTAACGAACGAATAAATAAAAGCTAAAGGCCCAAGGTTTGTTTTAAATCTTAGTTTGTTATTCTTCGTAACCCGAGCATCTCGTCCGGGACGCGCTCCACATAACGCGGCGATTAGCCGCCGCGATGATGTCACGGGCACCTCGCCGCACCACGGTGCTCCACTTAGCACCACGGCGGCTCGGTTGCCAACACGGCCATTCTGCAAGGTGCTGGTCCCACCCAGCACCACACGAGTTCAGATAAAATGCGGAAAATGTAAAGCTTCTTTATTCCCGAGCTTACCAACTCAAGTGTTCTTTATCTTAAACCTATCTACACTTACGAGTAGGAATTCACCAACTTAAGTGTTCCTAATACTATCCGCACTTAAGGAATTCACCAACTTAAGTGCTCCTAATAGGTACTATCTGCACTTAAGGAATTCACCAATTTAAGTGTTCCAAATTCTATCCGCATTTAAGGAATTCACCAACTAAGGTGTTCCTAATACTATCCGGACTTAAGGAATTCACCAACTTAAGTGTTTCTAATATTATAAAATTGATTGCATAGTATTGTTACCTATAATAAGGTGTACTTGGGTAATTCATGTCATTGCAGGTGTACGTACCTCATTACTTGTAACAAGCAAACATTTGGGTGCCAACTGCCATACCGACGAGTACCTATCGTAGGACTAAACCATTCCACTAACCAGTGGCTTAGAATTGGACCTCGAATCGAGGGGTCCGGGTTCGAAGCCCAGTGGCACGCACCAATGACTTTGTAAAAAAAGTTATGTGCGCTTTATAAAAATTAAATATCACCTGCTGTTACGGTGAAGGAAAACATCGTGAGGAAACCTGCATGCCTGAGAGTTCAGAAAAAAAAGTTCTCAAAGGCATGTGAAGACCACCAACCCGCATTAGCCCAGCGGTGGACTAAGGCCTACATCCTTCTCATTGTGAGAGGAGACCCGACCCTGTAGTGGGTCATTAATTTTGGCTTCCTATTGTTTTTATTTGTGGCCTACAAAAATATCTTCACATCGGCCTGGGTTTAAACATCGTAATTAACTACTGGCTAGTTTCCCAATATTACTTTTTGGCGATGCCTAGGTAATGTTCGATTACTCATAAGTCATAGCAAGAATTTGACAAACGACGCTGCACCAAAAATAATCGATTTTGCGATACCATACCTGCCGAGTTGATTAGTGATGGGTATAGTTAAAAAATTAAATTGCCATTATTACATTCATTTATTCAGATTACATCGTTTAATACTACAGTAACATTTCAGATGGATTCAATTTTGACTAGACCATAACTTAGGCTTAACATTATTTTGTAAAGCAACATTTTACTTTAAGAGATTTTGAAAGTTCCAATTACTGAGTAAACATATCTTAATACATCGACGACTGTAGACAACTAATTCTATGAAGCCCTGGTGAACAAACATTAATAAATTATTCTACTCATGAACATATTTATTACTACGACGTGTTCACTGAAAGGATACCGATCAAAAGTTTAAATTTATTGAATATCCCATCAAATATGTGCAATACAATCAATTAAAACTTGTTTACATTGCATTCGGTGTCCTTTCTTGTAAAAATTGTCTATTTTACACCATCTAATAATAATATTAATTTACTATGTATGTATTTTCACCGTGTTATGTGCATATCTAATCACACGTCTATCCGAGAACAAATTTGAGAAAGAGATTAAAATATTCCGAATATTTAAGACGAATAAGTCATTAAAAATTACTATTAGAGATGTAGTACTTATTTTTCAAATACAGAAACATTTAGTACTTAGACACAAGATTTATACATTTATCACCGGGGCCTTAAGGTTTAGCTCACAACAAAATGAATCTTTAGGTGGTAAGTAAAGCTTTCAAATTGGGAAATAATAACGTAAACTATCATCTGCCTGCTAGTTGCCTTTTCTTCCGAGAAGAAAAATAACAGTCCAAAATGCACGATGGAAGAGAAACTACAATTTTTGTGAAAGATTTTAATAGAAATAGTAAATTACATCAAAAATTTTAAGACTAAGTGCAGTCTATAGTTTACCACTTATCTTCTATAATATAAAAATGAATTGCTGAATGTGTTGCTAAGCGCAAATCTCGAGAGCAGCTGATCCGATTTCGCTAATTATTTTTTTAGAATATTTCTTGAAGTACGACGATAGTTCTTACATGACATACGGCAAACTTAGAGTTAATTTAGCATTCTAAACTATAGCCATTTAAAGTTTCAAAACTAGTCTGCCCCAATGTAAACTGCGCGATAATGGTCTGCCATTATTATTTTCCGTTAATAATAGTCATATATTTTCAAATATCAAAAGGGCAGACATGTTCAAATGCATTTAGAATTTGCCAAAAAGATACCGGTCTTACTTGAGCGCGCGCCGTGTCCACCACTTTGGGCTTAGTGAGTCCCCAACTCATGTACGGTAGGTATAGGGGCCTCAGTGTACTAAAACCCAGGTCTGGTCAAATACGTACAGGTAGCCGTTCACTGACTCAGACTTATATATTTATAATAGCAATTTATAATGGCAAAACGAAGTGTGCTGCACCTAGTGCTGCGAGGTTGCTCATGTTTTACGGGTACTCCTGTATAAAATTGTCATGCCAGTTTTAGTTACCATACTCCTCCAAAACGGTTTGACCGATTTTTATGAAATTTTATATGCATATTAAGTAGGTCTGATAATTGGCTACCGTCTATTTTTCATACCCTTTAGTGATAAGGGTTGTCCGTCCACACCTAACATTTTATTTTATATTTTGGACAAATTTTTTTAATTTTTTAATTTTTCAATAATGTGGTAGCAAAAAATACATAAAAACCTAAATTTTCACCCTTCTATCAACAACCCCTATTTATAAATAGTCATTTTAGTAATTTAATAATTTTTCATTCCACTCGATAACTTATATAGCAAAACGAGTGCAGGGTCAGCTAGTAATTCTATCAAATGCTTGTATCATTGCAAAAAGCATATTGATGATCAAAAATTGCATAAACTCGGGTTTTTTTAATTATGTGTGAATGTATAATTTGTTTTTATACATGCGTAGAAGAATAGATAATTTAGGAAGTTGATCCCATAGTTTGCGTAAATTATAAAAACAAAATTTTGAGTATTTTGCAACTTTATTATTGGAGATCAAGTTTTAGCTACTACTCAGGAATGTTAAATAAGTCTCTGTCGTCTGTTTGCATTGATAGATTGGAAATTAAATGACTTTTGAAGTAAAAAAGTGTTTTAACATTAAAACAATGATCAAAGGACAATAAAACTTCACAAGTTATTGTGGTGCAGACTATGCATATAGCATTATACAGTACACACTAAGATTGAATAAAAATTTGCCTCAATATACATGAATAGTCCCTTAGGCCGGTAAAATTCACCACAAAGACTGGAATATCTAATAGCAACTGAACATATAAGAAGTATTCTTACATATTTAACACCTGAATTCAATTTTAAGCCCGCTTTTGACTATGGGATATAATATAATTTAAATTACATCTTGAGATATAACATTTTATCGCTCGTCATACATTTTGTACGTGACCGTTCACTCTGTGCTATAATATATATTACATCCCAAACTATAAATATTTTTTCGAGCGATATTTGAATGAGTATAATTATTTTACCTCACGTCCCCGGACACCGCGCCCCTGCGTCGCCCGCAGTCACAGTTTGAATGGTAGTCTGTTTTGCCATATGGGGCTATTTAGCGCCGATGGGGCTATATTCCTTACCGAGCGGCTATATTATTTTACCCGTTGGCTACACATAGCCGATGGCTATATTTTTTTTCAAGAAATTTTTAATTAACAAATTATTTTTATGCAGAAAAAAAGAACTTTTATAACAACAATCAGTTTCAATAGTTTTTATATATGTTATAGCATGAATTACCTATATATAGACAACGTTTTAAACGTTTTAAACATTATGCCAAATCCGAGTCCTACTGTCACTAACTCGCTTACTAAAATCTAAATTAATCTAATGTCAACTAATGTGTTATTGTTATTATGTGTTCGATATTATGTTTATTGTTTTTCAGAAATATTTAATTAAGAATTTTTTATGCACAAAAAAGAGGTATCTACAAACGTGAATATTGCGTGTAAAAAGCATATGGTTGTGTGCTTTTTTTTGGTCATCCATTTCATTGCCATGATGGGGCTATCTCTGGGCTACACACGCGCTCCTGCTAGGCTATTCGAGAAAAAATAATCTGGCAACACTGAATTGGTAGTGGTCGAAGCTAAACTGTTCCAAAATATATGTCTTACAATGTGAACAGCAATCGCGGCATGTAATATATAGCCAAGATCCTTCAAGGTGTAATTTATATTACATCCCATAGTCAAAAGCCGGCTTTATAATATTAAATATATTATAAAAAGCCTTAAAAAATGAAAGGTATATCATGCGTCGGTTTAGCAACCCGTGCGTTTATTAACCATACGCCCATGGTTAATCATAGCTTAGAGTTAAGTAAAAACCAAAACCAAATTAGACATGAGATTCCATAGTAAAATGTTTAAAGTTTCATACAGTATTTAACTACTGTGTACCAGTGAGAGTACTATGTATTACAGTCTATATAAAACTAAGTAAATTGTGAATTAAAACATTGATCACTAAACTTTATGCTCAATTTTATAAACATTTATGTGATTTAAAACACTTATTAAATCCAAAACTTTAAATGTAACAACATTATTTCTAATCACAATTATGATTTTTCAATAGATGCCAAGTATTTTTTAATTTCAGATTTTTTAAATATTTATATCTATGCATTTATAAAACTAAATCTACTACAAATATTAGCAGAAAAGTAAAGTTCCATGACATTTTACATAAATGAGATCAGACAACTTAGGCCCATGTTGTATTAACTTCTACAATATTATGGTCCGGCAGCCACCGACTGTTTTTTTCAGTGATTAATAACAGGCTTTATCTTCGTGAGTTCGTTCAGTTCGACGAGACGCCCAAGTTTTTCCTATTTCCAAATTCTCAAAGAGGTAGGTAATCAACTGCGAAGGTGTCAAACATGTCGATTTGGTAGGGTGTAAATATTGTCTGACTAACAGTTAATTATTTATTGAAATTTTAAGATAATTATGATAATAAACTCGGAAAAACAATTGTCCTACAAAATCGATGGTTTGAAGTAGTGCGTCCTCCACGCCATGTCGAAATAACGAGGTCATAAAACTTATTAATAACCAGCTGATTTTTTGTATGCAGGTTAGTAAATATTAGTATAATTGAATGGTCCTATAGACAACTTCCAAGCGTAGGACTAGGAAAACCTACCCATACATTTGTAGGACAATATGGTCATTCAATTATACTAATATTTACTAAGCTGCATACAAAAAATCAGCTGGTTATTAATAAGTTTTATAACATCGTTATTTCGACATGGCGTGGAGGACGCACCACTTCAAACCATCGATTTTGTAGGCCAATTGTTTTTCCGAGCTTATTATCATAATCTTAAAATGACAATAAATAATTTACTGTTAGTCAGACAATATTTACACCCTACCAAATCGACATGTTTGACATCTGCGCAGTTCATTTCCTACCTCTTTGAGAATTTGGAAATAGGAAAAACTTCGGCGTCTCGTTGAACCGAACGAACTCATGAAGATTCTGTTATTAATCCACTGAAAAAAACAGTCGGTGGCTGCCGGACTATTATGTTAGTAGCCACAAACATTGAAATAGAATTAACCTGAATGTGATAATATGTATTTACTTACATATTATTTAATAAACTTTCTGATGATTGCATTGCCTAAGAATTTAGTTTCCCATCCCTCTCTCTCTCTTCATTACCTACTTTAACAGAAGTTTAAACTTGAGCGAGTTCAGCAAAGTAATTATCATTATCATTTTTGTATGTAGAAGTACCCCTGATAAGAACATTTCCATTGTCTTCAAGAATCAGATCAACCTTTGTATCATTTGATGAATCTGTGTTATTATTCTTTACACTCTCAGAGCATTTGCATGCAGTGCCCAGGCAGCGCTTGACAGTTTCTGTTACAACTTTGGTATCATTCAAATGCTTTGCTTCATATTTTACTACTAATTGCTTTAGTTTATTTTGATTTATTTGATTTTTTTTGCGATCAACAGGTGGCAATTCAGCTTCAGTGTTCCTGGTAACTGGAATTTTAACTCCATCCGAAGAAGAAGAAACTTGCCTCTGGAAGCCATTCATTTTCTTCCTGATGCAATGGCATCCTTGTAGAGCCTTCTCACGCCTGTAAATAAATGGGGAAAACGAACTAGACCAATTCAAAAATTGCAAAAAACATACATTAATTCTCAAGTAATAGCTATTGAAAACACATAAAAGAATAACTTACTCAGATAGTTCTTTCTCCCTTTGCTCTAATTGGAGACGAACTGCACAGACTTCCATGTACAAGTCATTAGCTCTCTTTAGTTGCTGCTCGTAAATATTTCGGGTATTGCGAGCAAGCTTTAGTTCCTCCTTGCGCTGAGTATTAGCTTCAACCGCCTCCAAGGAATCACTGTTCCTAAAAATTATATAAAAATATTGATTAAAAATCTTCATGTTACACATATCATATGTTTAATTATGCTATGTTTATGTAGAATACCTATTAAGAATTTTTTTCATATTAACTTGGATTTCCTCACGCCAAAGTGCTTGAGTTTCCTTGAAGCTGTCACCATGTATGGCATTGAGTTCATCCCCAGCAATTTCCAAATGAGCAGCAATGATTTTAAATGGTGGCCTGAAAGTTTTTTATAGGTTTTATAATATATAAATGTTGTTTAAGAAAGTTACTTTATGAAATTAGTTGTTCTTCATTGTATTCACCTGTTTTTGGGTGTCCTATGCCAGCATTGAGTCAGCAGAGCCCGTAAGCTAGGAGGGCATGAAGTGGGGATGGGAAGAGATATGGAGTTAGTTCCAACACCCCACATGATCGCGTGAGTCTCCATATTTTTATATGGAATTTCTTGAGTCAGCAGCTCCCAGAGGACCACTCCATAAGACCAGACGTCAACCCTTTCAGAACAGAGCTCATGGCGAATTACTTCAGGAGCCATCCAAGCTACTGTTCCTGTGAAGCTCATGGTTGCGCTTACATCATTCCACTCACGGCTGGTGCCAAAATCACTAACTTTTACTACCAGATTGTCGGATATGAGAATACTGAAAATAAAAATTAAATTGTTGATAAAATAAACAATCATTTTTTACCTACACGTAACCTGGGTATATATTATTAGAACATCCTACTTACTTAGGGCTTTTAAGATCACGATGTATGATCTTGTGATTGTGCAGGTAGCTCATTCCCAAGGCAATTTCTTTACACCACTTCAGTATTTGCTTAGTAGAAAAATTTGCTCCACTGTGCAGGAAATCATACAGGGGCCCATATTGGCAGAACTCCATAATGATGCCATAATTGGGGGGTGTAGTGCAAACACCACGGAAGCGAACTAAAAACATAAATATTGATAAATAAACACATATTAAATTTGTGAAGACTTTTATTCATAAATTATATTACTTAATTGCATACCAATGTTTTCATGATTTAATTTCCTCAAATGTTTGATGTTGGTTTCACTTTTATCACGCAACTTCTTAACAGCCACCAACTCTCCATTGAGATTACCTCCAAACACAACTCCTTGGGCACCAGCTCCCAAATACACCATGTCAGTAATGGACTCAAAAGGGACTTCCCATTCATCCTCTGTAAAAATATTTAAAATAATTTAAGCAGTTTGCAGAAAAAGGCCTTAAAATAATGAATCATCCTGGTTGATCATTTGAAGGACTATTTACAGACTACTAAAACTAATGACTCTAGAAAGGTATTTGGAATATTGGTTAATTTTTAATTTTGGTTACCTTAACAAGCATGATATTTGAAAATTTTAAGAGGGGTTGGGTATCTTTCTTTGTTACTTACTTCCTTCCTTCCCCTTCCTTCCCCTTTCCCTTGGCAGTCCACTGCTGGACATGGTCCCCCCCTAATCGACGCCACTTACTTACTATAGTCCAAATCATAATTAAAATGTAAACAGAGAAAGGTCACCCAAAATATGATAAGATAAGAATAAAAGTATGGAACCCAAGTGTGCACCATTATCACATTTTAATTTTCTACCAAAAAAAAATGAAATTAAATCGTCTTTTATTATTATTATTAATGTATGGAACATTTTGCAATACATATTTGGAATTATTATCAATTCAAAATATGTATTGCAAAATGTGAATTCATCCTATAGAGTTCATTATAAGTTAATTAAAAAACCAAAACAATTGAAACGAAATCCTTTCTTGTCACAAATTTATAGTACCATGTAAACTTTACATAATGACACTCAATTGACTGCATATCTTCAGGCTTGCTGTTGTATAGAGAGAGAAAAATCTGTCTCGTTTTTAGAATATTGTCTGTACTTATTTCAATTCACCCACCACCTAATGTTAAACAAATAAACAAAAGAATGTACACAGATGCAGTGCTTACTAACTTTACAAAGTTACTTTAAAATGTATGGTTTATTACTTAGTTATAATTTAATTAAGGTAATTTATTGTTTGTGTGAGCTGGCTTCGTTTCCTGCAAAATCATATTTTGGTGGATAAAGGTTCATGTCACTCCATCGTCGATGTATTGTTTTGTTTGCATTAAATATTTGATAAGATGTATTGTTTTGTTTGCATTAAATATTTGATAAATAAAACATAATTCTTTTAATGAGACACTATAAATCTCATAACAGGTTCAAAATTTAAGAAGATATGAGAAAAGAAAACAATTTCTTTTCTTTTAATTGGCTTTTAAACAAGAAAGAGTTACATGATACAGCATTTTAGTTATTTTAATATACTGTCTATTAAATATTTATTTTAGAACCTACAAACTATAAAGTATTCAATATTAACCTACATTTCATTGTCCCTAATCTAGGTAGGTCATGCAGAAAATCAATATAGCGAATCTGGGTCTATTTAAGTCTAGTATCCTCCCACTCCAACCCCTTACCACCCCCGATTGACCTAAAGGTCATAGGTCATGATGAAATATGCCAATAAGCTACCAAAATAATTATGAAATAAAGTGTATAAAACATTAAAGCAACAGTTTAGAATTTAAATATAAATGTTTAATATTCTGTTCAAATCTAACACTCCTTGACTATTGCTTAGAGCAGCGACCATAGATGCGCCCGGCCGGGGGTGCATCCAATCGATCCACCCCCGGGAATGTGACGCAATAGGGATACATTTACACAAAGAATGTACTTACCCATCTCTTTCTTGTAATCCTTGCGACCGCAAAATGACGAAATTATAGAAAAACAATCCAATACTCCTCCCATCCATAAGAAATTCTTTTTATCAACCTCCAGTTCATCATCGTAGTTGAGCAGGCCGTTCCCCAAGCCACCACGATGATATTGGTTTTGAATAGCTGCGTTGTCCACCATTTTATATAGTTTACACTAAATTTAGTCTTCACAGATTCTTAAAACATTTCAGTTTAATCACTTTTATTATTTAATTTTACTTACAATCTTATTTCACTGAGTGTAGAAACCCATAAAACAAAACGAGCGGACTAACCCTAGGTCCCTAGTCCCTAACCAACCCAACCCTGACCTGACCACCACAAAACAACCATAGATTAATATAAATATTATAATATTAAAGTTAGTCTATGAGCACAACACTACACCGTATATTAATAATAAAACCAATTATGTACCTAGGTATTCTGTGATAATCATAATACTAGGTACCTACTGAATTACCGAGACTGCCGAACTTGCCCAAGTCAAGTAAGCACTAAGCATTGATCAATACTCATTACTCAATACATACTGGCTGAATTAGACGAAAATTGACGTATTTCGTCTTGCCAGTCTTGGGTAGTTCGCGAACGAACTAGGTGGGACGAGCGCTCTTTTAGGTGAACTTTGCGAACTAGTTCGTTGATAGTCCCGCTCTTAGTTCTTTAGTTCGTTTTATAATATTTTTTGCGTCCACTTTACTCACACCTTAGTAGACCATTGTCTATATTATTAGAACATCCTACTTATTTAGGGCGTTGCCAACTTAGAGGTATTCCCCCTAGATTTAGGGGGTAAATAAGTGCGATGGGATTTTTAGGGATCTGAAATTTTTAGGGGTATCAGAGATTTTTGCTTCTTTAATATTTTTAAATTGGTAATATTAATATTTATTTCTTAACCTAGCTACTTATAACGACATCTAGTACGTAATTCTACAACCAGTAACCACTCTGTGGTTTCTTCTTTATTTATTGTTCTTGCTAAATTGTTTCAAAAGAAGAACTAAATTGAACTAATGAACTTTTCGAACGAACTAGTTCGTCATTGGATTATGAACACTAGTGAGCAAGTCACTGTGCACATAGAGTAGGTAGGTCGGTATAAGGCCCGAAACACATTTACGTGTTGTGGCGTGTCGTGACGGTGAGTGTGCACACTTGTGTGTCGTGTCGTGGCGCGCCCTGCCCAAGCACCGTGGCTTTCTGGACAGTAGATATCAATCCTTTGCATCCTTTTAAACGTGCATAGTGTATTTTTCTGATTCTTAATTAGTTTAACAATAATTTATCATTAAATGATTAGTTTAACATAACTAAATCAACATTCAAGTAATCAAACCAAGATATTGTCTGAATTTTATTAGTTTCAAAATAATTTATCATTGCACATATTACACATAATAATTAGATTTACATAATAAAATCAACATTCATGTTTGTAATCATTTGTATAGCAAACTTTTATCATTAAATAATTTGATTGATATAATAAAACAAACATTTTAGTAATCACATCAATGTGAAATAATTAATTTAACCATTATCATCAACCATTTTATCTTCCTGATTATCATTGCCAAGTCAATCTATGGATACATTATACATGGATCTCACAACTTTTTACGGTGCAAGATCTGAGTAGGAAGCGAGTCTTGGTTTTATTGCAAGTTGGATTGCAAGTTTGATGGCATTTCATTGTCGTACAAGTTCAATAAGCTCGTCAGTCATTATTTAGAAATACGCTGCAAACAAGCGTCCGCTAGTTGTACACGTCTTTAGTTTAATGACGCGCCAGAAGCTATGCGGATAGAAACACATTTGCGTATCGTGTCGTGTCGCGCCATAACCCCCACCACCACTCTGGCGCAATCGGAGGCGAGCAGTCTGCGCCACGACAGAGCACGCCACGACTCGAGACGCCCCACAAATATGTCTCTAACCATAGTAATTGTATAAAACCGATGTGCTTCTGGCGCATCACGACACGCCACGACACGTAAATGTGTTTCTAACCTCACTCACCACCACTACAGTAAGCGCCACCACACGCCACTACATATAATGTGTATCCGGCCGTAGGCTAGGCCTAGGCCTCAGGCGGCACACAGACGGAATGGCTTGCTGAATTCAGATCCGGAATTAAGAATCTTAATTAAGAACGGCCGGAATACCATACAAATACTGATTTATTCAGATTCTGAATGATACTTAATTTCTCATGGTACTGACGAGCGTTCTTAATTCCGGATCTGAAAAAATAAGAATCTGATTTCTGAACGCACCTATTCCCATACATTTAGCGGCACCACAGACCTCTAACTCTTATAGGTCTGTGAGCGGCACACATAATTATGCTGGAAATCAGATTCTGATCTGCTTTAGTTGTAGCAATGAGCAAAATGTGTCACTTAAAAGAAAAGAACGAAACATATCTTTCCTTCACTGTGAAGTATATCACTCTTTTAGTCCAGTAGTTCAATGTAGTTCACCATTCACAAACGATAGGTTATCCTTTCCTATTTCTTACTTCAACACTCCATACTATTTCTTTTACTTCAGTTAGTTCAGTTCCTTCACTAGTTCATTACGATATAGTAGTTCTAATGAAATGTTCGATAAATTATTATGAAATACCCCATAATGAACTCGTGTATCGTAACGTTTATCTCTACTAGTCTTTTGAATTTTTTGAGATTATTAGATATAGGATAAAAAGACAAAAAAATTAAAAGGACTAAAACAATAAAATAAAACTAAGTGCGTTTGTTTTATCAAATATCTAGTAATAAATTATGGTCGCTTTCCAAACGTATAATGACATATAATGTTATTTTTGTTCAATATTTTGAAATACCGTATAATATACCCTCCGTTAAATCATACCTTAGATTTCTTACGATCCTCAGAGACGTTACCTATTTAAATTTAAAAATGAAAGAAAATATCATTTATACTTATAATCAAGCCAAAATAGTCCGTAAATACTTAACATAAAACTCATAATATTGAAACGTTTCCTAGAACTTCTAACGACAACGTATTTAGATGTAATAGTGTTCGTATAAGAATATTTGTAATTTGATCATTGGTGCTTTACTTGATGGTTTAAGATTGTTTTCTCTTTTATGTCTCCGAGCGTGAGTATGTGTATGTGTGCGTGAGTATATGCGCACGCCACGCGTCGTCGACTGTCGAGCTTCTTCGGTTAGTTTCGTTCGCGAAGCAATTGGACTAAATGAACGAGATGAATTGTAACTGAAGTAGTGAAGGAAGGACGGGAAAAAGTGAAGTACTTCAATTGAAGCATTCATTCCTGAACGACACATGACTGTTTAGTTGACACTGCAAGCGGTTAACGTCTGGACGTGTTGCGTGCTAGTTGCGACCTGTTGACGTGATGTCTGACACGGAGAATTTAATTTTGTGCGTTGAAACCCACCCTTGTATATAGGACACTTCTATTGACGATTATCACGACAGTAATTCCTCTTCCATATATAGACGTTTGCGTGTGCCGGGTATTATAGGACTACTGATCAATCTGAGCTTTAAGAACAGTGTGAGGCAAGGCGCCGGAATTAAGAATCTGCAATCAGAATCTGATTTCAGAAAGCCAATTCTGGCCGTGTGTATCCAGCCTTACTGTTTAAATACTCTATGGTTACACTCAGCGTTGACAAGTTCACAACCGTACGATAATTATCGTACATTTACGATAATTTCATACCTGCTCTAAGTACGATTTTTAATGCATTCTGATTCTAGTCATTTTCCTAGTGGATACGAAAATTTTGATATAGCTATGATTAAATACGATAATTTTACGGCCCTGGTACTACGATAATGCCTGGCTTAATGTTGTGAAAATGTGACCACTGACCGGTTACACTTAGGGTCTGCGCAGACGTACCACGACCACGCAACAAAACGCAGTCAATTTGTGGTCACGTGTGAATAGCATCGCTGCGACATTTTGTGATTGCGATGTGACAACCACTTGTGACATAATTATGACACGCAAATGATATAATAGGTATGAGAATAATAGTTTCGAATATAATTTCAATCGATTTGACCCCTAGGGCTCGATTTTGACGAAACCAAAATACATCATTAGATTTTTGAAAAATTACTATTCTTAGCCAGAAATTCGTTGATTTTGAATGCGTATTTCTTGAACTACCAACAACTTTGCCAGAATTAGTATAAGCAAATCAGCATTGTGAGATGTTATCATTAGATTTAACACGTCTTTCAGATCGCCAGAAGACGATTAGTTAGATAAAATCTGAAAGGTTAGGTAGGTTAGGTAAAATTGTATCTTACATGTAAATACAGTAAAGACCCTAGTTCCTGTCAGATCACCAAACGATAACCAATATTATATATGAAATCGAACATTAGTTGCTAATATGCCCAGTATTGCCCAGGGCCTCCAATAGGTTAAAGACTGCTCATCCTCACAATCTTTCACATTTATAACAGTAGCAAAATAGTTTTGTCTTGCTGATTTCATCCTAGCTGTGGCAAATCCGTAATAAAAAACAAAGAATTTTAAAGCGATATAAATTTAAAACGATTATTTAGATCGATTTAGTAAATATTCAATTGAAGTAATAGAAATCCACAAAATCGACCCGAGTTTAAAAAGCGCAACCCTAGCAATCGCAGCGTTGTGGTAGCGTGGTGATCGATATTATACATGTGGTCGGTACCGACCGCAAAATGTCGATCGTGTGAACGAAGTGACAGTTTTCATTTCATACTATTTGACACCCGACCATGTGGTGTGGTTGTGGTACGTCTGCGCAGACCCTTAGCTTAGAGTGGACTTGCTTGGTAGTAGGTAGGTAAGGTAGTGTTTACGTAGTAACTAGTCTCTAATCTGTGAGTGTCAGTAGTTGGTCAGACGTGATAACGTCGAACTGAAGGGAAGGATAAGACCTTATTGAATAATTTATTATTAAATTTTATTCTCTTGCGCTTTCCGATCGATACCGAGTTCTTTTTAGCGAGAATCAATTTTATATAATAAAAATTTAACATCAAAACCATAACATCATGAGCAAAGACTCGTTTTTATTGGAACTTTACTCAAAATATAAGCGTTGGGTGATAAACAATCCAAGTGGTGTAACAGACGTGGAGACAGTTGCAACATGGTCGTCCTACTTTGTCGCCGGTAAGATTAACAAGTCTCCAATCGTTTCAGAATTGGTATATTCTTTATCTAAACTCCTATCATTATTCAATGATAAAATTATCAAGGAAGCATATGGACAGGAGCTACATTATGGATTACGCGAACAAATTAAAACATGGTTAACTGTTGTACATTATTGTGAAGTTTTTGTGGAGCTACTGGTTAAAAGCAGATGGGGAACCCGTGGGAAATGGACTGCTGCAACACTACTTCAGATATTTAAATGCACTTCAGGCTTAATTTTGCTATATAGGTTTAAAGAAGTGCCAATTTCTCATCCACCAATACCTGTACTTCAAAGGAAAAAATATACTGAAGGAAAAGACATAGAAGATAATACAGGTTTATTCTTTACTTTAAAACGATCAGGTCGTGTGGTACGACGCATTGATGGTGCACCCCCAGCAGCATTGCGAGATTGGCAACCAATAAAACTCAAGGATGAGAGAATGATTCCTGGCATAGATGTGAAGGACTTGCTCCATGCTGAATTATTACATATTTTAAAACCTCTGATTCATCTAGCATCCATGAGGGTTTTTGGAACAAAGGCATGGAAACAATGGCTTATAGCTTTAGGTATTGATATCGCGAGTTTTAAACTTTACAATAGACACATGAAAACACTATCATATGAACAAAGATTAGAAATAAGTCGTAGAAAATTGAGCCTTGTATTATATTTGCTGCGTAGCCCAATGTATAATGGATATTCCAAAAACGTAATTACAAATATTCTCAATTCAACATCTTCAAAAGTACCAATCATGGCATATATATGTAGTCCTATTATACAATATTTAAATCATTGGCAAGATATATATTTCTACATGTGGGCATCATAAGTTATTAAATATTATTATGTGGACCAATTACATGTAATATGATATTATGATTTACTTTTTACTATTATTTTTGCAATCTAATTAATGTAACTCTTAAAATTATTTTTTGTTACTTACATTCTTGTAATGGGTTTTACGGCGGTGATAGCCCAGTGGCTTAGAATTCGACCTCGAATCGAGGGGTCCGGGTTCGAATCCCAGTGGCACGCACCTATGAGTTTGTAAAAAAGTTATGTGCACTTTATAAAATTAAATATCACCTGTTGTTATGGTGAAGGAAAACATTGTGAGGAAACCTGCATGCCTGAGAGTTCAACAAAAAAAAATGTTCTCAAAGGTATGTGAAGTCCACCAACCCGCAGTAGGCCAGCGTGGTGGACTAAGGCCTACATCCCTCTCATTACGAGAAGGAGACCCGACCCTGTAGTGGGTCATTAATGGGTTACTGGCAATGGGTTTTACACACTAAAATGACTAAACCAATATTGTACAATATACATGGAGAACTTGCACCAAGTATTGAAAGATTTTTTGTAATTTTTTTAAAGTTTGTATTTATAAGTCACAAGGTTTAGGGACTTATCAATTTACCTAGGTTCAAGTGTACATAATATTAAATATTAATAAAATAAATAAGTCTGAAACATGGTTTATACAAGCAAAGATTTATCCTTTAGCCTTTATTATATTATTGTGTGTGTAGCATAGAGTCAATATTCAATCCATTTTAGTACACTTAGGTGCTTGATCTTGTAATTCTGCATAATTTTAAGATTGTTTAATTCCAATATAAAGGATCTTGTAATCTGGCAATTCTTATATTTTGATTTTTGGTAAAATATATGTTTTCTGTTTTTATTTATGTGGTGTGTGGGTAGTATGTGAAAATAGATTTAAGGTTTATACTATGCATGGAGAATAGGCGTGCGTCAAGCTGGAATGCTAACCTTTGAAATCTCAATTAAAACAAATTTTGACAATGCTAAAAAAAGCCCTGAAATAGTCGTACATGTTAAAAAAATAGTCGAATTTTAGTTTCGGCTTTATAGCTATAGGTTAGTGAGGATTATGGCTTGAATGTCAAGCTGTAATCCACGCCGATATAAATAACGCCGAAACTAAAATGCGACTATGTATTTCCTAACCTAACCTAACCGTAGGTACGACTATTTCAGGACTATTTTTTAGCACTGTCCAAATCGTTTTCATTGAGATTTCAACGGTGAGGATTCCAGCTTGAAGCACGCGAGAATAGAGATAAGGAGGAACATCTGTATACAATAATAATTATACATAATTACATACATGGAAAATACATTTTAAAGTTTTTTTATTGGTCTGAGGTCGAAATGCACTAAACTAGGGTGGCGCCACTTTAGCGCGAGGTATAAATTTTAAAGGAAGCGCCAAATTTTGAATATCTGGAAATTATATTAATTTAATAATAACTCTTTTATATTTACTTACTTTATTATTTTGTACTACGCAAGTAGTTGAAATTTTCAATAAGTAACTACTTTAGTCGACAAACATAATTTTATAAACTCGGCGTACTTCAATTCGTTGCTATATTCATACTATACCTATGTCTACACCAGCGCCATCTAATTCGTTTACAATTGCTAATAAATTGCTACATTCATACCATACCTCCGTCCACACCAGCGCCATTCTGGAATGTTTTGGAACTGTTGTTTGCAGGTTACAGCGGGACACTTTTCAATTTTCTACTATAATTATGAGATTTTATTTATTTAGTTATTGGATTGTATTTATAATTGGATAATCTATGGTTAATCAGCACAAAGCAAGCACAGCCATTGTAAAAATGTCTAAATTTATTCATGTAGGCATTGTAATTTTGTCAAAAAATATTAATATCAAAATTAATTTTGCATTTTACATAATACATAACCAAAAAACTTTACTTATTATATTAGGTGTTTTAAGTAAAAATTTTAAGCAATAATATTGGTAAATTTCACTCAACTAAATAAAATAAATGTACTCATAAATGGAAAAAACAAATGGTTAGTGCAAATGGCTAATGGTTCTATTAGACACCATTTCGTGGGTTATTTTTATTTAAAAAGATACATTAAATATTGCTTCCATCTGTTTCATAAGTACAAAGGTCATTAATCATAAAATTTAAGATTTATGAAACAGATGTAGGCACACAGGTACCTACTAGGTATGATAAGTTGTATGTACCTATTCAGCTGTTTTTTATAAATTTAATTTACAATAACTAGTCTTTGTTTGGACAGACCACATTTTAAGCATGAAAAATGTTAGTAGTGAAATACAATATGGTCAATGAAATATAAATATGGTCAATGTGGGGAAGACCGTCTGGGGGGTAAGACCGCCTACTGAGTTTTTTTTTTTCAAAACATAACAACTTTACGACAATTTATTGCACAGTAAATTAATCAGTCGGCACTGCTCTTTAAAATAAACATAAATTGATCTTGTTATAAGGCGTCTTTTGTATTGAAAATATCCTTCAAAAATTTTTGGTGGGGTCAAATTCCAGTTACAAAATTTGACCCAAATAAACAAACAAAAAATTATAATAAAAAAAAACGGAATCCGTCATCGTGGATTAATAAGTACATAATTGATTTTTTAATAATTCATATTTCAATAAATTATTTGTTATACTTTTAATTAATTATAAGAAATGTGTCCGACGTTTTGGATTATACATGGTAGTTTCCATATATTTTATTTAAAAAAAAATCGTCGAGTTGAGAGCCGTGCCGCAAGGCATGACGTCTGTTATATTAGAAAAAATAAAAAAAAACGTCTAGTTGTCATTGTTATTCACTACTTAGGTCAATGACCTTAGTGGACCTAATTCAATCAAAATGGGAAGATACGGCATACGCTTACTTGTATCAATCAAAAAATTAGTCCGACTCAACTACATAAATGTAACTTACACACACACGTATATAAATGAAGTGTCAATCGGGCGAAGGTGACAGACCTGTAAGTTTTATCATTAGCGAGAAGGAGTCGGAGAGTGCCGCGTCAACTCGCGACCCTCTCGCTCACACATAGATCTAATTGTAATGCTATCCTTGAAAAAATGGCAAACTACATTTAAAACCATCAGTGATTTTGAAGAAAAATTAAGTTTAAGGTTTAAGTGTACTTACGAATGAAAAGAGATGCCGTAGAATTTGTTTTTCGTTTTTGAGCTGTTTGTGCACTTTTTAAAAGCACACGAAGGCATTGTTTTACCTTTTTATACACAGCAAATCCGCGGTTATTGTGTTCTAAGCGCACATGTAGTTCAATAGCTAGCCAAATTGCGACTAAAGTGAAATTGTGTGCATGGACCTAATTTTAGGTGCGCAGTCATGAGACGCTAGTGACGGCACTTCCCATGTTGATTTAATCTATGACCTAATTGCATGAAAAATGGAGAAAATTATACAAGTATAGTAGCTGACCCCGCAAACGTTGTTTTGCGATATAGTGCGTTAAAAATCGACTATTAAAAATAGGAGTTGTAAATATAAGGGTGAAAATTTAGAGTTGTATGTATTATTAATGCCACATTATTGAAAAATAAAAAGAAAAAAATATGTCCAAAAAATAAAATAACAATGTTAGGTGTGGACAAAATCATTATCACTTAGGGGTATGAAAAACAGACGTTAGCCGATTCTCAGACCTACTGAATATGCATATAAAATTTCATAAAAATCGGTCTAGCCGTTTTGGAGGAGTATGGTAACTAAAACTGTGACATGAGAATTTTATATACGTATATATAAGATAATAATAAAATAAAATATGTTACCGACGGTTTTTCTCTATACAACAATCCAAATTTCATCCAAATCCGTTCAGCCGAGAGATGTTTGCGCACAAACAAACAGACAATAATTGTAAAAAGTATATTTTTGGGCTTAGAAGCGTGTCCTGAGTTGGAAAAACTTAATTTCACTCAAAAATATTACATGTGCAGAATTCAATAGTTCAACAATTGTATTATATGTATAGATAGATAAAAAGCCTTGGCTGTTATTTGCAATGTTTTACTCTGTCCCAAATGTAATTCAAGATCATTATACAAAAAGCAAAATAAGTCTTTGAACACCAATTGGGTACGCCATATTGCACGGGAAAATCTTGTAGCATAAAATGAAAATTAAATTGAGTAAGTCGTATAGTCGAGAAGTGTGTTTTCTGCGAAAAATCGTTAAAGGGCTCTTAAAAATATGGCGAATGGTGCATTGGATGCAGAATTTAATTCTGAAAAAAGCGTATTTTTTTTTATCCGCCAATAAAAAATACATTTGTTATAAACAAAAAACAAAGAGAGAAAAAGGGAGTCTCGGTTTTGAATAACTTGAAAAATATCTAATATTATCTATAAATATATATAACATAATGCATATTATTTGCAAAAGACCCAAAATCTAGCCACACAAATATAATTTACATATTTCATGTCAATAACTAACAAAACCTTTGTTTAATACTGATTGTAAGGTTATCTTTAATTCTTATTAATCATTATTTTCCATATTGAGGAGAAAAGTCAATGGCACTTACATTTAAAAAATAGTGTGCTCATTTGAGACGTGACAAAAATGCACCAAATTTTATTTTATAACACACTTATATACATATTATGTATATTAAAATAAACAGAAACAGACTATAAAATAGTTTAAAAAATCCATCTGGTTTGAATTGCACAATAGCATAAGCAGTATTGTTTCTAAACTTGATCACAGGTCTATCTGAAACAAAAAAAACCAAGACCTGCCTTAACTGTATAGTTCTATTGACTAATCATATAGTATAAGATCCCGCCATACAACGACCTTCACCAAGATGTTTATTTGCTGAAACGTATTTTATATTCAATTTAATATGTCAATAAATATATTGCATATGGGTTGCCTAACAAATTTCAGTCCAGGATACGACTTATTAATAATAATAAAAAAAAAATTAAAATTATTTCACCGGTTTGATTATTAAACAAATTCTATACCAATCGAAGGTATGATGCCCATAGAACATGCAAACGTTAGGTTGTCTATTTTCTTCCGGTCCAACCTTCAGGTTGCCTGGCATAAACAGATAAATCGACACTAATAGCATTTTGCACCGGTCTGATTATTGAATGGCAATTAAATGAAAATAAAGATCATTTTATTATGAACACGGTGGTACTTATAGGGTTGCCTGCGAAAAATCAGTCCCGAATTGCGATTGTCGAATTTAGAAAATTGAAATATTGCTGCGAGTGAATATGTGCGAGTGAGAGGTCCCAAACATCCATCCCAAGCGATAGAAGAGGACACAGCATAGATCAATAATCAGACCGGTGCAAAATGCTATTAGTGTCGATTTACCTGTTTATACCTGGCAACTGAGGGAAATTCAATTCAAATCAATTCAATCAAATAAACAACTCAGTGAAGGTCGTTGTATACCGGGATCTTACACTTATGATAGATAGATGTATTTAATGGATATTTTTTCCTCAGTATTATGTTTTTTTTAACCTAAATTAAGTATATCATGCCTAATGCTGGTCCCTGCAGGCGACATCCGTTACTATATGACAATAATAATTATTATTATTATAACCTTGAATCAACAGTCAATGACTTCACAAGTTTTGCATTACACACATACTTATACTTATATTATAATAACTCCACAATTTTGAAACTTACCCCATTATTGCTGCAAACTATTTAAATGCATAATGTTTAATGGGATCAGTTTCTAAAATTAAAATTCTGACTATGGATGGCCCTCGCATGGCAACTGTAAGTTACTAAGCTTACATGAAGCTACTAAAAATATATGAATCTCACCAGATCTAGTTATTGAGCCAATCCCATGAATCATCATCCGACTTCTTCTTTATAGTGATACTCTTGATGTCAGGCGGGGGGCTGGAAACACCAACAGTGGACAAGTCGCGAGTGTCAAGGTTATTGCGAGTGGCAACTGAATCTTTCCATGGCTGGGTCTGTTCATTCCTACATAAAAAATATTTTAGTAGAGAACAAAAAAAGTAAAGTTCCATCTTGGAAAGCGTAACACGGTAGAGAATACTAACTAGCCCAAAATGTTTGTTTATGCTTTCTGCAAAATATTTGCATTTTCGTACATAATAATCCATGATGACTCACACTCTTTTGAATCAATTGTGAATGGTGCCATTATTCAGGGCCGGATTTAGGGGAGGGAAACCAGGGCTACAGCCCCGGGGCCTCCACAAAAGAAGGGCCCCCACAATAGACTTGGGAAAAAAATTTAAATTAAGACTAGTACACTAGTATACAACTTTTCCTTTCATATTTTTTTTTGTGTTTTACCTTTACCTACAGTACTTTGTACAACCATGATTACATTAAATATTAACAGAAATTAGAATAAATATTTTGTTCTCATCAATTAGGCAATCAGTAAAATATCAAAATATCAAATGGCCCTGATAAGCACTTTTAATTTATTATTATTATTTATTCGAAAACTCGACTGAAAAAATTGTTGATTTTATTTGGAAAATAATTTGGGACCAAGGGGCCTCCACTCCTTTGTTGCCCCGAGGCTTCCAGACTTCTAAATCCGGCCCTGCCATTATTCCTATTGACTAGACAGTGCGCGCGGCTTCGCCCGCGTGGATTTTAGATCTTGGTGCAGGGAAGGGTAAAAAGTAAAAGCGGTTATTGTGACTAAACTATGATATTTAGACATAATTATGCTCACGCGGACTTTTTTGTAGATCTTAATAAGACCTACACGTAGTACATCATTTTTTATCTATTGTCATTGCAGCGCACGCATAAATAGGTTTTCGATTCAATTTTCTTACGGATCCCTAATTTTTTTGAAAATAAAATATAGCCTATAACCTATTCCTCTATAAATAGACTATCCAATACTGAAAGAATTTTTGAAATCGGTCCAGTAGTTCCTGATATTAGCGCGTTCAAACCAACAAACAAACTAAAAAACAAACAAACTCTTCAGCTTTATAATATGTATTAGTATAGATTTAACTGAAATGCATCTAGTTTCGCACACAGATATTAATATTATAGATAGATTGGCTGTAACGCAATAGTGACCTATTCTCGAGTCTCCTCTCATAATAAGAATGATGCAGGCCTTAGTCCTCCCACTCTGGCCTAATGTGCGTTTGTTGGATTTCACATGCTTTTGAGAACATTCTGGATACATTGCAGGTTTTTCACAATTTTTACCTTCACTGAAGGTCATTGTGCATGTCACTGGGATTTGAACCCAAACCTTTCGAGTACGAGACCGAATTATAAGCCACTAGGCTGTCACCGTTCCGGATCTGAATCCAGATTAACACATAAGATTTTAATTTACAGAAGCCGATTCTGAAATCTACACAGATGAATTCTAGTGCAAAATCAATGAAAATGGTGCATTAACATTTAGTAGTGCTGACCATTGTGAGTACGGCTCTGAGGTGGAGCTCTTCATGGCGCCATAGCTGTGCGCCGGATAGTTAGCGCTCGAGTTGCTCGCGCGACGAGTGTCGTTCGAGCCGCCCAAAGAACTCCAGCCACCTCTGTTGTTCACCTGTTTTATAAATAGAAAGTAAACTTTATACCAAAGAATATTGTTATTATTATCCCTAAGGCAGACTAGGCACGTGCCTGGGAGTGCCAGGTTATAAGGGGGCGCTCGCTTAATTTAACAATAACCATAAAATTGAAAATTCAAAAAACTCCCGACACAATTTAACGACAATTTTCATTGAACATATTATTTTGTAATGTGCACGTGATGCGCTTTCATTTGAGACCCCACTCGCTTATATTTGCAGACATTCGGTTATTCTTCTCCACTTTCACCCCCCACAACTTTTAAACGACTCAACCGATTCTCATCAAACATGTCTAAGAACACTCGCCTGTAACTCACCTTTCATACAAAAAAAACTAAATTGAAATCGCTTCATCCTTTCGCGAGCTACGGTGCCAGGACCGAATCACAGACAGACATACAAACAGACAGACAGACAAAATCCTAATTTACAAATTGTATATGAGACCCTGGGGCGCTTATTATTATTATTAAGAACAAATAATTAACATTTATATTTTATCCTAGCTTTTGCCCGTGACTTCATCCACATGAACTTCAGGATTTGGTCAAGAGCGAAGTAAAAAGGATTCCATATCACAATACAGATTTAAAATTTTGTAATAAAAAAATCCCAATTTATTCTGCGCGAAAGTATAACAAACATCTACAATAATCCGCCTAGAGAAATTGAGAGCCTTGAGACCATAGAAAAAACAATGAAGTAGAAAAGCAATAATAATTTAATTGGTTCTTAATCCACTATTATGGCTAGTAGTGGCATTTACGCTTCAAACTCATTCTATTACTCACAGTAGCGATGATAGTAATAGAGCATAAAACAAAGAAGTACTAAAATTAAATAAACTTAATCTGCCAAAAATCTGTCAACATGGATATTTTATAATTCCCACCCCAAAATATCTAGAAAATGACCCTAAAAAACCCATGACCAAATCTTCAAAAAAGTCATGTCGGCATTTTGAATTTCAAAATTATTGTTTTTCATAATAATAAAGAAATAAATAAATAAATAAAAAGCGTTTTATTTCTTACCAACATTTAACAATTTCAACAGAAACCTAAAGTAAAATTAAAAAATATCATCTTTATTATACAAACTAAAATTTAATTTTTATTATATTACACTACAAATATTGTTCAAATGAACCCCACCCTACTCGAAGGTGAAGGCCTCCTCTAGTGATTTCCATTTATCTCTATCGGTTGCTGTTTTCATCCACTGTCTACCAGCCATTTGAATGACGTCATCTTCCCATCGAGCAGCAGGTCTCCCTCGCTTTCTACTGCCGTAGTAAATTTATAGACCGTGTGCACTAAAACACGTCAATATCTACCAAACAAAAGAAAAATGACACCTTCGCCTAATTATATATATATATATATAATTATATGAGATATTTTTGTACTCTTTTTATTTTTAATATACTTCGCTCCATACTTCTTTGACAACATTTTATTTTATTCTTGGTTTTGTATGTGAACTTCCAGGTTTGACACGCATAGGTTAATGACGGGAGGATACAAGTATCCATTATTTTTTGTTTGATCTTGATTGGCATATTACTTTTCAAAACTTCTTTTAAGCTCCAAAATTTTTTCCACGCAATTGAAACACGCCTTTCTATTTCATGTTCATTTCTTTCCTTTAAAAACGATATTTGTTTACGCAGATAAATATATGTAGGTGTCGACATATTCTAGCGTTTCGTTGCCTAAGTATATTAGATTTTTGATGCTGTTCGTCATGACTTTGGTTTTGTTGATGTTAAGTTCCAGGTCGACCTGTTGACTAGCTGTGTGTAGGGACTCTATCATTGATTGCAATTCTGTTTCGTTTTCGGAAAATAGGACAATGTCGTCAGCAAATCTTAGGTGACTTATGTATTGATTGTTTTTAATATATTTAAGCCTACTTTCTTCCAGTTTAATTTTTTTCTATGATTTCTTGCAATCCGGCGATGAAAAGTGTTGGAGATAGGGTCTCCCTGACGCACTCCTCTTCTTATAGGTATTGGCGGTCCACTCGTCTCTAATTTTATTCTGCTGTGACAATTCTGGTATAGGTATTATAGAACCTTTAAATATGCCGAATTAATATTTTAATAGTGAGTGTAGAGCTTGCCATATTGATCTGTGATATAAACTGTCGAAAGCTTTATGATAATCACGAAAGTTTTTCATAATAATCAGCCCAAAATATGTGGAAAACGACACCCATGACCACAAATTCAAAAGCCATGCCAGCCATCCTGTATTTCAGAATTAATGTAATTTTAATAATCCCCAACTCAAAATATCCCGAAAACGATTTAAAAAAAATATTTTGGCTATCCACATTCCAAAATATTCTATCAAAATATCATGTCAATAATCCAATAAAAACTAAAGTAAACCTACTATTAACCTAATTATTCTCCTGCGAATCGAAACTAGGACCTAGGTATGCCATAGAGACTCAAATAGCATCATTTGAAAGATCTGATGAAGCACATACACACCTTTTCAGTAACAGTAGAAGCCATTTCAGAAACCTTTTGTGTAGCGATGCCTCCGTAACGCACTGCACTTTCTGTTGCCGAGCGGGCAGCCTTCGTCACTGATGAAGTGAAGATAGACCAACCCTGGGCGTATTAAATAAAAGATTATCAAAATAAGGTATCAAATATATACAAAAACAATATATCTAACCTACAGGTCCAAAACTTTTAAGTCTCTTTCAGATATTATAGCATAATAGGAAGTATGTGTCAAGACTGTTTCTGGAATTCAGAATAGGTAATTTGATAAGAATATTACTGGTAATCAAAAGAAGTTCTAGACTCTAGAACTTCTCTAGAATCTAGAGAATTAATTGATTTAGGTATTAGGGATTTTGACACTGGTCTGTAATTCTTCCCTTCAACACTGTACATAAGTAATTAACTATACAGAGAAGGTCATACTCATAGCGAAAAAAAGGCCTGGCAGCTATTTCGCTCAAAAACTAAGCCTGTGCGTTCAACGTGGAAAAGCTGCCAGTGTTTTGGGGAAAATGCCTCACGTGGGTACTTTAGTAGAATTGTTTTATTTATTTATAATGTTTATTTTGATTTGTATCCTTTTAATCAATTTTCTATACATATTTAGTTATTAATCTATTTACTAGGTGATTGTATTTTTCTGTGTGTAAATAAAGTAATTATAATTATAATTCATTATAATATTAACAACTTTTTGTTGGAAATATAAAATAAGTATGATAAATATAATAAAGACAGCGGATATATACCGAAGCAAGTGAGGCGAGTGTGTTGTCCACCATCTCGTTGCCGCTGTGCATGGGCGACATAGGTGTGGATTGCGACTGTTTCTGCATGTTGCCGAAGCCAGTGTAACGTCCAGTGCCGTATTCGCTACTGTCAAATAAAATCTTATGTAAGTAACTTTTATTCATTGAACATCATTATCATTATCATCATTATACACTAATATTTTTTACATCATCATCATAATAAATAGGCGAAGGCGAATCAGGTCAGAACAATTTTCTCTTTCGTTTTTCAACCGAATTTCCTCATTTTTGTTTTGTTTGGTAGGTATTGACGGGCTTTAGTGCAGTCGGTCAGTAAAATTAAGTTAATGAAAATACACAGCAAGCCCACAACCGTACGTTTTTTACACACAATATACACACTCACACATATATACAACTGCTAAATACTTAACAAAAATGACTTGTACTTTTTTCTTCTGGTTACGACCGCAGATTAGGTAACAGGTTACGACGATGGCGCATTTACGAGGACGTTCAGCCAGTGAAAAGTTAAAGTGTATGTCTGTTTTAAAAAGAAGGAAAGGATAAAATCATTCATTCATTATCTATGAAGGTTATGACGGTAAATTTGGAAAAGTTAAGATAAAAGTGTACAATTAAACGTTTACGTATATTTGCTATGCCATACAACGTCCTGTTTTTATTAAAAATATTGTAGAAATTGTTGTTGGTTTCTATGAATCAATTTTTTATTACTGTATGATTTTTTTCAATACGATATTAAATCTGAGAATATTATATTATTGAGATATGTAAATATATTATGTAAATTAAAAATGTGCGAACGAGTGCGAGTGCTGGAAAAGAATACGTCCATCTGCAAATAGAATTTTGCGTGTTTTTAATTTAACCCATAAATGACATTTAAATTGTTAAAATTGGCTTACTTTTATAGTAATTCATCGTTTTTGTATTCAAATAATAGGTAGGTATACATTTTACCAATCAATTTAAAGTTTTAACAACGAGTGCAAGCAGTCAGCAACAGGTAGATTAATTTTACCGCGAACTGGAATAAGAATAAGTCCATCTTCAAATACGATTTCGCGTGTTTTTATTTTCTCCCGTAAAGGTTATTTAAATGGTTAAAATTGGCCTACTTTTAGTAGTTTAAGAACTATAAGTAGGTATTCAAAGTTTCTTAATTTTGTCACTCACTCACTCACTCACCGGTCATCAAAATTATAACGCACTTCTAGCAAACATAAAAGCTTCAAATTTAGAATACGACTAGTGTTTAGTGTATAAAGTCGAGGAAAAATTAAAAAAAATCAATTTCGGTCCAGTTTACTAGATACACCAACTGCATAAATAACTTTGTAAACCCATACAAATGTACAGGATTACAAAGTTACATTTGCAGTTAGATTGACAACACAAAAATAAATGAGATACCATGAAAAACAATACTTGTAAAAAAACAACACAAGTCTCGCAACTCAGTTCTTGCACCGTAAAAAGTCAATCTATGGATAAATACATGGATCCCACAACTTTTTACGGTGCAAAAACTGATTTGCGAGACTTGTGTTGTTTTTTTACAAGTATTGTTTTTCATGGTATAAATCTTTCGTTTTAATATTATAGTAGAAGTACATAGAAGTAGAAAGTTTTAGTAAAGTATAGTCGAATTTCGACTACTGGGCGACCACTCGTCGTTTAATAAAATCGTTGAACTGCCAAATGCCTAATGCGTTTGAGCATGCTTATCTAAGGAATGGCTGAACCAATTTGAATGCATGCATTCACTATTTTATAGAAGAAAACTCTGGGCAATAGATAGATCAGATAGGTTATCGAATTAAAAATTAGAGGTCCTTTCTAAAACTCCAATTAAAATAGTTATTATGGTATAAGTAAGTAATATAGTTTAAATTAAGTGTAGCGGCGCCTGTCGCCATATAAATACAAAATTTTAATAATTTAAGAAGAGACAGAAGGAGAAATCATTATATATTAAATAGACTATAGTGCTAAGAAGGTTTGTTGAACAAAGAGATTTTTGTTTTAAGTATCTCGGACAGTGCCTCTGCCCCATTTAACATTAAAAAGAATGGATCACATATGCTGCAACAAACGGACGACTTAACAGTAGGCGGGAATAACAGTAACTTTATCTACATTAAAAAAAATTAGAATAAGCCAGAGTATTTCAAACGGCTGCTGCCTCTTTAGACTATATCTAATAGTAAGCAAGCCATAGGTCCCCAGGGGGTGATAAAAGTTGCACAACAACTATTATTAATAAATTTACCTAATTGCATAATCAGATACAATTTTTATCTTTTAATTAGAATATTTTCTATTTTATTGTAATATAATTACAATATTTTCTTGTTTAATACTTTTCAGAGTGACCTGATTTTTAAGCAGTTGGGAGGATCATAGTGATTATTGGATATTATAGCCATCAAATATATAAATATAAAAATGTGAAAAAGGATAGATGCATGATTATTAGTTACTTAACATCGCAAGAACAGGGAGTTAACAGGGAGGTTTTTCGCTTTCCTCTGGATCAATTTCCAATTTTTGACTAGTATGCCATTTTAAGGTAACTTTTATTAACATATGCGAAGTTAAGAAGGAGTTAAGAAACACCTTTAAAAGAATACTTACTGGTAACTGATATTGTTATCAGAGCCACTAGTGGGGAAAGCATTATCTTCTGAAGAATAGAAGTCTCGTTGGTTCCAAGATGATTTTTCCAAAACCTCTGGTTTGTAATCTGATGGATTCCAACTTTTGCCCTCTGCAAGTGCTGTTATCTAATAAAAAAAGTTAACTGTTTTTTAATTGGGACTAAATTTTACTAACCTGTCCTCACAAATATGCATTTTAAATTCTATTATTGGTATTATTCATAATAAATAATACCAATAATAATTAAACAATATATTCTTTTTAATTTACCCTACCATTATATATTCATTACACTTAAAAGGTTTAAACAAATAAAATAAAAAAATATTTCTAATAATTATATCATCATACCTATATATTAATAGGCGAAGGTGAATCAGTTCAGAACAATTTTCTCTTTCGTTTCTCAATTTTGATCAATAAAGTTAATTAAAATGAATTAGAAATACATGAAATTGATGAAAAAACACAGCAAGCACACAACTATACGTTTTTTACACACAATACACACACCTACACATAGATAGACAAATATGACATGTATTCTTTTTCTTCTGGTTATGAAGATGGTGCATTCACGTTAAGTATTTTTCAGCCAATGACAAGTTGAAGTTACATGTATATTTTAAAAATAAGAAAAAGGCAAGAATAAGTATAAAGTAATGATAAAGGTTTTAACAGTACCTAAATTAGGAAAACATGAAAGTATTGAAGATACAAATAAAAAAATATGTGTATTTGCTATACCCTAAAACATTCGGTTTTTAAAAATATTGTAGAAATTGTTGTTAGTTCTAATGAATCCATTTTTTATTACATATTAAATCTGAGAATATTATTTTGAGATATGTATATTTTATAATTAAAGTACTTTTTTATTACGGGCTGAAAAGATGGAAGCATGTAAATTTCACACAACTAAAGCGCAAAAAAACCGCCACACAATAACCTGACTTCCCTTTAAAAAGTAAAAAATAATGAAAGAAACTCAATCTTAAAGTACCTAAGTAATAAGGATGTACGCATAAGTATTAATAATTAAAAAAAAAATACATCGCGTTGGGGTAATGCTCCTACTCATTTGTCTATGTTGCTTACTTAGGTTAGGTTAATTTAGACTATCGACTGTAATTGAATTGTTAGGTTTGGAGCGGTCCCCCAACGCGATGTATTTTTTTTAGAATTATTAATACTTACTTGTACATCCTTATTACTATCCTTATTACTTAGAATTATTAATACTTATGGGAACTCCCTTTAAAAAGTTATGGTAATTATGCAGTTTAGTTACTTTTCCAAAAAGTGGGGGATTTTTTTTTTTATAAGCACCTTGGTTGCCGCTAATGATATTCCATGGGGGGAGGCTATATATATTCATATATATTCATATACTTATTACTCATATACTTATTCATATACTTATTACCCCATAACTCATGAGTTATGGGGTTTTGAAGTTGTTATAACCGATTTGGCTCAAATTTGGTGGAGACCCTCTATTCGACGATACAAGCAAGTGTGCCAAAGGATTTCTGGCGCATCTCAATATTTTTCGAAAAATAGAATTTTTTAATAAATAATTTTGACCATGCAGTCTTCATATTTAGCCCAAAATAAGATGTGATTTGAAGGTAGAGAGGAGAAAACGCCTACAATCCGGTTCTGGCATTTCTGGCGTTGTTTTACCTGTTCTAACCTTACCTAACCAATTTTAATGCTTATGGTTACCCTATTTTACATCTCTAGGTCATAACTCCTTAAGGAAGCTGAATCAGCAAATATTTTATTCTTGAAATTCTTTTTATAATGGTCGAAATATGCCGAATCAATCGCCAAATCTTGGTGCCTCGGAAATCGTACTCTCCCCAGAACTTCAAAACCCCATAACTCATGGAGTTTATGGGAAATTTCAGCCTCCCCCCATGGAATATCACTTACTATGATGCAATCAACAGCTTCATGCAAAACAAAAATTTCCATCGTTTTTCGGAAAAGTAATCAAACTGCATAATTACCAAAGTTATTGTTATAAGTTATTGTTATAATTATTATCCAGGTTATTCAGTCGTGGATTTTTAAAACTTTTAATTTATTTTTTATTAAATTCAAATAATATATATTTCACCAATCAATTCAAAAGTTTTAATAGGGTGTGCTAGCCGTCGTTTGTTATAATATTATCGTAAAAGTACATAGAAATAGAAAGTTTTAGTAAATTATAGTCAAATTTTGACTACTAGGTGATCACTAGTTATACCATAAATGTTTCAATATTTTATTTTATGATACTCCTAAGTTTTTACATTTTTAGATATTATTTGATAAGGTAAGCAACAATTTGACACACTTATAAAAATATTTGTTACCTTTTGACGATACATGGCAGCAGCTTTAGTATTGTATTTCTGTTGGATTTTCATATCAGGCTTGTAGTCTGGTTGCTCCTCAAAAAAAGCTTGAGCTTTAGCATTACCTCCAACCTGGTGTGAAAAGAAAGTTCAAATTATAAAAAGAGAAAGTAGATTATTGATAAAGTAATAAAAATGTATGTGTACTCTGTAGCATACCAGCATTTTTTCCAGTTCTATGTCTTTCCATTTATCCATGGTGACGGAACGAACGAATGAGAGGTGCACCCCTAGGCTACGATGAACGCCAGAACACTCCAAACAAATCCAGATCCCGTAAGTCACTGACACCCACTGAGGATTCAAGGTGCCGCACTCGAAGCACTTCTATAAATAAAAGTAAATTTATAAAACCTCTTTGGACAGCTAACCATCGCTGCTAACCATCGCAGCTAACCATACGGATTGAATATTGTGCTAAATTACTTACGTGGTTATCATCTTGAGTGCGGATGGAGTTCAATTTACGACGGGTCCGCGGTGAAGCCATTATGTTATCAATTCTAAATGGACACCGAGTTGCAACCACTTCACAACAAAGAAATAATTGAAGAAAATTGCGACGAAATGAAACGAATTTACGAAATGAATTTACCCACAATACCTATGAGCAAAGCGCCTACATCCCAATCAAGTAGTAGAATAATTTATGCGTAGACTTTTAAACTGAAGAACTGACTGAAGTAAAATTGACAAAATTACATGTCAAAATTTGATTCTCCAGTTGGCACTCAAAGTGACATTTTCAACGAGAGTTGGCAAATTATCATAGATAAGATTTTATGTAAATTTTATATACAGCATGGAGCATAGATTAAATAGATCTCCATGAAATACAGTGCAGTGCCACAAACTGAGGCCACAAACTTTGTTTAGTTTACTTTCGGTTATCTGGTTAGTGTTACCAGTTTGTGTTTCGTTTTTTTATTTTTAACCGACTTCAAAAATGAAGGTTATCAGTTCAACCTACAATAATGTAATATACCAACGGGGTGAATAGATAGGTTATATGTTGGCACATTTCTCAGAAACTACTCATCAGATCAGTTTAATATTGTAATAGTGATTTTTTGGCTCTAACAGCTTTTGATTTAGGGAAAAGTGAATTGGGAATACTATCATTAAAGTCGGTTTAGTTATAATGATTATACAGATATTCAGCAGAATATTAAGCGTATCGTCAATACATAATTATTGTACCAATAATTGGGGATTTTTTTCTGTTTAAAATGCGAGTTTCTTTATTATGGTAAAATATATCTATTTTATTTTACAGAAGACTGGCTTCGAAGAAATTAATCACCAATCATACAGCCTAGACCTGGTCCCAGCGACTTCTTTCTTTTTAGTAATTTAATAAAGGAGTTGCGGAGGCGAAGATTTGGAAGGGAAGTTTAGGGAAGACGAAATAGGGCGGCAGTTGACGAGCATTTTCAGGACATAAACGAAAAATATTTTTTGGATGGGTTACAGGCTTTATATAAACGCTGTAAAAATGTATTGAACTCGAAAGGGGCTAATAAATTGAAATATAGATTTCTTTGTAATTTTTATCTCGTGTTTTAATATGTTAGGCTCATAACTTTTCAGCTGACCCTCGTATGCTGTGATATTGCATTATCCATCATCATCGTCTCATCTTCTAGCTGACCCCGTAAACGTTGTTTAGCCATTTAAGTTATCGAGCGTTAAAAATTGACTATTAAAATATAGGGGTTGGTGAGAAAAGGGTGAAAATTTAGGGTTTTATGTATTCTTAATGCCACATTATTGAAAAAGAAAAATAAAAAAAATTGTCCAAAAAATAAAAATAAAAATGTTAGGTCTGGACAACCCTTATCACTTAGGGGTATGATAAATAGACAGTAGCCGATGCATATAAAATTTCATAAAAATCGGTCAAGCCGTTTTGGAGCAGCAATAACTAAAACTGTGACATGAGAAATTTATATAATTTATGTAACATAATAATAATATACATAATATTATCATCATCAGTTTTACGTGATGATGTGATCCTTTTATTATATGTTATGTTTTTTTCAGTATTAAAATACATTGATTATGTGCTGTGATGAATTTTTATCAGTCCTTGCATCGTATTTATTTTTACTCTGAAAATAGGGAAAATTGATTTTCTGGCAACACTTTATAAGGCAATAGCGCCGCCATAACTGGGTCAGATAAGTTTGTGTGGCACTTTTATACAGGTACCTGGGTACCTGCCTGCATGGTACCTGAGCCTGAAGACAGACATAATTCTTGAAAAGAAAATTCTTGTGAGCAGACATAATATGTCTGCTCACAAGAATTTTGTTGTGGGTGTTGCCACTACAAATAATACTACTAAAATAGTAGATTTTAGCTCAATGGATCTTAAATGCCTTCTTTGGGATGATGCACATTAAGTAAATTACAAGTTCATTAGAGATAAAAACTATCAACAAGAAGACAATAATAATATCTTCTCATAATTATAATATTACTTACTTTATTAACCAATTCTAGCCCTATAGCAGACTATCTCTAGTATTACTGATTTCCATAAACAAATTGAAAATCAAGATCCATTTACATAGATTCCAAATACTTATATTATTATGTATATTTTTTAATAATATTTTTATTATAAATACAGGTAATTTGTAATGTAACGACAGTAACACAACCTACCAAAATTGGAAATAAATTGATAATACAAAAATTAAAGAATAGTTAAATATTAAATTATTCTTGCCGGTGCTTCTGTATATTTTGTAAAAGACATTTTTAGGGATTCCATTTTGTCCTGAAATTGCATCTAAACGTCTAAATATCTTTGAGAAAACGTAGTGTTTAAGTACTCTTGTCTTTGAGTATATAGTCATCATACTCATTATGTATTGAAATGAATACTATTTATTTCGCCTTCATCATATTAACTTGAACTGGAATTTGTCCGTCATTTGAGATCGTTTTGGCAAGTTTTGGCAACAAATATTGTGAGCATCAATCAACAGAAAAAAGACTCCTTTTACCATTTCAAAATCGTGCTTGCAACGGTTGCGACAAGTTTATCGACCATACATTTAATATTCAGTGCGGTAACATTTTATCTTCGAAATTTATTTATTTTATCATCATTAATTTCAGCTTCGTATCGACTTATTTATTTGGTAGAAAATCGTAAATGTTAACTGACAACATCAAAATAGACAACGGAGCGGTGCATCAGCAATTCATTCAGCACTTCAGCAGGAAGACTTTAGACTAGTGAACGATACGACATATTACCCGTGTGCTGTGTATGCCCGTAGCCCCGTAACAAAGTGGTAGACTAGTAGATGCGACGCATATTTAGCTGCCGACTGGCTACGGTTGCGGATGTGCTTTTATATAGGTTCGGAATACTTTCGCCGGTCACCTGTGAAACAGTCTTTCACTAGTAACCCGCGAGATTTCGGCATCCGGTTGATGCAGTATACCATTACTTTATACGTATTAGTCTGAAATGATATAGTTTCTATATGAACGAAGACAAAATGACTTCAAACAACGTCGAGGCGGAGTATATGGATATCGCCAACAGAAATGCTTGGCCCATCGTTTACCAGGTACGTTTTGCGTAGGTGTGACGCGTTGTTTTACAAAGAATATGCCACGCAAGAGTCAGTATTCCTGGTTACCTAATGTGACTAAACTAACGGCCCTCCTAAACATAAGTAGAGCCTAACTGTCTTCTAGTCACTATGTAAAATTACTACTTATATGCTTTACTACTTACATTTTACTGACTTGTTGTAATAAGATACTTCTCTGCAAATATGCATTGCATCAGTACAATATGTACTCCCCGTACAGGTGTGGGGAGAGACATGTACCCAGCAGTGGATAGTCAAATCAGCTGGCAGCATATTTACCATAACTGTCAAATGGTATTTAGATCCAATAACTTTGTCCTTCACCTGTTATCATTTCATACAACAAGCAGCGTTTGCAACCTTTTACCCATGTCTTATCATTACCCATAGCTTGCATCTAACTCAATACTCAAAAGCTTTTATTCATTATCAGACAGATACTATTTATGCACCCTTAATGAATGTCATATACCTCATAGGTCTAGTCAAAAATGGCAGCCATTTGTATTTTGTATGTTTAGGTATTCATTCCATGATCAAGTTATTAGACAATTTGGTCATCAATCTCATTCTTATACCTTTTCTAGAATTTTGAAATCCTATTTGGGTCAAGAGAGGGTATTTCTTATGTGTTTTCATTTTTAATTATAGTGAGTTGGGGTAATATCTGACGGTTTTTAGCTGCATTCATAAGATGGTCGTATTTTTTTTCTCATAATCTATACCAGCCAGCGTAATAAAATAAAGTAAAAACTGATAATCAATAAACAATCTATAAGAAAAATATTAGACTGAACAACTGCTGAGTTATGCGAATTTAAAGTATGGACATACATTTAAAAAACATGGGAAAGATCAGATGATGTAGGGGAAAGACCGGACTATCCTCTAAAATCACCCAAGTGGCTAATAACATAAGGTTTATGCAAAGAAAATATCCGATCTTATCTCAAAAATTTTCCAAATTGTGTGACTTGTGGTAGAACAGCCATAACACACAACCGACACGACGAAACCACAGATGGGGAGTGATAGGAGTAGCAAAACAAAATGGAGTCTCACACTATGTTGCCAGTATAAAAAAATAACAACAGATTCTGTAGATATTTAAATTATATGTTCTTACCCCATTGGCGATCTTACCCCAATGAACCTTATGCCACAATATGATTTTTACATGAACTTAAACACCAGGGAAATTTTTGTTTTTAAAACTTGAATTTATTTAATTTTATCAAATTGATATTAAATGTGTTGAAAGGTAAAATAACTTAGTTAATTACCAATAAAGTACTATGTAATTACCTTAAACTTTAATATAAAGAATTATAATAATTGATAAAAGATTAAAAGATATACAGGAAATTTATTAAAATGTGTAATCATAACAAATCCTTAGTAAATTAAATAATAAAACAAGAGTTCACTTTACTATATTGAGAATTATAATTGAGCTTAAAAGGGAATCAAATTATACTGCTACAAATATTATATAGATTCACTACAAAAATACTTAAAGCTGCTATATCTATGATGTTATATCGAAATACTATTTATTTAATTTGCTGTCATGCTATTTTGCCTGCTAGCGATTTTTTTGGAATATTTGTTGAATTTCGCCATTTGCAGTTTATTAAAAGCTGTTGTCCTTGAAATTATGTATTGCTTTAAATGCAATAGAATATTCTAGAAATTAACAAGCCTATGTTTTAAATATGAAGAAACTCAATCTTACTACTATTATAAATGTGGAAGTGAGGATGGATGGATAGCTGTTCGTTACTTTTTCACCCAAAAATGGCTGAACAAATTTACATGAAATTTGGTATGTACATAATAATATGTTGTTTATAACCTGGATTAACATATAGGATACTCTTTATCCTTTTCCAGAACAAGTTCTAAAATCCATACAGATGAATCTGTAGGCTAAGTCATGTTCCATAAAACTGGAATAATGCCTGGGTATTGAAAAATTATGAAAAATTAGATAGTGCTTTTTATGTTCCTCAAATTTTAAAATGTACAGTCAAAACCGGATATAGCGACATTGAAGGGACCATATAATTGCCGACGTTATATCCGATAGTTGTTATAAACAATACATATAAAAAATATGTTGTCAAATGAAATGTCAGAAAATAAATAAAAATATTTATTAAGATATAATTAGAATACAAAATGTACTTAGCTGCTTACTATAACTATGGGTTATAAGACTACACCTTTTTAAAGTAATGTAGTCTTATAACCCTTTCCTCATTTTTTGCGACATGATAACGCATAAATGCACGGTCTAATCAAAACCAACACTTATTAGGTAATCGAACTGTCACTCACGCAGTCATTAAGCGCACTAAACAATTGGTGTAAAATATGCAAGGCCAAATGACCGGGAAGAGGTTCGGGTAAGGTGGGAGAAAGTGCGTAGGTAAATATTCCTTAAGTGCTTATCTATAAGATCTAAAATCGTTCGTATTGTTTTGTTGTAGGGACAAGAAGCGGTTGGTCGGTATAGTCGACGAATATCGATAAAGTTTCGTCGTTATAAGCGATATGTCGCTATATCCGATGTCGGTATGTTTGCTGAATAGTTTACTAGAGATTTGGCCGGGACCTTACAATCTGGCTGTAATAACCGATAGGTCGTTATAAACGATGTCGTTATAAACGGTTTCGACTGTAGTTGTAGCTGTCATTATGCTATTAAAATATTAGGATAAAATTTGTTAATTTGTTTTAAAGGCAGTGAACTTTTGCCACTGGCATAGCTGTTATAAGCTGGTGGATATTAAATAAACTTGCATGAATATACATAGGTGCTGCATTCCTTGCTTTAAGGGAAGCAGCGAGGTATCCACCGCTAGATAAGCATCTCCAAAAGCGCTAAACTCAGTAGAATGGTGACTCATACCCACAGAGTTATACGGACTAGAGGATGCAAGTCTCATTACCTGTACTTATAGAAACCAAGCATGCCATTTTTTATATAGAAACCAAGTGTGCCATTTTAATAACAAAATGACATACCGATGAAGATAAACGTTTCCGGTATCTCGTCCTCCTGTTTTGTAGTTTTTACAACTTAATATATTACAATAAGGCATTTTTCTGTGTTTCCGATCACGTCTGCGTTCGAGAACGCTATGAAGTGGCGCTAAAAGAAGACATTTTGTCTCCTTTGCGTGTACAAGTACATACACTTGCGTCCTCTAGTCCATATAGCTCTGCTTATACCATACTATATTCGCTACTCTTCGAGTCTTTTACACAAATGTCTATAAGATCTACAGCAAATGTACTCAGAGCCTATTGCCATATTTTACTTGCTGGCCATCTGAGCGATGTCTGTGATATTGGTATTAATACAAATTTAATTTTTCTGATTTTATCCCTAAGAAACTAAACAGCATTGCAATTTGGTATTCAAAGCTTGCAGAGCGACTTTTAACACTGATTGGTAAGGAGTAATAGGGTATTACGGCCTATGTCAAAAAGCTTTTTATATGAATTCGTAAGTCATAAAAACCCATAAAAAATTGTAAAAAAATATTTTGCAAACAAATATTATGTAAAAAATGACTTTTCAATTTAAATTTCACAAATCCCCGCGAAAACACGGCCGAGACGTCTCGGCGCTGCCGCCATGTTAGTGACGTCACTCGCAGTGTAAACAATACATCTCATATGACATCTCAGTAATCGCAAATTTATCAATAAAAAATACAGGTCAACAAAGACTCCATTGTTTATTTACACTGCTAATGACGTCACGCCGACAGCTTTCATGGCGTGTTGCGTTGTTGACATTTGAAAAACAGATTAACAAACCAGAATTTATAATTGAAATAAATGTATACCTCATTTTTCAGAACAGAAATCACCAAAATCATCAATATTACATAATTTTGGATTTTTACTTGCATGGTGTGCACCCAAAGGTCAACGACCTGAGTGGCGCAGTGGTTAAGGCACATGTACGCGGAGGGTCCTGGGTTCGATTCCCAGCAGACCAGAGATTTGAATGATGAATTTTAATTTATGTTTCTTATCTTGTGTGTGTCCATGGCACCCACGATACAGGGAATCCTAGTGTGGGGCTATGAGTGTAAAGCGTTATTTATAAAAATAAAATAAAAAAGTGGTGTTTTCTATAAGAAACTTTTAACTTTTTAACTTTTAAGAAGAAGACGACAGATCTACAGCCCGCGTTTTTGTCAATTCACGGATTGTTAGAAATGCGCCAGATTCGGACATTATTTCAAACAATTAGAATATAAAATCTACAACACAATACATCACATCATCACAGTACTTCACATCAACACATCTACAACAATACAAAACAATAAATTTTCATTATTGCTCAAATGTCTCAAATATAAATATAGAGTTTTGGCATATCGTTACAACTATTTCATGACTACTTTTTGGAACCTAAACCAATTCGATAGACTTTACCGTTTGCTTGCACCAGAGATGAGGATTACAGCCATTCAAACCATAATCCTCACTGACCTATAGCTATAACGCCGAAATTAAAATGCGACGATTTTGTTACTTGTACGACTATTTCAGGACTATTTTTAGGCATTGTCAAATTTCGTTTTCATTGAGATTTCAAAGGTGAGGATTCCAGCTTGAAGCACGCGTACACTCGGGATTCTTTCTACTCTCGAATCCGTCACTTCGCTCTGGATTCAAAAAAGCGCCCTCGCCGTAAAAATATCATTTTGCTCCCTTGTGATACAATCTAATATTTTATTTACGTACGTTATATAGTTATTATTGTTTCAAATTATCTCTTAAAATTATTATTCTATTAAAATTTAATATTGCAAATTCGTATAAAGTATGTGATTCGGTTTACTAAAATTACATAAATTGTTACAGAAAATTGGACGAGAATGTCAATCTTACCGATACACATGCTTGGAGGCCAAAAAGCCACAAAACAAGCCATTGAATCGCTACAGGGATGTGAACCCGTATGACCATAGCCGTGTCATCCTGAAACGGAGCGAGAGGGATTACATCAATGCCAACCTAGTCAAGGTAAGCAAGGAGCTAGGTATCATAGGTAGGACCGATGGAGTTCTCACGTGTTGATGCTTGCAGTTGATGATGCTTAAACCGCCGTAAAGCATTATAAAATCTAAGTTGGCGTTCCTTCGAAGAATCTACGCAAACTTATATATACCACAGTGCTTCGATTTATTTTAAGTTCTACATGGGCTGCAGTGACTAAACAATTTTATGAGAATCCGCAAAGTATATTGGTATAGTAACCGTCCATGAGTTGTGAGCATAGATTATCGGTGGTAGGGATATTGTATACTTTCGGCCAATGTACAGCAGCCGAAAAAACGTGCTGGACCAATAGACGACGCACACTGACGAACTGATGTTTGTCGAACCAATCGTGTGCACCGCAGCGCAGTCAATGTCAAACCGACCAATGAAAGTTCTGCTCACCACTCATGACGGCAACTATACCAGCGATTTCTGATTATAATGGCGTCTTTGGTTAAAACCATATCCATACCCTATAATACCATAATATCAAGTTCTTGTCTCAATGTCAACTGTCGCGGCGATGCCTATAAAATGCCTATAAACAAGTCAGCCATCGTATCGTGATATAATAATATAAGTATTACAGCACCGGCACCAACCAATACCACCACCACCGGTAAACCATTTTGCATCCTTGTAAGGGTAATTATTGTTCATATTAACAATTGTCACCATTAACATCGAGCTAGAACCAGATCAAATAATATTGCTTTAATTTATTTTAAGAGTGCCGCACATCTTTGTCTCAAATGAGGTTGTGTCAACAGGAATTGGCCAATAGTTAACGAAATCTACTAAATATAGAATAAAAGCGGTCAGCTGAAGGATTTCAGCTATTACTGAATATCCCAGGCAAGAGCAGTATTCAGAGCAAACAGTATAAACACAAGCTGAATACTCGTGCGAAAACCCTTGAGAGGTTCCGTAAAATATACATAGTATTACAGTATTATAGAGAGGAAGAGGTAGCGAGGATAGCAAGCGAAGGTGGCCAAGAAGGTCGAGTGGGCGTCCTTCGTGGAGTGGCAAACATTGTAATCGTCTAAACATAATGGAACTTCAACAATATTGCATTTTCATATAAAAGATGACAGTACTTACTTTTTACCCGACTTCAAATAAAATTAATTTTTAACAAAAATGTGAACCGACTTCAAACTAAAAAGTAACTTTACAAACAGACTTCAATAATATTTTTTTCTTATATTTCTGACCGCCGCATTCCGTCATTTGGTAACTGATTTGAATTGTTTTTTTTCTTTTGGTTTGGGAGCTGTTACTTTGAATTTGGTCCCATATTAAGGTGATGATGATCTGATGAAGAGTTTCGGAGATACAGAGTGGAACTCCTCAACGGATAAGAGTTAAGGAACCGGGGTAAAAATATTATTGTTGGTCACATTACCTTTGCAGAACTATGTAGACATTGACCACCTTCGAGCCTGATGATGGACTGGAACTCATTATAAGATAGGAATAACTTAATTGTGTTTAAATAACTTAAATAAACTACAAATTATATAATAATTAAACTATAATAATGGTGTTAGAAAGGATTAAGGAGCCAGTTGCCACAACCTATGAGGAAGCATTAAAATTAAGATGCCAGAGTGGGATAATAGAGTGGAAGTGAAACTATGACAACTAAAAAGCATGAAATAAAATAATTTTTAACAATAATGTGAACCGACTTCAAACTTAAAAGTAAGAAATAACTTTACAAATAGACTTCAATAATAAGGTATGTTTGAAGTCTGTGCAAAAATGAGGTTACTTGAGGTTAAATTGAGGTTTAACGCTGGCACAGACTCCAAAAATACCATATTATTGAAGTCTGTTTGTAAAGTTATTTCTTACTTATTAGTTTGAAGTCGGTTCAAATTTGTGCTAAAAATATTTTATAAAATATAAAATAACAAGTGTATCAATTTACAGTACAATTTTTTGTAGGTATTCATTCCTCATTTAAGTTTAAAAATAAAATGCAATCTACACACAGTAAGAAAAAAGCCTTCTATTGGTGAAAGATGTGATTTAGAACCAATTAATTACAAACTAAACAACAAAGAAATTATTAAAAAACTATTAGGAAATAAGAATATCCTAGTTATAATATTAGTAGAGGAAGTCACATTAAGGAGAAGCTTTCTTCTTACAAAAATCGTTATTTAAACCCTAATGTATCTGTTACACGTCCAAATATTGTTTCTTCTAATGCTTCTAATGCAGATCGTTAACCCGAACGCATAGGTGAAAAAAACCATAAAGTTGCCCTTCAACAGATATTCTGTAATTACCTTAGTAAGCAAGAACCGTGGATAGATTTTCCTAGAAAGCCTGAAAATACAAATCCACGTAACGAGTAAAATTACGATTAATTTACATTGCAAGTTTACACGAGCAACAGTAAAACTAGCTATGTTTATGTAATTATCAGTTTTTTTTGTTATGAATATATTTTGATAACAGTGGTCATAACAGCGTAGTTGGTGTGCCGCGGCTTGGAGCATGTTCTCTATACGCTGCTACATTGGCTATTATGTACTTGCTGCATCGAGGTCGGCATGCAATCAACTAATGCATACGGTTTGTCCCTCGGGTACGTTATTATCCTTGAATTTACTAACAATGGTAACTTAAGTGACACCTCTGAAAGATTGTTTATGAATAAGTAGATATACGTATATGGAAAGTTGTCTTTAAAAAAATCCTATAAAATGGTCTTGATTAATTAAATTGATGCGAGGATAGCTAAGCGAACGATCATCTCCATTATTTAATTTTCTTCTAAGATAAATTTTACATAAACCTTAACACTTTCTATCATTCAGTCAATTACGTTCTTAATGCGGTAGCTACAGAGATTAAATAAAAAATCTTTTTGATTTAATCTAAGGGTAGCTATGGAAAAAACTTTATTTAATGTATTTATTTTTTACCTTCTGGAGATTTTGTCTAAGCAATAGGCTCAAAATGGTGACAAATAGACATACTGGTCTTAAATATATGTACGATAGCTAATTCTGTCCGGAATGATGTCTAGAAAAATACTTTGGAAGCGTTTATTAGCACATAAAAAATTGCAAAAGTTATTAACAAATTAAGTTGCAAAAAATTTTTTTATTTTTTTTCCCTTCGTGGAGCCCTACTTATATACATAATTAACGAGATCACGCCATAAAAGTTTTACAAATTTTTTTTTTTTATAATAACTTTATAAGTTGAACAATAAAAATTAAATTAAAAATTTAAAAAACCCCCGACGCAATAACCTAGGTTCCCTTTAAAAAGAAAAAAATAATTAAAGAAGCTCAATCTTAAAGTACCTAAGTATGTATGTACGAGTAAGTATTAATATTTCTAAAAAAAATACATCGCTTAAATTAATTATTTTTGTTTTTAAAGGCTTAAGAGCTTCTTTTTGTGTGCTTTTATGTGCTAATATAATAAACGCTTCCAACGCATTCCGGGCAGAATGAGCTATCGCACGTATTTTTAAGACCAGTATGTCTATTTGTCACCATTTTCAGCTTATTGCTTAGACTAGTTTGAATCTTGTCTCATCTATTATCTATGAAATTATTTTGTTTCATTATTGAGCGAGATGTGTTAATTGCGCTAATAAATTTAATGTGTAATTTAATGTGTTAATATTTTTACTCAAAAAATTTTAATCATTAGCAGAACACAATGTACACAAATTAACTCAACTAAGTTTGTAAGTTTTTAAAACTTTAAATCGAAATCATTATTCAACCATTGAATCAGCAAAAAGCTCTACAGCGCCCTTTAATTTATTGATCTTTTTTCTCATAAATGAAGTCAGTCATAGTTACTATTACCATATATTATGTCATAAAATACTTTTTTATTTTAATCCGTATCTGCGACTTATATAAATATATGCCGTAGTTTGCCGCTAGTATAAAATTACATACTGCGTGACCTACTTTTTGAGTTTCAACGCATCACATATCATTATTATAACAGTACTGCCTGTGTATCTCAAACTCCTCGTAGATAACGTTAAATGTACTCAGAGGAATATTAATACCTAATTTCAGAATCATGATCATAGGAATGTATCGAGATACGCTACATAGTTCTAAGGTGTGGCGAAAATGGTTACACACCAAATATTATTTTTGAGCTTAGATTCTCAAAATCGGTGAAATCATCGCTTCTGTATAATATGGTAAGACTAGGAAGCTAATGACTCACGTGGCTCGTTATTAAAATTGCCACGTTTTTTTCCCGTAAATTATGAATTACGCTGCTACCAACAATAGACGACAATCTCTATTGAATGCTGTAAACACTTAAAGATATGTAATAATAAACCTTATTAGGGGATAGGTACATATAGATACATTAATAAAGAGTGAAATTATTTTAACATTAATGTCATATTATCTTTATTCTAAATCCCCACGGTAAATTTTAACCACACTTTTAAATTTAAAATTCTTGTTTTATTTACATTGTTAAGTATAGTGGTGATGTAGATTGACCTCGTAAAAGGGAAGTGTTGTAATTTTTAACGTTACAGCGTTAAGAAAGGGATCTGTGTGCAAGCAGTTTTCTCTGTTCTGCGGGTCCGAGCCCTACAGTAGAACATATCGAGTTGTAATCCTCCTATGAAACTTTATGAACAGACCTTTATAATAACAGTAACTATATTTGTTTGTTACTCGCCTATTGCCTTCGTTAGAGGTCTGAAAGCTTACCCCGAATTGAGTTTCGTGTAGGAGGAGACCACAAAGGTATATTATTATATTGCTGATTAATCGACTCTCTAACCTCTAACCTTTGATTAAGATCTCCCTGCATCTCTGAAGACTGATTTGTATTGAGTAACACCTATGACAATAAGAATTTTCTCTTCCTCGTTAAAATTCAAGAATATTGTTCTGTTTACAGTATACAAAGATTTCGAGTAGAGTGTTGCTACAAAAGTATAACAAGACCAAAAATACATACATATTTACAATAGCGCCCCTAGTCGCGTATTCACAAACTACATGTACATCTTAAACTGTTTGGTTTATACTTTCCAACAGATTTTAATGAAATAAAAAAAGTATAGAAACCTGTCTATTTAATTCAAAACAATTGATCGAACATACTGTATATGGAATTTTCATTATCGAACATACTGTATATGGAATATTCATTAAATTGAATACACACGCATGGTTCTTGTATCAAGCGCAAATATCGTCAATAATTTAGTCCCGGCCAAGAAGCCTAGTGATCGGCTCCATGGGTGGGTTGAGCCGTGGCAACATGATCTTACATATTTTCAGTTGGGAGAAAAGCACTTGAAAAAGTATTTTTGTCATATTCATATTACCAGCATATTTATAGTTAATCACTTTATAATCAGTTGATGATTTATTTTTCGTTTCTATAATCGGCAATATCAAGTGGGTAGCGGCAAAGGCTATAGTTTCAATAGAAAATGCCAAAAATAAAAACCCAGCCATGGAGTCGCACCTGACGATCACCACGCTTGTTAGTTCCAATGTCTTAATTATTAGCCCGGGAGAAAATTGAACCCGATAACTTGTCACTGGCACACGGACCACAAAGATCAATTTCGAAATTTGAATTTCCCCTTTTGGCAGACGTGACGGCGAAGTGACGGCGAACATCTTCAACAAAAGATGATCAAAAATTTAATGGCGGTTCCATATTGACGCGATAAACTACTCGTATGTAGTGAACTCTGCAATAAGGAGTCGTGCATTCGGGAGTAAAACCTGCCGTGAGAAAACTTTTTTTGCTTTGGCAACAAATAATATCTGAATGTTCACTAATATTTCATGAATCAGCCTCCACGCATCATAACTTTCATTTTATTATTATTCTTGTAATGTTGATTTATTAAATTCCTTAGCATATATTGCTACGAAACATGTTCCTACGTTGCCATTTTACGGTTGTATGTATGGGCTTAGTAAAAGTAAACCCTTTATCGTGGAACAAAATTCTGACACCGATCGAGGAACAAGATATATTCCCGTTCACGTTTGTTCACCGAGAACAATGTAGAAGCGGCATCTATACGCACACATATACAAACGCCTCACAAACACAGCAGCAGACACTGCACACAGTGTTAATATGTGTACAGATTTGTCTTAACCACATCTAAATGCTACGTGCAAGCAGTATCTGAACGGACTATAAGATAAAATTACAATTATATAAAAAATTGTGAATAAGCATTCCTGCTACCAATTTGAATGGTATATTGTAACCTAATATAATATATACCTCTATAGGTTGAAACCCTCTTTTTCAAATAAAACGTCTTGCAAAATTATTTAAAATGTGATGAGGTCAAAACCGCAACATTATCACATTTCAAAATGAAGGTGGTGTGGGTTTTAAACGTGTCTTTCTTAATGCACCCTTAGTAGGAGTTATATATTATTTTTAAAGTAAATACTAATATCATGAACTCAGCCAATATAATTAAGGGATCTAAAATAAATAGAGATCTAAATATGTTGAATGAGTTTTCAGAAGCTTCTCTAGACATGCTCTAGACAGGCTTCTCAATAAACTGTTAGACATCTAATGTACACTTATTTTAAACTGTGCAGATGGATCGAGCCAATCGGAAGTATATCCTGACTCAAGGTCCACTCGTATTCACGGTGGGCCACTTCTGGCTGATGGTGTGGGAGCAGGACAGCCGAGCTATCCTGATGCTTAACAAAATCGTAGAGAAGAGTGAGATCAAATGCCACTGGTACTGGCCCCACGGCGTCGGAGAGCAGCAGAAGATGGTCCTCAGCGATGTGAAGTTAACTGTCGAGCAGATTTCTGAGGAGGACTGCAACTATTACTCCACTAGGGTGTTCAAGTGAGATGTTTTCATTGTTACTAGAGATTTAGGCTTCTTCGAGCAATCTTTTACTATTATTTATGTCATAGATATTTCAGATCTCACTTCTTTTGTATAATTTATTACAAGCCATAAAGCAACAAAAATGATAATATATCCGAAAGCAATATTTTTACGTGTGTATAGGTATGCACATGTAAAAATATTGCCACTGATTTCAGTTTACGACTCATAAGGAAATTTGTGATGTGATTTGAGCCAGTGATGACCTACGGTGCCGAGACGTGGTCCTTTACTGTGAGCCTAATCCACAAGCTCACAGTCGGTCAGAGGGAAATAGAGAGAGCTATGCTTGGTATTCCTCTACGAGACAGAATCAGAAATGATGAAATCCGTAAAGGAACGAAGGTGACTCTCAAAGTTTGCAAATTAAAGTGGCAATGGGCTGGCCACATCGTTCGCAGGACTGACAACCGATGGCAAAAAAAGTCCTCGAATAGCGACCACGTTTAGGCAAAAGGAGCACAGGCCGCCCTCCAACCAGGTGGACTGATGACCTGAAGAAGACAGCGAGAAACCGTCGGATTCAGAGGGCCCAGGACCGGGCGGAGTGGCGTCGATTAGGGGAGGCCTATGTCTAGCAGTGGACTACCAAAGTCTGAAAGGAAGGAAGGAAGGAAAGGAAATTTACAAAAATTAAGTCACTTACGTAAATTAGGAGTTACCGAATTTATGTAGGAGAATAAGAGTACGCATAAAGCCTTGTATTCATTAGGCAACATTTGTTAATAAACTGTTAAGACATGTTTATAAACAAGTTTACCCTAAACACTGTACAAATGTTTCATGGATACAAGGTATAACACTTCCAGAAGTGTTATTTGATTTTTCAATTTTAACAGTGCTTTTCACTGCGGTTTATCGCGTCATTGATTTTTAATTAAACGTATGGTACCTTAGTACCTAGTTTAATGGACACGGTCACGGACAAAAACTATATGATGAAAAATTGTTATGTGCATTGCGTTCGTACATGCAATGTCTATTAAATATTTAGTTGCAGAATGCGAATTCATTATTTGAAATTAATTTGTTTCATTTATCATGAGCATAATAAAGGAAAGAAGTAAGTTCACCGCGCGCGGCTTGTATGTGTGCGCGCCTGTAAGCACGCACACACTATAGTAACCGTTATGAGTCGCGAGCACAGATTATAATTATCGGTGGTAGGGATATTGTATACTTTCGGCCACTGTACAGCAGCCGAAAAAACGTGCTGGACCAATAGACGACGCACACTGACGAACTGACGTTTGTCGAACCAATCGTGTGCACCGTAGCGCAGTCAATGTCAAACCGACCAATGAAAGTTCTGCTCATCACTCATGACGGCAACTATAACAAAATATCCCAGTGCTCACACGGCTCACAGTGCGCCAGTCGTGGCTAGCTACGCCTACGATACAAACCGCCCGCGTCTATGCACACTGACGCGCGTGCCGCTGCGCTGGCGATCGATAGTTTTTATACATACCTACCTCCTGTAGTTAGAGAAGATGGGTACAAATTCAGTGAAATATAGAAAAAAATACATTGTAGTATCTACGGGTGTCTTAATAACAGTTCATCAAATCCTTTGTCTTACTTCTCATCACCTAGCGAACAAGAACGGTCTATGTCTATGGTCTATGTTCAAAAAAGAATAGGTAGGTACTTGAAGAATCTTTTTATTATAAATACCTTACAGAGGAAAATTGTTTTATATAAAGAGACTAGCTGATCCCGCGAACGTTGTTTTGCGATCGACTATTTAAAAATAAGGGTTGGTGATAGAAGGGTGAAAATATAGGGTTGTATGTATTTTTAATGCCACATTGTCCAAAAAATAAAATAAAAATGTTAGGTGCGGACAACCCTTATCACTTAGGGGTATAAAAAGACAGTAGCTGATTCTCAGACCTACTGAATATGCATATAAAATTTCATAAAAATCGGTCAAGCCGTTTTGGAGGAGTATGGTAACTAAAACGGTGACATGAGAATTTTATATTATACCTAAGATAAACTATGCATTTTTGACGATTGAGTCGACAGCCCTATGAGTTTAGGCTATTATCGCTCGCTCGGGCCTCGAGTGTAGTGACTATAGTGACTATAGTATGAGTGAGTGAATTAAGTGACACACCATCACTTAATTCAAGCCTTAAGTGTGATTCTTGCTTACTTGCCAAGTTACCGATATTTTCAATATAATATTGAACACACATTTCATTCTATGGGAGAAGTGGCATAAAAAACCCAGTTCACTAAACACAGCAAGTAATATACTTTGAAAGCCCCCCCGAGCACTAAGCAGCCCGGCTGCGGCAGGCAGCCAGACGAACGACGATACCGTACCGTATATCTTGCATCAACAGTGAAGGGTGAATGAAGAAAAACATTGTTAGTAAATCAGCTTATCCTAAATTTTCATTGATGGGTCATGAAGTCCGCCAATAGCGTATAATGATTTAAATACTCAAGTGATCATTAAGAGCAATGATGGTGATGTGTGGTTTTTGGTGTTTTAGGATATACGATATGGAGAGCGAGCAAACTCGCGAGGTAATCCAGTTCCACTACACTACTTGGCCTGATTTCGGAGTACCAAGTTCACCGGTGGCGTTCCTTGAGTTCCTAAAGAGAGTGCGGGCCTCGGGGGCGCTGGATCCGAGTGTGGGTCCACCGGTAGTGCACTGCAGCGCCGGCATCGGCAGATCAGGAACATTTTGTCTGGTCGATTCGTGTCTCGTTATAGTAAGTTTTAAGTATTAAAGCTGCCATGTACGATACTACTAAAAGATAAAGGTAAACATCTTGAGGAAACCTGCATGCCTGAGACTTCTCCATAGTATGCCAGTGTGGCAGACAGGCTTTCTTATTGGGAGAGGAGACTTCGGGCAATAATATTACATAACATTAGCACCTGCCCCTCTGGCGCCCGAAGCCTTTGTTTTATTTGTTTTTTTTCCTTTATTTGAGAGGCAGGACCATTAACATCTGGCTACTGCTGCGGCTGCTTTGCGGCTGGCCTTATTTATTTACTTTTTATTTCTCCTTAAAATCTATAACATTTGGCAGCCTGAGATCAGCCACAGGGACGCCACATAGATATAACAATTGGCGCCCGATAATATTGTGTGGCAAATCTAGGTATTTCATTGTATTATTACATTATAGATCCAGTCCATTATTGGGTTCTCCTTTGGGTTAAAGGATGTGTTCTGGAGATACAGAGTAAAACTCTTCAACTGATGGGAAAATAATACATAACAAATAATAAATATTACATGGCAAAATATATTCTTATAATATGGTATTTCAGATTGAAAAGGAGGGTTTAGACAGTGTTAATATTCAAGAGATATTGCTGGAAATGCGGCGCGACCGCATGGGTCTTATTCAGACCCCGGATCAGCTGCGCTTCTCATATCAAGCTATCATCGAGGGTGCCAAGAGATTCCATCCTGACTACGTATGTTTTCAATTTATATATTCCCAAATTTTGAAGATATGTATATAGAATTATAAACAATGAAAAAATACAGCAGACATTTAATCACAAGCAAAACAGGCATGGACAGTAACTTTTTGTGCGAAATTAATATAATAAAAAATGTTTATATTCAATTGGAAAACACTTTATTAAACTTTAACTTGATTTAACTGTTTTTTTAATATTGGAGATGGGTCGATCAAATTCATATCGGAGCTATGCGGTGGAAAAATTTCCTGGCCCCTTACTTTACGTACGCACTTCCTACCCATGACAGTTTCGGTACAACCAGAATCGGTATTCTGGCCAATTATTTGTCATGAATATGATCAATATTGAATGTTATTACAGAAGGAGGAGCCGAAAATGGACGAAAGCATCTACTCGACGGTGGCCGAGGAAGTGGAAGAGAGAGCGCCGCCGCCGCCGCCGCGCGCCGAGAGTCTGACGCGCGCGCCCGCCCGTCCGCTGCCCGCCATCCCCGCCAGTGCCTCGCTCGGTAAGCCCGCCCGAAATAAGTTCACCGCATGCTTCCGTACCTCCACACGCGAATAGTGGCCGGTTTCAGTAAAGAACAATCATTTTTCAAAATTTTAAATTTCAATATTTCAGCATTCACTGAAAGCCTTTTGCTTACGAATAGATCAATTCTGTTAACACAGTGCCATGAAATGGCGTGGCAAGACCGCCTTTTGATAGTGCTAGAACAATCTAGACAGAATTTAAAAGCGGTATACAGGACAGGGTGTTTGGCTTCGAACTAGCGATTATTTAAAGGCATAAAATAGACCAAATTTCATCGACAAAACACCCCCATATACAGATCTAGCAGTTCTTTTGCAATGGCAGTCATTTGAATTATGGATAAAAAAACAATTGTGGGTCCACAAGATAACTTAAATTTCTATGGACTTGAATGTTCCACAGAGATGAAAAATACTTACTTATCTAAATAAAATACCTATCGTAATATGGACTTAAAACTAAAAATTACGAAAAAAAATTAATTACAAAAATGAAACCGAATCCAAAAAAGTATAAAATAACATTAATTATAACATACTTTTGGCGTAATATTTTTGAGGTTATGACAAAATTTTACTTAAATACAAACCAAAAACTTGATGCACAAACACTAGAGATGTGCCGAATATTGGTTTCACCGAATACCGAATACTTTTCAGTTTAACCTTTGCCGAACCGGATATTCGGCCGAATTATTCGGTTTGCTATTCCATTGTTTTAGCCACGTAAACAGGTTCTAACTATAGGTTAAGAAAGAAATATGTTGACTTGAGATTTCAAAAATATACCATGCTAGTCACCTGTCTTTTTTATCTCATAAAAAGTTGATTTGAAGTTTGATTGCTTTATATTATTAAATAGAGCTATTATTCAAAACATTCTTCATTGGATTTCTTTGACTTATGACATAAATTTTACATAAGATATTTGGTCTTAGTTCTATACTTAAAGTCATACATACATACATTATTATTAATTACAATTTGTACACACTTAAGGAACCTCATTCATTTATAATTATAAAAGCATCCGCTTTGATCGCCCCTCAGGCAAAACGTAGAATGGGAGAAAAAAGCGGGCGGAAAAAAACCCCTAGCACGCTTTTAAAAGTACGTATGATTATTGTATGGTGCAGTATGACTAGGCCCAATAAAGGAACACACGTGACAGCTATCGTGTGTGTGAATATTGCTCCATTGCCATCCGCTCATAAATATAAATATTAAAACATGGTGTATAAAAATAGCCTAGTGAAGTTTTTCAATCCCACGCTTTCTTATCGTCTAAATAGCCCTTGTTTCGCAATTTTTGCTACCCAATGACTTTATTGTTCTGGAAAGTGGTGTATAATTGTATTTGTTGTAATTAGGAAACCTGAAGTTCACGGTGTCTGCGGAGTCGAGTTCGGACGAGGAGGGGAGCGCGCCGCCGACGCCGCCTGCGCGCGACTCCCCACTCTCGCCGCTTTCGACGCACTCAACTCGCTCGACACATTCGACACCCGTCACGTCGGCGTCGTCCGTCTCCTCCGCCGACGAGGACGACGACCCATCCCCCATCGTCTCTGGAGTCCCGTAAGTACAATTTTTTATAGTGAATCATATGTAAATAGGCGAAGGCGAATCAGTTCAGAACAATTTTCTCTTTCGTTTCTAAACCGATTTTCCTTATTTTAGTTTTTTACCCCCGACGCAAAAGAAGGGGTGTTATAGGTTTGACATGTCTGTCTGTCTGTCTGCATTGGTTGTGGCACCGTAGCTCGCAAACGGATGAAGTGATTTTAATTTAGTTTTTTTTGTATGAAAGGTGAGAACACGGCCGAGTGTTCTTAGACATGTTTGATGAGAATCGGTTGAGTCGTTTAAAAGTTGTGGGTGAAGGGGGAAGAATAACAGAATGTCTGCAAATATAACCGAGTGGGGTCTCAAATGAGAGCGCATCACGTGCATATTACAAAATAATAATATGTTCAATGAAAATTAATAAGGGAACGAGTGCCCTACTGGAAAAGAATTAAGGATGATTCACGCTACACCGTGTCGCGACCGGTCCGGGCCTCTATTTAATATCTTCTTCGGGCTTCTATTTATAAGCGGGGTAGCGTATTTCTATTTTGTACAAGGCCAGAACGCAAGGGTATGAAACTAACCACGTATAGATTGGAAATAACTTTTTACTAAGTTCTTCCAATCCATACAAGAGCAGTACGCAAATACTCGCGTAACCTAACCCATTGAAGGGAATTCTGTGTTAAATTCAGATTGTGGCGAGGGTTTTAAGTTGTTAAAAATAACTTAATTATGGATATAGTAATAATAATAATTATGGACCAAGTGATTAATGCGGGAATTATATATAATGCCCGGGCATTATGAATAATGTCTATCTCTATCTGGCCAAGTGATAAACTACCATCTAAACTTCATTATTTATCATATTGACCGGTCATTATTATATTGCTACGTGACAAAGGGGCAATTTGATAATAGAGCTAAGTTTGACGCGATGCGGGGTGGGAATTGCGGGAAGGGAAGTACGCGTGACATTTGGGGTATACTTCATGGAGGACACTTCATTCGCGGACCGAGGGTCAGTGACAGAAGTCTAAATTTAACACAGAAATCCCTTCAATGGGTTAGGTTAGGTTAAATTTTTTTCCGTCAGTGACAGAAGTCTAAATTTAACATAAAAATCCCTTCAATGGGTAGGTTATTAAATATGTTCGTATTACTCTGCCCAAAAGGTGACGGACATTATGTATAATGGCCAGTCAATTTGATTATTTGAATAATAATTATTATCAAATTGCCGAAAATCCATCATCAGATGGGTGGACTGTTGCAAAGAAATATAAATAGTACAACTTAAATAACAATGGATTTAGGCAAAGTTACGCCTGATACAATATATTATATGAATTTTAAGTTATCTATAAATTTATTTATTTATTTACCTATTTACGTTTACGTTTTATAAATTACGTTTCAACGTTACTTACGACTTCTTTTTAGACTTGGGGGGGGGGGGGGGGGCTAGTTTTTACAACGGCTAATTGTTGCATTTTGGCTTGTACAAACTCATTTTATAACAAACGTTTTGTCAATTTTTTCATGGTATAGTTAAAAGTTAGCATAGAGTTTATAATTGCCAGAATTGACCCTATTGTAAAGACCAAATTAAATTTGTGCAGCAAAATCGACGGAGGTGGAAGGGGTGGCTCGGTTGGCGCGAACGACGAGGGCGGCTCAGTCGACGGTGGCGGCTCGGAGGGCGAGGAGTGCGAGGAGGGCTCGGGCAACGAGAGTGCTCTGGCGGCACGGCGGCGGCGCACGCGCGACCTCGCCGACCGCGTCTCCGCCATGAAGCGACGCGCCCGCGACGCCGAGAACTGGCATGCCCTCAAGAGGTCTCTATACAAGCCCCTCACCATCACATTCGGTTTTATTATAGCTGGCATTGTCATCTACTCATACGTGAAACATTAATTCCGCCAACGACACGTCATCGTATTAATTGATTACTCGCGCTCGAGTGACGTCGCCTGACGCACCGCAGCCGCATCGAATACCGACGTTAAGACCTTGTCGTCACCGATACGGCCCGGTTATCGAAATATCGAAGACGTTGGATCGATCCCGTCGGTGTGGCCGTAGAATGAACGTATAATGTAATAACAGTGTCGTTGTGTGTAGCTAATGTGGTGTTGCACCGGTGACCCGTTGTAGACACTTCACATTCGTAGCTCGGTCTGAACGAAGGTCGAATAAGACCATTACATCACCTCTGATTCTAAATTTAAAGACTTATTTATTATTTCAATATACAGCGAATTTATTCTACGAATATAGTACTCTAGCGAAGTTTGTATGATTATTATGTATCACCTATTTGTACTACGTCTTTTTATACCTTGTATTTATATTTCATATTGTATTTAAAATTGTCACTCGTAGATTCTTTGGTACCCGATATTATGAATAATAGGAATTATTTTTTACCATAATTATTATTCCAAGTAATCCCAAATAAAGATTTATATATATTTTTAATATTTAATAACATAAACATCGTTCATTATCGATTTTTTTTTAGGTAATCATAATAAAAGTGATTGTAATATATAAATCAGATGAAAGAAGATCTATATGTCAGCAACTTAGTTAAGCAAGACAGATATTAGTTTTGCATGATAAATAAATAGAACTAATTGATACGGAGTATGAAATATTAAATAAATAAAACATGCAACACTTAAATAAAATAATAACCAGTAGAATCGGTTTTATCATATTTATGAAGTTATTCCTGTAATGAGGCTAGTTTTGTAGTGCAGTACAATATGTGTAGGTACTATATAGCAAAATACCCCCCTCATTTTCTGTGACCAAATGCCCAAGAATTAAGATTTAATATCAAAAGGTCCTCCATTAGAACATTCCGGATATAATTAAAGATCTTATATAATTAGCTGCTATGTTCATACAAATTAACTTTATCTTTCTCTCTATCGATAAGTCAATACAGCTGTTTGTTTAGCTCTCTTTAAGCATACTCAGGTTTTTTGGGAGCAGCTGAAGTAATGCATCATCACATCAATCCTCATAGAGACCTCATAAGGACTTCTAAAAGATAGACTTCTTTTTCAATTGAGATTATGTTAGCGCTTAATAGATGATGTTATTAATTGAAGTTATAAATTTATCAAAATTATCTCCTTGATTTTTCCAAGATACATACATATGTATGTTGAAATATACATTAACCGTTGTTCTTAGATGTGTAATGGGTTTTTTGACCGATACCATGATAAGCAATAATAGGTAGGTACCTGAATAATTATCTATTATTACATCTATGGTCATCACTGGATAACTGGACTGCCAGCATATTCTAAACTAGCTTGTAATTCTGAAACAAATTATGTTTTGAAACACTTCTATACAATGGAGTTAATTTTTTTTAATCATGTACTTTTATAATGTTTATTTATTTTGCAATGCTTATATGTGTTGCAATTTTATCTATACAATTGTATATATAAAATTGTTTGTTGTATACGTTTTATTGCAAGTAAAATTTATTGAGTATTTTATGTCAGTAATGTTTTCAAATAATTATAATGAATAATAAATTATTTTCTAAAATATATGGAAAGCAATTAAAATGCGATGTTGAGAAGCGTCTATAGAAGTTAAATTAAGATTGATTCTGATGAATGACAAGCAATGTAGTAAATGCCGCGTGTGAATTTATGATACGTTGTCCCGTCAATGGAATAATATAAGTGATTTTTATTTATAATACTGGTGTTATTACATTATATTATCCATAGTGTAAATCAAAATAAATACTAAGCATCTGGCATATACTTGGCTTCGAACTAGCAATAGACCAAATTTGGTCGACATCGACAAAACACCCCCCTTTTATTTTTTATTTTTTTATATTTTCGATTTCTCTGGACCTGATTGTGCTATAGAGAAAGGTTTTTTCACTGATTTCAATCAAAAAGTAGATTTTTTGTTCAATTTTTCTTACATAACTCGAAAACTAGCACGTTAAGGCAAAAAAAAATTACATGTAAGTATGGGTACACAAGGATAATCATATCATCATATTCATTATATAAAATTCTTTGTCCTGAATGACAGGGATCAACTTACAGCATAAACCGCTTATCGTAGAGACCTGAAACTTGGAGGGTGTGTTCTTTGTATGACGTAGGCATCCGTTAAGAAATGATTTTTTGAAATTCTTCCCCTAAGGTAGTGAAAAACAGGGTAAAAGTTTGTATGGGACGACGTAATTCCTTGGTCCAATCTACGGATAAACTTCCGTTAAGCCCATACCTCCGATCGATCTGAATTTTGGTACACATATGGATTTTGACTCGCTGATTAAGAATATCACTCAAAATACCCGCAAATTATAATTTCAAGGTCAAATTGCTGAAAAATGAATTATTTAATGGTTTTTTGCGTTTATTGCAACAAATATGAACGTTAGAGAAAAATGTTTAAAACAAAAGTTGTAGACGATGAAAAGATAAACACTTTTTGTTCTATATGTTTTCCGCATAAACCCAGTCGTTTGGGACAAAAATGGACAAGACATTAGAATAAACGCAAAAAACCATTAAATAATTCATTTTTCAGCAATTTGACCTTGAAACTATAACTTGCGGTTATTTTGAGTATGATATTCTTAATCAGCGAGTCAAAATCCATATGTGTACCAAAATTCAGATCGATTGGAGGTATGGGCTGAACGGAAGTACACCTCAATCTACTTCAAAATTTTGCATAAACATTATTTAATAGGATTGATGGAATACGTGTTTCGTATTATTATTGAAACGCCTAACTTGGTTAAAAAGGGGTAGGAAACTTTGAAATAAATCTTTTAAATGTTACCTATGATGTTTCAACGTCATCTGTTGACATGTCTGTGATTTAAACCTTGATGAGATCGATGTTTGGTTTTTGAGACACATGAATTTATGTAAATGGTTCTTTTTTATTCAGGTGATAGCGTTGCTTACTTGGTACGCAAGAAACAACAATTAATTTAATTTATTTGAATTTTCTATCACGAAGTTTCTGCAATTGTCTAAATATTACGAGTAGGTATAACAGACCGAAAACAGGTTTATTTTATTTATAACCTTAGTATCTGCTGCGGTGGCGGAGGGTAGGAAAAGTTACTTAGTTCTTACTAAATATTGGAATCGCGTGCCGGTTTGTGATAATTAGGGCTTCTCAATCGTTGCTAACGAGTTTAAGTTGTTTGGATTTTCGCTTTAATAGGGGAGGTAAGTTTTGTAAGCCATGTTTGAGAAATATGTTTTAGTGCTTACGTTATGCTCATATTCCAAAACCAATAACTCAAAAGTTATGCAACGGAGAGCAAACAATATATTCTTGCAATATATGTAAAAAAATATTTACCTTATCGAGCTTGTTTTCGATATATGTAAGAAAAATTGAAATAAATAATCAATTTTTTTATTGAAATCAGTGGAAAATGCTATTTTTTGACATTTTACAAAACTTTCTATTTTATCTGATCGGTGGTTTTATTATCTATCAAATAACACCTTATTTATCATTAGTACATTCAGGTCCAGAGAAATAAAAAATATAAAAAAGTACAAAATACATAATATAAAATTCACGACTATTTTTTGGCACAAACTTGAAAACGAAAATCGTAGGCGTTTCGGAGAAATTTGAAGTTTTCAAATGTTCAAGCCATAATCGTCACCAGGGTACCTTTAATTATCTCTGGAATCTGTTATGGTCTGTTTCTGAGAATTGGCATGTCGTTGAGACTATTTCATGACTATTTTTTTGGAACCTAACCCAATTCGATAGACTACTTTTTCCTTGCACCAGAGGTGAGGATTACAGTTTGACGTTCAAGCCATAGCTTGTACGACTTTATGACTATTTCAGGACTATTTTTTAGCATTGTCAAAATTTGTTTTCATTGAGATTTCAAATGTGAGGATTCCAGCTTGAAGCACACATTAAATTTGGTCTATTTTGTGTCCTTAAATTTTTACTAGTTCGAAGCCAAACATCCTGTATATACTGTGTGTCCCAGTATAAAGTGCAACCCTGAAAGAGGGTGAAACTAGACCAAAAATTATCGACGAAAAAATAGAAAAAAAAGATAATTCTATTTTTTTGACAAATTAAGATTTTGATTTTTTATTGTGGACTCTATGTACAAAAAAACCGATTACTTTCAAAGTAGTGGGTCGATTGCGTTAAAATAAAAAACAATAATACGTCAAATACTTGGCAGTGGGGATATTATAACACGTAGCTTTCAAAACAACATCTATCATGGCCTAAACTTTGACTTTTGTAACAAAAAAGTCTAAGTATTCTACATCATATTAGCTTTAAAACAGAAAAAAACGTATGTTCTAACTCAATAAAAACGCTAGGTGTTAGAGCTGTTAAATTTGTTAAACTAATATACTGTAGAATAACAATAAGTCACAAAATATCCCAGTTGTATCGGGATAATGTTGAAAAATTTTGAAATTACTAATAATTGCTAATGTTAATTGCTAATGTTAAAATGCTAATTGTTGCTACATAAGTCAATTCTATCCGTGTTATCCTATCCTCACTGCCAATGCCCAGTATTTTACGTATTATTGTTGTTTATTTTATCGAAATCGACCCACTACTTTGAAAGAAATCGCTTCTTTTTGTACATAGGGTAACAGTAAAAAATTAAAATCTTAATTTATCAATAAAAACTAGTTTTCTTTTTTAAATTTTTTTTTCTATTTTTTCGTCGATAAATTTTTGATCTACTTTCACCCTCTTTCGGGGTTGCACTTTATCCTCGGACACAATGTACATATACAGGATGATTTACGATGATTATGATGACTTATGTGTTATAGCTTATAGATAAGCTCAAAACCAATCATTTAAACCATGTAAAGTTCTATCCAAAATTCAACGGTTTTCGAGATATTTGAGTTTGATTGAATTTGAAGAAAAGACGCTTTCAGGCTAACTAAAGTGCCATAATAAAAAAATGCTTGATAAGATCGGGATTTTTTATTATTTTGGTGTATTTGACATTTGGAGCTTCAATAATAAATCAAAAAATGCATAAAAACTTCAACAGATTTGTTACTATAGCCTACGAAGCAAAAAAAATCTGAAAATTTTTACTCACTTTCACACAAATAACTGCTGTCTATTTAAAAAAAGTCTAATTAATTAAATGTGCAAAATGCGTTGAAAAAATCCTTATTTATCTAGCTTTCTAATGAGGTATAAAACAATATAAATTGGTTTAAGTCTGCATAAATCTGAAAAATGTTCGAGTATTGGTATAGTTCAAATTGAATTTTCATACAAGGGCAGTGATATCTTTACTCCGTCAAATTCGCATGCAGAATACCAATGCAGTGTTCAATACCCTTGTATGAAAATTTAGTCTTGAATAACACCTAACTCAAACATTTCTTATGTTTATCTAGATACAGAAAATTTAGTTTTAAACCTCATTAGAAAGCTGGATAAATAAGGAAGTTTTTTACGTATTTTGCACATTTTCATATCAAGTCAAATATCTCGAAAACCGTTGAATTTTGGATAGAACTTCACGTAGCTTAAATGATTGGTTTAGAGCTCATCTGCATGCCCTTAGCGGGAATACGTCAAATAAAAAATCATCCTGTATATCAAAGTTTTTTAATGTTATTGTAATTATAGCAAATGAGCAAAAAATGTTCGTCTTCATCTTTTATTTCTAATAGGACTTTCAAAAGCAATATTTACAGCAATATATGCTGTATTACTGTTGATGATTTACTTTAATCAATTATGAGAAACCCTTAAAGTTATATTTTATGCTAATTTTTTCTTAAAGCAATACTATAGTTGTGTACCTCGTGATGTCAAGTTTCATAAAATATTGCAAGATTTGCATTCAATTATATTCAACTATTATAACTTACATTCTAATTGACTATAATTAAAGTAAAAAGGGTCGTATCATTGAACAGCGGTTTATTATTTCAGGTTAAAATCTGAGGCAAACCCTAAAACTGACACTTACGAAGACTGAGGATTACATTTTAAAATGTATATAACAATTACATTATAGTTTAAATGGGTTGCTGTCGTGTCGTTAACATATCTTTGTTAGTTTCAATGCTAGACGGAATTTTGAGTGGCAAGGTACAATTATTATTTTTTTATATAGGCTACAAGTTTATCATGCTACAAAGGTGGAATGGTGGAAAGGTGGAATGGAATGAGAACAATATGAGTTGTGTATGATTTTTTATTTTTACTATAAATAACCAGAAACACCAATACACATGTGATGGTATGAATGAATTTAAAAATTGCTCGTATAGTCCATGTACATCCGTCCTGCTCTAAGACGTTGCCATTTGGTACTTTCGCGGAGCTGAAAAAACAGCAGTAATGCTTCTGACACTCTTATTTTGTTAAACCCGTATAACTTTCATTGATGCGTGCTTTTGGTATTCGAATCTGTACCTCGATTGAAAGGTCGAAATCTTTGCCACTAGGCTCTCACCGCAGCACAGTCCCAGCAGTAATTGAAAAAACTGATGGTACAGCTTGGACCTTGGGCTTAGCCGTTATGTTGCATACGCTTATTTGTCCACTTAAAAGTACAGTAAGTATAGGTACTGTGAACATGGATTATATCGACTAATTATATATAAATATATAGATATTATTATATCACTGAAGAGCGCAGCTAGCTTGCCGTTCACATTATATTTTTATATTTTTCAGTGTATTTAATGTGCATAAATATTTGTCTTTTATTAAGACACTGATATATTTGAGATAAGAGTGTGTGGTGATGGCGCACATAATATTGGTTGTAACAGTTAATTTTAATTACAACATTATCGGTATAGTATTCCACACTTGAGTAATAATTATGTAGGTATATGAAACCTGTAAATAAATTCGAAGTAAGTATATTAAAATGTAAGCCTTAGATATTTATTTAGGAACTGTTTAAAATAGACAAGTAATATTTTGTTTTACTGATGTACCTTTATTGAGAAAAATGGTTGTTTTATTTAACCATATTTTAGTGCTTAAATAGATAAATCACAAACCTCTGTTTAAATCTAAACATTATACAAAGAAACTTTTAAAAATTGATAACCAGTATTATATTACAATATATTTGTATGATAATAAGTTGATGTTTGATTTGTGTCAATATTTAACCAATTTATAAGGGTTTGGGGTCCGAACCCCACCCCCATTCATATCCATCTTACTTGTCCAACAGAAAAGAGTTTAAAGAGGTTAAAAATTTAAGAAATAAAATGGGTGGTGAATGATTTACTGGTCTGGCTTTAATGAGCGTACCTACACCGAGATCTGGCGGTGCAACTTGATTCCGAAGAAATTATTAATCAATTAGCAATAAAACGTAAGACTAAATTTATTGTTTTAAAGTTTCAACTTTGTTACTTTTGAATAAATATTGCAATACATACATTACACATTACAACGTTTTATTTAAAAGCACCTACTTAGAGTAACCTAAGTGTATAACTTAGGGGTGTTTGGCTACGAACTAGCGATAATTTAAGGGCATAAAATAGACCAAATTTCATCGACCAAACACCCCCCCACCCCCCATATATGGTGTGCTTCAAGTTGGAATCCTCACATTTGAAATCTCAATGAAAACGAATTTTGATAATGCTTAAAAATAATCCTGAAATAGTCAATAGTCGTACAAATAAAAAAAATAGTCGCATTTTAGTTTCGGCGTTAAAGCTATAGGTTAGTGAGGATTATGGCTTGAACATACCTTAATATCTCTGGAATCTCTTATGGACTATTTCTGTAATTCGGCATGTCGTTGAGACTATTTAATGACTATTTTTTGGAACCTAAACCAATACGATAGACTTTACCGTTTGCTTGCACCAGAGTTGAGGATTACAGCCTGACGTTCAAGCCATAATCCTCACTAGAGTTGAGGATTACAGCCTGACGTTCAAGCCATAATCCTCACTAACCTATACTCGTAGCTATAACGCCGAAACTAAAATGCGACAATTTTTTTCCTTTTGAAATGGCAGCCGTTTGAATTTTATTTTAATTTTTTTATATTTTCAGATTCGCTGGACCTGAATGTTCTATAGAGATAAAAAAGATGTTTGATAGATAATAATACCTATCAGATAAAATAGAAAATGTAAGATGTCATAAAATAAATTTTTTTCACCGATTTCATTCAAAAATTTCAGTTCAAATTTATTTCAGTTTTTCTTACATATCTCGAAAACGAGCTCGTTAAGGTAAATATTTTTACAGATATTGGTACGCAAGAATAATAGCTACAAAACATGTCAGATATTATTTGCTCTCAGTTACATAACTTATGAGTTATTAGTTTTAGAATATGAGCCTATCGTAAGCGCAGTCAGTACAATACAAGACCTTGCGCGCCTGTACGTATGCGTCGTCGCACGCACACACTAACAAAATATCCCAGTGCTCACTCACGGTGCGCCAGTCGTCGTGGCTAGCTACGATACAAACCGCCCGCGTCTACGCACACTATTTTTCAAATCACTAATCATAACCGATAACATGAACAGGTGATGAAAAAGTTGAAGTCAGCTCCTGGTCTATGTTAAAAAAGAATAGGTACTTAAATAATCTTTTTATTATAATTTATGCATCTGGCCTAGTCGGGAAGTGAGTTTTCTGCGAAAAATCGTTAATGGGCTTTTAAAAATATGGCGATTGATTCTGAAAAAAGCGTATTTTTTTATCCGCCAATAAAAATTACATTTGTTATAACATAATAAAGAGATGAAAAAGGGAGTCTCGGTTTTGTATCTATACTTTTAAAAGTATTAAAGTAATCTAAAATTTGAAAAAAGATCCTAAAAGAGGAGAAAATTCTAGTACAATAAGTCCTGACTCCCGGGGTTGTAGGTCTATTATTTATAGTTTAAATTTAATGCTGAAAACGGGCCTCCGCGCGGCGCGTTCAGGGTTCGGTCGCGGCAACATATTCGAGTACGTCACGCTCAATAATTGTTTTAAGGTATAAATTATTACTTGAATATTAAAAAAATATGGTATATTCGTATATGGTATAACACTTCAAAGAACATGCTGCCGATGGAAATTTATCTTAGTTATTTTTTCGTTAGACGATTGTTAATTACCACAATTTTCTCGAACTTCCAATTTCATTGTTAATTAAAAAGTTTAAATTAATAAAAAAAGTTCAAATTAATAATTGTAAATTTTTTTCCCTTCGTGGAGCCCTTCTTATCTTAACGAGATCACGCCATAAAAGTATTACAAATTTGAATACTTTGTTTATAATAACTTTATAAGTTGAACAAAAAATGAAAAATCCGAATAATATAGATTTTTTTTCCTCGATTGGTTAATTTTTTTTTATAAACAAATGGACTATTTCAACGCTTTTAAATTTTTTTTAAATTGTTAAGTTAATAAACAAAGAAGTTGTTGATAAAATTTTTTTTCTCATTATGATTTTTAAGAAAAAAAAATTCTTACCTAATAATTTAAACAATAGAAATATTGAAAAAACGATTATAAACAATTAAATATTATGATATAGAAAAAAAATTTAAATAATTATATATATATTGTAAAGAGTAAGGTTGTAAGAAAAAATGTTAAAAGCATTGAAATAGTCTATTTTTTTATAAAAAAATTTAATATATGCAACGGGCGCGGCTAAAAACCGGAACGTGAGTTCTGCTCTCAGTGATTGCAATGACTCTTCCCCCGCCCGCCGCTCGCACGTCACTCTGTTATAATAATATTAACCATTTGGTGCTGTCCCTGAAGTTTAACGACGTTTCTAGGTTATTTTATTTTCTTTCTATCGTAAATGGATGATATTGATAACAACGATGATAACTAGTAACAAGAAACATCCTTTCATTCATCGCAGTGTATAAGAAATGACTAAAATTTTCATTGATTTTATTTTCTTTATGTAGAAAAAGTAAAAAATAGGTAGGTATTCTAAACACTTGTTTGAAATTCATGGTGTAATATCTGTAATAGATGCGTTAGTAGTAAGTTTTAAATAACAATTTTTAATTCAGTTAGTTTACGAATTCAAATTAAGTAAATAATACAAGGAATGATCCTAGAGCATGTTTGGTGTGTTAAGATATGTTATTAATGAAATTGGCTACAAGTACCTTTCATTCAGCATTTGGGGCCACGGCAGTGCCCCCGTCAAGTCGAGCAAAAAAGCGGCGTGGCTATACCATCCTTTTCTCAAAGAAGTTCAGGCCATTTTCGTCCACCCTATAACTCGTTGTGGATAAAACTAGAAATCTAAATATTCAGTAACCAAGCAGGCATTTATAAAACGATATATGGTCAATGTGGGGAAGACCGTCTGGGGGGTTAGACCGTCTACTGGGCTTTTTTCAAAACATAACAACTTTACAATAATGAGTCGCACAATAAATTAAACAGTCGGCAATACTCTTTAAAATAAACAGAAATTGATCTTGTTATAAGCCGTTTTTTGTAATGAAAATAGCCTTCAAAAATTTTTGATGTTTTGAGAATTCTTTTTGACCTAATAGACCTCTGGAAAGACAATAATTTTGACGTATTTTAAAAGTATTTATCATAAAAATTATACTAAAACGTCTTAATTAGTAACCACTTTAATCATTTACTACATTAATGAAACGAAAATTGGTTTTGTTTTTGAAATATCTGCATTTGATTTTTTGATAGTCGAAAAGCTTGTAAGGGGAAGACCGTCTGGTTGAAGGGGGGGTAAGACCGTCATAATATGATTGTCTGTCTCTCTCAGTCAGAAATTATAAACCTTTTCTGGTATGAAACTCCTAATGTAATTCGATTGAGTTAATAAAAAATTTACTATTCCTTGGAACGAACAATATTTGTATATTATACATACATATATGTATATATACTCATAAATCTATTTATATGTATTTATAATGCCGGTCTATAGAATTGCACGGTGGAGTTCGATGAAACTTGCACTGTAAGGGTTTTCGGGGGCAAGAAATCGATCTATCTAGGTTTCATATCTGGGAAACATTATTTTCAACGTACAATATTTTCCCGCGCAATATGGTGTACCCGATTGGTCAGACTACCTTTGTATTGCTCTTTGTATTAAAATCTTGAATCACATTTGTGACAGACTAAGGCATTGCAAATAACAAGCAGTGTTTTTTTTAATTTTACGCGATAGCATCACGTCATCCATTATTTTCATAAAATTAGCCGTCTTAGCACAGCTCTCAACTTTATGTTGAGATGAAAATCTTGAAAATACTATATGTACGGTTTTATTTACGTAAACATTCAAGCGGGAGCGGGAAATTAAATTAATAAATAATTTTGGATGAAATTAAAAATTAATAAATTACCAAAAGTCCTAGTACAAAAGTTGTTGCTTATGGTGTTAGCGACCTAGTTCTGCGAGGTTGCTAGTGTTTTACAGGTAATCGTATAACAATCCCAGATTTCAGACAACATTCTTGGAATTTTAATATGTATGACGTTTTTGAGATATTTTGGCATGAGGATGATGAAGAAAATAATAAATTTGAAATCCAAGTTGGCGGACTACACTTTTTTGAACAGTCGGTCATGGGTATCGTTTTCGGGATATGTTGGGATGAGGATGATGAAAAATATATTAATTTGGAAATCCAAGATGTCGGACTACACTTTTTTAAACACTTGGTCATGGGTATCGTTTTCGGGATATGTTGGGATGAGGATGATGAAAAATATATTAATTTTGAAGTCCAAGGTAGCTGACTACACTTTATTGAATTCTTGGTCATGGGTATGGTTTTCGGGATGTTTTGGGATGAGGATGAGGTTTATTCAATTTGTATAAACACGATTTGTTTTCGATTACTACTTGCATGTGCTTATTAAATTGTAGTTTATAGTCAATTTGGCGTACGTTAACTGTTAAACATATTGGCCCGCCCGATGATATTTTAAATTATCATCGATATCTGTAAAGTTATTTCATGTACATATGTTTTGAATTTTTAATAATGTAAACAAAGGTCCCGTAAGTAGTAATCAAAAACAAATCGTGTTTATACAAATTGAATCTATAGTCTCGATAATATTTTGAAAAATCAACGAAAAAGTGGCGAATTCGTACTAAATTGAAGTCAGGGGTTTTAACATTTTTTTACGAAATAGAGAAAGAAAGAAGTTTCTTTTCTCATATACAGGTTTACCCGTAAAACATGAGCAACCTCGCAGGTAGCTAACACCATATTTTCATTGAGATAAATCTCAACAAAATGTTGAGAGCTGCGCTAAGACGGCTAATTTTATGAAAATAATGGATGATGGCAGCGGTGATAGCCCAGTGGCTTAGAATTCGACCTCGAATTGAGGGGTCCGGGTTCGAATGCCAGTGGCACGCACCAATGACTTTGTAATAAAAGTTATGTGCGATTTATGAAATTAAATATCACCTGCTGTTACGGTGAAGTAAAACATCGGGAGGAAACCTGCATGCAGGGCTTGTTAACGATACCAAATTCACACTATAAATATCGTTAAATAACGTTATTTTCATAAAGTTATCATTTTAACGGTAACAGGGGTAACGGTAGTTACCCCTGTTACCGTTAAAAGTATCGATAACAAATAACGTTAAAAGTATCGATACTTTTTTCGTTACTTAAAGCGCTGTTGCCAAATCGACGCGGCGGCGCGCGCGATGCCCCGCCGGCGCCTCACGCCGCGCGGGCCGGCCGGCCGGCGGAATGGCAACGTCGCATCAGCTGATCAGCCAGTAGATAGATGCAAACAAACGATTTGGTTTCGCAAACGCGTGCGTCGTGTTCGGTGGCAAGTTTGGTTGATATTATTATAGTTGATTTACAGTCAAAAATTACGAAAAAAAGAAAACAAATATGGGCCGTAAGAAGAAGAATACAGTGAACCGATATTTTGATATAGACGATAATAAGAAGACGTCTACTTGTTTAATATTAATGATGTAATATAATAATTAAAGCTGTAGCAAACCATATGTATTCGGTACTGAGTAACGGGTGCGCCATAAAGTACCGAGTAACGAAACGTTACTCACGAATGCATTTCGTTATTCGCATTTTTCGTATTTTCGTATATTTCGTTTTAGTTTGCACAAGTACCGTTGATACATATGTTAAAAAGTTTCCTGATTGTGAGTTTAACGCATTTTAATTTTAATTATTAATATTTAAATTATTATTTTTTTTTTATTATTAAAATTTTTACTAAAAATGTACAAAATTGAAAATAGTAAATCTATTTCAAATTCAGTAGATTTCGTCTACAGTTTACTCGTAGTTCTAATCTTTACTTGTTAAATAAGATTAACTTATGCGCGTGTCTGGTTCAAAATACGGTACAGAAAATAAATGCCTCTTACGCAGCTAAATAAGTAGCGTGTGTTTTTAATGACATATCATAAGTAACGAGTCGTCAGTCCGTCAGTAACCCATTAATGACCCACTACACTTTCCTTCACCGTAACAGCAGGTGATATTTAATTTTATAAATCGCACATAACTTTTTTACAAAGTCATTGGTGCGTGCCACTGGGATTCGAACCCGGACCCCTCGATTCGAGGTCGAATTCTAAGCCACTGGTACCAAGTAACGAGTACTAATTGTCAAAGTAACGAATACATACGGATTCGCTTTTTTTCGTTACTTTTACACCTCTAATAATAATTGATGATATTTTGTACTTGCGAAGCAACAGTGTTTTTTCCAATTAAAAAAATGATATTACTCAGAAAGTTTATTAATTAGGGTTGGACTTAGTATCTCTTAGCACGAATTTGGAGGTGAAACATATTGTAGTTGATAGAGCTTTAGTCCACGATTATAATGCTACCACTCTTACTACAAGGTAATGCACCGTTTTCAAGAAAATAACGAAAAAAAATTCTAACCTGAAACGGGTAAATTACGTAAATAAAACACTAATTAGCGCTGGCATGGCGGCGGGAGGCTAAAAAGTTGGTTAGGTTAGGTTAGAACAGTTAAAACAACGCCAGAACCGAATTGTAGGCGTTTTCTCCTCTCTACCTTCAAATCACAGGATGTATGACATTTTATGTTTTCTTTCTAATCCAAAAAAAATTCAATTATTAAAAATTGATGCATCTCTTTTTTGGTCTCCTTCTTACCCCCCTTTTTTGGGTTCCCTAAACCGTCCCATCCCCTAAAATGGTAAAGTTTTAAGTTAGGTTATAATGCTTTTTTCTCCAGAACTGTGAATTACCTTGTAATGGGAGTCAGGGGTGAGGGGGCACTCCCCTCTCCCCTTTCCCCCCTCTCCCTTCCTCCCCTCGTGCTAAGGGATACTAATTTTTAGACTAAAAAGGCTAGAACCTAGAAATGACTGACTAGCGCGCATTGACTCAAATCTGCGCGCATCGAAAAATAACGAAAGAAAGAGATAGAATAAAATAACGTTACTATAACGATACTTGTAGTATGCATTTGGTATCGTTAACAAGCCCAGGCAATGGTAACATTATCACTTACCGATAAAATTATCGAAAATGTTAGGTCAGTTTAACGGTAAAAGGCCATCCAAGGTATCGTTACCAAGCATAACGTTACCTTTGCCATTAACGTTATCTTCGTCTGGCGAAAGTAACGATACCTGAATTTTAACGTTATTCAAAGCCCTGCCTGCATGCCTGAGAGTTCACAAAAAAAATTGTTCTCAAAGGCATGTGAAGTCCACCAACCCAGTAGGCCAGCGTGGTGGACTAAGGTCTACATCCCTCCCCTGAGAGGAGACCCGACCCTGTAGTGGGTCATTAAAGGGTACTGACATGACATGACAATGGTTGACGTGATGCTATCGCGTAAAATGGAAAAAAAAAACACTGCTTGTTATTTGCAATGTCTAACTGCCGTACTCAGAGACGTTAATGAACGTTAATGGTTCATTATGAAAATAACGATGACACTTATGTCAATACAAATAAAGACGATTTTATTTGTTTGTTAATGAACATTACGTTAAATGACGTCTCTGAGTGCGGCCGTTAGTCTGTCACAAATGTGATTCAAGATTTTGATACAAAAAGCAAAACAAAGATAGTCTGACTAATCGGCTACACCATATTGCGCGAAAAAATATTGTACGTTGAAAATAATGTTTCCTAGATATGAACCTAGATAGATCGATTTCTCGATTTCGAACTCCACCGTGCAATTCTATAGACCGGCATTATAAATACATATAAATAGATTTATGAGTATATATATACATATATGTATAATATGCAAATATTGTTCGTTCCAAGGAATAGTAAGTTTTTTATTAACTCAATCGAATTACATTAGGACTTTCATACCAGAAAAGGTTTATAATTTCTGACTGAGAGAGAGACAGTCATATGACGGTCTTACCCCCCCTTCAACCAGACGGTCTTTCCCTTACAAGCTTTTCGACTATCAAAAAAATCAAAAACAAAAACAATTTTCGTTTCATTAATGTAGTAAATCATTAAAGTGGTTACTAATTAAGACGTTTTAGTATAATTTTTATGATAAATACTTTTAAAATACGTCAAAATTATTGTTTTTCCAGAGGTTGATTTGGTCAAAATGAACTTTCAAAACACCAAAAAATTTTGAAGGCTATTTTTATTACAAAAGACGCCTTATAACAAGATGAATTTATGTTTATTTTAAAGAGCATTGCCGACTGTTTAATTTACTGTGCGACACATTGTCGTAAAGTTGTTATGTTTTGCAAAAAGCCCAGTAGACGGACTTACCCCCCAGACGGACTTCCCCACATTGACCATAAATATATAGATTACAAAGTTACATTTGCAGTTAGATTGACTTGACAACACAATAAAATAATTAAAAAGCATAGTTTCAATAAAATCGGTTCTGTAGTATTCGTGATTTCGACTTAACTAAAAATTAGATAAGTTTAATTGAATAAAAATTATGTTAAACAATTAAACCGATTTAAAAAATATATAAAATAAAATTTGTTGCATACTTTAAGCTTATTATTGAGACTCCTTTCAGCATTTTTCGCTAAATCCTTATGGTTTCGGATATCCCCATCCACGCACACTTGAAAAATTCACCTGTATATTATGAATATTATAGAAAGTAATATGTATAATAATATGACATTACAATAGTTAACCTACTCTTATTATTTAGATATATGCGCATCTTGCCAGTATACATTTTTATTTTATTTTTTACACGAGAGCATTTAAGATAACATCAAAAACTTTTTATTTCTCAATGAAGGTAAGTAAGTATCAGTGTATAGATATAAACCGTCTTTTTGGGATCTAGATAAGTATAACGCGAGTCGATGATTGTATTTCCTGAAAAGGACTTCTTGCTATATTATAAATTATTTTGGCTTTATCCTACTTTTAACATTGTAATATAATTAAGGATACTATTGTCGACATTTTTGTTAAAATACATAATTATAAACACTTTTTATCGAGCACATTATTTGATAATATAAATCTCTTCATGAATACCATTCGACTGGTAGTTTTGAAAAGAAATTGTACCACAATATATAATTGTATTTTTTGATGTTTTGATTCTGCAGTAATTATTTGTAACTGTTCTTTCACATAATGATATCATTCACAATATAAACTTCGGATTATAACATGACGGGTAAATTATGTTAATGATTTGGCTGATTGCATTTACCGAGTTTACCAATTTATAAAAAAATAGAAATAGGTATAGTTGAATAACGTTACATTTCATAAGAATTCTTGTTCGTTTCACCAATCATGACTAGCTGTAAGGATATAAATCGTGCTAAAGTTCGAGAGCTCCATGTTTAAACCGCAGAATCTATTTGCGTAAATTAGACGTAATAAAAAAGTAGGGATTCCGCACCGCGATACTAGCAAGTGAAGCCACTTTTACGCTGTCAAAGTGTGCGTAACGGACGGTAACGAAGTTGCCAGCTAACTAATATTTCTCCCTTCATTGTGTGCATCGGAGTGGCGAGTGTTATAAGCCGCTTTCAGACTACGCTATAGATAAAAGCATTATAGCTAACCTAATATTGGAATGGCCATATTAATTACAATACCTTAATACTAATAATTCTATTTGTTGGGTTTCACTATCTTTTCTTTACCTGAATAAAAAATAATTAATTTGCTTGTTTATTATTGACGTAGTATAAATAAGGGAGATTTTGGAGAAAAAATACAACTTATATGCATTTGGGTTATTTATTTTCAAAGTAAATACAGGTGAAAATGTCCTTTTGATGTGGTGTACAAATCATTTTGATCAAAATGTATGCTGCATCTAATCTTGGGTGCTTCACTTTTTATGTAGGTGACGCGGAGTCCCTACTTTTTTATACGTCCATGGTTTAAGTGTAAAACATCATACGGCTAATGTTAAAACTATTTTAACTCTTGTTATTATTACATGCGCAATTAAATTTAAATCATGAGTTAATACCAATAATAATATAGTAGAAGAGCTACTGAATCATCTGACTATCCCGTTTCCCACAAAACTAGAAATTTTTTAAATGATATTTTATTATCAGCCAATTAAGAAAATACCGATCTGGCAGGCATCTCTCGGTTGCGTCCTCGTCCCTTAAGGGGGCATCGAGCATATTTTGCTAAAACAGCGCTCAGCGTTTAAAGATCCCTAGAAAACATGGCCTCATGGAAGTTAAAATTAACAGATTATACACGGCAAAGGTAGGTTTCAACTATCTGTTAAAAAAAATTTTAAAATTCAAGTATTTTATGCATATAAATCGACAGTAAACTTTGATTAAAATCGAAAAAGGCGTTCGGCCGTTTTTAGTCAAGACCACGTCTCTTCGCAATCAAGCAGCGTGGCGTCTACGGCTTCTTTACTACAATAGTTTAGTAGACACAATTGATTTGCCCCGTCCAAAAATTAAAGTTAATATAATTTTTAGATGCTATTAGCACAGTATAGTTCTTACGCTGGACATTTGCGCTGTGTCCTTGATTGTGTGTGTTTTATACATATAGAAGATAAGATGATGAAGAGATAAAAGGTTCCTAAACCTAAGAGCTAAAAAAATTTAAATGATGTTTTATTATCAGACAACTAAGAAAATACCGTTCTGGCAGGCATCTGGCGGTTGGGTTATCATACCTTAAATTTTTGAAAATGTAAAAAATAAATATTTTTTAACTTGCTCCCACAAGACTACAATTGTAATATGTTATAATTTACATATGTTTTATTTAGATATGCCAACGTGGGGCCCACGTCCAAAAGGGGGGCAATTTTATAATTAAGGGGGGCAATTTTAACATGGACCCGACACGACCAATCTTTTCGCTTTGGGTTATTTAAATGCAATGCTAGATATTGGTGACAAATTTAACAAAAAAGGCAAATTCTTTAAAAATGCTGTAAATAATTATTAGGTATAATTTCGTTTGACGTTACCTAAATATCAACTGGGTAATTAAAGTCGTCAAGTAAACTTTGTCGGGGATTCACCGGGGAGTGTGCCGCCAGACTCAGGGAACTCCGGACGTTTTAAAACTCGCTAAACAACGCAGTTGTTTTGGCCCAACTCAACTTCATTCAGTTGGTGTTAATTTGAAATAAGTGCCCGTAATAGGGTATTTTACACCATGTAAGGATAAATATAAAAATGTTGGTTTATGATAGATTATTTTAATGTTTTTTATCTTAACCCAAACATTAAATTATCATAAAGTAAATTACAATCATCACATTTTGCATGTATTTTTTGACATCAAATAACTACAAATACATTTAACCTTTAATAAACATGCTTTTGCTTACAGACAAAAGATCTATACAAAAATAATTTAAAATAGCCATTTCACTTTTTAAAAACATTCCTGTATATACGATAGGTACTATACAGTGTGTCCCGGGATAAAGTGCAACCCAGAAAGAGGGTAAAACGAGACCAAAAATTATCGACTAAAAAAAGAAAAAAGATTAAAAAATTAAATTCGAGCTTTTATTGATAAATTAAAATTTTTATTTTTTATTGTGGACCCTATATGTATAAGCGATTTCTTTCAAAGTAGTGGGTCGATTTCGATACAACACTGCAATATTCCACTGCATTATGACCTACACCACGAGATGAGATTGTTTAAATCGTTCTGGAGCAACATACTACCCCTGTCAGAGTCCACTATCCTGAAGAATTTTAAATCGTCTGTAAACATATAAAACTTGGAGTACTTGAAGTAGTTACTTGCATCATTGATAAACACATTAAACAGCAGGGGTCCTAAGTGAGAGCCCTGAGGGACTCCGGATGAGGCAGTAAAAGGTCTTGATCTATATCCACCCATAACAACGACTGAAATTCTGTTTGTTAAGTAGGATTTCCACCATTCCAAGAAAACACCAGCTATTCCATATAAAGAAAGTTTGTTTAATAGCACCGCGTGACATACTTTGTCAAAGGCCTAGCTGAAGTCAGTGTATATGACATCAAGTGAATGTCCATTGTCGACTTCTCCAACAAGGCCCTCTACAAAAAGGAAGTCAGATTTTATGCTGTGGATCGAGCTTTAATGAACCCATGCTGTTCTGGAATAATGTACTGTCTGAGGTGCCATGAGATCATCGGGATTAGCAGGCTTTCAAAGACCTTCGCAAATACATCAAGTAGTGAAATAGGTCTGTAATTTTTTACACAACTGGCATCACCATTTTTGAATACGGGAACAACAAGAGCGTCCTTCCAAGCCTTCGGGTAGGTACGAGAACTGAGAGATTTGTTATAGATAAAGGATAGCGGCTTGGCAAGAGCACTAGCGCATTTTACAGCAAAGATAGGTGGTATTCCATCGGGCCCTGAACCTTTTGTAGAGTCAAGTGTTTTTAACACCTTGTATACTTGGCTTTCAGTGACACTTTAGCCCGTCATTTGGTTAGTGGCTGAGAGGTTGCGTGTTTGTAAATAGTTTGAGGTAGTAGTAATAGGGCCGGTGTTGTAAACTGATGAAAAATGTTGTGCAAAAAGATTGCAGATGTCGGGTCCTGTGGTGGCCTCAGTGTTGTTATTAGACATCTTTGCGGGACACGAAGAATTACCACCTCTCTTGTGTTTTATAAAGGATCACAGAAGTTTAGGGTTTGAGGTTAGAGATAGCTCCAGTCGCTCCAAGTAACTTTTTTAATTTGCCTCAAGTGATCTAGAGCGCCGATCGCGAAGCAGTTGGATTGTACATAAGTAAATGTAATAAAAATAAAAATCTGAATTTATCAATAAAAACTAGATTTTTTTTTTATTCTTTTTTTAGTTTCACCCTCTTTCCGGGTTGCACTTTATCCCGGGACACACTACTTATACAATGATTAACTTATGTTTTTTAAACGTACGTCTACGGTAAGGACTATTTATAAATATACCTACATGAAAAGTCATTGCACATAAAGTCACCAAGATGATACATAAAATTTTGAAACGAAGTTCCTTATCGCGCGTTGCGAAAGGGAAAGACGGAAAAAATTAAGACGAAAAGTTGTAACGAGTCGACACTTTGCTGTCATGACTTATGTCATGTCATTTACGACATTTTCGTCATGAACTTCGTTCCATCCGGGTGTCCCTTGACACCTCAAGTTTTTTTTTTAACTAGGTACCACTTCACGGGAAGCTTAAATCCGTAAACCTATATAACTTATTCTACATACATTGCAAACAAAATTGTGGATTGCTTTTCACTTTATGATTTAAACGGAGGCAGAAGAAAGAATATAAAGCTATAATATGACGATAACATGTCAGTGTAAAAAATATTTTTATAGCTATTATATACATAGCAAACATAAATCGTCACCTAAGCCACGGTTCTTTTAGCGTAAAGTTTCACATTTTTACACATTGCGTTTTTCTACATTTGGCAATACTTTTTATCTAAACTCTTTTAAGTTTAGAATTAGTTTAAAAATTGCTGATTTGATTTGCTTATTGATATAAGTTTTAGGCAGTTTTTAGCAATTAATGTATAAAGGTTTTTAATTTTATGTAAATATTTGTTTTCCTTATTTATAAATCGCTAATAAAAAAATAAGCAAAATAAACAATTTTGGAAAACTCACGACGATTAATAGACTACAAGCCCATGAACAAAATTTACCTGTGAAATGAACCAACGTGACTAACGCTTAGAAGGCTGTTACTATATCAGAAAATAACACTGAGCACTATGCGGTCGTTTCTGAGCGGTACACCTGGTACCATGATGTCAGAGATAAGGGTTGCGACCCTTGGCTGTCGAGCCCTCCCTTGGCAATATGTACGGCGTTCATGGATAAAGTATCATATATCCAAGTATTTTCTGATGTAGTAATAGCCTTCTAAGCGTTATTCACGTTGGTTCATTTCGCAGGTAAATTTAGTTCATGGGCTTGTAGTCTATAATTAAAAGATGTTATTGAAAAAGGATAAAAATATATAAAAACTCCCGATTTAAGGACTTTTCGTAACTAAAGATAATATAAAAGTAAACAGTTTTTGTAAGTTGATTTGATCTACTTATAAAACCAAGAAATTGAACCCAATAAAATCCGACGGGGGCTGCCAACATACGTGGGATTTTTAAAATAGCGTGGGATTTTTTCAAAATTTTTAATTTAATTTTTATTTTAATCTTTTTAAAGATCATAGGTACATACATTGCATATAATAAGAAAACTAGTCAACCCGGCAGGCGTCGCTCTGCCCTTAATTTAGACTATCTATCTAAAGTACTTAGATACATGACTTGAAGTTAATAACTTTAGCTTACGTCCAAAGTTATCCTCCCTCTACTTAATGTTATATTCAGTGGCGTAGCTAGGTAACCCAGGGCCCTGGGGCAAATTAAAAAATGGGGCCCCACTGCTATGTAAACTGAATAAAAATATGAAATATACAAATACTTTAAAAATGCTAAGCTACTTAAGCTCTTTTTTGTGCACTGCAGGGCAGGTAATAAAAATATTAAACAGTAACAACATAAAATACAATTATTAATACTTGGTCTAGGTTTGGCTAATAAACCGAAATAGAGAAGATTCAAGGGTTTATTATATAAAGGTCGGGCCTACAACTGACTAAATAACAATTATATTTACATTTTTTCCCAGCTTTAGTTTTCGCAAAAGTATCAATGACTTCGTTTAAATCCAGGCTCGATGCGGTTTTGTTTTCAATTGCTATTAGCAATAAGTGTCGGAGTCGAGTTTGGCCCATATTATATCTGAAATTATTTTTTATTATTTTTAATTTGCTAAATGACCTTTCAACTGCTGCAGAAGTGTCAAGAATACTTCCGTTAGTTAGTTAGTTGAGGTAAAACTAGGTGGTAAATATTAATAAATTGAAGTAAAAAACTAGGGCCTATTATATCTGAATATTTTTTTCTTTGCCTTTTTTCTTGAAAATGGGTATCAATACCATATTTTCTTGTTCAGTTTCACTGGCTTTGCACTTGAATAAGTAGAAATCATTTCTATAATTTGAGTTTCTCTCAACTGAGTTGTCATGATTAAAGTGGGGTTGCAACCTATCATATTTATTTTGAAAATGGGAGAAATTTCCAAAAAATCAGTTCGATCAAGATTTCTGGTAAGGATTCGAGGGCCCCCTGAGCTTGAGGGCCCCGGGGCACTGCCCCGCCTAGCCCCTAGGTAGCTACGCCACTGATTATATTTTCACAAATACTATTCTGTGTAAGCCTTTATTCCAAAATTAAGCTCTCAGGGCTTAGTAGTTTTAGTTTCGCGTCAAAAATCAGTCTGTATAAACGATTTTTTTAATATTCAAACTTTTAAACTACCTTTTGAATGGAATATCCGATATTTATTTGAAATGCATACCTATAATATAAATGCAAATAATCTTAATTATGCAATACTTTTGATAAGGATTAATATCTGGGTACTAATAAAAAAGTCTACATTCCATCTTAGGCACGTCTTTATCAAAAATACGTGCCTATGAGTGGAAGATTTGCCTCGCTCTGGTAGGCCATCAACGTCTGCGACTGAAGTTAACATCGCAAAAGTGAAGGAAATAGTGACTGAACATCCTCATTCAACTTTGAGAGAGATAGCCGCTGAACTTTCTATATCTCACGAGACGAGCCGTACCCTTTTAATTTGGGTATGAAACATGTTACCGCTCGGCTAGTCCCAAAAACCCTGAATTTTGACTGAATTCGGATCCGATACCCGACAAGTGACAACGAGTTCTAACACCTATCTTACAACATGCACCAATCAAATCCAAACCCATCACTGAAAACCGCATTAAAATCGGACTAGTAGTTTTACAAATAAGTAGCAACATAGATTTTTGCATAAACACCCCAAACGCACCGTCTCGACATGTTGACGGGTTATCATACAAAATCTATGTTTCTAAAGGACCCGACTTGTGATATCATCCCTGTTTCTAGTATTTTATTATAATTGTTTTCGTACGCAATAAAAAACATTTTATAAAGCAATTTCAAATTGAGCTGTGTTTTCAGGCGTTTGTGAAAGCACTCTTTCATGGGAATGACATTTGGAAATTAGTTCACATCCACATCCCAATTGTCGCTAGTTGGAAGGAAAACACATTGTATAAAACGTGAAACTTTATATTATTATTAAGTAAGTAATATTTCAACAAATTAATAGTAACGTGAAATGTAATATCATACTGCTATAAAACTTGGAATTAAAAGAACATTTTATTTTATTTTATCACCTAATGGTGGCCATACACGCTACGAGAAATCGTTACGATCAGACGGTACAATAAACGGTGCCGACGACTTCTTGGGTTCCTGCTCCTGATTTCTTCGAATCAGCGATCTTCTTACGCTCTTTTTTGTAAGTAGAGCGAATGTTGTTAATTTTTTTTTTTGCAACAGCATCTTTGTCCACACTAGGGTCTACTATTTTCAATTTTTCAATCAGCTTAATGTACGCTGAACGTTTTAAGTCACGATTGTGATACTCTTTGCCTTTAGTATTCCAAAGACATGGTTCACTGCGATATAACGCAAAAAATTGTTCCAGTCATTCGCGATTAGTTTGAGACGCCATGACGCGTGCGCACGTCCACCCAAATGCGACCGACGACAAAACTGAACAAGAAAACTGAACGAGCGCATACACGTTACGATCAGTCGGCACAGTTCTTCCTATTCCGATTAATAAAGTGAAATTTTCGTACTGTTCCGTTCCACCACACAGTCTTAAAAAATCGGACGTAACTGTACCTACATATAGCGATTTATCGGTACCGTTCGAACTGTACAGTCTGATCGTAACGATTTATCGGAGCGTGTATGGCCACCATAAGGTGCGTTCCACTTGACGTTCATAAGGATCACGCTCACGACCGCAGGTTTTCCCATTCTACCAATTTGTGAGCGTCACTGTCGGCTAGGAATACAAACGGCGAGTTAGAAAAGAAAACAAAATACTTAAGAGGTTAGGTTATAAATTGTAAGCCTTGAAAATAAACTTAATTAATTGTTTAAGCTTTACGTCGAATTTGGCATGCTTTATTTAAAAGAGCTTCAAGATTCATAATTGATTTGATTGACAATTGAATTGACAAGGATCACTTCAACCCACCTTTTTAGATGGGTCGTCGTGAGCTTCACGTGAGCGTAAGTCATGTCGTCATAAGTGACGTTTTCGCCACGACCACGACGACCGCGGTCGTTATGTGGAACGACTAAAGGAGCATTTTGATCGTTGTGAACGTCAACTGGAACGCACCCATAGTCGATATGATATGTCTTCGAATTAAAATTATTACTGAAATCATTAAGTCATCATTAAGACATTTACATTGACAGAATATTGACAGAACATTGACAGAAATGTTACAACAAATTTTTCTACATTATAGTGAGATACCTAAGTATTTTTTCATTGAGATTATTTTCAATTCATTATCCTATTTACTATTTTTTAATTTATTTACCTCATACAAGATAATTTCAATATAAAACTTCGAGATAAAAATAGGTACACACTAAGACAGTTAAACCCACAGCTTAATTCAAATTCAAAAGCTTTTATTCATTATTAGGTACAATTTATTCACACCTAATGAACGTCATACATTTATTAGATGGTTAATTCGATGTTATATTATTGGTACCTTTAGTTGTTTAATAAATGTGTTACAAAACCAGATATTTGACATTTTTAATCACCTCGTCTCAATAGAAGAATTATTTTCTGTATACGAAATATCATTTGAGCCGAATGAGAATGTTCACAAAGCTCTAGGGCATCGGCCGAAGGCTGAAGTAACTAGCATAGCCCTAAGCGAGCCTATTCAAGTAGGATCGCGTTTCCTTAATAACGGAAACGTAGGCTCACCTGGCGCTAGCCGCGGCGTCCGATTCGTTGCCATCATGATACTCGTGGAAGCAGGGCACGATGCAAAGGTTGGTGCGACATTCAGGGCAGTGGTACTGCGTCTTGCGGCGGATCATGCGGCCGCTCACGTCCTTGGTGTTCCAGCAGAAGTTACAGCTAAGAGGGGGGCCCAGGCGCACAGCCGGCGTGTGGCTCGCGCGCTGCGTGTGCGCCCCGCTCCCGCTACCGCAGCTATCCGTCACCGTTGTTTCATATGAGGTCGCCGTACACGTAGTGGCAGACGCTTGTCTGTCCACTACCGCGACTGCTCGGATAAGGAACGACTCCACCTGCTCTGGCTCTGCTCGCCGAGCCTGCGCAAGTGCATACATAATACCTACTTATTATCATTATATACAGGGTGACTGGCAAGACACTTGACATACTATGGCACAATAAAGTAATTGAACGCGCCGCGAGGTTTCTTTTTTTAAATTAGTGTCTTTTGTTATGTTTCTCGACTACTTTGATAGGTAATATTATTTTGAATAATCGTTCGGCCCAGTCGCCGCGTGGTGTACCGATTGCAAAGAATGAGCGATTGAATGTCACACAATATCACAATATTTTCTAATTTTCTTGGACAATTACGTGAAATTTTAAGTGTGCGTTGCTATACATTTTTGGAACGAGAATCGAATACTGAGTGCCCCCTATCAATATGTCAAGTGTCTTGCCAGTCACCCTAACCATCATCATCATCATTTATAGGCTTACATATTATAATTATATACATAATAGCTGACCCCGCAAACGTTGTTTTGCCATATAAGTTATCGAGCGTTATAAATCGACTATTAAAAAATAGGGATTGGTGGTAGAAAGGTGAAAATTTTGGGTTGTATGTATTTTTGATGCCACATTATTGAAAAATAAAAATAAAAAAATTTGTCCAAAAAATAAAATAAAAGTCTAGGTGTGGACTGTGGACAATGAAAAATAAACATTAGCCGATAGCCGACTGAATATGCATATGTGGTCGTGGCGAAAACTCACAAGCAGGGTTGCCAGGTCTATTTCGAATAAATACCGAACAGTGACAAAATAAAAATAATTTAACAATATGTTGGTGTGGTAGGTGACAGCATTCACTAACGCAGTCGGGGGCATCAAATACATTAACTTAGTATTCATATTTAGTGATTAGTCGGTAAGTTATTGAAAAAAATTTAATTACAAAAATATTCCTTCAGTCCTGACAGCTGTCGATGTCAATGGCGTAAAATTTGACAGTTGAATCGTTTATTAGGGAGAAAATTTTATCAGAAAAAAATACCGCACCGTAATTACTTCGGTATAATACCACCGCATCACATAATTTTTTATTGTAGACCGGGAGACCGAGCGTGTAACATTTTGCGTAGGTACTTTGACATCACGAAAGTAATTTAGTGATGAAACACATGCCGCGCGAAAACGATTCAAAATCATCGATTAGAACACGGCACACCGATTCTATAACCGCCGCCCGGCGCCCAACGTGCCGCACTCTATTTCTAATATCGATAAGAACCGGCAGAGGAAATGATAATTAGTTTAGACAGAGGAAATGAGTCTCAGAATTTTAAATAGAAACATACATATTTTGTACTATATACATTTGTCAGTACCTACTATAGCCGCTGCAGTTATTTACCATTTTTGTATAATATGAGAAGCCCTTCAAGAATAAGTCCTTATCTGAAGAAGATTGACCTTTTAACTGTAGCACAAATTGTATTATATTAAAAACACAAAATAGATCACACACCGACATACGCATGAACGCATACACAAAAAAACATAAAGCTAAATATTTAAAAAAAAAATCAGTTTTATGTGAACCTTTTCATCATTTGACATCATCACTGCATCAATAGTCGTATAAGATGTACTGATTACTCGTCGGTACTTTGATGGTCCAGTAAAAGTGTCATCGTGGAAATAATAGGTCTTTACATGACATTCTTTTTACAAACTAAGGCTAAGCTTTTTATTGATTAGCGTTGTAATTTCATTACATTTGAACATTTTTCGTCATAATGGATGCTTTAAAAATTCGTGCAATTATGGAATATGAGTTCCGTCGTGGCACCAACGCGACACAAACGGCACGTGACATCAAAAACGTTTACGGAGAGAACTGTCAACTGTTCAAACGAACGCACAACCCGTTATTGGTTTTCCCGGTTCCATACTGGAAATTTTGACTTGAAAACAAAATGTCACGCGTACTTCCCTTCCCGCATTTCCCTCCCCATCAATATTAGCTCTATTATCAAATTGCCCGTTTTTCACGTATACCCTTTCCAATCGTTTATTTTCAACTTTTGACAGCTCTAATACTTAATCAAATAGTGATACCCTGACCCGTTACCGATTCGATTTCTTTTATGGATCGATTTTATTCATGAAGGAGTTTTAATCGATTTAACACATGTTGCATTCGACAATTTATTTATCCGTCCAAGAATTGATAATAATCAATATTACTGAGAACTCAAGTGATGATGATTCCTGGTCATACGAAGAAGACGGTTTATTTTTGAATCCCTAAAGTACGAGTACCATGAATTTCAACATTTTGTACCTGTTCATTACAAGTAGGTAGGTACCGCAGTTCATTCTTATGCTTTTTATTTGAACTAACTACAGTAAGTCTAAACGATTATTTATTTTAGATTCATTTATTTGCAGCGAATACATTCGATCCCATTACTAGGCACGAGTACGATGGAACTGTTTTCATTACGCAAATTATTTATGCATTAAAACAGAGTCATTAAGGGCATTTTAATGCAAAATAATAAAGGTTTTTACGTGATTTGATATTAAATATAATCACAATAATTTTATTGTATGTTTTATTAATATGATTGATAATCGATTTATTTCAATACCGTTTTATAGTCTGTGGCCATTAATTACGAATTACACATCTCTAAGTGGGTGGAAGCCCGTCCATGAAGTACAGTATTCCCTGTAGTTACATTGTATCAAAAATAATTACAAAACTTTATGTGCGTGACTTGTCAAAAGTTAAATAAACGATTGAAAAGTGTATAGTAATATAATAATGACCGGTGAACAAGATAAAATATGAGTTTAGATAGGTAGTAATTTATCACCAATTGGCCCGATAGAGATAGACATTATTCGTAATGCCCGGGCATTATATTTAATGCCCGCATTTATCACTTGGTCCATAACACACATAGATTGACTTGCCCATCGCATGAAAATACAATGTATCTCTCACGTAATACATACCTATTACAAGTTATGTTTTTTATTGCATCTTATTTCTTTTTGTGTTGTCAATCTAACTGCAAATGTAACTTTGTAATCCTATACATTTGTATTGGTTTACAAAGTTATTTATGCAGTTGGTGTATCTAGAAAACCGGACCGAAATTTGCAATTTTTTTTAGTTTTTCCTCGACTTATACATCAAACACTAATTGTATTCTAAATTTGAAGCTTCTTTATTTGCTAGAACTGCCTTAGAATTTCGATGATCGGTGAGTGAGTGACAAAATTATAAAACTTTGACTAGTTATAATTATTAAACTACTGGCTGAAATACCTGCCTGGCTACTAAAAATAAGGCTTCTAGTTTTATCCAGAATGGAGTTATAAGGGGTTGAAAATGGCCTAAATTGATTCGGGAAATGGATGGTAACGGCCGTGCCGCTTTTTTGCTCGACTTGGCGGGGGCACTGCCGTGCCCCCAGATTCAAATATCATATGTACCTGGCAAGTCAACATCATTAGAGCTTTTCATATCCGAGGTTTCATTATTAAAACCAGTCATAAGACATCTACTTCACCTGGTCAGATTGCTTAAAATGCGTATATGAAAAGACAGACACGACATTTAATTTTGATACTTTACCCTGGGGGTGTACTGTGGGTAGGATTCGTGTTTTTGTAACGTAGGCATGGGCGGCAGCGGCGGCTGCACCGGTGGCGGCACAGGCTCCGACATCTGCCTGCGAAGCTCGCGCTCATCCGGTTGCACCCTACCTTGGCGCTTGAAGTACTTTGATCGCCTAAATCGAACCGATTGCATACCGGACGAATCTGTCAAACAATATTTTTAATATTAATATAGGAAGCGAAATTTTCGGGTACAATTTAAAGCTCACTACACGAACGGAGCAGTAGGTATGAAATTTAGTACAATTAAAGTTTAAATGGCGAAGAATGCACAAATTCTAATATTTTTAAATAGTTTGGTACATCCAAAAGTGCACACTTCATTTAATTCATGAGTTAGGTTGCGTTTCCACCAGAGATAAGCGAGGCTAGGTAGATTTACCTAGCCTCGCTTAGCACAGCTCCGGCTTAGCGGAGCGAGGCTAGGTAAATGAAGCAATTGTATTGGTTCTTCAAAAACGCATCCCTCGCTACGCATCCTCGCACATCTCTGGTGGATACGCAGCCTTAGGTGGTTTATTTTGAATTCCTTTATAAATATACAGTACCTACAACGTAGTAAAAACCTTCAAAAAAGTATTGAAAGATGGAAGACTAAAATTTAAAAAAGCTGTGTCCTCCATCATTGATACCAAAATTAATAAAATGTTTTTCATAATCCTCATCCAACAATATCTCGAAACGATACCCGTGACCAAACTTTAAATCTCAGGTCCGCCTTCTTTGATTTCAAAATTAATGTGTTTTTCATAATCCTCATCATACTCGTGTCATAGATGTATTATAACATTTAAGTGTTAAGCGCGACGCGACGGTACGGAGACGGCTGTCAACGAAATCGACCCACTACTTTGAACTACTTTAAAAGAAATCCCTTATTTTTGTACATAGGGTCCACAATAAAAAATAAAAATCTTAATTTAGGAAACTAGAATATTCTTTTTTCACCCTCTTTCGGGGTTGCAGTTTATCCCGGGATGCCTTTTCACTTTAAACAAACTATCAAATCAGTCCTGTGTCGAACTTACTTCTCTGCTTTTACTATGCTAATAGGCTGCGTTCCAGTTGACGTTCACAAGGATCACGCTAACAACCGCCCGTCCACCCACATTCCCGTTCCACCTACTCATGAGTGTCAGTGTCGTAAACTCAAGTGGAATGGATTATAGAGCGTTTTGAGCGTGGAGGTAAATAATACAAACAGCGAGTTAAAAAGAAAGCAAAATATTTAGGAGGTTAGGTTATAATCTGTAAGCCTTGAATATAAACTTAATTAATTACTGTTCACATAAGCTGTACGTCGAGTTTGGCATTCTTTAATTATTCAAATCAAGACAATTGATTTGATTGACAATTAAACTGACATCAACAATCACTTCAACCCACCTTTTTAGATGGGTCGCGCACGGTGAGCTTCGCGTGAGCATAAGTCATGACGTCATAAGTGACGTTTTCGCCACGACCACAAAGACCGCGATTGTTATGTGGACCGACTAAAGGAGCATTTTGGTCACTGTGAACGCAGGTGGAACGAACCCGTAATGAATAAAAGCTTTTGACTTTTTGACTTTTGAATAAAATAAAGGCAATATACAGGTATCGGCACGTAAGTTTAGTGCTGACAGTTTATGCGCAGAAGTCAAAAATAGGGTATCACAGGGGAGTGAAAAGGACCTCCCCCGCTCACTTCCGATGTACACTCGCGTTCTAAATTGTATTGTTATTAGTTGTTTTCTGTTAAGTTTGTTTTTTATTGACTGTTTTAATAAAGTTTGTGTTTATTTGTGATTTTGAACAGTGAATATGCGTAGAAGAAATACTGTTTTGAGAAGATGTGCTCGGAAAATGGTATGACGTGCATTCTTTTTTACAGACTGTAACTAACGAATTAATTGAAATTCCGTCCAAATAAAAAACTTTATTATTCAAACTGCTATAGTGTTTTTCAATCCCTGTTGATTATGGAACTCTTCTTATTTTTTTGCTCTGGCGTCAATGGCACGATAAATTTCTCCAATACTTAGAGTTCGAAAGATTAAGTTTTAATATCAAAAAGGGATAAACAAAAAAACGTTCTTTATTCATAAGGACTGTTATATTTATCAATCAAGAGAGATAACAATTTCGTGCGCAACAGTACCCCTCCAAGTTTCGTTCACCGCTAAACTTAGGCTGCTACAACACGCGCAGGCATCACCACAGTTTTGCCTGCGGAGGCCGGTTTTTTACTCGGAACACCGTGCGTGTGGTTGGTAAAACTGTATCACGCGCCAACACCACGGCGGCGCGGCCTGCGCATTTTTCCATGAAATTTTGCCTTCAAGCCCGGCCGTACTATGTGTGTGTGGTTGGGCGTTCGTTGTTTGTTCATGCCACAGTCGAGATTAGTCATCGTTCGGTGGTCGTTTTTATTCAAAAATGGCATATTTGCGTACGCAATATCGCGATTTCTTGTCTGAATTAATATAAATAAAATAGCCTTTATTGCTGCTTTTCCTTACAATTACAACATATGTAGGTACATGCCTACTTACTAAACACTTAATTGATTTAATCTATTATTATTCCGACCGAAATAAAAAGAACTATGCCCACGAAAAAATCTATGGTCAATGTGGGGAAGACCGTTTGGGGGTAAGACCGTCTACTGGGCGTTTTTTTTAAAACATATCAACTCTACGACAATGTGTCGCACAGTAAATTAAACAGTCGGCAATGCTCTTTAAAATAAACAGAAATTGATCTTGTTATAAGGCGTCTTTTGTAATGAAAATATCCTTCAAAAATTTTTGGTGTTTTGAGAGTTCATTTTGACCAAATCGACCTCTGGAAAAACAGTAATTTTGACGTATTTTAAAAGTAATCATAAAAGTGATACTCGTCTTTATTAGTAACCACTACATTTATGAAACGAAAATTGGTTTTCTTTTTGAAATATCTGATCTGCATTTGATTTTTTTGATAGTCGAAAAGCTTGTGGGGTAAGACCGTCTGGTTGAAGGGGGGTAAGACCGTCATATGACTGTCTCTCTCTCAGTCAGAAATTATAAACCTTTTCTGGTATGAAAGTCCTAATGTAATTAATTCGATTGAGTTTATAAAAATCTTACTATTCTATAATTGTATATATGTACTCATAAATCTATTTATATGTATTTTTAATGCCGTTCTATAGAATTGCACGATGGAGTTCGATGAAACTTGCACTGTAGGGGTTTTAGGGGCAAGAAATCGATCTATCTGGGTTTCGTATAGGTTACATATTCGCCCGCGCAATATGGCGTACCGATTAGTCAAAGACTACCTTTGTATTGCTTTTTGTATCAAAATCTTGAGTCACGTTTGTGACAGACTAAGACATTGCAAATAACAACCAGAGTATTTTTTTTTTAATTTTACTCTTTTTTTTAATTTATTAGTAACAAAACAATAACACAATTTACAATAATTGCCGTACATTTGTGTAATTCCTTTTGTATACAATATATACAGATACTTTATCCATGGCCACCGTACGTATTTCCAAGGCCGGGCTCGAAAGCCAAGGGTCGCAACCCTTATATCTGATCATGGTACCAGGTGTACCGCTCAGAAATGACCGCATAGTGCTCAGAGTTATTTTCTGATATAGTAACAGCCTTCTAAGCGTTATTCACGTTGGTTCATTTCACAGGTAAATTTTGTTCATGGGCTTATAGTCTAATACTTATCGAGATCACGCCATAAAAGTTTTACAAATTTGAATAATTTGTTTATAATAACTTTATAAGTTGAACAAAAAATGAAAAATCCATATAATATCATCGATTTTTTTTATTTTATTCTCACATAATCGTTTTTTTCGTCAGTAAGACATTGATTGACAAAAAAAATGTTTTTCTTCCATTGGTTAAAATTTTTTTTATAAACAAATGGAATGATATTTAATTGTTTATAATCATTTTTCAATATTTCTATTGTTTAAATAATTAGTTCAGAAAAAAAAATTTTCTTAAACATCACAATTGACCATTTTCAATAATGGTACACAAAAAAATATAATTTTTATCAACATTGTCTGTATGTTAACTTAACAATTTGTTGTAAACAAATTCTCAAATTTTTTATACTTTTTTTCTAAAACTCCTTAAAATTACAAAAACAACGGTGTTTACGTAACAAAATACAGAAAAAATTTTTTTCCTTTATTTTTTCGATTTTCCGTGAAAAATTCTGTACTTTGTTATACATATATGTAATTGTTTTTATAATTTTAAGTTTTAGAAAAAAAGTATAAAAACGTTGGGAATTTGTTTATAACAAACAAATTGTTAAGTTAACATACAAAGAAAATGTTGATAATAATTATATTTTTTTGTGTACCACTATTAAAAATGCTCAATTGGGTATTTTTTTATGTATTTTAAAATTTTATTATAAATAATATTGATATTTAATGAAAAAACTTAAAAAACATTTTTTTCAATTAATTATAAACAATTAAAAATTGATGAAATTTAAATAAAGATCGGCTGACTATAAAAGCGCCATGATTGGTCGCCATAGTTGTGACGTCAAAATGTTATAGCTATTTAATAAGAGTACAGCGTTTACGGCTATTACACGTGACTAGACATTTGACGTGAGACATAGTTTGTCATCTTGGGGAACATTTTTCTATCAACTGCAATGTATGAAAACTAACATTATGACGTCATACGCGCTCGGGAGTTGTCGGCGTGTCTTCGCTACTGGATTCAAAGATTAATTTTTATTTTGAAATAACTTTTGAATTATTGCGAAAAAAAAATTGTTTTGTTATAAAACTTATATACGATCTTTTCATTTATCACAAATAAAAATTTGTGTAATACACTTTATGATTTTGAAGAAAAAAATTTTTCTTAACTAATCATTTAAACAATAGAAATATTGAAAAAACATATAAACAATTAAATATTATTATTAAGATTTTTTTTAAATCATTACATTTTGTAAAAAGTAAGGTTGTAAAAATTTATTTTTGAAAGCATTGAAATAGTCCATTTGTTTATAAAAAAATTTAACCAATGGAGGAAAAAAAATATGTGAATAAAATGAAAAAAATATTATTTGGATTTTACATTTTTTGTTCAACTTATAAAGTTATTATAAGCAAAGTATTGAAATTTGTAAAACCTTTATGGCGTGATCTCGCTTGTATGTCATATAAGAAGGGCTCCACGAAGGGAACATTTTTTACGACAATCATTTAATCTTTTTTTAAAATTAACATTGAAAATTCCAGATTATTGTGTTAATTAACAAATGTCTAACCTGTTGGAGCTACAACTCCGGGAATCGAGACTTATTGTACTAAAATTTTCTCCTCTTTTAGGATCTTTTTTCAAATTTCAGATAACTTTAATATTTTTGAAGTTATAGACTATACAAAACCAAGACTCCCTTTTTTCCTCTTTGTTTTTTGTTTATATAACAAATGAATTTTTTATTGGCGGATAAATTAAAAAATATACTTTTGCAATAATCGCCATATTTTTAAGAGCCCTGTAACGTGTTTTCGCAGAAAACTCACTTCTCGACTAGACTATGAACAGTTTATTAACAAATGTTGCCTAATGAATACGAGGCTTTAGGTTTAATGGGCTGTTTTTAAGAAACAAGCTCGGAAAATGCTTGACGATGCTAATGAAAATATAAAAATAATAATTATAAAAGTGTATAGTTTGTGTAAGGGACTTTCAAGATGCTTTTAGGCAAAGTAAGAAATCTCTAGCTAATACTACTTTCATAATAAAATTTATCAAGAGCTAGGGCTGTATCAAGTGCATGGAAAATATTTTGGATGATTGCATGACGTATGATATAGTTTTTCCCAATGATAGTGTATTAAAAAAGAGGTAGATATGGTATCTTCTAACGCGCGACGATTTGAATTTGATCCGCCAAGCTACACATTCAAACGTATTCTTTTACATCCAATGTGTTTGCGACATTTTAATGCGTAAGACATAATTATACGAAACATAACGCTACACTAAAGAGATAGCTAGAGCCCGCGCCACGACTCATATCCTCTGATATAAAGGATGTTGGTCCTTATTGAAAGAAGCAAAAAGATCTATCTATCTTTATCGCACTACAACTGCGAACATATTCGCTACCTATCATTTTTTGGGATGGTTGATGGTTAAATTTAGAAATACTTAATGTAAATTATTGATGTACGTGTGATAAGACACTCCATCGTCCTTTTTTATTTTAGTAACGTAGTTTTTACACTTTCGAAACACACGATTCGGCATTTTGATTATTTATAGTGCGCAATACCCACGTGCTTCACCAACCGCTGATATTATGCGGTGCACAATATAAGCGGTGCATTTTCCGCGCGTTAGTGCGGTATCTACCTATTTTTTAATATACTACCATTGGTTTTTCTTCAAATATTTTTACCAACTACGGTCCGTTTGCTAAAAAATTAAATCCTCTTTGGAATTAATGCAAGGGAACCTTCACTTATCGGGTTATAGACCTTATCTATAGATAAAAATAACGTATAGATACATTCCTAAAGGGAATAAAACTCCCAGTACTTATACATATAAATATAATTGGAAGGGAACAATAAAAATACAAATTAACCAAATGATTTATTATCTAATTTGGTATAGGACAATTAAAAAGTGCTACGCACAGATTTATTGTGTTGTCATCAAAAAAAAGTTTACAGTGTTATTTTGTAGACAAAGTTTTGTAATGCCATATTTATGAAGGCTAATTTATAGCATATTTTCATAACTACTTAATTTGAAGTGTAACCAAAGAAATCCTATCCAATCGTTTACTATTGTAAATAAAACAGAAGTAAAATTGTTTACAAATTACAATATGAATAACTCTTCTCCTTCATTAAAATATTGTGTACAAGATTATGACGCTCTCTGGTAACAGCTCACATAATATAAAATAATAATAGAAAACCATTAATTATTAAAAGTAATTATCTTAGTTGCATCAATTGACCTTTTCAATGTTTTTTTGTGATAAATGAAAAGATCATTATATAAGTTTTATAACAAAACTATTTTTTGCAATAATTCAAGTTATTTCAAAATAAAAATTATTTTTTGAATCCAGTACCGAAGACACTCCGACAACTCCCGAGCGCGTGTGACGTCATAATGTTATTTTTCACTCATTGCAGTCGATAGAAATTAATATTCCCCAAGATGACAAACAATGTCAAATATCTAATGTCTAGTCACGTGTAATCCCAACGCTCGTACCAAAGTTGGACTGCAAATTCGTGAGGCGTACACACGTTGGCTAATAAATTAGTTCTGTCCCGTCAGGGCCAATGTGAAGATGTCCGAAATCGAAACTGCTCTGAGTGCTTTTACAGTACTGAGTGTACATTTATATTTTTACTGAGAAACTTCTTTCTGTAAAGGCGAAATGTGCTCATTAATGATTCTCGCTTTTTTTTAATCTTCAAATGAGAAAATCATTCCCATATTCTGTTGAATGGTGCGCCATGCATCAGCTAATAAATTTTTATTTTTATGATCCTTTCCGTGCTTCCCATATTATTGGGTGTGCTTGATAAAGTTCAATAAATTCTATAACTTTTTCATTTGTCCATGCCGGTGGCGATTTTGTGGACGACGAAGCCATTCTCGCTCGACGTACGCACTTGCTGCGTGTTGCAACAGAACTGAGCAAAGCGCCAACGTGTGGTCAGATCGCGATCGTTGGCGCAGATTCCTTTGATAAAACCGACACGAGCCGGCCAACTACCAACGCTTGCCCCAACGTTGGGACCAATGTCATTTTCTTCACATTGGCCCTGACGGGACAGAACTAATTTATTAGCCAACGTGTGTACGCCTCACCGTATTTGCAGTCCAACGTTGGTACGAGCGTTGGGACCAAAGTGTGTAGCCGGCCTAATAGCCGTAAACGCTGTACTGTTATTTAATCTATAACATTATGACGTCACAACTATGGTGACCAATCCATGGCGCGTTTATAGTCACGCGATCTTTATTTAAATTTGATCAATTTTTAATTGTTTATAATTAATTGAAAAAATGTTGTTTTAAGTTTTTTGCATTATATATCAATATTATTAATAATAAAGATTTAAAATACATAAAAAGAGACAATATTTTTTTTGAAATACCCAATTATAGGTTCAAATTCATGGCACTGTTGCTACACTATTATGTATTATAGTAGACGTACAAATTAAAATCACAGCAACATAATAAAGTCATCATTGTAAAGTTATAATTGCGTAATCATAAGAGATGATTAAATTGAAGTTTAATAATACTACGATAAGGACAATAAGTCAGTTTGCTACACAATTATATACAAATATATTTACAAAATATGTGGTTACCTAGTGGTTACACTTTAGTTAGTGAATTGTAAGGCGTTGCGCCTTCTTGCTTAAATTACTTTTTTGTATTAAACAGCGAAGACTGCACCAATAAGATTTTATTACTGTGATTCACATCTATATTGCAAACATAATAAAACGTTATAAGAGCTTAGGCATTAATTCAGCGTAAAAAATCAGTCAAAAATTATAGAGATCTTTACAAAATCAATAAAAGCATCGTTGTAAACCTACAGGAATAGAAAAATATAATACTTTTTCCTTCAAAACTAAAACTCTAAAACTCTTACTAAATACGGAACTCTAAGATACGATTAAAGTTAATGTTATTAAAAACAATTTTTTACACTTTCTATGGTTTTGGAAAATTTGTGCTACTAGTTTATTTCAATATACCAAAAATATTTCTACGCACGCACGTAACGTACAGAATCTTTTTAACATACCAATTTAAATAAACATTATTAAAGCCTTATTATATGTAGTTGAATAACGATGAGTACTCAGATTTCAAAATAATGTTTGAAGCAATTAATATTTTCTATTTTTGAGCATCGTCTAATAGTCCAAGATTCCTGGGTCGACAGACGTCACGTATTTTCTAACGAACGAATACTACCTATGATACCTGGAAATTGGCCGTCTAAGCAAGCTTGCTGGTAGGCATTCGATCTTAGTACATACTAAATCTACTCATTTCGTACGTCAGAAAATGCGTGACGTCTGGCGGCCCTGGGATCTTGATCTACCAGAATAAAATGGCATAAAATAGTAGTAATATTCTTGTATTTGCTAAAATTATTACATTTGAAGGTTTTATAATTTTAGCTGATAGCCCGTATGAAATATGAGTAAAAATTAGGATATAATAATCTAATTTTAAGATTACATTATATTACAATTATTTCTACAATTTATTCATTTAAACATATAGCTAACACTGGCACCGTATTGTTTTCACTCACTGAAATCGTTACAAATTAGCTTATAAATGCAGTAGATATTAATTAAATGCTATTTTATCTTACTTACTATACACTACATAATAATATACAAGACGAGATCTGGTTATGTGAAAATTTGAAAAATATAGTTTCCACAATTACAAAAATACTACAAAATGGCAGTATGGATTGGAAATTTTACGGCGTCTACCAATCACAACCTCACCACTCTATAAATGGTTCGATAAAAGCAATAGGGCTCTTATCTAGAAACAATAAGAGGACACTTTAAAAATTTCTATAATTTTTTTATGCATCCGGCAACTCTTAAATTCGACAGCTGTCATTTGTGTGATTGTCCCGAATACTAAAATAGTCCAGTAAAATAAGGATTTCACATGATCGGGTAACAGGATGTAAATTCTTATACACTAAACATTTGTCTCAAAATTCACATAAATTTGTTCTGGGCTTCGTGAGTTATTCAAGGTCAAATGTCACCAAAATCAGTTTTTCGCTATTATCTCGAATTCTGTAGTACCAATGTTAAGATCTATTAAGGCGCTATCGTTCGGCATCTTTAGGTACCTATATAACGCGCCGAGTCGATTTGCGTCCGTCTTTTCCGCCACCGAGTTGCCGCTCCGTGCGGTAAAGCAGTAGGTAGTGACGGTTAACGGGATTTTATTCATAAAGAGTTTATTATAATATTAGATTATTTTATGTGTATTGGATTAAGATAGATACATACTTAATCTAGTTTATAATTAGATAAAATGTGATAATTATATTTTATTTGAAATTATTATTTCTATATAATATTTCCACAATAATAATACGGATTTCCTAGGATATGCGTCGTAGATAGGGTGAATTTTATGGTTTAATGTAAAATCAGGAACATTCATTTAAAAAATCTGAATAAAAGTTTCAGAATATTTTTAGTTTATGATCAATCAATCATAAATTACCATACAAACAATATAAATGTTGTGGTCAAGATTGCACATTTTGTGTTATCTTTTTTTATTATCTACTTGATTTTATACAGTCTCTCCACTTTTTCTATCACAATTTCACATCGCACTATGACAACAAAAAACATTCGACTTCACGTCCCCGATGCCATCTTGGATTTCATAATGAATGTAGTTTCATGGTTATCACCCCAAAATATCCCGAAAACGACAGTAGTCCCAAATAGTTTAAAAAACTCTTGTCCGCCATCTTGGATTCTAAAATTATTGCGCTTTTCATAATCCTCCGACCAAAATATATTAAAAACGACACCCATAAGTCCCATGACCAAAAATTCAAAAAGTCTTGTCCGCTATCTTAGATTTCAAAATATCCAAATGGTTCAAAAAAGTTTTTTCCGCCATTTTAGATTTTATAATGAATGCAATTTTCATAAACGTCACCTAAAAAAATCCCGCTAACGACACCCACACACAGCAAATAGTTCCAATTAGCCAAGACCGCCGGTTTTTAAAATTAATTAATTTAGTTTCCATATTACTCTTCGTAACATTTAGTATCGCAAACGGACGTAGCAAAAGCGATAATCTCGCCTCAATGCCGTCCCGAAAGACACTGATTGATGATGATCAGATCAGATCGCTCCACGTGAGCAGTTTCTTCGGAATTATTGTATCTAAAAAATTTGTGAAGTTTTAGTGTATATTTAAGCAGAAATTTTAACTTTTCGATCACAATGTTACGGCCGGTTTTTTATCGAGTAAACTATTAAGTATCGTGTTTTTATCCAGTAAATTAAAATCAAAGATGCGTCTAACTCTATACCACATATTTTTATCAGAATTATAATTTAATGATTTATTAAAGTAAAGCCCCTTAAAGTAATGTAGAGCATAAAATATTGCGACAAATTTTGTTCAAAACATTTCGTTATACGACCAACCGGTTTTTGAAATATAGGACCCACCGCGCTCAGCCTCACTGTAACACTATGCAACGTTCAGTTGTTGTAGATGAATTTGTTTCTCAAGAGGTACATGCGGATATTCATGATCCCAAATTTGATTTTTTTTTCGTCATAAAACCATTCAAATGGTAATAATCTGTAAAGATATTTTTTTCGAAAAACTAGCGTTCAAGCGTTTGCAAGCGGTCTTGGCGTGACTTACTCCGTTTTTCAACATTGAGGTATTATGTACTAACCTAGAGAAGACACCTCAAGATACACACATTTACACCCAAGTTAGATGCGCGCACTTCACTTCATTATGGGTTTTTTTCAAGTCACATTTTAACCGTCGTCGTGGGTCGTCGTCGTTTTTCAAAGTTTTTAATTTGGTTTTGTTTTAACAGACAGGCTTTTTAAAACTTTTTAAAGAGCAAAGGTACACATTACACAAAATAAGAATACTAGTCGTAATCAAGACTGTCTATCCAAAGTACGTTAGTAAAGAAAAGTTATAAGACACTCGATTCCAAGTTAGTAACTTTAACTTACACCCAAAGTTTTCCTGTCTCTGCCTTCAAGTCAAAATTTACAAAATCCTGTCTTACTCGTAGTGGATATTATAAAACGTTTAATAAACGTACCTATATTCCTTCGTAGCGTTAACCCTCATCCAAAACTACTCTCTACCCTCCCTCGCCCGTTTTTACAAATTCTGTTCTGTTTAAACCTATATTAAAAATTTTGCTTTCTAGACTCAAGATAGTTTTCGTTTCGCGTCAATAGTCAGTCTGTATACACAAATTTTCAAATACTCATATGTACTTTTAAAATCGTAACAACTATTCAATGGATTGTCCCATTTTTAAAAATTTAACTGCCGCACTCAGAGACATTCATTAAATTAGTCATAACTAGTAATTAACTAATTAACATTAAATCTGTTAATGAGCGGTGGCTCTCAGTCATGATTTAATGGGTCATTACTTAATGACAAATTTAAACATTCGTAGAGTGGAGCACTATGGCGCGCGCATTGTGTATTGATTAAATATGAATGTAGCCACATTAAAAATAAGACTTCCAAATATTAAATGTTTATAGGTCGAAAACTATTAATACTTGTAATAATATTATAAATAAGTTATTTTCCGTAATTTTTACTAACTTTTTAGGCCAAATCACCCATTTTGAAGGCCACCAAAAAAATAAAGCGATTATGATTTTGTAATGGCATCATGGTTGCCTACTGTCAGTCACATCATTTTAATTTTTTTTTTCATTTTATTCTCACACAATCGGTTTGAGAAAAATTTTTTTTCCTATTAATCATAATTCTACTACTCTGTCAAGAAAGTACCTGGAAAATATCAATAATACACAAAATGTTTGTTATTCTTCCAAATTTATTTTATCACCTTCAGAATATGCTCCTTTAGAAACGATACACTTACGCCAACGAATAATCCAATCATCAAAACATTTTTTTAATGCTGTTTCCGGAATTGAGTTCAGTTCTCGCTGCGAATTCTCCTTTATGTCTTCTACCGATTGAAAATGGGTGCCACAAAGTGGTAATTTGAGTTTAGGAAAAAGAAAGAAGTCGGCTGGAGCCATATCTGGTGAATATGGTGGTTGCTCGATGGTATTTGTTGAGTGTTTGGTCAAAAATTCGTTCACAATAATGGCTTTGTGCGAAGGCGCATTATCGTGGTCCAAAATCCAAGAATTTTGTTACCACAAATCTGGTCTTTTTCGTCGAATTTGCTCTCTTAAATGCCGCATAACGCTCAAACAATATTCTTCATTTACCGTTTGACCTTCCGGCAAGAATTCAGAGTGCACAACACCGCGATAGTCAAAGAAAACAGTCAACATGACTTTGACTTTTGATCAACTTTGGCGTGGTTTTTTTGGTTTCGGGTCAGTTGGAAGGCGCCACTCCGAAGCTTGTTGACTAGTTTGCATGTCAAAATCGTAAACCCACGTCTACCAGTAACAATGCGTTTCATGAATGTTGGATGGATCGGAATTGACTCGTTCTAGCATGTCCTCAGCGACTCTCATGCGATGGAGTTTTTGGAGAAAATTCAGGTCTTTTGGGACTAGCCGAGCGGTAACATGTTTCATACCCAAATGATTAGTTAAAATGGTACAGATCAACTCGTGAGATACGTAAATAACAGATGCAATTTAAACTCCGCGGCAAAATGGAAAACAGTTGTGCCAATCTAACAACAACAAAAAAAAACAAAAATTTGAATATGGATAATGGAACCATAAACAAATAATCCATTCCCGATACTTTTTTGACTGAATGTATAATTTAATGGTACATAAAAAAAATTATCAACAATTTCTTTGTTTGTTAACTTAACAATATGTTGCAAACAAATTCTCAACTTTTTTATACTTTTATAAAGTAGAGAATTTTTTTTTCGGAAAATCAAAAAGTAAAGGAATTTTTTTTAAAAGCATTGAAACAGTACATTTGTTTATAAAAAAAATTTATTTTTTCGTCAATAAATGTCTTATTGAGGACAAACCGATTATGTGAGAATAAAATGAAAAAAAAAAATTTTTTTCGATAATATTATTTGGATTTTTAATTTTTTGTTCAACTTATAAAGTTATTATAAACAAAGTATTCAAATTTGTTAAACTTTTATGGCGTGATCTCGTTAAGTATGTATATAAGAAGGGCTCCACGAAGGGAAAAAAAATTACAATTATTTAAACCTTTTTTTAAATTACCAATGAAAATGGGAGTTCGAGAAAATTGTGTTAATTAACAATCTTATATAATATTATATGTTACTCAGACTAAACATAGCTTTCTATTGGTCAAATTTTTTAAGATCAGTCCAGTAGTTTCCTAGCCTATTAACAACAATCAAACAAACAAAAAAGCAAATCTTTTCTCTTCATAATATTAGTTTAGATGCACCAATCAAACCAGAACTTATCTCTGAATGGAAACCGCATTCGATTTGAATACACAAATTCGTACTGCGGGGCCCCCGGTCAGTTATCATCGTAATAACTATCTAACAACAGACACCAATCAAATCCAAACTCATCACTGAAAACTGCATCAAAATCGGACTAACTTTTAAAAGTACTAACTTTTAATTACATGTGCTCAGCACACAAATATTTGTCCTGGGTGGGAATCGAACCCACGACATAAATAAAAATGAAGTAAATATAAAGGTTGATAAATATACTAAAATATAACATAACACGTTAACACGTTTTTTTTGAGAAGGAACCATTATTCTTTAATTGAAACAATCACATGTAAATTTTGCTAAAGCTATAAATTTCAGTTATGTCGGATGCACAAAAAATATTACACCATATTTAAAAAGTGCACTGTTATTGAGGCACCCTATGACTAATATTTCAAATGAAGTTTTTTAAAATACATATGTAAAAAAGGAAAATTTTTTATTAAATAGAATCCGAGTAATTTTTCCTTCAAGCTACATTACGTAAAATTGAAAAAAGATTGACATTAAAATATGATTTTTTATATCTTAGGAGTCCATAAAACCAAGAGTTTAATGTTGACTTTATATAGCTTTCACGACCTCTATTTTATGTATTTACTAGCTGACCCCGCAAACGTTGTTTTGCGATATAAGTTATCGAGAGTTAAAAATAGACTATTTAAAAATAGGGGTTGGTGATAGAAGGGTGAAAATTTAGGGTTGCATTTTTAATGCCACATTATTAAAAAATAAAAAAAATTGTCCAAATAATAAAATAAAAATGTTAGGTGCGGACAACCCTTATCACTTAGGGGTATGAAAAATAGACGGTAGCCAATTCTCAGACCTACTGAATATGCATATAAAATTTCATAAAAATCGGTCAAGCCGTTTTGGAGGAGTATGTTAACTAAAACTGTGACATGAGAATTTTATATATAAGAAGAAAATTAACTCAAATTTAGCTGCCACTAAAATAACTAGGATTAAAACCTACAATCGCAATCAGAATGCTTTTTCCTAGACATATTAATATTCAAACAAATTTAATATTACTTTAAATTGATTAATAATGGTTAATCAAGACGCTTCATATCTCAATTACCTATGTAAAATTGAGATGTAGTTTAGAATTAGAAGTTATGAGGAAACAGATGAACATAAATACAGTCCGTTTTTGTCCATTTTGATAAAAAATCTTGGCAATACTTTTTATTGAAAGAAAAAGCTTTTGCTTTAAAAAATATAAAAAATAGTCACTAGAATTAAATGTTTGTAGTTTTGTGTCTGCGTTATGTTTAATCACAAATTAAAATAAAAAGACACGCCAAGATTGTTTACCAAATAGTCGTGCAAACAATGGACTATACATATATACCTATACAGGTGAATATTTCAAGTATGCATGGATGGGGAAAACTATGAGGCGATATAATAGCGAAAAAAACTGAAAGGTGTATCGGGCCCAATTCTGATGAAAACTAAAACTGAAGACGTCGAATCTAGATGGATTGGAAACAATAGCCATAATTGTGAACGTTTAGTAATCAGATAAGATACGAGAATGTATGGAAAAAAAACGTATTTTGTTAATAATATCTCCATCGTTCAGTTTCCCGTATGTCAATTCGTTGAAAATTTCGTTCCTTATTAGTGACACTATCGAATGGTGTTATAATACAGGCTGTTATTTTTTTCTTCAAAATCAATGGGTTTGATATCTGCTGGCTAATTTTCAAAAATCCAATGACGCAGTTTTAGTTTTCATCAAATCGCGCAACAGACTTCTATCAGTATTTTTCGCTATTTCTTATAGTTTTTCCGACCCATGCACACTTGAAAAATTTATCTGTAAACATACCGGTCAAACACAATGACATAACCCTCCTTTTTGCTTCGACGTAGTCTGGTAATAATGTTCAAATAGTATTGAAAAACAAAATAGTATTTCTTTATGCTTTTGATGATGTCTTATGTATGTTTTAGTTCTTAGTGTCCGTTTTCACTGGTATGCACTGGTAATCACAGTTGTGTCCTACTTTTGGTAGCTGCTAAAATTATAAACATGTAAAATTTATCAAGGAATACTTGGGACAGAGGTAGTTTTAGCTATTCAAAATGATCTTAAAACTAAAATATAAAAGCCGACGATTGGTCGTCTGAAAAGCGTGTTGTACAATATGTCACTATCACACTTAATTCTCGATTAATTCTATTGGAATCGCACATAACTAAAAAAAACCGTTGTAGATACTGATTCTTAATTTACTACTGAGATCTAAATCATGTATTATGTTATCGAATATGGCATACTGACGAATAAACATTCACTCGGTATCCTTGAAAACAATCCTCGATTAATACTGCACAGTTAAGGTAACAAAAAATATTTACATCGGCCATTATTTAATCATATTACGCCATGACGGTTAAAAATTCGCCGGTAAGTTATAATCAACATCATACAGCAGCGTATCTGACGAGAATCGGCATTTCTTGATTGTTTTTTACGCACATTACCGCGGCGCGTGTAAGCGAGAGCCTCCTCTAATAAAACGGTTATTAAACGTAACCGCATTTGATTATTCAATGCCGATGCAGCAATCTACATTTTGGGTCACTACTGAGGGGTGGTACCGCGATGAGCCTGTGTGCTGTGATATAGGATTCTGCAGAAGTCACCTTGCTGTGGCACAGAGTGACGTGGAACATCGTCATGTGAGACTGAGTGTTGTGAATGTCGTCCTCTCACACAGTGGCGCGAAACATTGTGCTTTGGTGCGGCTGCGGACTGACGTGCGACATCTTACTGTGAAGCAGAGTGACGTGGGAGTATGTTCTGTAAGAGTGAAGGGCCTTAGACATTATGTCGCATCATCGAGAGGTTGTATATTGTCTTCTGTTACCTCGCACGGTTGGAAAAGTTCTAAGTGCAAAACATCTGTAAACATCGCGGTGTGGGGCAGCATACCGGTAGCCTGATTCATCGTACGTTCCTATGTATGGTACGTGTATGAGATGACCACTGGGACGCACGCATTGTGGTAGGTTTTGATGATAAAAATTGTGACCTTGGATATGGAGGCGTTATACGTGGTGATGGACGATGCACCTTTCGATAGGATCCTGATAGAACCTGCTTCTTATTACAACGTGCAGATGGACACAGTAGCCAGGGATATGGCTAGAGCGGGGTTCGTCTATTAATTCATCTTGTATGTCAGTCCCGCTTGAATGAAAATGCAGATGGACACAGAATCGTTGGGCAGCGCCCTGATCGGCACTTCCGCCTATATAAATGTGCCGATGGATACAGATTGGAGTGTACTGTTCGATGATCGCGCCAGGAATCGGCTGAATTCTTTCATTACAGATTCTATCGGGTTGGGGGATAATGTCCAGATCGCAGACGTTCAGAACAAAATCGGAGTGCGGATTATGTGAGGTGCCAGACAACGACAGTGATGGAAAGTTTTCGGGAGAAGTCTGTGTTCCTTGCCTACTGGAACGCCCCCCTTGATCCCCTAAATTTATTATAGATGGAGATCCTTCAGAATCACGGCTTATTGAAGAAAACCCGTTAGTAAATTCAAAAGATTGTGAACGCAAATCGAGGTAGGGAGACGGATTCAATAGTGATGGAGCTCGATAACCGGAATCTAGAGGTTCGACAGGGGAAGATGTGAGTACTTCTTCACGGTCAAGAGAACGTACCTCCTCCGAATTTGCACTACTTGGCAGATCAATCACTGAGTTATCAGGGGATGACCTACGTGGCAGTGTCGTCACCGGAGTGGCTTTATTATAAGATAGATGAATCCGTGAGTTATCAGAGGGAGGCCTAACTGGCGGTACGTCCGCCGTTTGTGCAGACCCAGCTGATTGTGCCTCCACCAAGGGTGCTATTCTACAAATCAAATCCATTAATGGGTTAGCAGAAGGAGGCTCAGCTTGTTGTGCCTTTACCGCATGAGCAGGTGGCTTGGCCTCCACCGAAGGTGCTCGACTACGCGTCAGATCAATCACAGGGTCATCAGAGGGCGGCCCGACTGGTGGTGCCTCTATAGAAGGTGCAGGCTCGGCTGGTGGTGGTGACGACGAGAAGGTCGCCTTAAGCCTTGAAGTCCTTATTGGCCAAGAATCTGACGAGGAAGTGCCGTCTAAATCAATAACATAATGAGGGTGCCGGCAACCAGTGAACTTGCACGTGTGGCGTCAGACACAGAAGCTTTGATATAGTGTGATCTATTTGACGACGAGGATGTTGCCTGATGCCTTGTATTCCTTAATGGCGTATAAACTGCCGATAAAGTTTCAACCAAAGGGTTTACATAATTACAGAGCCAGGATGGCGAACGTACCCTTATTGGAGCCAGTCCTGATGATAGGGCCGCGGACAGTGAGTTCACACCAACGAAATTAGCGTCCGGCGCAGAAGACGTGATATGGCGGATTCCGCCTAACGATGAGGTCGCTTGAGGCCTCGAGTTCCTTAGTGGCAAGGAATTTGACGAGGAAGTGTCGTCCAAATCATAAATATGACGAGGGCGCCAAAATGGTTCGACCACATTCGTTGTCCGATCCTGTCCAGATGACGGACCCGCAACCGGTGAGTTCCCATGTTCGGCATTGGCGGCCGGTATAAAACACGCGGTATGTAGCAATCCGCATGACGATGAGGAGGTCGCCTGAGGCCCTGAAAAATTATTAGAGGCGACGGCGGGGACCTCATTGCCTGTCGCCCCATTGGCCGCGTTCTATTGCATTGAATTAAAGTTAACCCCTAAAATGTTCAGAGGTGAGCTGTGGGCAACTCCTTGAATTGGAAAGTCTATAGGTCTCGAATCGATAAAACTCACTGGGGCGGAGTGAGGAGGACAAATTAACGCTAATTGCTGTTCTTGCTGAGCATTATCTTCTTTGTGTTCTGGAGGTGGCGTAGTATGTTCACGTTTAATACGACTTTTAATACTTGGTCGGTTGTTTGGATAGCCTTTTTTCTTATATTCAAGCCAAAGAGTTCGGTTATTAACTCCGAACAGACGAGCTGCTTTACAGAATCCAATACCCCCATACCGAACTGCTTCAAGTGCTCTCTGGAAGTTTTCCTCAGACTGAGGGTTCGTAGTGCGTCTACGTTTAGTTGTTGGTGGCACAGTCTCTTGGACAGTTTGTTGTTCTGCTACGCAACTCGGTCCAGGCGAGGGACCCGTCACGCCCAACCCTTGCCCATACTCGTTAATCTCAGAGTCCATATTGTGCGGATTAATAACATTATACATTCCAGGATCAGGTTGAAGTCCACTGCTGCCTCCGATGCATGCATTCGAATACCGGGGGTATGTATGCTCCATCATACTCCACTGCCCTCCTGGGAAGAGAGATAAATGAATTTGTAACACAGTTCTGTAATAAATAAAAGCTATAGCTAAATCTAGTTTTCATTGATCTCCCTTCCCTGGAAAATAAAACGTATAGCCCGGGGCCCGTAAATTAAGATAAATTACAATTTAGTTTTTTGTATTATAACAACATATTAAACATAAGTACAGATTATCCCAAAAAAAAAAAACTTTCGACAGACGAGTATTAGATCGTGGTCATGAAATGATATGAAAAACTAAATTATGAAATTTAACAGAATGAGTTCAGATCATACAAAAATACACTAACGGGCTTACGAAAATATCTCCAAGGACAAGGAGATCATAAATAACTTTTTAAAGTATAAATACCAGTTGTAATTAAAACCAGTACCAGATTTATTTTTAAACTACTTTGAACAAGAGGTGATGGATTAATGCAAGCAAATGCAATAAGTAAAAAACAACAAAAAGCATTATAAACAGACTAATGAGCGTACCTTGTGGTAAAACCATTGAATTGCCATCCATTGCAAGGGGTTCCACGTTTAGGTTGTGAGGTTCTCCTGTCTGAAAAACCAAATCATAATTTATAAATATGTAGAATTGTAGATACGTTATAAATAATGATTACATTACAGGCATCTCTAACATGTATGTCGGAGAAGGATGCAAGCCAAGTTGATTGCTGGCCATACAATTCGAGAATGTTTAGAACCTTATTTTGAACTTGTTTTTTTTAAAAAAAAGAGTAATCTGTCAAATCTTGTTTGAAATGTCACTAGATTTTCTACATCTTGTCGCATTGTGATAATAGGCATGACGACTAATTTTCAAAAACTCTTCTATGATATTCAGAAGTTTCTATTTTGTCTAAAATTTATCATATTTTTGTAGAAAATTAAGGTTTTCAATAAAAGTACATTTAAATTTTAAGTTTCAAATTCATTCCAAAACGCTCGCCCGTGTCATGGCGTCTGTCATTACGTCACGGCTCAGTATCATATTCAAAGATCGCGTAACATACTGAAAAGTAGAGGCTGAAAGTAGAGGATAACCCAGAGCGTGGGCGGTACACGTTCTAGTTCGCCATGTATTGTGTGGAGTTGTTGGAGATTCGAGGGATTATGGGGTCGTGGTGGACCAGTTGCGAATTAAGGTTCTGGTGGAGTAAGAACGGTGTCACGAACTCGCTACTCTTTCTCAAGAGTTTGAGGCCATCCATGTAGATGTTAAACTAACTTGTACGTGTACGTGTGTGAATATTGTGATACCTTGAATAAATAGTGGTGTAAATCTTAAGTACTTTGTTTGTGCTTGAATTATACCCAAATGACGCCCACTGAACACGTAACCACTAATGATGATGGCGAGTAGAATGGTCTTTCTACGACATGTATAATATGTTAAAACAAAATGTAACAAAAGAAAGTAAGTATACTTTTTTTGTAAAAATATATAAACATTAATTTTCCATAATCACTCGTATGTATCCCATATTTTTATATGGATATGTTAAACTTAATATTGTGTGTTATAACAAATGAAGCAAATCGTAAAAACTGTACAGTTTTTATGTACATTTTTCAACGTGTATGGTCTGTAAGGACGTACGACTTATCTGTACAGTTCGACTGCAGTTGTATCATACAGATGAAACTGAACGTGTGTAGTTAGGCTTAACGTGATTTGAAGCGTGCCAGTTTCCAGTCACTGACCTTAGAAATGTACCGGGTGTACCTTTAACGCACAGGAATCGATTTAATATTCAATTATCGGGTACTCGGTTTATTAAAATCTATTGATAATTTTTTCTTCATTTTTAACTTTTTCGTGGATATAGTGAACCAATAACCTTTATTGTTTATTTGTTTCTAAAAACACCCAGAAATAATAATTAAATATATTCATTCAGATTTATAGAGCTCTACCAAGACAAAAATTGCATGTGGAACTCGAAAAATATTAACAACAGAAATAAAAACATACATTATTTAAAACTAGCTGATCCCGCAAACTTTGAGTTATCGAGCGGGATGAAAAATTATTAAAATTGCTAAAATGACTATTGAAAATAGGGGTTGGTGACAGGAGGGTGAAAATTTAGGGTTGTACGTATTTTTAATGCCACATTATTAAAAAATAAAAAAATTGTCCAGAAAATAAGATTAAAATGTTAGGGGTGGACAACCCTTCACTTAGGGGTATGAAAAATAGTTAGTAGCCGATTCTCAGACCTTCTGAATATGCATATTAATATTGAAAATATCGGTCAAGCCGTTTCGGAGGAGTATAGTAACTAACTAAAAAGATAAATAAACCGTGGCAGCAGCCTAAAATTCATTTCAAGCGCCTCAATATTCATTTCAATAAATTCATCCGCACATTGGCCAGAGCTGAAGCAAACTGAACGACCGACCCACGTGTGGACGGTGTCACAATCTCGTGGCTCACAACGGGGACATAATGATAGCATTGTGTGGAGGGGCCATAAGGATAGAAGGTATTCGCCCATATAATATGTCATCAAACATTACAAGTCAGAATAGATGAAATCTGTCATCAAACATTACAAGTCAGAATAGATGAAATCTCCGAAAAAAATATTTATTAAAAAATTAAAAGCGGCCAAAAATATGGATAAATTTTTAGTATTTAGTGTTACAAACTCATTCCAAAAGGTTTTATAAAAATTGGTTCAGAAATATCTGAGTTTTAAACCTAACGGCACTCCACTAAAAATTATGTAAAGGACCCGATTTTGATGAAAATTGCGTTATTGGAATTTTGAAAAACGAATATTCTTGGCTAAGAATCAAACCCGTTTATTTTGAATATCACGGGACAAACTTATGTGACATGGAATTTGATTAGTACCTGCTGTGCACTCTCCACTCTTTCATCGTATTCGCGGAGGCGGCGCTGTTGCGGCACGCTGCTGAGAGTGATTGAGTCACCACGGACGACATCCAGCGATGGGCCACTCTCGTCGTTCCTGTTCTCTTCGCCGACTATATTCAGTGATGTGGAGCCAGTTGAGCTCTTCCTGCGTCTACGTCAATTAATTTGTATTATTATCCTACATTTGTATATAAATTAAAGAAAGATATTTGACTTTTATTTCCACAGGCAATTTCAAAAACTACAATGTGATAATAATTAGTTTGATGATTACTCAAGAACAATTTAAATAAGGAAATTTGTATATTTTAAGCGAATTTAATTTTTAACGATAATGTGAACCGCCTCCAAGTTAAAAAAAAAAAACAATTTTACAGACTTCAATATTATGTTAGTAGTCGCCCGGTAGTCGATATTCGATTATAATTTACTAAAACTTTCCATTTCTTTGTCAGTAACCCCTTAATGACCCACTACATGGTCGGGTCTCCTCTCACGATGAGGGATGTAGGCCTTAGTTCTCCACGCTGGCCTAATGCGGTTTGGTGGACATGCGGGTTTCTTTGTACTTTTACGATAATATTAAAACGAAATATTTACAGTTTGCATAATAGTAGAAAAAATGAAAAAGCATCAAAAAAGAAAAAACTTGACGTTTCTAAATGCATGACATTGCCATATGAAGTATTCAATCTGAAATTTTGTTTGACAGGTAGAACAGTTTATATGGGAAAATGAAATTGTTGTTTTTATTATTTTCTTTACATTATTTTCAGATATTCTCTCCGTAAGAACCATCCTCGTACTTCAAGGAATATTCTAAAAAAATAATTAGCGAAATCGGTTCAGCTGCTCTCGAGATTTGCGCTTAGCAACACATTCAGCGATTCATTTTTATATTAAATTTATAGGTGATGATTTTTATCTAGATCTATTTGTTTGTGTCCGTCAAATGGAATCCTGATATTGAAAAAATATTTATTTACATTAACACCTTGCACAATTCCACATAGCATATAATATTTTAACTTGAATGTTAAAATGTTGATGAATGATGATGTTATTAACTAAGTATTGTTATTTTGTTAACCTCTTTTGCCTGTTTCGAGGTGACTCAGATGGGGAAGCCGAGTGCCTTTGGGACTCTACTGACTCGCCGGGGGACTGAAAATCAGGCGCAGTGCTGCCCTGAGCGCGGGTAAGGGATGTAGAGTCTGGCATCTCCGTGAGACCTTTGATCTTTAGCAATTTAGCTGTGTCCAAAACCTGAAATCCAATAAGTTATAAGTACACATTTACAAATTATTAAGATAGAAAAATATAAGGTACAACAAAGTCTGATGATGTTGTGGTATCAAATTCGTAAAAGAGCAATTGTTGAAATTGCTTGCTCGTGACATTGTTTCGTCATTCATAAGGAAAAGAGAAGGTACATCCAATATACAAGGTGAATTTTTCAAGTGTGCGTGAATGGGGAAATTTATATTATACTTGCCAACCCCGCAATTGTTGTTTTGCGATATAAGTTATGGTTTGTAAAGAAAAACGAGTATTTTGTTAAAAATGGGCGCTTTCCTCAAGTTTTCCGCATATCATTACTTCCCAGAATTCGTTCCTTATTAGTAACTATCGAATAGTGAAATAATACAGGCTGCGACCTTTTTTAAATCAACGGGTTCGTTAACTGACTAGATTAGCATATTAATTTGAACAATCCAATGATGCAGTTTTAGTTTATTTTCAAAATCTAATATAAATAATATAAAATATAATATAATATAAAAATATTTTCAAAATAAAATAAATATAGTAGATAGAAAATGTAATAAAATAAGAAATAAAATTACCATGATACAGATATATCGTAAAGAATATAATTATTATTATGTTATCATAAATAACTTACAAGATAAGTAAGAATATATTATGAATTTGAAAATTTGTATAGTATATAAAAAAGTAAATAAGAAATGGAAACGTATATGTAATGTAAATAAGGAAATAAATAAAAAACCATGTCACGAATTAATTTACCCGTGTACTAGATATAAGATGAAATAAAGAAAGAAATAAATTAAGTAGATAGATTAGAAAGATTAGCCTATCCCGGACTAGATGTTTGAAAGAGATGAATGAAAGAAAGACATAGTATGAAGAATGAAAGTGCGAGAAGAATAAATGCGAGAAATGGAATGAATGTAGGAAAATCCATAGTTAACACGAACGATGGATGATGTTCGTCGGTAGCTAGTTTAAGAAAAAAAATCAACGGGTTCGATACCTGCCTAGCATATTAATTTTTTGAAAAATCCAACGATGCAGTTTTAGTTCATTTTTAAAATCGGACCAAGGCTCCTTTTAAATGTTTTTCGTATTTATGTTGTTTCGCTAGCACAATTGAAAAATTCACCCGTATAGGCGTATCTACGCCTAATATATTACGGGGATACTACGGAACGGAGCGTGACCGCACAGACGCGGGCCGGCGCGAGAAAGCATTCTCAACAATAATGTAAGCGGGCGTTAGGTTCACTTTTGGCTCGATCTAGTTTGTCTAGGTCAAACGTCTGTTAATGCTGGGTCGTGAAAATGTTCGTAAAAGTGAATAAATTTCTGTGCGGACTTTTAAACGTAGCAAGCGGTCAAATTCAAAGGCAACGACAAAAGTGCTTAGTATTAATATAAACATTAAATGTAGCTGGGTCTTAGTCGAAACTCGAAACTACAAACATATAGAATACCTGTGGCAATTGTTCCTCAGTGACGTTCACTTCACCGTAGTACATGAAGTCTACCATAGTACGCAAATCGGCGAAGGTGACATCCTTAAGAATCACAATCGGATGTCTCGACGGATTGTCGACAAATAAGGCCTGAAGACACAACAAAAATTACAATCAATTAAATATCTATCTATACAATATCTACATCTACAGAATCTACACTATATTAATATTATAAAGAGGAAAAATTTTGTATTTTTGTGGTATTTATGTAATGAATAAACTCAAAAACTACTGTGCCGATTTCAAAAATTCTTTCACCAGTGGAAAGCTACATTCAGCCTGAGTAACATAGCTATATGTATTGCTAGAAAATATTAGGGATCCTTACTACAACTTAACGTAACCCAAGGTGTAAAAAAGTGCCCTAAAACGTCTTTCGTAGCATGCGCTGCGGAAACTATTGATGATAGAACAAAAGTATGCTGCGCAATATTAAAGAACATATCAAAATCTACAAAAAAACTTCGCGATACCATATGTCAAGCTATTATCGGTATGCGACAATAACCACTTTTTACAGTTTAAAAGTTAATAGAAATACCGACCAAAATTAGACCATGTTATTCATACTTCCGTTTAAATCCTAATCCAAATAAATCAATTATTGTTTTCAAGACTGTTTTAATTCATATAGATTTTGGAATATAGGTTGGCATTCTAAATGTCTAATATTTGGTACACACTCTTATAAACTACAAGCCCATGGACAAATTTACCTGTGAAATGAACCAACCTGAATAACGCTTAGAAGGCTGTAACTATATCAGAAAATAACTCTGAGCACTATGCAGTCATTTTTGAGCGGTACACCTGGTACCATGATGTCAGAGATAAGGGATGCGACCTTTGGATTTCGACCCCGGCCTTGGAAATATGTACGGCGCTCAGGGATAAAGTATCTGTATATGTATACAAAAGGTAACATAACAGCCTTCTAAGTGTTATTCACGTTGGTTCATTTTATAGGTAAATTTTGTTTATGGGCTTTTGATGAAATGACTGTCGGACTGAAACAAAAGTGTTGTGTTACGGAATTGATTGAAATGGTACAAAATGCGTCCTAAATCGAGTGTAATTTGGTCATTTTTTGATGAAATGACTGTCGGTTCCGCAAAATGTAAATGTGGTAAAAGGCTTTTCACGGAAGGGAGGTGGCACTACATCGCTAAAACCTCATCTTAAATCACAACACAGTGATAAGTATGAAGAACTTAGTATCCGTAACCGAAATTATCCGAAAGTTACGGATAATCCGAAATAATTTCATATCCTTATCCGAAATTTGGATGGAGTAGAGTTATAGGGGGTTGAAAATGGCTTGAATTGCTTCGAGAAAAGTATGGTACGGCCGCGCTTTTTTGCTCATCTTGGCGGGGCACTGCCGTTCCCCCAGAAATGTATATTAGGTGACTGTCAAGACACTTGTCATATTGATACTATAGGGGATACTATAGGATACTATAGGGGCACTCAATATTAGATTCTCGTTCCAAAAATGTATAGAAACGCCCCTAAACACAATAACGAGCGACCAACCAACTTTCTATTTAGTTTTGTTTAACGATGCGCGTGCATCGATCGCATTTTTTGCAAGTCGCACAAGTGTTTTCGTGTGAACAAAAAGATTTTTAAAAGTTTAGTTTTAGATTAAGAAATACTAATACTATTAGGTTGGTGCTAATAAGAGCGTGCTTTGTGCAATCTGTTTGTATCGTCAAGCTTCTTTTGGTAGCAGATTACCATAATATTTAGTGACAACCAAAGTTTACGGCAGTTGGATGTAAGTACCTTGAACATTTATGTAAATAATGAAAGTAATAACTGTATATGGGTTGATTCACCATGCCTCTATGTCTAAGCATCAAGTAGGTACAGCCCGCGCCAAACTTTGTGACCGCCCCGAACTTAGACTCATTGCATTGCGCAGAACACAAAATCAGATATTAGCGGGACGCACAAGAGCTTGGGGGCAGGGCCACATCCCGCGCGCCCGCAGCGCTCACCCGCGACGCGCGCTGTCACCCACGCCTTAGTGTGAGTGCTTCGATCGTTTCGTTAAATTGTTGTTATAGTTTTTAGTTATTGTTACTTATTGTTAATCTCTACCGGACGTTGTAATGTTTTACGACGCCAGGCTCGTAAAATGGTCTACGATGTTTATAAATTTATGAAGAAAGAAGCTGAAGAAGGCCTTAAATACGATTTGAAGGCAGTACATAAACGGAATATAATTTTATGGAAGGTGTGGCGGACTGTGGCCCCATTGTGAATATAGTTTTTATTTATATTAATGTTTTTTATTTACATTTATACTATTATTACCTAACCTACATGTTTTACAAATAACACATACATTAAATATTAAATGAAGTAAAATAACCTATGAAATAAACACGAACTTTATAATCACCAAATAAAAATAAATTGACATAATATAATAAGTATTAAAAATGTTAGAAAATTGTTTGGTTGATTGCGTATTGTCCACTCGACTGTACCATGCGCAAGTTCGGACTCGCGACTATATTCAAGGCGGTCACAAAGTTTGGCGCGGGCTGTAACTCGCGAGTGCGACCATACTGTCGGAGTCCTATCGGATTAATTAAATCATCGTTTACTTAGTACTTAATGGATTTTTTTGAATGGGTATTTTTGACGTCACACAAGACCAATTACTTTCTTGTGCCAGAGTATGTCAAGTGTCTTTCCAGTCAACCTGTATAGTATATAGAAATTGTACCTAATAATGAATAAAAACTTTTGACTTTGACATTGGATAAAATATCCTTCAAATTCGTATTCACGTCATAGAAATCCTACCATGACGCAAAAGAGTTGCATTATTTCCTTATTTCTTATTGGAAATCATTGTTTTTATAATTGAAAAATATCGTATATGTGCAACGAAAAGGACTGTCGCACAAATGTGACCAACAAAGACGGGAAGGCCTTAGTCTTGAAATACGCGTAACATAATTTATGGATGACCCCTTATGATTCTAAAAAAAATTATAAAAAGGTGTGTACCTGAAAGTAGGTACTGCATGCAGACAGTACGACTTTGTGAGCTTGTAAGTGCTTTCCCTCAGCTGCAAGGGTGACATCCACCAGTGTCTGAGTATTCAGCAGTGAGGTGAACATGGATATGAAATTTGGTTGATGGTTATTCCATCGCAGACTATATTGCTGCGTCATCCTGGCAACCTAATAAAGGAAACAGTCTTTTAATGGCAAGTTTATCTAATCGACTTCTGAAAATCACTAAAGCTGAACTAATGCAATTTTATGCTTATAGATCCAGCTATAATTCATCATATTATTTATTGTTATATATTATGTTATGGACCAATGATAAATCGAGCATTATGCATGTTGCCCGGGCAATATGAAAAATGCCCAATATGAGAGGGCATGATCCACCGCGCAATTTGATAATATGTTATTATTCAAATAATCAAATTGACTGGGCATTATACATAATGCACATCACCTTTTGGGCACAGTAATAATACATATTTAATATCCTCACCATTGAAGGGATTTTTATCTTAAATTTAGACTTCTGTCACTGACCCTCGCTCCGCTTAGCTTCGCTCGGGGAAAAAAATTTAACGTAACCTAATCCATTGAAGGGATTTCTGTGTTAAATTTAGACTTCTGTCACAGACCCTCGCTCCGCTTCGTTTCGCTCGGGGAAAAAAAATTAACTTGAACCAACTATTTGAACCTAACCTAACCCATTGAAGGGATTCTTGTGTTAAATTTAGACTTCTGTCACTGATCCTCGCTGCGCAAATGAAGTGTCCTCCATGAAAGTAAACCCCAAAGTGTCACGCGTACTTTCCTTCGCGCATTTTCGTCCCCGCATCGCGTCCAACTTAGCTCTATTATCAAATTGCCCGTTTGTCACGTAGCAATATACCTAATAATGACCAGTCGATTTGATAAATAATGAAGTTTAGATAGTAATTTATCACTTGGCCCGATAGAGATAGTCATTATTTATTTCATTCATTATTCATTCATTAAAGCCGGCATTAATCACTTAGTCCATAACATATAGGTACATTCATATTGTGTTACGTAATGGCCAATTGTACAGGAAACTTTAAAAAAGAAAACATATTTAAGTTATTATTATGGTCATATATAACTCACCTTATTAGGGGTTGATGCGATTAAATTTTCTTGATCTCGTTAAGCTCGCCAATTAGGATTGCTACTGCAAAAAAAAAACATAATTATTTTTACTTTTGTAGATTATACAAGACGATTTTTCCAATATAAGACCATACCTATTTAGCTATTATCTGCCGACTATTCTCATCTGAAATTTTTATGCCATAATAATTGGAATTATTGACATGCACAAAATTAAAATAAAGGAATTAATGCTGCCTATATTGATAGATATTGCTACTTTCAAGGAGATTCTGATATGCCGAGAGCTTTGCTTGGTATTTCCCTATAGGGGAGCCCAAGAGTTTCGGGATTTACTAAAGCGCGGCAGATTAATACACAGGGGGATTATTATGACCCCATATAATATATTTTGTTCCGAGTGATACACTCTACTTTTCATCACCATCTATGAGAGAATGAAAGGAGCCTCATATTCTTTTCTAATATTATTATTTTATAAAACATAGAGTAACAACTAAATTGAAATTAAAAAGTATCTGATAATAAAACCCCTACTACTACGTGACAGCGTCAGAAATGACGGAATCCGTAAAAGAACTAAATATAACGCGCAAAGTTTGCAAAATTTAAATGGCTGTGTGACTGTGAACTGGCCACAACGTTCGCAGGACCGTTGATGCTTAAAATCAGTGTACCATTTAAAGCGTCGTAGTCTAAATAGGACTTAAAATGTTCTTTAACTTGAAAGGTACGAACGAATCTACCAAATGACACTTTTTAAATTATTTATAGACCTATAGATAGTGGGTCATTAATGGGTTACTGACATGAATAATAGGGTCTAATTTTGGTCGGTATTTCTATTTACTTTTAAACTGTAAAAAGTGGTTATTGTGACATAACGATACTAATAGTTGGACATATGGTATCGCGAAGTTTTTTGTAGATCTTATTATGTTCTTTAATATTGTAGAACATACTTTTGTTCTATCATCAAAAGTTACCGCAGCGCATGCGACGAATGACGTTTTAGGGCAATTTTTTACAACTTTGGTTACGTTACTTAAGTTTTAGTAAGGATCCCTACACACTCACACACACACATACACAGATACAAATGTTTCCTCTTTATAATATTAGCGTAGATGAAATTGTTTGGTGATTGGTTGCTGACTATCATTATTTGAAGCAATGATAATTGCTTGAGAAAGTACCTAACATATCTATTAACATCAGAAAGCAAAAATGGCAATGGGCAAACCTGACAAGTGCTTGTGACAAAGTTTATTGGAATAATGGAGAGCGCAATAAGACGCAGTGCTAAACGCCCGCCGCTGGTAGCCGCTAAATGTATAGAGCAGACAGCCTATAGCAGTGGTGGTCTGCGGGGTGATGACGAAATAACAACTTCAAAATCGCTGAGCTGCCTGTGGATCGCTAAATTGGTGATTGGTTGCTATCATTTTTGAAGCAATCATAACTATTAACATCAGCAAGCAAAAATGGCAATGGGCAAACCTGACAAGTTGTGACAAAATTTATTGGAATGGAGAGCGCAATAAGACGCAGTGCTGAACGCCCGCCGCTGGTAGCCGCTAAATGTGAAGAGATGACAGCCTATAGCAGTGGTGGTCTGCAGGGTGATGACAAACTTCAAAAAGTATTAGAGGCTTACAAAGATATTGATTTTCATAAAAGCCCCCATTATACATTATACAAGTATACCTACTCAACACGAAACAAAAAGAAATAAATAATAATTGCCATGCTCAGTTGATAACAATCGCAATGTTGTAAAGCAAAAGGCTGAGATGCAAGATACGTATTATAAAAACAAAAAAGTAGAGATTAAAAACTGAATGGAATCAACTTCAAATAAAAAAGTAAAAAAAATGATAACCCTACTGGAGCACAAAAACATGTTTTAATGGTAGATTTTTTTTCACTACATATAATAAAATATTACGATATCAAAATAATAATTTACATTTACTAAGATGAATTAACAGTTTGTCATATAAAATTTGAAATAATATCATGTCATACACAATAACATGAAATTTCATGTTTCATGGTAGAGTATCAAAATGTTTTAATGTTAATTATGGTCGATGGACCAATATACCTACCTAATAGAAACCTCATGTCGTAGCTTCTACAAAGAAAAGATTCAGTCAAAGCATTGAATGAAGAGGGAGGGGAAGAAGAAAAATAAAGCCTTGTGATTGGTCAGTTCAAAATAGCCAAATCCTATTCGATATGTTTCGAACTATTTGTCACATGTAAAATTAAAAAATAACTTTTTATATTTATCAGTGTTAACGCTAGCGACATCTAGAGTGAAAACGAGAGATGTCTACCAAGAAGATTTTATTATATTTATTTTTTCTTTATTTTTGTCATCGGAAGCAAACTTCATTTTTATCTGAATCAATTGTTATTATTCGTTGATTATTCGTTCATATTGTCAAAGAAAATAAACGTTTTATAAAATATTAAATATACGATTTCATTCCGAGTATCATCTGCATATCATTACAAGATTAGTCCTGAAAAGCCCTGATCGAAAGAAGTAAGAACCCAGAAGCACCATAGCTTCAACAATCAGGTGCAATGAGAGCAATACATATCTAATTTTATGGTTTGAGATATTATTCTTCATAAAATATATAAATACATAATTTGATTTTTAACCGACTTCAAAAAAGGAGGAGGTTCTCAATTCGTCTGTATGGTTTTCTTTTTATTTTTTTTTATATTTGTTATCGCCGCATTCCGTCATTTGTTAACCGATTTGAATTTTTTCTTTTTGGTTCGGAAGATGTTACTTTGAATTTGGTCCCATATTAAGTGGATGTTGAACTGATGAAGAGTTTCGGAGATACAGAGTGGAACTCTTCAACGGATAAGAGTTAAGGAACCGGGTTAGAAAATATTATTATTGGTCACATTACCTTTGCAGAACTATGTAGACATTGACCACCTTCGAGTCTGATGATGGAGTGGAACTCGTTTTTATTTTATATTTCTGACCGCCGTATTCCGTCATTTGGTAACCAATTTGATTTGTTTTTTTTTGGTTTGGGAGCTGTTACTTTGAATTTTGTCCCATATTAAGTAGGTGATGATCTGATGATGAATTTCGGAGATACAGAGTGGAACTCCTCAACGGATAAGAGTTATGGAACCGGGTAAAAAAAATATTATTACTGGTCACATTACCTTTGCAGAACTATGTAGACATTGACCACCTTCGAGTCTGATGATGGAGTGGAACTCGTTTTTATTTTATATTTCTGACCGCCGTATTCAGTCATTTGGTAACCAATTTGAATTGTTTTTTTTTTGGTTTGGGAGCTGTTACTTTGAATTTGGTCCCATATTAAGTAGGTGATGATCTGATGAAGAGTTTCGGAGATACGGAGTGGAACTCCTCAACGGATAAGAGTTAAGGAATCGGGTTAAAAAAATATTGTTGTTAGTCACATTACCTTTGCAGAACTATGTAGACATTGACCACCTTCGAGTCTGATGATGGAGTGGAACTCGTTTTTATTTTATATTTCTGACCGCCGTATTCCGTCATTTGGTAACCAATTTTAAGTGTTTTTTTTTGGTTTGGGAGCTGTTACTTTGAATTTGGTCCCATATTAAGTAGGTGATGATCTGATGAAGAGTGTCGAAGATACAGAGTGACACTCCTCAACGGATAAGCGTTAAGGAACCGGGTTGATAAATTATTATTGTTGGTCACATTACCTTTGCATAACTATATAAACATTGACCACCCTCGATGCTTATAATGTAGTGGAACTCGTTATAAGATAGTAATAATTAAATCGTGTTTAAAGCAAGGAAATTTAAATAAACTACAAATTCTACAAATTATATATTTAAACAATAATAATGGTGTCCGTATTTCTGGCATTGAACCTACCTAAACATATTTTGTTTATAATTATTATAAACTTTTATAGACTTATTACGAACATTTTTAACATTAAAATAAAATACCTACAGTTGGATTTAAAGAATTTGGATTTAAAGATTTATTATCTTTTCTTTATTCTATAAAAACATGGTACGCCCTCACTCATTGGTTACAAAAAAATTTTTAAATTGATCGGGTGGTGGGAAGGGGTTTCCAGCGTTAATTAAAAGTAGCAAAATAATAATTATTTTCATGTGGGCTCAGCTGTGTTGGCTTTTTTTCTGACGCGAGATTAGTTAGTATGTAATCCCCAAAAAAATAGCCAGACATAAATATTGGTGAAAAGGTACCGAAAAAAGTTGTTGAAATCGTTGAATTTCGTACAAAAATTCGCTGAGGGGTAGACAAAAGCGGACGTGGAGGGGATACCAGCCGGCGAACGCGTTGGCGTGCTCACGGCGCCGATTGTGTTCGGCTAACAGGGAGTAGCTGCTATCCTTCTCGCACCCGTTGATCGGAAAAACGTTTTCCGAACGAGCAGCTGTTTCAGCTGTGCGTCTACGCATTTTCAAAGATGTAAAGATGAAAGAATGCTATTGCTTATAAAGAACAATGCATTGGAGGCCTACAAAATTACAATCAAAATTTAGTAACGATTGCAATGTGACGCTTGTGACAGGTGTCCACTAAAACAAAAATAAAATAGTGGTTCCGTGTGGATACCTAGTGGGCTCAGTTAATACCTATAAAGTTAAACTTAATTGACTCCTTATACCATTTCAGAAAATAATAAATACAATAATACCAAATTAAAAAGTTGGTTACTTACTAGCAAACACTAACCGCTTTGTGTTTTGCTAGTCTTGTAATAAGAGATATACATAACCATAAAATTGAAAATTTAAAACACCCCCAACACAATAACAACAACTTTCATAGACATATTATTTTGTAATGTGCATGTGATGCGCTTTCATTTGAGACCCCACTTGATTATATTTGCAGACATTCTGTTATTCTTCCTTACTTTCACCCCCCACAACTTTTAAACGACTCAAACAAATTTCATTCTAAGAACACTCGACCGTAACACATACTTAAAAAAGTGAAATCGCTTCATCCGTTCGCCAGCTACGGTGCCACGACCGAATCACAGACAGACCGACAGACACGTCAAACTTCACCCATTCATTTGCATGGGGGGTTAAAAATAATGTTAATTTCTGAAAGGTTTCAGATGCCTTCATGGAAATTTAGCAATCATGATTATGTTCATTAATTTTTTATTGGATTGGTTTGACCATATTAAGTTGCAGATTGTACTTTATCTTAATCTTTACTTCTATTTTTAATAAATTTATAAAAATATAATGAGTAGTTTGGTGGTGTTTGTGTAAAAGAGATAAAGACAAGCCCAAAAGTAGATTTTTATGGTTTGTTTACCTCATGTCCAGATTGAATTTGCACCAAGTATAGAGTTGTATACTACAGGAACTGACCAATCACAATGCTTTATTTTTCTTCTTCCTCTTCCACTTCATCAATGCTTTGACTGAATTGTTTCTTTGTAGAAGCTATGATATGAGGTGTCTATCAGCTTTAGTGATCATTGGTGTCAGTTGGAGCAGCAAAAATTTAATAGCCTACTGGTGGCAAATGTGTAAACTTTACACAGCAAACAACATGCATTGCCAACTGGCAATGCATTGCCAACTGGCAATGCATTGCCGCTCGCTCCTTTGTATTAGTTGGATACAGGAAATCAGTCTAAACTCTCTTTAACTCAGAGCATCCTTTAGTGTTTTCGGTAATAAAATTAGATGACTATATATTTTGAAAGCTTGAAAATAAAGTATAAAATTTAATTAGGCCTGAAGTACTCGGCTGAGACTATACAGTATATCCAGCTACTGTACTGTCAGTAACCCATTTATGACCCACTACAGGGTCGGGTCTCCTCTCACAGTGAGAGGGATGTAGGCCTTAGTCCACCACGCTGGCCTACTGCGGGTTGGTGGACACAGGACAGCTACTGTACTAATAATAATAAATAATAATAATAAGGCTATTTGTCCAAACATAAAAAAAACAAAACAATATATTGTTTGCAGAGTGGCTGGATTATTAGTCACTTTGGAAGTACTCACCTATTATAAAATACAAACAACCTACATAAAATAACAAATTAGTTTTTAAATTATGACTGTGCTGCTAAATACATATATAGTATAACCAAATTAATGCATTTCGAAGTTTTAGCGCGTTTATCGTTAAATCAATTTTATTGACATTATATGGAGTTTATAGTGCATTTTATTTTAGTTTTACGTAACTTCAATGTTTTATTTTACTAATAATTACCTATAGCAAACTAACGGCATTTAATAAACGTAAAGTAATCAATATCCCACCATTATTATCGAGGCGCTGGTGAACCGACGCATGGAGATCACGTACCATAAGCGAAAATTATGCACACTAATCACAGGCACAAAGCGCTGATACTATCCAAACAGCATAGCACAATAAAGTCAGAAACAACGACTCGTATTTTCCGATATTCTGGAGAATTCCGTTGCAATGAAGAGATGCAAGCGAAAACTAATCGATGATGCCACCCCGGACAAATGACATCAATCAATAACAATGCAAAATGTCTTGCATGTCTAGTGAAAAAATAACGTATAATAGTGAGTAACACTTACCCATAATTCATTTTCCTTCACTTCAAACAACAATGAATGAATTTAGTTAACTTTAAAACAATATTGAATAATTGCTTATTATTTTTCAAACCACGCTAACAGTAACAAACAATAAATTCTGAAAATCTGAAACCCACGCCGACCAATGTTGCCATCACAGCACCACAGATGACAGAACAAGTTAACAACTTTTGGCTTTCGAGCCATCGAGATAGCCCCATCATGGCAAGGAAATTGATGACCAAAAAAAAGCACACAACCATACGCTTTTTACACGCAATATTCACATTTACACATAATATTTACCTCTTTTTTTCTAAATAAAAATGATTAGTAAATTAAATATTTCGGAAAAAAAAAATCATACCATCGAACACATATACGTGCGGATAAAGAAACTATCTGTAAATGGCGGACGGTCTCATGCTATCTCGTTCATATCGTCGCTCTGTCTATACTAGCACATAGTGGTACGACGTCGGACGTACAAAAAAATAATCAGTTTCGATTAGCATTCGCGCTGTCTCGACGCACTCCATTTTGTAAAATTTTAATTCTGTTTAGTTACAACTACTATTCTGTTATTTGTTGTTTTTGTTAAGTTTAGATCTTTGGTTGTTTAAATAGCTTCTCGAAAACGCGGGAAGGTTCTTCATTGTGATGCTCGACAAATTGTCTTTAACGTAATTAAGTATTTTGAAGAAGAAAAAAGACTGGAGCGTTATCACTCTTGGAATTTAGTAAGTTAGTAACGCACGGGAACAAAACATTAAGTACACTTGACATATGAGGTACTTCGGTTTGACAGAAATTATTATTGCCAGTGTAAGCAAATTTTTTAGTTCCCAAAACATTCTTTTCTTGAGTTTCTTGACAGACAATAACTAACTGATTTCTTTACTCGCCACTGTACCTACTTAAAAATAAAAAGTTACAAAGTGGAACTCCGAACTCATCCCAAGTCAGATTTTCTATGAAAACAGTTAATTTTTTGTATACCTATTACATATTTTTGCACATTTACATATTAGAGAAAGATCTGTTGATTTATGTCATTAAACAATTTTTTAATCTTTTTTTCCATTTTGTAATCTGGACATTTGTAGGTCCATGCCTGAAGCCTGGACATAATAAATTATTACGAAATTGCCCAAGTATGAAAGTTCATATGGCATCCTAACTGGTTTCGCTGAATAGCGGCCATGCTTTAATGCTGCTTTGTTTCATATAAACCCAGTGACGTATGAACTCTATCAAAACCAAAGTTATATAAGTAAATGATAAGTAATTAATTTCTCTCTCTACTCTATGTCCTACTTCAAGCTCTGTTTGTCTGTCTGCCTGCAGTGTTGCTAATTTAGTGACTTTGTTGCTAGATCTAGCGACATATTTTCGTCTTCGACAGTAGCTTAAATTTTTTTTTTTAATTTATTTAAAGCTTAAATTTTAATTTTGCCTTTAGCGACAAAAAAGTTTAGCGACTTTTCTAGCGACTTCTAGTACGTTTTCTTAAATAAGTATATTTTAACCATCTTTTAAAATATTTCAACATTTCAGGCCAGAAATAAATCTTTCTTCTCTATATTAAGAAGTTTAAGAACTGTCTGAGAAGTCTAGTCTTTTTCGAACTTGTAGCCTTTGAGTGAGAGAGACTCTTGTAAGTAATATTTATCTAATTTCAACATTCGGTGGTAGTCTAATATTAATATTCTGACTTTTTATTTGTAAAATTGTTATTATTTCATTCGGTGGCAATACTTAAGTAATATTTTATGCTTTTAAAGTAATATTTTTTTTTAATTATTATTTTTTAAAATTCTTAATTGTTTTATAACGATTTAAATATTATTGTACCTATAAGTAAATCAAATTCTGTATTTACCATTCTGTACCCCATTCTATCGTGCGTAAAACAATTACAGGTACGCAATTCGTGTACGCGCGCAATTCTTTCATTGCGCTCAGTTTACAATGTAAACTTTTCTTCCTTTGGGTTCAGTCTACTGAGCGACTTCTAGCGACTTTTCAAGCATACTTTTAGCGAGTTTTTGACATGAGGAGTTGGCATTTGGCAACACTGTCTGCCTGCTGCCACCAGAGTCCTTGTAAATAAACTTAAATAAAGACGTAAAAGCGTAGGTAATATCATTATTATAATTATACCTACCTAATTTTATTAGCTTCAAAATACTTCAAATCGACACCAAGAATTTACTTAGTAAAGAGTGCAGGTAATTAAATGTTAATTATAAATTTTCTCCATTGTTTGATATAAAATTAAACTATATGTATGCCCAGAAAAGATTATGACTGTTCAGTCCTTATAAAGTGCATTGCATTTGAAAAAATGTTACGCTGAGGTATTTTTAGCCATCCTCAATCCCATTTAAAATGTGATCCTTACGTATCACTAACAATATTCAGCGCAGTGTGACCTTCTCGGGGCAGGAAGGTCATATCAATGTTTATATAATTTATATTCTTTTGTTTTGTCACTCTGTGTTGGTGTGATCAAGTGGTCATTATCTTTGTTTACTGTGCGTGCTGCGTGGCCGACATAGTGTCGTCATAAACAGATAACAAGCTCTTTTAGGATAGTATAGGTATCCAGGCTATTTATAGAAATAAGATCTAGCACTCATTTCGGTAGTTGTGTTTATTGACTGTTATATATCCACAAACGAAAATTAGATTTCAATATAAAAAATCACCATAAAAGGATAGTTTTTATATGAATAAGAATATTAAGATACAGTAAGTACATAACTTGTAAGCTATTAATTGATTGCTCCTTAGTACTAAGTAGTACAAATTTCATATTATACAATACATAACATCATAAACATTAATTTCAGCTAAGTAAAACACAAAGGTCCTACCTACTAACATTTATATTTTGCTCTTGATATGAGTATAAAGTATTTTGGGGTTGGACTTAATATCTCTTAGCACAAATTTGGAGGTAATACATATTGTAGTTGATAGAGCTTTAGTCCACCATTATAAAGGTACCACTCTTATTACAAGGTAATGCACCATTTTCAAGAAAATAATGAAAAAAATTCTAATCTAAAACAGGTAAATCACGTAAATAAAATGCTAATTAGCGCTGGCATGGCGGCGGGAGGCTAAAAACTGTCAATTGTAAATGAAAAACAATGAAATGAAACATAAAAAATAGTCTGGGACAGACTATATGGCTTCATCAATAACAATTTTTAGACTAAAAAGGCTAGAACCCAGAGATGGAAAATAGGGTAACCATAAGCATTAAAATTGGTTAGGTTAGGTTAGAACAGTTAAAACAACGCCAGAACTGAATTGTAGGTGTTTTCTCCTCTCTACCTTCAAATCACAGAATGTATGACGTTTTATGTTTTCCTTACAATCCAAAAAAAAACAATTATTAAAAATTGATGCATCTCTTTTTTGGTCTCCTTCTTACTCCCCTTTTTTGGGGGGAACCTTCCCAACCCCTAAAAATGTCATAGTTTTAGGTTAGGTTATTATAATGCTTTTTTCTACGGAACTGTGCATTACCTTGTAATGGGAGTAGTATCAGGGGTGACGGGGCACTCCCCTCTCCCCCTTCGTCCCCTCGTGCTAAGGGATACTAAGTTTTAACCATATTTTGTGTATTAACTAGGAGGTACTTTAGAACTGGCTTAACATTTTTTCTTCACTTAATATTTAAAATAAAAATTCATATACTAGAAGTAGTGTCAAATAAAAACTTTAACAAATTATAGTTGAATTTCGACTAAGGGGCTGTTCAAATATTAATGAAGCAGATTTTTATTACAATAAAGTTATTTACCCCCTCTAGCAAAAGTAAGCAAAGCTCTTATGGCCCCCTCCTATGCTTACATAAACATTGGTACCTATATAATGCATTTTTAATTTAATGTATTCTGTTTTTTTTATTGGTTCATGAGCAGCAGTTAGCTAAGCAAAGACCCCCCCCTCCCCCGCCCCCCTATTGCGATCACTAGTTTATATAGATAGATTTATAGATTTCTCTTTCATTAAAGTTGACTTAACTAGATCTTTCTCAGAAAATTAGAACAATAAAAATCCTAAATAACCTATGTTTATATCTTTTTACAGGTAGGTATTTAACAAAATGAGCAAGCTCTGTAGACAGGTGTCTATTGAGTCCCCTGGATCAACTCTGAAGGAGTGTGTGTTTAGTTTTGATGTACCCGTTCCAGATGTGCCTATGTATGGTGCACGTATTAGAGTTGTGTATGCTGGTGCCTGCTACAGAGCTAATAGAACACGTTCTGCATCTGTTTGTAGTACATCTTCCATCTCCTCTATTGGAAGTCTTTCTGGTGAAATGGAGAGTTTCGGAATGCACTCTTCAACTCCAGCACATATTGGCATACGTGATGGTGCCCTGTTTCCTGGCTATGAAGTGGCTGGTGTGGTGGATGCTATAGGAAAAGCTGCAGAGTGCACTGATAATATTACTGAAGGAACTAGAATTGTACTATATCCCTATGAAGGGGTGCCTCATGGATATGCAGATTATATAGTTGTACCAGACTTCAAGTGTCTTGTGCCAGTGCCTGAAAATCTTCCTCTGAGTGTGGCTGCAATGCTGCCTACTGGTGCTTTACTAGCTACTAATACAGTGTTTTCAGCCAGCGAATGCTTAAACAAAGTTTTAGATGGACCAAATCATAAGGACAAGGCAACATTGTTGATTGTTGGAACAGGGGGATTAGCACTTTGGGCACTTCGCATTGCTAGCCACTTCTTGAGTCATGGCCCACACAAAGACCGCATACACATTTCTGTTGCTACATTAAAAGATGAGGGTTTTGTGTTGGCAAAGGAGAGGGATCAGTAAGTATTCAATATTTCTTTATATTTAACATTTCTTCAAAGAATTGGGTATCTAATTTCAAATCAGTATACAGTGTGTCCCAGGACAACCCCGAAAGAAGGTGAAACTAGATCAAAAATTATCGACGAAGAAATAGAAAAAAAATAAAAAAAATATTTTTTTTATGATAAATTAAGATTTTCATTTTTTATTGTGGACCCCAAGTACAAAATAAGCGATTTCTTTCAAAGTAGTGGAATGATTTGGCTGAAATCAAAAACAATAATACGTCAAATACTTGGCAGTGAGGATAGAATAACACGTAGCTCTCAAAACAACATCTATCATGGCCTAAACTTTGTTTTGTAACAAAAATGATTTTTTTTGCAATAATTTTCAGTAATTTAAAAATTATTCCAGTATAGACTTTAACAGCTCTTAGCTAGCCTTTTTATTGAGTTAGAACATACGTTTTTTTCTGTTTTAACGCTAATATGCTGCAAAATAATAATAAGTCACAATATATACCAGCTATACCGGGATAATTTTGGAAAATTTTGAAATTACTGAAAATTATTGTCAATAAAATTCATTTTTGTTACAAAAGTCGAAGTTTAGGCCATGATAGATGTTGTTATGGGAGCTACGTGTTATCCTATCCTCACTGCCAAGTATTTGATTTATTATTGTTTTTTATTTCATCGAAAAATCAACCCACTACTTTGAAAGAAATCGCTATTTTTGTACATAGGATCCACACTAAAAAATTCAAAATCTTAATTTATCAATAAAAACTACAATTTTTTTTCTATTTTTTCATCGATAATTTTTGGTCTAGTTTCACCCCCTTTCGGGGTTGCACTTTATCCTGGGACACACTGTATATAGCAGCTTATACATATTCTACCAAAGCATAAGAAATTATATGTTTCATGGTGATTGTGACTTTATACTTCCCCACTATAATTCTGTCATGTAGTCTATGTAGACTTAGCCAGCTTTTTTACTAGAATGTGGTATTAGAAAATATAGAAATCCTCATTTGTACCCATATTGTTTGTTACAGTATAAATGTGGTACAATGGACGGAGGATCTGTATGAGCGGCAGCTGATTGAACGCACAACAGATGCTTGCGGAGGCCTTGTAGATGTGGTTATCAACTTTGGAACTACTTCACGCTCACTTCACCGTTCTCTTCAGTGTCTCGCACAGGTTAACTACTAGAAGTTTCTTATTAGCTTTATGTAGTATCATCTAGAGGGATTGGCGAGGAGGGGCAGGGGGAGAGGCCGAGAACTTAACGACATCAACACATGCCCAATGGCTTAAAAAAGCTCTTGAGATCTGCCTATCGCCATCTTTTTTTATTGAATGGTGTTGTGGACTTATTTTCACACTCCAATCAATCTTTAACAGCTGGTGTACCCTGTTTAGGGCTAATTTTTTTACGCTGAATGAAATGAATATTAATGACGTAATAAAATATTACCTGCTTACATACTATGGAGTGTTATGGCCATGTCTGAGTACACTAAAACTTGGCTTTGATTAAATACTCAATGAAAGTCGCAATCTTGCAAAGCAGGCGCAATAGGGTTCAAGATATTCAGATTGAAGCTGTTTACTTGTGAGAACTACCATATGGGTACTTACCATGAATTCTTTGTTGTAGGGTGGTGTGGTCCTTGTGACGGAAGACGTTGGTGAGAAATTATTGCCAAAGTTTGCAAAAAAAGCTGAAGAAATGCATGTGAATATTACGGTGGTGCCAAATGGGACCATTGAGCAGCTTAAAGAACTTGTTCAATTGGTTGCACGTGGTGATGTAAGTGATTTGATTCTATTAGTATAAGATCCTGCAATTCGGGCCTGATTTTTCGCATGCAACCCTATACCACCGTGTTCATAATTGTTTTTTTAATTATTCATTAATCGTGTCCTGGACTGAAATTTGTTAGGCAGCCCATATGCAATATATTTATTGACATATTAAACTGAATATAAAATACATTTCATCAAATAAACATCTCAAGAAGGTTGTTGTATACGAGATCTTAGACTATATTATAATTTTTCTATTGAGAAATTACAATAATTAGATATTATTTATATTTGATTTAGGTAATACATTTTGTGAGTCTGGGATTAATTAGACTTTGAGATTTGAAATGAACGGCCTGTTACAATGTTAATATATTATATTCATAAATTCCTTTCAATTATGTACTATAATTTATTTTTCCTGCAATGTTTATTAAATAAGATTTTATTAATAGACTAAATGAACACTTCACTGAAACTCTTTCTGCTATTGATTTTGAAGTACAAAAGATAAAAAGTAAATACAGTGTGTCCCGGGATAAAGTGCAACCCCGAAAGGGGGTGAAACTGGACCAAAAATTATCGACTAAAAATGCAAAAAAAAAAGAAAATTCTAGTTTTTATTGATACAAGTAAATTAAGATTTTTATTTTTATTGTGGACCTATGTACAAAAAAAGTGATTTCATTCAAAGTGGTGGGTCAATTTCGTTGAAAGAAAAAACAATAATATGTCAAATACTTGGTAGTATGGATAGAATAACACGTAGCTCTCAAAACAACATCTATTATGGCCTGTTATCCATGTCTATCACTGACTTTGACATTTGTAACAAAAATGAATTGATTTTGCAATAATTTTCAGTAATTTAAAGATTTTCAAAGTTATCCCGGTATAACTTGGATATTTTGTGACTTATTATTATTTTACAGCATATTAGCTTTAAAACAAAAAGACGTATACGATGTTCTAACTCAATAAAAACTATAGGTAAGAGCTGTTTAAGTTGGCCATTGATTACATCATCACTCAGGAGAGAGAGGTTCACCCTAAAATATATTGCAAACAACACCCATGATTAACTATCCAAAAAGTCATGTCCGCCATCTTGTGTTACAAAATTAATATGATTTTCATAATCCGAAACTCAAAATATCCCGAAAACGACTATATTAAAATGATGTATTAAATATTGGTATGTCGTATTGTGTTGTATCGATATTTCGATGTTGTATCGTATCGTAATGTCATCGAAATATCGCATCCCTAAGTTGTCATTGCTATTATACTTTACTACCATTACTACAAATAATATATGACAAAACATTTTTGCGTGAAAAATGGAAAAAAATGTTTTTATACAAATAAAATATAGCCTACATAGGACGGTTTTCCTCTTTACAACCATCAAAATTGATTTGAAAACCGACATTATAAAAACATAATGTGAAAGCAAAGGGACAAAATTCCACTTTAGTTGCGGAAGTTTCGTTTTTATCCGCTTGGTGGCTTTTTGTCGTTTTGTGCTGCTCTTTATAGTTTCTGCACGGTCCCTATAAAATAAATTTGCATCCTCTGATAAACGCCACCACAAATGTAATTTCTCAAGGAGCTAATTTTGAAGTAACGCAAATAATAATCAATTTTATATTTCCCAAATAATAAATCATTTAATTTTTGAAATATAAAATTGATGTATTTGCATTGCTACACCAAAGTTTAAAGTTTTAAGTTTGCCAAATAAGTCTACATTGTAATTTCTCACGCATTTATATTAACGCTTGTCATTGTTACAGATTGAGCCACCACCTCATTCAGTGTTCCCCGCTGAGGAGGCGCAGGAGGTGGTGAGAAAGTTAGGTAATTCTGAAATACAGGGTCGAGCTATATTGAAATTCCATAATATTGACTGAGCTAAGCCCCTCAAACTTTATCACAACCTCATTTTCACCTAAATATTTGTAGTGGTTGTGTTTTACTTGTGGACAGTATAAATTAATGGAAAAATATTATTTGACATTTGACAACTTATCAACTTTTTGTAACATAGATTATATTTTGTAACCATGAATATATCCATTTAGAATTTTATTGATCATAATGATTTCATTAAAAATAATAATAACTTAAAGTAAAAAATAATGGTGGTGTATAAGTATTGGGCGCAATTTCAAAAATACCTCATAAACGTGCAGTGTTAAGGTTAAAAAGGTAAGGTATATAAGGTTGGTTGGGGTAAGATCGTCAATGGGGTAAGAACGTATAATTTAAATATCTACCGAATCTGTGGTTATTTTTTTATACTGGGAACATGGTGCGAGACTCCATTTTGTTTTGCTTCTCCCGTCAGTCCACATCCACATCGGTGGTTTCGTCGCGTCGGTCGTGAGTTATGGCTGTTCTACCACAAGTCACGTAATTTGGAAAAAAATTGAGATAAGATCGGATATTTTCTTTTCAAAAACCTTGTGTTATTAGCCACTTGGGTGATTTTAGAGGGTAGTCTTTCCCCTACATCGTCCGATCTTTCCCATGTTTTTTTAAATGTATGTCCGTACTTTAAACTCACATAACTCAGCAGTCGTTAAGTCTGTGCAAACGAACAAATATTTTTCTTATAGCTTGTTTATTGATTATCAGTTACTTTATTTTATTTCGCTGGCTGGTATATGTAGATTAAGAGAAAAAAAAATAATTGCCAGCATCTTACGAAACTAGGGATGTAACGATACATTATTTTGCCGATACGTTACCGATACCGATCTTTGTTTTAAATAATCGGCGATAACGATACCGATTCCGATATCAAAATCAAATGAATAGTGATTATGTATATTATCATTATGTGTTGTGTTTTGCGTATTGTATATTATATGTTAACAATATTAACCATTAAAGTTACTTATCCATATCTAAGGAGGCCTTGAGGAGTATAAAAAAATTGAAAAATGATCAATAATATTTAAACGCACAGTTAAAATTCAAAGGAAACATTTATTTATTATTAATCAATCACAAAGTTCACTTATGAATAAGAATAAACCAGAACATAATATCAGTAATAAAAAGCGTCGGTCGTTTCGCGCGCTTTTTGAACCGCTCTATCGGGTGGCCGTTAAATCGGCGATGCCGATATATCGGCCAGTCGATTATATCGGTATCGGAATCGGTATCGTTACATCCCTACTAAAACCATCCGATATTACCCCAACTCACTAAATGTATAGGGCAGGTTAGTGCAAAGTGGAATTTTTCATAAAATATATGCTTTAAATGTGATACAAACTCAATTGGGTATTCCAAAAAAAAATTGATTTTTTTAATGTATTTTATTAAAACTTTATTATTAATAATATTGATATTTAATGAAGAAACTTAAAAAAACAATTTTTTATTTAAATATAAACAATTAACAATTGATTAAATTTAAATAAAGATCGCCTGACTATAAACGCGCCATGATTGGTCACCATAGTTGTGACGTCAAAATGTTATAGCTATTTAATAACAGTACAGCGTTTACGGCTATTACACGTGACTAGACATTTGACATGAGACATAGTTTGTCATCTTGGGGAACATTTTTCTATCAACTGCAATGTATGAAATAACATTATGACGTCACACGCGCTCGGGAGTTGTCGGCGTGTCTTCGGTACTGGATTCAAAGATTAATTTTTATTTTGAAATAACTTTTGAATTATTGCGAAAAATAAAAATAGTTTTGTTATAAAACTTATATATATAAGATCTTTTCATTTATCACAAAAAAAATTGTGTAATACCCAATTATGACGTGTTTGTATTGATCGTGTAACAATTTTAGATTTTATCTAAGATAAATATTATAGCAAGTATTAAGTAAGAATCATAATTCCGTTTATTTAACACTTAACCATTGCTTCTCTATAGTTAGTTTTTGTTTATTGTCGCGTGGGGAATTAACTTATAATGTAGAAGTCAATCCACCCAACAATATAATAACAACATCCAACATATGTCGCTTCGACAAAAAGTATCTGTATATACCTACATAGTGTTATTCCATATAGTATACGATATGGAATATTGTGTGAAAATTTCAATGCAAACCGTCGATTATAGTTGCGACCACAAACATACTGAAGTTAATTTTTTAATTGTAAATAAAGTTAACATGTTTAGAGTACACATTGATACCTGCCTGCATCTCATATTTAAAGAATAATCATATAAATTTTAGTTTAGTCCCATTTTATAAGTAATTAAAGGTCTGTCCCTAATGTGTAGGTTTAAAATCTTATATAATGGAATAGCTATTAATGGTTATAATCAATGTGCCATTTTATATTAACAGAACTTCCATGTATTATAGATTTCATCGAAGGTATTAAGTTCGATGCTTATGGTGTTGTGCAATAATTCAGTGGTGTATTTACTTCATTAAATTATGAAAGTGTATGTCCAAAATTTATAGGTTTAGTCAATGTGGAGAAGTCCGTCATAGTTTATTTTAATTTATTTTTGAAACTATATTGTACGAATCCTATTCTTTCTACAATGATGATATTTAGAGATGTTGAACTATGGTCCTTTTTTACATTATGAAAAAGTCAAAACATCGGTACATAAATTGCTTTACAGATATTGATCGTTATTTAAAATATCATCCGTCTGGCACATGTATTTTACAGTTATTGTACACCAACGTTAACGTAGTTTTTAGTAAAAACTACATTTTAATAAAAATCCTTCCTTCCTTTAAGCCCTTGGCAGTCCACTAATGAAACTATACCCATGATTAAGTGTTCAAAAAATCGAGACTGCCAAGCGTGCATTTCATATATTTTTTTTAAATCATAAAAAATCTTTAAAAATTCATTACTTCAAAAATCAGAGTCCTAGATGTCTGCCTTTTTGATTTTCTTCATTTTGACAAGGTTTCTAAACATCAGCCTTAGAGGCAGACACGATGATATAGTATATGGCATAGCATGGATATAGCAAATCATATAGTATACCTGTTTTTTTTTTTTAATTTTTAAGGGGCTGTCAATTGACAAAGCTGCGCTACCATGGTGGCAGACGCGTTTTTTAATATTCCTTATCTTTTAATTGTCGTAATTAATAAAGTCCGCTACGCGAGCCGATCATATAGATTTTTTGCTCGCCAGCTCCCTATCTATAAGTGTTAAAAAAAATTGAGTCCGCCAACTTGGATGTCAATCTTAACTCTTATATCTCATGTCACAGTTTTAGTTACCATACTCCAAAACGGCTAGACCGATTTTTATGAAATTTTATATGCATATTCAATAGGTCTGAGAATCAGCTACTGTCTGTTTTTCATACCCCTAAGTGATAAGGGTTGTCTACATCTTACATTTTTATTTTATTTTTTGGACAAACTTTTGTATTTTTATTTTTCAATAATGTGGCGTCAAAAATACATACAACCCTAAATAACAACAACCCCTATTTTTAATAGTCATTTTAGTAATTTAATAATTTTTCATGCCGCTCGATAACTTATATAGCAAAACAACGTTTACGGGGTCAGCTAGTATGAATCTATACTAATATTATAAAGCTGAAGAGTTTTGTTTGTTTGAACGCGCTAATCTCAGGAACTACTGGATCGATTTCTCTAAAGGTATAGAGGAGAATTATATTGCAGAAACAGAACTAGGTACTTACATTCCTTTATACATCTTCCAAATGAATATATCTTCGCCTGTGTTATTTTTTATTTTTACACACATATTTCAGGAACCTTTCTTCTGTTTTAAGTGAACACTGAGCCTTTAGCAAATGAATATTAAGGACCGCGTTTGCCACCGTGATAGCGCTGCGTTGTCAATTGACTGCCCCTTAAAAATGTTAAAAAAACAGGTATACTTTATCATTTGCTGGTATCTATCTGCCTCTAAGGCTGATGTTTAAAAAACTTATCAAAAAGGCAGACATCTAGGATTCTAATTTTTGAACTTAAGCATTTTTAAAGATTTTTTTATGATAAAAAAAAATGAAATGCACGCTTGGCACACCTGCAGTGTTCGTTTAAAAATACTGTGAATGATCGCAGAAAAATAGTCTGCCACTATCATAGCGCTGCGTTTTCAATTAACAGCCCTTCAGAAATGTCGGAAAAGTGTGCTATATCATTTGCTCGTGTCTGCGTTCTTTGACTGTTATTTATTTTGTTTATAAACGAAAGAAAAAAGAATGAGACAGACACCCAGGTCACTGATTTTCTGAAAGCAGACCATTCGAATTTTTTTTATCGACGTTTGGGTGAAGCATTCAATTAACTGGTCTATGTTTATAAAATATTAATCGAAACAAATTAATTGAAAATCGAAATACCCAAAGTACCCTGTTTGTACTATGCCTAAGACTTTGAAAACACCTATAACGGTTAAAATCAGTAAGTACAATGTCTGCCAATTTTTTTTGTATTAAAGGACTTCTTACCAATCGAATGGACCAGTTATAGCTACGAGCAATTGATTTAGTAGAGTTTTTTTTAAACATTTTAACATCGACCTCCTGTGATAATGCAGAGCCCTGGATGTCTGCCTCATAGATTTTCTTCGTTATCAAAATGGTATTGACCATTAACCCCAGAGGCAGACACGAGCAAATGATTTAGTACCAATTTTTTTACAGATTGAAAGTCCTGTAGCTAAATACGCAGCAACGTACGACCTTCATTCATTATGAAAATTTTGTCGTATTGATCCCAACTTTAAATTTATCAATACGGAGTAAGAGCATATCATATACTTAAATGCTCGCCAGCTCCCTAGCTAAGATAGGTGGGTGTCCAATTAGGCGACTAACACACGACACCACGGTGAAGCGGTTCTCATGTCGTATTGTCGCACGTGCACCGACCGACCGCGCGGTCGAGCGGTGTTCTCACCGCCATCGCATAACAGCGCGGATCATCTTTGGTGTATGACGTGTTGTTTTCTTCTTCACTTACCTCATGGTCACAATATGCTTTTCTTCTGGTGAAGTACAAGGACGCATGTTCGTATTATAAAAGTTTAAAAAAAGTAGTAAAACATTTATATTTACGGCCTTTAACCGCTTTAAATCCGTCCGTGCGGTCAGGCGCGCAAACCGCCTACCGCGCGGAGAACAGCTACGAAATCCGCTTCACCGCCGGTGTGCGGTGTCGTGTTTATCGCCTTAAGGTCTATATCTAGTCAAAAATGTCTTTAAAATTGGTTATGTTTTACATTTTTAAAGGTTTTTAGTAACATATTTAGAAATACTTCTGTTAGAAATAAGACGCTTTGACTATGTATTATTATAAATGTTTTGTTTAATAAATCTTGATTAATGTAACAAAATGTTTTATTTCTATTTTTCGATCAAAATCTTTCCCCGACTCCGCATATAGAAAATTGTCTCAATTTACTCGTAAGAGGCTCATAAGCTTTGGCCTGATTATTGTTATGCTACCCCACACTATACACGAACCGCCCCTAAAGGAACACGCTCCTCAATGGAACTTTGAGCATTTCTCTCCCCAAGTTTACGTTTCAACAGACTCGGCGACCATCAGCACAATTTAAACATGTCCAACACTCATCGGTGAACAATATGGAGGGCTATTTAGTCCAGTGAAATGTTATATTTTTAGGCCTTACCTTGCGTTTTTTAGACGACGCAATTTTTCTTTTTTTTATATGTAGGGGGGTCAGTGTAAAGCTAAAGCCAAGTTTGTGGGGTCGCCACCCTTGTCCCACGGCCGCCATCTTGAAAATAGGAGTTGAAATGGTTTTTACGATATGTCTCTTAAACTATTTATCTTATAAATAACTGATGACACATTATTAGTACACACGTATAATATATGTATAGGTTCTTGTGTGTAGCCCGCGTACACACAAGAACCTAGTTAGGTACTATATCACGCATTTTCGGTTACGGCTCTCTGATGAGTACTCGGCTTAACGTGTAAGTTCGTTGCAGGCTCGCGAACCACGTATACACTATGTTTTTGGTAACGGTCACAGTTACGTGCAACTATACGGGTTCAGAAATGAGTACGATGTAAACATCGGCTCGCTGCAAACCGCACGCAGCAGGTTTGCGAATCACGTACACACTATGCTTTTTGGTAACAGTACATTCAACGGTTACGGTTACAGCTCGCTAACGAGTAGGTACCCGGCTTTAGATGTTCACGTGCAAATGTTACCTGGTCCCTGATTCTGTATGACCATTCACACTCGTATCAAACTCAAACTCAAAAGCTTTTATTTAATATTAGGTACAATTTGTGCACACTTAATGAAAGTCATACAGATAAATTTTACATTCTACATTCATCCGCTTTGATCGCCCCTCAGGCAAAACGTAGACTGGGAGAAAAAAAGCGGGCGGAAAATAACTCCCAGCACTCTTTTAAAAGTAAACTAGCTGACCCGGCAAACGTTGTTTTGCCATAATTTTGTCTAAAAAATAAAAAATAAAAATTTAGGGGTGGACTACCCCTAACATTTAGGGGGATGAAAAATAGATGTTGGCCGATTCTCATAGATACCGGATAAGCACAAAAAATTTCATCAAAATCGGTCAAGCCGTTTCGGAGGAGTATGGCAACGAAAACTGTGACACGAGAATTTTATATTATTAGATAAAACTTAGTCTATAGTGCAGTATGACTAGGTCCAATAAAAGAACACACGTGACAGCTGTCGTGTGTGTCAATATCGCCCCATTGCCATCCGCTCACAAATAAATATCGCGGCAATGTCGTGTCTTACCCGAGATAAAAAGTCAAAAAAGGCTTAAAAGTTAAATATCGTACAATCTACTGTGTGCCTTATAGTCTAGTCGAGAAGTGAGTCTCCTGCGAAAAATCATTACAGGGCTCTTAAAAATATGGCGATTATTGCATTGGATGCAGAATTTAATTCTGAAAAAAGTATATTTTATTTTATTATCCGCCAAAAAAAATCATTTGTTATAAACAAAGAGGAAAAAGGGAGTCACGCTCAATAATTGTTTTAAGATATAAATTATTATTTGAAAATTTCAAAAAAATATGGTATATTGGGTATATGGTATATTATTAAGAACATTTTTTTAAATCACTATATTTTGTAGAGTAAGGTTGTGAAAAAAAATTTTTAAAAGCATTGAAATAGTTCATTTGTTTATAAAAAACTTTTTAAGCAATGGAGGAAAATAGTAGATTGTATGACAAGGGAGCAAAATGATATTTTTACGGCGAGGGCGTTTTTTGAATCCAGAGCGAAGTGAAGGATTCTAGAATACATTCTAGAACAATCCCGAGCGTAGCGAGGGTTTCTTTAGTAGAATCCTGAACGTAGTGACGTTCAAGGTACATCACCCGAGCCAAAACTATATTTTGTCCCGAGTGATACACTACTTTTCATCACCATCAATGAGAAAATGAAAGGGGCCTCATATTCTATTGTAATATTAGTATTTAATAAAACATAGAGTAACAACTAAATTGAAATTACACTTTACAAGTAACCTGTATAACTTTACTAATTTGATATTTACTTCGAATGTTTCTCATTGAAAACAAATAAAAAAACCCAAAAATTATAATATCTATGTTTTTTATGCAAATAAGTACGCGCGGAATGGCTCAGGTATGTACCAGACAGATCAAGAGATCAGACCACCCTAGGCTAATTTATGAGGACGCGCCCCCGCTACGTGTATTACGGTCGGCCTAAAAAGTAGTATAATATTAGTTTTGACTTTTGGTTCATACTACCTATAAAAGTGCTGCGTTAACTTTTGTCTTACTTTTTTGTCGTGTAGATGCAATGATACTAGATTAATAGTGCATGCGAAGACACGATTTCAACGCACCCCCCCGATCCACGCACTCTAGGCTGCAGATTTGTTAAAAAGATACAACTCTTGTATATTAGTTTATTTGCTACTGGCAGGTACAATAACAAAATTATTATGAGTTGTTTCAGTTCAGTAGTATGCGCGTTGTGGTTAACTGCTATGTTAGGTGAACATTATTATACAACTAATAATAGAGATAATTATACAACTCTTTTATATTTAGTTTATTTACTACTGGCAGGTACAGTGATTAAATTATTGTAAGGTGTTATTTCATTTCAATAGCATGCGGACTACGCGTTGTTGTGGTTAACTGCTCTGAATCCTTTGAAAAGAATTAAAGATTTTACATGTCTCGAATTATCTTCACCTGGGAACATTTTTTCATCTAGGTCGTTGGTTTTTGTGCCCCATATTTCTATAACAGATCGGATTTCCTCATTTGTCTCAGCATGTAGCACTATTAACACTGTCGACGCTCCAACTCCGCCCTTCTTTATTGTGGCACTGGCGCCACATGATCTAATGGCTACATTGTCCACATGGATATAATCAATTATATATCCCGGAAAATTATTTTCGTACACATAAACTTGCCCTTCATTTATTGAAACAGGGTGAATTTCGATGACCGCAGAATCCATATGTTTTAAGTTGTTTTTCCACTCGCCAATTTCTAAAGGGATTTTGTTTTTTCCACAAAATATTCTTGCTTCTGTTTGCCAAGCTATAAGAACTAATAACACTATGGTATCCATTTACACTAAATTTGGTAATATGTTGCCTGCAACACACGTTTTCACCTGTAAAAACGTGTTAAAAGTGAAATTAAACCTAGTTTTAAGACCTTCGAGTTCACGTAACCTATTGTTCTAGTCACAATGTCGCGTTTTGATAAAACCATTTGTTTATATTTTTTATTTGTAAACCTTTAGTTAGATAACACTTCTTTCACAATTTTTGGTGCAACCTGTGCACGACGCCCAGGTACTTTTAACCACAAACAAGACATAAATGAAACCGTTTAACATAAAAGAGGTTTTTATTAATTTAATTTTGATTAGAGCTTCACATGGCTTAAATGATTGCAATTGAGCTTATCTACTCGTACACGCCCATAGTGGAGAATACGTTACATAATAAATCACCCTTTACATAGATTAGTATACATAAAATAGGTATTTTTATTACAAATGGATTAAGGCTAGAATTATCGAGTGTAGCAGGTATTTAGCGCTACCTCACCGCGTGGCGCCGCGCGGATTCGCCTAGATCAAAATTGAACTCTGACCTTGCGCCGCAGTCACCGGGATAGAGGAATAATATTAATTTTGTAAAAAAGCAGCAACAGCTATAGACACATACTAATAGACAACTTCGGTCACAAGTATCATATACTATTTTATAACAAGTGTGACATAAACCCGCCCCGGACTGGAGCGGGCGGGAAGGGGGGAGCAGGGGGTTTGCGCAGCCCCCCCACTCGTTTACACTACTATTTTGAAAGTGTATTTTAATCGAGAAATGTCACCAACTCTTAGACTATGGTCAAACACTTCTCGAAAAATGTCTACCAGCTCTCGGACTATGATCGAACACTTCTCGGAAAATGCCTACCAGCTCTTGAACTATGATCGAACACTTCTCGAAAAATGCCTACCAGCTCTGGGACTATGATCGAACACTTCTTGAAAAACGTCTATCAGGTCTCGGACTATGATCGAACACTTCTTGAAAAATGTCTATCAGGTCTCGGACTATGATCGAACACTTCTCGAAAAATGCCTACCAGCTCACGGACTATGATCGAACACTTCTCGAAAAATGTCTACCAGCTCTCGGACTTGATCGAACACTTCTCGAAAAATGTCTGCCAGCTCTCGGACTATGAATTACGATAATCTTCAAGTAAAACCAGAAAAGTCATCAAAATCTTCGTATCTTCGTGATTTTTTTCGATCGAGATAAGTTACCGTGTTTTGAACCATAAAATAATCTATAAAGTTTATCTAACTATGACATATATTTTTCACAGATAAAAAAACAATATTACTATGTTTAAAATTGAATAAAAAACAGGCCGTTTCGACAATCCTGCCCTTAAGTTGGTTACGTAAGTAATAGGAAGTGAAAATTTAGGTTGACCCCCATGGGAACAGATTTTTATGTTAAAGGATAATTGAAATGAAACAATTGTTATATATTATATTAAAGGCACATTTATTGTAAAGAAATCAATTAATGGTCCACGTTAAATATTCGATTTAAAGTAAAAATTACTGTAACATTTAATACTTGAACAATTTTACTCTGCCAAATTAATACAATTTTAAATACAGGCACAATGTATAAACGTAGCAAATTACATGTACGAATTATGATTTTTTTAAAAGGTATAATTAATTGATTTATAATTTTGCAAGATCTTTGGTGCTTTAATCAATCTGTTTAAATCACCAGATAAAAGAAGAACAGTAAATGAACCCAAAGATATAAGAAAAGAAAATAATATATTTTTACACATAGTAGTCCGATCATTTGGTCGGAAAAAGGGGGTTTAACTGGAAAGTATTCCGGGAGTTTTGCAAATTGGCAATTTTATAGATTTTGACGTGCTCTTACCGATTTTCAACTTTGCGACCTTGTATCTTTGCCGCTCGCGAAGCCGGCTGTTTGCCGTTTTTCCTGTAAAATGCGTCGGGCTGGAGTTAGTATAAAAAAAACTGCTTTTAGGCGCCATTTTTCCAATATGGCGGCGCGAGCGGCAAAGATACGAGGTCGCAAAGTTGAAATACGGTAAGAGCACGTCAAAAACTATAAAATTGCCAATTTTCAAAACTCCCGGAAAACTTTCCAAGTAAAAATTCCAAATGATTGTACTATAATAGGTTTAATATCACTATTTAAACTATTCGTTCTAAAATAACTAAGCTACCTCGACCAAGATCGATCAAAAGAAAGAAATATAATTTGGTTCTACGTGCACTTCGTACACTTAAAATCAAAATAATTACGATAAAAAGAGTTCCGTAAGACAATTTTCATTTTTTTAATTAAAAGGTTTAGTATAATTTATACGTAGATTCTTATTAAGTCTAAATATGTATATGCATGTAAACCACATCGGCGCGTTTGACGCTTCCTACATACACTATGAATTTTAAAAAAATATATGCATTTATATATATATAAATATCATAGCTCAATATAGTTTAAAGCGTAATGATATGCTTGAGAATAGTTTTATTTAACTCACGCTATCATACTATAATATTATTCAGTGGGCACTTTTTGAGAACTTTTAGTTATTTAGGGCATAGGTACCTACTTATAAATCAAAATTAGGAATATAGAATATATCTTAATTTTAAAGTATATCATATTATTGTTATTATTAAAAAACGTAAAAAATTTCTATAAATTACAAGGACGGAGATTCAGATATGTCTTACGGAACCCAAAGGCACATACATGGTGTCATACATAAATGCGTGATGGAAAATGCTAATTTGATTGCAGATTGCTTTTGCTTTAGTGTGATCATGCACGACGGAAATATCTTTATGTACAATATACCTATTTTAATAAATTTCTTGTCTTTCTTCTTAGAAACGAAAGCAAGAAACTAAATAGAACATTTAGAACATTATTTTTATATTAGGATTGTGATTACGATTCATATTAGGATTGTGGTGGCTTAATTGTTACTTGATTTAATTAACTTATTTTTCTCATATAGATCAGAACATATTTTATAGTATGATTAATTTACAACAATGCAACATCTTTTAAACATTCTTTAGTAGCTGATGGAAGAAAACGTTTACATATTGTATAAATATTCCGTGTTATATAGAGAAGGGAGCTCGATTCAACATTATAAAAAATAAAATCAAGTAAGTTAAAATATAGCTCTAAACTTTTGAACAGCAAAAACTATAGTAGGTAACAAATTTTAACATTGCTATCATTGCTAAGTAGTATGATAATGTAAGCAAAAGAAAGAATTGCTACTTGATCAGCAAAAAATTAAACTTTTTACACTTTAAAAATTAGTAAAATTATTATTTATGGGTAAAAATTTTTGGCTCGTTTTGGACCAGTGAAAAAATTAAATAAACATTTCAATAAAATTACAATGATGATGATGACACAAATCTTATTTAATCACGCATGATCTTAACCTATTTGTTCACCAAAAATTATCACACCTTACTCACTTTATACTAGCTTCAAATTCTTACTCATATGCAGTCAAGAAACGAGAAACGAGAGCAATTTATTCATTCTATATTTTAAATCAATAAATTATGCTGATCAGTAGCGTACTAACTTATAACTACCAACAGAATGTACATGACCAAATGGTCAATATTTATCAATTGTTTTGAAAGTCTGCGTTTTTTAAATTAAGGAATACGAGTGGTCGCCCATTAGTCGATATTCGACTATAGTCTACTAAACTTTCTACTTCTATGTACTTCTACGATAATATTAAAACGAAATTTTTATAAGGTAAGGTACCTGTTGCTGACGGGTTGCACTTGCTGTTAAGACTTTTGAATTGATTGATAAAATGTATATTATTTGAATTTAAAAACAATGAATTAAGTACTATAAGTAGGCCAATTTTACAATTTAAATGACCTTTATGGGAATAAATAAAAACACGCGAAATCGTATTTGAAGATGTACTTATTCTATTCCAGTTCGCGGGCACTCGTTCCTTTTTAAAAATATTAATTTGTGTGAAATTCGCGCACTTCCATATCTTCAACCTATAATAATTTCAAAAAATACTTTTTATTTACATACATACATGTATTTACATATCTCAATATAATATTATCAGATCTAATATCGTATTGAAAAAAATATTACAATAATAAAAATGGATTCATAGGAACCAACAATTTTTTTAAAAACAGAACGTTGTATGTCATAGCATATACACGTAAATTTTTAATTGTGCACTTTTATTGATTTAGATCTTCAATACTGATCTTAACTTTAACTTTTCATTGGCTGAACCTGAATGCGCTATCGTCATAACCTGTTACCTGATCTGTGGTCGTAACCAGAAGAAAAAAATACATGTCATTTTGTGTAGGTATCTTATGTCTGAGTGTGTATGTTGTGTGTAAAAACGTATGGTTGTGTGATTGCTGCGTTTTTTCATTAATATAATGTATTTCCAATGCATTTTACTTAATTTTATTGACCATGTGCACTAAAGCTCGTCAATACCTACCAAACAAAACAAAAATGAGGAAAATCGGTTTAGAAACGAAAGAGAAAATTATTCTGAACTGATTTGCCTTCGCCTTTTTATTGATGATGATTTAGTCAATAATATAAAACTATTTGATAATAAAATATGGCGGATTGGTACATCACACATTATATGTAGACCAGTGTAGAAATCTTATTAAAATTATTTATATACTGACCAAACCAACAGTAAGTTTATTATTGTAACAAAAAAAATATTGCCTATAAATTCTTAATACAAAAATTTGTAAGCAATAAGCATTACTTTTATTATAACCACAAAACAATTAGTATCTAGGATAAGCAATTTTATTAAAATTTAAATCCAATAACGAGAATTGATGAATGAATTCAATCTTATAAATCTCTTTGTGTACACTTTAATAAAATATTTATGTAGTATAATTAATTAATTTAGTGCTATTACTACATAACAAATAATGGTATAACTATTTTTAAAAGTTATAATAGAAAAAAAGGCAAACTAGCAATCTTTTAAAATACCTATATCAGTTCACCGAGATTTTAATATGTAACAGCATAATGCTTAATAAATTTGCTGAAAAAGCTTAATGTTTATAAGATCAACATTAATGTAATCATTTAACACTAGAAGGTTTCCAAAAGTACCAGTAAGTAATTTTTTTACCATGGCCAACATCAGAAAAATGTCAAATGAGTGCGTATACTCAGCTGGTGGTCGTGGTATGAAAGGACAATGTTTGAGCTGACATCGGTAGCGGCCAGGATTCTGCGGCAAGCAATCTGCAATCTGCGTCGTATTGAGCGAGACACCAGAGCGTGGGGAGCGGCGCGACGACCGCCGCTCGCGCCTCTACATGTGGATGGTAGCAGCCGTGTACCGCGCCTCGCCGCGCCGCCAGCTCCACTGCGATGGCCGGTACTGTTGGACCAATAACACCAATCATCAATAGCCTGGCCAAGGTAGACATTCACCCTTGCATAGTTATATTTAACTATTTTACTTAATAATATAATAAGCACATAGTATAGTTTTTACGCTGGACTTTTGGCGTTGAGTTCTTGATTGTGTGTGTTTATACGTGCACAATATGAAAGTGTGCGTGCCTGCCACAACGGACAGTTGTCAGCGCGCGTTCGTTCTTTAGTACGGGAGCCCACGAGGCTAAATGACGTAGTTACTCGAGCGCCGTTGGGACTTCTGTATTTAAAAGATAAAACGATGAAAAGCTAAAAGGTTATAGCCTAAGAGCTACTGAACCATCTCACTAAACTATTTCCCAAAAAGCTAAAAAAAATTCAAGTGATGTTTTATTATCAGAACAAGACTACAATTTTTACATAATTATGTTTAAGCGTAAAAAAATTCCAGTTATGTGCTAGACGATAGGAAAGTTGTCATCTAGACTACAAGCCTATGACTACAGTCACACTTGTTATAAAATAGTATACGATACTTGTGACCGAAGTTGTCTATATCTGATTTACTCATTTTGAACTGAATACGAAAGGAAGTCACAAAAACACGTGAAATTGCGATGGAAGCACGCGCTGAGTGTCAGTTGACTCAACATAGCTGTCAAAGCGCGCGTCAAATGACGCGCGCTCATGTGATCGGTTGTATGTAAATACTACGATGTCTAGTCGCGCGATTCGAAAACGCGCGTCAAAATTTTTCCATCTGAACATGGCCTAAATATAAAAGATACACAAACGGAAAGGAACAAAAGGGTTTACTGAGAAATATAGATTCAGGTAGACGGGGAATCTCTAACGTCTTTTGTACGATTATGGATGCCGCGTCAGTAAAATACCTATACCTCCGAAAATGATTCGAATTTTGAAAAATCCTCTTGTAGGCATATTCTTGAATAGTTAAACATTGAAAATATGAAGAAAAATTTTTTTTTTTAATTTCTAGACTAGAATACCGCCTTAACAAGTCAAGAACATATTTTGTAATAAAACCACAATTTAATAGTATTTTACTTAGTACAATTTGCGTAACGTTATAAATAATTTACCCTCATATTAATTTGACCCTCTTTGAATTGATTTTTAATGAAATAAAAGCAGTTTTGGAACCTATCTATTTAATTCAAAACTATTAATCGAACACACTGTATGGAAGTTGAACACACACGTGAAGTGACACAGCAGGCACACAGTATTAAACGTACATAAAGATTTGTCTCAAACACATCTAAAAACTCGTCGCAGGCGGTCAGTGTAAGAGCTGCTGTGTAATACCACTGTTGTATTAACTATTTTTGTTAAGATGCTCTTTAACGTGGTAGTTAGCGCACGGGTCAATTCCGCATGCTCACAAAGCAAATCGATCGGAAGAAGTCGGATTAGTATACCTTAATGAGGAGTTGCCCGGAGCGCGTGTGGGGGTTCTTGAACGCATAGAGCAGCCACGCGGCGAGGCAGCAGACGAGCGTGACGGTGAGCAGTGCGGCCACCACGCCGCCGAGCGGGGAGTGCGCGCCCGCCGCCGCTGCACCCGCCTCTGCCGCCCCCCCCGCACCAGCCGCACCCGCACGCGCCGACACGCCAGCACCCGGCCCGCTCAGCTTCGTCTCCGCATCGTCGGTGTGCACTGTAACACATAGGTGGCAAAAATTAAAATTCAGTCCATTTTCAACCCCCTATAACTCCATTGTGGATAAAACTAGGAACCTGAAGCCAAGCCTAGTTTCAGTAGCCAGGCAGGTATTGTAAAAAAACGGTATATTTCAAATTTATTTCAATTTGAGCCAGTATTTTAGGAACTACTGGCTAGGAACTAGTCAGTTTCTTAATTTTGTCACTCACTCACCGATCATCAAAATTAAAAAGGCACTTCTAGCAAACATAGAAGCTTCAAATTAAGAATACAATTAGTGATTAGTGTATAAGTCGAGGAAAAACTAAAAAAAATGCAATTTCGGTCTAGTTTTCTAGATACACCTATTGCATAAATAACTTCGTAAACTCATACAAATGTATAGGATTACAAAGTTACATTTTCAGTTAGATTGACAACACAAAAAGATCAAGTCAATCTATGGATACATACACGGACATCACAACTTTTTACGGTGCAAACTGAGTTGCGAGACTTGGTTTTTTTACAAGTTATGTTTTTGATGGTATTAATTTTATTACAATATGATGGTTGAAAGAAGCTGAAAAAATTTGTAGAATGGAATTGTGCCCTTTATTTTAAAAATATCTGCAATAATTCACACTGATTCCGAAAAGGTCATAGGTATTAAGTGGGCACTTTTTCATTACTTATGATTACTTTCATTACTTTTGATGATTTTTCATTACTTTCATTAGTGATTTGAAAAAATACGGTCAAAATAGGATTAATTGTTCGCTAGGTAATGGAGAAGTAAGACAATTCTGGATTTGATGAACTCTTATTATTGAGACATCCGTAGACACTACAATATTTTCTTTTTCTATATTTCACTGAATTTGTAGCCATCTTCTCTAGCTACAGGAGGTAGGTAGGTATAAAACTATCGATCGCCAGCGCAGCGGCGCATCAGTGTTTCATCAGGTTTGTATCGTAGCGAGCCACGACTGGCGAACCGTCAGTGAGCTCTGGGATATTTTGTTAGTGTGTGCGGGCGGTGCGTTTTTATGAAGTGAACTTACTTCTTTCCTTTTACTGTGCTTTTACTTTACATTATTGAGTTATCTTTATTATATTATATCTACTTAGAATGATATCCTAAAAGTTCTTATTCGATTGCATTATATTTGATTAATTGATTTGTATAGATCTTATATAGGTACCTATGTACCTAGTATCTACCTACCAATAGTAATAATTGATAAATAAATGAAAAAAAAAACGAGAATACCTGTTATAAGGCCAAAATAAACATATTTCTATAGATTTTGTTGTTTTATTTTGTAATGTTACATGCACCCTAGCTAGCCTAGTCGATCTCGACTCTAGCGACGACAGGGCGCTACAGTGGCGCTCACGCACACACACACGGAGCGCGTGGAATACCTAAAATCAATTAGCGCGAGAAACTCGGTACCCTCACTAGGATTTTAAAGTAATAAAAAAAGTGATTCATATTTAATCAACATCAGGGAGCATTACCTCCACAATATTTACATAAAATGCAGTTTCAGTTTCTGATAGGTGTCCGTGTTGTACAAATTATAGTTTTGGCTTAGCGCTCATTATCTTTAGGATGATAAGAATTGTAAAGTGCTATCTATGGTGGTAGAAGTAATGTTTTAACTCACTAGTAGTGACAACGGCGTCATGGTAGGTGTTCCCATGCATGTCTGTGTTGTACGCGGTGTTGCTAGTGTCTGACGGCACATCTTCGTTGTTCGGCGCTGGACATGTAGACCCGTTCGATATATTCTCCTTCTCGCACGCTGCGACAAAAAGTTCATGATGTGATAATCATATCAATCTCTCAACTATTCCTTTTTTGTTTGAGATCCCTTTGTGGAAACAGTGCTTCTGTATATAAATAGAAATAAACTTAAGTTGGTCTTTCAACTACTGAAGCTATAGCTAAAACATACTATAAATCAATAGAATACCTATCATAATATATATAGGGTGAATTTTTCAAGTGTGCGTTGATGGGGAATTCCGAAACTATGAGGAATAGCAAAAAATACTGAAAGGAAACTGGGGCCCAATTTTGATAAAAACTAAAACTTATTCATGTAAAAATCCTTTTTTGTCTTTGAGAAATTCTAAAAGAATTTAAAAGAAATTAAGTTATAAGTACTGACAGATTATCTGATTGATTGATTATGAAGATTTAATCTAGACTAGAAAGAAATGACTACATATAGTGAACTTACATCTGAGAATCCAGTCTTGTTTATTTCTGTCTGTTCCACTGGAACATTTGTTTAGGTTCGGGCACCACATGCACTGCAAAAATTTGAACAAAATATATTGTATTTAATGGTATAGTAAAATGGTAATGAAGGAGGCAACCACATGTAAGTTAAAAAATTTAATTCACCTACAACTTTCAACCTTGAATAGGGCCCAAGACTAATTGAAGTCATAAGAGAATGCGTTAACACTTCAGAAATCTCTTCTTATCATTCAAATTTCTGCCCTGCTGGGAATCGTACCCAGAACCCTTCGCCCAACCTACCGGAATTTGAACCACTGCGCCACTCAGGTCCGCAGGTAAAGAACATGCTACTGCAATGTGGGTCGCAAGAGTACTGACTCGCCACTTTATAAAGCTCGCCATATTGTGGAAAATCTGTGAATCTTTTTTCTGGCAATAATTGAAAAAATAAACACTAGGGATGTCTTTGATTTTTTGTATCATAATTATAACATTATTACTGTGGTTCTTCTTGTTTCACTATTCTCCTAATTATAATCAGTTTATTGGACGTAGAACTATTGCAAATATTGCAATATACATAGGCGTTTTGCAGAAACAATGCTTTGTGTGCTTGCTGTTGAATCTGACTTCCCTTAATGTTTATCAATGCTTCCAACCGCGATAGTAGTAGTCTTGTAACGAGCTTGCAATGATGATAAAGCTCTTCTAAAGCACTAGCGAAAGTGTAAAGTGGTTTGGCGTTGAGAAAGGCACATTGGGGTTGTATAATTAAGTAGACTCGCATGTCAGCCTCAAACTGACTAAGGTTTCTATTACAGATTTACTCTCGTAAAAAATAGTAGCTTCACTGATCACTGCTTTGACTGGCCTATTGGCCTAGTGGTTAGCGACCCTAACTACTACGCTGGAGGTCGTGGGTTCGATTATTATATAAATATTTGTGTGATGAGCACAAGTATTTGTTCTGTGTCTGGGTGTAAATTATCTAAATTAAGTATGTATTTAAAATATATATTATGTTTAAAATATATATTATAGGTTTATCAGCTATCTGGTTATCATAATACAAGCTCACAGCTTACTTTGGAATCAGAAAGCCAGTTGGGTGTGAGTTGTCCCACAATATTTATTTATATTTATGTATCACGAAACGTCAGGAGGCGTGTTGCACGCTTTTGCTATAAAAAGTGTGTAGACACTTACATTGAATCCAGTATTGTGGTTGATGCAGGTATCACACGTTTTGTACTGTAGACAGGTGGGTAGAGCAATCAGCTTTAGTATGGTGTTATTTGATATCTCATAATTCTTAAACGACACTCGATGATATTCGTAGATGGTCTTACGTCTCACATCTGTGACAGCAATAAAATATATTATGTATAACTTTTATAGAATTTGTAGAAATTTAATTTATCTCCAATGCATTTTCCTTAATTTTATTGACAGTACTAAAGCACGTCAATATCTACCAAACAAAACCAAAAGGAAAATCGGTTGAGATACGAAAAGGAAAATTGTTCTGAACTGATTTGCCTTCGTCTATTTATATATGTACTAGCTGACCTGGCAAACGTTGTTTTGCGGCTAATAAATAGGGGTTGGTGATAGAAGGGTGAAAATTTAGGGTTGTATGTATTTTTGATGCCGCATTATTGAAAAATAAAAAAATTGTCCAAAAAATAAAATAAAAATGTTAGGTGTGGACAACTTAGGGGTATGAAAAATAGACATTCTCAGATCTACTGAATATGCATATAAAATTTCATAAAAATCGGTCAAGCCGTTTCGGAGGAGTATGGTAACTAACATTGTGACACGAGAATTTTATATATAAATTACTAGCTGACCCAGCAGGCTTCGCTCTGCCAATGAATTTTTTATTTGTATTTAATAGCCTATGTTACTCAGGCTGAATATAGCTTTCCAATGGTGAAAGAATGTTTGAAATCGGCCCAGTAGTTTTTGAGTTTATTCGTTACAAACATACAAAAATACAAATGTTTCCTCTTTATAATATTAGTATAGAAATATAGATGGTTCTTGCTCTTTGATAGTTTGAAAAATTGTAATGTAGTGGATTCAATTAATCACATGTATACATTTAATGTTGATCTGAATATTTCTAATTTAGATACTCAAAGAATGTATACTTGATCAAGATGAGCGCCTGCTTTTCTTGGGGGAAAACAAGAAAAAGTGGGATGGGAGTGCACTTTAATTGGTAAACTAGATAGATTTACTAGATTTTGTTGATAGAATTAATAGAAGCATGCAGGGGGTCCGGCCAGTAAGTGGTCACCATTGTCCATAAACACCAGCATCACCGCTAGTGTGTTGCCAGCTTAAGATGAAAGAGGTTATTTTAGGCCTTTTATTAATAAGCGTTGAACAGAACTGTGAAAGACTGCCACAAATCTAGATGATGTTTTGACGCGTGATGAGATGAAATTAACGAAGAAAAACTTACAAAACAGGATTTTGTCATTTAGGTAGGCATCACTGATCCCAACCTTCACGGGGTGTTCGCTATCATTCATGGATTGCACGGGGATGGGGATGTGTTTGTATGCGAAAACGATGTCACCGTTTTTGTAGAGAGTCACAGCGAACGTGAACGTCTTATTCAAATCTTCCTGCAAGGTGACATCCTCCCACAGCACAGTGAACTTCTCACCTGAAAAAAGCATTGAGTTGATATATTATATTTCCTGATTATTATTATTCAGAACCGACTTAGCCGGGAGATAATAGCCATGCTAGGTGTCCCTATTAAAAACAAGTATATACAAAAAACCCTGAACATCACAATCATAGTTAGGCCTGGGCACCTAGCACGGCTGATATCTCCCCACTCAATGGATTCTATGCAATAATATATGCCCGCTGATAGGAATACTTCGATTGCATGATTCAGACAACTTAACATAGCCCTTTTCTGAATTTTCGAGCATTTAAAAAAAATTGTTATCAGGGAAATCCTCTTGGATACCCACTGACAGGAGTGAGTTGTAGGACTCGTACCGTCTGATAAACCCGGCGTTCCACTCAACGCTCATTTTCCGGGGCCACGAGTAAACTTTCATATTCTTCTGCAGCCCCGACAGCGTTGGAACACAACCAGGCCTGATCATATAGGTATTTTATTATTTTGTTTTCTTATTAATTTTTGTTCTTATAAAAGAAAAAAAAAGAAGATGATTCAAATATGCCATATACTCTATATCGTACTTTTATACACACGTCCAGCCATTTATGTATGACCCAATACAGTAAACCGTCCACAACACGTCGGTGGGAGTTGATGACAGGGAGCGTAAAGTGGCCGCGATTGGCCGTGAAATCCTTATCACAGTTAATTTGTTTAATTGCAGGTATGACATTGCATGTCGCCTTTTCATTGTGAGGGCTATAAGATTCATATTGATCAGCGTGCTGTTATACATAATTAAAAAAGAACCAGGGAACGGATTTTAATTCAGTTTTCATTGATAGACGAAGGGATTCCAGGAAAGCTTAATACGTAATTGGACGATGAATATTATAGTAAAACATAATTAGTATAGAACACGAAAGCCGAAATAAATATAATGACGACTTTGCGAAATAAGTTATGGGAAGGTTTAAAAAAACTAGATCAAAGGGATGCCCTCATACCTATATGACATAACATACTCGTAACACCTACGAAATATATGTTATCGGGGAGCACTAGAATTATGAATGCATCGGATAACGACTTCATCGGTGTAGTCGCGAACCAGCACGGATGCTTCTAGTTGCACCGGAGGTAGCTTACCATTGAAATTGCTAAATAATAGCAATTTGTATATCACTCACGACTGACCGACATTTGTAGTTCCCGCTCAGTGGAAGGATTGCCGTTATTGGGTTCCACTGGCCTTGGGCTACTCAACAGGACCTAATGAACTCTTAATGTGTATTAGTCATGTATGATTATTTAAATCGTTCCCAAAAGGGGTAAAAAAGAATTCAGTTCTGACAAAGGATTCAGAAGAGGCTATTTTAAATTTGACCTGGAACTTGTAACTGATACGTGAAGCCAAGTAAAAGCCCTTTTAAAGAACCCCTCCGTTGTGTGAAAACCAGTTTAGGAACTACTGAATTAAATGATTGCTGCGATTGGCACACCGCTATTGTCACCTTGACCGGATGCATCAATTGGTACAGTGCTCCTCGTATCAATTAATTACGCGGCCATGCTCATGATGCGCGATCGAATTGTGACGGTATGATTGAAGCACTAATAAGAAAGGTCGATGCGACCATTTTATGGTCGTCAACAATCTTATATAATCGTTAAATCAAAAGCTCCAAATAAGACTACAGATGAAGTGATACTATACTAGAGAAAAAAGATGGCTCAATTTTTTTAACTTTTCAAAAATGAAAACTGCTTGAAGGATACCATAAAAAGAAACTTCTACGGATTTAATCATTTCTGATTGTGTCCCGTAGAGAAATACCAAGCAGAGCTCTCTTCATTGTCCTCTGAGCGACTGTGAGCTTGTGCATTAGGCTCACAGTAAAGGACCACGTCTCGGCACCGTAGGTCATCACTGGCAACACACATTGCTCGAAAACTTTCGACTTCATTCAATTCCCGAACGCTGCCCAGCTGAGTTGGATTCTTCTTCGAGCGATCTCTCTCTCGAAGTTGACTTACCCATTCGGATTGTTTGTCCTAGGTAAACGTATTCGTCTACAACTTCGAGAGCAGCATGGATGTTAGACATGATTTTCGTCTTGTCCATGTTCATCTTAAGACCCACCCGATGAGAGGCACTATTGAGGTCGCTGAGCATCCTCCAGCGACTCCTCTAGTATCACAATGTCATCGGCAAATCGGAGGTGTGAGAGGTGTTCGCCGTCGATGTTAATACCACGTCCTTTCCACTCCATCAGCTTGAACACATTTTCTATCTGGCATCGCTGAAGAGACTCGAGCACCGCCCAGGCCTCGATAGAATCGAAGGCCTTCTCATAGTCCACATACGCTACGCATAGCGGCAGATTATACTCCTCGGTCTTTTGTATAACCTGCCGAAGCGTTGTATGTGGTCTATGGTACTAAAGCCTTTTCGGAAACCGGCTTGTTCGGGAAGTCGTCGAGTCTGCGCGCTAGACGATTAGTAAGGACCGTCGAAAACAGCTTATAAACGTGGCTCAAAAGCGCGATGGGCCTGTAGTTCTTCAGGTGGGTTTTATCACCCTTCTTAAATAACAGTACCACCACGCTTCTGCTCCACGCCTCCGGGGTACTTCCAGCGCTGAAGACGGAATTAAAAAATTGCTGCAGCGCGACTAGGACGGGTTCCCGTCATCCCCCAGAGCTTTGTTGTTCTTAAGCTGTTTGAGTGGCACCTAATTTCGTACAGACTGTCGTCCGGGATATCGTCGGTATAGTGCCGGGTTAATTTAGCTCGGTTGTCGTTCGCCACCTTGGGAACGGGAGCTCTTGAGGAGGTATACAACTGTCCGTAGTATCTCTCAATTTCTCTCAGAACTCTGGGCTTAGACGTAACTATGGTGCCGGGGTCGGTCTTCAACCTCGTCAACTGACGAAGAAGCCTTACCGTCATCGAAGAGTTTAACGACGCTGTCGTTAGTGAGGGTGGTGTCGAAGTTGCCCATCAGCGGCGCAATGTACTGCGTGGCCGCCAGCCAGTTGTGGACGTGGTCGCCGGTGTAGATGAAGCCGCCCGTCGCCACCGTCACGTTACGTACGTAGTGCCCGTAGAACGGAAAGTCGAATTTCAACTCTATGATCTGATGAAAATGTTTCGAATTACGGTCACAATTCACATACTTACACTATTATAATACAAATAGAATGTGGTTAAGTTTAATTAGCAATGTTGAGATTATACAACGGCCCTATACATATACATAACTAGTAAAAATACTAGTATGATTGTGAAAAAAGTATGGTCGCTTGGTGCCTTATTTTTCGTATATATCGAGCAGCGTCGAAACAGTGTCGGCCGCTCGATTTATTTATCACTTTTTAGTTTCAAATGCTAAAAACGTGTTTGTTTAAACTATATTTCTGAATTAGGCTTAGAAGCGTGTCATGGAAACACTAAATTTTACTACAATAATATTTTATGATAAGTCGTAAGTAAGTATCTCTACTATTTTATTATAGGTATAAAGGTTGAATTTTTCAAGTGTGCGTGGATGGGGAAATCCGAAACTATGAGGAATAGCGAAAAATGCTGAAAGTTCACAGACTGAACCCATTTTGATGAAAACTAAAACTGCATCATTGGATTTTTGTAAAATCAATATGCCTACCCAGGAAAGAAACCCGAAAATTTTGAAAATAGAATCACACCCTGTATTAATACGCCATTCGATAGTGTCATTGATAAGGAACAAATTATGGAAAGCAATGACATACGGCAAACGTATTAATAGAGTTAATTTTTAAAAAAAGACGTTTGTTTCATACAAACCTTAACTGTTCCCAATTCATAGCTGGATTCGACGTTTCAAGAATTGTGTTTTATTAAGCATTACATTCAGCATTAATAAGAAGAAAATAGCTGTATGGATTTGGATGCAATCTTGTACGCAGATAGTTTATAACTTGGATTAGCATAAAATATACTTTTTATCTTAGTCTGAAACAAATCCTAAAACCCACGAGGACCAAGTAACGAGCAAATGTTAGTATCTCAGACCATATTTAAGCAGTTATCGTTAATTTTCAACAACTTAAAAAAAGTCTTAAAATAAGCACCAACAATTGAAACTGGAACGCAATTGGTGATGTTTCTCTATTTTCCGTAAAGATTAATGATGACCAATAGTGCTAACTTTTTCGAACAAGTACTGTGTACAAAGTTTCATCCAAGTCAATACAGCTGTTTTCTTCTTTTTAATGCTATATGTGAATGATTGTCATGCTGAATGCAACACAATCCTTGTGACGTCGAATCCAGCTATTAATTGGGAACAATGGCCATCATTTTGCATGTTTAGTAATCAGATAAGTTTTGTATGAATAAAAAGTATTTTGTTAAAAATTAGCTCCATCCTCAAGTTTGCCGTATATTATTACTTTCCAGAATTTGTGACTTATTATTAGTGACACTACCGAATGATGTAATAATACAGGATGTGATCTTTTTTTCAAAATCTACGGGTGCGATTCCTGGCTAGGCGTATTGATTTTCCAAAATCCAATGATGCAGTTTTAGTTTTCATCAAAATCGGTTCCTCACAGTCGCTATTCCTCATAGTTTCGAATATCCACGCACCACCAACTCCACTATCACCACCACCATCCACGGACACTTGAAAAATTCATCCCGTATATATAATAAAAATGTACCATTCGTTCTTATTTACCCTATTTATGCATTTTACATACATGATATTTACCATATCTAATTCAATAAAATAAATATAATTGATTCTTACTCTTCTTCTTACTCAATTCGAGATTCTTACTCAAGCTTCGATGAATAGCTTTTACTTGTCTCTAAATAAAATTTTGTGGGATAGTGAGATATAGTATATTACTCGTTTATTGCATAAATTAATTATTTATTGGAGTCTTTACAAGGTTGACAAAGTTTCTTTCTTTTTTATAGCTATTAAAAGGAATTAAAGTCGAACAAAATGTATCATATTACTACTTACAGTGGCACGCCGATGTGAGTTGCTGAGTACGTCATGAAGGATGGCTTTGGGTTTGGTTATGTTTGCCCAATACTCGTTGAAGTAGGTCTCGTTGCCAATAAACGAACTGTTGTAGAAGTTATGGTTGTCCTGTAAACCAGATATCCCTTATACATTTTGATTTCAACCTTATTTTAGACAAGTGTTATTCACTTTTTTAACGGTTTTATTTAGCTTGCCCTGTTTATTTATTTATTTGTTTATTTACGTGTTTGTCAGTTTGGGTTACTAAATTTGTAACTGGAATTTGACCCCCTTTTTGATGACAGAATACAGATTGATCTGATATTTGATAACACTCTTAATTTTGATGACAATACAATTATAATACATTATTTATGATTGTAAATCCAAGATGGCCGCCGCTACAAAATGGCGGATTACCTAATATCCCACCAAAAACATAAATGTAAAAAAGGAGAGCCAAGTTCAATACAAAAATTATGCTTGGCTGTTGGCTTCGCCGCAAAAAGAATGGAGATCTAAATGAGTGCCAAGTTCTATGAAAAAACCAAATATGTTTGCTAATGCCCCCGAAAGAGGGTGAAACAAGACCTAAAACTATCGACGAAAAAATAGAAAAAATTAAAAAAAGAAAATTCTAGTTTTATTTTTTTGATAAATTAAGATTTTGATTTTTTATTGTGGACCCTATGTTCAAAAAAAGCGATTTATTTTAAAGTAGTGGGTCGATTAACTTGAAATAAAAAACAATAATACGTCAAATACTTGGCAGTGAGGATAGAATAACACGTAGCTCTCAAAACAACATCTGTCATGGCCTAAACTTTGACTTTTGTAACAAAAACGAATTTTTTTGGCAGTAATTTTCAGTAATTTCAAAATTTTTCAAAATTATCACGGTATAACTGAGATATTTTGTGACTTATTATTATTCTACAGCATATTAGCTTTAAAACAAAAAAAAGGTATGTTCTAACTAAAATTGCTAGGTAAGAGCTGTTAAAGTCTCTACCTGAGTGAAGACGCAATCAATGGCCAACTTTAACAGCTCTTACCGAGCGTTTTTATTGAGTTAGAACATACGTTTTTTTGTAAAAAATAATTCCTAGCTACCAGATCGCACCAATCTTCTCATCAATTTGGTTAAAACCGTTAAACATAAAAACTTTTCTTATTCATTGTTTTAATTTATAAATGCAATGTTTTAATGAGTATTATGTTTACTTACATAAGTCAAACTAGTCAAGTTTTGTTCCGCTTTAATTGTTTCAGGTGTTTCTCTGAATACGTCACTTATATCTGCAAAATGAAATAATAATATTCTATAATCTTCTTGTCTGTTCAAAGTAATAATTTGTTTACGATTTTATTAAGGCAAGGATTATCGAGCGTAGCAGGTATTTAGCGCTACCTCACTTCCCGCGTGGCGCCGCCGCGCCGCGCGGATTCGCATAGATCAAATGAACTCTCTGACCCCGCGCTGCAGTCACCGGGATGCGCGAGCGTTCCAGTAAAATTCTAACAGTAGTTTTACGTTATTTTAGTTTATTTCACAATTATATAATCAATAAACATTTTTTGGTTGGTTTTTCGATACTGAAGGCACAGTTATATAAATAAAAACGCAAAATGTGATTTTGATTTGAGTGAAGTGAAATCGATTGGATTATTTTATTACATACTTGGAAGCGTATTTATATTTCTTATCTAATTTTGACAGTGCATCTCTATAAAATATTAAAGTTGGATATATAAGAAACTCGATTTAAAATGGGGAATAATACCAGAAAAAAAGATGTAGTTATGAATTACCGCTTAGAAAAGCAATTGGTTATCAATAGTCTAAATATCACAAAATCCACATTTAGCCATCATAATAATTTGTTTCCGTCAATGTAACTAGTATACGTACTATTAGTCCTAATTTCGAATATATTATTATTATTGCTTACTTAGCCTTAGCCAAGATAAATAAAAAATAGAGGAATATTTATTTTTAAAAATGCAGCAACAGCTATAGACAAATACTAATACTAATAGACAACTTCGGTCACAAGTATCGTATATTATTTTATAACAAGTGTGACATAAACCCGCCCCGGACTGGAGCATGGGGGGAACAGGGGGGTTTCACATAATTATTTTGAAAGTGTAATTTAAAAGAAAAAAATATAATACTATTATAGCAAGTGCGACATAAACCCGCCCCGGACTGGAGCGGGCGGGAAGGGGGGTGGAGCAGGGGGTTGGCGGGGACCAGCTCTCGGACTATGATCAAACACGTCTCGAAAAATGTCTACCAGCACTTGGACTATGATCGAACACTTCTCGAAAAATGTCTATCAGCTCTCGGACTATGATCGAATACTTCTCGAAGCGTGCGTAAATTGCGGGTTTAGGTCACACAATTATTTTACGTGTAGAAATAGGCAACTTAGGTCACGAAAAAGCGTGCGTACACTGCGTGTGTTATAAATTAATGTGTAATGCGTAAACACTGTGTTATACTACTCTGTCAAGAAAGTACCGGGAAAAAATCAATAATACACAAAATGTTTGTTATTCATCCAAATTTATTTTATCACCTTCAGAATATGCTCCTTCAGAAACGACACACTTACGCCAACGAATAATCCAATCATCAAAACATTTTTAAATGCTGTTTTTGGAATTGAGTCCAGTTCTTGTCGCGAATTCTCCTTTATGTCTTTTACCGATTTTACCGAAAACGGGTGCCACGAAGTGGTAATTTGAGTTTAGGAAAAAGAAAGAAGTCGGCTAGAGCCATATTTGGTGAATATGGTGGTTGCTCGATGGTATTTGTTGAATGTTTGGTCAAAAATTCGTTCACAGTGATGGATTTGTGCGAAGGCGCATTATCGTGGTAGAAAATCCAAGAATTTTCTTTCCACAAATCTGGTCTTTTTCGTCGAAATTGCTCTCTTAAATGCCGCAAACGCTCAAATAATATTCTTCATTTACCGTTTGACCTTCCGGCAGGAATTCCGAGTGCATAACACCGACTTTTGATCAACTTTGGCGTGGTTTTTTCGGTTTCGGTTCAGTTGGAAGGCGCCACTCCGAAGCTTGTTGACTAGTTTGCATGTCAAACTCGTAAACCCACGTCTCGTTACCAGTAACAATGCGTTTCATGAATGTTGGGTCGGAATTGACTCGTTCTAGTATGTTCTCAGCGACTCTCATGCGATTGAGTTTTTGGAGAAAATTAAGGTCTTTTGGGACTAGCCGAGCGGCAACATGTGTCATACCCAAATGAAACCATACCATCAGTTAAAATGGTACGGATCGACTCGAGATATAGAAAGCGGCTATCTCTCTCAAAGTTGAATGAGGATTTTCAGTCACTATTTCCTTCACTTTTGCGATGTTAACTTCAGTTGCAGACTTCATTGGCCGAAAGTATACAATAATAGTATACAATAAAAGTATACAATAAAAGTATACAATAGAATTTGGCATTTCTGACCCACAAAGAAAGTGTTTTTTTAATCCTTAAAAATAGCATTGCCTTCAGACGTAAGTACCATAATATTTATCTATTATATCACACATTATAAATATTAACAAAACCAAGTTAGTTTAAGTAACCAGAGAGTTATGGAGATATTTGCTCGCATTCTGCACCTAATAGTTAAAACGAAATTGTTAAAACATATAAAAATACACAGGTCCTACGTCGATGACGCCTGGCAACTGAACGCAACGAAGGCAACTGAAGCGAGGCGCGCGGACCACTCTATTATATAATATAATTTTTTCTTAGTATCACTAAGAACAAAATGACATTTATTTGAAAAAGTAACCGTTGAATTATATACTTCTAAATGTCGTAAACTATTTTTCCATGTAATTTTTTTACCTAAAAAAAAATAATCAAAATCTTCGTATATTCGTGATTTTTTTCGATCGAGTAAAGTTATAAATATCGTGTTTTGAACCAAAAAATAATCAATAAAGTTTATCTTACTATGACATATATTTTCACAGATAAAAAAACAATATTACTATGTTTAAAATTGAATAAAAAACAGGCCGTTTCGACAATCCTGCCCTTAATATTATAATTTAATAATTAATTAATAATGGGGTTGAATTTTTCCTCATTATATTATATGTGGATATGTGGTTGCTCTGACAGTTGAGCTGAGCGGTGATCAAAGAAAAGGAAACAATATCACTTACTGTCAAGATCGGGTAGTATGGGGTCGCTGACTTTGGGCACGGTATCGTTCAAGTTGAAGCGTCTCTGTCCCGTGCCGTTGTAGCCCAGCAGCGGCGTTTGAGTCACCACCGCTACCGTCGCTGAAAAAAATTATATACAAAACATTCGTTTTCACTCCTATATGAAGCATAGAAACAGAGAGAAATAGAGATTAGTAGTAAAACATTTCAGAAATTTAAATAAACAAAACGCAAGTGAAAACAAAAAAAAAAAATATTTATTGCACTCTTAAACCATTCAAATGGGTACTTAAAACATGCATTACAAACAGCGAAGATATAAAATAATTAAGATATTAGGTCTTAGTTGTTTTATCTTAAAAACGAAATTAAAAACTGTTCAAATAGCAAAATGATAATTTTGAAAATAGGAAAAAGCAGCCCAAGATATAATTATACAAAAAAGAACAAAATACCAAAATAAAGTATAGTAATGAAAGTAGCATAGCTCCTCGCTAAATGTCGCTGTTGCTTGCTTCTGGGGGGTTGTCAAATAATCTTTTAAACTTGTCAAGTGTTGTAAGGGTATTTAAGAAACATCCACCACGAGTTCCTTCATAGCCGAGATCCACCCGACGTAGAGTGGACTAGAACCAATCGCCCAGCGAGGTATTTACCGCACAGATTCTAATCTTTTTGTGGTGTATCGCGTGTTCTAGGATTACACTTGACCACTGAAGTTCAGACGGGCCTGCACGCCCGTTTGCCACTTCGATAGTAGGTATATTTAGGGTAGAAAGGTTGAGTAGGTACGGTTTAGGCTTATTTTGCAGGGAGAGCCAGCAGTAGGACAATAAGAAATTTAACCAAGCCGAATGAAAGTACCAGGCAAGAACTTAATACGCGCAGCGGCTTCAACACGATAGCTCAACTTAATAGAACACGTACATCACATTCAATAGGGCCGAGCCACCAGCTTAAGTTGGCAAAAGAGGTAGAAAGTAAACTACGTTTATATTTAGCGTGTTGCATCAGTTGGAAACATTGTTTCCGTTGCTTAACCAGACTTCGCTGTTGTTGTTACTAGTATTGTATTCACATCAGCTCTTGTTACTTTTTTAATTGCATTTCGCTTGGAATATTTAATATAATCTACAAAATATATTAAAGTTAGCTCAGATAAAATATATTAGTTGCATAAAACAAAAAAAAATTATCGCCATTTGCAACATGTCAGTAGTATTTATAAAGGTGCAGTAGTAGGTAGTTAACAATAATTATAATTGGTAAAATTATTATAATGAATAAATAACATTAAATTTTTAATAATTCATACCATTAAAATTTACAACAGCACCCATGACGCAATCTAGATCTGTGATTAAATTGTTATTATTGGTTATGTCGACCCGGCAAGTATCGTTCTGCCATAAATTTTGCCTATCAATCCAAGATTTTGTGAGTTAACTTAAACCGGACAGTAACCTAAGTTCATAATAAGTTTTCGTATAATTTATTTTTTTTCAAAATTTCATTCATTGGATCCGATGTTTTTGTTATATTAAGGTGTTCAACAATGTAGGTAGCAAGTATAATAATACAATGTAGGTAGTAAGGTATAATAATACAATCAAATCATGTATATATAAGTATCCTATTAAGTAACAATAAATTATTAAATAAGACAATAAGTATTTAAATATTGCTGTACGTACATTTTTGTTATGAACTATATAATAAAATCATCTAAATCGGCTAAACCTGTTCCTACGATCATTATGTACTTGCACTTGTTCTCAGACGCGTCACACATCTAATCAAGATAGATTTCCATACATACATTTGCTTACATTTAGGTACACATAATTCATTCATCACGTTTGGCACAAAATACCTACTATCTATATTACTCCGTATTTGTGACTGCTCTATTCATAAGCGAGTGTTTTCCACTGTAATCACGTGGATAACTCGTATAATTGGTTTAATCTACTATCTACATTACCTAGACTCTATAAGTATGAAATGGAGTAGACACCCGTTTTCGGCATTCAATCAATTTAGGTACACAATACACAATAAACATCTCAATTGTGTCGTGCATATTATTTTAAAGCTTGTTTTCCGTTAATTCGTAATCATTAATTTTAAACGCTTTAATAAAGTACCCTATTCATTATAAAATTAACTGTCGTTCGTAATACATACGAAGCGTTTATAATAAAAGCCTCGTATGTTTTCGATCGATGTTTTCGATGATCGATCTAGTCGATCACGAGTAATTTTAATTTAACGAGTGGTCGCCCAGTAGTCCACATTCGACTATACTTTACTAAAACTTTCTGCTTATATGTACTTCCACGATAATATTAAAACGAAAGATACACAGTGTGTCCCGGGATAAAGTGCAACCCCGAAAGAGGGTGAAACTAGACCAAATAGGTTGGAAAATCCAAAAGAGCACGCCCTTTGCACATGCTTGTTAGGTACCTTTTGCTTATAGCTGAACGAGGCTGTAAAAGTGCAGTTTAATTCTGTACGGTTCCACAAATTTCAATTGTAAGCATTCAGACTTCACTCTCATATCTTTTCATTAGGTAGTTACTCAAAGTTCGAAAAACGAAAATCAAATATGATTAATGATATGAATTAAAGAAATGTCATATAGACTGAGTTGTTGACACTTGTTCATCAGATCAACCATAGCAACAGCTTGCCAATAAAGGATTAGTGTTGTTAGATGCTTTTCTGAAATCCCCCTAAGATCAATGTTTCTTTGAAGAAATAAAACCAAGAGAAATCAAAAAAACAAAAAATATATTTGTTTTATTTTTAATTAAATTTCTTTTAATTTTTAACTATTGATAAAAACAGATAGAATCTACAACAAATTTATGGTCTAAATAAGAGGAGTTTTTTAATTTTATTTATTTATAAGTTATAAATAAGAGGAGTGTAACATAGGTTTTTTATATTACATGAATTTGTGTAAATAGTTCATTTACTATTAAGGAGATAGCGCTGCTTAATTGGCACGCAAGAAGCATCAACTAATTAAATTTCTTTTAATTTTTAACTATTGATGGAACATACGAGTATAAAATCTACAACAATGTCTGCAATGGTCTAAATAAGAGGTTTTTATTTATTTATTTATAACAGTTATAAATAAGAGGCGTGAAACATAGACAGAACACCGGTTTATTTTATAACTTTAAATGTCTGCTAAGATAGGACTTTTGAAAAAAAATATTGTGGCGGAGGGTGGGAAGGGGAAGAGATACATAGTTCTTACAAAATATTGGAATCGAATGTCGGTTTTTGATAGTTAGGGCTTCTAAATCGTACCTAACGAGTTTTTGGATTTTTGCATTTATAGGGGAGGTGAAAAGAGTGGTGAGTTTCTGGCAAAAAAAAACTAAAATTAAAATAATTTAAGGTAATTAATAAGTTTGGATAGATAGGCAAAATTATTTTGTCAAAGCTACGCCTACCAGGTGAGCTTGTTGTAGCTTAAAATTAGAATTTTTATAAACTAGTCTATAAGCTACATTCTTGTATCATGCCCTAAGATTGCTTCTTCTTTTATCCTTCATTGTTCATTTAATTTATCGGCGTGAGGTTATCGAAGTACCATGACAAGTCACTATTATATCCAAACAATGCACAAGCATTGGATTCAATAACTGTATTATTATTTCATATTTATATAAATAATATTATGAATGTGAAAGCGGCTCTGTTTGCCTATCTGTGATCTTTCCAGGGCTACAGGGCAGAATGTGAAAAAATATCTTAATGTAACTTTAATCTTGGAAAGGACTTTTCTAAATTCATATTTTAAGATCTGAATAACGCCAAACTGGTGACACACAGTGTCTCGCATCTCTTAGAAATTCAGATAAAAAGTAACTTGCCTGCCATTTTTAATTTCTTGTGGAGGAAGTTGTGGGTAAAAGCATGTATTTCTTATAAACAGAGAATTTAACAAAACGATTTTTTACTGAAATTACCAACAGATCTTTTAATATTAGATTGCAAACTGGTATGCTACTACGTACACATGATAAAAACTCATAGGTTGTCAATAGAACAATAAGTATGTTTCTACTTACCTTCAGTAACGTTAGTTGTCCTGTTATTAGCATCAGCAGGAGCGGGCACGGATGCGACGGGGGAAGAAGAGGACATCGCGGAAGCCGGCGTGGGGGCAGACGGAATGTCCCGGCGGTACCGCCCATGATCTAACTCCACTAAGATTGGTTTGGATTCGGAATATGTGAACGAGTTACGGTATACAGCACCTGGGGTTGCTGAAAATATTTATCAATACACAGATCTGGGCAAGGTCCAAAATTATAAAAATTAATTATTCATTTTGATTTTACACTGATAAATATCAGAAAGAAATAGTTAAAAATGAGATAATTATCCATGTTGATTCATAAACACTTTAATATTTTATAGTCTATGTTACTTAAAACATGCATCTATAATAATTAATAAATGCCATCTTATTATTTATAGCTTCTGTTGAATTTTTAATAAACAGAAATGTAGATGGATCCCCACTAGACAGCCAGCTTTAGTGATTCAACCTTAAAAGTAACATAAAATGTTGGTATGATCATAATTATTACCAATTAAAGAACCCTTAATAATAATAAGGGACAATGTACATCAAACTATTTAATCAAATAGGGCACTCAGTCTGGATGAAAGATAATAATAATGACTTTCTGAGGGGTTATAATACATTACATGTATACTAGTCAATTAATGGTGGGTGATGTAAATGTTAACAGCATAGTATGACGGCTCGACAATTATTTCTAATTGATGTCTAATTGCTATAGCACAAATTGACAATTTTATAAAGTTACTAATTGATCTGGTAGGCGTTGCCCTCTACATCTACATCATCATCATCTACATCATTACATCATTAGGTTTTAAATTCCATTCAGTACCAGAAATACCATTTGCAAAATCATATTTTAGTATTTCAGTTCAACATTGTTATCAAACGAAACGCACCATTAAAAGGAAACAAAATACTCTTACCAGCTGAGGTCAACAATATAACAACCATTGTACTCCAAATACAGATTACTGGATATCTTTACTTACTAGTAAATTAGTAAGTTAATAAATCTTTATGGAAAATCATTTGATTCCAAATGCACAGTACAGTTCCGAATGCATACTTTGGTTCGGTCTAGCAACTAGCTACAGGAGTATGTACCTGGACTAGCTTGATCTACTACAGGGTATCCTGTTTGTTCTTGAAAATGAAAAGGACAGCGATAGACTCGTATAAACTATGTATCATTTTGTGTATCAATTCTTTCAATCAATCAATTATTTATGTGTGTATATATTTTATGTCACACTAAAGTTTGCGAGGACACAGCTGCTATGCTGTGTCCTCTTCTATCGCATGGGATGGTCGGTTGGGACCTCTCACTCGCACATTATACCAAAAAAATATTTTTTATTTTGAAAATATTTAACTATATTTCCTTAGAGAAAAGAAACATGAAAAAAATCTATATAATATTTGTTTAGGTTTATCAAAATTGTATACATGTATCAAATTATTGATGTTATTTATAAACAAATTTTTTAAAACTTGAGTACCTATTTCATTTATTTATGAATTACCAAGTTTCATATAAACTAATTAAATGTTCATGTTTTATGGGTTTCATTTACTTACTATGGTGTGTTTCCATCAATAATAACAGAAATTTTACTAAAGGAGGGCATTATTCTCATATTAATCGAATCACACATGTAAAGAGGTAAACATGTCTTAGAACTTGTTGTTTACAACAAGTAAAAGGCATAAAAAATTGTATAATACTTTAAATATCTGCAAATTTTAGATTTCATTGGTAGTAATATTAATTATATGTCGTGTAATTAGTTAGACGCTTAAAAGGAAATCAGGAAGGCATTGTCTTTGCGTTTCAAATTTACGTCAGCGCTTCGTAGAAGGCTGCGGAGGCGCAGGTATAATGCCTTATGCCTTCCATTCATTACTCTGATGTTGGTTGAATAAAGTTTATGTACGCTCAAAAACAGAGTAAAAACTTACCAGTCACGATGTTACACGAATTAATTGCTATTACAAATAGCACTAAAATTAGTTTACTTTTCATCTTTTCTAGTGCAAATTCCATCAAACGGTGTGGTTAAAAAGAAATATTTTTTCCTATTAATAAAATAACGTCATTAAACGACTTTAGACTGACTGACGTAAACACGATTCCACGCTGGCGTGTGAGACTTTTCTAACTAATTTTCTATGAGTCAGTGAGTCACTGAGTGTTGCCATTGCCAGATTATTTTTTCTTGAATAGCCTAGCGCGTGTGTAGCCCCGAGATAGCCCCGTCATGGCAAGGAAATTGATGACCAAAAAAATCACACAACCTGGATATACGCTTTTTACACGCAATATTCACATTTCTACACATAGAAGATACCTCTTTTTTCTGCATAAAAATGATTTCTTAATTAAATATTTATAAAAAAAATAAACATACCATCGAACACAACAATAACACATTTGACATTTGATTAGAATTTAGATTTTAGCAAGCGAGTTAGCGAAAGTGTCACTCGTGACAGTAGTACTCGGATTTGGCATAAAATTATGTACAATATCATGGTACAATACCTATATATGACAAAGTTTTAAAATCCATGCTATAACATACATAATAACTATTGAAACTGATTGTTGCTATAAAAGTTCTTTTTTTTCTGCATAAAAATAATTTGTAAATTAAAAATTTCTTGAAAAAAAAATATAGCCATCGGCTATGTTGCCAGCGGGTAAAATAATATAGCCACTCGGTAGGTAAGGAATAGGTAGGTAATAGCCCCACCGGCGCTTAATAGCCCCATCACTGAGTTGAGTGAGACCTGTGGGGAGTGAGACTCAATGTGAGTAGTGAGACCGACGTAAGGTTCGTCCATGAGTGAGACCGTGACGTACAGATAATATACTCCAAGGCGCAATGACTAAATTTATGACTCCCTGCGTTACACACTGGGAAACACTTAAATTTTAAATTTTGTGGCTATGGGGTGCACGGTGCACGTAATTTTTACGGAGTCGGACTCAAATGTTAGGTAACCGATTGATTTGATGGACAGACGGATAAAAATGGATAAAAATGATAGCAATTACTGTGTGGACTGTACTCTGTTTTATCTGTTGAATCTATAGACAACGCCATGCAAGGACCGTGTCAAGATGGTGTCAAGTCCGTTCTAAGGGTCTACGCAGACGTACTACAACCACGCGACAAAATGCAGTCAGTTTATGGTCTCGTGTGAATAGCACAGGTCACTAAATGTCGGTCGTGTGAATGGAAGTGACAGCTTTCATACTATTTGACACCCGACCACGTTGTGTGGTTGTGGTACGTCTGCGCAGACCCTAACATTGGCTTTTTTGACATTTGAGCTTGTCAAGTGATTGATCTTGATCATTGAGTTATTATACTAGAGTAGGGGAGACATACGGCTGTCTGTAACTGGAAATGTCTGACACTTAGAAAAAGATATAAGATTATGTTACCCTATCTGTCTCTCTCTACTAACGCACGCGCATTGAGGAACTTCGCGCATTTGCGCGCTTCGCGCATGCGCATTTAACATTCGCGCATGCGTATTAAACAATTTCAATGCCTAAAACTGTTTCTCGCTAATTGCACATGAGCGAGAAGAGAAAGTACGGCAATCTTCTCTCTCTTTTTAACCGAACGACAGTTGGAAGCCTGGCTTCCCTGTTCTACTATAATATATCTATAATTTTTTTAGAGTAGGTAGGTAAGTGGCACAGACCTATAAGGTGGGAGGAGGTTACGATGATGGCGCATGGCGCATTCACGTTCTGCCAATGAAAAGTTAAAGAAAGGATAAAAAATAACATACAATGTATATTTTACATAACCTTCATTATGTATATTCATAATGAAGGTTATGTATGACGGTAAATTGAGAAAAGTTAAGATCACGAACGAAAGTGTTGAAGATATAAATCAATAAAAGTGCACAGTTATTATTAAACATTTACTTGTTTATTTTGCTTTGCCATGATACAACGTTCTGTTTTAAAAATATTGTTGTAGAAATTGTTTTTTTTATGTTAGTGTTGGCAACACGCGTAAAAATTGTTGTTGATTCCTATGAATCCATTTTTTATTAGGTACTGTAATAAACATGAAATACTTTTAAATAAACTATACAGCTATGGTATTAGAGGACAAGCTATTCTTATGAAATCCTACCTATCAGACAGAGAACAAATGACTGTAATGTCTCGAATCAGCCTAGATACAAAATCTGAAGTTGAATATATTTCCGACCGCAGAACTATCACTTACGGTGTCTCCCAAGGCAGTATATTGGGTCCCGTTTTCCTTATTTATATTAATGACCTACCAAGTATAACTGAACATCCTATGACTTTGTTTGCTGACGACAGTACTTTGCTATTTTCTGCTGACGACAAAAAATAACTAGAAAATGACATTAATGAAACTATAATAAAAATTATAAATTGGTTAGAATGTAATAATTTATTAATAAATTTATCGAAAACAAAATTTATTAATTTTAAAATTAGAATCAATAATATCACTGACATTAATAATTTAAATATAAACTATCAAGGACATAAAATAGATGACATAGAAGAAATAAAATTTTTAGGACTACAAATTGATAAGAGATTAAATTGGAAGTGTCACGTAGAACTTGTATGTAAAAAATTAAGTAAATTCTCCTATGTACTAAGGAAATTAAGAAATCTTGTTGGTGAGGAATGTCTACTCACAGCTTACCATGCTTTTGTTGCATCAACACTCAGATACGGCCTTATTTTCTGGGGGAATTCCTCGATTAAGGAGGCAGTATTTAAAGCTCAAAAAAGGTGTATAAGAGCAATATGCAACTTAAATCAGACTGTTTCATGCAAACCATTTTTCATAAAATTTAACATATTAACGTTACCCTCAATATTTATATTTGAATGTGCTATGTTTATAAAAAATAATAAAGAATTATTTAAATATCAATCACGAGAACGTTTAAAAAACACACTATTAATAAGTCATGCTAATACACGCTTTTTTCGGAAGAGTTTTTTTGGACTTGCTCCTAACATTTACAACAAAATACCAAAGGAAATACGGGACACAGAGGATATCAATTTATTCAAAGTCAAACTAAGCAAATTTCTTATACAAAAATGCTATTACCGTATAAGCGATTTTCTCACCGACAGATTTTAAAACCCTATTTAAGCTTTTATTATTATTATTTGTTTTTGTATTTAACTATCTCAAGTGTGACACCTGGGTTCTTTTGAAATTCACGGGCCTAGGCCAAGTGAACATCAAGATGAAAAAAATTAAATTAACTGTTGTCTTGCAAGAATTTTCTAACTATCCTGCAAGTATTCAGGATGACAGCTTTTTATAAAATTGTGCGTGTGTAAAATGGTAAGTCAAGTGTGTCAAGGGAATGTTTTAAATTAATTGGTATAATGCCTGTTGTTGATATTAGGTACAATGGGGACCACTATAGCTTTTCTTAATCGCCACATTCTAACTACTTCATCTTTAAGATCATTATATTTAGATAATTTTTCTGCTATTGTTCTTTGTAAATTATGTGAGTTTGGGACCGCAATATCTATTAAGTACGCTATTTTATTTTCTTTATCTAGGAATGTAATGTCTGGTCTATTAAAGTGTATTGTTTTATCGGTAAATAGGGTCCTGTCATAGTATATTTTGTATTATTATTATTTGTAGTGTCTGCACATTCACAGGTCCAAGAAAATTGGACCTGGGCAGTAAGCTTGCGTGGGGACACAGGTCCAACACGTAGAGGCCTTTTTGTCACAATTTAATGTTGTGATGGGGTACATATGACGGATACTATCCTCGGCCGCACAATCTATCTAAAAGATTGTTCCGAAGATGGTCCCCGCCATATGGACAGGAACTATAGAAAGGAATAGAAAAATTTCCTGGAACTATTGTGATGGGATATAGAGGGACTGGTAGATGGGCTATTGCGGACTATGGGGTCACCTGCCGTTTAGATAATTAGAAGAATAATCTAACGTTAGGCAGGTGGTGACTCGCCGCCCACTGGACGGGCCCCCACTAAGTGACGCATGCCGGAGGGCAACATCGTTGTGAGCGGCTGAGGGGTGTCGAGAGGAGCGGCACCGATTTCACCATGACGGGGGTGTTAGCCAACCGAGAGTGAATTTCACCATCCCGGGGGCATTAACCAACCGTGAGCGGGTTTCCTAGTTATTACGCCATTACTTACATTACACTTCCAGCTCCACTCTGGCCGGCCAGTTAAGGCAAGCCAGAGATGGGGGCCTGTTCCTCTCGGTCTCCACTCCGCCTACCGGAGATGAGGAACAGGGGACCTCCCCCGGGAGCACTCAGGTCCGTGGCTGTCGCTACTCACCAAAGGCTCGCCACAAGCCCCCCTGCGGGGTTATTATTATTATTATTATCTGATATTATTGACACGCAGGATGACTAAAGTTATTATTGTTGACATAATTAAATTCTTTCTAATTTTTTTTTCTTTTCGTCTGCAATTTAAATTTTATCCAGCACTTGTTATTTAAGACATAAAACAATATTTGTATGCCTATCATTGGCAGAATAAGAGATCTTTATGTAACATAACATCTCTGTAACCCTTATTCTACAAATAAATGATTTGAATTTGAATTTGAATTAATATTTTTTATTTACTAATAAGTTGCACCAACAAAATTTTACGTACACCAATATACAGTTTTTTACATAATAGGGTAAGGCCGTAAATAGTACGATTGCTCATTGTACGAGTACGAGTCCTATTCAATACTACAATGATGATATTTGGAGATGTTGAACAATGAACTTTTGTTTACATTACCCTTAGATTAAATCAAAAAGTAAAGATACGGCACTAGCGTCGCATGAGTGCGCACCTTAAATTAGGTCCATGCACACAATTTCACTTTAGTCGCAGTTTGGCTAGCTATTGAACTACATGTGCGCTTAGAACACAATAATAGCGGATTTTCTGTGTTTAAAAAGGTAAAACCTTGCCTTCGTGTGCACCTTGCACAAAAAGCTCAAAAACGAATTCCACGGCATCTCTTTTCATTCGTAAAAGTACACTTTAACTTAATTTAATTTAAAACTTAATTTAAAATCACTGATGTTTTGAATGTAGTTCGCCATTTTTATCAAGCAAGGATAGCAATACAATTAGATCTATGAGTGAGCGAGACGGTCGCGCGCGAGATGACGCTGCACTCTCCGGCTCGCTCCCGCTAATGATAAAACTTACCGCTCTGTCTCGCTCGCCCGATTTACACTTCATTTATAGGCGTGTGTGTGTGTGTAAGTATTATGTAGTTGAGTCGGACTAATTTTTTGATCATTTTTTCATTTATACAAGTAAGCGTATGCCGTATCTTCCCCTTTTTAATTTAATCTATGACATTACCTATTAAAAATTATTCAAAACATCTGTACTTACATGAAATAACTTTACAGATATCGATGGTAATTTTAAATATCATTTTACAGTTAACGTACATCAAATTGACAATTACAAACTACAATTTAATAAGCACACGTAAGTAGTCATCAAAAACAAATTGAATTTATAGTCTTGATAATATTTTGAAAAATCAAAGAATAACATCAGGGGTATTAAACATTTTTTTACGAAATAAGAGAAAGAAAGAAAGAAATAATTAATGAATTGCCAAAGTCGTAGTTTAAAATGGTAACTTAAAAGTTTAAAATTAGTAACTTAAACTTTAATCTAAAAAATGAGCATTATTTTAATTGTCATTTCTGTTGTAAAGTTAGTGAACACTTTCCTTGAGCCAATAGTTTATAAATAAAACACATTTAAATTTAAGTTGAGGGGAAATTTGGGACTTGTTTTTAGTACAAAAAAAGTGTACAAACTTTTCTTTTCTTTTTTCTTTTCTTTTCCTAAGTATGTAGGAGTAAGTATTAATAATTCTAAAAAAAATACATCGCGTTGGGGGACCGCTCCAATATAGCGGGCTATCCAAGATGCCCGAATAGTTATCTACAATATGGGCACTTCTACAATATGGGTATCAATGTCATCCATTTAGAAACGTCAAGTTTTTTCTTTGGTGATGTATTTGGTGGTGTGTTTGTTTTTCTTTCACGTTTTGAGCGAGAGCGAAAGGTTGATATATTTATGTGTTGAAAACTGCACGGCTTAACGGAGCATGGTCGGTGCACGTCATAACGTCGCTCATATTTCATAATGTACTGCTGAAATGTGTAACTGACGGGCGCTTCGGGAGATCTATGCAATGTTATGCTTTGAGGTCAAACTGATCTGCACCAAAATTTGAATAACTAAAATAACTAATAAGTAATAAATAAAATGCAGTCTCATTTTATTATGTAAACATCGAAATAATGAATTAGAACCGCATTCATTTTATTACTTATAAGACTGTGTCGCTTCGCCCGAGATGATTTTAGAACTTGGTGCAGAGAAAGATAAAATGTATCTTATATGATAATCCAGATTGTGATCTATCCATGTGCCAAATGTCATCCAAATTTGTTCAGCCGTTTTTGCGTGAAAGAGTAACAAACATCCATCCATACTCACAAACATTCGCATTTATAATAGTATGCTCGTGTAGGAGTATTTTTTTGAAATAGGTGGTGTCAATATTGTTTTCAATTTGAATGAATAGTCCGATCATTTGGTCGGAAAAAGGGGGTTTACCTGGAAAATTTTGCGCAAGTTTGCCGAGTGCACGAGTGCACGAGTGCCGTGAAGTGTAGTTAAACACGCGTTTGAACAGTCTCCCGGAAAACTTTCCAAATAAATATACCAAATGATTGTACTAAAAAGGCCGATTTAAATTTAAATATATTTATAGTTTCGCTAGTTTTGTCACCGGGCTATTAAGCGAGTGTGCAAGTGCGACGAGCGATTACTCGCGCCAATCACCCGCGGTCGCTCCCGTCGCTCAGTCCCGTGCAAACCTTCGCGTGCGTTAGGTACACTAACTATTACTATTCCTACGTAGAAGTGATCAAGCGTGCGAGCCTCGCTGAACGAGTGTGACGCTGAGCGAGTTTTTTTTGTAACACGATGTATCACTATCATCACTACATAGTATAAAACAAAGTCGCTTTCTCTGTCCCTATATCCCTATGTATCTATGTATGCTTAAATCTTAAAAACTACGCAACAGATTTTGATGAGGGTTTTTTAATAGATAGAGTGATTGAAGAGGAAGGTTTATATGTAGAATAACATCTATTAAATAGTGGAGAAATACTGTTATTTTTAAGGTTTGTAATGTGATGTCGTAAATAATTACATTTTTTCCGCTTACATTGCAAACGCAGGCTGAACCCTACGAGATTTGTTAAAATATAATGTACTAAGTATTGTATACATTGAAAAGGTCTACAGAAAACTCCGCGATGGAATATGTCTATCTCTTATGGATAATAATAATTTTTTTTTGTCATTTACTTTTTACGACAAATAATGGCTAATTTTTGAAGCGTTTTTAACCAATACAGCATTAATCCTTATCCAATTAAATACCTTAAATACAGTGTTGATTTAATATAAATCTATATGGCCCTTTACAGCATATGATTTAAATGAATATTTTCGAAGATATTACAGATTTAAAAATTACGGGACGTAGCGTTTTCGGCGGTACCGGCCGGACGGGGCGGCGCGGCGGCGGGGGCGTGCCTGTAGTTGTTTGGATTTTCGCAACGGACTTGGTGGTAAAAGTTTGCGACTCAAAAAAACTTTGGATATTAAATTAGTCAACTTAATTGGCAGAGCGAAGCCTGCCGGGTCAGCTAGTACACTTATATTCAGTAGATGTGTATAATGTGCAAATGTGAAATGTCTCTCAATATTACGCACAATTCGTAACAATATCGTTACGATTCTTTTTAGTACTTGGCGATTGTTTGACTGAATATAATTATTGTATTTGGGATAGTATGTTTACTCTACCTTGCCAGACATAAATCGATTTAATCGACTCCAGGTTTTTGGTCCATACATTTTTGGGCATTATCCTAAAACGGTTCCTCTACGAACATAGACCTACACAGGGGAAGGTCAAGAGAGACATGTAAAATAGTATGCACTGCAAATAAATGTCTGCCCTGAAAAGCATTCGCCTCATAACATTCTCGAACAGTAGAATCGAAATAAACATCTATTTTCGGAAGCACAAAATGGAAAATCACTACAGATGGACCCGTCAGTTGATTTGCCACTGAGACAGGTATATACCTACTAAAATAAATATAAAATCTTCTTTCATAAAACTGTATCAGTACAAGTTATTTATCCCCGAAGAATGAAATAGAGCTTGAGATCACAAAAAAATATTGCTACATATTGTTATATTACTTTGATAACACTTTAATTCAACTATTATTTGAATTAGAGCATAAAGTTAAACATAATTGAATTGAATTGAATTAGAGCATAAAGTTAAAAATACAGATGGACCCGTCAGTTGATTTGCCACTGAGACAGGTATATACCTACTAAAATAAATATAAAATCTTCTTTCATAAAACTGTATCAGTACAAGTTATTTATCCCCGAAGAATGCAATAGAGCTTGTATTGAGATCACAAAAAAATATTGCTACATATTGTTATATTACTTTGATAACACTTTAATTCAACTATTATTTGAATTAGAGCATAAAGTTATACATAATCATGACGCATGTATGTAAGTACCTAATAATATTCAAATAATTATATATTTTGCCAAATTTACATTTAAACTTTATTTGCAACTCAAAATTTGGACATGGACGTAATTTCAACAATAGATTATTGTATGATACCAGTAAGACAAAGGCTAGAGTAGTTAGCATGCCCGTTATGTTAATATTAGGTACTGCATTAGAATCTCTCATATTAAATGTCTAGTATAGTTACTTGTGATTTATACAATATACATACACTAACTGACCTGGCTGGCATCGTTCTACTCTACAAATTAGTGTCTATAATTATATTATAGGTACTCCTTAGAACCGGCAGTTCTCCTGGCAGTGTTTTAAATCATTACTCAGTTAAGTATTATTATAATTTCTGTACATGTTATTTTTGAGTGAAAGTTTTATGTTTTGGCCAAAGTTTATTTTTTATAATGTGGCATCAAAAAATACAACCCAAAATTTTTAGCTTTCTATCAACAACCCCTATTTTTTAATAGTCGATTTTTAACGCTCTATAACTAATATGGCAAAACAACGTTTGCGGGGTCAGCTAGTCTTATATATAAAACTAGCTGCCCCCTCAAACGTTGTTTTGCGTTATAATTTTATATATAAGATTCGCATGTCACAGTTTTAGTTACCATACTCCTCCATAACGGCTTGACCGATTTTTATGAAATTTTATATGCATATTCAGTAGGTCTGAGAATCGGCTATTGTCTATTTCTCATAGTGTTGTTCACACCTAACATTTTATTTTATTTTTTGGACAATATTTTTTACTTTTATTTTTCAGTAATGTGGCATCAAAATTACATACGACCCTAAATTTTCACCTTTCTATCACCAGCCCCTATTTTTAATAGTCTATTTTTAACCCTCGATAACTTATATGGCAAAACAATGTTAGCGGGGTCAGCTAGTTAAATTATAAGAAATGAATTAAGTAAACTACAGCTAAGACAGATGAAACTGAACGCTGTCGTCCTGAAAAGTCCACTGTAAAAGGCAGAAAGTGGTATAAAATATTTTAGTTTTCTGGTGTTTTTGATGTTTTATTAGAGCCTCAGTCGCTTCAGCCAGCACCCCTACGAGCGCTGTGGTCTGTGGTTGACATGTCGGCATGAGACGGTATATATATGAACGTCCCGATCTATTTACACTACCGAGTAATAAAATTTTCAATATAAATCGTAATATACAGGTTGTTCCGTAATCAGTACTATGTATTATCTATTCCATCAATAATTAAAAAATTAAATTAAATTTAGGTAATTAGTTGTTGTTTCTTGCGTGCGAGTGCCAAGTAAGCAGCGCTAATCTCCTCAATAATAAATTAACTATTTACATAAACTCAATTTTATAAAAAAAACCTTTACCTACATAGATTTTATCAAGGTAATAAAAAATTCACAGATATGTCAACAGATGGCGTTGAAACATAACAACATTTTGAATTTTAACTGCAATATTTCCTCTAGGCGTGTGTTTCAATAAAGTACGAAACACCTCTTTTTGCAAAATTTGAAGACAAGGAATCACATCATCCCATACGTTTTTCACCACCTTAGGGGTAGATTTTCAAAAGTTCCCTTCTTATCGGATGCCTATGTCATACAAAACACACCATCCAAGTTTAAAATCTCTACGATGCGGTTTAAGCTGTATATCCCCCAGTCATCCAGGACAAAGAATTTTACATGTGTAGATTATCCAGCCGGTTAAACATCTCCACAAAAAGCTACTCTTTTGTAAAGTGAAAGAAATAAGAATGATGATTTCCAAGCAAATAAAAGCAAATTTTCCGCTATGAAAAGTTACCCGTAGCTTTGCTCATGAATGTGGCTATCGTAAATAAATCGGAATGATAGTTTCAGAAATTAGTACGTGTTCTAACTAACTGTAATGTGTAGTGTATTAGCTATCACGGCGGGCATCGTTAGAGCATAGCCCTAATTTTTTTTCTTCCATGACTCATTCCAACAACACGTCATATTTAGCCGCTTTTCAGCCCTTCCGTACTACTCGTATTTTCAGGCGTTCGTAGTCCATTGCTACACATGGGCCTCCTCAGCAAGTGCCAAACAAACTTTGCCCCCATTTCTCACAACACCGAGTCTTGCTTGAAATGATGCTATGAGTTTAAATGCAAAGAAAATATACTAAATGCAACGGCAACTGCTGCGCATGCACATCGTCGCGCGCGCTTTTGAGGACGCATCGTTTGATTGTGACGTCGATGCCTAACGTCATCATATAAATAAAGGGTATTTTATACTAGTGTGGGGTTGGTTTTGGGGAGCCGCAGCGCACGCCCCGCACTATCGATCCTGCGCGCGTCTCTGCGCAGGGTGCTACGCTCGTCGCCCGCCGGGGCGTCCACACTCCCGCTCTAGTCATGCGCGAGTCTCCTCCGCTATCGCATCGACCGAAATTAGAGTGGGATTAAACGCGCGAGTGCCGCGGTCGCACTCGGCGGCCTCGACGTATCCACGAACACGCCCCGCAGCCGCCGCCGCCGGGTCTAGCTCGTATCTCCATGTGAGACAGGATTGCTTTTCAAAAATCGATCGGGGACGGTGGCCGCGGGCCGTTGATGAGCTTCAGCTAATCGCTAGGACCAGGTGAATGAGGAGGGACGACCTTGGCACCCGTTTACGCCCGTCCGCTGTCACACCACCACCTTTCATAGAGATCACCACCAGGTACGTGCATTTATTTTCAGCTGGTCTTGCTCGCTTAAATCCTTACTGTCATTCATTAAACATGTAGGCCTCGAGCGTTTACGATACACACTCGCGACATGTGCACGATATTGCAGTATTCCGCCCGATTCTGTGACACAGATTCGTTTATGTAAGTGCGTCCGTCGATATCGCAAGAGTCGGTGGCAATAGAAAGAGAGCAAAGCGACGGAACAGACAGAGATAAAGAGGTCAGTAAAAACAATTGTAATAAATTGTGCTCCAGAAAAGCTATAAATATTTTATCAGCAAGAAGATATCGCAGAAAATGGAGTTATTATACAAATGAAATGACTTGCCTCAACATTACAAATTTGGAATCTCCCAGCAACAAATGAGAATAATATGGAAGATTGTTCTACCGCTGAAGAAGGGCCGCCTTACAGGAATCGAGTGATGGACAATTCAGTCACGATGAAAAAAAAGTCTTGTTTATTGCTGTGCGTTACTGCTGTTGCGCAGCTAGCGCTTTTCAGCATCGGGCGAGTGCACTTACTTACTATATTTTATAACTGAATTTTTTAACATAGGTCAAATACTTTTTGTTAATTGTCTACTAAGTAGTAGAAATTGGGTTCAATTCATAGTCGCACGGTAGGTATCACTGTAGATTTGGTAGGTACGATAAATTAATACAAGTACCTAGGCGCCTTATTGATTTGTCTACGCATACAAAATACGCGGTGCGAAATTAAGGGTAATAAATATTTTTCTGATCCCTCAATAAGTTAAGCAACTATACATAAAAAGTTTAATAAGAGTCTTAATATAGGATACAAAAGTAGGTACTTCATATAAAAAGAAGCGAAAAAAACATTCTGAATGGAAAGTTCGAGTTCCCCAGCAATTTTACAACTTATTGCTCATATTTAATTAGTTATGTACAAAAATATTTTTCATCCCATCTATTCGAAAAAGACGACTTGGTTAGCCTTTAAGTGCGCCCAAAGGTGGTGTTTTCTATAAGAGACTTTTAGCGGGCAGGAATGAGTTTTTCCTCCTCTTTACAATTTCCAAATTCAAAAAGTGCGCGGCAAATAAATTTTCATCCCATCTATTCGAAAAGTACGCCTTTTCTCTCCTTTATGTGCGCCCAAAGTTGGTGTTTTCTATAAGAAACTTTTTAGCGGGCAAGAATGAGATTTTCTTCCCTCTTCATAAGTTCCAATTTGGAATATATAGAACGATAGAACACTCTACTTTTCATCACCCTCTATGAGAAAATGAAAGGGGACTCATGTTCTTTTGTAATATTATTAATTAATAAAACATAGACTACCAACTAATTGAAATTAAAGAGTATCTGATAATAAAACAACTAAAAAGTTATATACACATATGAGACATTTTCGTAATTATGAAAATTTATTGTTACTTGCTTACAGTTTTCTTAGGAATATACAGATTGTTATTGATTTTATTTTCAGCGTGTTTGAAATAATGTCCGTAACTGGCTCATTACTAACAATCCGTGAAAATTGACAAAAACGCGGGCTGTAGTTCTGTAGTTCTGTCGTCTTTATTCAAACAATATATTTTGCGTTCGATTTCTTTGGCGCTGAGTACTGAGATATTAAAATTTGGAACTTATGAAGAGGGAGGAAAAACTCAATCTTGCCCGCTAAAAAGTTTCTTATAGAAAACACCAACTTTGAGCGCACTTAAAGGGGAGCAAAGTCGTACTTTTCGAATAGATGGGATGAAAAATATATTTTTGGCTCGAGCGACGTACTTTAAATCCGTTGCTACGTTCAGGATTCTTCTACAGAAACCCTCGCTACGCTCGGGATTTACTCTAGAATCCCTCACTTTGCTCTGGATTCAAAAAAGCGCCCTCGCCGTAAAAATATCATTTTGCTTCCTTGTGATACAATCTACTTTTATACAACAACTAAAGAGCTTAACGGCGAGCTATGAATGCAACAGGTTTCACGTATGACTTTAAAGCCATACCCAAAGTATAACATTTTTATCCGAGATATTTTATTCAGATAGATGAAGAATAATAGTAGATTGTATTATAAGGGAGCATATCCAGAGCGAAGTGAGGGACTCTGGATACAAAGTACATCGCCCGAGCTAAAAATATATTTCTCATTCCGTTTCGAAAAGGACTTGGTTCGCCTTTAAGTTATGTAAGTGCACCCAAAGGTGGTGTTTTCTATAAGAAACTTTTAGCGGGCAGAAATGAGTTTTTAATCCTCTTCATAAGTGCACCGCTTTATAAGTGCGCTGCAATTATCTTTTCATCCCATCTATTCGAAAAGTACAACTTTGCTCCCCTTTAAGTGCGCCCAAAGTTGGTGTTTTTAGAGGGCAGGAATGAGTTTTTCCTCCCTATTCATAAGTTCCACGTTCAAAAAGGGCGCGGATAACTTCATTTGGAATATCTTAGTGTTCAGCGCCAAAGAAATCGAACGCAAATATTGTTTGAGTAAAGACGACAGAACTACAGAACTACAGCCCGCGTGTTTGTCAATTTTCTCGGATTGTTAGAAACGAGCCAGATTCGGACATTATTTCAAACACGCAGAATATAAAATCTACAACAATCTCTATTCCTAATAAAACTGTAAGTAACAATAAATTTTCATAATTGCGAAAATGTCTCAAATGTAAATATAACTTTTAGTTGTTTTATTATCAGATACTTACTATTTAATTTCAATTTAGTTGTTACTGTTTTATTAAATAATAATATTACAATAGATTAGAATATGAGGCCCCTTTCATTTTCTCATAAAGGGTGATGAAAAGTAGAGTGTATCACTCGGGTCCAAATATATTTTTGGCTCGGGCGGCGTACTTTGAATCCGTCGCTACGTTCAGGATTCTACTAAAGAAACCCTCGCTACGCTCGGGATTCTACTCGAGAATCCCTCACTTCGCTCTGGATTTAAAAAACGCCCTCGCCGTGAAATATCATTTTGCTCCCTTGTGATACAATCTACTATTGTCGCGCACTTTTTGAATTTGGTACATCTTATAGATAGGGGCTGGCGAGCATTTAAGTGTATGATTTGCTCGTTCTACGTATTGATAGGCAATAAAGTAGGGATTAGTACGCCAAAATTCTCTTATTGAATGAAGGTGGTGTACGTTGCTGCGTTTTTTTTGCTACAGGACAAATTGCAAAACTGTAAAAAAAAATTGGTACCAAATCATTTGTTCGTGTCTGGCTCTGGGGTTAATTGTTATTACGATTTTGATACTGAAGAAATCTATGAGGCAGCCTTCCAGGGTTCTGCATTATCACAGGAGGTGGATATAAAAATGTCGAAGAAATATCTCTTCTAAATCATTTGCTCGCAGCTATAACTGGGTCCATACGATTTATTAGAATCCCCTGAATACAATAAAAATTTAGCAGACATTTTAATTACTGACTTTAACCATTACAGGTAGTTTCAAAGTCTTAGGCATAGTACAAACAGGGTACTTTGAATAACACGTTTTGCTAGCGCGCATTTCGATTTTCAATTTATTTGTTTCGATTAATATTTTGTAAACATAGACCTGTTAATTGAATGCTTCACCCAAGCGTTGATTAAAAAAAATTAAAATGGTCTGCTTTCGGAATATCAGTGACCTGGGTGTCTGCCCCATTCTTTTTTCTTTCACAACAACAATCAAAGTTTTTGTTTTTTTCATTTTAACAAGGTTTCTAAACATTAGCCTTAGAGGCAGACACAAGCAAATGATATAGTATATATTATAGTCAATGTGGGGAAGTCCGTCATAGTTTATTTTAATTTTGAGATTTTTATTTTTGAGACCTCATTGTACGAGTGGTGAACAATGGACCTTTGTTCACGTTTTAACTAATTCAACATATCTGTATATAAAATGACTTTACAGATATCGATGGTAATTTAAAATATCATCGTGTAGACGGACTTCCGTCTGGCCCATGTATTTTACAGTTAACGTACACCAAATTGACTACAAACACAATTTAATAAGCACACGTAATATTCCGGGAGCCAGTGACAGATTCTCCTGACCAACTTCCTCCCAATCGAAAATCAGTGAAATGCATAAGGGAATTATACTATGAATACTCGCGACCGTCAGCTGCCACTCCGTTGGTGGGTTGGGCAGTGGCACCCTCCCAAACATGCAGACAAAAAAGTTTTTTCAGTCATTTCCTCTCATTTGAAAATTTGTCAGATTATAGTTTATCTAGGATTTTGAAAGAAAAACATCGTCAGCTGACCATAACGCGGTGGATTATACGTCAGCTGGATCCTTGAACATGAAAAAAAGTTTTTTTTCATGATTTCCTCTCAACTAAAAATTTACCTGGTGATCGTTTATATGCTACGATGAATGAAAATTAATGTCAGCTGGATGTATCTCGGTGGAAAGTTCGTTAGCTGGTACCTTAAAAAGTGCAACGCAACAGCATCTATGACCTACAGAATCTATAGAAAGTATTTTTATTATTTTCATCTCAACATAAAGTTGAGAGCTGTGCTAAGACGGCTAACTTTATGAAAATAATGGATGACGTGATGCTATCATGCAAAATAAAAAAAAACACTGGTTGTTATTTGCAATGTTTTAGTCTGTCACAAACGTGATTCAAGATTTTGATACAAAAAGCAAAACAAAGGTAATTTTTGACTAATCGGGTACGCCATATTGCGCGGGCAAATATTGTACGGTGAAAATAATATTTGCCAGATATGAAACCTAGATACATCGATTTTTGCCCCCTATAACTCCTACAGTGCAAGTTTCATCGAACTCCATCGTACAATTCTATAGCGTATATACAATTATACATATATAGCATATATACATATATGCACAATATACAAATGTTGTTCGTTCCATAGAAAAGTATTTTTTTATTAACTGAATTGAATTACATAGGACTCAGACCAGAAAAGGTTTATTATTTTTGACTGAGGATAAGTCCGTCTAACCCCTGTATGTCTAACCCCCCTTCAACCAAACGGACTTTTGAAACCCCACACAAGATTTTTGACTATCAAAAAAAAACAAATGCAGATAGGTATTTCAAAAACAAAACCAATTTTCGTTTTATAAAATGTAATAAATCATTTAAGTGGTTGTTAATAAGAAACACGTTTTAGTATCGTTTTTATGAAAATACTTTTTAAATACTTCAAAATAATTGTTTTTCCAGAGGTCGATTTGGTCAAAATAGCATTTTTAAAGGGCTGTCAATTGACAACGCAGCTCTTTGTTGTTGCAATGCAGACTGCCACAGCAGAGCTTATAAATCTTGTACAATTAACGAAATTATGGCAGTCATTTTTTTCCTTTTGAGTGCACTTTGAAAGTGACTTACCTTTTTAATTTTTTTTACATGTTCTGCGTTAAATTTAGACATCTGACACTGACCCGACAAAACAATACCCTCCCCTCACCCCGCTATCCCCGCACACCCATTGATATCTCAAATATTTACATTTCCGATTGCTATTTAGGAAATGTGTCCAATATAATTTATTTTACACATTTCCGTGCGATTTCAGGAATTACATACATTTCCTAGGAATTGTATACAATGACGGATTACATTCAATTCCGGTAACTTATATGCTTAAAAGATAATGCAATAACTTCATAAAAACACGAAAAAAATATGCATGAATACCGGCAGCCAATAACTAAAACTTAAAAATATTCTCTCGGAGCCCGACCTTGTGCAACATCTGTGATATAGCCAATAAGCAAACTATGGCCCGAAGTTTACATTTGATGAAAAGTTTTGTAGATTTTTGCGTTAAAATTTGAGGTAAAATAATGATTAGTAAGTAATCTATGTAAATTAGTAATTTAGCCGTGTGGTTGCCGGCTTAGAATAGCGCCACTCCAAGTCAACCCGTGAAGATCGTAAGAGGCGATCGAAGGGATATTACTACCAGGGGATGGGCAGCAGCATCTCCCTGAGTACTAAACACCTACTGCGGTCACCATCACGCACTTGCCAAGCGCGGTGACTACTACTATCGATACTACTGACTATCGCGCTGCCACAAACGACGACTTCTGCACCTGGCAACATACAACACCAGGACACTGAGGACCGACGACAAGAAGCGTGAGCTGGAAGACGAGACAAGTTAAACTGGAGTGTCGTGGGATTATCCAAATTTACGATGGCATCTCCTCCTCTAGCAAGAAAACCCGCTCCCTGGAATTTAAAAGATACAGAGGTACGCAAATACCATCATCCACGCAAGACACCCTGTTCCTGGTCCACACCCAAGCAGAGAAAACATCACTTCAAAAGGCGGGCTGTGGATCCGGTGAGGGATCACGTATCCTCACCATACACGAAGCCCAGGGACTGACTTACGAAAATGTAGTAATAGTAAATACAAAGCCTCAAAAAGGAAAGGTGCATGATAGCGTCTCTCATGCAGTCGTCGCTATCACCAGACACACAGGCTCTTGCACTTACTACTCGGATGTCAGTGAGGACGCCATCGCAAACTTCATAAAACAGGCCATAGAGGCAAACACAGCTGCCGTTGAGGACTACAACCTGGCTACTGGAATCAGCTACAGAGACGCGACTGTCATTGCAGAAACCCTAAAGGAACGCCCGGGACGATCCAAGGAGACACCGGGCCAAAATTGACGAAGAACTTTTTCTGGAGCAATAATATTCTAGTAACGTGATGCAAAAAAAAGGCACGGACCTAGAGTCTGTGGATAGCAATTAAAGATTTAAAAAAATACATTTTGGCTATTATACTCTCTTACCGCAATTTTTATGCCACTGATACCATAATTAACTTGTTTTGGCAAGATAGTTATTAATATGGATAATTTCACTAACTTAAAATATTATTATTTTTTAAATGACATCTTTCGGTTTTTAAATAATCTATAGCCTAATTTATAAAATCACTAGCGGTCCGCCCCGGCTTCGCCGTGTTAATACATAGCCTATAGCACTCAGGGACATCTTAGCTATCCATTGGTGAAAGAATTTTTGAAATCGATCCAGTAGTTCCTGAGATTAGCGGGTTCAAACAAATAAAAAACTCTTCAGCTTTAATAAATCAATTAATATTAGTAATTAGTATTAGTATATATTAGTATATTAGTATTAGTATATATTAGTATGGAAAATAGTATAGATTTTACGTAAAGAAGAAGCGAGCCCTCGTTCCTTTGTGGAGTAAAAATATTCGCTGCGAATTGAAATATACACTAATAAATGAGATTCCATGTCTACTTAGAGAGAGGTGAAAAGATGCAATTCCAATTAGTGTCGTAGGCATTAAGGTTGCTTGGTAAGGTTTACTTATTCCTAGGTCCGAAGCTTCACTCGTATTAAGAGACGCGATATCATTTGAAAAAAATAAATGAGGTACCTACTTTAATATAACACTAAATAAACCATTTATATACATTTATACAATGTACCATTTTATATACAAATATTACATATTGTATTCCAAGCAATAAGAATAACAGCTTAGTTTGATCCTTGCATTTTTAAATTAATAGAATCTATCTTCCCTGCGTTGAAACTTTTAGAATCGAGAAGTTGTTGTTATAAGCAGCTGTAAAAAATATCATTATAAGAAGGTTTCATTTTTGCAATTTTTGCTAGCAGCCCAAGATAATTTCGATTCCTCTGGACCTGAATATTCCACAGAGATGAAAAAGTTGTTATTCGATGGATGATACTACCATCTATCCGATAAAGAATAAAATTTTGTCCTTGTTCAAATGTAAAATGTCGTAAAAAAGGTTTTTTCATTGATTTCAATAAAAAAATTGATTATTTTTTTCAGTTTTTCTTACATAACACGAACGAAACCTAGAAGGCACATGCTTTTTTATAGATACGATAGCTACAAAACGTGTCACATATTATTTTCTCTCAGTTGTATACCTAACTTATGAGTTATTGGTTTTTGTCCTCCTTTTCCTAAACCCCTATATGGGGAGTTTTTTGTTGATGAAATTTGGTCTATTTTATGGCCTTAAATTATTGCTAGTTCTAAAGCCAAACAATCTGTATATTAGGTATAGATAAGTGAAGTTCTGCGCATATTATGTTTTGCGGTAGTGATCATTTAAATATAAAAATACATGTATTTGGAAACGAAGATTCCAATAAGTAACCAATAATAATGTATGTCATGTATGCAAGCAGAGGCAGAGGTACGTAGCACACCCGTAGCCCCGTAGCCCCGTAGCCTCGTAGCGACCTCAATTTTATTGTAGTCCGTACCACGATCGTAGTGACCTCGGCAACCGCGTAAAAAATGCATGTCCATTGTCGTTACATAAAGCTATCGTCGCACGAACGGCGTAGAATTAAATTGTATGAATCGCTGATGAGATTTATGTCTGAACTGCACGGTTACCGGGCTGATTTATAAATAGATTTGTACCTATTAATAATATTTAACTGGGTTTTAATAGAGTTTATTTTATTTATCTCCTCGAATGTGTAATGGTATATTCATGTAATATATACAAGTTATACATTCGGTCAGGCTTTACTCATATAGTGCAACCATTTTAAGGGCAGGATTCTCGAAACGGCCTGTTTTTTTATTCAATTTTAAACATAGTTGTTTTTTTAACTGTGAAAAATATATGTCATAGTTAGATAAACTTTGTTGATAATTTTATGGTTCAAAACACGATATATGTAACTTCACTTGACCGTAAAAATCACGAAGATACGAAGATTTTGATTATTTTTCTGGTTTTACTTGAAGATTATCAGTTTTTTAGGTAAAAAAATAACATGGAAAAATAGTTTACGACATTAAGAAGTATATATATATATATATTATACCTACTATGTCAGTAACCCATTAATGACCCACTACAGGGTCGGGTCTCCTCTCACAATGAGAGGGATGTAGGCCGCCGTCCACCACGCTGGCCTACTGCGGGTTGGTGGACTTCACATGCTTTTGAGAACATTTTTTTTGTGAACTCTCAGGCATGCAGGTTTCCTCACGATGTTTTCCTTCACCGTAACAGCAGGTGATATTTAATTTTATAAATCGCACATAACTTTTATTACAAAGTCATTGGTGCGTGCCACTGGGATTCGAACCCGGATCCCTCGATTCGAGGTCGAATTCTAAGCCACTGGGCTATCACCGCTGCGTATACCTACTATATTATATTATATATTTTAATTTTTAATAATATTCAACGGTTACTTTTTAAAATAAATGTCATTTTTTTTCTTAGTATCATATTATACTCGTATAATAGAACGGTCCGCGCGCCTCGCTTCAGAGTTCAGTTGCCTGCCAGGCGTCATCGACGTAGGACCTGTGTCGCTTTGCCTCCTCGCTGCGTTTCCCCCCAGCTAGCGATTGTATTGTTTTATTACGTACACAGAACAAATAAAAAGTACGTACATTGGAAGTGATTATATTACTTTACAACACAGTGTGACCTAAACCCGCGGATACGCACGCTTTTTCGTGACCTAAGTTGCCTATTTCTACACGGTGCGTAAAATAATTGTGTGACCTAAACCCGCAATTTACGCACGCTTCGAGAAGTGTTCGATCATAGTCCGAGAGTTGGTAGGCATTTTTCGCGAAGCGTTCGATCATAGTCCAAGAGTTGGTGGACATTTTTCGAGAAGTGTTCCATATAGTCCGAGAGCTGGTAGACATTTTTCGAGAAGTGTTCGATCATAGTCCGAGAGCTGGTAGACATTTTTCGAGAAGTATTCGATCATAGTCCGAGAGCTGGTAGGCATTTTTCGAGAAGTGTTCGATCATACTCCAAGAGTTGGTAGACATTTTTCGAGAAAGATTATGTAATTGTAAAATAAACTAAAATAACGTAAAACATAGTACTATACACACTACTGTTAGAATTTTACTGGAACGCTCGCGCATCCCGGTGACTGCGGCGCGGGGTCAGAAAGTTCACTTGATCTATGCGAATCCACGCGGCGCGGCGGCGCCACGCGGGTAGTGAGATAGGGCTAAATACCTGCTACGCTCGAATATCCTGGCCTTAAATCTCACTGTAAGCACATAAACTACATTTAATGTAATTACTGCAATATTCAGCTTTTAATTTTTTTTAATTCCAATGGACTTTTCTAAAACATATTATTTTACAACTTATGTTACATAATGCTCTATCCGTAAGTTTGCCGTTTGTCATTACTTTCCAGAATTTGTTCCTTATTAGTGACACTATCGAATGGTGCATTACAGGGTGTCATTTTTTTTTTCAAAATCAATGGATTCGATTTCTGGCTAAAAATCGAACGATGCAGTTTTAGTTTTCATCAAAATCAGTACCCAGACTCCTTTCAGCATTTTTCGATATTCCTCCTAGTTTCGGATTTCCCCATCCACAACACTTGAAAAATTTACAGTACGAGTCCTATTCTTTTTACAATGATGATATTGGAGATGTTGAACAATGGACCTTTGTTTACATTATTAAAAATTCAAAACATCTGTTGTAAATAACTTTACAGATATCGAAGATAATTTAAAATATCATCGGGTAAACATATATATTTTACAGTTAACGTACACCAAATTGACTACAAACTACAGTTTAATAAGCACACGTAAGTAGTAATCAAAAACAAATCATGTTTATACAAACTGAATCTATAATCTCGATAATATTTTGAAAAATCAAAGAAAAAGTGGGGAATTCGTCATAAAATTGAAGTCATATAAGAGATAAGAGAAAGAAAGAAAGAAGTTTATTTTCTTTATATACATAGGTATAACATGTCGATATCCATCTCGATAAATATATTCAAAAAGCCAACCCATCAAGATATTCATATCGAAATATTCAAAAAAGCTGTCTCCACCTAAGATTTAAAAATATATTATGTAGGTATTTTTCATAATCCTCATCCCAACATATCCCGAAAACGATACCCATTACCAAGTGTTCAAAAAAGTGTAGTCCGCCATCTTGGATTTCAAATTTAATATTTTCTTCATCATCCTCATGCCAAAATATCCCAAAAACGTCATCCATATTAAAATTCTAAAAATTTTTTGCGACAATCATGAAAATACATATTACAAGTTTATTAAACTACTAAATATGTGCACAACTGCACATAACATATAGATTTTTTTTGGAATATGTGGACGTATGTATACGTATGTACGTCGTAATTGGCTTGCACGACGTACCTCACAAACAAGTAAAGTTAAATAAAAGCTTCTAACTTGTAATTAATTATAACCAGCTCCTACTCGTGAATTCCGCCCTGTATTTTAGTTGCTTTAGGTTTGTTATGTTTCGTTTTTAATGAGAGCAAATTAAAAGTTTTTACAAAATATGAGCAAACCCGTAGCGCTGCCACGGAAAGTTCTTTCAGGTCTAACTGGTAATAACGAGAAAACCTTACTAAAATCAAGTACAAAGTGGTTACTAATTAAGTTTTACAAGTTAATTTTAATTTCAAGCTAACTTTAAGCGGATATAGTATGCAGACAATGTGCTAAAATCACGTGTGAGAGCCAGTGTTATGCCCAAACAAAACAAAAAACTCCATAAAAGAAACATGATTAGTTTTAGCTTAAGCTATCTTTGCCTTTATATTAGTTTTGTAGCCTTTGTAACAGGGTAATAAGAGCTAATAGTTAGTGATACAATAAAGAATAACGCCTGCCTAAATTGGTTTCTTTCGAAAAGTTTAGATTCTAAATAATTATCCTATGAAAATTAATACATTGTATATTTTTATACACACAGCAGATCCATTTGACCATTGACAAACTAACACGTGTATACGTAAGTACTTAAGTATAGCTGTATTAATGTTAGTATAATACGTCCATGCCTAAAACAAAATGCAAACATAAACAAAATGCAA